>OX453050.1:11725045-12984212 GCA_949699805.1 Tromatobia lineatoria
GTGGACCGAGAGCTTGGCCGTCTAGTTCATCCCGCAAAGACAGGAAATGTAACTCGCTCGACCGGACGATTCGACAGACAGAATCTATGACCGGTTTATATGCATCGCTCCAATTCCTAGATATATTTGTCTATAAATGTATAAATGCATACTATGCATTTATGCATTGATGATTTCTCTTCAATGAAAAATTTAAAAAAAAGAGGATCCAAAGTAGAACCTTGCACATTTGCTTCCTCGTTATTTTTCGCTTTTTGCAAAGCTACTTCTATGAGTAAGTATGTCAATAAATTTTGGCTTCCTCATAAAGCGAGGTTTGAAAATGCAAAAAATAATCCGAAAGCAATGTGTAAAGTCCTACTTTGCATCCTAGTTTTACAATATTTTATGTGAGTTGTAACAGTATGTAAATTTATGAAAAAAAATCAAAACGCCATATATTTGAAACCGCTTTATCGATCATTATGAAATTTGGTACGAAGAAGCACTGACTACCAATGTTAGTCTGTAGAAAATGTAAGTTGATTGTAATTAAAATCACGAATATACATCTAAAATTACGAGAGTTATCGTGGTTATAATGATATTTTTTTTACGAAAACAAAGCTGTTATGAAGAAGTAAAAAATCTTGGAGGAGAAAAAATCGAAAAATGAGCGTCAATTGAACAGCGCATGATCAACGTTTAGCCGTGAAACTGCCATTTACAAAAAGCTTATCGGTAATTATCTCGTTTCGCCGGCTGGCAATCACGGTAACGGAACATTATCATTACCAGAAGAGCATAGCATCCGGAAATAATAGTACTGCGCGTTAGTCGTGTGTACTATATCCACGGTAGTGGAATATATATGGTGTATACCACATATATAGCGACCAGCGGGTATTATACCTACGGTAGTGTAATATGTATGGTGTAAACTGTAGATATAGCAAAAGCAGCGGGTGAAGAAGAGAACGAGAACGGTGGCCGGTTCCATAAAGGGACGTAAACGTCGTTAAAGTCATGGTGACCCGTTTCTCCGTGAGGTTTATTGCGTTCGGTGACGAAGGAATAGAATGGGAGAAGGAGGCCGGTAAAACGGTTTTACCGGTTCAACAATTCGTTAGTAGATACGTCATAAAACAGGCTCATTTCTTGGCCAAGATGATTCGTCTGTCGACGTCTTCAGTGCATTGTCACATGTCCGCTGAGTAAGACACACTGTGTGTCTCTTAATTTGCCAGGGAGTAATAAAGTCTCACTTTAAAAGAAACAAAAGTGAAGATGTTGTCCAGTGTGAGTCATTGAAGCTTTTTGTACAACAGGTTTTTCAATCGACGCCCCCGTCAGCTATTTTGATGTGTATATGTATACATTATTTCTTGAAAAGCATATTTGGTTCGATACGAGACAGAGAGATAGGTATGTATGCTGTTGATCGAGCGACCTCGCGCACGTGGATGACTCACGAGCCCGTATCTTTAACGAACATCAATTGTGTACGCATCATCATCCTATCGATCCGCTGACCATTGTATCAGATGATTTGAAAATATTTGCCAATTAGAAGACTTTGGAATGAACGTTTTGTAATTGCGGGCGTAAAGTTCGGCTTTTCAGGAGGCAACATAAATTGTGTACGCATCATCATGATATCGACCTGCTAGTCATTTTATCAGATGATTTGAAAATATTTGCCAATTGGGAGATTTTGGAATGAACGTTTTGTAATTGCGGGCGTAAAGTTCGTCTTTTCAGGGGGCAAGATAAATTATGTAGGCATCATCATCCTATCGACCTGCTAGTCATTTTATCAGATGATTTGTAAATATTTGCCAGTTAGGAGATTTTGGAATGAACGTTTTGTAATTGCGGGCGTAAAGTTCGTCTTTTCAGGAGGCAACATAAATTGTGTACGCATCATCATGATATCGACCTGCTAGTCATTTTATCAGATGATTTGAAAATATTTGCCAATTAGGAGATTTTGGAATGAACGTTTTGTAATTGCGGGCGTAAAGTTCGTCTTTTCAGGGGGCAACATAAATTGTGTACGCATCATCATCCTATCGATCTGCTAGTCATTTTATCAGATGATTTGAAAATATTTGCCAGTTAGGAGATTTTGGAATGAACGTTTTGTAATTGCGGGCGTAAAGTTCGTCTTTTCAGGAGGCAACATAAATTGTGTACGCATCATCATGATATCGACCTGCTAGTCATTTTATCAGATGATTTGAAAATATTTGCCAATTAGGAGATTTTGGAATGAACGTTTTGTAATTGCGGGCGTAAAGTTCGTCTTTTCAGGGGGCAACATAAATTGTGTACGCATCATCATCCTATCGATCTGCTGGTCATTTTATCAGATGATTTGAAAATATTTGCCAATTAGGAGATTTTGGAATGAACGTTTCGTAATTGCGGGCGTAAAGTTCGTCTTTTCCGGGGGCAACATAAATTGTGTACGCATCATCATCCTATCGACCTGCTAGTCATTTTATCAGATGATTTGAAAATATTTGCCAATTGGGAGATTTTGGAATGATCGTTTCGTAATAGCGGGCGTAAAGCTAGTCTTTTCAGGGGGTAACATACATTTTTTATGCATCATCATTCTATCCATTTACCAGTCATTATACCAGCTGCTTTAAGAAGATTTTACAATGTGACAAGTTCGGAATGATCTTTGTGTAATAGCGTGCGTAAAGGTTGTCTTTTCAGGACTGTATGCATCGACTTATTGGTCACTGTACCAGCTAACTTGAAAATACTTCCTAATCTGACGAGTTCCGAATAGTCGTTTCGTAATAGCATCTGTAAAGTTCGTTTTTCGAACATCGTGCGTATAGTAACACTTCCCACACTCCGTTTACTTTATGCACTCCTTTCGGAAAACTCGCACTTTTACTCTGCTCAACCTTCCAGAAGTAAACTCTATTACAAAAAATTGTATGTGCAACTCGTACGGAAATGACCTACTTTACGCACCTTTTACATAATATACTATTAATTACTTACCCTGATCACTGTTTCCTCGACGGTTCTCTCGTGTTTCCCAAAGTGTGTAAAACGATTCTGAAAACGAAATAGAATTTTTAGAAGTAATTCTTCGAAGGTAAAAAGCGTCACGTAGTCATGACGTTTATAAACTTATTTCCGTTTGTACAGCACTTTTTGCCGAAGATAATGACACTGTTTAACTCCATAAAAAGTGAACAATGGAACTATTATCGTCTTACAATTTTCGTTGTGCACTTCTTAGTAACTATCTTCGTATTTAAATGAATAAGACACGATATTCGATATTTTCAAAACAAAAAAAACTCTATATTCATTCCCATAGTAAAAAGAGCACATGCGAAGTTACCGAAAAACTTCACTGTCATAATACAGTAAAAAACTATGACCTATTTCGAATCAATTTTCCGTTTTCAACTATATTTTTTCTGCAGCTTAATGCATTTTTTTCGTGGTAAAATTTTTCATGTACAACACATATTTTCCAGAGTCAAATTGCACTTGATTTTTTGTTGGCCAACGAATCAATGGTTACACCAAATATATACATTTATTCAGAGAAGTGTGATCAAAGGATGTTATGCAATATGTTGCAAAATTGTAATTAACAAATATTATTATAATGCAAATTGACTGCGTACCCCCATTGAAATAAGTGGAAAATACTGATGGAATCACAAAATGGTCACGAAATAGCATCTGGAGAAACTCTGAGATGTGTCATTCGCGCGTGAGCTCACGTAGAGCGAATATACGATCGGTAGTACGTCCGGCAATTGCAAGGCGAGCTGCATCACTGGACAGGCGCCCGATCGCAGCATAACTCGGACCCGCGGACTCGCGATACGTCGTAGACAACGAAAAAAAAAAGAAGTTGCTTTCGCATTATCTCACCTCAGTGGTTTCCTGCTGATAGCGTTCTCCGACTGCCTGCTACGCAAAAAGAAATCGTGACATCAGTGTGTGAGGCGTTAAATGAGAGGGGATAGAAACGCGATGGACGTGCCGAGAACCGGTGTCGCATGCTTAAGCATTGACAGTGACCGCGTGGGTGTCGGGATAGAAAGAGAGAAGGTGAAAACAAATTTGCAAACACGTGGTCGATCGAGAAAGTGCAATAAACGCTGTGAACCGATCAAAGAAGCACTTTGTAATATAATGTTTATGTTTGAAGATGTTATCTGTATCGCTGTTTTTATTACTCAATATTTATTTGGTCTTTTTTTTGTTGCAGATGAAAAAGAATGCGTTTTTGCAGTGGGACTTTCCATGTCAAGTGGACAGGATACTAGCGACAACGTGCTCGCTTTATTCGCACTCTTTGCCTCTCATTTGTCTCTTCTTATGGCTTAGCGTGATATTTGCATATTTATATCATTCGTTACTTTATGTGACTCTGTTTTTGCTCCAGTGGTTCAATATAATCGACTTTCGGTGTGCCATGTCTTTTTTTTATGAAGAGAAATAGAAGAAAGTAAACAGAGTCTATTTTCGAAAAAAAAATGTATTCCATTTTATGACTGCGAAAAAACAGCAATTCAAAAAGCGCGCCACGCATGATATTGCGGTTATTGTAACAGTCTGAAGTTGGCTTTATGTTAAAGCCATGGAAGACCAATCAAAATGCTAGAAAGGTGGCTGCAGTTTTCGATATTTCGACTTTTGACGTGTTATAAATTTTTGGAGAGAGGATGACGCTTTGTGATTTTTGTAATTTGTTACAATAATGTTGTTTCCGACTCGACAAAAAGGTTTTTGAATTTTTCGCGGATTTTTTCTCCACCATTTGAATTTTTTTCAATGCTTACGAAGCCGATTTTTGAAAGATAATCATGATATCAAGGAGCGAAGTGTGAAATAAGAGGGGATAGAAACGCGATAGACGTGCTGAGAACCGGTGTCGCATGTCTAAACATTGACAGTGATCGCGTGGGTGTCGGGATAGAAAGAGAGGAGGTGAAAACCAATATACAAACACGTGGTTCAACGAGAAAAAGCAATAAACGCTGCGAACCGATCAAAGAAGCACTTTGTAATTTTTATCTTTGAAGATGCTATCGGTATTGCTATTTTTTCTATTTAATTTAGTCATTTTTTGTTGTAGCTCTTTGTAATATTTATCTTTGAACTGGATTTTCCACTTAATTGAGTCATTTTTTGTTGCGGCATTTCGAAATATTTATCTTTAAAGATGCTATTCGTATCGCTGTTTTTTCTACTCGATTTTATCATTTTTAGTTGCAGGTGAAAATAAGACTGCAGTTACTTTGTATTTGTATTGGGGAATTCCACGTAAAATTTACAGGCTCACCGGCTCCGAATTCAATGATTTGTTACAATAACGTTGTCCCTCATTCAAATGGGTGTCGGGATTTTTTTCAGATTTTTTCTCCGCCAGTCAATTATTTTCAGGGCTCAAAAAGCCAATTTAAAAAAATCATTATATTAGTGAGCGAAGCGTAAAAGAGGAGATACAAGTGTGATAGAAGTGCTGAGAACCGGTGTCGCTTGCCTAAGCATTGACAGTGACCGCGTGGGTGTCGGGATAAAAAGAGAGAAGGTGAAAACTAATTTACAAATACGTGGCGAAAAAAGAGCAATAAACGCTAAGATTCTATCTAAGCAGCACTTTGTGATGTTTATCTTCAAAGATGTTATCTGTATCTCTGTTTTTACTCTCCAATATTTATTCGGTCATTTTTTGTTGCTCACGAAAAGAGTGCATTTACTTTGTTTTCGCACTGGACTTTCCATATCAAATTTACAGGCTTTTCAAGTCCCCATTAAATAGCAGAATTTAAATAATTTGGTACAATAAAAGCGCATAATTTTTCAATAATTTGTTGCAATAAAAGCGGCTTTGAACCTTGATCCACTGAGACACATTTTCTCCGATGACAAAGGAGAGATAGAATTTACGCTTGCAACAATTAAAAAAAGTAATAATAACCGCGCCCACGCGTCTTTCCTTATAAACGAGCTACTGCTCATTCTAAATTACTGGAATTAGTATTATATTCAGCTTGATGTAAAATATTATGTTCTTATTCATTGTGAGATATTCAGAGTGTAAATTAAAGGGAGTAGACGCAAAGTTGAAGCTGTCAACGTGCAGTATAAAGGTCCTTAATCCTTGAACCTTGATCAATGAGACACATTTTCTCCGGTGACAAAGGGGAGATAGCAGGGAGAAAGAGACAGGTCAAACACCTATACTACTCACATGTGAAGCATGAGTGGACTCGGTAGAGGTCGCTGAGGCCAGCTGGTTCCGGTTCTCTATAACTGTCTTTATTTGCTCGAGCACCTGTGAAAAGATTAACGCTCTCTTTATTTTACAAACTCCACGGTTATCCACCTTATTTATTATTTTTTCCAAGTCTCATAGCTCACGCACATCATATATCGAGCACTTGTGCACTGAGAGAAATATATAATTCGTCAAATTTTCAGATAATTCATTTGAAAACATTTAAATGAATTGTTTTTTTTTTAAATTGAGTTCTATTTATAATCGCTTCAACATCAAATGTCATTAGCGACTAAAATGAATTATTTATTTGCAGCAATTATATACATCTAATTCAAGCATGGGCATTATTTGGATAAAATTGTATTCAAAATAGATGATAGTCTGAATAACTACCAGTGATGGTAAGAAAATTGTATCATTTTTTTCTTAAATAACAGAAAGTAAGTAAATTTAATTGATTTATGATAAAAAATCGCATTATTCGTCTTAGTTAAGAATTATTAAAATTTATTTGAATAGAAAAATATTCTGGATATTCTGAATACTAAATATTTTGATGAAACTATCCAGTAAAAGCGTCAGACAAATACTTATCCATATTACACCTTCAATTTTATAAACTCAATTTTCCTTTGAATTGAAACAATATTTCAAAATTCATTATAGTAGACGGTTTTACAATAACTATTATGAAACTACTATTCATAAGACTATACAATATTTATTGAAAATTGTTTAATTTTTAGTGATTTTAATGTTGTATGATTGACTCAATACAATAAATTGTTGATTTTATTATTTGTGTAGTTGATTCAAATACTACTTAAGTCAATTACATATATTTCAAATAAATGATTCAGTGTATTCTATTTTTTATCTTCAAATTTTCTCGCATTATTTATTCACTTTTTTTTACGAGGAGCAAAGACACATTTTTAATAGCAAATTCCAAACATTCTCGTGACTTTATAAGGAAGTCTTACCCGTAAGGATATCCGGTTGCTGTGCTGAATCCTCGAGCTGTAATCCTTATGCACCCCTTCGTCGCTTGCTTTGGTCTGTCGTCGCTGGAAATAACATAAAATATTTATAGTAACGAATATTATGGTCAGAAGTAATGAGTACATTTTTTTGTACTTTGCGTGTTTAGTGTAAACCTCTTTAAAATTGAACTTGACGTCGTACGGCCAGAAAGATGTACGTTACACTTATCGAGGATACTTACATTTTTAACATTTTTGAAAATCTATCTTTATTTTCGCTCTTTCAAAATAATTTTCTCTATTTTACTATTTCTTTCTCAAGGGCTGTTACACAGCTGCGCAAAATACATGGAAATATTTAAAGTATGAAATACAAAATACTTTTAATACTTCAATCCTTTGGTACTTAAAATACATCTTTAGGTACTTTTCGAAATACCTCCGAAATTTAAAGAACCGTATAAAATCCAATTTTGAGACATTGCGCATGTATTGTTTTTTTAATGTAAGAAAAAAAAACAATGCAAATTTCCGAATTCTAAAAATGAGATCGTCGAAGTAGTCATTTAGTAGGTCATTTAATTCCATATCACTAAGTGTCCAAAAGATGTTTACACATCAATACTAATAATAATAACAATTTTATATCCATCAAATGTCGCAATAGCCGAAGCGCAATCGGTATCACAATATTTATATAAAATATAAGCGCGATCGTGAATTCGCATTTAATAATAAACGAAAACTCGCTCGTTCCTCCAGACTTTCCTAAAGTATCAGGACGGAACGCCGCTTAGTGCTGAAATCATGTTATATAGCAAACAAGGGACGGCAGTATATGGGACATTCCATACCAAATTGACCTGGGTATGACCCTTGGATTGAATCCCTTAATATTTATGTTATTGTTCCATCCTTAAGTAGCATCCACAATTATTATTAGATTTTTTCGAAAACTATTTATATAGTTATAATTATTTATAACGAACGTATTGACAGCCGTTATTAAAAAATCTGAAAAAAATTCTCATGAATCCTGTATCAGATATCAATATTTGTAATCTTAGAGCCAAAGTTGGTTAATTCGGATACGCTTATTGTGGTTCAATCAAACGGACACTTTAATCTGCATAGAAATCGGCTTCTTTCCGTGTAGCGTACTTTTTTTTCCAACTACGTTGAAATAATCCCTATTCCGATCGTGCCAAACGCAATGCAGTAAACAAACGTCGAATATCCTTGAATTTCTGAATACCACCGGAAACGGAGAGACGGGGTCCAGGGGCAAAGCCCCGCTGGGAGGGGGGGGGGTCTCCCCCCATTGGACAAAAATTATAATTACAAAAAAAAACAAGCAAACAACGAAGAATCTACCAACATACAATGAAAATCAGTGAATACAAATAAATAAAAAAAATTAAAGCACAAGCGTGGTAATCGCAAACGGTTTTAAATGACGTTGTGGTTACTGTCCCTGCGTAAGTTTTACGAATATCCGCCAAACAGCGCCACTTTTCAGCGTGAAAAATTCGTCGTGGCGGCCAGAACTTCATTACTCCCTCCGATTACGTCCATAGGGATGTAATGAAACGTTACTGCGCATGCGCGGCCGGTTACGCATGCACATTGGTCGGCTGCCAAGCATCGGCCACTTTCGACTCTATTCGGACGGGAGAAATGAGGTTATTCCGACGCAGTTGGAAAGAAAACATTTTTTCCCGAAAACAAAGCTCACTCTATGAGAAAGCAAGATATATAATAAAAATTATGGTTGTTTTTTTATTAAAGATGAAACAATAACATAAAAAATCTGGGATTAAACCCAAAAGGAGGGTCGAACTCAGGTCGAGTTGGGACGGAGTGCTCCATATATAGTGATATCACGTGTACAATATATAAGATCGATGCTGTCATTCGTTCTGGCTGTCGTTTAAAATCGGAAAACTGCAACGTTTGCTTTTGTATTCTCGTGTTTCGGTGTAATACGTGACGTGACAAGGACACGTGTGTTAATATAATGAATACCTCGTTAGTTGTAGACACAGCAATACTCTCTTTTGCACTCGGCTTCTCGAATTTGACCTACTCATAATTGCCATGTAGCAGTATATCACGTATGTACATCTACGTACGTGCCACAAGAGTAATTAGATTGACGTCTTGGCTAGCTCATCGTAACGAAATATTTAGCAGGGTTAATAGTAATTATTAATACAGCTCTGTATGATTCATAGTTCCGATGAATTAAATTGACGTTTTATTAATAGTCCGATTTGTATTCAGGGCGCAATGCAGAAATGTAATGAAACTTTGCAAATTGCTCCCTCATTATTTTTTTTTTAACAGAGATGACTTTTTGAGGAAGTGTTAATTGATTTTGGCTTCCTCATAGAGGAAGTTTTGTAAAAAAAAAAAAAAAATAATGAGGAAGCAATTTGTAAAGTTCAATTTTGCAGCTTTATTTTTTTATCGAAGTTTCATTTCTGAACAATTTAAAGCACATAACAAATGATGACGAAACTATGTACCTATTATTGATAAATAATATCGATTTCATGATTAAAGTTTGACTTTGCTATCTTGTGTTTTAGAAAAGTGGTTTAGAAAAAATGTGACATTTTTTCTAAACCACTTTTCTCCATGTTTTGAACCATTCTGAGCGTTCTGACATAAAAATCTCAAAAACAAAAAATTTATCATAAAAAAAAGCTTCCTTCATAAGCTTTTTTGCCTTTATTAACAAGGATGTTAATAAAGTCATTTAAAAAATCAAAATCAGGGAAAAAATCACATTTTACATACGGGAAGTAGCGCGATTTTCCCTTAGATAAACATCTACAAAAACCCTCAGCAAAAATCCCGCACTTTTCGGCCCTATAGCCTGACGTGCTATTTGTCAAATAACATTTCCTTTTTTTTTTATTTTCCCTCTCGTGTATCGCGTAATTCAACTCCAGCTCTGCGTACGTGATGTAAATGTAATCAAGATCCTATCTATCATCAGGATATTATTTATCACATAGCGATAATCAGAATTGGCCGGTCGCTTTCGAAGGAACCATCCTTCCTCTTTTAATTGGCTCCACTTATATACAGCCTTATATTTCACGGTATTATTCGTGACTGGCAGTGAAAGAAATGCTTCGTGGTCGGCTGGTCGAATGAAAGGCGCACGAGATCTCGATTAGCCGAGTGACCGGACGGTTTGGCTAAACCTCAATACATCTCAGTGGTAACGGTGCGCGAGTGAGAAGCTCTCGCGTGCAATTACTCTACTCGAGTGGACGAACGAGTGCTGCTAGTCTCCCAATGTACTAGACCAGAGTGGAGTAAAGAGGTACGTGTAACCATAGTATTAGAAGAGGAGTTACGGCGGGCAATGCGATACACGTGTAACCGCGCCTTAACTCGGTTAACTCGTGCCTCGAATACGCCAACGGGGATCTATCCATACTTCACCATACGTATGTACCTCTGTACATACGTATGAGTTGAAGTTGTGTATCTCTCGATGCATGTGTAAAACGCCTCAATGTGTGTTTTATGAGACGAGTCTGAACGAGATGCTTCAACAATATCGGTAGTAATCGCTTAAGGAGGCATCGACTGTACAGTCTAATCAATTGCGTCCCAAAATTATAACAATTGTTTGTACGTTTTTTAAAAAGGAATATTAGGGTAACCGAAAATTAATGGGAATTGAATTGATTATACTTTATACAAGGGACAATGGAAAATTGGACTCACTGAGGAGTATTTGCTATTTTCTGTGAATAAAATGTCTGTTCTATGAAAAGGGAATGGTTTTTTGCATGAAAAAGAATCTATTAGTAGGTTCACGTTTTGGTGACATTAATTGGGCATTTTGATGAAAGAAAACAATTTTTTTTCGCTTTTTTAAAATCCAATCACACGGTAACTGTTAAACGTATAATTTAACATATTGGGGAGGAATGCATAATTGCACGTACGAATTCCAATCTATGGTTCATAGAAAAATTGAAGTTCTAATCTCAGGAATTCTAGCCTTGTGCCAACAACGGAATCTCAATCAAAATGAACATGTTTTTTGTGTGTATCTTTTGATACATCAATTGTTATTCCATTCTAAGTCATTAGTTTTACTGAATACTTATTATAAATAAAAAATTAACTACAAAGATTCGTTATGTAAATTTCAATATATTTTAATTCCTATATCCTTGGTAAAACTGTATTTGAATTAAGACTTTTCTTTTATGAGTAAACAAGTGTATAATTAAAAAATCATTAGATCTTACAATTTATCTTCGTTTAATCGGCACGAATCATTGAATTAGTTCATCATCGGGTTCGTAAGCTGACTGAGCAAAAAATTCTTCGATATAATCACTAGTTTATGCGAAATTAAGGTGACTGGCATCGATCAGTAATTGTTGTTGCGCCTTTCTCTCCTAAAAAAATATGGAAATCGATAAACTCGGAGGAAAAAAAACGCTGCAAAGTTAAAATTCACAAATTGCTTCCTTATTATGTTTGATTTTTTTTAACAAAGGGATTTATATAAAGAAATATGTTAATCGATTTTGGCATCCTCATAAAAACGACCAAAAATAATGAGGAAACAATTTGCAAAGATTAAATTTGCAGCTTTTTTATAATAAAAGTTATTACTCTAAAAAATTTGAACCACTACCTAAGATCGAATTATAATTACGAATCTGACTTCCAAAAAAAAATGTGAATAACACGTCCCATTTGTAATTAAAGTAAACTGCGTTCCTTCGCTGCAATAAATTGCTGTACATTTTTTATTGGGAAATGTATGGAAACAATTTTTGTTGTCTTGGCACTGAATTGCACTGACTGTACTGAAGATGCCTCCTTAACTGACAGCAACTGAATAACAAGCGAATGCACACCACGTGCATACAGCAAAATAGGGCGACACTTTCAGCTGATTGCAATGTAAGATAGAAATGATTTTTGATTCGAATGTTACCAGGGAAGAAATGATCATGCAAGAGGCTTAATTAAGCATGAATAAAGCTGTAAGCAAATGGATTTCTTCTCATTGATGTTGGCTAAAGGCAAAGTTGTTATCTGGTCTCAGCGAATTAGCATTATTACAAAAATGCATCGTGGAAGTAACACAGCAGAATTACACATTTTTTTCTATTTTTTATTGGGTTTTCTGCAAGTATGTACGTTAATATTGAGAAGTATCGGATTTTTATAGAATAATGAATGATATAAGATATGTGGGTGAAAGTCAGACTAATGGAAATGATAAAAGAGAAAAAGACATGAGCTTAACTTGACTGCATTCAGTCTTCAATATGTCACTTTACTTCACATGTTATCAAGATCAATAAATCTAACTTTCTAAAATATTTCTTTACAACGTGTACATGCTAGTGCAGCATTTTCTGGTATTACATAATCTATTCATAGCATTTGAACGAATTTACAATTTAATTGTGTAAAGATCTTTCAAAATATTTTCAAAATTGGATACAGTATTTTTTTTTTTTCATCTTGAAGGATATGTAGATGTAGCTTTAAAGTATTTATATATAACCGTTATCCTCAAAGAGTCAAAACGCAATTTAGCTTGACTCCAGTATTTGCATTCAAGGCACGCAAAAAAAAACAATTTTTTCGGCAAAAAAAAAAACGTAAGTGGTATTTTCCTTCATATTTTATTAATCAGTATAGATGATTAATAATTGTTTACACGCTAAAATTTGCTGATGTAGTTTTAAAATTGTTACTGTTGAATCCGTGTCGAATTATAACAGTGTCAACCTGTTTAAGGTCAGGCCCCGTAGAAATTTACGGGGGTTAATTTACATCGATGGTGTTATGATTCCCCGACGATCTAACGATCTTCTAACGAATTTTGCAAATTTTTGCTTCCATATAGAGAGAATTGCTTTCATAATTTTTCAGAAATTAGTATTTAGTATTTTCAGAATTAGTATTTTGAGAATTGGTATTTTCAGAATTAGTATTTTCAGAATTAGTATTTTCAGAATTATTCAAACGCCGAGAAAAGTCGAGTAATTTTTCTAAAAAGTTGTGAACAATTTTTCTAAAAAAAAGTGAAAAGCGAAAAAAAATTAGGAAGCAATGTGCAAGATTCTACTTCGCATCCTTTTTAACTTTCCGTAAAATAATGAACCTTTATTGAATTAACAAAAAAAAAGTTATCAAAAATAGATAAGGTTTTCTTGGGGACAACGATTTAATTCACTTAAAGCATTGCAACCGCGCAATATTAGTGCAAGAAGTAGAGTAATCCATAGTTGTACGCCACCTGAGCGTTTTTAATTTGCGTGAGTGCACGATTTCCGTCATTTTTCGTCTTTTTGCGGATTTCCATTATAAAAACTTGGGAGAAGAAACGGCTTTTCTTCAAAACAGCTTTAGCTCCTTTTACTTGTATAACTTTATTAAAAATAAAGTCATGAGAAAGAAAAGTGCATTAATTTTTCGAAACTTCCTTATTCTCATATCGTTTGCAGCAAACGCTTCATTTTACGAATGGAATTACTCTGGAGGTTCACAGAAGAAAGAAAAGCCCGTTACTTCAGCAATGAGTGAATATTCATTGGAAACGAAACCGAGAATAACGCGAACGTGCCACGGAAACTCAAACTCCCTGGCGCTTGTCGGGTTGAAATTGGAGTACGCTGCCGTACGCGGTTTTAAGTAGGTGCTCGAGGCAAAGAAAGGGGTAAGAGTTTAGGATGTGCGTACACGTCCACGATGCTATTTTCACCGTTGACCTTAATGTGCACCGAAAATAGTCGTTGAATACGTAGCTCGCAGCAAACTGGGAAATCACATCGAATATTCCAGATGAGAAGACTTCCGTTCTCTATTTTATCTCGAGTAGCGAAGATTGATATACAGTGAGATAATTGACTTGACGGAATTTAAAAATGAAACATTTATTGGAAAGCATTCAAATAAACCCTTTATTTAAAAATATTAAAATAAACCCTTTATTGGAAATATTAAAATAAACCAAATATTTACACATATTCAAATAAATCCTTGAAGATTCTGTTGCCTTAACAAAACATTTAATTTTTTTGACAAAATACTGTGTTGATAAGATCAAACTATCTCATTAAAACGTAAATAACTAATGGAAAACCAATTTTCCATTAATTATTCAGTCAACTTTACATAACGAGTCATTTTCCACTCATTGTTTGTTTTTAGTTAAGGTTATGATTTTTTATCTCATATTTATTTCCAATTAAAATGATGATTTTTTTCTTATTCTTTACTTCTAGTTAAAAACGATGTTTTGTTTCCATTTATTATTTACTTTCACTGTAAATAATAAGCATTCTAGAACGCACTCTTCGACAGATGAAATAAGACATCGAACACTAAAATTCGTTGACCAGTTTGATGTAAAAACTATGACAGCTGACAAATTTTACCTATTTCCCTACACTTTTGTGGTTCACTTTAGGTCTTCGGAAAGTAGCAAAGGCAAAGACATAGATTTATAATGCTTCGTAATGAATAAGTATTTAACTGAAATTTATTTCATTCAAACAAACGTTTGTTGACTTGACAAAAGCTTCAATCAACGAAACGCATTTAGTTAAATCAACTGAATTTATTGTTTAGTATAGTTTTTCACTTGCATGTGCTCGCAGATATGATTTGTGCATGAAATTCAATCGATCGATCGAAACGTCCCGGGATTTGCAAGATGCAAGGAGGCAAAGTGCATTTACGTACCTCGAGTGTGGCCAGAGGATCCAGGGAGGATAGAGGCCGAGTGTGGGGCACTTCCCCGGGGAACACGCTGTCGTGAGATACGGAAAGTTGACCGGCGCCTCCTCGTAGCTTCGCGAAGGACTCCTCCACACCGCTTCGCCTCAGGAACACACTGGAATTTCAAGTTCGTTCATTAATAAAACACGTGTGGAGAAGGCACATTCTCTCGAGAGCGAGAGGCAAGTGGACATGTACACGACTGGTTTGCGTTGTACGAGTGAGGAATACGAGGCTGTTGCCTGGGACGTAAGCGGGTAACACGAGGAGTTGCAGGAGAACACCGTTGCAGAATTTATTCGGTGCTTTCGATGCCCCGAGTATTTTATTTTATTTTATTTATTTTTCCACATTCAGATTGGCTTCGATTCGAGAAATTTTATACGTTGACGAAATTCTTTTTTGGTCATTTCAATTTGGGCAAACATTAATTTTACTGGATCTGATAAATTTGGATATGTGATTATGTCTTAAACGTCGGAGGAAAAATTTTACCAATTGTTTTTCTAAAAGACGATATTTTTTCATGTTATAAAAGGATTGTTAATATGGAGCGATATGATGTTTCATATTCATTTAGCCATAGAAATAAAAGATTCTTGAATAGTTTGTTAAATTGGGTTATGAAATTTCAACAAATACACTGAGTAGATATAGGGAAAAAATTACATTTTTGTTCAATTATAGAAAATCTGATTAGATTTAATCAATTGATTTAGAATCACATCTCACTGCAAAAAATTGACATTATTCATAGGGATAAACAACGGATGTTGTCGCGGACTTTATATTTGAAAATCCCGCAAATATTAATGGAATTACCAAGTATTTTTCATATTTAAAAAAATATTGCTCATTATTTCATGCTAATATGTAGTTTTTAAGTACACAACGAATCTGAGTGTATTTTCTTTTTACAACCCCAAAACCGATTGAGTAACTAGTTTCAATAAAAATTTGAAACTGATTTTGAGATTTAAAAAAAATGAAGCTTAGTGTGTTTGTTAAAGGATAAAATCTGGTCGTTACAAATTAATCGAGAAAAATTGAGGAAATTTTATCAAAATTTCACAGTTTCATTACGTACTTAAGTTAATTCTTGCTAATACGATTTTATTAAATGTTTCAAGGCGCTGGCCATTTGCGGTTAGAAAATCTGCTCGAGGGATGGACGCAATAAAAGCTTTCACAGTATGAACATATACATTTTCACCACCGAATAATATACCTACATACTGTGTGTATTTATTTACTTATTAAATGATTTTTGGCTCCTTGAGGAAGTGGCTAGACGATATTTTCTCGGCCAGGCTACGAGGCGTCTGCTGAAAGAATTACTCAATAACCGAATGTTCGAATACTTAATCAATCCCTGTATTATCCTTGATATCAATTAAGGAGCCAACGACTGTACAGTCAGATAAATAAAAGACAAAGATTTAAAAAATAATTGGTACATGTTTCGGAAGAGATATTGATATAATAAAAAATGTTCAGAATCACAAAGAGCTTAAGTAAGTAAATATAATTATTAATAAATTTGCAAAGAAGTATCTTAAATTTCGTTAATAATCTATACGATATATTATACCGAGTTCTTTAGCCGTCAAATTTGTAATTTTATTTTGATCTTGACATGCGATAACTCATTTTATTCCTCAACAGATTCTGCATAGTTACCGTTGATGATTCGCAATATTCAAAGTGTGTAAATAACCGCATTTGTTAATAATTTAAAAAAAACCAAATTGACGAAGTTTTTCCAGTTTTTCTCCTAATTTGGAAGCAAAACCTTGAAG
Organism: Tromatobia lineatoria; assembly: GCA_949699805.1. Classification (NCBI taxonomy): domain Eukaryota; kingdom Metazoa; phylum Arthropoda; class Insecta; order Hymenoptera; family Ichneumonidae; genus Tromatobia; species Tromatobia lineatoria. Next base: position 11,741,866 of record OX453050.1, read on the forward strand.
ATTACTCGGTGGATTTGTGGAATGTCTTTGGACAAACAAAATGAGCTATTGTTAGTGAAGATCGAATAATAATTACAAAATTAATATCTGAAAAACTGCAGATTATATGACCCATTGGTAATTATAGCAAAATTAGTTAACTTTACTGCTAATTAAATGCCCTAAATTTTTTTCCTACATTTAATTAATGCAGATTCAACTTCTTTTTAGTAGATATATTTTGGAAGTGTGTGAAAACAATTTTTAAACTTGGAATTTGAAAATTTCATTTATCTGACTGTAACGAATATGTCTCCTTATGAGTATAACGATAAATTTAATAAAAAAATAGCTTGCCTCTCTCTGTCACATGAATCGGTTAGAAGTTCGCTAGCGCTTCGGCTACGTGCCTCTTCGGGACGACCTGCGGGATGTCTAAGCGTCACTTCCTCCCGGTCCCGAGTTATCAGATCAGTATCTCGGTCACCGTTCCGTGAACCGAGTCTGGCGTCAGCCGCTCCGCGGCTTTTCCGCCTAAAGATTCTCCTCAATCCCCGCAAAGGATGGAAACGACGTTTTTTCGGCTCTGTAAAAAGTCATAACGAAGGAGAAAAATCCTCATTAATATCAGCTGGCAACAGCAGTGGAATATTGACAGAGTAAAGTAGTTGATTAGCATCAGTAAAAATAACTAACTCAGCACAGCATATTAATAAATATTTTTTTAAATGTCATATGTCATATACCGAAAAACTTGATTTTCAATACTATCTTTTATATGAAACAACATGAATTTGAAAAATATGTACAAGATACTATTGAAAATCATGTATAAAAAAATATATAAAAAATATTTTCATGTAAGAGTTATTATTAATAATCGAGTATATCATTTTATTTACAAAGATTTTCTTGAATCAAGGTAATTTTTTCTCTCGGTGTATCTTTTCTGTAAATGATTGCAAACTCAATGGAAAGCGGTGACATTGAATTGATAAAAAGTTTATTTAAAGCAATAAACTGTTTTTTATATTTATTCGAAGGAAATTCTTCGGGGTACTAAAACAAAAACATTTTCTCTTAAAATAGAGATGGCACATCGAAAATCGATATATCGAAGGCTTACGCCAACTTTCAGCGTTCTGAAATAAGTATATCCAAGATATATTGAAATGGTATATTACGATACGAGTGCGATAAAACTTTTTCTGACGAGGATGAGTTTGCAGCACGAGCCAAAAACGAGTGTTGCAATAAATCGAGTTGAGAAAAAGTTTCTCGCACGAGTTTCGTATACAATTTTATTTCACTAGTGCAAGAAGTGCTTACTTCTCGCACACTCCACTTCGCTTCGCGTGTGAGAAATCGCACTTCTCGCACGGAGCTGCATAAAACATATCTCAGTGTATAACATATATCTCGTCCATAAAAAACTACAACTAGATACATATTTTAAATAGCAAATTTCAAAATAATGAACGTTTCAATCCAGAATAGCCATCATTATAAAATTCCGGATTTTAGCCATTCGATATTTTGATCCCATTGCAATATTATCAGAATCGAAATAGCGAATAAGTCAAATAACCCATTTCATAATCAGACACACAAATTTCAATGGATGACTCGATTCAGGCAAACGAAGTTGCAGAACGAGATTTACTGTTTTTAGGTTAGGTTTGGGGATAAGTCGATATACAGTGCTTTCCAACCGGTGAGTCAATCGGATGTAAAACGATTATAGGCGAAGCTTCTTGTAGACATCTATAGCTCGCTCTTCATCTTTCTTAAGTAATCCCTAAATGTGATGTCGAGCTCAGAAGGAATGGTCGAGTCTAGGAGAATGGTCATCAGTATTGCATTATACATCGAATGACGTATCGCGAATGGAGAAGCGATGATAATGGTCCAGGAAACTATGTCGTTTCGACAGCTTAGGGCTTGTCCGGCAAACGTCCTACAGCGCCCATATATCCACGACGGATAAGTATATATACCACGTATAGAATCTTGCAGGTATTCGATTATCGAAACTGCCGGATATAGCTACGACGGACGGGAGGATATGAGGTAATCTCGTGAGTGGAAATATAATCGGATTAAGGTGCAGTCGAAGAATCTATAAGCGGTGGCAATAAAAAAAAGGCACGAGCAGAAATTTACTGGTATAAGTGAAACATTGTGGTCATTAATGAATTTCAACATTTTTAGGATCAAAGATTTTCATCTTTTTCATTGGAATGAAGAGCTGTTGGATTATCTTTAATAATGTAATTTTCACAATGATTATTGTGAAGTCGTGAAAATTTATTTGGTGCTATGGGATAAATCCCATAAGAGCACAGATACATATGTGGTTTGAACAAATGGTATGTAAAAAATATAATAAAAATAAAAAATTAACATAAGAATTAATCAATACAAAAATACAAATACAAAGATTATGGGATAATTTTAGGAGGGTAATAAAAATATTGTGACTGTCAATGCATTTGAAATAAATTAACGAAAATCAGGCGTGAAAAATTAATTATTAATGACCAAATGACTTGATGGAATTTAACAGTTCTAGTGATTAAGCGATGGGAGACAACTTTAATTATGAAAACATTTGAGAGTTCAAGTTAATAATTTAAACTATCAAAAAACTGTTGTTCATTTGCTGGTGACTGTTCGATTACTGGTGCATTCATCGTAATTCACGAATGAAACAATAAATTACGGGCTACGGGCAAAAATAGCGTTTGAAACCAAAATAGGGAATTTAAAGATAATGAACGTGTTCATCTAAAATGGCCATTGTCATCCTATTTGAATAAGATAAGATTTAAAATAGCGAATGGGTAAAATCGCGAATGTCCTAATAATGGCCATTATGGATTGTGACGTTTATCATGTCGAAATTCGTTATTTCAGCCATTTTCTATTTCGACCCCCACCCAAAAATTCCATCACGGCTAAAAGAGGCTATTTTACAGAAACGACAATATCAATTTTCCAATTCAAGTGATATGTCAAATTACCATATTTTCTCCTAAATCTTATGAAAATTGGGAAACTCTATAAAAATTTATAATCTCACTAGAATTTCATATAAAATTTAATATATCACTTGGTGAATGTAATATCCGATAATGTGAGTTTGCAAACATTTTGAATTATCCGAGGAGAAAGTTCACCAAGCCAAAAAGCTCATCTTTTTATGTTTATCAACATTTTTATACAATTCTAAAAAAAGAATGTAAAGAATTTCAGAATTTTTTCTATCGGAAAAAAAATCCACGATGTAACTACAATTTTTATGGAGACATAGATAGGAGAAAAAAATGGTTTTTGCATCGACGATTTCAAGCTGCATTAGCGGATAAATTTCTTCGAATGCCCGAGGGCCTCGCAGATGTGAGACTTTAAGGGTGGGAATCCATAACAACGAAACGCGTGGCCTGCCGACGAAAAGTGCTGCACTGCCGATCAAGACAAGAGGCGGCGAAGCGCCGTGAGCCAGTCAGAGCGGAAAGATTAATGCGAAGGGGTTGAGGAATGTTCACACTAGACGCGAACGAGGATTTGCTCGCGGCTGGGCTCAACCCTCGTCGTCGTCGTCGTCGTCGTCGCTGGTGGAGAGAATTAAACGGAGGGTGTGAAAGCTTGCATCCGCGTGCAGAGCGGAAGAGATATAGAGAAGCTTTCCGACTGACTGCAAGAGGATTGCGACGAGTTTCCGTCACAACGAGTCACGAGAGCGCTTCCGGCGTCATCGTTCTCAGGGCTGGAAAAAAAAATCTGCTGCTGACAGACGGAACCCGAATTATTTTAGAATCATCATATCCGTGATTTGTTCGCAACGATCCATTTTCGCACCGGGACAAAAGACTCCATTGAATCGAAAAAAAATGGTGGATTTTTTTTTTCACCGTTTTTTTAATCGATTTTATGATTTTAACGAAATACAAGGGGAAAAATGGATAGACGCTAAGTTCACTCGGTTTTTTTGGCTGCTTAATCGTCTATTCACTGGTCGGTTTACCCTACACGTTTTACGGAATTTAATGTGAATCTGGAAAATTGCATTTTGATTTTGTGTTTGAGCTCTATTTGCGAATGTTCTTGACCAATTGTGTGAATTGTTTGTGGATGAAATTGGAGGTTTTATGATATGCGTATATCCAAATTTCGTGAATTTCTATACCTCGAAACATAAAAATTGAAAAATTTATTATTTTCAAAAATTAGATTACATGACGAAAAAATGGATACGTTTTAAAAAAACCGATCATTTTGATTTGAAAAGAAGTTAGGGTGATTCGTTCAACAATTTTTTTTTATCGATTTGTTAATAACAATTTGCTATTAGTCATTTACTACCATGCAAAATGAATATTTTCAGCACCAAAATAACAAATGGCTAAAATAGCAAATTTCCTGATGATGACCATTCGTAATTCAAGTGTTCATTATTTTGAACTTCGCTATTTTAACGATGCATTCGCGATTTTAACTCTCACCCTCTCTTTGAATTTAGGAAATCGATTCTTTGGATCAAGTCAACTATTTATTTATTATATGCTCATTGAGCAAATATTCTATTACACCCAATGAAATATTTTTTCTGAAATTTAAATACAACGATTTTTTGAAAATAAATAAATTTTTCGTCGTTATCAATGAAAATAAATGAGCTCATTTTTTTTTGGAGTCAATGAAATATTCTGTTTCGGTGCAAAATTCCAATGTATCAAGGAAACTGTTTCTCTTGGTGCAGATATCTAAATACCTTTCGATTGAACGTCACGTACAGAAAATAATCACAATGAAAACGAAAACGAAAATACAAAATTCCATTTCCATCGAGTGCTAACAATTCATTGAGCGATAGGTGGGAAATGTGTTTCATTGGCGGTGTGACGGTCTTCCGTCGGAACATTGATTGGAGAAGTGTCCATCGTTGCGGCATATCGAGGACCGATAACACCAGTGTTTTTATCTTTTTCAGGCGCCTGTCATTTACATGGTTTTGCAGATAAAACGCGTTACCGAGTGAGGCCGTTCAATACTTTCCAATTATTGAGAATTCGATTAATAGAAATATCTTTCGACTCATCATTTTAAGAATTATTTTTTCAAGTTATCATAACATCTTTTCGAGCTTACAATAAGATATTTCATTTAGGGCAAATAAATTAAAAAAGCATTTTTCCCAAGCCAATTATGAAATTATTTTTTTTTGTACTGACATACCGATCTTTTAACTTTTACAATTATTAAAATGTATTTCAATATTTGCACAACAGGAACAAAATTTTTTTATTTATTTAGAGGCAAAAATATGTTTAAACTTTTCGTTTCCCAAAAATAATAATTACTCACACTGCGAAAAGAATTTACTTAAAATTTAATGCACAAGCACTGCAAGTTTTTTTTTCATAAACTGGTATATGAATTTTATACATAAGTGGGATCTGAAATTAATGTATGGTATAGTAATTGTTATGATTTAATTAAATTTTTGTGCAAAAGTTCTTTAATTTCAATGATTTACGATAATTTCAATAAATTGTTTCAATTTTACTACAGAAGTACATAAATTTCATATTGCAATTGCATATTAGATTTAATTTTTCAGTTTAATCATAAAAACTTCAAATTTTCTCTAAAAGTGTACAACTCTGCTTCACTCGTTTCAAATATATTCGATTTTGCAATTTACCTTAAAAAGTGTCAATGAGTTAATTGTTTATATTTATGGAGCAAATTCATCTACATTTCATTTGCATTATGAATGAAGATTTGCACGATGATATTATTGTTACCGAAGTAGCATTCGAAATCCCTCAAGTCCTCGATTGATTCCATTTGCAGAATAATTCCTCGGACAAAGTACACAATTCACAGTCAATTCGCTCACAGGTGTTAACAACAAACATTGTTTGAATTTCGCACATTAATTTTCGGACGAAATAATGTGTTGAAAAATATTTGAAGAAAAGAATAGCGAATCAAGGAGGTAAAACTGGACATTGCAAACTCAACATGGTTCATTCTTGACTGGCCTCACATTAGGGTACCAAAGTCGTGCTAGTCTGCGATAAGATTAGGTATATATATATATCGTTCGTAACGAAGTGATATCTCGCTAAAAACGAAGCTCTCCCTACTACGACAAAATTACCTTATAAGGCATTTTCTCTTTCAATTCAGCTGCGTAATTTTTTTCGATCATCTCAGATCTGCGCCATAATTGGGTAGGAAAAAAATTACGTTCTTTAAAAATTCAAATGATGCAGTAATGACACCAAAACGCAAAAGTACTGATAGATTTTTTTAAATGCCTGTACATTATTATTAATGATTTTGTAATCGTGAAAATTCAAATTTGTCACGTGATCGAGAAGCGGAACGTGATTGGCGTACAGCGTCGTGACGTCACGATGTTACATTGAGTTTGTGCGAAAGCTGGACTTTGCAGTTGACCGATTTTTGACATTTCGTGTAAATTATGACATTGTAATGTGTAATATAGGATTTGTGAAGGGAAACTGAAATTGATTTGGCAAAAATAGATATGTTTGTGTCGTTTGAATTTCTCCCTTGTGATGATTATTTTAACGCTCCTGAAAAAAATTGTGCTGAAGCTGCATTGTAATGAAAATAATCATTTTTCTGTCGATAACTGCTCGTTATCGAAAATAGATTTTTCTCATCTTTCTACGCGAAAAAAAGACATGGAACATTACAAGTCGGTTGTAACGCAATGCTAAAGCGGAAATAGAGTCTCCTGAGATGACGAATGATGTAAACATGCAAATTTCATGTTTAGCCATAAGAAGAGACAAGCAGAAAAACAATGTTAATTTTAATCGCAATGCAATTTTCAAACTTTCAAAATTCAATTCACTCTTAATACATTCCAAAACCTTGTATATCCAAATTCGAATCATAAAAAATTTGAATCATAAAAAATTACGCTACTTACTATGTTAACAAGGAAATCTGAAAAACGCACATACAAACATTTCTCTAAACCTCTTTTCCCAACATTCCGACCTTTTCACAAATATCCTACCAAAAAATCGCGAAAACAAATTTTTTTTCTCAAAAACCAAGCTTTCTCTATAACGACAAAACACAAGACATCTCGCTATTCATAAGCAATAAAAAAAGAAGCATTCTTTCTTTTCTACTCAACGACATGAGTTCTGATGAACGACTGTAAACGCGTAGTTGTACGTAATCACGATAAGAGGCGTGGAAAAATGGTTTATGCTCTCGTGTCCGGTGCTCGAGCAGAGATTGATAGTGCCAAAATTTCTTATCTATGGTAATTTAAGGAAGTTCTAACGTAGGAACACTTCTTTCCAATTTTAATCGCAATGCAATTTTCAAATTTTCAAAATTCAATTCACTCTCAATACATTTCAAAACCTTTTATCTCCAAATTCGAATCATAAAAAATTTGAATCATAAAAAATTACGCTACTTACAATGTTAACAAGGAAATCTGAAAAACGCACATACAAACATTTCTCTAAACCTTTTTACAAATATCCTACCAAAAAATCGCGAAAACAAATTTTTTTTCTTTCGAAAACCAAGTTTTCTCTATAATGAAACAAGACAAAACACAAGACATCTCGCTATTCATAAGCAATAAAAAAAGAAGCATTCTTTCTTTTCTGCTCAACGACATGAGTTCTAATGTACGGCTGTAAACGCGTAGTTGTACGTAATCACGATAAGAGGCGTGGAAAAATGGTTTATGCTCTCGTGTCCGGTGCTCGAGCACAGATTGATAGTGGAGCGAGAGAGGCCTCTTCTCCTATTGTGTAAAATTAAGTGAAAGTGACTGGAACATAGCAGGAGTCTGCGAGTTGAAGTATCTAACCGCGGTGAGAATATAAGCAGAAGCAACAACAGCATACGCCTTCACCTGACCTTAATTCGCGTTCGGAGTATACGATCGCTCTCTTCTACCGCACAACTGTCCATAAAATGGTAAGAGTCACGAAGAACCCGGCGCTGAACACCTCTCGAGAATCTATTAGGTAAAGTCAGGGCGCCAGCGAATCGCTCTGCACGAAACGACTCCCCAAGCGTTTTACTGACCTGAATCCCCACGAGAGTCTGACGAAAACATATACATACATGTATTAACTCGTCCATACACTCGTACTTGGCATAATAAGCGCACAAGATTTTCTCGACAATTTTATGTCTCTCTGGTAACGACACAGAGATTCATACCGATGATAATTTAGTAATTCAACTAAAATTGTGCGCATCGCCTTCTGAATGAAATGCAACTTTCACGGAGGGACATTGGCTTTGTATTTGCTGGAATTAAACGGAGTCCTTGACCCGGATCCTTTTCCAGACGATACACCACAAGTTTTTCAACGATTTATTGTATGAACTTTGGTTTCTGTACGTTTCAATATGTTCAACATTCTTCATCAATTCTGCCATTTTTTTTTTAACTTCTCTGATAAGTACGACACTGCTAAAAAAGATTGAAAGTTTTTATTCATGAACTTGTCGTCGAAATTTAATAAATAATTCTGGTATAGAATTCATGTACTTTTCCGGTAAATTTGAAGTAAATTATTGAAATCCAAATACTTTTACTGTGAAAATAAAGTGAATGATTGAATATGCTGTACTATACATTAATTTTAGGTTACACTTGGATACTAAATTTTATATACTAGTTTGTGAATAAAAACTTGCAGTAAAATTACACTAAATTTTAAGATTTATTTACAGTGTATAATTTAACAGATTTTAATACCACTTGAAAGTACTCTTGTAATTTATTCGGATTTTTAGATCCGATATTACGGAAAGTGAGATATTTTTTTTAAGGCAATATATTTTGAATATATCGTTTCGACAAGGATTCAATTTCGACGTCGCCAATTTGGCTCGTAATTTTTTTTTAGGCTTCGTTGGACCCGCAGATGCACCAGATTTTTTTTTTTCTATGGCAATTTTTTTTTAAATATATTTTTGATATTGACATATCGAACGCCATAATTTAGAAATCTGAAAAAATTCTGAACAATAGTTTGTTTAATATCAAAATTATTTAACGTATAGCCAAATTGGGCAAGATTATTCTTTTTATAGATTCTAAGCTTTTTTCAGTAAAGAAAAAATATTCAAAAAAATGATAATAATTAATCTCTTCAGGCGCTTGATTAAATTTTCATTTGTGTAAAACCAGATTTTTGAGAATTCTTTCAGATTTTTAGGAATTTTTAAAGATTTTTCCGAACTATGCAGATTTTTTTTCATATTTTTCAAAGTGACATATCGAATTTCATTATTTAAATATGTGCAAAAATTCTGACAAATACTCTGTCGAATATCAAAATTTTCTTTCGCTACCAACAAACGCAGTTTCGTTTGGTCTTAAAAATTCATTTTCTCAATGTAGTAAAAATATGGTCATTGATACGAATTAAACTCTTGATATTACACTTTAAGTAGAATAAAATAATAAAAATGTTAATATTGAAAACTCGTTTAGTCATAGCGATTAGGTCAATGCGTACGCGAAAGGTCAACAAATTCGTACATTCTAAACACCTTTTCATAACAATTTTCTATTTACTTTCGAAACAACAATTTACCCTCACTGGGCGTATTGCATTTCTAATTACATTGTTTAAAATGCTTGATAATGTCTGGTTTAGACAGATTACTATAATCGATCGTAACTACGCTAGCGTGACTCTTTTGCTTCAATGCACAAGTTTAACTTATGAACTCTCGTAAAACACGAAACGCTTATGTACCTTCTTATTCTACATATACCCATGCAGCATATTTTAAATGAGTTTGTGGAAACGATTCAGGAATCGTTTCCACAAACCAGACGCTACTGATATATTTTACCTCGTAATATATAGATGGTTGCCATGGTCTAAAGAACGAATTAAAGTCTCGATGACACACTTGTAGAAAAATAAAAAAAATAAAAAAATTTGAAACTTTTGGAGTTATAGCGATTATAAGATACTGACTGCGCCTAATAATGTTATTTGAAATATATGATAATGACTGGTTTCGACAATAGTATATTACGATACGATTGCGATAAAACTTTTTCTAACGAGGGTGAGTTTACCGTACGAGTCAGAGGCAAGTGTTACAATCACAAGAGTTTCGTATACAATTTTATTTTACGAGTGCGAGAAATGCGATTTTTCGCACGCGAAGCGACGCGTGTCAGAAATGCGATTTCTCGCACGCGAAGAGAAGCGTGTCAGAAGTGCGATTTCCCGCACGCGAAGCCAAGTGTGTCAAAAGTGCGATTTCTCGCACGCAAAACGAAGCGTGTCAGAAGTGCGTTTTCTCGCACGCAAAACAAAGCGTGTCAAAAGTGCGTTTTCTCGCACGCAAAACGAAGCGTGTCAGAAGTGCGATTTCTCTCACGCAAAACGAAGCGTGTCAGAAGTGCGTTTTCTCGCACTTAAAACGAAGCGTGTCAGAAGTGCGATTTCTCGCACGGGAAGCGAAGCGTGTCAGAAGTAGACACTTCTCGCACGAAGTTACATAATAGTATATTACGATACAAGTTTTCGCACGAGTTTCGTATACAATTTTATTTCACAAGTGTGAGAAGTAGCCCTAATGTTTAATCGATAGTAACTACGTTAGCGTGACTCTTTTTTCCGCTTGAATGCACAATTTTAACTTATGAACTTTGGTCAGACACGAAACGCTTATGAACCTTCTTATTGTATATATCCCATGTAGCATATTTCTGGCGAGTTTGTGAAAGCCATTCGAACCTTTCTTTGACTGTATAGATACACGCGACTGTATGACGACGACCAGGAGCCACCGATATATTTTACCGCGTTCCACTGACCCAAATTCACCATCCAATGCGATAACACACGGTTAATTCTTTCAGCGTGAAAGTAAAAGTGAATATGCTTGTGCAATCGAAAACCGGATTGAGGAAGAGAGGGAGGTTCACAGCCGCGTGACTGCACATAAGAGGGCGACCACTCCATCACTATCCTTTGAATTGTCTCCAATCGCTTATCCATCTTGACATCTTTATCTTTCGCTGTTACTATACAGGCTCTTCAGGATCGATCCTGAAGACTGGACGTAAGAGTCGCACTTAGCCTAGGCAAATTTGCTCGATGAGACTCGACGCAAATAGAAATTTCCTCACCCTTGAAACACGCTGGAGTGTCATATCGTCGATTAGCGGTTATCGACGTTCTTCAACTTTTCGTATCGTTCGCTTAATCAAGTACTTATCGATTACGCGACATGGAATGTCGTGGGCGTTCGAGCATTTTCTACGTAAATATTTTGACATTTTTTGTCGGAATTCTTGGGCGATTTGAATAAATAGCTAATGAAATAATAATGGAAAATAAACATACCATTTTCATGGATTTTTCCATCGAAAAATTTCAGAATGCAACCCACCACTTCATTTTATTAAAGAATGAAGCATACGTAAAAATTTAAAGGGAATCTTTTTCAAAACTCCACTTTAAAATCAATTTCAGAAAAAATTGATTTATTCGGGGTCAATAAAATCTTTTCTCCCGGTGTAACCGTGTTTTATGATAGCAAAACATAAAGTCTTAATGTCATTTTCCCCGGAGCAGTAGAAAAACTTCTCAGGGAGTATTTCAAGGTACTAACTGCAATCGGTCGTGTTCGTCGATGTCATTTCCATTAATTCAACGTTCAATTTTTTTTATTCCACATGTATATAAATATCAGTTTACAAAAAAGTAGATGTTTTTTTTAATGCAGTACAAATCTCATGCAGCTAATTAGCAAGTGCAACATTTCGGAATCCAAATCATATATATATTTCATATTTTTTTCCGATAAATTTTTTAAAAATCTCTTTGGCGTCAATGAAACCTTTTCTCTCGTTGTAACCGTATTTCTTGATACCAAAATATAATGTTTCGATGTCAATTTTACCGGTACCGTAGAAAAATTTCTCAGCAAGTATTTCAAGGTACTAACTGCAATCGGTCATGTTCGTCGACGTCATTTCCATCAATTCAACGTACAATTTTTGCATTGCTCTTGTATATAAAGTTTAGCTTACAAAAAATTAGATTTTTTTTCATTGCCATACAATTCGTATGCAGTTTATTAGCAAGTGCAACATTTCGGAATCAAAATTAAAAATCATTCTTTTTCAATAAATTTTTTTTAAATCTCTTTGGCGTCAATGAAATCCTTTCTCTCGTTGTAACCGTGTTTCTTGATAGCAAAATATAATGTTTCGATGTCAATTTTACCGGTACCGTAGAAAAATTTCTCAGCAAGTATTTCAAGGTACTAACTGCAATCGGTCATGTTCGTCGACGTCATTTCCATCAATTCAACGTTCAATTTTTTTTATTCCACATGTATATAAATATCAGTTTACAAAAAAGTAGATGTTTTTTTAATGCAGTACAAATCTGATGCAGCTAATTAGCAAGTGCAACATTTCGGAATCCAAATGATATATTTCTTTTTTTTTTCGATAAATTTTTTTTAAATCTCTTTGGCGTCAATGAAATCTTTTCTCTCGTTGTAACCGTGTTTCTTGATAGCAAAATATAATGTTTCGATGTCAATTTTACCGGTACCGTAGAAAAATTTCTCAGCAAGTATTTCAAGGTACTAACTGAAATCGGTCGTGGTCGTCGTTGTTGTTTTCGTCACGGCCGAACAGAGTCGCGTTCGTTCAGCCGTAAAGTTTAACGCCCGAGGCGTTCGCCTCGAACGAATTCTATTAGAGTCTCCGAGGATCCACGGCGACTATGCACCGAAGTGCATTGCGACGCGGAACCGATTATCAGTTGTCAGAGAGGCAGACCTCCCATGGACCACGAAGAGCGCTCCGAAGCTCGTCGCTCCGGTCCAACCGGAAGTGCATCCCTCACACTCTCCTCTCTGATCTCTCTCTATGCTATCGCTTTGCAACGAGTGTCGCGGAACGCAGATTATTCGTGATCAAAGGATCCGACGCTCCGACAGATACATTGAATTTGTCCATGTCCTGTTGAGCAGCGTGTAATCACCATGGGATTGAGTTCAATGTCCGATAATAAGAAGCACTCACAGGACAGTAAGTTTTTATGAAAAAATCAAGCTTCGATAAGAAGCTATTTTTATATTTTATTTATATATTTTAATTTTTTTATTTATATATATTCATTTTATCTTTGCACTGAATCTGTCGATAGTAGTGGAAAAATGTCAGGTATCATCGATTACAGAAATTACTGCTCGCTTGTAAGTCGATAAAACTAATCATGGACTGATCCTGATAAATTATTTTCCCTCTGAATTTAATTTTTATCTTTTTCAGTTTAATTTTTTTTTAAATTATAATTTACACTCTGTTCGCAAGTAAATAACGAAGTATAGTATATTTATAGAGATCTTGAAATATTATATTCCCTGGAAATCGAAGCAGGAAAAAAATACATTTAAAAAAAGCAGCAGAGTACAAAAAATACATCTCATACTAAAATTCATAAAGAAAGTTCAAGAATTGTAACCGGAATTGTAACCGGAATTGTACGGAAGATAAATTTTCGTAGAATATGTAACTTTTCAGCGTTTATGTAAACAAAATATATTTTAAGTATAACTAAAATTTGAAGAATAAGCTTAAAAGATTTTGCAATAAATAAAAAAATTCTCAAAAATGAGTATTAAAACTCGATGAAGTTTTTCCAAAAATAAAACTCGATTAAAAAAAAAAAATTTCGAAGAAAAACAAATTACGGTAGAAACACATAAACGATGCATAAACTCTATAAACAATCTATATACAATTATATATGAAACCAGAAATGAAGTTGGCTTTATATGTAATAGTCAATAAATATAAATTATGTATTGAGTGTATCAGTCGATATATGCCCAATTCTATATGCGAAATATAACTTCTATACTGCTCTAAATATAAATGTATGCATTTAGTAAAAATAAAATTGTTATTTATAAAGATGAAATAAAGATATGTCCTTGTGAAAAATATCATATCTTCGCTCATATCTCGGAATATACAACGAATCTCCATATGCAAAGATACTTGAAGACATTTTTCCATATTTCGCCTGGTTTGCCTTTTCCTCGGATCGGAAAGAGTCGTAATCCCAGACGCATTTGCCAGTCATACCTCAAGGGAGTTTGCACCCACGTGCACGTACAAATATGCCTACATATCTATACATATATAGCTATGCACGTAGTTGCATAGACGATGCACATATATATGCACGCCGAGACGGATTGGCTAAGTTGGAATATCATTTTCACTCTGGCTACTATCGGAATTTTGGGTGCCTCGATTTATCTTCTTTTTTTTTGCCTCTCGCTCTCTCACTCTCGTCTCTCGCGTCTAGACTAGCGCCTCAGGCTCACCTTCCAGACACCGTATATACATAGATTGCAGTGACACCAGGTATTCCAGACGTTAAAACGCGTGCCACGTGATAGAAAAGAAACGGAGAAAGGAAAAGCCTTTGGGGTGAATAGCTGCTCGCAAATTTCAGACTACTATTTTATGTTAGGCTTTCCGTCCTGCGAAATATACTGAGAGACAAAGTTTCCTTGACTCACTGAAGTCTTTGCCTATGAAATAATATATTTGAGTTTTAATTCCATCTTTTTTCAAAACTAATTGCACAGTTGATGGAATTTAGTGACATTAAATGGAGAAAGGATTTCTTTAATGGAATAAATTTTTTTATTTTTATTATGTGGTCATTAAGTATATGTTTCTTTAAAGGCGTTTAAATTTAATTAAATTAAAATTGGCTTTGAATTTAAATGCAAAATTTCATTGAAATGAAATGAAAATGTTTCGTTGAAATCAATTACAAAAAATTTAATTGCACTTTTTTTTGAGCCTATGAAATCTTTTCTCACAGGGATCAAAATTTAACTGTCATATAATTTGTGCACTAGTATGTACCAAAATTTATGAGTATATGGAATAAAATTTGTGCATTGCACATTGACAGTCATTTTTTTTTGTTACATTTTGCATAAGATCCTGGGAGATGATTTCTTTGCAATTAATGAAAAAGGGTTCATTGATTCAAGGAAAATTCCTCTTCTTTTAATACGCAAATCAGTAGCGAAGCGGTCACCCATCTCAATACCGTCCGCGATTCAAGTTGCTATCAGTGTGGAATTCATTCATTTTAAAAGTACAAGTTCAGAAGATCTTCCCTTTTTCTCCTCCGTGGAATTTTCTAAATCATTAGCGCTAATTTCCATATTATGGACACAGAAAATAATAACCATAATAATAACAATTTGCATAAAGCTATAAATAAACATCCAAAATATGTCAAAAAAAATATTAGGTTAATAGTACTTCCTAAAAAAATCCGGTTCTACGCAACACTGACGCTACACTATTAACTCTACACATGGCTTTCATCAACACATCTGCGACTCTACATATTCTCATATTGAGCACAGTTCTGCACCTGCACAGTTCTCGCACTAGCAAAACTGTCAACAGTGACATTTTTTTAAATCTACACTTCCGAAACCGTGTACAGTACAATTTCAATTGGTCAAAGTATTGACGTGTTGACTTTTGCCTGTGTACTGTTTTGCTTGTGTGGTAGAGCTTTGCTAGCTTTAATTTGAATTGCAACATTTTATAGGTTACAATCGATTCATGTGTAGAATCGAAGATATGTTAAGATGGACATGTGTAGAGATTGAGATGTGTTGCCCTTGAGCATGTATGAAGTGTCAAATGTGTAAAATTTGGACATGTGTAGGGTCTCAAATGCGTTGGATTATGATCTATGTAGAGTCTTAAATGTGTTGCGTTTGGATTCGTGTAGGGTCTCAAATGTGTTGAGTTTGGACCTATGTAGAATCTCAAATGTGTTGCAATTGGACATGTGTAGGGTCTCAAAGGTGTTGAGTTTGGATATGTGTAGAGTCAGAGATGTGTTGCGCTCGAGCATGAATAGAATATCAAATGTGTTAAATCCCCACCTGTGTAGGGTGTCAGATGTGTTTAGCTCGTACATATGTAAAGTCTAGAATGCGTGGAGTTTGGAAATGTGCAGAGTATGAAATAGATTGAATTTAGACATGTATGAATACTGAGATGTGTTGAACTCAAACACATAGAGTCTCAAACGTGTTGAGTCTGGACACGTGTAGAGTCCAAGATATGCGGAATCAAGCCACGTGTAAGGTCATCAGTGTATAGAAACATGTACGGTAGAAGCAAAGTACAGCCTTGGGATATTGCGCTCCTACTCTCTCCCTCTCCCTCTCTTACTTTAAAGCCATATAATCAAAGAATCGTTGAGACTCACCCTTCGGTAATGTATCGACACTGCGCTGCATGCCAAAGTCCCCGAGGCTGAGAGGATGATGGTCCTGTGGAGGTGGGGATGCCTCTCTGACGCAGCCCATAAGACTAAGGGCACCCCCGACAGCTCCTCCGCCACCGGCGCTTCCGCCGCCACCTCCACCGGGGGCGCTCGACATTCTCCCCGTCTGAAACATCCGACAGAACCATGCTGCGACATAGGACTCTTTAACCCGATGATACCACCCCGAGAGAAAGGAGTTGGTCTTCTTAGCAGACGTCGCTCCTTGCTGATGAGTCGACTTCCAACCCTCCCAATTACCAGCTGCCCAACTTCCCATTCTCACGACTACGTGAGACAAGAGCTTGTCACACACTGCTTTTTCTCGTCCACTTTATACAACCCTCCCTTATTAACTCCTTTTGTCACTCGTAACTCCCTTAACCCACTTGTAAACCACGCGCTCGGAAACTTTAACTGCTTTAATTAATTCAAGTAATTCGATCAATTAGAAAGGGTTAGTTGATCAGCGACTATTAAGAATATCATCAACCGAGATTTGAGGCTAGGACTCAGACGATTAAGAGATACGACAATGTGTCTCGAGGACTCGGGGGGACAAACTGCAGTCCCGATGCCGAGACTGGAGACGCGAGTTTGGTGAAGGTCCGGAAACACTGCTGCTGCGCTAGGAGAGATTCATATATATGTATATATATATGTATATACAATGGAAGCATACATATATAAGTATGAAACGGCCGGTATATAACTGAGGACAGAATGGGTCAGGAGAGATGGTTACCATGGTGACTGCAGACGAAGGGGATGTACTGTTGGCGTGAGGCAACCGCGTCGGGCATCGATTACGCCCGCACCACCTCCCAACGACGACCCTGACCTTGTCGCAGCACAGCTGACTCCCGGTGCGGCCGCGTGCACTCGGGTATATAAGCTTGTGCACGCTTCAGGGGCTTAAGGGGTTCATCTACTTGCCTGGGATACTCGTACTTTACGGCGAACGCACCATTGCGTTTTTACGACCGGTTCAATTAGATTCGTGTGGCTTATACAATGGTGGGGAAAACATTTTGTTATAGCGGGTGTAAAGCTCGTCTTTTTAAAGACATTTCGCGTGGGTAAAGTACTCGTTTTTCGACGGTTGTGTGTAAAGTAAATGACGTTCGGAAAGTGTAATTTTACGCATTGCGTGTATGCACGTCGTGCGGAAAGTGTAACTTTACTCGTTCCGTGGGCGCATATGCGGAAAGTATAACTTTACGCACTCTGTATACTGCGTTGTGCGAAAAGTGTCATTTTACACACTTCGTACTTGTACGTCGTGCGGAAAGTGTGATTTTACACACTTCGTACACGCACGTCGTGCGGAAAGTGTTACATTACGTACTCCGCTTACTTTATACAGTCTTTCCGAAAAACTCGCATTTTTGCTTTGCTCAAAGTCTCCGAAAATAACCCGTATTACGCATCGCTATTACCAAAATTGTATGTGCAACTCATACGGAAATGACATACTTTACTAAATTCAACTAATTGGATAACCAAACAAACCGGATTTTCAGTTGATCATAAAAATTCCTTATGAACTCTCAAAAAGCTATTTACTGGTGACTGGTCAGTTATTGGTCTATTCACCCAATGTCTCTCAATCAATTTGTCTCAATTATGTCTGAACTTTTTTCATCATGCAATCAAACAACGTGAACTAGCCTTTTTACGCATTGTAAGATTTGTGATAAATTACGAAATAACGAGGTGCGGATGATTAATCTACAATCGATAATGTTTTAATCGCATAACCCTATCGCGTGAGTTGAAGATCGCGATTCCAATATATCTAGGCGAGAGCTTGGAGCGCCAATCGATACATTATCCGCTGGTAATATCCCGACAAGCAACGACGGAACGAATTATCCGGTGAGGTCATCCTCAGGGTGGCCAATAACCGCAAGAGCAACTCAATTACAGGCACATCGCGTTACGAACGACACAATCAATCATCACTCTAGTCTGGACCCCTCTTCGTTAATTAACCATCATTTTGATTACCAAATGATGAAGCAGCCTCACCTTACAGAAGAAACGGCATTTTAAGGGTGTCTCGCGCACGCGTGTTCCGAAAATCTGTAACAAAAAATAAATAATCTTGAGAATTATGTTTTAAGTAGCAATGGTATTTTTAGACAGACTTGAAATTTTTGGTCTTTATCTAAAATTTTATTGAATGTTTATTTGTTTGATTAAATTTGGTTGCATACTTTGCATGAATACAACCTTTTTGCTAATTCTAGGAGACAACGAAAGAGTTTGAATAATTATTAGCTAATAATAGAGTTATTTATTTATTTATGTTTTCATCGGACAAATTCGTAAATTCAAAATTTTATTACAAATGAATTTCCGTGATAGGTACTGAAAAGTATGAACGTTTTTAAAAATAAATTTTGCAGTTGTTTACCATAAAATAAATCATACCCAAAATGTTCATTTTATAAAAGTTCTCTAACTAAAAGTTATGGTTTTGTGTTAGCTTTGGATCGGAACATCTAAAATAATTTTTATCTTCCGGCAACACTGATTTATTACAAGTAAATGGAGAAGTTAGTTAAAGTTAAGGGAATTTCTACGAAAAAAAAATTTAGTCTTCCATGTCTGATGATATCGCGAAAAAATTGTCAGCGTTCACGTTCCGAGGTTCTAAAATAAATTGATAACACGACGGTACGAAATTAATATAATTTTTTTTAAATTCCCATACAAATGAATTTTTTTATACCCCATTTTTTATGTTCACATCAAGTATTGTTTAGTGTTAATTTGCAACTTAGTGTCTTTAAGTGTTATTTTTCAATTGCATATACACTGTTTTTTAATGGTACTTTGATATAACCAATTTTCAAGCGATCAGCAGAAATGATCGAAAAAAAAGTGGATATGTTGCAAGACATATTTATGTCGATATTAGGAATTTTTTCCTAATATTAGACATATTTATCTCGATATTAAGAATTTTTTGCTAATATTAGACATATTATTCTGATATTAGAAGATTTAGAAGTAAGATTGTGGTTCTTCCTGTTTTTCTTTTATTTACACAAAAGATAATCATTAGAAAAAAACAGTAAGATGCCCTTTTCTCCTTTCTCCGGTGAACTTTAAACACAAATCTATTTATAATTATTACAAAGAGTGAACGAACGCAACGGTAGCCACTGCGCTATGCGCCATGTCGAGGGAAAGGGAAAAGGCCACGGAGAGTGCGTGTTATACGCACGAAAATAAACTCGTCGGCGGCGGCGTCGAGTGAGCAGCCGGCGACTGTCTAGAGGATGGATGAGCGGTGAAAAAATATGCCTACAAAAAGCAATGCAACGAGGGAAGCCGAGACGAAGGATAGTTTTGTTCTCACTACCGTGAGAGATTATCCTGGCCAGTGTTGTGTGTTTCTGTTGTTTAACATGCGGATGAGAAAAACGATGGCATTCCAGGCGGAATATATATACATTCGCGTGGACCGTAAAAAGCGGCCTTTCCAGGGTTACATACCGCAATGACTTGCTTAGTTGGGAAATAAATTACATAGGAAGTATTCATCATCATTGTTGTTGTTGTTGTTGTTGTTGTTGTTGTTACTATTGCTTTCTCATAGAGGTAGATTTGTAAACAAACAAAACCAAAAATAATGAGAAAGCAATTTGCAGCTTTATTATCATTAAGAATCGTGATCAGCGACCTCGAAAACCCCCGAGTGCCACATTTCATCTGGTTTAAATAAGTTTTTGCATTCTAGGTCGGCCATATTGGATCCGCCATTTGAATTTTCGAATTTTGAGAGCAGGATCGTGATCAGCGAACTCGAAAATCCCCGAGTGCTACATTTCATCGGATTCAAATAAGTTTTTGCATTTTAGGTCGGCTATATTGGATCCGCCATTTTGAATTTTCGAATTTTGAGGACAGGATCGTGATCAGCAACCTCGAAAACCCCCGAGTGCCGCATTTCATCCGATTGAAATAAGTTTTTGCATTTCAGGTCGGCCATATTGGATCCGCCATTTTTTATTTTCCAATTCTGAGGGTAGAATCGTGATCACCGACCTTGAAAACCCCGAGAAACAAATTTTCGCGGAGGTCCGATTTTGTCTTCTTTATTACGCGAAGCGTGAAATTTTTCTCGCTGTTCAAGGAGTGAAAAACGTCATTTTGGGGGTGAAAATGTTGATTACGACAAATGAAAAAAATACGTCGATTAACTACAATCATTTCATGCACTCATGGGTAAAAGTGGTCTACAAGTGTCTTCTATGAGAAAAAAAATATTGAAAAAATGTCTGATTTTTTTTTTTTTTAAGTCGCCATATTTTTTTTCTAGTAAGCGAAACTCAATTTTCAATCCGGATTTTGAAAGGGCACACTCGAAAGTTCTAGGAACTGTATTTTTTATTCGAAAACTCTTATTGTTTAATTATGAGAATTTGACTTGAAAATTATAGAAAAAATCACTATTCATCGTTAATGGATTAAGGAGAAAATACTTATTAATATTGTTTAATTTTAATATAATTAAGATCCTTAAAAGTCAAAGTCAAAAATATTTGATTATTATAAACCAAATTTGATTTAAACAACTCAATATCATATTGTCAGTACTGTATTTCATTTTGCTCAAGCAAAAAAAATATTCATTAAAATGTATAGACAAATGTATAGATATGGTTCAATAAACGATATTCGCAAATTTATTGAAAACAAACGTTGAAATCGTATATGCAACAAAACGGCATATTTGTAACTTTTAGAATATTTGTTGAACCAATTATCATTTTGATAATTGCTACTATAATTATATTTAGTATACCTATGAAATATAGACGTTCCTCCTGGAAATTATATTAATGGTTGATCCAACTATTTTCTTATATTTGCTATAACCATAAAATATACTCATTCCTCCTGTCAACTATACATTATAGTTAGCTCACCGTCGGACTAACTATTTTCATTATCAAATTGCGATATTTTTCTCTAAGTGTGCGATTTTGTTGATGCAAAAAAAATGTTTTTGATTCAACACAATTTTTTTTCCCCAGTGTGGACCCGAAAAATTTCACTAAAAATCTGTGTGTCTCCGATCTGTCATCTTTAAAGTAATAATGCGTCACTTCTTTCTAGTTATTTTCGTTTTCCCTACCCTAGTTATTTTCTTTTGCTGCCGTTTCGAGAAATGCCTTGAATCGCAGCGACGGCACACTTCGGTATTCGTTGAGCGAACGAGCGGGAATTCGAGACAGAAATAGATTCTGAATGGACCCTTCGATCCAAGGGGACCGATTTCCCTGCTTTTTGTTCAGTTCGTTCCGTTTCAGTTGCCACTGTCTCCGTCGATGTTGCTGCTGTGCACATTCAATGAAAGATGCACCTCTACCTTCTGCACCTAACTATAGCATCGAACTGTGTATACACGGAAGGAACTATAGTAGCTGTACGATGTAGGCCACGCTCGATCGTCGACGGAGTCGTTCTTCCCTCCGAAACGTCCACAGTTGTGTATTCGCGGTGTGTCGTAACCATTCGCGATGCATTCAACGCCCTTACGAGTGAAACTAAACCCAGAGGAGTTGGAACATTGCGAATGGAAAACAAAGCTCGTCACGAGAGTTTCAACCGGTCGCTATTTCTGCTGTCGCTTCTCGCGGCAACTCAAAACGAAGAACATCTTTCTCTTTGTCATTTCCTCTTTATGAATTTCAGACGTATATAAATATATCAAGGAAGTACATATATATCTGTGGCGCGTTCAATGGAAACTCGACCATTCGTGGCTTTGTACTGATACGTAAATTCTATTTTTAATTATAACGAAATGGAAAATTGGACAAGGCGGGAGAAATCATTTTATTGAATCCGAAGAAATGGGTTGATTTTTATTGATTCGATTTCGCATAGGGGAAGCTTTGTTTTTATGTTTGTTGATAATTTCATGTCACGCATAATAGTTCAAAATATAGATGAAAGCGGCTTAGAAAAAATGTCCGTGTCCGTGTTCGTGTGTTTGTGTGTGTGTGTGTGTGTGTGTGTGTGTGTGTGTGTGTGTGTGTGTAGGGCTCAAAATTTTGTATCACCTGTAACTCGAGAATCGTTGACCCGATTGAGCTCAAATTTGACAGACAAGTGAAGCAGCAGTTCGTCTTTGATTCTTCAAAAAAAATTTCACAAAAGAACGAGCGCGCTCTTACTTTTGCAAAATTAATGATATTTTCCTAAATAATTTCTCACAACTAAAGGTACTCTTCATGTTGATTGGTATTGTATTTGACCGAAATTGGAAAAGCGATTAAGATTTAATAGTTATAAAATTTTTAAATTTTGACAACGAACTTTCATAGATAAAATCTGCACTATCTAGCGATGATAGTAAGGTCATGATATATATGATTTTCAGACAAATCATACTAGACCATATGCATGTTAAATTACTCAAGGCGTTAATAGGTCGTGTAATTCCCGTATAATCTCATTTCCTCAAGAAAAAAAGAATCACTTTAGTATCTCTGTGCAACCGGATGTCGGTTAATGTTCTCGACTCTCTGGTTATTTCTCAACTTCTGTGGAATTTCATATATACGCATGTCCAAGTCGATAAGGTTTCTCGCGTGGGTCGTTCAGAGGACGATAAACAAGTTTTGGCATCTCTCGATGAAAAACAGGAAGCAACCGATGTCGCCCCACATCAGCAGACTGCGATGTCGGTAGGGCAAAACGACCAGTGAATGGACAGTTCAGCAGACGTAAAAACGCGTAGTAATGGACGGAGTCCATTCACTGGTTCAGGTCCATCCATTTCTCTGCGTAAAAATAATTATGTCAAATTGTTATTGTAAATTGAGATATGTCAAAAAGTTAATTTTTGAGACGCGTTAAGATGAAATATCTTAGAAAAGTTCAAAGCGATTTTAAGGTCGGTTTGATATTACGTTTTTTGTTACTATTTTTTCTATCTGTCATTGAACCCTTTAAGGTAGTGAAACCAGCATCTGAGTAAAAAATCTAAAGACACGTCGTATTTCCTTCATGTTCATACATAACATATATTTTTTCGGATTTTTGGGCTCGAAGTTGATCGAATTTAAAATTGATCATGTTTGTACAATAACAAAACGATTTTTTTTACTGGTGGTCAAAGTAACGAATGACCAAAATAGTGAATGGCTAAAATAGCGAATTTGAAAATAAGGAACGTCTAAATGTAGAATGTCCATAATTATGGAATTCGCTTTTTCAGCCATTCGCCATTTTTATCATTCGCTATTTTGAATCCATTTTAATAAGATGGAGGGGAAAATAGCGAATTTCATAATGATGATCATTCTGGATTCAGAGATTTCCAATTTCGAAACTCGCTATTTTAACCATTCACTATTTTGGTCATTCGCTATTTTGACTCCCACCCATTTTATCAGATTTCTATTTTACCGATTTAAAATTTGGTGAAGTTTTTACACTAACAAAAAGATATTTAAAAAAAATTCTGGTGGTTGAATCTCGGTGGAATTGCTCATATGCAGCCGCAATTAGAAAAACATTGTTTCCAGAAAATGTCTTCATACGAGACATTATATTCCATGTGGTACTTCGTGGTTTTCCAATTTTTTAAACGATTGCTCTTCAATCCCAAGTACCTTTGTCTCTCAAGAGTCGTGTGCACTGAAACGCTTAAAAAACATGGTGGACGGTCCCTGGAGAGAGCCGGAAACGATAAACGCACACGGATTCTCATATTCAAGAGACAGCGGTGATTATTCATCCAAGGTGAAACAAAAGGGGCGATGCTACAAGTAAAATACAAAGCGTAGAACTTCCGGCATTTTTTTTGTTCTTCTCCTTTCTCCACTCAACTTCTGTATAGTCCTTTATCAGTCCATACAGCCAAATTCTTCGGTGTTTGTTTTGTTTTTTTCCTTATTCCTCCGCACAAACACACCGCAGAATGAAGCAGAGGGAAAGGAGAAAAAATATTCAGAAGGATGCTCATGGCTTACAATCAGCGAGTCGTCGTCTCTAAGCATTGTCTATACTTCCTATATCGTTCTTTCTCCGCATCGTATCTCTCGCTTTTGCCAGACAAGTAATTTTTTTCAGGCCCGACGAAAAATTATCCAGAACGTTGACCCAACCCGCATTTGCCGCTGGAAAAAAAAAATCCACGAGCATTCTCTACATCACCGACAGTTTGAGGCCACTACCACGATCACTACTACAGAGGAATTACACGCGACAACGGAACGACTGCAGCGAACTGAAATTTCAAAGACTTCTAATGCTTTCCAGATTTTCCACTTGGCGTTGCAGTGAAAGTGCAGCTGTAAAAAGTGTAAAAAGCTCTCACGTTTAGTCGCGACTAATGCAATATGTAATACTGAAATTTGTGCGGAATTAAGGAGAGGAAGTTCAGGTCTGAAAAAATGAATTTGTATGTTTGAAACAATATTTTTTTGACGAGATATGTCAACATGAATAAAAAAATGTCATTAAAAATAAGATGACGTTCATTGGCAATACTTAATTGATTAATTACGTGTCCTCATGAAAGAAAAGACATCAATGGCGCTTATTTTTTCTAAGTTGAAAAAAAAAATTCCAAGTTGGAAATAAATAATTCGAGAATGGAAAAAAAAAGTTCTCTTAAATAAAAAAAAAAAATTCTTTGAAGTTAAAAAAAAAAAAAATTCTAAGTTAAGAAAAAAAAAATTTTCTAAGTTAAGAAAAATTTTTTTTTCTAAGTTAAGAAAAATTTTTTTTTCTAAGTTAAGAAAAATTTTTTTTTCTAAGTTAAGGAAAATTTTTTTTTCTAAGTTGAAAAATTTTTTTTTCCAAGTTGAGAAATTTTTTATATTCTAAGTTGACGAAAAATATTTTTTTTCTAAGTAAAAAAAAAAATTATTTCGTTCGCCACCTGTAACCTACAGATTTGTTTGACTCAAACCAAATTCGTTTAATGTTACTTAATCTTTTTGATCTAACGGTTAGAATAAATTAAAAACGAATTCTTTGGTAAAAAAAAAAAAAATACGAAAATAAAATTCGTGTTACGAATGAGCGCGTAGCAACTGTTGTTCGCTTTATTTTTTCAAATCCCGGATGAAAAGTGATTCAACTGGCCCTGGTCTTCCATATAGCGAGATCCTTGAAGAGCTGACAAGCTCAACCCTCAACAGCTGCATCGGTCTGTATACCGAGAGGCAAATAATGAATCCCTATGTACGTCAATCGAACCCTTTGTGTGTTTTTAGTATGTCTACTGTGTGCTCAGATATTGCAAGTACTCATTACCATCGAAGACTCAAAAGTCATTGACTAACCCTCTTCGAAATCCAATATAATTCTATGTAACTCATCGACCCTTACGCCATAAAAGCTGCGATTCATATTCCAATCGATTTCAATGAAAATCCGTGACCTGATTTTCTTTCCTATACCGACGCGCATATTCGCAGAACAAATTGGCGTGGAAATTGAAGGAAGCAAAACAGTTCGGGTAAATGGAGTGCGATATTATTTACTGAGTCTCATTAGCGCGGATACATTAGTGAAATTATTCATTTTAGACTTTATACGTAAAAATATTCAACCACCAAACGCTGCCCGCGTTTAATGGTTCAATTATTTTCTCAATTCACAAAAAATATTGGAGGGATTTACGATATTGCTTATTGAGATATAAAGGTTGTGGCCGCAGTTAATAATATTGGATGAAGGTTTTGGCTATTTTTCTATTATTATTGAATTAACCAACCTCCCACTGACAACATGGCCAGACAATCCGGCCAAAATAGTAACATTGTTCCAGACATGTTGCATCAAAGTAAGATGAGGAATAATAACTGAAGAGGACCTACAATAAGGTCGAAACGTTTTAACAGAAGAGCAGCTATCTTCTTTTTTATTTGGTCGCCAATAGCCAAAACCTTCATCTAATGATATTGCTTATTGTCCATATACAAATTTTCCAGAATCATTCATTTACGATGCTGCATTTTTACATTTAGAGACAAAATTTGAGGTGTGATTAGAATAATTAGTAACGCGATATATATACAAAATAGCTGGCAGGTTTTTTTTTCAAGGACAGTGAATAATTTTTTAAAATAAAAAGTGTTGGAAAAGTTACTAATCAATCGGATATTGGGAATTATAACCGGTCGTTAAAATTGTTGGATTTTCTTTTTTGGAAACTTCATTGAGTATCGTCTAAAATTAATTCATTAATTTATTGATATGAGTATGAAGATTTGGAAAAAAATTTCACTATGGCAATTTCTAGGCAGGGGAAATTTATTAATTTTTTTCTTTTCGTTTTAATTTTTTACTGCCTGAGAATTGCAGCTGCTATTTTCAGATTTTTTTCCTTAGAATATTCATACTACGAAATACCTTGAAAAATTAAGACCACGATCGAAAGTGTGTTATTTGTTCAAAAAAATTATCTATTGCTTTTTTTTTGCGACAAATTAACTTTCTCTCGTTGGAAAAATTATAACTTCAACACCACTCGAGAGAAAATAGAAAATAAAAAAGTTAATGATGCTAAACATTTTCTGAGTGACCAATGTCTTCTAATTATATTAAAAATAAAACGTAAATCCTGAACGGCGCGCTTTAAAAATCTGCAAAAAATCGCAAACGCTTATCTTGAGTAGTACAACAGACTGACAAATTTTGAAAAATATCCGGAAGATTGACTAAAAAAAGTAGCGCAGTTGACGAAGTATGACTCTTAAACTTTTTTTTTAGATCACACTTCGGAAAGACTTCCGGGAGATATAAATTCTAGTAATCACAACAAGTTTGACTCATTCGTACTGCTTTCATACCTGCACATAAAATCTGTACTATTGCTGAGTGTAAATAAACTTACATGTTTATATTACGTCGGCTACGTTTTTCATTTGATGTTAATCACAGTTTCTTATTCAGTACCTTTCGTATAAAGTCGGATATACAAGATGCACTTTCTTATAGTGGCAAACGCAACGCTCCGTACGAAGAGCGTCAACGTCCTCGTTCGGTGAGTCGTAAATTTGGTCGGAAATAGAATTCCCAGTGGATACACGGCTTACAGTACGAAAACGAGACCCGGTCTCGGTTAATGAGTCACTCGTCGAGTGCATCCTGCGCAATACCCGCACTCATCGAGTTCCTCTCATATCTGACGACGTACTTCGTGTATAGGTCATTCCGTGCCAACTCGACCTGAGTGTGACTCTTGACTTCTCGTTTTTCATACTAATTTTTTTATACTATTGTTTCATCTCTAAGAAACAACCACAATTTTTGTTAGATTTTTATTCACGATTTATATACTTGTGATTATTTATAACGATCATTTTGAGAGGAGGAATTTAAAAATCTGATAAAATTCTCGTAAATTCTGTATCCGATATATAAGCATTTTCAAGCATGGACACAAAATGTTCTGGGCCTCGTTTTTATTCTTTTACAAAGTTTTTCAAAAGGAAAATTTAAAAAAGTTGTATGCGAAATGGCTTTTCACTGTAAATTATTTGAACTTTTTATATACATCTGGACTTTGGAGAATTCATTCAGATTTTTTTTCAAGGGAATTTTTATTTATTTTAATTAAACCGCAAATTTATTTTAATTTTTAAAAATCGTTTTTAAAACATCTAAGTAGATTCTTCATCGCCAAAAATCCCTTATTTTCAGAGCGATTGTTATTATTTGAATGTTCAAAACCTTTTTCACTAACATTTAAATCGCATTTTTTCCCATCATTTCATTAATTTGATTTTAAAAATATTTTCGTATTTAAATTTTTTTTTTTTAATTGCTTTGAAGAATTTTTTTTTTTTTACGAGATCCTGACACATAATAATTCAAATGTTACATGAATTTGAATTTTTTCCAAAAATTAAAAATCACTGGACTGAAGGACCACTTTTTTCTCGACGTTTCAGATTATTGTAAGTGTTACGAAATATAAATCTCGAAAAAGAAGATGTCATAAAAAGCTGAAGGCAATGAAATGCGAAACGAAAGCCATGAAATCGAAAAGGTCGAGTTCCAGGTCGAGTTGGGATGGAATGCCCCGTATACTACGTGTAACATGGTACATCCGTATAAACGGACTCGCGTGCTAACGCTCGTTCACCCCTCAAGGCAAGTACGTATCGCTCAGCGAACACATGCGTGCACACATTTCGGGAAAGCCCGGCTATGACCCTCCAAGAAACTCGATCCTTTCGGACTCCGCTCCCTTTTGCCCCTTAACATGCATTTATCTCAAGTGCACTGAGTCTGCGGAGGGGAATGCAATACTACTACTCAAATTAAATTAAAGGGCTTCTATATTTAGGCTTCTATGTGCATTTTTAGGTCCTCAAATAATTTAAAGAATTCTCAAGTACGCATAAAAATAGATCATGCTAATTAATTAGCATATTGGAAGTAACTTGCTTATACATTGGAACAATAATTATTATATCTCGCAAATGTTCGTAGTCATTCAGGAATCGTACAAAAAACGTGCATTTAAAATACAATTTTTTAAAAATCATATATATTTTTGATGCATGTTAGAAATATGGGGAAATCCACCCTATTTCGACCAGGATTTGACCTCAACCTTTTCGACTCGGGTCGCAATTTTTTGCAGGCTCAGTTCGACCTTCAACTGCACCAGATTTTATTTTCCATTGCAAATTTTTCTTAACAATTTTTTAAAGTAATATATCGAATGTCATATTTTAAAAACTGGCTAAAATTCAGAAAAATACTCTGTTGAATATCAACATTTTCTAGCTTATTGCCTAAGTGGAGATGATTATTCTTCTTAAAGTTTTAAAGATTTTCTATTTAAAAAACTTTTTTTTTAAATTAATTTAAAAAAAAAAAATTATCATTTGAAAAATAATTTTTCATTAAAAAAATAATTTTTCTATGTTCGAAAGACTTTAAACTGTAAGTATGAAAAGTCAAATTGAATCAAAGTATCACAAGCCGTCATTCGCCGAAGCACCTCCGAAAGTGGGTTTTTACGCGTTAGCAACAAATAAATAAATAAATAAATAAATATAGTCAACTGCAGATGATGAGCCTGGCGAACGCGCCCGAGAAATGAGAGAGTCCGAAGTACATAAAGAGTCGAAGAAAGAAGAGGATGACTCATTGACGCCACGAGGAGAACCAAATGGGCGCCGCTCTCTCTCTCTCTCTCTCCTCCGGCTGCAGCGTGTGTATCAACAGACGGAGAATGCCGAAGTACACAGAGACGTGCGACAGTGTGACATTGGGATTACCGAGTCGCTCGAGGGCATCACCCTTGCCGTCCGCTGTGGAGCCAATGAAAATTAGACCCTCGGCCTGTCGGGTGTATTATAGTCGCCGTGCGGAAAGAGAAACTTCGATTGCGGGAAGTTCGATAGCGAGCGAGGCCGAGGGCATCAGACTGCTGGCTTTCCCTGTTGTCAAGTCACAATAACCATTCAATAGCCTCGAACTATCGGACAGACCGTGAGCCCATTATTTCGAGGACTCGAAGCCATCACCCCGAACCCCATAGTCAAAGTTTTCCGGAACGAAAAACTGCACTACTGTGATTATTCCAATTATTCTGAATGGGTCAATTGAAATTATTACAATCACGAACAAAAACTTTGTAATAAGCTCCACGGCTGCGTATTATTCAGTCTGTTTAACACGAAACTTTTCAAGGAAAAAAAAAAATTATGTCCAACTCGCGTATTTTATGTTTACTTTGGAAAAATAAAATATTTGAGAAATAGGAAAACAAGGGGTTAATCATTTTATAGAAAATACTGATTGCTGATAATATTTAGGCGGAAAGGAATCAGGAATCGGTTATGGATATTCATTTAGAGATACTGCTGGTCTTATACGAGGGACAAAACACGTCATGTGGGACACTTTTTTTCGAGCTGTAATTTGTCACATTAGAGTAACATAAATTTTTCCAGATTTTTTAATACAATATTTCTATATTTTTGATTGGTTACATATCTCAGAAAATTAAAATTACGGGGAAAAAATATCTCTACAGAACAATAGTGATTTCCGTTGGCTTTCAAAGAAAATATTCTAAATAATTTATTATGCCACTCAGTGCGAGAAGTGCCCACTTATCATGCGTTTCACTTCGCGTTTGAGATCATTTCAGGGTGGAATATTTTTATTTGGAGAACATTTTCTGTTCCTCTTCGACTCCTAAGACATTTTCCGTGCGAGAAATCGCACTTTTCGCACTCGTGAAATGTATAGTATATTACGATACGAGTGCGATAAAACTTTTTCTGCCAAGTGTGAGTTTGCAACACTACTTAAAGGCGATCGTTGCAATCAAACGAGTTGAAAAAAAGTTTTTCGCACGAGAAGTGCGATTTCTCGCACGCGAAGCGTGTGAGAACTAGTACTCGAAACTCGTACGAGAAACTTCTCCTCAACTCATGCGACAGCAAACCTCGTGCTGCAAACTCACCCTCGTCAGAAAAAATTTCATCGCACTCGTATCGTAATATGATATTATGCCGCTCAGTGCGAGAAGTGCCTACTTCTCACTCGTTTCGCTTCGCGTTTGAGAACATCTTTGATTAGGAATATTTGGAGGAGAAATATTTTGCCGAGGATTAAATATCGGGTAGCCCATTACACCATTCCGTGCGCAAAGTGTTGTTCTTAATGTCTTTTTCGTTGATGAACTGAATTTGTCAACACATACACTTATTATCCTTCATTATTCACCTCCGTTTTTTAGTTTCCTTTCTTATCATTATCATCATCATGATTATCGTCGTCAACATCCGTTCACCGACAGTCGCTCGTCTACAACGACGATCGTTAACGAAACGAAGCGAGAATGAGATAGTAGCGCTGTTGTCTCCCAGTATAAGTAAAGAGTGCTGTACTGGGTAACAGCAGAAGCAGAAGCAGAGCTTCGCGGGAGGCGAGAAAAGAGCGAAGCAATTTCATTCATTATTTATTGCAAAGATTGCTCGAGAACGCGATACGACGAAGCTCCCGGTACTTTTCTCCCGTTCGAGGCTTCGACGTCCTCGCACAGTTCGCGTTCCGTTTCACGGCGTGGGAATACGAACTTGAACGACGACGAGGACGAAGAAGAAACGACCAAGTGCGCAGCTCTTCGCGGGCTTCTATGTATTTGTTCCACAGCGCGTCTCTGTATTTTTCCTCTCTCTCTCTTTGTCTGTCTGTCTGTCTGTGGCTTTCTCGTGCAGCGCGTCGTTGACTCCGCAGCACTCTATATTGCCCGTACTTACCAGAACGATGAACAAGAGAAAGAGGAAACGTGCCGCGAATAACACTCAGCACGGGAAAATAAATGTTAGAATGGAGGAGACAAAAGATGAAGAGAGAGAAAGCACGCAAACGTCGGATGGAGATTCAGCAGACACGCGGAGACGATTCATAATGAAATTGTAACGGGCTTCACCGGTTCATACACCGTTTCGACCTTTGAATAAGGTGCGAATCACATCACGGATAACAAAATGAATCTGGTATTGATAATCGCTGTATCGTTATGCTTGGTGGATTTTTTTTAGAACTTATGTTGAAAATATATTTTATCGATTTCAATAAAGGGTTTATACATTTTTTTTATGAATGTGAAGGGAATCCTCTCTTGGCAAAAATATGGCACACTGACAGATGAATTGTCGAAAAATGAAACCGGTTTTCATGCATTCTGATTGGTCGTCGATCAGTCAGACGTGAAGCTAACTTCAGACTGTTATGGTCGCTGCGAAGTTACGTATGGCGGATGTTTTGAATTCTGTATTTAAAAGACACATGACACATTGGAAATGAAAAACCTTCTTTTGAAAAGGTCATGGCACATCGAAAGTCAAAATATTAAAAACTTAAGGCAGTTTTTAAATATTCTGATAAGTCGTCGATAGATTTTTTTTCAATAGGAATGAAACTTTTTCCTGAAGAGGTTCATCTAAAACGGAATGAATAAATCTTTTTCTAATCATCTTCTTTATATAATCATCCGAATAATATAAAAAATTTAACAAACAGTTGAATTCCATTACGAATAAATCCTACATCACAATTACAAGAAACAAAAAACACATTTACGCCCACACAATTGAAAAAAGTATTTTTTTCAAATTTTCAATTTTTTATGGTTTTCATTCAGAAAAACCGTGACACTAGATAAAAGAATTTGATTTTCAGTAGAAATGAGACTTTCTCATCGAGGATTTGATCTCGAACTGGATAGATAAGTGCACTAATGGAAAGTGCAACAGGCGAAGCACACCATAAAGTTCCCTTAGGCCAGGTAAGCGATGTGAGTGACAGGAAGCAGCGATTAGGACCTTTCAACGTTATCGAGAGGTTCAAACTCAAGTAATTAGGCAGAGGCTAAATGCGAATCGAATTCTTGGAACAAGACACTAACTCGCTGAATCGTTGTTGACGAGCTGTGCAGGCTATTGAACCGTTTTTAATCAAAATCGGAATAAGGGCGAGCTGGACGATCCGATTTAGCAGGCGCGGCGTTTCGCTCCTGCACGGAGAACGATGACTTCCTGCTGCGACGACGTATGCGTCCAATTCCCTGTGTTAATTGCTCCCCCATGGAGATGAACGTATGAAATCCCCTGTTGCTTCGATGTACTCGCTCTTCTCGATGGCTCATCGGACGGTTAATTGCTGTCCACACAGTCGAGACAGGGATACGCGTGTATATGGGGCATTCCGTGCCAACTCGACCTGGGTCTGAACCTCGAACTATGGGATTTAATCCCCGATTTTTTATGTTATTGTTCTGTCTCTAAGAACAACCAGAATATTTATTTATTTATTTTTGAACAATTTATTTACTTACGGTAATTTTTAAGAAACACATTGAGGGTCAGAATTAAAAAATCAGATAAAATTCTGACAAATCAGATGCCAAACTTTTTTACCTTGGATCGAAAGTCTATTTGATTTCGAATTTTTTTTTTTAACGGATAATGAAAGAAGTTGGATGCGTAAAAATTCAGTCAATGCAGACTATTAGGTGAAGATTTTTATATATGTCAGGACAGAGAATTTTTTCAGATTTTGTCAAAGCGAATTTTTTAACGTGATTGTTTAAAGATGTTTTAATTCCAATTGAAAAAAAATGACTCTGAAAAAATGTGAGAACATTCTCCGCTGTTCTGATATGAATAGAAATTATCAAGGAAAAGCCGGAGTAAAATTATTTGTACGCATTCAACTTCTATTAATTTTCTTTCTGAAAAAGAATTCGTAAATAATTAAATCGAAAACTGGTAAAAGTTAGACACGTAAAAATCCTTTCTGCAGGCTGTTGCCCAAATATTTCTATAGATGTCAGGACTTCGAAGAATTTACTCTGATTTTTTTAAAGTCTTTCTTGTATTTTAATTGTTTAAAAAATTTGAATCCAAAAAAACAATCGCTGTGGAAAAATCTGCAAACAGTGGAATTATTTTTACCAATTTCTTTTCTTTTTTATAATATTTTTGTTATAAATAAAAAAATTACTATTATCATAAAAATTGTGGTTGCTTCTTAGAGATAAAACAATGACATAAAAAATAAGAGATGAAACTCGAGAGATCAAAATTAAGACCCAGGTCGTTTTGGTATGGAATGCACAATACATATAGGGAGAGACAAGAAAAAAAACTCTGAGCTGGGTCAATCCTCTTTACTGTCCCATCAGGATTTAATTCCTTTTTCCAAGAATAACTCTAAGTGATATTTTCAACATCAAACTATTAAACTGTTAAGAATAATCGGAAGTTTTTATGCATAAACCAGTCAATTATATTTAATGTAAAATTGTGAAAAACAAAGTAGAACCTTGCAAATTGCTTCCTTATTATTAAACACGTGATGCAGCTACTTCTATGAGGAAGTATGGTTATCAATGTTGGTTTCTTCATAGACGAAGCTTTATTATGTGTAGTAAATAATCAGGAAGCAATCTGCGAGGTTCTATACTTTGCAGACTTATTTACGCTCTAAAGACATTGTCTAAACATTCAAAGTGTCGTACAACTTTAACCACTTGACGAATTTTTGTCAAATTTTAGCCTACAGTACAAATGGTCGCATACATTTTTTATTTTAAATCGCTTAAAAAAACCCACTGGGTAAAAAAATTAAGACAAGTACATTAACATAAGTGGCAATCTGCCACAAAACATTGATACAATAAAAACGACAAACTTCCTGCATTAAGAAAAAAAAATGACTAAGACTTAGTATTTTATATACATAAAGTAATTTATTTATTGGACTGACCGAAATACGTATAATTGCTTCGATTGCACAGATTCTTTCAACTCAACAAATTCGGCTATTATCACATAATTGACTCAACGAAATATATCGTTGCTTAAGCCATTCGTACAGTTGCTTCAAATACCAAGCTAATCAAGTCAATTGTACGTGATTCAAACAAATGATTCAGTGCATTTAATATCTGCTGTATTACCTCAACTACTTAAAGTCAACGTGAGATCTCCGGTAGTTTCTAGTGTCAACATAATCTCAGTTGAGAGGAGTGGTCGAGTTCGACGGCGTTAACGCGGCCCTCACGAGCCTCTTACCACTATATATACACCCTTCTGCACTTTTCTCAGTGTCTCGTACCGCCACCTCAATATTTAACGTTAAACTCGCTTGGCTCCTCTTCCTCGACGTGATCTCGAAGCTCAAGAACTCTTCTTCCTTCCGTTTCACCTCTTTTTTTTTTTTTTTTTTTTTTTTTAAAGAACGGTGCACGAGAGACGCGCAGCAAACGCCTCGTCGTCTTCCATCTCGTCTCGACGACGATGAAACTATTTCCGGAAGATTCTAACGCCGTTAATGGAGAGCGAGATAGATGAAGGCCTCAAAATCCAAAGAGCCAGACTGCCACGAAAAGCTGAGGGGCTTTGGCCTCTCTAGGTATAGAGCCAAAGATGAGACTATCTCTAGGCCGAGTATTCACGTCAACTCTAGTAAGCAGACCCTTAAAAACTCAACCGGAATATACATTGCGGAGTGGATAGATAAAGTGAGAGTTGTATAAGTACTTCTATCTCTAGCACTCAGTGAGATCAACGCTCGCCTTCCCGATCCAATTAACGTAATTATGTTCTTAAGATTCCTGCTGCGTTCGCATTGACTTAAAACACACGTATGTCAACATACGGATATTTACATGGAAGTACAAAAGTTTAGTGGTGTGCATAATGTTAATCAAATTTTTGTCAGCTTTAAGTATTTTTAAATCGATAATAAGCATTAATTGTCTGCTTAAAGTATTTTTAAATTGATAATAAGCATTAATTTATGATGACGTATATTTTGATCAAACTGGTTTGCAATTATCCAATTTAGTAAATTTTCTTCAGAGTCCTGATAAGTTCACAGTGACTAAAAACACACGTATGTCAACATACGGATATTTACATGAAAATGAGAATGTTTAGTGGTCACACAATATTAATAAAATTTTTGTCTGCTTAAAGTATTTCGAAATCGATAATATATATTGACTGCTCATGACATACAACTTCATTGAAATGATTCAGAATTACCTACTTTCATAAGTGTTTTTAGTGATTTTAATATTCAAATATTTATAATCAATAAGGTTCCTAATTCCCTCAGAATAGAATAATCCCTTAAGTGAGACTGTAACCTGACCATTCTCTATATTTCGTTGAATTAATCTTTATTGATTATGTTATGTTTATTAATTAATCCCTCATTCGACAATAAGAAATGATTTAACAAATTACCTCGATTCTAAAAAGAGAACATCAACATTCTTTCGATCGGGCGAACTAAAGATAAATTTAATTTCAATAAGGGAACGGGAGGTGCGTAAAGTGTTAGTTTTCCAAACGTCGTGCGTAAGGGAAGACTTTACGCACTTCCTTTACTTCAGGCACTTTCTTTACTTTACGCACTCTCTTTATTTTATGCACTCCTTTTACTTAACGCACTTTTTTCTTCATTTTACGCACTTCTTACGAAAAACTCCTTTTTTACTCAACTCAACTCCAAACGAAACTTGTTTCCCGCGTTGCTATTTAAAAAAATCGTGTGCGCAAGTCGTACGTAAAAGTCTCACTTTACGCACTTGTTACTTAAAATGCTGTTTTTTGCAACATACATTTATTATTCAAAATGAAATTACAATCATGCAATCTGCTGAGATCTATTAGAGAGCAAAGTATTTATAGCCGTGTCAAAACAATCAGCAGGTCAGACTATTAGGCGATAACTGTCAAAACGAAGTGAAAGGTGCAAAGTTAAGAGATAATTATTGTCTATACGCAGGAGAAGGAGAAAGATACGGCGTTAAATTACAGAGAGTAGTGAAAGGATCTTCTCATCGGCAAAAAGTGAGAGGTAACGTTTGAGGATCCGTGAATGGAAAAGAGAAAGAAGTAGAAAGAGCAGAGCGTCCAGCATGAAAACTTCTGGCGGTATTAGCAAGGAACGTGTAGAAGCGAGTTCAGTGGAGTCGAGACTTCGAGAGTTGCGGGTGAGGCGTATGAGAGTCGATCTCTGGGCGGATTCCCACCAGTGACTCGGTCACGACTTCGGAGTCGCTAAACGCTGTACTTCAAGAACACTCCCTGCCTTCTTCTTAGTCTCTTTTCCTCATTGGAAGTTGGGACGATTGGATAATGCCAGTTTTCGCTATCGTTTGGACATCAGCTGACTACTGGATTAATTGGAAGACAGCAAAGCGATGATTAGCATGCTTTTCGACACTTAGAGTTAATTGTAAAAAAATCTTTCTTAAGTTTTATGGCATTATTTAAGAATAATTTTTTTACAGTTTATTGAATTTTTTTACATACTTGTATTGGAAGTATGTGAAAATACCATATGCAAGATTAGTGTATTTGGTTTTATTAACATTCTTATTGAATTTCCATATGAACGGTATTGAAAAAAATATAACGTTTAAAAATATTAGGAAACAATTTTTGTTTCCTAATTTTCGTTAATCTATATATTTATGATCAATTTTTAATTGAAGTTTATTAATGATTCGTAAGATTAGTCTTAACGATCCAATATGGAATTTTTTTTGTTATTGGGAAATGTTTATTTTTATGTACTGATTTAGTAATTATTGATTTGATAATCATGCGTTGTAATTTTCAATAATCGGATTATCGAAATTTATTGATCGGTATTAAATTTACTATAAATTTTTGTTTTTTGTTTTTGGTGTGACTAGATAATATATTGATAAGTACAAAAAATCGTTTAACAAATTTTTTTTTTTTTAAAGTTCGAAAAAACGGCATAAAAAATCATCGAACAGATCGCTGATTATTAGTGATTTTGACCCTAAAACCTTCCAGCGAATATTGAGAATTTCTATAGGGAAATACATTTCGGCTGACAAAAAATTAACATTAAGTTCACACTCAACCAAACATAGAAGATATATTTCAATATATTTTCATATATTATCAGCAGCCAACAAAATAAGATACCGATCTCTGATTACCATCAATTAAGACCCTACACCCTTCCAATAAATACTGAAAATTTCTACAGGGAAATACATTTCGCCCGACCAGCAATTAACATTAAGCTTTACAATTCAATCCATTATAAAAAATACATTTCCATATACTTTCATATACTATCAGCAGCCAACGAAATAAGATACCGATCTCTGATTACCATCAATTAAAACCCTACACCCTTCCAATAAATACTAAAAATTTCTACACAAAAATACATATTCTGTCCGACCAGCAATTACCATTAATCTCTACATTTGCCCAAGTACAGAACATCATAAACCGCTCTCTGCTTCTTTCGCGCTGCACTAATTACGTAATACCAAAACAAATTTGACGAAAGAACAATAACCGTGATCTCAAGCTTACACTCATTATTAAAATCCTTATTTCCCCATATTCGCTCGTTCCCGGGAGGATGAAATAAATTGTTACGCGCGCTCGTATCCAGCGGTTATATCTTCAGTTGGTAGACAAGACTGGTGCATACCATAATGGCGTTCCATTGTGAAACGATTTATCGTACATAGCGATTTTCCGTGTAGGTAGGCACCCGATTACCGATTATAAATGGGTGAGAGCGACTGGTTAATAGTTGCTGCATGCATACGCGTTGTTACCATAGGATCTACCAGACTTTCTGCAACACATTCATACCTCTTGAATGTATATCTATATATATATGTATATATATATCCATAGAAAATAACTCGAAGGCATGTGGCTCTCACGGACTCCTCTTCGTCTCCTCCAACGCTCTTCGCTACCGCGTACAACTATTCCCATAATGAGGAAGAGCGAGATACACCGAAACGAGATGTCTAAAAAACTGCGAATCTCGTTCGCGATCCGATGAACGCGCTACGTGAGTTACGCAGCTCAGCGATATGCGCTAACCAGATATTGCATAACAACTGGCGGCGAATCGTCGAACCATATACCGGGTAGAATTTTTGGAGCGTTACATCAGGGGCAAATTTGGCTTTGCCATTATCAGATGCCATATCAGGGTCAAGAAAAGCCAACACCGAGGGAGAAAGTTTTGGGAAAAGGAAAAAAGATCACGAAGAGGAATCCGATATGATTGGATCTGTGTCGAAATTTCTGTATGGGGCTGATTAGAATTTTTTTCTAAATTAGGATAATAGGAAAAAGTGTGGTTAAATTTGGAATGAAAACTGTCGTTGATAGTTTTTGTCGTTTGACGGGAAGAAAAGAGGTTTGGTGGATTAACCAAGGCGTTGGGCTATTTGAGCTCTAAGATGCCCAATCAATATTTTGGTTAGTTAACCAATAACTTGGATGTTTAACCAACATCCTGGTTAGTTAACCAATAACTTGGATGTTTAACCAACATCCTGGTTAGTTAACCAATAACTTGGATGTTTAACCAACATCCTGGTTAGTTAACCAATAACTTGGATGTTTAACCAACATCCTGGTTAGTTAACCAATAACTTGGATGTTTAACCAACATCCTGGTTAGTTAACCAATAACTTGGATGCTCAACCAACATCTTGGTTAGTTAACCAATAACTTGGATGTCAAACCAACATCCTGGTTAGTTAACCAATAACTTGGATGTCAAACCAATATCTTGGTTAGTTAACCAATAACTTGGATGTCAAACCAATAATTTAGTTGGTCTAACAACTTAGTTGTCGCATATAAACTAAGCTTTCTGGTGCGTGAAAATTGATACCCTAGAGTGAAATCATTCCTGCGCTCATCGGTTAGTAACGAGATTCTATTCAGAATCCAAGTAGGGCCCCTTTTACGGTATCCCAGACGATTCCCGATGCACGGTAATACCGCCCACCCTTGAGAAAACTGGAACCCACTCCGGAATCCATTTTGCTTCCAAATAGTACGTTCCTATTCGACTAACCTTAGCAAATGTTGATACATGACAAACCTCCATCCGGTCCGGATCCGGAATTCTATCCGGGATCGATTTGGATTCCACGCTCAAAGACCTAAACCAATCCCGACCAGGATCGAGTCTCAAACTGTGACTCCCACAGATTTCTACACGGTTTTTTTTGGAGTCAATGAAATATTTTTTTCCTCAGTCTATTCTGGGCCCGATTTGGGCATGATGTAAAACTAGAAATTCCCACTCGGGATCTCAAAGTGATAACTGTCAAGTGCGCGAATAATCTGTAGTTTTTTTGTTACTTTCGACTCCAAAACTTCTGTAAAACTCGGAGAAGCACAAAACCCTTGAGCACGAGTTACGAAATAGACTTTAATTTCGTAGAAAGCCAGACAAGTTCAACGGTAGAAGCCAAGAGCTTCCAAGAGTAGAATACCCAATATTTAGTAGATATAGTAAGTCTTTACGGCTTGAACTCCGTCCTTAGGGAATATCCGTCGTCGTCACCGTCCAACATCACTTGAGACCGGTGCCTGCGCTCATGTCGAGTTATTTGCGCGCTGTTCTGCCTCTGGAGTGCATGGTCACGTTTTCCACGAGCATTCGGGCCTTCGATTCGCCTAATGCACTGGTAATGGAAGGGGAGAGGCATGGAATTTGCGATGACGCAAACTTTGGAGAAATATCTTGGTGAGAAGTACCAGATGCCTTATTATTTGGAAGAACCTAGTGTGTGGATTGGTTAAGGATGTACGATAGGTACAGTCCCGCCAAAAGTGAGTTTCAGAGACGATTCCGATCACTTCTCGATGGGATAAAAATCGGAAAAAAATAATGCATACAAAACGTGCTGGAAAGATTGATTTCGCATAATAATAATCCCAAAATGTTATTAACAAATTGGTGAAAAAAACAATTGTTAAACAAATAAACAGACAACGTAACTTTTTTTTTTAAATGAAAATTATATGTTAATTTTTTTGAATGCGTATGAATTTTTTCAGATTTTTTTCTTTATTTCGATTTCGATTTTGTTTATTTTTTTAAAAAGCGCAGAATATAACAAATTTTGGATATGCGTTTTGCTAAAAAATCTTGAGCGGAGTGGATGATTTTATGCCGAACACATATCCAAAATTCGTTATTCCGCGCACATTTTTTTTAATAAAAAAAATAAAAATCAAAATAGAGAAAAAAATCTGAAAAAATTCATACGCATTCAAATAAATAAACATATCATTTTTATTAGAA
Source organism: Tromatobia lineatoria (assembly GCA_949699805.1). Taxonomy (NCBI): domain Eukaryota; kingdom Metazoa; phylum Arthropoda; class Insecta; order Hymenoptera; family Ichneumonidae; genus Tromatobia; species Tromatobia lineatoria. The sequence continues at coordinate 11,782,903 of OX453050.1, forward strand.
AAAAAGTTAGGGTGACTGATTGTTTGTTGAACAATTGTTTTTTTTTTTTCAGAAATTTGTTGACAACATTTTGGAATTATTACCATGCAAAATTTATCTTTTCTCAAAAATATTTGATTATTGTAAACCTAATTTCATTTAAACAACTCAATATCATATTGTAAGTACTGCATTCCATTTTGCACAAACAATAATATTTCATTCATGCTACACACACTGTTAAAAAGATTGAAATTTTTTGTTAATAAACTCGTCATCGAAATTTAATAAACAATTGTAGTATAGAATCCAAGTATTTTTCTAATAAAATTAAAGCTAATTATTAAAATTCGAGTACTTTTACTGTAAAATTAAAATAAACGATTGCTTATGCCATACCATTAATTAATATTACATTATACTTGTATACCAAATTTCATATACTAGTTTATGAATAAAAACTCCCAGTAAAAGTACATGAAATTTCAAGTCGATTTTTTTTACAGTGTAATATTTAATCGAACGTACAGTCCCATGCGATTTTGTTGAAGCAAACAAAATTTCGTTGATACAACTGAATATTTTTTTTTTTGTGTACAGTAGAAAGTAAAAGCGTTTAGATCAGCTGATCGCAGGAAACCGGTCGACTTCTGTATTGCGCCCTGAAGGCTATCGTAAGCTAGGAATAGTTCTACTGCCTAATTAAGTCGTAACTACGACATTATTGCGTTTCCTACAGAAAGCGCTTTGGAGAAATCGATTGTAGTCGACGTTTTCGAGGGGGAGAAATAATTAATATTCGTTCTACATCCTCATGCGATGATTTACGACGTCCGTGATGTCTAATGGACATCAAGGCGAACGCAGGTGTTTGCTGAAGAGGAGAAGCAAGTATATATAGTTGATGAAAAGGCCCATAGAACATATACAACAACTCAATATAGACAAAACGTTCACTCGTCTGCTTATCGATCGTTTTTCCAACCAACAGTCAAGAGTTTCATCGTGGGTTCATCGTCCTTCGCTTACCGAGTCTCTCGGAAACTCTCACTCTGTAATGCGGTCGATATTACAGCTGTGTGTGTCTCTACGTGTAAGAAACAAGGGGCAGTTCGTTGAGCAGTCATGAAAGCATACATTTACGTTCATTTGGCCAATTTATACATGGAGTTATTTTTGGATTTCAGACATAAATAGTCTCAAGGGAATTGAGCTTCTGCCTTGATCATCTAGTTGGGTAATATTTTAACGGGCACTTAACAATGAAAATGCAATTTCGCAATTTTAATATTTGAGAAATTACTGTCTTGTAAATATGCTTTAGTCAAATTTTAGTTGCACTTATTATTTATTAATTATTATTTTTACTCATTACAGATATTCGTCGGATTTTAATAAAATAAAATTTATTCTTGTGAATTAATTGTATCGGGCCGACTAAGAAATAATTTTTTTTTAAGCAACGTTCGTTTTTTTGAAAAATTCATTAAAATAAAATTAATTTATGCTTAGTCGGGGTTTATTATTTGATCGAAAAACGATTACATTGGTCTGTAATGGGTTATCATTAGATCAAGTTTTATGGATCATATAGATGTAGTCATTTCATTGACGTATGCACTTCCCAATAAAAATGGGATTTTGAAATTTTAATATTTGAGAAATTACTGTCTTGTAAATATGCTTGAGTCAAATTTTAGTTGCACTTATTATTTATTAATCACTATTTTTACTCATTACAGATATTCGTCGGATTTTAATAAAATAAAATTTATTCTTGTGAATTAATTGTATCGGGCCGACAGAGAAATAATTTTTTTTTAAGCAACGTTCGTTTTTTGAAAAATTCATTAAAATAAAATTAATTTATGCTTAGTGCAGGTTTATTATTCAATCAAAAAACTATTACATTGGTCTGTAATGGGTTATCATTAGATTAAGTTTTATGGATCATATAGATGTAGTCATTTCATTGACGTATGCACTTCCCAATAAAAATGGGATTTTGAAATTTTAATTTTTGAGAAATGACTGTTTCGTAAATATGCTTAAGTTGAATTTTAGATGCACTTATTATTTATTAATTATTATTCATACTCATTACAGATATTCGTCGGATTTCGATAAAATAAACTTTATTCTTGTGAATTAATCGTATCAGCTGATAAATAACATTTTTTATTTAAAGTTAATAAATTTTATTCAATAGATGCCTAAAATGAATTTGTTAGGACTAAGTGAGGTTTTTTTTTTTAAAATAACGTTCGTTCTAAAAAAATTCATTGAAATGAAATTTATTTTTGCTTAGTGGGGGTTTATTGTTTGATCGAAAAACGATTACATTGGTCTGTAATGGATTATCATTAGATTCTTTTTTATAGATGTTTATATAGATGTAGTCATTATTTCCAAGTGCACATTCTTTTATATGATGTCCCATAGTTTGATCTGTTTACAACAGTCCATGACGTTGGTAAATGCTCTGTCATCATTAAGACGATCATTCATAGTGAATGACATATTGAGCTTTCAAATGCAGGTTTCTACAAGCTAGGCAGACGATTAGTGGATTCACAATTAATTCCCCTTTAATTACCTCTTATTAATTACATATTAAAACAGAAAACGTTCTGTATATCCCAAAATGATACATTTCCCAATGACAATTTTCCCTAATTTTCTTGAAATACCAGTTTCCAAACTTCGTCTATTGTCGAGCACACGAATTATTTTTCTAATACATGAACAAGCCAAGGAAAGTGATCAGGTGTGATTTCCAATTAATTTATTGGATTCTTCATCTTGAGAATAATTATGTATATACATATACAGCAGTATGTGTTCTATATTTACAAAAAAAATACATTTTTTTATGACCCCGTTTTTCAGAATTTTGATAATGACATTTAATTGTTTTATTAGAATAGAAAAAAAGCATTTTAGATTTTTCACAACTTTATTAAAATGCCTGTTACAACTTTTTCTATCATCGAGCACCCGAATAATTTTCCAATCCATGAACAGGACGACGAAAGTGATGAGGCGTAATTTCTAATGAATCGATTGTATTCTTCATCTCGAGAGTTCGTTGTTCTTTATTTTTTTTCGTTTCTGAAAGCATAATACACAAGCCGAGTCTTGCGTAACGACGGCCCTGAGCCCGTAGTCTTACAACGGTAATGAAAGCCTCGAACGGGCTTCCTCGACGGCTCGATGGTGTACTACAGCGGGGGCCCCCCCTCGACAAACCCGTTTCCCTTCTCGCTCTTCACGGTTTAACGATCGACCGTGCCGGACGCCCGTGAATTTACCTGCCGCTGCTACGCCACGCATCTCTTCGATATATGGGTACTTGATGTGGCTTTGGCAGCTCAACAACACCTCCTGCTCCTTTCTGCCTTTTCAAGCGTACCTCATGCATCGACAAGCCACCAGAATGTTACCCATAAGAAAAGTTGCTACAGATGCACCTTAGTATGATGAAGAAGTCAGTAAATAAATTCATTACATTGAAAACAACATCAAACGCCATTTTACATGTCTTTATGTAGATTTAGGGGGAACGAGCCAGTGAATAGACACTGTCTATAAGAGCACGTGCATAAAAACGTCTATTTACTGGTGGGATTATCCGATATGGGGCAATCGAAACCAACCCATAAGAAAAGTTGCTAGAGATGCACTTTAGTATGATGAAGAAGTCAGTAAATAAATTTATTACATTGAAAACAACATCAAACGCCATTTTACATGTCTTTATGTAGATTTAGGGTGAACGAGCCAGTGAATAGACACTGTCCATGGGAGCACGTGCATAAAAACGTCTATTCACTGGTCGGCTTACCCGATATGGGCAATCGACCCCGTTTCGAACAGGATTTGACCGTAATTTAGTTTAGCACGTAATTTTTTGTAGGTTCAGTTGAACCCTCAAATGCATAATTATTTTTTAATTTAATTTGAATTATTAAAAAATAGGAGAAAAAATCAATATACTACAGGCGATTGGTCAAATTCTTATTCGCGAAAGCCAAAATTTTTCGAAATTTTTTCTATCTATGGAGATTCGTCTAAAATACTCTTTTAGTGTGACATATTGACTGCCAGAATTTCAAAATCTGAAAAAATTATTTTAAAAAAATACTTTGTTCAATATCAAAATTTTTTTGCTTATACCCAATGTGGGCAAGATTTTTCTGATAGTTTTTATGCTTTGTTCATCTGAAAAATTATTTTTTAAATAAAAAAACCTTAACCATGAGAAAAAAATCTTGCTTTGTCTATATGTTAGAAAATGTTTATATTTGCCAGACAATTTTTTAGAAATTTTGCTGATTTTTAAATAACATCATTCGATATGTCAATTTAACAAATATTTTTGGAAACTGTGCATAGTTCGGAAAGATCTGAAAGAATCTGATTGAAAGCATACGAAATCCGTTCTTTCCGTTTTACCTCGAAGATACGATATTATCTGTGACCGGAATAAAAATTATCGCTTTCCTGTACGCGACCATATTCTCCTGGGAAATTTATAAAAAAATGGGTCAACCGAGCTTAAAGTCGCAAGAACAAAACGTCGATGGAACCTTCGATGTTTCTTGCCTTTGACCAGAAGTACCGTCACTTTTACGAGTATTGAAGTAACTGAGAGTACGCAGCTCAGGTAGGCTGTAAAGGGAGCCACAAATAAAAGTGCAGTTATCTAGTCTCTCGGGAAATTTATTGAAAGATACTTTCTTCATCAAAAGTTGACGTGTATGGTCAACCTTTTTTGTACCATAGCCGAATCTACGAGCGAATCTGCTGCTTAAAGAAAAAAATTTTGCACTTTTGATAAAAGCCCTAATATTTATTTAAAATATATCGCCCTTGAGGGCTATATTTTTTATTTATAAATTTTGACATTAAACAACGTATTTTTCAGAATTTCAAATTATGACATTCGATATTTCTCAATAAATATATATTTGAAAAAAAAAAAAAAAAAAATCTGGTGCATTTGTGGGTCCAACTAAGCCTACAAAAAATCACGAGCCAAATTTTCTATTAACTCACTATTCAAGATATAATTCCATAGATGAAGAAAATTCACGAAATCAAGGAAATTGCTTCTCTTAGTCCAAAAGTAACTACGGTAATTAAAAAATACTCTCATGGACCACCTAAGCAATATTCGTCTCTTGAAATGTTTCAGGGCATCGTTTATTGATTCAGAAGTCTTATATCATTCCTCTTCGAGAGTAAATCACCATAATCGTTATGCACATGGCGAAGCACGATCAGACAAAGCGTTTGTTCCTCTTCCACTTTCCATCCTCATCTCGAATTCCCACGATTGCTGCTGTCCGATTGAATCGAGAAGAGAATAACCGTTTGCTGCTTGAGCCTGAGGCAATTTTTCGCCTCGCTCCAATCCGAATGGACCATTCGACTTTCGGACCAGATTCGGACATTTCATCGACCGTTTCTCCTTTCGATTGAGTCATCGTATTAAATTTCAACATTTAGTGCGAATTTAATGACAAATCCAGTTTTCCGGTTACATGACTCTCATTTGGTCCATTGCAAATTGCATAATTTCGGCAGATATCATGAGATATTGCACACATATGTATATCATGCGGTTTGCGGTGCTTCGCGAAAGTTCGTTGGTTTATTTGCGCAACGTTATTTCGCTTCTGACAGATTCTCCCAAAACTTTCAACAGCTTCGACTCGTTATTTATATCAATTCTTCTAGAGTTGCCTACGATACTATGATGTAAGTGAGCCGATCACTCTCATCGTAAGGATCCAAGAGTCGATTATACTTTGCTATGGAGAAACAGAGGTTGAAAATCGATCTTGGGGCGTATCAAATTCGTTCAGGCCACCAAACCACGATCGAAGGCTACCGATTCTTTAGATCTTGTCTCGAAGAAACGGTCTCGATCGGCTTTTTATATGGACTGTTGGCTAATATGCAACGTTCATGCACATCTGTGTCATATGGGAATTTACAAAAACTGAGAGAAAAAAATTAAACCTTGTAAATTGCTTCCTCATTGTTTCCTTTTTTTACAAAGCTACTTTTATGAGGAAGAATTCTATTCTAATCGATTTCGACTTTCTCATGGAGAACGTTTTGCAAAAATACCAAAAAATAATCAGGAGACAACTTGCAAAGTTTAACATTGCAGCATTATTTTTTCTCAACGTTAAATTTCTAAAAAATTTGGACCACTTAACAAATTGACGAAAATATGAATTTATTTCATAGATAATAAATGTATTTGGCGAGATAAAAAATTAGTGGCATGTCGAAGACCGTTTTTTTATTACATTATTGTGAAATGCGATTTATTGTATGAAATTTTGTATCAATAAATCTTAGAGTAAGAGTAGATTTCGGAAAACGTCTAATTTTGTCATTTGTACGCTGTTAAAAATATACGGTGTTAAACGCCATTGGTGTGGACTTTTCTTTGGTGTTACTTATTTCCGTGGTAATAGTAACACTTATTACGGTGGAAAAATTACCACCGGCGGTTTCGTTAATTGCTACAATTTTATGTTATTTTATTTTATGATTTGAAATTTATTTTGCAGAATAACTCGAAAATCATTTCGGAGCCTCGAAATCACGACAAAAATGAATAAATAAATAAATTAAGAAATATCGTCGTAATTATTTCTTAGGACTCAATTTGACAATAAAGATTGCTTTGAAATTAAGAAATTCGCGAACATAAATGACGAATAAAACTATAATAATTGTGTAGACTATGTCAAAAATTTAAATATTTGACATTGCTTGTTTTCGTAATTACTACATAAATTAATACATTTCGTAATTACTAAATGATGTGAATGAAAAAATTCATTCACATCATTTAAATCACGATTTTCAATATTGACAGTCGTTTTTTTGTTTTTTCACAAATCATATAAAAATCTCTTCCTTTCTCTCTACCCCAAATATGCTTTTACTTATCTTTCCAAAATAGGGCCTTTTACCTTAGACCCCATAAAAAAAAAAGTACATCCAAGATATATTAAAAACTATATCCCAAATATACATCATATATCTCGTCCGAAAAATACTATCACGGAAATACATTTTGGGATATCTACAAAATATATGCGAGTAAAAAAAATATATCTGAGATACATTTTTAAAAAAATAAAAAATAAATTTGTCATATTATCGTCCGAAAAGTTCTCAATGTCATATATTTTTTTCCATGTTAAAAGTCACGTAAAATATCGAATGGTATAACGAATATCATGTTAAGCCGTAAGAAGACAAATAAAATAAAAAAGCGAGGGAATCGATCACATTGTTGCTAGTTTTGTACATAAAATTGATACTCCATTGGGTATCGATGATTCGATGTCAGTATCTCTGGAATCACTATTTGATTCCTATAAAAAAGGTTGTCGTGAGAATAAAACGACGAAACAAGTCGGATATTATTTATTTTCTTATATGTATCACGTACGACGTCCGACACGTATCGAGTTCTCGTGAATACGCAGGCAAAAAGGATAATTCGATCGGGAAAAGAAGACGTAGCGACAAGAAAAAGGGGAAGCGTCGAGTGAGACATGCAGTAAGCAGACTCACTGCGTTAGGTGCGCGTGAGAACCATTGAAATCCCTTTACTGTGGACAGGATGGGATGTAGGTGGTGTCGAATTTCGTGCCTTCCCTTCAACCATACCATGGTTTTCCCCCGAGGAGAGATCCTCGGTGTGAAGGACGTTGTCTGGTCGGTTTCGGAACGACATTGTGTTGTAAGCTTATAGTCGAACTCCACGATCGCTCTGCGGAGTTCATCGTACGATGAAACTGACCTATTTTCTAGATTCTCTGCCGGACTTGGCTCATTATACAAATAATTGCATCCTGAACATTGTAAGAAATGCTGCAGTACATAATTTCGTAATCACCTAGTTAAAAAAAAAAAAACAACTTGAAATTTAATGTACGATGTTAGAAAAGATTGGAAGTTTTTATGCATAAACTCGTCATCGAAATTTGATAAACAGTTTTGGTATGGAATTCATGTAATTTTCCAGTAAAATTAGAGCAAGTATTGAAATTCAAGTACTTTTACTGTCAAATTGAAGTAAATTGGTGAATTTGCTGTACCATACATTAATTTGACATTACACTTGTTTACTAAATTTCGATGACGAGTTTATGAATTCAAAAAGATAGTGTTAAAACTCAAGTATTTTATTTGAAGAGATTGTGTTAAAACTAAAGTATTTTATTTGTAAAGATAGTATTAAAATTCAAGTATTTTATTTGAAGAGATTGTGTTAAAACTCAAGTATTTTATTTGTAAAGATAGTATTAAAACTCAAGTATTTTATTTGGAAAGATAGTGTTAAAACTTAAATATTTTATTTGAAAAGAGAGCTTTTAAACTTGAGTATTTTATTTGGAAAGATAGTGTTAAAACTCAAGTATTTTATTTGAAGAGATTGTGTCAAAACTCAAGTATTTTATTTGAAAAGATATTTTTAAAACTCAAGTATTTTATTTGAAAAGATATTTTTAAAACTCAAGTATTTTATTTGAAGTATTGTATTTATAAAGATAGTTTTAACACTTAAATATTTTATTCGAAGAGACACACCCAGAGAAATGGGTCTGATGACTTTATTTGAATCAATTATGTAGTGTATTAGGAATGAATGAAATCTCATTTCAATTAAATAGAGTCTATTTCGATCATGTAAAATTTTATTTCAATCAAATAGAGACTGTTTCGGTTGAATATAATACTATTACATCGGCCATTAAATAAATTACTTATTTAATGGCCAGCCTAATAGGATTTTATTTAATCGAAATAGACTTTATTTTATCTAAATAAAATTTTATCTCATTGAAATAAATTCTATCTGATCTGAATAAAATTTTATTTATTTCAAATACACTCTATAATCGATTCAAATAAAACCTTCAGATCCATTTCTCTAGGTGCAGTGTTAAAACTCAAGTATTTTATATCATTGGCGAGGATTTCCGTGAATCAAGGAAACTTTTTCTCCCGATGTATACTGCACTGTAGTTACGTCCCTCGTGACTCGTCAGGAATTCTACGACTACCGTGTATCTAAGAAATTCCCGAGAGTCTCGGCCAGTCTGCCTGCGCAACCTGGGCAACGGGTTGAGTCTCGGGTAAGCCAAGTTGAATGAATACGAGAAGGACTTTCGATAACTTTGCCCGAAGACCACGAAGGCGACCGAGGGACCGGTAGGCTCAAGAGTTTCAGCCGTTAGTTCTCGAGGTTCCTTTGCCGAGAAGTATCTAAGAGAGACGGAAGGTGCAAGAGTCACGAGAAGATCTCTTCATGAAACACGACTCGGGAGTGCGTCTTGAGACGTAGAAACGACTCAGGTGGATTCCGGGTTCTCCTGGGGGACCATTTCGGTTATTTTGGCTTGATACCCAATGTCTTGGTCCTTTTTCGTATTTATGATCGGGCAACGCAGGAAATCATGGGGATTGAATCTTCGTTTTTACTTTCTTAGCACATACAGTACATACAGTACATACAGTACATACAGTACATACAGTACATACAGTACATACAGTACATACAGTACATACAGTACATACAGTACATACAGTACATACAGTACATACAGTACATACAGTACATACAGTACATACAGTACATACTGTACGAACAGTACATACAGTACATACAGTACATACAGTACATACTGTACGAACAGTACATACAGTACATACTGTACGAACAGTACATACTGTATGTACTGTTCGTTTTTACTTTCTCAGCACATACAGTACACTGAGAGAAAAGCATATCGTTTGTCTAACGATTACAAATGGTAAAACGAATATAGTAAGGCTTGCAATGTTTTATGGTTGAAGAGATGATACATATGGTTTAATAAACGATACTTGCAAGGTTATTGGAAACAAACGTTGAAATCGTATACGCAACAAAACGGCATATTTGAAACTATTAGAATAGTTTTTAAAACTATTATCATTTTGATGATTGCTACTGTAATTGTAGTTGCTATAATTATAAAATGAAGACGTTCCTCCTCGGAATTATGTTAGTGGTTGATCCAACTATTTTTTTATATTTGCTATAACCATAAAATATAGACGTTCCTCCTGGGAATTACAGTTTATAGTTAGATTATCGTCAGTCCAACTATATAATTTTTTTAATTGGCACATTTTTCTCGCAGTGTATGTAAAAGAGAAAGTATTGCAATCCAAAAAAAAATTCGACTCCAAGATTTTAATGGAAACACATGTTTTGAGTGTCTTAGATGCTAAAAAAACACATTATTTCATTTCTGTCCGTCCGTCCGTCCGTCCGTCCGTCCGTCTGTCTGTCTGGGTTTTGTAGCGTCTGTAGGTTTTTCTTGTAGTAACTGATCTTTTCTTTCAGTACAGTATTTTGACATTTCGATCCGTGATGTAAACCTTCTTCAGAATAGAAGTTATTTTACGCCCGTCATAATCATGAATCATGTACCGATCTACGGGGTTCGTATATGGGGCAATTCGCCCCATTTCGACCAGGATTTGACCTCGACGTCTCCGATTAGGTTCGTTATTTTTGTAGGCTTAGATAAAATTATTTTTCAAATGTTTTTTCAAAGTTACATATCAGATGCCATAATTTAAAAATTTGAAGGAATTCAATATGAAGATCAAATTTTTTTTAGCTTATAGGGAAGTAGGCAAGATTTCTATAATAGTTTTTGAGCTTTTTTTTATTTAAATTTTTTTTTTAAAATGAATCTCCTGCTGAATTGAATTTTCGGTGATGTAAATTCGCAAAGCAGAATTTCAACCTCGTTTGTTTTGTAGGCTCAGTTGGACCCTTAAATTCGCCAGATTCATTATTTTCTTTTTTATGTGACAATTTTTTCAATATGTTTCTTCTTCAATGTAATAAATAAAAATAATTTTTTTAAATAAAAAAAATATTAAAATTTAATTTAAAAAAATTATTAAAAAATGAATCTGAAATTTTCAACAGTGTAGTAATTCAGCTATGTAATAATTTTCGTCGAAATGCGAAAAAAAGGTTAATGACAGCCCATCAATATTCCTGTACGTAGGTGAAATTCGTAGTGCACCCAGCGCTGTGGTTTCGAGTTGACGCCACGCGGTCATGAAAGATCAAGTTATTCCGTTATGACCCCCTTCTGCTTTTTACGGTCTCTCGCTCGCTTTACTTTCCTGTACGATAACGCATCCTCCAATAGAAGTTCCTCCGTTGAAGACTTTTATCCGTAAAGTTTGATGGAGACAAATATTTATGCTTCTTTCTCTCTCACTCTAAAGAAACCAATTAGCAGCAGCAATTAGCGAAGCGTTTAGCAATTCTACCCCCGTGGAAAAATAAGTATGCTGAAAAAGTATATTTTTCGCTATATCTCTGACTTTCTAGAACTGACGTATTGCTCTATCAAATATATCGTTTCTTTAAAGAAAGAAAACTTTTTCTTTGAATAAAGAAAATAGTTCGTTTGAATAGAGCAAACCGGTTCTTTAAATCAAGAAAACCGTTTCTATGAATCAAGAAAATCGTTTCTTTGAATTACGTAACTGTTTCTTTAAATGAAGAAAAATGCTTCTTTGAATCAAGAAAAATGTTTCTTTGAATCAAGAAAAATGTTTCTTTAAATCAAGAAAATTTTTTCTTTGAATCAAGAAAAATGTTTCTTTGAATCAAGAAAAATGTTTCTTTGAATCAAGAAAAATGTTTCTTTGAATCAAGAAAAATGCTTCTTTGAATCAAGAAAAATGTTTCTTTGAATCAAGAAAAATGTTTCTTTGAATCAAGAAAAATGTTTCTTTGAATCAAGAAAAATGTTTCTTTGAATCAAGAAAAATGTTTCTTTGAATCAAAGAAAAATGTTTCTTTGAATCAAAGAAAAATGTTTCTTTGAATCAAAGAAAAATGTTTCTTCGATTCAAAGAAACCTCTTCTTTGAATCAAGAAAACTATTTATTCCTAATATGCTCATCACGTAAAAGTTTCTTTGAAGGCAATGAAATATTTTCTTACAAATTTAAAACCGACGTTGTATTAAAGTCGAAGAAATTATTCATTGAAATTAATTAATAAAAAAACAAATCCACCCATTTCTTTCGAAATCTTCTTTCGGCGCACACACGATTCCGTTTATTCATTACTTTCAATCAGGATATGCAATTCGATTACCAACGTGCAGTTCACATGGATGTTAACAATTCGGCGTAAAGCATGTAACGCGCGTCTGACGATCTATCGCACGTATATGCGATAGAGTACGATGGTAATGAGTCCTGCGTTGTCGGTGACAAGCAGAGCGTGTCGGCGCGGGCCAGTGCCCATCGCATTCGTGCCACAACGATCTCACCGGCCAGGACGCACCGAGTTATTGTGTACAGTGTACCTGTTACTACACTGTACACAAGTCTAAATTTACAGTACCGACAAATTGCGGTCCAACGTGTGCATTTTTGTTTTCTTTCGATTTAAAAAAAAAATAAATCATGTTTATTTGACACATGAAAATACTCGGTAAATATAATTTTGTCTTGAAGAGCCAGAAAAAAAAAGCTTTGCTCGGATTATTCGGATTGTTTATACAAGCACCTTGCGATCTTATAGGGGAAAAAATGTATGAAAAGTTATTAATCATAGGTCGATCTTTATTTTTATTTTTATTTTTTTTATTTTCAAAAATGTGCACGAAACAACAAATTTTGGATATGTGTTCGGCATAAACCAGATGGTTTATGCCAAATTTTTTCATCTACTCAAGATGAAAAAAATTAAAATAAACGAAAAAATTTGTTACATCGTTTAAATTTTAAGTATTTGATAGTATTAATCCTTTTTTTTTCGATGTAAAATTTTTTTTCAATTTTTTAAATTTTTCATTTATTTGTAAATATGCCATAAGAGCCCATGTTAAAATGTATGCATAAAAAAATTAATTTTGTGTAAACGATGTAGACGATAATTCCCAAAAAATGCATGTGAGTTTGTTATGAATTATTAAAAACGCGGTAATTATTTTAGATTTTCCTGTGCATTTTCAATTTCACTGACGAAACTCCTTAACCGACCGCGAAACTTAGTGACGTCCTTGGCCGTCTTGTGGCATATTCACGAACTTAAAAACAAAATAATAATTGAACAAATTTTTTACATCGCTGATTTTTTAAGCATTAGGTGGAATCAAATGCTTTTTTTCAATGTAAAAAATGTAAAATTAAAAAATTAATTTTCTGTAAACGATGTAGACGATAATTCCCAAAAAATGCATGTGAGTTTGTTATGAATTATTAAAAACGCGGTAATTATTTTAGATTTTCCTGTGCATTTTCAATTTCACTGACGATACTCCTTAACCGACCGCGAAACTTAGTGACGTCCTTGGCCGCGACTCTGCTTTGCTCTGCTCGTGCTGATCCCATCGAAGTGCACTCGATGCAAATATGGCGAGGGAGTTATAACAAGAGAAGAACCGAGATCTCAGTGCTCTGAGAAGAGAATCGAGGTCGAATATTCTCTATCTCTCTTCAGGCTGAGCGAGCCTTTCGTGCTCGGTTCAGTTCCGAGTTTCGCGTACGTAGACCAATACACGATGCACAGTTATGTATAGAATACATTTTAATCTAACTTTGACCCGCATTTCGCTCAAAGTATTCATACAGAAGAAGCAGACTTTTTTTATTTTATCTAGCAACGGTTATATTTTCCCCGTTCGGTCTTCAACGTTCCTAACCTTCCACGATAACCATGTACTTCACCAAAGTCATCAATCTTCTTCCGTTGAACGAGAGAAAGAGACATTTCTGACGTTTGTGACACTTAGTGACATTTCAGGAATAAAAAAAGGCAGGAAGAGAGAAAATAAATGTTAAAAAATTGCGACATCACGTTCGTAACACTTTTCCTTTGGATTTCGTGCCTCACAAACGGAATAATTCATGAGAAGGCCAATCGCACCGTAAGAAAGGTTTTAAAACGTCCGTCCAGTTGTATCGGTCAGCTTATCTTTCATCTGTTCTTTTTTTTTTCCATTCGGTACTTTTGTAGAAAGCGGCGTGGGTGTTTGAGTGATTACTAAGTATTATGATGCAACGAATAGTCCTAGAGAAATTTCTTAGGGCGATAATAAGAAGCAACGTGAAATGGAAAATTTTTTGTAGAAATCGGTATAATGGATTTTTCGAGAGCAGAGCTTCACGTAATGGTACGTGAAGCGGCGGATACTCGTTTATTACCATAGAAAGTATAGACTGTACACACGTACGTGGTAATAAGTCGGATACATCGGCACGAGACTTCCCTTCGGTTATTTATCTCGGATATCAGCGATGTCTACTCGTGCGGAACGATTAAGAGTCTGGAAATATTGCAAATACCATTTTTCCGCCTCCGATGAAAACGTACGTAAGTATATCATGCGCCGTGACCCAAAAAGCAACGGAATTATACATTCTTAGAATCCCACGTATCGGAAAATAAAATCAAATGGTCGTGAAAAAAAATGGTGTTGTTTTTGCTGTGTTTTACCGCAAGAAATCGTTATTTACCATCAGTTGGACTTACGATATACTTGGTGTAAAATCTTGTGTAAAAAAAATCAATTTTTAAAAAATTGTACTGATTTTTTATTCTTCTATGATTTTTACTAATGTTTGTAAGTTTATTGATGATGATATACAACTTTCTGGTGATTTTTCACACATGAAAAAAAATCCGCTTACCGTTCTCGAAAAATTACGTTACCCCCAAACGTGAATATACTTCGTAACGAAAATAAAGTGCGGGTGTGAATTAAGAGGATCCAGTCACCTGAAAAAAATCATAAGAAAAACAATTCTGTGAATAATACTCTTTTTTTTTAAACTCGAATTAAAACCTCATTGAAGACATAACAGACATTACAATTTTGCAATTTTGTAAGGACATACCAACAGAATGGTGGGGGTAAAAAGTATGATTTTTCATTTGTCATAACTTTCAGATCAAACTGGTGAACAAATTTTAATGTTTGATGTCTTATTTTGTCAGTTGCAGATTGCATTTTGGATTGAATATAGGAATTTTAATTTAAAGTCTTTACGAAAAAGCTACAATTTTGAATATGTAAAGAATCTACACATTTTAAATGTTTTTAAAATATGAAAGCTACAGCAATTGAAAATGTTTACTTTCAACCTCACACCTTTCTTATGTACTGTACATCTTTACAAAATTACAGAACCACGTTTGTTACGTAGTAAATGAGGTGTGAGTCCAAAATTATTAGAAGGAAATTTTTTTTAAAGTCTTGAAAGAATTTAAAAAAAAACATGTATTTATTAAATTTTCTCGTTAACTTTTTCAGGTGACTTGATTCCCTTAATCGAAAAAATCAAACTCCGACATTTTTCTACCCTACCATGGCTTAAAATGTTTCCATTGAAGAACTACATTAATGGAAAAAATTTCTTCAAGTACGTATGACCCACGTATACCGTTTTAATATTAACAAGAATTATTTCTCCACGCAATGTCGTCAGAATAACGAAGTAAAAATATCATTATGACGTTGAGAATAAGTAGACACGTGAAATACGAACCTAAGAAGCTGCGTTTGTACTAAAGCGCGGTAAAAAAAACAAATTTCTTAAAAAGGCATGAAAGAATTTGAAACAAAAACAAAAACATATATATTTATTAAATTTTCTCATGAATTTTTTCAGGTGACTCGATTCCCTTAATCGAAAAAATGAAACTCCGAAGTTTTTTAACCTACCATAGCTTAAAATGTTCCCATTGAGAAGCTACATCAACTTTCATGACTTTTTTCTTAAAAAGTCATAAAAAAAATTTGAAAAAAGAAACATATACATTTATTAAATTTTCTCATGAATTTTTTCAGGTGACTTGATTCCCTTAATCGAAAAATTAAGTTTTTTAACGTACCAAACCTTACAATGTTCCCATTGAGAAACTCCATGAATGGAAAAAATTTCTTCAAGTACATGTGACCCACATGTACCGTTTTAATATTAACAAGAATTATTTCTCCACGCAATGTCGTCAGAATAACGAAGTAAAAATATTATTACGACGTTGAGAATAAGTAGACACGTGAAAACAACCTGGGAAGCTGTGTTTGTACTAAAGCGCAGTAAAGAAAAAAACCCTGAGACGGAAATAAATGACGAAGAGGAAGTGTTGTTCTACCGCAGCAGTGGCAGTGCTGCATTGCTTTTTTTCTAATTCCATGCTTCGCGAGCCGTAGCGAAGCGTTCTTGAAACAGGACGAGTAAAAGCAAACAGCGAATGCACGTCCAATTGTATCATGGGAATTATTGTCGGCAACGTAACGGTTCGCTATAAGACAATTTATCGATTGAGAAGCACTCGAGATTATTGTTCGTCGGGTGATAATCGACGTTAAATGCACAGGAATGTAAATAGAATATTTCTTAAAGGGAAAGCTTAGAAGTGTTCTTCACTCTCTACTCTTTACTCTCTTAGAATTTTTTTTATCACGGCCAGTATTTACAGCCACGAGGAGAATACTGTGCCTCGTGACCCACAACCTGAAGAAGTGAACCCTCATTGACGCCGCAATTATAATCGTGTGTGCGACCCACCGTAACTTGCGTATACTTATGCGACGCACTTGAATTTTCTCTCGCGAGGGAGAACTTGCTCAACTGCTAGGTATGATTTCAAAAAAAAAAAAAAAAAAATCTTGTTTATAGGCCGACTGTTGGCGAGCTTTTTGCCTTTTTAAAGCCTTGGTGGGATTCGAACCAAAAGTCAAGCACGTTTCTAGTTAAATAAAAGAAAAGATAAGCTTCAGACAAATGCTATACGAAATGGAATTGCGTAAATTAGAGAACAGACGTTTGCTCACGCATTTTTGACCTACCGCACAAAAATTGTTTAAGTAAAAAAAAAAAGAAAAAAAAATGAAATCTAGTTTATAGGCCGACACTGACGAGCTTTCTGCCTTTTTGAAGCTTCGGTGCCATTTGAACTAAAAGTCAACCACGCGTTGGGTTTAATTTAAAAAATGGCGAGCTTTAGACAAATGCTATACAAAATTTAATTGCTTGAATTAGAGAACATAGACGTTTGCTCACGCATTTTTAACCTACCGCACAAAAATTGTTTAAGTTAAATTTTAAAAAATAAAACTAAATCTTGTTTATAGGCCGATTGTTGACGAGCTTTTTGCCACGCTCGTTTCTAGTAAAATAAAAGAGATTGTGAGCTTTCGACAAATGGTATACGAAATTGAATTGCTTAAATTAGAGAACAGAATTTTACTCACGCATTTTTGACCCACCTTACAAAAATTGTTTAAGTAAAAAAATAAAAATAAAACGAAATCTTGTTTATAGGAAAGCTTTAGACAAATGCTATACGAAATTGAATTGCGTAAATTAGAGAACAGACGTTTGCTCACGTATTTTTTACCTACCGCACAAAAATTGTTTAAGTGAAAAAATAAAAATAAAACGAAATCTTGTTTATAGGACAACTGTTGGCGAGCTTTTTGCCTTTTTGAAGCTTCGGTGCCATTTGAACCAAAAATCAAGCACGCTTTGAGTTGAATTTAAAAAATTGTGAGCTATAGACAAATGCTATAAAAAATTAAATTGCTAAAATTAGAGAACAGAAACGTTCACTTACGCATTTTTAACCTATCTCACAAAAATTGTTTAAGGAAAAAAAATGAAATCTTGTTTATAGACCGACTGTTGGCCAGCTTTTTGCCTTTTTGAAACTTTCGTGCCATTTAAACGAAAAGTCAAGCACGTTTCTAGTAAAATAAAAGAAAAGGTGAGCTTTAGACAGACGCTATACGAAATTGAATTGCGAATTTTTCACCTACCTAACAAAAATTGGATGAAAAACTGACAGCTTACAATTTGATTGTACAGCGTTGTGTACTTCTACGAATTGTCGTTGCCGAAAGGAAAATTGCTCAACTGTTACTCATATAAAAAAAAATCAACACAAAATCTTGTTTTTGGAGCTTGGTACTATTTGGACCATAAATCAAGTACGTTTCCAATTTCATAAAAAAAACGGTGAGCTTTCAAAAAATGCTCTACAAAATTAAATCGTTTAAACACAAGACTAAAAGTTTAAATACACATTTTTCCCAACCCGAAAAAATTTAAGAGCAAAATCCCCTAAAAATTTCACAATTAATTTTTCAGCTGAATATACATTCTCACAATTTGTACTCTGAAGCTTTACAATTAATTCATCTGTCACTAATATCGTGTTCGAAATTTTTTATCAGCTTATTTTGGTGTTCTATTCTGAGATGCACAACTTAGATTATTCTGAAGACTAAAGAGAATCAGTGAAGAGTAGCGAAGATCTGTAGCAAGCAAAAGCGTTAACATAGCTTCGGACATCCACACAGAAATATAATGAGCCATAATTAGGTATGCGTGAGATTAATTGTATGTTTTTTTTATCGTTTCCACTGCTGACTTGCTGACTTGACGCAGCTACGACGCTAACGATTAACTTACCATCGAGACGTGAACCGTTATCGTGGTACATGTATGTAGTTTGCTGAATCTCTCCAGCTTTCCTGATAATTTACCGGAGCGAGAGGGAAAGCACGTGTCACGGTGAAAACTACAAGTGGCATGATGACCACCGAAGACATATTCGTACGATTCTTGCGGCAAGATTACGAACAGTATGATCACACCTATCGCTAACATCAGCGCGACTCGCGACAAACACCTGTCGATGAATTTTAATGTCAAGTGTGTCACGTCTTACTGGTTTGATGCTCAATGACGAAGATAACAAAATGACCTAGCATTAATCATTTTTACACCTTTTCACATCAACTGTCGAATTATTATTTCATTTCCATTCATAGATAAAATACCTCCAAGACACGATTTAATATTTGAATAAATAAAAAGGCCTTGAAAACGTCTATAGTAAATTGGAGAGTATGTGAGAAAATATGACGCTAAAATAGTGACGGAATTGCGTTATTTACTAGCCTGACGAATTGTTTTGCTAATCCAACTGATCGTTTTGCTAATGCAGCAAATTGTGTTGCTAGTCCAACTAATAGTTTTCCTAATGCAACAAATTGTCTTGCGATCCAAAAAATCATTTTGCTAATCGAGCGAATTTTTTTGCCAGGCCGAAAAATCGTTTTGCTAATTCGACAAATTATCTTGCGATCCAAAAAATAATTTTGCTAATCCAACAAATCCTGTTGCTAATCCAACAAATGATTTTGATAATCCCACAAATTATTTTGCTAATCCCACAAATTATTTTGCTAATCCAACAAATCCAGCGAATTATTTTGCCAATCCAAAAAATCGTTTTGCCCATCCAGCAAATAATTTTGTTAGTCCACCAAATCGTTTAGCTAATCCAACAAATTTTTTCGCCACACAAACGAATCTATTTGTAAGACTAGCACATAATACAATGCTATCACTATTTTAGCAGAAGTCCAAACAAATCATTGATTAGCACAAACAAATCCTCTACAATACAACCAATAATAAAGTGGTTGACGTAACCAATAACTTGATTGCACTTAACAATCAATATTAATTTTTTCAAGGAACAATAAATAAAATTCCATATCGCACTGCTCGTAAATAAACCGGTGCTCCTCAGAAAACAAAAATTCTCACGACTAGCTTTAAGGAGTAATTCCAAAAATAAATATAATTCCGTATCCAATGCATTTAATTGCCAAAATCAACTTTTTTACATAAAACTAATAAATTATTTTCAAGTTAAAAATAAGAAAAAGAAAATTCATCAACTATTATTTTTCCGCAAAAGTGATTAACTGCATTCTAAAAAAAAAGCTATTCAATCTAAACCCACTTGGGCAACAGCCAAAAAAAAACTCCCAAAAACGGTAAAGAGAAATTGATATCCAGAGCACTGAGAGAAAAGCATATCGTTTATTTAACGATTTCACATGGTAAAACGAATATAGGAAGGCTTGCGATGTTTTATGGTTGAAGCGATGATAATATGGTTCAATACACGATACTTGTAAGGTTATTGGAAACAAACGTTGAAATCGTATGTGCAACAAAACGGCCTATTTGAAACTATCAGGATACTTTTTGGAACTATTATTATTTTAATAATTGCTACCCTAATTATATTTGGTATAACCATAAAATATAGACGTTCCTCCTGGGAATTATATTAGTGGTTGATCCAACTATTTTCTTATATTTGGTATAACCATAAAATATAGACGTTCCTCCTGGGAATTATATTAGTGGTTGATCCAACTATTTTCTTATATTTGGTATAACCATAAAATATAGACGTTCCTCCTGGAAATTATATTAGTGGTTGATCCAACTATTTTCTTATATTTGGTATAACCATAAAATATAGACGTTCCTCCTGGGAATTATATTAGTGGTTGATCCAACTATTTTCTTATATTTGGTATAACCATAAAATATAGACGTTCCTCCTGGGAATTATATTAGTGGTTGATCCAACTATTTTCTTATATTTGGTATAACCATTAAATATAGACGTTCCTCCTGGGAATTATATTAGTGGTTGATCCAACTATTTTCTTATATTTGGTACAACCATAAAATATAGACGTTCCTCCTGGGAATTATATTAGTGGTTGAGCCAACTATTTTCTTATATTTTGTATAACCATAAAATATAGACGTTCCTCCTGGGAATTATATTAGTGGTTGATCCAAGTATTTTCTTATATTTGGTATAACCATAAAATATAGACGTTCCTTCTGGAAATTATATTAGTGGTTGATCCAACTATTTTCTTATATTTGGTATAACCATAAAATATAGACGTTCATCCTGGGAATTATATTAGTGGTTGATCCAACTATTTTCTTATATTTGGTATAACCATAAAATATAGACGTTCATCCTGGGAATTATATTAGTGGTTGATCCAACTATTTTCTTATATTTGGTATAACCATAAAATATAGACGTTCCTCCTGGGAATTATATTAGTGGTTGATCCAACTATTTTCTTATATTTGGTATAACCATAAAATATAGACGTTCCTCCTGGAAATTATATTAGTGGTTGATCCAACTATTTTTTTATATTTGGTATAACCATAAAAAATAGACGTTCCTCCTGGGAATTATATTAGTGGTTGATCCAACTATTTTCTTATATTTGGTATAACCATAAAATATAGACGTTCCTCCTGGGAATTATAGTTTATAGTTAGATTATCGTCAGTCCAACTATATTATTTTTAAAATTACTACATTTTTCTCTCAGTGAGGAGCGATGCTTTCGAGATATGTTAATTCGGCAAAAACTTAACCCGTACATAGCGACGTAATAACGTGCACTCGATTTCACCGGGTGCTGTGGAGTATGATCACCCAAGAGCAAGAGTTACAAACATCGTGTAACTTCCGACCGAGTAGACAGAAGGGAAAAGTTTGTCCAAGATGCAGCAAAAGTTGTCCAGGTCTTGACTCTTGTTTCCGCAAGACTTCCATCATCCGGTAAATATACCTTATATAGATAGATACTATGTGTACGCATAATAGTATAGGTAAGCGTATGGAAACTTTCTCTCTGCTCTGGAGTCCGAGGCAGCATCGCAATGATCACCATGACGACAACGACGAAGGTCCAGGCCAAGCAACTGGTAATCTTGCTTAGCTGCAATGCTCTCGCATTCGCTCGTGTCAGTGAATTACTCTCCCGGAAAAACTAAATCCTGCTGTAGTACAGTAGAGCCTCGATTATATCACGTAATATGGTAAGTACTTATGATGCTGAAATTTCCATCGTTGGGATGCAACGAAATATATTTATAAAAGTTCTGATTACCTTAGATCATCATAAGAGGTACGAATTCAAATGATTTCGACTACTAGCATAAAAATTAAGGTCACCCTATATTAGGGCGCGCCTCAAAGGCCGTTAATTTCGGTTTTTAGGATCTACTTTTTTATGTAGATCCTAAACGACGCTCGTGTCAGTGAATTACTCTCCCGGAAAAACTAAATCCTGCTGTAGTACAGTAGAGCCTCGATTATATCACGTAATATGGTAAGTACTTATGATGCTGAAATTTCCACCGTTGGGATGCAACGAAATATATTTATAAAAGTTCTGATTACCTTAGATAATCATAAGAGGTACGAATTCAAATGATTTCGACTACTAGCATTAAAAATAAAGGTCACACTATATTAAGGCGCGCCTCAAAGGCCGTTAATTTCGGTTTTTAGGATCTACTTTTTTATGTAGATCCTAAACGACGCTCGTGTCAGTGAATTACTATCCCGGAAAAACTAAATCCTGTTGTAGTACAGTAGAGCCTCGATTATATAACGTAATATGGGAAGTACTTATGATGCTGAAATTTCCATCGTTGGGATGCAACGAAATATATTTATAAAAGTTCTGATTACCTTAGATCATCATAAGAGGTAGGAATTCAAATGATTTCGACTACTAGCATAAAAATTAAGGTCACCCTATATTAGGGCGCGCCTCAAAGGCCGTTAATTTCGGTTTTTAGGATCTACTTTTTTATGTAGATCCTAAACGACATCCTAATAACGACAATCCTACAAAAAAAATATATCTTTGTTTCAATATACCAATATTATATTTTTCAATGACAAATGCTTCTGAAAATAAATATACGGTTTACGTATCCGCGCTTTATAACCTGTATATTAATAATAAAAAATTACAAAAATTACCGTGTAGTATCTCGCATAACGTGAAGTCCTGATTAATCAAAGTTCGGATAAACGAGGTTCTACTGTAGCAACAGCTAGCAAGAAAGTCCAGTACTTCTATGTGTGTTTGTGGACACACGCACTTGTCGCACTTACGTACTTACGACTTACGTACGAGCAAGTACAAAGTACTAGTGAGGAACTCGCGTTGCAATAAGTACTCGGTGCCTACCAAGAGTCAGGTTCTTTCTCCTACCTATGAACGCACCTCGCGCTCCATTAGCCCGTAGCTATCCTGGTACATTATACTGCCTGTAGTCCTATAGTCGCAACTTGTTTGTATATAAGGTTAAGGACCTTATCCGCGAACGAGTTCGATCGAGGAGAAATAGTGTTGTGATTTATATACATGTGTATATATACATATATATATGTGTATATGGGTGATTTTACCAATTATTGATTAACACTTGTACTTTGTAATTCCTCATGGAATTGGTTGTAACTTTGTTAATTTTGAATATACCATGAAAGACGCATTATTGCTTGCATTATTAAAAAAACATTTGGGGAATTTCCTAAGAGATTTCCTATTACATTTTTACGATTAACCGATTTATGTCTTGAAATTACTAGCAAAAATGTACTCGCTTCGCTCGCATTCATTTTTTTTTTCATTTTTTGTGGCTAACGTGAGATTTGCATTATCATATCAGTCGTGACTTAAATCCCTTAAGTACTTTCCATGATGATATTTTTTCATCATGTGATTCGATTTGTCACTTTCAAAAAAATATTTTTTTTAAATTGCAAAGTTCGGAAAAAATCTGAAAAAATTTCTAAAAATCTGGAAAATTCTGAAAAATCCAGTTTTGCATAAATGAACATTTGATCAATCGCCTGTAGCGAATTAATTTTTTTGTAAACAATTTTTTTTCAATAAAAAGCTTAAAAATTATAAGAAGAAAAATCTTGTCCACTTTGGTTATACGGTAGAAAATTTTGATACTGAACAAAGTATTTTTCAGAATTTTCTCCGATTTTTAAATTATGGCATCGAATATGGCACTTCGAAATTATATTTAAAAATAAAATGGCATAAAAAAAATCTGGTCCATTTGAGTGTCCAACTAAGATTACAAAAAATTACGATCGAATTTAAAGAGGTCGAGGTCAAATCCTGGTCGAAACGGGATGGATTGCCCCATATATTCTCTGAAGTTGATAGCTGGCCATTGGCAGAGTGTTATTACTAACAGGTTTTGAAATGTAGATAGTACGACGTTAATCTAGTAATTCTGTTTGAACTTCACCAATGTATCCCCACAAACGAGAAGATCAAAGAAGCAATTGATCCAACACATCAGTCGGTCGAAAGTCAGAGACCATTTTGGCCTCTAGCAACCGTCAGATCTCCTTTGCTTTAGTTTCAATTCCGTCACTCGATGATCCTAGGGTCATTGAATCGTTTAAAAGGATCTAATAATGTACTTATCGATTTTAATGTACGTAGGGCAATTCACCGCGTTTCGACCAGGTTTTGACCTCAACCCCTCCGATTTAGCTCATAATTTTTCTTAGGCTTAATTAGACCCTCAACTACTAAAAAAAAAAAAAAAAAATTCTCGCAATTTTTTTTTTAAATATATTTTTAAAGTGACATATCGAATGCAATAAGTTGAAAATCTGAAAAATACGTTGTTTAATAACAAAATTGTGTAGCTTATAGCCAAAGTGGGAAAGATTTTTCTTCCAACAGTTTTTAAGGTTTTTTGATTTTAAAAATTATTGAAAAATATAAAAAACAATGAATCTACTACAGGCGATTGTTTAAATGTTTATTTATGTAAAACCTCATTTTTTCAGATTTCTAAATTTTTTTTCAGATTTATCCGAATTATACAAATTTTTTAATAATATTGATTTTAATAATAACCGACGAATATTAATTGCAAAATCGTCGTGATTTTTTTTTCTTCACTCATTTCATACTCAATATATTATCAGATGCAGATTCTCCATAAAAAATTGAATTTTTGTTTTTTTTCATGAATAATTCGAACGCTTCGAGTTTTCAAAAAATTCAAATCAACAAATTCCATTCGTTATGGAAAATAAGCATCTGATAATATTTTAAGTATGAAATGAGTGAGGAAAAAAAAATGCGACGACTTTGCAACAAATATAGACGTCAGGAAATAAACAAAATTTAATAAAAAATTTAAAAAAACAGAACCACAATCGCAGATTTTAACTTTTATCTTCGAGAATTTTTTTCCACACTGAAAATAACATTCAAAAAAAGATTACATTTGTAATATGGGATACACTGAAAAAAGTTATTAATTCGGATTTTTAAACTTTGAAAAAAAAAATAAAAAAAAATGTTCACTTCTTATTCTTATTTGAGATGAAAAGTTGAGCGATGAAGAAAATTTTCCTCGTGATTCCCCGAGAAACAATGTTACTGAATTTGGCAGAAAACATCCCCTTAAAAACGCCGGTATCAAAACTCAACTATTCCATTTCACTGGCGGCGACTTCCGTGATTCGACGAAACTTTTTTTGCCGGTTGTGAGTATTGAATCGGATCGATGTCAGCCTGTATACAATGCTCACGTTTGTAGACCGAATGACGAATTCCGGGGTTGGGCGCACCTGACAGATTAATCACTCGAGCTTAAGCGTTTCCGGACGATGCAACGGAGCGACGCATGGAATCGCGTAATATCGAGGCCGCGGCCACTCCTGATCGGTATATGTCTGAAGAAGACAGAAAGAAAAAAAAAACGAGCCGAGCGACTGAACTAGAAATAAAGAAACGTTACGGTGATGTTATGTGCTGTTAGGTTCAACGCTATGGCACAGTAGTGATTCGTTACGCAAGCTATTGTCCGCGAACAACGATCGCCGTGGGGAGCATCCGGGTATGTACCACGTGTCCAAGCGTCCGCACAGGGTTAACCCATCACCGCGCGACGTTTCACCTTTCTCTTTCTCCCGTCCTAAATATATCCCAGCTTCCTTCTTACGGTTAACTCTTAAGGAGGTTCGTCAGTAAAACAGAAAAATCTTAAATAATTACCGCGTTTTAAATAATTCATAACAAACTCACATGAATTTTTTGGGAATTTTCGTCTACATCGTTTACACAAAATCAATTTTTTTATGCATACATTTTAACATGGGCTCTTATGGCATATTTACAAATCTATAAAAAATTGAAAAAATTGAAAAAAATGTTTACATCGAAAAAAAAGAATTGATTCCATCAAATGCTTAAAAAATCAGCGATGTAAAAAATTTGTTCAATTATTATTTCGTTTTTAAATTCGTCTAGTTCGTTCAGTCTATTTTATATTTAATTCTTGGCTGCAGGTGTATTAATATAAGAACACACGCTGCTGCTCAAATTGATTTTTGAAACCGTCAATTGAACTACGATAATTTGTTGAAGTGCATTTCAAAATTGAACACTGATTTGACTAGCACGTAGCGAGAAGACGACGTTAAGCTCGGAAGACACGGGCAACTAATAATTTCTCGAGAACTCTCAAGCTCAGAAAATTAAACAACTTGTCCAATGCGGAATACCGCGAACCTTTCCCTTTCTACCTTTATTTTCATTGCTAAATCGTTCAACGCGTTTCCCAGGGTGAAAGTGGCTCGCTGACTGATTTCCACTCGTGAATACTCAGGGACAACAGTGCAATTGTAATAGTGCATGCTCTCGGCATATCAGATGCCCTCTATCTCTGTGTTATTAGTCGTCAAGTAAACACGAGATGAATTGCATACCAATGTCTAAATCTGTTCAGGCAGAAAAGTGATAACGGTCAAACTAAAGTGAAATACATGGGATTTTTTAAATATATTTTTTAAAAAGTATAATCATTTGTTTTGATTCATAAAAAAATCGTGAAAATAGTCTGCACTCTTGCAAAAAAATATAGATTTATTATTAATTATGAGCTTTTAATTTAATGATTGTAGTCGCTTCTAACATTATAATCTTGTAAATATATACATAACGAAGGTAATAAATAGCGTGCTAATAACTGAGAAGATTTGCATTGGAGTCATTGGTTTCCCGAAGTCTCCTCGTATTTACTTTGTCGTGTACATAACTTATATATGGGGCATTCCATTCCGATTCGACCTCGGTCTGACCCTCGACATCCGCGATCTGGTTCGTAGTTTTTTGTAGGATAAGTTACACCCTTAAGTGCACCAGATTTTAATTTTTTTTTAATGCAAATTTTTTTAAAAATTTTTTTTTTAAAGTGACTTATTGAATGCCATAATTTAAAAATCTGTAAAAATTCTGAAAAATACTCTGATAAACATCAGAATTTTCTAGCGTCTATCTAAAATGGGTAAGATTTTTCTTCTTATGGTTTTTAAGCCTTTTGATTAGAAAAATTATTAAAAGATCAACAAATGTATTTTCATGCCTTTGACTCTGAACTAATGATGGATGAGAGTGCTAATTCGAAAAAATCTGCAAAGTTTCTGAAAATCTAAAATAATTTCAAAGAATTGCATTTTACGTCTGTAGCATTTTTTTTTTTTTTTTTCATTTCAAATAATTTTTCAAATCCAAAAAGCTTAAAAACTATAAGAAGAAAAATCTTGCCGACTTTGGCTATGAGCCAGAAAATTTTTATATTCAACAAAGTATTTTTTATAATTTCAAAAAAAAATGTCAATTATGGCATTTGATATGTCACTTCAAAAAAATTTTCAATCATTGCATTCGATAACTTACTTTTAAAAAATATTTAAAAAAAATTGGCATCCAACAAATAAAAAATAAAAATGCATTCAAGGGTCTAACCAAACCTACAAAAAATTACGAGCCAAATCGCGTTGCCGATTCGACCTGTGTCGAATCGGCATGGAATGCCCTATATAACTCGATGCGGAGTACCGCGCGGGAGTCTTGAAGTCGTTCGCGGCGACGGCGTCGTCGGCGGTTACAGGTCGATGTACCTGAGAGCGCGAGAAGACTATTGGCCACAAGTCCAAACGACGAAGACGATCACGAGACGATACAGGTCGTGCGCCTTCGAGTGTGCGGAGGACTGTAGTAGGAACTCATAGTGGTGCACAGCGTTCGGGCTACAGCTATTCAACAACAAGCGGTCCTAAGAAAACAACACAGTGTATGCTGTAGCGAAGCCACAGCGCGTACGACCCTGAGGAATCGAGGTCGCCCGGATGTCTCGGATCTCCTCGTCGACGGGACGAGACCGAGCCCTTATTATGTATGCGTTTACCTCCATCCATCTCCCTCCATAGAGACGGATAAATAAAGATCTTTCTGACGTCCCTTGGCTTATTGCTTTCCACAATAGTCTCTCAAAAAAGACATTGTACAACGAAACTCAAAATATCAAAGCCTGACGCCATCTTTCTAGCATTCTGATTGGTCTTCGATGGGAGGACACGTCTGAATACCACACGGCTGTTAAAATCACATGGTTTCAATATAACACTCGTAAATTCTCGGAATTCCCCGAACTGTATTTAAAATAAAATGCACCAGTGCCTTTGAAAAATGTTAATAAAAGTAATTACCCAAAGTATATCGAAGTTAGAAATTCTGTACATAACTTAGAAAATAATATACGCTGAATAGAAAATACACCGGTTGGTATAGGCAATGAAAAAGTCGTGCCCCTCCTTTCTGCCGCGCGAAATCCGACTTAACTCCGCTAGATGGCGAACGGTCCGAAACGTTTCTCGCAAGCGAGCTCTTCGCCACTCCGTGTGTAAGTACAGGCTATCGTAAGTCATTACGTATTCGTGTACGGACGTGGGGCTTTTGTACTGATTTTCATGAGTAGCTTATTAATAACTCATTAAAAATAAAGTACATCGAAGCTTTACATTTTTTACAGTGCAAGTCCATCAGCCCAACTCAAGGCAGATCCGTTTAGAGCCAACGGACATTCCTTTTATTTCTACCGTTTCGTTTGAATGGAATGTTTCTTTGGTCTGGTTAGACGCAGGTACATAGAAGCTTCTGGAAAACGGTGAAAAAAATGCAGCAAACACAGTAAGTGCTGCACTTTGTGGATGGCCTTGAAGTCTGTCTAGACCCTGTTAAGAAAATAGGGATAACAGCGAAAGTATTCCAGAAGCAGAGGTTAAATACAGTGAGCGAAGAGGGCAAAAAAAAATTGAAGGAGCCCTCGGCAGAACGTTAAATTTTCATTGGTAGCAAGTGTAGAAGGAGCTACGAGCCGGTCTTTTCCACTTGGACGCTCGAAGAGGCAATAAGAGAGGCCGAACGTCGACGAATGCGCCAAAGACGAAAAAACTCTCTTCCTTCTAGATGCACATCGCGCCGCGCGTTTCTTCATGGACGTAAGAAGCGCTCGTGTTACCGGGCGGTCCTTCTCAGTCTCTCCTTCTCTCAAGGCCGACATTACCTGCCGCTTCAACGAGCAACCTTCCTTCCTGTCTTTCTTCACCTCCTCCCAGCGTAGCACACAGCACAGCCGGTATATACCGCGCGCGGTGCGAGCTTTCTTATCACTTGGGATATCGAGAGCACAGTTTCGGCCCCACTAATCGACCGAACCTTATCATTGTTGCCTCTGGCTCATGGCTATTAGCGAATTCTTAGAAAACTAGGCAGTGAGCCACATATAGCTCGAGGCGTTTTATGCTGTGTTTCCGTGGATAATGGACAATATTTGTCATATGCTCATAACGTGCCGCTCACTTTTTTTATTAAAATTAATATTTAACTTATTCGTCCTTCTAATTCTACGATAAGTTATCTTCATTATAAGTAAAAAAAACTTGATACAATTATTCAAAAAGATATCTAATGGAATTGTTTACGTGTAATGCATGCTGATTAAATCGAATATAATGCAATATACGAGGCAGACGTTTTTTTTAAATTTAGCTTGAGTCGCATCTGGATCGAAGATCATTAGCTACTAGCAACAAAGCAGAAGTTTTTTTTTATTTAGCTTGAGTCGCTATGCTGTGTTTTTCAGTGGATAATGGAAAATATTTGTTTTAAGCTCATAACGTGTCGCTCACTTTTTCGATTAAAATTAATGTTTAACTTATTCGTCCTTCTAATTCTACGATAAGTTATCTTTATTATAAGTAAAAAAACTTGATACAATTATTCAAAAAGATATCTAATGAAATTGTTTACGTGTAATGCATGCTGATTAAATCGAATATAATGCAATATACGAGGCAGACGTTTTTTTTTTAAATTTAGCTTAAGTCGCATCTGGGTCGAAGATCATTAGCTAGTAGCAACAAAGCAGAAGTTTTTTTTTAAATTTAGCTTGAGTCGCTATGCTGTGTTTCCGTAGATAATGGAAAATATTTTTTATATATGATCATAACATGCCGCTTACTTTTTCGATTAAAATTAATATTTAACTTATTCGTCCTTCTAATTCTACGATAAGTTATCTTCATTATAAGTAAAAAAAACTTCATACAATTATTCAAAAATATATCTAATGGAATTGTTTACGTATAATGCATGCTGATTAAATCGAATATAATGCAATATACAAGGCAGACGTTTTTTGTTAATTTAGCTTAAGTCGCATCTTCATCGAAGGTCGAAAAAAAATGATGCTGAAGTTTGCATCGTTGGGATGCAACGCAATAAAGTTATAAAAATTTTGATTACCTTAGATCATCATAAAAGGTACGAATTAAAATGATTTCTATTACTAGCATTAAAAATAAAAGTCACCCTAAATTACTTATTTTTTTACGTCTTTGCATTCCAACGATGCAAATTTCAATGACATAAAAAAAAGGAAAAAAATTAATAAAAATGTGAATACATAAATAGAAGACAGAACAAAAATATGGAGAAGTTTAGAGTATAGCACGATAAGTTTTTACAGTTTCGTGAAGATATCGATTACGTAGCAATATTGAAAAAAGCAAACAATGATATGATGGATCGAGGGCGACTTCACCAAGCGCATTTGCGTACCGATATAAGTGTACAACGGACTCTTATGTATTATAGCACACTAAATTGATTACGTGGAGTGTAATGCACGTTCGTTCGGCCTCAGCGCAGAGCCGATCGTGTAATCATTATTATCGAGCGTGGGTGTTATTATTATACGCGAATTCCTCGCTCATTGCAGCGATTACGTGCCTCCCATTCGCCTTCCCATCGAGCTCGTCGCTGCAGTTGTAACGTAATATTCGAACGAGTCACAAATACACGCAGATGCACACGAAGAAACGTGTGATGCATTGCTTCGACGGGCTGCGGACTTGCATTGCTGAGGAGAAACCACATGCATCGTTATGTCGACGAAGAACCTTGGGAAATAATCGAAACGCCGAAACGTAGACGCTCCTTTATTTGACATATGTCTCAATCCATTAATGACACGTAATCGTCTGCGCGTCATTGTTTTGACGCGCAAAGTTCATGCGCTACAATTTTATACGGTCTTTAAAAAAAAACCGGTCACCTAAAAAAATTCAGAAAAATAATTCTGTACATAAAAAGCTTTCTTCCAAAATACTCACATTTAAATGTAATTGAGTACACATCAAGAATTATAATTCTGCATTTTGTTAATTTATACAGAGCACCAAAATCGTGTTAAGTGAAAAGTAATTCTTTTTTCTTTTTCGTAGCTTTCAGACTAAACTGATGAACAAATGGTTTTAGATGTGTCATTTTATCTATCAAAGAGTGTATTTTGGATTGCATGTAGAAGTTTTTGTTTAAGGTATTTAATTAGGAAAAAATTATGATTTTGATTGTGTGAATGTAACATTTCTTACTAAAAAGTCAGTAAATAATTAGTTGCGGTAAATTCAATTTTCATTGCATCAAGAATCGCTACATTTGAGTCAGAATACACTTTTCGACAGATAAATAAGACATCGAATTCCAAAAAATTTTCACCGGTTTAGTCTAAAAGCTACGAGAAGATAAAAATTTTACTTTTTACTTTACACCTTTGACACGTCCAAAGATTTAGTTGTGATTATGAGTGTCACATTGATTAAAATGAATTTTTCAACAGAATTCGTAGGCACAAACGAATCTTTGCATATTTTATGTGGCTTTAATAAGATTTGAACTTCTGTTCCGGATTTCTTGTATATTTAGACCGAAATGTGAAAAATGTGCGATTTGATGTCGAGCTGATGATAGTAAGTCAGGCGTAAATTAATTATTTCCTCTATTGCTAACAAACGATGGCCAGTCGGTATTTATTTTTAATTTTTTTTTACGTTTGTCAAGTCGAGAACAATTTTCAACCATAGAAACCGGTGCCAAATTCAATTCTTCTCAATATATGATTTTTAAAAAAATGTTATACTTAAAAAAACATATCTTGAGAAGAATTGAGTTTACCATGGGTTCGTTTTCGCGTAATGTACAATTGTGATACACCATTAAGGTAATTTTGCAATGAAATGATAGTAAATTTAAAAAAACTGTAAGTTCTTTTACAGCTAAATTGAAACAACTTATAAAAATTACTGCACCAAAAATAGATTTGACATGGCGCTTTTATATTAAATTCAGTATACAAGTTTATTAATGAAAACTTCAAGTACACACATTAAATGTCAAGTAAATCGCTTCCCAGTGAAGATCCGAAAGCGCCTTGAGAATTTCTTGTATATTTGCA
The DNA here is from genome assembly GCA_949699805.1 of Tromatobia lineatoria. Taxonomy (NCBI): domain Eukaryota; kingdom Metazoa; phylum Arthropoda; class Insecta; order Hymenoptera; family Ichneumonidae; genus Tromatobia; species Tromatobia lineatoria. The sequence goes on from OX453050.1 coordinate 11,815,294, forward strand.
GTGAGACGTGGAAAATGTTGGATGTGATGTGTAGCTGACGATGGTAAGCGAGGCGAAAACGCTATGCTATCCGTGATTGAGACGTCGAGAGATCGGATTGCAAAGAGGGGAAGAATATATCGTACGCGGATCGAGAGAATCGCAGGAGCGTCAGAAGCTGGAGTCGACTCGACGGCACGGAAGAACGCCCGGCATATGTATACGATCGAGAAGGAGCAGCGGACTATCTTGCAAACGTTTCTCTATGTAAAGCGGCGTTCGCTGTCGGGGCAGTGTATGCAACTCGCAGCTGGAAAGGAGGGAGATACATGAATTCCATTCTCACAGAGGAGAGGGCTCGGGGATAGTAGAGAAGCGGAGGAATGCCGCGCGCGCTCGGCCGTGCGAGCACCGTGCACCGTCCCAGCTGGGTGGTCGGAAACTCCACAAGTGGGCGACAAAACGTTCGGTCCTCGAGCGAACTACGAGCAAACAACCTACGCTTTCAATGATAACCAGAGAAATTAACCTTTTAAATTCTATATCTTTTCCCAATAATTATTTCCTGAAAATTAAAAAGATAAATCTTTCTTAAGGAGGCTCGTTGACGACTATCGAAGTCAAATCAGTGCTGAATAGTGAAGGATGATTTGTATTGAAGCACGTATACTTAATCCAGTGAAAGATCAATAGTGACCAATTTGTATAAAGATTTATTTTAAATTTGTACCTTTTCTCAATAATTATTTCCTAAAAAATGAAAAGATAAATCTTTCTTAAGGAGGCTCGGTGACGACTATCGAAGTCAAATCAGTGATGAATAGTGAAGGATGGTTTGTATTGAAGCACGTATACTTAATCCAGTGAAAGATCAATAGTGACCAATTTGTATAAAGATTTATTTTGAATTCTAAATCTTTTCTCAATAATCATTTCTTACAAAGAAAAAAAAATCTTTCTTAAGAGGCCCGCAGAATATAACGAATTTTAGATATGTGTTTTGCAAAAAAATCTTGAGTGTAGTAGATGGTTTTATGCCGAACACATATCCAAAATTCGTTATTTCGCGCACATTTAAAATTAAAAAAATCTGAATCAAAATAAAGAAAAAAATTTGAAAAAATTCGTATGCAATCAAATAAAATAACATATCATTTTCATTAGAAAAAAAGTTAGGTTGACTGATTGTTTGTTGAACAATTTTTTTTTCACCAATTTGTTAATAACACTTTGGGATTATTATTATGCGAAATCAATCTTTTCAGCACGTTTTATATGCTTTATTTTTTCCGACTTTTATTCCATCGGGAAGTGATCGAAATTGTCTCTGAAACTCACTTTTGGCAGGACTATACGTATCACACATCCTTAAGAAGACGTGGTAAATCCAAAACGTTCTACTTTTTCTACACCTTTACCCCTAACTCAACCTCTAACTCTACCTTTCACTCTATAGCTGCACAAAACTCTGTATCCATTGTTTTCGTGATAAATATAAATCAAAATAAATCAGTGGAGACAGACTGACCGATAGAATTATTCATTTGACAAATGAAAGATACAGAGCGCGACTGTGCGAGACTCCTTAAGCGTTCCGTGAGGCGTAACAGTCTCGCAATGACGTGTAAACAAGCACGAGATGTTTATTAAAGAAGCCTTCACACGCTCGTGAATCTCATCGCCTTATATGTATGTAGCCTAACGCTCTTACAAACGTGAGAGTCGACAAATCTTACAGACAAATTTCTTTGCGAACCGTTGCGTCAACCCAATACACCCATAAAATACGTAGACGTGTTATAAAATAGTTGCACAATTTTCAGGTTAAAGAGGCTTCTTCGTGTATCGATTTGGAAGATTTAATTACGCAATATATATTATAGATTGAAACATTCCGAACAAGTTCGAAAAATCTGAAAGATTTGACCGTCTATAAATGTAAACATTTTTACGTTTTTTTCTAAATGCGAAAATGATTAGTTTATCTCCCTGAATATTTATGAATTTTTTTTAGATTTTTTAATTTGCCTTGAGTTTTGTGTTTTTTTACACATGTATTTTATCAAAAATAGAAAAATCAAAGCAAATTACAAAATCTGAAAAAATTCATTCGTGGTCAGAAAAGTGAGTGAAGCATTCTCATAATAGAGAAAAGTTAAGTTCCCGGGGAATTTGTTAATTAATCAATTCCAAATTAATTTGTTAATCACATTTTGGAATCATTGTTATGCAAAATGATTCTTTTCGGTACCTTTAATATGCACAAACTTCTTAAAATGTTGTACCATCGTTTTTGCCAATAGTAGTAGTAAATGAATATTCATTCATAATATAAGGAGACAAAGATTTATATCCATTAATTTCTTATATTTATTATTTTTAATATTTTCAACGGGCCGTGGACCGTAATCAGTCAGCGCAGTTTTTTAGGTATTGGATTTTTTTTTTTTAGCATTCAGAAATCGATTTATTACAAAATGGGTATTTTTATACGTTTTCACGCATAAGAAATTTGAAATTTCCTCTAATTTTTTTCGAACTTGGGCAAAATAAAAACCAAGTGGCATAAAAGCACGGGACAAAAAAACTACTTATTACGAGACGCAGAAAGTAAGTCGACTTGTATTTCTCCCAAAATAATGTTGGCACATTAGTCAGATGAATGATTTTACAATTTTCAATACTAAAAAAAAAACATTAAGAAATCATATTACGTATTTGTGGCTAAAAAAGAATATAGTGCAGCATGCACTATAAATGTCATTTATATGAAAGTTTATAATACTGCGTTGGTTAACTAGCATGACCCGCAGATGTCTCGTTAAACGCGATGCCTACGGAAAGAGAGAAACTCTGCACGCCCGAACTTCGCCAGATGTTATTTGCTTATAATATCGCCTCGGGGTTTCGCGAATCTGAATCCGGGATCTCCGTCGTGGAATCGTTTCCACTGACTAAGATTATGGATAGCAAAAGCTTCAAAACTAATCCTAATACGAGCTTCCGGTGACTATATTATAACTTAAGATTATTCTGATTCACCGATAAAGAACATCTCGAGTAAGTTAATATATAGTGCAAATACCGATATTATCAGAATTTGCGAATCGTTTTTTTTACATCGGTTAAGAGGACTCACTCACTTAATGAAAAATATAAGAAAAAAAATGTAGTAACAATTCCCTTCTTTAAAAAAAATCTTACATTTTAATCTCAAGTACATTCTAAGCACCATAATTCTGCAATTTTGTAAAGACATATATGCAGTGGAAATTAAATTTACTGTGACAAACAATTCAGTGAATTTTTACCGAAGAAGGATTTATTTACACGTTCAAAATAGTAACTTTTTCATGAAGGCCTTAAATAAAAACTCCCATACTATACAAAATAGTAGAATTTTAATGCTTGCTATGTACTTAATGAGGTGTAAGTTTGAGATTTTTCAAAAGAACGGTATCATCGACAGAATTTTTGCTTTGGGCTTTTTTTTGAGTGTCTGGGTCTCTGTAATCTTCAAAAGGAATGCTGTTTTTCTTTCGAGAGCCGGGCATTTCAACTCTTTAATTACCCACATTCCTGGAGCGTTTCAACTTAACACAGGTGCGAATTTTTCAGTTCTTTTGTCAGCTTATAACGATTAGAAATTATGATACATTATAGTAGATTATAGTCGATTAGAAATGTTCCAACTTTGACAATGTTTTTTATGTAAAAAAAAGTGTAAGAAATATCGAAAGGTGTGGTACGAAATTGAAACATAATTTTATTTATTAAATAATCTTTAGGAACAAATTTTTTAAATCTGAAAGCCAAAGAGCTTCCAGCTTTTGAAGGTTTATTTCCACAGGTGCAAATTGCTTCAGGTGCAAATTGAACGGTCATCAATAAGCATGCACCTTTGATAAGTGACTTCGAACTGCATTATCTATTTAAAATAACAATTAAAAACGAATCAAATTCGGCAGCACATTTGTTTATCAATCCAATAAAGGAAAAATGCTTCTCATGAATTGTTAAGAAATGTTAATTGCAAACAAAATCACACCTGAAATCTTGCAGATGGAAATTCACAGATCAAATTAAGAAGCGACCATTTCTACGGTTATTAGAATAAAATAATAAATTCGATGAAGAAATAGTACCGCAAAAAAATATATAATTTCATATTGAATATGCTATAAAAATAACGCCAAAAACGCCGCTTATGTGGCCACCGTTGCTAACTGTAAAATGCAACGGCTAATATTACCAAGCCACAACCCTGCATAAATTAAAAATCAATTCCTGTCGATGACCTTAGGACACACGTCGAACATAAAATATTTCACTCTATGTTCTGACTGTAAGAATTGCATCCTACAATCGAAGGACAAACACAGTGAAGAAAAAGGACTGGTTTAAAGTTTGCCTGATTTTCCTCTATTCACATTGTGTATTGATCGTATTAGTATCTGAATAGCGACTTGTCACGAGAAAACAAAATCGCGGTCGAGTCAACGCTATAAATAAAAGACAATTGTGAGAGAACAAAGTTTGAAATTTTCTCCGCAGAAATTATAACATTGTTTGTTCAAAATGTTCAGTCAAAAACTCACAAATCTACGGATTAAATTCAATTATTTTCATCCCCGAATTGCATTTTACAATTGAAGATTACAAATTATATTTACCGACTTTTGGTCACTAACAGGTAAAAAACTACCTTCGTAAGTGTTCGATAATTCGTTTACATCGAAACGAAAAACGTAATTATAATTCCGTTAAGAATTCAGTAGAAAACAAATTATTATTCGAAACCGTGAACTATTTTACCCCACGTCAATAATAGTCTAAAACAACATCGCAACCGAGTGATTTTGACATATAAAAAATTAATAAAGAAGAGAACAAAAAAACGTGCGCAATTTTCTTAGCAGAAAGTATCTCCGAATAATCGAAGCCGTCGGTGTTTTCCATGGCCAACAGGTGGCCGGTAGCCGTCCTGCTGGAACTGGTTAGCCCGGCGTACTTCCCTCGTTCCCGTAGAATCAAAACAACTCGTGAAACGTTGGAGGGCTGTTAACCGAAGCGAGACCGTCTCGAAATGATCCAATGAATGAAACAGCCGAAAAGTCTTACCTTGAAAATTCGTAGCAACTATCGTCCACTTAATTCACGCCGACTAGTCGCGTGAAGCACAACGAAGACGATTGGCTGGCCGCTCTTTTCCGTTGCGTCCGCGGCAATTCACAACAACAAAATAATAAATAATAATATAAAACTTGTCACGAAAGAAAACTCGCACAATACGTTGATTCACTCTTGCCACTCGACGACACACATTTATTTTCGACTATACGAAACGTTTTGAAACGTCGCTTCTTTCACCAAAACCCCGAAGATAAATAATAAACAAAAACAGCGACAACGCGAACGACGGAAAAGGACTGAACGAGGACGAACGCTCGAGCGTCCGCGAGCGAATGCGATCCCTCTCGATCTATGCCTCGTCCAACGCTCCCTAGATCGTTGCGCTATAGATCGCCCGTGGAATCGACGGGCAACGCGTTAAACGACCCTCGAGACTCGCTCGGTAATGCAGCACTCGCCATTAGCAGCGCCGGCGCGTCTGACGGAATTCTTTACGTGCATTCCTCTTTACGCGCGTTTTCGCAAAGCGGACGATTATCATCTACCGCTTTCTTAAGGTAGCTATGTCGGTACGTCAGAGTCATAAGAACGTCTACAAGAGATTAAGGGGATGCTGAAGGAGATTTCTTTACCGACTGTAGTCGGCGAAAATAGGCGATTCCGTAGTATAGACTAGTCATCGAAAATACGGTACAGGCATACGTGAAATTTTGTAGGGATGTAATAAAAGTATTCGTGCTTTGTTGCCCGGTCGAATTACTACTTAAAACATACAAGAAATGTGAAGAATTGTGTATTACTAAGGCTCTCAAAAACCAATATGGCCGCTCGTTATGTCAACAGGTCCTTTGAGGTAAGATATAAACGTTTTTGGACCTCAGGTGTGTTAAATTAAACGGAACAAGAATTCTGTGATTTTTCCTGAAACTTTAAAAACCGTTGAATGTCGATTACACAAACAAAACTTACGAATAGTGTATACGACGTTCGCGTAGTCTTGTGTACTTTCGACCAAAGCTCTTCCGATGGTTTTTAAAGGTCAGGAATAATCACAGAATTCTTGCCCGGTCCGATATAACACATCTGAGATCCGGAAAGGTTTATACCTTACCTCAAAGGACCTGTTGACAACTACAGCGGCCATATCGGTTTTGGGAGATTTAGTAATATACAATCTTTTACATTTCTTGTGTGTTTTGAGTAGTACTTTGACCGGGTAATAAGCACGAAAGTTTTTATTACATCCCTTCGGAATTTGAGGTATATCTATAGCGTATTTTCGATAAATCGTCTATACTACGAAATCGCCGATTTTTCGCCAACGAAAGCCGGTAAGAAAATCTACTCCAGCATCCCCTTAACGAACACTAATTGATCCGCAAATTGCAGACTCTCGTTATGTATTCCCTTCACTTCCTGCTCAATAATTGCCGATCGCGAAAGCGTAAAATTGTACAGTTTAACTTTCAACAGGCAAATTCCTTGATTTGTCGGTCCAAAACATTCGATACTAGTTCCGTCAAACATCCCTTTTCTATGTGGATTTAAAAATAGTAAAATATAAGGAAAACATTGCATTTATAATTATAGGATAAACAGTCTTTTGGTCGTGAAAATTCCCGCTTTCTGGGTATTTTTCATGAAAGAAAGTTGTGGGAATTCATTGAGGGTAGGAAGTAATTAATTAGACATTGTCGATGTTTTATTTATTCATTCAATTTATTTTTAAACAATATGTTCATTTGGAGGACAGTCACTCCTCAAGAAATGAATATGATATAGTAAATACGTTCCTTTTTACAATTTATACCATATACACAATAATATAAGGTAATTATAATAATGATAATGCAAACGTAGGGCGCAAAATATAAGTGGAAAAAACAAACAAACGAAGAAAAATTAAGGGAAAAAAAGTATTAATATGTATAGAGTACACGTTACAGTGAACCATTCCCATATCCATAACGGCATCCTATCTATATTTCGCATTTACAGACTGTGTGATTTACTTTATTCATTACAATCGTTATTTTCATCATTTTTTTTTTTTTTTTTTTAGTAAAGGCTCTCAATCCGTTTAAGCTGAGATTACTATAAAATAGGTAAAAAAGCCCTGTTCACAAAATATCTCGCAAATATTTTATGTATATATTGTCACGGTGTTTCTCGGTTTCTCTTTTTATTTATTTTTATTTTTCTCTTTACTTCAACATCATCCTTATTTTGAGTCAAGCTGCACGATTGGGATAATGTTGGACTCTTATTCAGCTGCGCTCGCGTCGGGAATCTCCGCGCGCGTTTAAGAGCACGATTATTTCAAAAGGAAATGCATAAAATTATACACAAGTGCGAATAAAATTCTATAATTTAAATGAAAAAGAAGAAAAAAAAACAGCAAATGCCAACTTGCACGGATCGCATCACATAAAAAATGAGTCAATTGCTCGTTTCCGTGATAAAATTCGCTCGCGAATTTTCACAGAAATCGGCAAATATCGGACCGAAATTTCTATCGCGCCTATTTGCGAGCGCCAAAAATTCTTGCAGCAGGAACTTATTGAAATTCACATCGATATCGGCGAGCATTCGTTGCCTTGCACGATCGGTCGATTAAATACGAATTATAAAAATTAAAGTCAACGGCAGGAGACTTTTCTCCGCTGCCTGTTCGCGTATATTATTCGGAAATCTGCGAGGTCAATGATTAATAGAACGCGCGCGCACGCGTCGCAGTTTTGTGCGTGCAGAGAGTTGACACGTTCAATTACAACCGAGCCAATCGATCACTCCGACACGTAAATTCGTGACTCCGTAAAAAATCTACTTCGCACAATAATCAGATAAAACAGATTTTCAGTAAATAAACTTCTGTTTTTCTTTTTCAAATTGGACTGACACCGTTTTATTTTCAAATTACGTTATCTATAATGCATTCGATTTGCTAAAAATAACACACGATTTACAAGAAAGCATGACACACAATAATGCGAAAGTATGAAATGTGAAAAATTAATTCGTCGAGTTTACAAGAGCACGCGAATTTCCGTTTTTACAAAAATCAGTCGGCTGATAAACACGCTAAACAAAAGGGTCATACAAATACTTTCGCTTGGAATTATCAAATTCCTTCGTTTTATGAATTCATTATTATTTTTTTTTACCTTTAACTCGAACAATATTAGTTAAGTAACAATAAAATTACTGTCAACAATTTACTATGTCAGAGTGGGCTCGACTGTTGTTCCAGCCTCCTCATCAATAAATATAATAATTAATTCAATAATAATAATAATAATAATAATAATAATAATAATAATAGTAATAATAATAATAAATAAAAATCGAGTAGATAATTATATCTCAGTAAACGAGTTTGGTCTCTCCTTGGTGCGGTTGCCCTTTACTCTCTTGTTTTCTCTCTTTCTTTCTTTCTTTCTTTCTTTCTTTCTCTCTTTCTCTCTCTGTTTCTCCCTCTGTGTGCCTTTTTCTTCTCATACTCCATTATTATCTTTCATAACTTTATGTTTGCGTACGCACGGCCCTCAAATTTGAAACAAAAAACAAAACAAAAACAATCAAACGAAAAAAATCATGTCAATCTGTTTCGGATTGTCCGTGTTTCCGAGCGTTTCCGTCCGATAAAGCCCCCTCGTTTCACTTTCTGGCGAATAATTCTGTACAAGTAACGTGCAGACTTTGTGTGAGTTATCTCGAGAATTGATAATGATAATGCACATATACGAAGACACGGTTCGCGAATATTCGACGGTACGGAACGGAAGCCTCGACACGATTTGATACAATTTTTAATTCGAATAATTCTTGATTCCTTATTGATCGAAATCACAGCACTCGCTGGACACCTTTTTTGGGCGCACGCGGAGTCCATTTCCGTTTTTGTCACTTCTCGTTCCGCCGTCACGCGATGCTCATGATAAAACGATAAACGAGCCTAAGTTAAATTAATGAATTATACTTGTGCATTGCGTCGACGCGCAGAACTCTAAACGACCCTGAACCTCTAAACTCTTCTGTCCGTCGAGCCTTCTTTTTTGAGAAATTTCACAAATATTCAGCCATACGATCTTTTTATGCTCACAAAAAATGTTGTCATTCCGCGGTATTTTAATACTGTGTTTTCGTAGAATAATAATTATCTTTAACTATCCACTTTTCCAATAATCGAAATATATCGCGTATATTATTGCATTTGTTATTTAACCCTTCTGCATTTTTCATTGTAAATGGGTCAGTGAAAATATTTAAAAAAAAAAAAAACAATTCAATAGAGGATAGCCTTTACTTAGAAAACTTTGAAAGGCAAAACAAGAACTTTTAAATTTAAAGAGATAAATAATTATAATCATCATTACAAGGAAATAATCAAAGAGTACGTGAAATAAAGAGAATTCCCGAATTTTTCAACTGACAATATTTAGAGTTATCGAGATATATTAAGAACGAAGAAAGATAAGAAAAGGATTTATCTCGAGAACCTAACAGACTTTCAAAATTTCGTTCTTTTTTTTTTGGGAATATAGCATTACAATGTCACAAATTTACGAAATTTTCTGTAAACATTGAAAAATCGGTTTGCTGAATTGGTGTGAATTTTTATTTTTTTATATCCGTTGCTTTATCACTGTAAAAGGCAATCCCGTCACCTAGACCACGTGACAACGGTTTTCAATGACGCATCATCGTCTCAAACCGTTCCGTAAATTAATCCTCGTAAGATAATTTAATACGTTTTTGGCACAAACGCGAGGACAGAGCAGTTTAGTTTCAGCGACACGTTGATCGGAAACAGGCAATTATCAATACATATATATACTATATTGTTCGGTACGAATATAATAAAATAAGTATAATATAATAATGTAGCAATAATAATGTAAATATGATCTAATAATAATCATAATAGGGTTTTTGTGGTGTGTCTGTGTAGTTTTTCTGTTTATATGTGTATGTATATATATATATTTATGTATATATATAAATATATTACAATTATGGTGTAATTGGTGATGGCTCGATTAATCGAACAGCAGTAACTAAATCTCGTCGGGGATTGCTTGACACCTATTCCTTCAACCACACTTCTACTCGTCTCCTTCCATTTCATCACTCTTTCACATTTCTCTCACTTTATCTTCCTCGAGTTTCAATTAATGACTTTTCGAATATCCCCTGCGGAAATATTTGCTTCTCGTTTTTGTGCCACGAGTTTTATTGCTCTCACAAAATCATGCAGATTTTATTTATTGTATTCGCGAACGAACGATATTTCGAATTCAATCTCGGATGCAAGCGATTCGTTTTATAATTAAGAAGGAATCATTTGGGTATTTTTCCTTTAATGATCGCTGCAAACTTTCTAAACACAAATTCATTCATTTTGATGAGTTTTTGTCTTGCACTGTCGCATCTTGTAACGATAGCCTAATTAAATATGAAACATCATGGATTTAGTATTATTTAGCAGAATCTGAACTGAATTGAGTTAACGTAATTGAAAATTGTGCGATTGTGTACTACGCGAAGAATCAGCAGTTTTCGAATGACTCGCAATGTTTTTGCAGCCAATTTGAAGTTTCATTTGTTTACGCGAGTGAAAGATCTCAGGACTCTCGAGTTGGTGAAGTAACGCCTCGTAAACAAGATTATTTGCTGTGTTTATGTAATTTATTCTCGTGAACACTTTCGCATCTGGCACTAATTTTTCGATTGCTTTTAAAGTGCTTGGAAAAGTGGTTGACTCAGCGTAGTTAAATTAATAATGACGATCAACGAGTTTCCATTGCGCTAATAAGCTCATTTAATCGCTTTAGGACCATTTTCGAACATAAAACAAATGGTTTTTGGTTTGTAGACTTCCGGAATTCAGTATATAGGGTGTAAGGTCCGATTTAGAATTTATTATACTAGTAATCACGTGCTCGCTTTTCTGGCACTTCTCTCTTTTCATTTGTTTTTTTTTTTTTTTTTGCGGCTAAACATAATATTTGCATGTTTATACGATCTCGTCATCTCTTTTAACGTACTTGGCGTCGAAACGCTTCGCGTTTCTTGATTCGTGACTATATTTCTGCTTTAATATTTCGATATAACCGCATTTCTATGCGGAATCTCATTTTTGCACTGGGAAAAAATGTATTCTTTTCCAAAACTGCGAAAATGCTATTCAAAATGCGCGCGAAAAGTAACTCAGCAGCGATCATAACAGTCTGAAGTTGGCTTTGCGTCAAAGCCATCAACAACCAATCAGAATGTTTGAAAATTGGCTTCAGCTTTCGATATTTCGACTTTCGATGTGCCATGGCTTTTTCTTCGTATATATTTAGTGCATAGCCTTTTGAAAAATACATTTTGATATAAATTATTTTTATTCATCGTTTGAATACTTCGCTTCGCTTAATATTGAGCATCCGAGATTCAAAACAAAAGCAATAGTATTTTTATCCCGCGACAAAATGAGCGAAATCGAGAGACGAGCAATACGAAGAGCGAGTCTCGTCGGACAGTCGAGCTGGTGGGTTCCGGGCCTGATATACATATCTCTTATAAATATGTGTCTCGAAAATATCGAAATTCTTTTTTTAATATTTTTTTTTGATATCCACTTTTTTGTTTAATCAATATTTGTTTCATTTTCTTTTTAGTCGTTAATGCTAATCGACATTTTGTTTTTTTCTCCGCATAATTGCTGGATATAAAATTGTACCCCGTGAACCATTGGACCGCGCGCTTAGTCATCTAGGGCCAGTGGCCCGCCAACTCCGTGTCGTCGCAATTACTCTTCTCGTTTCGCTCACTATTTTCACCTCATCGTGTTTTTGCTTCGTTTAATATTCCTGTCACTAATTTTGCAGAACTAACGCACATGATTTGCGCTCTTTGTGAGAGAATTTATTGAATGAAAATAAACAATGTTACAACATTACGTGCGTTCGCGTTATTGATTTTGACAGAATTGTCAAAGAGGATAAGCGATTTTGAAAAAAAAAAGACTAAAGCTTTTTAAAGGTAGCTTGTAGTCCCGGTGTTTTTTCCTGATTTCTCATTTCTACGATGACTCATGTACGTTTTGGCACCAAGAAAAAAATCGGTTCACTACTTATTGAAAAACCTCATTTTTGGTGTTTATGCAACAGTCATTTCGTTGCTGCCCCACGCAAATAACCCAAATGTGGAATTTTCTCTACTCGGACCTCGTATTTTTATGTCCAAAAAAAGGCTCTCGACTTTCAAGAATCTCCGTAATCAGCCACTACGTTTAATTATTATTCAAAAGCTGGTAAACCTGAAAAATCCAGTTTTTCGTAAATTATTCATTCTAGATGCACTTGTATAAAGTGTAGAATAAATGAATATAGAATGAAAGAATATTAGAGTGAAGGTAATCCCACCATTAAGCTATTCACGCAGAAAAAAAGCTAAATAACTTTCCGATAAGCACAAAAATGCGGGGTTTTAAAAAAGAGGCCACCGGATTTTTCGTCTATTTGGTCCGAAAATGTACGTGAGTCATGGAAAAAAATAAATAAAAAAATCAAAAGATGTTTAACATGTTTAGGGTTGAATTTTATTCAGACCATGAATTTTAGTCTCTTCGTTTTTCCGTATTTTCAAATATTCTCAGTAAATGGATAAAAAAAAATAGAAGAATGTGATAAATTAGCGTGCGTTCACGTTGGCAATTTGGATTGAATTGTCGAGTGGAAAAAGCGAAAGAATGTGAGGATGACCGTTGGAGAGACAAAGTGAGAAGTGTTAATCTAAAAAACGCTCGGTGGACACAGTATTACCAGAAATAGCCTGGAATATCCTCGGTAAGACGTGGTAGCAAAAATTGGGGCGGACGAGAGACTCCACCGCTGAAATTTATGCGCGGTTTGAGACTCTGCCCTCAAGGCGGCGGCACTCACAATACCTATTTACAAAAATATACACATGAGCAACTTACATTTTACTTGTGTTCTCGTAATATACTCCCCCTCCAAATATATCCCTCGCATTTGCCTCCTAAAGCCTCTCCAATGATTTCTGCTCTGAACTTCGACGCTATCGTATTCGTTTTTTTATGTTTTTTTATCTCCAAAAACATCGCGCAGCGTTATTATCATCGTAATCTAATACCACTACGTCCCCCGTTACACTCTAATTAACGTTAAGAATTTGTATCGTTTGTTTTAATATATTTTGTTGTTGTTTCTGTTGTTGCGTATTAAGGACTAACCGCTAATATCCGACCTTTCGCATATCTACAAAAATCGTTCTTTTCAATATTTCGCGTGTAATTTAAACTTTTTGTTATTATTCTGTGTCTGTATTCGCGGCGCTATCCAGACGAGCATTCGTTTTATTCTCGCTTCTCGAGAGGCGAGCTCATCGTTTTTTTTCCACTCACTCTCATATACATATACATTTAAATATAATTATGTATGTATAATCGTATAGATCTATATCTGCATTTAATATATTTGTCTATATACGTAATAAACTATAGACTCGCGGCGTTTTGTTTTCGTCGCGTGCGCGATTCGCCCAAGAGAAAGCGACTGAAGTGACACAAGAATTTCTTTTTCTCTTTCTCTCGTGTCGTCGCCGTTTTTCTTCTTCTATTATTGTAACTACGCACATTTTACAAAAGCAGGACACCTCGGGACAAAAAATAGAGCGCGACTCGTTGTCGCCCGCGATCGCGAGGCCTCGGCGATCAGTTTGTTTCTTCTTTACAAGTCTCGATCGCCGTACGATATAAAACCGTCGCCTTTTTACGTTTATATCATCACCCGCGACTCCAGCTTCTCGGGGAGTAAGTCACACGCGTTTGCCATTTAAAACGCGAGATTTTAGCTCGTTTTACGACGGCGAAACCGTCGGAACGTCGGCAATTCAAGCCAATTTCCGTTTTCGTTTTTTTTTTTTTAAATTGACTATGATATCGAACTCTTTCGTGGGAAATTCGTGCGATCACGAAGTTTCTCCGTGTTGCCGACGTACGACAACGTTTCAACGGCGCACTTTTCATTTTTTTTCAGTAATTCTGGAGTAACGAGCTCCCGAGATTTACGTATTCGTCGCACTAACTTTTGTTTCAATTCCCAATTCCTTAGCCCTTTGCCCCGTTCGACCAGCTTCGATCGGACATCGTCGGGATTTAATTAATTATTGCCTTTCCAGCGAGTCAGTCCTCGCGACGGTTACGTCAACATGCTTGGGTACGTCGCCATGTTGTGTGGAAGCGACGTTATGTAATTTGGAGTGGGCGGCCGGGGACTGTGCCACTGGGGTCAGAGAGCTCGCAACTTCTGTATTCCCGCTAGAACGTAACGCACCAGATCGCGGAGCGAACTCTTCAGGGTCAGCGGACCCATTTTTTCGTCCAGTTCGATGAAAAATTCTGAAACACGATTGCATTTACGTTAGAATCCAATAGGCGACCGATAATAAAACAGTTTAAACTTCTAAATTCAATCAGCATTAGCAAATTAACGTTTTAACAGGACTAAAATGATCCTACATATCATGGAAATTTTATTGAAAAAATGAGATATAACGGAATTCCACTTGATTTCCACTTTGAATTTTTTAACGATAAAAATGAAAGATGAATAATAAAACAGAATCAAAATGGCTCCATGTATCTAGTTGAGATTCGCAACATTCAAATAACTGTTTTACTTGCGACTTTACAATGTGCAGCAGATAGACTTTTTTTTCATCACTACTTTACCCTACGAACGGTTTTGTATAAATAATCTTCGTTTGACAACTTACCTCTGTGCTTTTCCGTCACGAGAGCGTTCGCCTTATCCCAAAGTTCGTGACAATTCATAAGCAGTGTAAAGTGATGATTTTGTCTGTGCATAGCCGTGTGAATGCCCATGGGTACACTGACGTATGTGACTGCGGGTGGTTGACCGGATACCGCGCCACGATTTGCTAATTCACCGCTGCTGTAACCGGAGCTTTGGCTACCGACGGAGCCGACCGATCCAGCGGGTGACGGTGTCGGGGACAAGGACGGTGTCCCTTGTCCTTCTGCTTGTACAAGAGTAGGTTGTGCAGGCTGAAAACGATTGAAAAAAATAAACGTTATTCTCTTCTTACACTCCAACCGATCGTTAAAAACAACTTTGTGATAGTACTTTATTGGACTCGTGGGAGAAACGCAGTTTTACACACGCTTCAAGCTGATAAATCGTCATTTTCACACTTTTTGAAATAAAATTTTGTAAGATAGTCGTGTGATAAACATTTTGCTAAGCTCGTGTGACTGCAATACTCGTGTTTGACTCGTCTTCCGAACTCACACGAGTTGGTAAGAAGTTTTATCGCACCAGTATCGTAAAGTACCATTATTTCACAATGAGAAATGTGGTTTTACGCACGTTTTACACGCGTATCAATCGACATTTCCACACCTTGCAAAATAGAATTTCGTAGGATAGTTCGGAATAAATGTAATTTCAACGAGTTACAAACCTTTTGCCAATAATCCGCGAGTATTTTCTGATACTCCTTTACTTCAAGCTTAGCCATTTTGAAGAGTTTCAGGTAGATTAGGGACTGGCACCATAGACTGAAAAAAACAGAACATGAGAATAAATATGACGTGATATTCGTTGCGTTACGTGTTATTATTTCTGTGTGTTGCGTTTTTTTTTTGTGGAGTACATACCTCAAGATTGCCAATTTGTTGTGTATGCTGCTCTCGGGTGAATTGTTCTGTTGGCTCTTGAATTTCGAGGAGATATACCTGAAGAACATCAAGAATGTTAGAGAAAAAAGGTCTCCCTTTGATTCCGGAGTAATTAGGGCCTGCGGAGAAGTCGACGAGGCACGAAGCTGTCGTACTTACTTGATGAGACTAAGTGTGTCCTTGTACATGGTAAAGGAGGCTCTCTCCGTGACGGGATCAGACTCCATAGCGTGGCCGGTCAACAAGAAGTACAGGACCGCCTCCAAGTACAGCATGCCTTGCGCGGTGAGTTCTCCCTCCGTGTCCGCACTGTGCTTCAACCTTTTTGCTTCCGTCAGGTACTGATTCTGGTCCCTATTATCACGATAACGAAGTGACGAGTTAGAAACACGTCCTCAATCATTGTTTATAGGTAGCTAACAGTACGAAGGCTCGTTATGATGCAAGTGGCGAACGATTTACTTAAGGAACATCGGTAACGACTCTCAAAGCCAAATCGGATGTAAATATTCGTAATCGATTCATTAAACTTCAATGCATCCAATAATAATAGTGGAGGATGATTCGTATCAAAGGATTTATAGTTTAACCGGAGAAAAATTAATCGTGACGGATTTGCATGGAGATTAACTGATTAGCCTTTTTTCAATGGGATATTTTTTTGTTTAGTTTTTTTTCGAGAATTATCTGTAGTATTTGATTGATTTTAATGATTGGCTCATTCTTTTTTTTAATAGCTGCTTAACGAATTGACCTCCTTGATATTTGATAGTTGTGATATTTTAATAATTATAACCTGTTGTTTAAAAAAGTATGTTTTTTTTAATAGACGTTTTTTTAAAAATCAGATTGCTTACAACATTTCGGAACTATTATGAGGCAGAGTTGATTTTTTATCAGTCGCTTTGATATGCTCAATTTTTATAGCGTCCGCAGTGTTCACAATTCCATCTCATTTCTCTAAAACTCACGTGAAGTGAACACGATTTCCAAGAACTGACATAAGCGCTGACAAGGAAAGTAAATCGCTGATGTGCAAGAAAATATCGAAAATTGAATCGTCATATTATTTTCGACGCGAGGTATGCTTGCGTTGCAGTAATGAAGCACTGCGATCGAATGTACTTCCGATAAAACAAATTTTAAGTCCACGTCAAAATCTTACAATATCACGTACGAAGATTTGAAAATATTCAAATTCTTATTTCGTTTATTCCAAACCATAATTCCTTACGATTTACTATTAGTTACAATTGAAATTTGTATCCATTTTCTAATATCTATTTTTCCAAGATTTGTACCAATCAAAATCAAATCGTGTCACCTACTTTCATTATAAATTTATATAATTTAATGTATCTTACGGCGAATAAAGAATATTTAATTTCTACTTCTGTCTTTCCATTCAAACTACAATCCGTCGCGATTTGCTATTAGTTATAGAAATTTATATTGATTTTCATAATTATATTTTTCAACATTTGTAGCACTACGTTTCAAGCTCATAATTCAACATCGCATCAGCTGCTATTATAAATTGATATAAATGCATGCCTATCGACATTTTATCCGAAATTAATATCAGTCACCAAAACCCATAATTCTTCAAAATTTGTATTACTACCTCTAAAACTCATAATCCAAACATTATCTCATAAACTATGATAATAAATTGATATCCACGCTCACCTATCCTGGTCCTCCTTAACTTCGTTGTGATGATTGAAGTAGGAATAGTAGACGCGCTGAGGCGGCGCCGCGGGCGGCGGCAACAAGTTAGTATCGGGTTTTTCTTCCCGCTCGTGATTCGTCGGTTGTACGTCATGCTGCTATTGAAAAATGTCAGTCAGATAAAAACATGAACAGGAGAAAAAAAGGCACGATAAACCGCCAAAAAGTCTTAGAAAAAGAGAAGAAAATCTTACCATGCTGGTGGAAGGTCTCGCAGGAACGGGTTCCTTATCAGCGTGTTTTCGTTTCCTCTTCTTCTTCTCCTTGTGCTCACCGCTGTGTTTAACCTTAACCTCGACGTCGCGAACACTCAAATCGGACACCGAACTGCAACTACGATTACGTTTTCGTTTTGGCGCGCTGCCGCTAATACCAGCGGCGGGAGGAACGACACTAGCACCATTACCACTTATTATTCCACTGCCACTCGCGATAGCACTCGTGTTCGTGGCCGCGGAGCTCGATGCTCCGTTCCCACTACAACTGCTTCCGCTTCCACTGGCTACAGGTCGATTTTTCGACTCAGTTTCGGTCAATTCGCTTTTTATTCGTTTGCTCTTGACCGTAACTTCTTCAGTTTCCGTTTTAACGACGGAATTATCATCCTGTATCCTCGATTCGGCGGATGAGCCGGGTCTGGGAGTTTCGACGATTTCGCCGTCTTCAGGAGTCGAGGGTCGCGGAGGAGCGCTCGCTGGTGTTGGATTGGTGGTTGCTTGTCTGGAGGAAGGTCTGGAGGCTTGTCTAGAAGAGGGTCTCGAAGAGGGTCTCGAAGATGGTCTCGAAGATGTTCTCGAAGAGGGCCTCGATGGCGGCCTCGTATCGGGCAATTCCGTCCGCTGTCTGAGTTCCTGACCTCTCGAAGGTTGAGGTATCCGAGGAATTTTATTAAGATCAAGTCGGCAGAGTAAACTAGGCACGCCGTTGATATAGACTAGTGGTGGAAAATTAGGAGCCGATGAGGCTTGCGAAGAGGGCCTTTTGTAAGGGCTTTCGCTGCCAGTCGGTGTTTTAGCGGATCCCGTGTACTCCTCGACGTAAATACCGCATTTACCGCCTCCTTTGCCGCCCTTTCCGCCTTTGCCGCCACCTTTAGCGCCGCCTTTAGCGCTTGAAAAGACTTTTCTCAATGTGTTGCTCTTCTTCTTGTCCTGAACGTTGCCGACGTCTTCCTCCTGAAGCTTTGGCGCTGGACTGTTGTCACTGTCCGAATTTTCCGGCGATGTTGCACGAGTCAAAGGCGCTCGCGGTCGCGGCGGCACTCTCGCCACTTGACGATTGTTTCGCAGCGTTGTTTCGGACTCGCTGTCGGAATCCGAGGCACAACCTGATGTATTTGTCACTCGTGATCGCGGTCGACGGGTTTTTGTCTTTGCTGGACTTTTCTTCTTGTCGGATTTCTTTGCTGGGGATTCCGCGGCCTTACTTCGCTTTGACGGATGTCGACGCCAGCGGGAATCTTCATCGGAGGCACTGTTGTTTTTGTTTGTTGGTCTGTCGTCGTCGCTCGAGGAAACGCTCGCTCGGGGACGACGTTTTTCCACCGCTGCCACTGGAGTACCGACTCTTCGCTCTTCGGCTTCTGAGTCACTTGAACGCGTTGGCGATCTGTTAATTGGAGAAATGGATTTTAGTCGCGGTTCGGGAAATGATCGGCGGTGCCGTCGATAGCACCTTTGCGCAATGAGTTCTCTGGTCCAAGCATCGCTAAGTGCAAAAGTAACATTACAGGAACAGTTGTGTGGAGTTTCGCCTCGAATGTTCGGGATTTGTACTGCGGATCGGTACGAACCACGTGGTGTACATAATACGATTAAAATTGCACGAGCGGTTCTATTCATTGGACCCATGATAATGCTCCTTTGTTATTAACAGCCCCGACTGCTACTCGAGAGGAATATGTGTTGTTTCGGGTATTACGAGAACGAGGATTTCCAGGTCAGACGCTTTGCGAATTATTTAGTACGAATATTCGCATGTTTTCGCGGTAAATTTTCTCTGCATTCACGGAGAATACTTTAATACGCTTAGTGAAAATATCTGTTTTCTATTTAGTTATAAATTCGAATGTCAATTGTACCTGTAAAATATTATGACGTAATGAGAATTTTTTTTAAAATCTTTGGAGAAGGTAAATACGTTTTTTTTTGCGCAAATGATAATTCTCATTTTATTTCACCATTAACTGGATTTAAAAAAATTGGACCTGAAAATCCTCTTTTCAAGGATAAAGGGAATTCAGCGGTGACTGAAAAAACAGCATATCCACAAATTGTCATAGTCAAAGTTTGAGTTTCTTAATGCAGTTTTGAATGCATCCGCGTGTTACACTACATTAAGAGTTAAGTAACTGGATTCTTTGATCTTTTCGCTTGAATGTGTCGTTGTGCAATCGATTAGACAAAGACACAACGACACATCAAAACGAAAAGATGAATTGAAAAACACAACTTTTTTTTTTGGTGGATGTAGCAAAACTTGCGGATACGTTCAGAACTTCATTCAACGACCACCCAAAATTGAATTAAATTGATCGTTGAAATTTGTTTCTATGAAGCTCTAATTGACGAAATAATGAAAAGTACCGATTCTCTCGAATAGAATGCAAACTCAGCTACTACTTATTACATAAGAAATTATTCTCTGAAATTTGAACGTGCCCGAGACCGGATCGCGAATTAGTGAAGCTTTCAACGATGAATGGATCGTTAAACGAGTGTTATTGAGACATCTTCTCACTTTGCAATGATCAAAAAATCATTATTTTTCTTTCTGTCACATTTTTCGAAAGTATATATATCCAAAAGTATCATACAAATTTTTTATTAAGAACGAAGAAGTCTAACTGTATTTTTATTTGATCTTTACTTCACTACCTATCACGTTCATCTGCTCCGCAGAACTTTTAACGCGTTTTTCTCGAAACGACGTTCGAAAGTGTATTTATTAAGTGTAACAACTTTTATATCGATATCTATAATATAAAACGATTAAAATGAATTCATGAGAATAGCCTTTTTTCAGCCTGTAAAGTGAGAAGACGCCTTAATTTTTTTACTAACGGGAATATAATAGAGTAAAAACTTTGTGCTTGGCTCACCTGGCGTCGTCGCTTGCGTCGTCACTCGTGTCGATTCTGGGTTTCGAGATCGGTGGCTTTTTCTTTGGGCTCGTGACCGTTCGAGCTTTGCTACGAGCCTTTCCGCTTGCTTTTGGATCTTCGGACGGCGTTCTGTGATCCTTAGGACTCTTGGTCGATTTTCTAGGACGTCCGCGTTTCCTGACATCCTGCGGCTTTGGTTTGTCAGCCTGCGACCTCGTCTCTTCTACCGTTTGACGCGCCGGCTTCTCCCCATCGGACTGATGCTCAATGTCGCTCAGTACAGTCAACATCGTCGGATTTCTTGTTCTTTTCAGTGCCTCGTCCAACTGCCAATCGTTGCTTGTGTGGCCAGGATCGCTCCGTCGTAACCTCGACTCCACCGGAGTGTCTTCCGGTGAACTTTCACGTCTAACGGTATCATCCTAGAAAAAAAACACCAAAGACATGCAGATTGGAACACTGAGAGAAGAAAAATAATTTAATCAATAATTAATTGGAAAATATAACTCGAGAACAGTCCCACATACATTTGTGACTTGATTTCAGCAACTTTTTCAGAAAATTTTATTTTAAATTTGCGAATATTAAATCACAACTTCCGCTGAAATTGGTGAAAAGCTTGATATGAAGTTCGAGATAACGATTGATAAAAACAGCAAATTTCCTAATATTGGCCATTTAAGATTCCCTAACATTCACTACATTTCAATTATTATTTCAGCCATTTGCTATTTCGATTATACAAGTATTCCGACCTCAGCTCAATTCTCGATATCAAATCGACCTCAAAATCGCTTTGAACTTTTCTCCGAATATTCTTTTTAACACATCTAACAAATGGCACTTTTCGAGATACGTAAACTGATGACGATAATTTAATGTACCTACTTTTGCGTGTGAAGGCCTGATTTTTCTACCATTTATGTATCTACGTTTGCTCACCTGGACTGGCTTATTTTCAGCTTGTTCGCCGGGTGGCACCGGTTTGCTGAAGAAACTACTGAGATTCCACCGTTTCGATTCCTCAACAGCGGGTGGAGGTTCCTCGACCGTAGGTTTCGGAGAAACTGAAGGCGGAGTAGTAGGTCCTTTTGCGGGTGGTGGAGCGGTCTCGTCCTCGGAATCGTCGCTACTATCGGATCCCGAGTCGGAACCAGAGTCCGAGCTGGAACTGGCGCTTCCCGAGCTCTGTGGCGCCTGACCCGGAGGACTCGGCGGCCTTTGGTGCATTATCTTTGGACTCTGCGGGCGCTTTGCCGGCGGACTTGGCGGAGGTGGCGAGAGTATTCTTTCGGGGCTCGCCTGTTTTGGGGGTGTCATGGGTCGCGGTGGACTGAGAGGTCGCACTGGCGAAAGGGGACCCAATGGGGACATTCCCATCGGTGACATTGGTGCTAGAGGCGGAGGTGCCGGAGTCATCGCAGGTATCAATGGTGTAGAGAGACTGTAGGACAAATAATTCATCATTAGAAAAATCTGTGTTGAATTCAACACTGTTTAAATACTACACTGTCGAAAAATTCGAGGTAATATGACTGAATGTACGGTATAGTAATTTATACTAGCCTGTGTAATGTATTTTTGAACATGAGCAAAGAATTCAATTTGATGTACGAAAGAAAATAAAAATTCAATGTCCGTGTGGCGAAATCAAAGATGTTTTTTTAAAGAAATTAAAGATTCGAAAAAACATGACTTTTTTAATGAATTTAGGAAACTGTGTATCGACTTAAATAACTTTTGTAAAGGATTGAAAAAATGTGTACATCAATTAAAAAATTACATTTTTTGAAAAATTGGCTAGCTTAATTAGTGTGGAATATCTTGAATATGGAATTATTGCATTGTGCATGTAAGAAAATTTTTTAACTGTAGTTTAATACTGTTGCTCGTGTACTTTTAGATTCAACAAATGCGTATTAAAATTTATCAAGTTTATCAATTCCATTTTACAATATGTATGAATAGTTATTTACCATAGTTGGTTTGTAAATTTCATAAAATTTTCAACAGTGTTCCCACGGATTAGCTCTAATCTCGGATAATAGTGAATGGGTAAGGCTTCCAGTGCCCCACATTCATACTGTGCAATGATTAAATTAATAAATTAGTACTCACTCAACCGAGAGATCCGGACTTCTGTTGCCTCGGGACAGCCTTGACCCCGTGCCCTGCAAATGATAAAGAAACATATTTCTGAATGCTCACTACATTTTAGAATAACAACACCTGCATCGCAGTATAAATGCCGGGTTTGTGCATAATTTTCTAATTGAATTAGAATAATATCGATATCTCAAGATATGGATGGGATATATGATGATTTAAAAAACCGGATAAGACACAAGATAAATTTGCGTTGACTTTGTAAGCAATTTGCAACTTGTTACAGCCAGTTTACTTTACTTCAAGAATTCCACTGTTATTTTTTTCCATTTTTATTCGAATCTAGTCGATGATTATTGCATGTTGTTTGAACGCTAAGAGAAAAACGAGGTTTTTAAATCTTTTTTTCAACGACGACTGCCTTAAATTTCTTTAAATATTTTTTCGGTATAATTTTGAAAAAGTGGAAAAAAGCGCACACCCATTTTGGGTCCAGGCTTGAAAATTTTGAAATGTGGCAAAGAATTTCCAAGATTTTTTCAAATGTTTATATTACGACCGTCACAATTTTTTTTTTAAATAACAATAAGTCAAGAAAATCTATTTGAAAAAATTATGCTTTGCTTTCACAGTCGGAACACCAACATAAAAACAAGAAAAAGAAAGCTACGACAAGTAAAAAATTTAATTTTGACCTCACACTTTTCTTGTGCACGGTACACATTTCCAAAATTGCAAAATTATAATGATTATTACGTACTCAATGAGACATAAGTACAGCATTTTTCAAAAAGTGGGTATAATTTGAAAAAAAAAAAAAAATTCTTATGACTTCTTTAATATATAAAATTTGGTTCCCATAATACGATATATTTTTACCTATCTCCCTTTATTTATAATTATTTCCAAGCGCGTATCCCGTCCAATGTAATAAATAAATAAATAAACAAAATATAACTCACCTTGGAAGTACCTTCATCTTCGCTGTCTTCGGAAAGGCTCAGATCGCGTTCCAGATCTCTGTAACAATGAAAAAAAAAAATGTTTCGATTAGATGTATTACGGGAAAATGATGATAGGTATAAGGTATGAAGCTTGTAAGACAACCTTTTCAATACCACAACAATAGAGTCGTTGAATGAAGTGAGCGAGTGTTCGGTACACACGATAACACAAATCGTGAGGCTCGTTCGCCAACAAAAGCTTTGAGAATCGTCAAGTTTGGATAGAGTGGAGTTGAGTGAAGCGGAATCGTCGTGTACCTCGCACATACCGAGAGGAGAGTTGAACTGAGTGGAGGAGAATACAAGTGTGTCGTATGTACGATATACGTGTGCATATAAACATGTACAGAAGAAATGGTGGCATATGTATATAATAGAGTGGATGTAGGGAAGCAGAGGACAGCGGACGTCGACCCCGCGCACTGTCCTACGTCGTCTGCTGGGCACCAAGTTCCCCTGCCTGCCTCACAGCCTGCTGCTCACTGTTCCAACCATACAACCTCACTTTTTCCATGTATATGGGCCATTCCATATCTACTCAACCTGGACTCGACCTTCGACCTCTCAGATTTCATCCCTGATTTTTTACGTCAATGTTTCAAATCTACAA
Source organism: Tromatobia lineatoria (assembly GCA_949699805.1). Taxonomy (NCBI): domain Eukaryota; kingdom Metazoa; phylum Arthropoda; class Insecta; order Hymenoptera; family Ichneumonidae; genus Tromatobia; species Tromatobia lineatoria. Next base: position 11,839,671 of record OX453050.1, read on the forward strand.
GAGAATTTATTTGCATTAATCAGCAAAATAAACCATTTATTTGGATCTTTACAAGTATCGCATTTACTTGATTATATTTAATTGATTATTTTGTTCAAGGAAAAACATTTTTTATTGACTCACCAAAATATTTAATTTTTCAGACTAAATATTGTGTTGATTTAATGAAGTCCTATGAAAAACGGGGGACAAAATACTCATCTTATCATTTATATGAATATAAATTCATCAATGAAAACAATATTTGTTTCAATATGGACGATATTTATTAGAACTCGGTATATATTTAATTGCTTTAATTATATATGATTTACATACATTATTCACGTCATCCAACGGTTTTTTTTCTGAGTATACACTGTTGAACAAATTTATTAGAAAGTTGTTCATCATTAACTATTATGATGTATAAGTTAATTTATTAAAAGCAATAGCTTGCAACAAAAAAATTTATAAAAAAATAGAATCGAGGTCCGGAAAATTATGGATATTTTTGAAAAATATTAATATTTGATGCAAAATTTATAAATATTATTTAAAAAATCTTAAGGAATTTTGGTTATTTCTTGGAAATGAGACATTAACATAACAAATCATAGATGAAATTGAGGACGGTCGCGGGTCGTATTGAGACGGAATAGCCCATATGTGTGTACGCGAGCTTCGGCGGCGCGACGCGCGTTCGCCACTCGGCGTCACAACTGTATCGGAACCCAGAATGTCGGTAGCTCGAGTATGATTCGGCTCGCCGCTGTCGGGGCTATTTCCCCTTTGCAACCCTTGTTTCGTTGTGTTTGTTTTTTTAGTCGATTCTCTGGCTCCCATTTATCGCGAGGTAACTTCAACTTCGCCGTTGCGTGACGTTACCATTGTTACATACTCGAATCCGACCGACATGTGATTCCATAGCGTTCGCTTTCAATTAAGTCTAGATCGATGGAATAAAAAAGAAATACTGAGAAAAAAAAACCGTTGAATGAACTAAATCATTTATTTGAATCCTATATAATTGACTTAAATAGTTTTGTATTTGGAACTATCATACGCATGGTATAAATAACGATATATTTCGTTGAGTCAATTGTACAAAAATAGTTATCTGCAGTAAATAAAAAAATTCATTCACTCAGTCGCTCAAAAATGAATAGACTATATGTTTTATTCGAAAAATCCATTTAATTGGAGCAATCAATTATAAACCCGGTTCTAATAAATATCGTCCCCATTAAAACAAATATTGTTTTGATCCACCGATAAATTTAGTTGATAGGATTGAGGATATAATATAAATAAGTGTTTTATCCACGTTTTCCATAGGACAGTTTCATTGACTCAACACAATATTTAGTCAAAAGCATTATATATTTTCTTGAGTCAATAAAAATTTTTTTCCATCCAATGAAATAATGAATCGAATTTATAATTGGTTCAAGTGAATGAATTACTCGACATCCGAATAAATAATTCATTTGGCTGATTCCGTTCGTACAACTAAATATTTCTCTCAATCTGGGTAGTAGGCTGAACGAGCCAGTGAATAGACGGGGACCAGTAAATGGATACTGTCTATAAGACGTGCATAAAAAGCGTCCATTTACTGGGTTTTTTTCGTCTGCTGAACTGTCCATTTACTGGTCGGTTCTCTCTACCTTTAGCTGAAGAAAAAAAAATCAGCTATATGAGATTGTGTATTTTTAATAATGGCTTGCTGCTTCTGTCGTCATTGTGCCCGCACATCGGCCAGTCTTTGCGATGCTATTGCTGTAATCAAGATGCTCTTCTTGTTCGCAAATGGTACATAGTAACTGCACGGAGCAAATAGAAACTACACAACGTCGGTGTGTATACCGGTCGACGTACCGGGACTGTGATAACTCGCCAGCTTTACGAGGCGGGTTGCTCGAGTAACTCTGATAAGAATCTCGAGGCTCGACGTCCCGACGACGGCAACTCTCTCGCAGCCAGCAAAACGGCCGAAAGAGGAGTCGCCGTATACGAGCAACGACCAACCAAAACCGTAAATCCCAGCTAATCGTAAGAAGGCCTTACGCTTATTCTTCCAGTGTAAGCTATATTATGGCGCACGAATATATGTGCCGAGCAATATTTTCCAATACAATTTTCAGAGAAGCGGATTTTTATAAGAAATACTGGTTATGAATTAGACTTGAAAAAATTGGCGGGATCTTAAATCGTGAGTTTTTAAGCGAGGAAACACACAATTATGGTATTCTTTACACCACAATGGCTTAACGTACAAACGACTTTTTAAGCGCGAAGAAAAAAGCGAAAGGACTTATTATAAACTCATCTGTACAACAATGATTCCGAGCATGTTTAATCTGTTGGGAAAGTGAAAAAAAAAAAGAGGAACCTCTATTGGCCTTGTCTAAAATCCGGATTGGCTAATTAGGCTGTATGACACAATTCAGGAATATGGCTTGCTATTTATTCAACTATTGTACATATACATATATCAACCCAATAAATTAATTGGTTACGAACGATCAGTTGACCCCGATCGGGAAATTAGTTGTTTGGGTCAACATAGTAAAAAGTTGTTCAATCTAGTAAATTTAGTGGGTTAACCATGCCAGTTGGTTAAATCTATTTTTTCTTTTCTCCACAAAATCTGACTTTTTGATGATGCTTTCATTAATATTCCCAGAGCACGAGCGGAGATGCACCGGGTCCGTTAAAATGCTAGTGGCTAGAGTGCCGGAACTTTGTAAAACAATGTACAATATTGGTCCAAGCGAAACACGAAGTTAATACAGAAGGCGAAACTTTTACAAGCGGAGTTTGAGAGACAACTTTTGGGCTAGTGGTTTGAATTCGTCACGGAAAGGGAAAACAAGGGTTAAATTCATCAAACATTATTCGGATCCCATCAGCCACTCAACTAACTCACAATTGAGTCAACAGATCAATTAGTTGACAATCCACGAACAACCCAAGCAGAATTTGCCATCGGGCTGACGTCAGGGCCTTATAAGGCACTGCCTTGTTTGTAATCAGGCCCTGATAAGGTACCTTATCAGGCCCTGATCAGTAACCGAAAAATTGTCTAACTAAGCGAATTTAGTCGCTTTAACCATGCCAGTTGGTTAGCGCAACCGATTTTTTTTACATTCTCCATAAAATCAGACTTTTTCATGATGCTTTCATTAATATTCCCAGAGCACGAGCCGAGCTCTACCGGGTCCGTTAAAATGCCAGTGGCTAGAGAGCCGCTACTTTGTAAAACGATGTACAATATTGGTCCGAGCGAAACACGGAGTTAATACAGAAGGCGAAACTTTTACGAGAGGAGTTTGAGAGACAACTTTTGGGCTAGTGGTTTGAATTCGTCACGGAAAGGGAAAACAAGGGTTAAATTCATCAAACATTATTCGGATCCCATCAGCCACTCGACTAACTCACAATTGAGTCAACAGATCAATTAGTTGACAATCCACGAACAACCTAAGCAGAATTTGCCATCGGGCTGACGTCAGGGCCTTATAAGGCACTGCCTTGTTTATAATCAGGCCCTGATCAGTAACCAAGAAATTGTCTAACTAAGCGAATTTAGTCGCTTTAACCATGCCAGTTGGTTAGCGCAACCGATTTTTTTTACATTCTCCATAAAATCAGACTTTTTCATGATGCTTTCATTAATATTCCCAGAGCACGAGCCGAGCTGTACCGGGTCCGTTAAAATGCCAGTGGCTAGAGAGCCGCTACTTTGTAAAACGATGTACAATATTGGTCCGAGCGAAACACGGAGTTAATACAGAAGGCGAAACTTTTACGAGAGGAGTTTGAGAGACAACTTTTGGGCTAGTGGTTTGAATTCGTCACGGAATGGGAAAACAAGGGTTGAATTCATCAAGCATTTAACAGTGGGATGGCGGCTCGCATTATTCGGAGCCCATCAGCCACTCAAGTACCTCGCAGCAGCCTCCTCTCTTCGGCGCTTTCCCCGCCGCGCGAGTTCGTGCGGTGGAAACTAGTTTGCCCGCGAGATGGTATGCTACGCCGGCGGTACATACAACACGCGAGGCCATTTCCTACAGTGAGCAACATCACCACTCGCGATCCTCCTCGCGCACAACGCTCTCTGTGTAACGTGACTCTCCGTTCCACGACTGCATATGAAGCCACTTTTGTGGCATGTGCTTGTGTGTATGCGGAGCGCGCACACGACACGCGTATAACGAGGAAGTGCCAGCTTCCGGCAAGGCCAGGAACGAGTTATCTCCCCGTTACGGAACGACTCTACGTATTCTACGCCTGTAAATACACACTTGCTGTCAAGTGTACGCTCATATGTGTATCTCCGATGTATCCTATAAAGTAACGGAATTATTTGGCCTTGCCGAGGACAAAGACTTTTTATCCCGCCATTTATTCCATTCTCTCTTTCTATAACACTGACGTGCACTTTTAATTGCAGCTGCAAGATTATACGTCTTTGAGACACTCGGTGCTTGTGTGTGAGATTTGCACGATGGATTTGAAGTGATGAGAATTATATTCGGGATTTTATCTAGGGAGAAAAGGTCACGAATTAAGGATTATTCGGCGGGACTTCTCGCACGAGGTTCATATGCAATTTTATTTCACTAGTGCGAGAAGTGCGATTTCTCGCACTAATGGGACATGTTATGGTTAATTTGCTCTGTCAGAGGATAAGTTAGTAAATCTCCCTTTAATTGTCACTTCACTTCTTCACTTTTAATTTTCACTCTTCAGAATAATAATATATAACTATACAAGTGCGTTAAAATGTTTAATTCAGTTTCTTGCAATTACAAGAGTTAAGTACAACAAGCTATATAAAAAACAGTTTGTGACTCGATCCTGATGAGGATTGGCTCGGGTTGCGCTAACGTATAACCGCAACGTTTGCTTTCCAGTAACGGAATTATTTGTCCTTGGTGAGGACAAAGCCTTTTTTCTTCTCGCGATAAATCCCATCATTCTCTCTTTCAGCAGCACTATCTTGAACTTTTAATTGCGTCTGGAAGATGATATACTACCTCGGAGAAACTCGAGGCTTGTATATAAGATACACGATTATTTTGAGATAATGAGAGCGATATTCGGGATTTTCTCAAGGGGGAGAAAGTGAGGATTAGGGAAAATGCCACGGTCGATCATGTCGAGACACGAGAATCCATGACTTTGTTGTCGTCGGATGACAGAATCGTGCTTGAGCGAGGTCGACGTTTTCACTCTCTCTTCCCTTTACTTTTTCGCTCGCCCTTCGTCAGCGCCCTTCGAACTCTCTCGCTGCTGGAAACTTGGAGCAATCGATACCGGGAATCTCGTCTCTCACTCTCACGAGAGTCAGAAAAGGAGGAAGTTCAAGTAAAACTATACTAAGCTGGAGCTGGAGTTTTTCTATTGACGCCCTTCTTCACCAGCTTGTCTCTCTTCTCCACAAACTATAGGAAGAGATCTGGAATTCCGGCGCCTCTTCCACTCTAACCGATTTTGCTTTTCTTCGGTGGACCATTAACACTCTGTTATCGGGGCTATCAGCTTGTCCACCAATTTACCACGATTGCTTTCACCTTCTCCGCTATCTGCTGCTCGAGTAGCTTCACTATTTCCACTTTGGTCTTGCTAACACTGCTGGATTCACGCAGCATCCGATAAATTGACCACCCTGTGTATCCTAACGAGATCTGCCAATCAGACGATCCCTTCGTTGTCCACATTGTGACGATCGGGTGAAAAGATAGTACGTATCTTCCCCTCATTGATATAATCATCACGATGACTGATGCTCATTCTGAGCTTCGAATTTCATCCTCTGATATTGTCACTCTTACACCTTCTCGATTTTCTCACAGGGAGAAAGTAATTTTATTGTATCAGAGATTGAATAAAAAACTTGGGACTTCAAATTTTTATTTACCGCCAATTGAATAATATCCTTAATGTTATATTATTTATCATGTCATAGTAAATAAAAATTGCCTTTCAATAATGCAAAAAAATCTCAGCCAAAATATTTGTCCATATTCAATGAAGCTTCCAAAACTCGTTTCAGTAACGGTAGAAGAGTGTTGACAACTGTTTGTGACGACAGTCCAAGAGTCATGCGAATAAGCGTTTGGAAAATGAAGCCAACCGTAATAATTATACCCTCAGAGGAATCTGATTACATCCAATCTCTCTTATCCCCAAATTCACTGGGATTATTCAAGCGCAGGGTTACAGATGGACAGCCGGACCGATTACCCTCTGGCTCTCCAAATATCCTCCCCTGGTTCTCAACGAGAGGAGTAAATATCGCGAGCCGTAGCGAGCGAGATGAAGAGACCCGGAGGGAATTATACGAGCGATCTAAGAGCTGACGAGAGGCTTTCCAGGGTGTGCTGCTAGGGTATGCCGGTATATAACTTAGCAACAAGCCGGTAGCAGACGCTACTTGTACCAAAGCTCTCGGCGTGCAGCTGGAATAGGTGGTGGTTAGCGGTTGGCTTCGTGTATCTAGGCTCTGTGGTCCACACAGCTTCCCCGGTAAGTTCACGAGCGCATTAGAGTTGGGGATGAGGAACGGACGCAGCAAAGCAGCTACACGAAGAGAAAAGGATAGAAATACTTGGGCTAAGAAAGAAGAGACACACCGGAGAATGCAAGGAAGCAATAAAGCGAGAACGTTAAGTATACTACAGTGGAAAAAGAGGCAAAGGATGACAGTGAAAGAAAAGAAAAAAAAAAGTACGGAAAAATAGAGAAAAGAAGCCACCGAGAGGAGGTCTTTGGTGTCATCGTCGCATCCACTGATCGTCGCTGCGGCGAAACGAGCTACGCGGAGGTAAGACGAAGAATTTCAAGCAGCATTTTCTCTGACTCCTGGTTTCTCTTTCTCTTTTTCATTCTTTCCATCGTCTCGAATAACTTTCGAAGAGTTTCCCCGGAGAGCAGAGTATACATTGCCAGTGGAAGAGTCTTGGATTATGGGTGTATATGTGAGGTGTGTGTGTGTGTGTGTATGTAAGTCGGTGGAACGTTTGAGGGAGCAGAAGGAGAGATGGTAAGAATAATTTTATTTTATACCTCTTGTACCAGTCATTTCCGCAGTCGACTTAATTCACTATCATTCCCTCACTCGCCACTCGCCCCCTCTACACCTGATCTTTCGATTTACTTAGAGTCTCCTCTCGTAAATGAACTTCCGCTCTGACTCTCGTTCGCTGTGTCTCGACGCTCACTCACTTTCTCGTTATCTCTCGAGCGTTTCGTATGCTGGCTCTGATAAAATACACTCTCCTGTCCGTATCATTCTTCGGTCTCGGGGGAAGCAAGAACCTCCTTCGGTTTGTTTTATCACTGTGCCTCGGTGCTTTCTACTGAACACCTTTGATATATAGATATATGGAGGTTTGTGGATGTGTACTGTATCTCTTGGATGAGATTTTCCGAGGTTCGGTGGTGGAAATGCTGCAACCTTCACCCGCACCCGACATTTCGCTCGGTCCTTGCCAAAGTATCCGTGACTCTGTCTTTACTCTTTTCTTCGTAATGCTCGTCGAGCTTGGTTCTTTTTACTTGTGTTTCTTGTGCAACATATGCTTTTGTTCTCACACTGAGAGAAATGGATAATTGGATAAACTTTATTTTTAAATATATCATTTATTTAAAATGAACCTTAATTTGAATTTTTTTATAAATTATTTATTCGAAGTGAACCTGAATTTGAATTTTCTAATAAGCCATTAAATTAAAGTAAACATGAATTTGGATTTTCATATTATCCATTGATTTAACGTGAACCTTAATTTAAATTTTCAAATAAACTTTTTATATATACTTATTCATATTATATCATGAATCCCACCAACGAAATTTATCGATAAATCGAAACAATATTTGTTTCAATATCCAGTTAAAGTTGTTAAATATTCGATTGCTTTAATTAAATGGACATTTAGATGCAACATATACTCGATTTATTCTTATATACAGTTCTATTGATTCGGATATAAATTAAATACCTGAAAATAATAAATTATTCACAACGAAACACAAAGTTCCTTCAATTGTAATGTTTCATTTAATTCCAATAATTCGGTCCTTTTATATAATTCACTAAACCCAATTTACTGGTGTTTCAGACCTCGAATGTATTTACTTTAAATACAAAGATTCTTGAATAAATTATCAATATCCATAATAAATGATTTTCTGTGTGAGCATATTTTGATTACGTCAATATTTCAACGAATACCTGTTTACTTTGTTACGGTGTAACAGTGTGTCGTGAATTTTCCCGGTATCGGTTTTTATTTTTTCCTATTTTCTTCAGCAGCTTCACTTCTTCTCATCTGCTCGGTACAAAAGTCTTTTTGCCCTCGTTTTGCTTTCTTACTTTCAGTGCTCTTCTCCACAGCTCTTCAGGCGCCTTCTTTTCATCTCTCTTTCGCTTCATCTTCTTCCGTTCAATTTTTGCGGCCCTTATCTACCTCTGTATCTGGAGTATGCATGTATACAGATATATATGCTACGTGTGTGTAATACCGCACCCTCTGCAGTTGGCCAAACCTCTGGCGTGTTCCGCCATCCGCGACCGAACCACCAACGCCTCACCCTTTCAACCCTCTTCGCTGATGTAGTACTGTAGGTATCTGCCCGAAGCAGGGAAGACGGGAAAGTCTTCGATGCTGTTGCTGGCGTCGTAACCAACCGACGTGAGTCGGTAATAATTTTGTCTACTCTTGTAGAGATTATGTGCAGCACCGAAAACGCATAAGCCTTGTTCGCGGTTTAATTTTCATCCTGTCGCTATTTCTATTGGTACGAAACAGCGATATATCTGCTTCTCAATTAAATCGTAGTGAATAATAACCAGGGCCCGTGAATTGTTAATCGCATACGATGAAAAATGATTAAATCGGTCGTACTAGTATATTACGATACGAGTGCGATAAAACTGTTTCTGACGAAGGCGAGTGTTGCAATCAAACAAGTTGAGATAAAGTTTCTCGCACGAGTTTCGTATACAATTTTATTTCACTAGTGCGAGAAGTGAGATTTCTCGCATACTAGGATGTATTTAATTAAATCAAAACGCGATTGCACGTGAAATGTTAAAAATGTGAATATTCAATAAAAACAAATTACGAGAAAGTTCGTCACGAATCTGGTGTGTTCGTGAGACTTTCCTTGTGAGAGTTGAAATAAGTAACGAATAAAAGGAATCAGTCTCGAATCTTGTATCAATAATAATAAAGTCTCGAATACGAGGAGGAGACGATAAAGGAGACATCGGCCCTCGAGTGAGGTTCAAACACCGAAAATTATATTTCCTTTCATATCGATTTCTCGTCGTTCGCTTGCGGCGATAGCTTTGTCGTTGAAACACTCGTGTATACAGTAGTCGAGTACACGATACACACTGTCATCTCGGAATCTACAACGCTTCAGCGCGGCAACGAGCAACGAAATTAGCTTTGTAGCTTTATTCCAAAGAGCGCAAGACACGGTGCAGTGAATTCCCATGAGTACCACCGAGTAGAGTAAGAGGAGAACGTTGAAGAAGGAGAGTATCATCGGGGGAGTGAAAGCAAAGGGGTGCGACTGTGCGTAGAGTGGCTGACGGGATTTCGAAAGCCATCGATCATGAACTTTGCGAACAACTCCATTTCAACGTCGCTTTTGAGCCACGTTCGCTACTATAACACGTCTCGTTCGTTCACTTCTCCTCTGCGCAAGTATCAAGTGTGTTCAACCACCGAGAATACTCGGTTAAGATCTCTGACTTGTTTTTTATAATTAGAAACGAAGCCCCGAGGGAAGGGGAATACACGCGTTCGACTACTCTGCCATCGTTCACCGAGGGCGAACGCTAAAGGCAACGACGTTTAAGACGAGAATACAGAGGAGTTGAATAAAAAAAATACATCTGAATGAAGTGTCGCGTCGGTACGTCTCTACATCTTTTTATGTTGTTTGATATGATGTATCTCTCTGTATTATCAAAAGATTTCGCTGCCGCTTTTACGTACACGGCGGTGGTTTAGACAATCGGCTGAAGGCACGGAATTTCTAAAATCACTAAGTGTCTACATTCACGGAATTTCTAAAGTCACTAAGTGTATAATTTCACGGAATTTCTAAAGTCACGAAGTGTCTTAATTCACGGAGTGTCTGAAGTCACTAAGTGTCTAAGTTCACGGAGTGTCTGAAGCCACTAAGTGTCTAAATTCACCGATTGTCTAACATCCCCGAGTTTCTAAAATAACGGAATGTCTGAAGTCACGGAGTAGCTGAGCTTACGGAGTTTCTAAGTGGCTAAAATAACGGACTGGCTTAATTCACAGGGTAATTTCGTTGATACAGTAGCTAAATTCACGGAGTTGTACTAATGCCACAAAGTGTTCTTCGTTGTGTTTGTAAAACATATAATATGATGTTCAAGTAGTTGATCAATGTAGATGAGAAAATTTGGAGCAGCATTGCAGAGAGCAAGTGGATCAGAGAAAAGCAGCGTTGGTTAGTGAAACGGAGAGCACTGGCTAGGGTTTACTACGGGGTGGCTATTCATAGAAAGCGTGGCATGCGGAAAACCCGTATTGGGCTGTTTAGCAGCCGTTAAGCAGGTCGTCTTTCTCTGCCACCCCTAATGCGTGACAGTTAAGAGGATTAAACATGATGAATTTATTCTGCCCGGTAACTAAAATGTTAAAGATTTATCGAGAGGACTAAATCGTGGGCACAGAAGCGCATCAACGATGTCAAACATACTACAAATCTGTAATATTATCTTGTATCGATTTCAACATTACTTCAAATCAATTTAATCCATTTCCGCAAGATAAAAATAACGAGCTTCGCATTCGACTTTTTAAGATGCGTTTATAGTTAGGCATTCAGATATCGTACTTTACTTTTAATAACTCCAACATCGATTTCAGTTTTACATCACGGACATCAATTTTTTTACACTGAATTCTAGTGAAATTATAAAGTGAAAAAAAAATTGAAAATTAAAGTGCGTTTCCACAAAAAAAAAAAATACTCCATTGAAAGTCCAACTCAGAACAACAATGTACGCTTAAAAAAAATTCAGCTCGCCGTGGCCATTCAAGTGTGAATATCGACACATTTTGCAGTGTGAAATTGACACAGTTATTTTCGCATTAGAATTTGAGTATTACTAATAATCTAGCATCGATATGGCGTTGATAAGTCGAAAAGTAGAAGAGAACTCAAAAACAGTCTTTTACATTTTGAAGTAGCTTCACGTTCTTCGAAATCTATTCCCTCATGTTACATCTAGATGTACAGAGAATGTATTTCTGCGGGAGTCGCGTGTCGACGATCCCTCTCGGTTGCCTCCGGTAGCGCCAGCGATAACCCCTTATCGCGATTCGACAAAGTTCCCTCTCTGCTAGTGTGCTCTTGCATTGACAAGGGAGACTCCAAGCGCAGAGGCAACGCGCGATCGACACGAGTACGACGTTGCTCTAGCGCTATATGAACACGAACGCCACAATATACATATACACACTGAAACTATTTTTATTTTCATATTTCCCTTGTAGACACAGACCTCTTACTACTTAGAAGTGACTGGAGTCACGGAGTCTGCTTAACATAATTTGTTATTCATTTAATAGATCTCGAATTATATAAAATCTTCTGAAATCGTATTATTTGTATTGTTTAAAAAAACAAACTTTTTTTAAAATTAATTTCAACGAACTTTTCATAGCTAAATTTTTGGAAAATATTATTTTTTCCAATTTCTTGATCGCTTTTATCAAATTCAATTTGAAAGCTTATTGAAACCCTTGAGTATGATAGATATCATGTTGACGGCATGAAAAACAAACTTTTCTCGCTTGTGCTCATTTAAGTTTACTTGTGGGAACGATTCAATTTTCCATAGCTTAACGTTTTTCGAGTGAATTTTCGGATTATATGGTGTTATGGAGGAAAGCTTATGTCAAATACTTAAGATGTGTTGATTATTCTGAGGTAAAAGTGTGTATATTGGGTGAAGAAAACAGTCAAAGAATTTGGTATAATGGGCGAAGCTGGAAAACGAAGAGGCCATGATGAATCCGTTCTGGTTGGATTTATTAATTTGCTAAGGGGTCTGAGATTACTCTCGAGATGCCGTTGATGGGTTTCCAAGCTATTGGATAAGCGCGTTAATCACCGATCTTCGCCGACATCGACCTCTTCAACTACCCTTAACGTACCGAAGTCTTCTTCACTGCCCCTTGTTATTTATTCTTACATAATTATCGCATACTAGCCTTTCTGTAATTCCTCGCTATTTTGAGTGCACGCGTACCTTTTTTTTGCTCCATTTATTAAGAGTGAGTATCATTAATAAAGATAAATCTGTATAATCAAGAGTCTTCCCAGATGCAGAAGAATAATTCGTTTCCTCAATCAACTCGCAAATTTAAATACCCTCCAATTGAGGTTAGGTTGGCCAGCTTAACTTATTTTATCACTTAACATTTTTTTTTTAGTCTTTCATCGAGTTTCCAGTTGACGCACTAGAAAGTTTTGTTTAAGACTCCAGAGAAATAAAAGTATTTGGTCCCTAGTGTTGAAAAGTACTATTTTTCATCGTACATTTGTGAACAAGTAATGAAATAAATGAGGGTTAGTTTGCTATCACTATATTTTATATTTACTCTCCGAACTATTCGATATTAATATTTATTCAGATTATCTTCTGATTTATGAATACCAACATAAATAAACATTTTATTGAAATCAAGGAAAGGTTTTCTTTTTTAGTGTCTTGAAAATCGGAGTAATAAAATTTTCCATTTTAATTATGTTATGAATCGATAATCATAATAATGGTGTTTCGCTTTTAATCAAACGTTTACACGTTATTGTACGGTTGAACATTCCAGGAAATAATTCATCGCGTTTTTTATGGTATAAATAAATAAACAAAGTAGGTATCGAATTAATGGTCGTTTGCTTACAGACAGTAGCTCATTTGACTTGATCGCAATTAAGGTTTCAAATGTGCTTCATTAAACTCTAAAAAAAAAAATGATAAGCACGACATCACTGCCTTTCGATAATTCCTCAATTTCCCTTATTTGATTGAACTACTATATTTGTTATCGGGTCTGGCTCAATATACAACCGAGACAATCGAAACGCCAAAACCGTTATAACTCTCCGTACGGTCATGAAAAACCGCATATTTGTTTGTCCATTAATTTCCAATCGAGCGCTTTCCTCCCTCAGCCACCACATCTACCTATGGGCAATTCCACGTCCATTGTCCGTCTCTGTTCTGTTTCAAGGTAGAAAAAAAAGCGCAAATGCAGGGGGAAAAAAAAGAGAAACCAGAATTTCAACAAGGTGAGAACTGACGTTACTCTATCATTGACAGCGATCACCGCTGGTCGAATCATGGTAGAAAAAAAAATTCTAATAACTTGTGCTGCATTTTTTTCCGTCATGTCCTATATAATGCTCAGTGGGGCAAAAATAAGGTCGTCGTTCTAGTAAATTTGGCTTAAAATGCCCCGCATATATATATATTTATATATATATATATACGCAGACAATGTCATCGAAAAGTAATATTGTTTTTATAACTCGTCGCGGCAAACCGCAAATAAATCCTTCGATGCAGAGGAGATAATGGAATAGCCGTTCGACCAAACAGTCATTCCGATGAGAATCTGCCCCTTCCTCGTGAATACCTACACACTATGCGCAACCAATACAAACTTCGCTTCGATTCGCAATAACTCTCTCCTGTTTTTTATTTATTTTTTATTCTCTTATCTCTCCTTTTCTCTTTATCTCCTCGCCGGCCGGTTCGTTATTTGCGTGCGACAAATTTAAAGAAGAACACTCAACTTGTATACACAAAGTTTTGCTGTTACGGGTCTCCACCTACTCCTTCAATTTATGGCCTCAAAACTTGGCAAATCAAATGCGAATCGAACGAGCAACGCAACTTGCTGAGTATTTGCTGTTATCGCAAAACTCCGTGGCTGTGGCCTTGCTCTGCGAAGCGCGCGATAACGCTTCAAGCCCAGCGACGACCTCGAAGCTCTCATGAGCGTTTCTTGAAAATTGCTCGGCTTCCCTTGTCTCGCGGTCGTAACGCAGGCGAAGCCGGTTTTGCCAGTAAGCATTCAGATACATATACATGCATATGTACGTACGTAGATACATTTGAAGCATCTATAGTAATACATATTGGTGTAACGAGGTCGCGACGAAACAAAGAAGATAAAGTGACCTCATCCGAGTTGAGTGAGAAAAATGGCAATTTTTCGTTGGGACATATGTAGCCGAGCCATTTCGCGGGTTTTAAGGTCCTCTTTGCGATGAATTTTGGTTAGCAGTCGGTGTAAGAGGGGTGTCTGTTAAAGGGGGATGAAAAGTAAGAAAAGAGAGTTGAAAATGTGAGAAGCAGCGATATATAAATGATGAATACACATACCGAGAGCCAGGCCACCTGATAACGGACTCATAAGAAGTCAGAAGAGAAGGAGGACTCACATGGGTTTTACCATTGAACAAATTTAGGCGTTCCTCTTCGGCCCCTGAACTAGGATTTTGTCTATGTTCATCATAAGCCAACTAAATATGGATCAAAGGACTCATGAGGGATTTGGAACAATCCGGGCTTGAGTCTCCATGAGGGACTCAGAACATTTTGAGCTTGATCCTTTATGAGGGACTCAGAACATTTTGGGCTTGATCCTTTATGAGGGACGCAGAACATTTTGAGTTTGATCCTTTATGAGGGACTCAGAACATTTTGAGCTTGATCCTTTATGAGGGACTCAGAACATTTTGAGCTTGATCCTTTATGAGGGACTCAGAACATTTTGAGCTTGGCTCCCTATCAGAAACTCGGAACAACCCGGGCTTAGGTTTCAATGAGGAACTCAGAATAATCCAGGCTCGAGTCTCCATGAGGGACTCAGAAAATTCCAGGCTTGGGTCTCCATCAGAGACTCGGAATAATTGGGGCTTGAGGACGCATGAGAGACTATCTTATACAACAACGGCAGTGGCGAATTTTCTCCTGAAATAAAGAGATACCTAAATACGTACCTTTGTACCATCTAGAGTAATACATAACCGTGTAACGAGGTTGCGAGCAACACACAGAAGATAAAGTGAGCTCATCCGAGTTGAGTGAGAAAAATGGCAATTCTTCATGGGGACATACGCACCCAGAGCATTTGGCAGGTTTTCAGGTTCTCATTGCGATGAATTTCGGTTAGTCGGCCGGGGGCAGAGAGCTGTCCGTTGTAGGATGACGAAGAGTGAGGAAAGGGAGATTGTCAATGTGACGAACGACGATATATAAAGGAGAAAGACACGAACAGAGAGACGGGCCACATCGTCGACGGCTCATTAATTCCTCGGTTCGATAAAGCATATTATACAGGAGGTAGGCAGGGCACTCGAGCTCTCTGAGCATACGTACAGTGAGGGCAAGAGCTCGGCCCGGGAAATTGCTGCGCGAGCACGAATGATCATCTATAAACCGCGCTAACGCCCGCGCCACCCCGGAATCTAATTTACGGAGGTCACGACCAAATTCCCTGTCTCTCCTGTATACACACACTCGCAAACACACGCACACACTCGTACTGGCCATTAACACACTCTCTAGCACTAACAGGAATACCATACAACTTTTGGCAGTGAAATATCGCGATTCCATCTCTTTTGTTTCATTCATGGGAAATGCTTCACCCTCTTTATTGATAATATGATAATTTGCAGTCATCACGAAACGACTATTCAATGGTCGATTGAGGCTAATTAATTACAGCGATCTCTTTTATTGCGTTAGCGAATGCTATGGTTATCGGCCGATGGATAGCGATCGGATATACGTTTATTTTTGTTTGTGTTTACAACGGAAGAGAAATAGAGAAAATATACAGAGAAAGAATGACGTATATTTAAATTTGATGGAGATCATTCGATTCAATGGAATTGCGAATACATGAAGCAATGACTTTTTTCCAATTGATTAATGTTATTTGGGTTAACTAAATACATACAGACATAAAAATAATGTTTTTTGACAAATCTACAAATGGCCAGATTTGTTTCTCCAGTTCCACTGAAGAATTTGATCTATTTAGGTTCACATACAAAAAAAAAATGTACAGAAAAAAATCTGTGAAATGAACTCTAAAAATCGGGTGGATGTTTCTGATTTTTTAAATACCGTCGTTATTTATTTACGTTATTATAGTTACCAATTAGACATTATTGCGATATCAATGAAAAGGTGAATACAAAGATGAATATAATGTGAGTCATTCTGACGTTTGAAACAATGTAAGGAAAACAAATAATTTCTATAAAAACATTGCACTGGTATACTATAATACTGGTATAATACTATATGTCAAATATAGTATACCAGGTTTTGAGAAATTGCTTTCTTTATCCAGAGTGGAAATTGAGAAAATATTTCTAACAGCGCAGTAATGAGAATAATTTGTGGAGACGTGATAATTTCGGTGAACGAAATTGGTGGAAAATGATGGCATTTCTCCCGAGCAGAATAGTCCAATCTGATGAATAACTACGCGGTTGAAGTACAGGACAGCCGACATATCCCGTTGAAAGCCGTACCTTCACCGTCAAGTTTTCAAGTGGTGAGAGTACAGTTTAATATGTATCTATGTTGTATATATAGGTTGGCTCTGGAAACTCCCCTATTAACGCATATAGTAATGCGCGAGAGGCACAAGTTTTGAGGACCACGTTGGGCTGGTATTTTCCGCTTTACCCGTCGTTGGCTTGGATGTGCTATATAGTAGCGTCAACGAGATCCTTTCCCCTCGCTCTTCTCCTCGCCAATCCTCGTTCTCGAGCTTTCCCATACCGCAAAGCTTACGAACTCGTAAAGTTACCGACGCGCCGGGTTCGAGTTCCTATTTATAGCTACCATAGCGTTCCGCACAAATAGACTTACATTTTAGGAAAATATAGTGATAGCGGGTGAGATTGTGTATAACTGTATAAATTGTTGCGCCGTTGTCGTAGTTTTCGTTGCGGTTTCTGTCGCCGTAGATCGCCACACACGCTTACTCCCACACACAAGCTTTTCTCTCACGACTCGATTACCGCACTCTACTATTTTTCCAACCTCGTACACCAGCCTCAACATTTTTCACCTTATCGGCCGCACCGCCGCATTTTACACACTCGACCACTACTGTCTCTATTTTGTTTTACCGCGGTGTACACTCGTTATAAAGTACTCGCAACTGTGTACAGTTTTGGACCGCAGAACAGTGGGAAATTAAATTAACGACGCGTTACTTGAGTTTGAGTTAAAAATACTTTGCTAATTGTTTATTATACAGCTTCGAGGTTCGACTTTGTTATTGAGGCAAAAATAAGTTATTTTACCTTTCTTCATTTTCTCTAAGATGCATTTGTTAAGAATGCTCTCATCAAATTTCGTAAAGAAATTTGTAACAGTATAAAGTACCTTGTTATTTGAATCAATACGATATGTGTGTAACATTTAAAGAAATATTGTTTCAATTCAACGATAAATTACATAATAATATTAATAACTATTTTTTCTGACGTCTTGGAAAGGAAATTCGATTCAATCAGCTGAATATTAAGTTCACGAAAATTATGTTGAATCAATAAAATTTCAATTTCATTCAACAAAACAATGAATATGAATATTTCCCAATGTATATGGCTCATTTAAAAACTCAGTGTATATAATTATGAAGTTCGAACTTTATGACATTCACAAATTTGTGATAACATCTCCTGAATTAAGAAATAAAATTTACTCCAATTAAATTCTGTAGTCGTACTCAATAATCTACAGCCCCGTCTCAATAAACTCATACTTCTTCCTCATAAATTCAATTTCTTCTATCCAATTAGACTGTCGCAGTCTTTCAACCATAATATATGTCTTATACGTGTAAAGTGTAGCAGCAGATTTTAATTACTCCCTCTCTCTTCCTTTCTTTCTCCACAGTCCTGTTACCTAAGGGAGTTATAAAGTGTCGTCACATCAGTACGTCCCATAGTTCCATCTGCTGCTGCTGCTGCTGCTGTGCCTCTCAGGAGCTTGAGCTCCGGTAGAAATAAAATTATTAACCCATGCGAACCCGACGAGTTTGGGTTGAGAAAACGCTTGAGCGAGAGAGAAAGAGACGGAGAATCAGAGGTGAAGAGCGATTAAGGATTAACGAGGTGAACGAATGAGCGAGAGGAGGTGGACCACAAGAGTACCTGTATATCTTTAACATATATAAGAGGCATTTCATACGGTTTCGAACTGTTGAAAAGTTGTCCACTCTCAAAAAAATTGAATTTTTGTCAAATTATTCCATTGTTTAAAAAAGGGGAGTGTATATTTTTTTTTGGATCGCATTATTTCGAGTTTTTCAAAATTTCAAAATTCTGTAAATACCGTTATATCTTAAAAGAATACGATGAGACAGAAAAATGTTTCAGACAAAAAAGTTGCAATTTTGCATAAATTTTGTAAAAAAAAAATTTTTTTACATTTTCAAGTTTAAAAAACGACCATTTTCATAAAAAATATACGAAAATAATTTTTTTCAGTCGTTATGTCACTTTCGATTTATCTCAAAAAATTACAGAAAATACTCTGAAGTGTGTACGTATTTTTTAAAAGATGGCTCGATCAGTTGTTGCAAAGTTATGCTTTTATTTTATTATTATTATGATTTTTTAAAGAAAAATCAGTTATTATTGAAAATTATTTTCTCCCAAATGGTTTCTTCCAAATTTTTAGACAAAGTACCATCCACAATAATAAATCTAAAAAAATCATAATATACACATATATACGCATATAAATTTACACAAACTACTAGAGTCGTGTGCGACGAGCAATTGATAACCCGAAGGGATAGAAGACTACGAGAGCAGCAATGAGCCCTGAGTATCTCTATGCTAGAGAGAAAGAGAGAGAGAGAGAGTGAGAGAATTCTAGTCTCGGTGGCTCTCGGCAGCAAACTGGCTCTCGATAATCTCCGCTTTTGCCTTCTCTCCTTGCCTCTTCATTCCCTTGCCACTTTCCTCTTGCTCTGCTGCGAATGTATAATTAATTTGCTTCCTCGACAGATTAATGGTCGCGTTAGTCGGATTCTCTCAGTAACTCCCTCTCTCTCTCTCTCTCTCGTTCTCACTAGATTGATCTGAGTGTCGCGCGGGTTTGTCAACTTATGTGCGAGTAGTCGAGACTCTCTTCTCTCTTAGTTTTCCTCGCCCCTTTATGCACTCTTGTGCATGAGTACCGTCCGTATTATATCAGCGATACGCGAGGACTGTTTCTCGACTTGACTAGCGAATGCGCAGAGACCGGTCCAACCGCAGCATCCGTGGAGACAGCCGGGCATATACATACCTCTGCATCAAGGTGTATAGCTTATATCAGACTAGGTAACTTGAGAACACAGAGAACGGGTATGTAATGTTGTGAGTTGATCTGGAGAGAAGCTCGCTGGAAAATTGGATGAAGTTACTAAGAAAAATGAGGGTAAGTTTTGCAGTAACTGTGTTAATGGCAAAAGGTTCAGTACAAACATGGCAGAGTATTTAATACCTAACACTTGACTATGCATTTTTATTATTAGGGGGATTTGAATGTTCAAAAATAGGTACTGATTGGGTTTGAATCGAATGATCCGAATTGAATCATTTGGCTTGAAGTTCGGGTCGAGAAATTCCGTTTGAGGTTCGAATTGAATGATGCGGTTTGAAGTTAGAATTATTTATTTAATGTATCCTTATCACAATAGATGAAGACGGATGATCGGCTATTGGCGGCCAAGTTGGAAGTTATTTTCCATTGAAAAAAAAAACCCACACCATCATCGAAAGGTATTAATAAAATGAATAAATTACATCTTTAATAATAAAATGCATCTTCATTTTCTACAAAATTCGGCCACAGCATCAATAACACATTGTTATTACAATCTCATTTGCAAATTGGGGTGGAAAATAGTGAATGACCAAAATAGCGATTTTCGGAATTACGAACATCTGAATCTAGAATGGACATTATTATGAAATTCGCTATTTCAATCATTCTATTTTGACCCCCACTCGGAAATTGTTCTAAGAATTTTATGCGGCATCTTATTAACTGTTATATTTTCTTGTAACTAGAAGCCAAATACTATACAATCTAACGACTTATTCATATTTAACGTACGTAGAACATGCTTCAGTGAGCAGTGAAATGCTATCCTTGATGACATGTGGATATAATTATTATCTCGTCCGACTACACCATTGCGATAAAGAGAGCAAACCAAAGCCCTCTTCACCGCCCATTCGGTGCAGTGATTAGACTGATTATATAGAGCGTTGGTTGCGCGGTGCGAATAACGAGTCCCGTGTAACTGGGAAATATTGTATGGTCACGAACCGCGAGGGCGATACGAGAATTCACGCGTTCGAGAGATAAGCCCACCTCTGTACTCTCGTCTCGTCGATGTTTAATTTCCGTTCCCCTCGGATTAACAGACGGGATTTATGCGTACAAACCCTAACTTTCAATGCTCTTTTCACTCGCGTGATTTTTAAATACTGAAATGCTCCTGCGGTTATATAATAATATAATTTGCATGCACCTTTCTTAATATTCGGTATATCAGTTTTAATTTCGTTGCGGAAAATTTGAATTACTAATTTTTTCAGGCCGGTACTCTTTTAATTTTTAATGTTCTCATTTGTACTTTTTTATAAATACTTTTTTGGGATTTTTGAGTTTTACGTATCAAAGAGATATCGGATGTTATTGGCCAGTAAAGAAATCAATTCTTATTCGAAACGTTTCGACCCTGATCTGATTCTTTAGTCATTTATTTTCTCCATGAGTTTCGTTTTATCCTGAGTTAATTAAGTGAATTATATAAAATTCGGAATATATTATTTTATTAATCAATCACCCAAATTTTATAATGTTATGAGCCTTTACATTTGGGTAAAAGTTGTTATGTGAAACGTGTCGAATAAGAATTGATTTCTTTAGTGGCCAATAATAGCCAATATTTCTATCAACCAAGTCTAACTTTGACCCCAGCAAAAACAACAAATTACGTATCAAATTTTGACTACCTTACATATAAACAATAAAACCAGAATTTTGTAACAACTCGATGTGAAATTTTTTTGTAAACATCAATACTCCGTTTTATACTAGAAAAATAAACCTCGTTGAAGGGATTGTTGCAAATGTCGAAAATGCCGAATCATGTCAGCGATATTTTACTATGAAAAATACTAGATTGGTCGACTGAATCAACGGTAACGAGCGTTCGAATAAACATCAAGTTAGTACAACTAACAGATTGGATTGTTTGCTAAATATTCGCTTCCGCAGACGATAATGTCTTTGGGGC
Organism: Tromatobia lineatoria; assembly: GCA_949699805.1. Lineage (NCBI taxonomy): Eukaryota > Metazoa > Arthropoda > Insecta > Hymenoptera > Ichneumonidae > Tromatobia > Tromatobia lineatoria. Next base: position 11,861,069 of record OX453050.1, read on the forward strand.
AATCAACGTTTTTGTTTTTGTAACGCGGTATCTCTGTTTGAACGCCCGTAAGCGTCGCTTCAGTCGCCACGACTATGTTTTTTATCTCGATGTAGCATTTGAAAGCAATCTTCTGTTTTGATACAAATAATAGATGCAACAGTGTTTTAGTATTCTATTACAAATGATTGCTAATTTACAATGAGGGAAATTTTATTTATCAACTGATATGAAATTAAATTAAATTAAAAAAGACGAGGGGAGTAAGATTACAAGATTTTATGTAAATGTGAATAACGTGGCAAAACTGATTTTACAGGAAAATTAGTTCAATTTTCGACAACTTGTTGATGAAGAGTGAATTTGAAAACGGGTCGAAGACTTTTATAGTGCTCATATTTTCGTTGCTGATTTTTTGAGGAAGAAATTGAAAAATTCTATTGGCTGTGTTTTTTGGAGTATTGCGTTTCGTATCAAAATATCTAAGGTTTGATCTACCCTTGCTTACCCTTAACCCTCATTTCTACGCGAGAGTTGATTAATCAAGATATGAAATTGTCTCTCTGCTTCATGTTGTGCAGAAAGATAACAGACTCGACGACTGGTTGATGAAAAGTTAATTTAAAGAAGGGTCGAATGCTCTCTCGTGATGCTAATTTCTCTGTTGCTGAATTTTTTAGGACGAAATTGAAAAATGCTATTGGCAGTGTTTTTTTTGGAGAACAGAGGCTCGTCTTAAAATATCCAAGGGTCAAACCCTTTACCCATAACCCACATATCTCCACGAGAACATAATAATAGTATATTTCGATACGAGTGCGATGAAACTTTTTCTGACGAGCGTGAGTTGCAATTAAACGAGTTGAGAAAAAGATTCTCGCACGACTTTCGTGCATAATTTTTTTTTCACGAGTGCGAGAAGTGCGATTTCTCGCACGGAGAGCGAAGCGTGTGAGAAGTAGACACTTCTCGCACGGAGTTGCAAAATACTATGCAATTTTATTTCACGAGTGCGAGAAGTGCGATTTCTCGCACGCAAAGCAAAGCGTGTGAGAAGTAGACACTTCTCGCACGGAGTTGCAAAATACTATGCAATTTTATTTCACGAGTGCGAGAAGTGCGATTTCTCGCACGCAAAGCAAAGCGTGTGAGAAGTAGACACTTTTCGCACGCGAAGCGAAGAGAAGGCGAGGCTTTTACTGAACTGAGTAAAAGCCTCATGTTTTCTTATGTACAAGCTACAGATTATTTCTCGGGAGAAACCAACCAACAAAGATAGAAATCTTATATATATAATTGCTATAGCGTTTTATGTGACGCTCCATGGATAAGATCGGATATTAAAAAAATACTTACGCGGATAATCTGGTTGTTCCGTGACGTTCGCGTTCTGAAACATAGATAAAAAAACGATTATAATGTGTGCTGACTCCACAGAGCAATCGTATCAAATCGAGACCAGTTAAATAACTACAATTGAATAATTCGTGATGGGATCAACGTAAGTGCGAGGGTTGCAAGGGTGCATGAATTTCCAATCGATTTGGCCCCAACCATCTTGCTCTAGTTTTTTATTTTATTATTTTTCAATTCATTACCCGGCCTTAATTATTCCCTTCGGCTCGGTAATTAGGGGTTTTATCAACGCAGATCCGCTGGATTATCGTTTTCCCTCGACATTTTTTTATTTTTCGTCTTGCAAAAATGTCGAGTTATTCCGGAAGCAGAACCGTTTTCAATGAGAACCAAGTTTATAAAACTCTATTACTAAATTTCACGAATATTCATCGTACCATAAAGTCATTTTTTTAAATTAACAATTGTTTTTTTACATACATCTCAAACTTTCGGCGAATTTTCTATCAGTTAAAAAAAAGGACTTACTTAATGCAGTAAAAACCCAAATATCGCAATACAGTGACTTCCCCTCATTTTTCCTTACCATTAATAATTAAATCCCACCAACAAAAAACTAATAAAATGACAGTGATAAAAAAGCCATGACCATGGAATGTATAAAAAAAAATGAATGGATCGTCAGAATTGCGAGAGATCGTAAGCACAGCATCTCACACATCTCGTCGTCGACGCTAAAATATCGGTGAATAAATATCGGAGATTTTTGTGCGTTGTCGTGATCGAGGATTGAGAAAAATGATAGAGTGAGACGAGAAGCTCATGAGGAAGAATGGCTCAAGGCGGAGGAGGTGGAGAAGTTTGACGAAGAAGGGTGAAAGAGAGACGAGAAAAAGAGACCGTCGACATGGTGATCGGTGCATAAACAATGGAGACTCAACGAGTGCCGAGCGCGAGAAGCACGCACGTAGAAAAAGATGGAGACGGAAATAGAAAGAGAAAGAGGTAGTCGAAGGGTTCACCTGCGGTAGCCGTTGGAGCGGGATGAGGGGCATAAACGGGGATGTGAGAAGGGAGGAAAGGGGTGGCAGTAGAGAATGAAAAAGAAGAGGAGAAAAGCACGACGTACGAGCAACCGAGTAAGATGGAAGATAAAATAAATAGAAAAAAAAAACTAAGAAATGGGAACGACCAGAGAAATGTGTAGACTAGCTGTACACCAGAGGGAGTGAGAGAGAGGGAGAGAGAAAGAGAGAAATTGCGAGGGAAGGTGCGCTAGAGCTTTCGACCAATCGGCTTTTACCCAACCCCGACAGACTAAGACACACGTTCACAAACGCTCCAGGATGTTATAGCTGTAGGAAATACTGTATACATCCACATCTCTCGGGTATATACACGTCACACTATAGATATATAATATATATATATGCATGTATAGTAGTGGAGAAAGGCTCTGGGTTTACGTGGCGTACGTCGGCGGTCGGTTTAACGTGAATCACGATCGGAAGTAATGCTTTTCCCGCAGAGCTCGAGTATTCCCGCTGTAAAGCGTATTTCCGTCACGTAGCAAGAGGACGAGATGGAGAAGTGAGAGAGAGAGAGAGAGAGAGGGTGAAAGGGGGCGGAAAGAGATGAGCGAATAAGGACGGAGAAGTGAGAAAGAGAGAAGGTGAAAGGAGGCGGAAAGAGAGGCGAAGGGAGATGAGCGAATAAGGACAGAGAAGTGAGAGAGAGAGAGGGTGAAAGGAGGCGGAAAAAGAGGCGAAGGAAGATGAGCGAATAAGAGAGAATACGAGAGAGATAAGGACGGAAAGGTGGAGATGAAAAAGGCGAAGGTTTCGAGGTTCAAGGTGTCGCGCTACACTCTAACCTGCTCTAAGGGCTCAATGCTATGGGGATGATGTGGAACACCTGGCACCTATGGCAACGGCTGCCCTTCGTATGAATTTTACTCGGATACCGTCATCTTCGTTTTATTTACCTTTTTTACCTTTTATTTCTCATGGGAAATAAGGCCACTCCGTTAGTTATTACTTTGTGATGGTGTAATTTTATCACTTTTTGAACAATATGGTTTTGTAACGCACAACAAAGTTTATTCGTGTATAGTGAGAGATATTTCATAGCTGTGAATAGTTGATACGAGGAAAGTTTGATTATGTTATGTGAGATATTGAAAGGGGCTTTTTTTGTTCTTTAAGATATTAGTTAAGTCAGACTTAACATGATTTTACTAGGTGTATTTTTGTAAAATGAATCCAAAGTGTAAAAATCGAGTGTTTTGTCACTCTCACAATTATTGGATAAGTATACAACAAGACCCGTTAGAAACGGTATAAAAAATAAAACAAGTTCCTTGGTTCATTTGACAAACAAGCGAGATATTCCGTAATGGCTTTCGTGTAAGACATATTTTCATAAATGTTTAAATGGCGATTGTTTGCAACACGCAATCAATGATGTGGTTCAAAAGTCCAACAACTAAGCCGTTCACCTCATTGTCCTATCTTTACACTGCTCGTTACTTTTGTCAGCGTTCTAGGTAACAAGTAAAATGTTACGAGGTGAATATGGGCATATATATTCACATATAGATGTGTATACATGTATATGGTTAGTATATGTGCGTGTGGCATTCGTCAACAGTCGCCGGAGGTATTGCAGTACGTACATTGTACAATGTCGGAAGTAGAATGAATAAAAAAGAAGGAGAAAAAAAAAGAAAAAGAAAAATAAAAGATCCAGGGAAAGCATAAAGTCGGAGCGGAAATCTCATCGAGGACACAACCGGATCTCTCGGCTGACCCAATTCTCATTTCTTCCGTTCGATACACACAAGTGTGTTGTATACATAAGTTTATGTATCTCGCTATCCTTTTATGCGCCTTTGTTGCGTGCTGGTCGAAAAGCTTGCGTGGACAGTGACTTGGTTGCAAACCCTTTGGGAATTCAATAGTGTCGTGAGCACCTGGATATAAAGGCAATGCTTTTCCTACACTGAAACAAATATTCAGTTGAATCAACGGCATCAGCCAAATAAACCATTTATTTGGATCTTTTGAAGTAATCCATTTACTGGAACCGATTATATATTAATTTAATTACATCGTTTGATGGAACGAAAATTTAATTGACTCAAGAAAATATTTAATATATTCGACTGAATTCAATTATATGTATTTTTTAAAATGATTCGGTGTATCCAGTTTATTTTTCACTACTATTTCATTAATCGGTTAAAAAGTATAAATTAAAATATGTACGTACTAATAAGTATGGGCACTGAGAAAATAAAAACTGTTTAATAAACTAAATGATTATTTGAATTCTACATAATTTACTCGAATAGCTTGAAACTATTTGAAGCAATTATACGTGTGGTATAAATAACGATATATTTCGTTGACTCAATTGTATAAAAACACTGGATTTTATGTAGTCAAAAAAATCAGTACGATTGAAGCAATTCTATATTTCGTTAAGTCAATTGTATGCCTCTAATATATATACTTGAATCAACAAAATTATTTAATTAAACGTATTTACATGCGGAATTGTTTCCTATAGATAACAATGGAATTAATTAAAGTTATGCCTTATTTGAGCGGATGAAATGTTTAGTAACAACGGAAAAGTATTTCCTTAAGTGTATTAAATAATATAACTGAAAACAACGACTCAAAATCAAATGTATTCATATTGTTATCTGCAGTAAATAAAAAAATTCATTCACTCAGTTGCTCACAAATAAATCCAGTATATGTTTAATATGAAAATCCATTTATTTGATTTAACTTTAAAAGATCCAAATAAATGGTTTTCTTGCCTTATTTCCATTGATTAAAATAAATATTTCTCCCAGTGTAGTATGAATTATCCTGATGTCAAAGTTCCTATTAACGCTTTTAATCGCATTCAATCATCAAGCGAACCGTTGAAGAGTAGCCGCTATCAAAAAGTTTCAAAAGGCAATTAGATTGTGAGATCAGTTGCAAAGTTGCAGCGATAATAAAAGCAGGGTGAAGGAACGAAAGAAAAACTATTGAGCTGTACAATAAATGTACGCTCGGGTATTGGCCTCACGTACGACGGAAGGATTAACCCGGTGGTGTTGCTTCGCGACAGAGAAAGCGAGAAATGGGGAGCAGTTGATTCTATCTTCTTGCGGTTTTATCCGCGTTCGAGGCAAACGCGATTCCCCGAACGTTTCTGCTCTGGCTGCTGCACGAAATCGTCCTTCGACATCTCACTCTCTTTCTCTCCCATTTCTTCTGTCTTTTTCTTCGATCGTATCGAGCCACCGAAGCTTATCCTCTGATATCCTATAGTAGTAGTATCCTCTTCTCGAGCAGCAAAAGTCGAACGAGCGTTTTCCTTCCAAAGATCGTAACTCGAGCTCTCTGTTTATACGATTGATCGCATACACTTCTCCCTCTACACCATAACATCACTATAATATCTCCATGAATTTTCTACTCTAAACAGAACGATCGCTGAAACCGCGATCCAATTCAATATCTACGATTGACTATAAAGGCAGACGAGGATTGAGTGATCTTCGATATATCGGAGATAATGTCGATAAGATGATGACATCGTTCTTGAACAAGGAATAAAAAATACAGATATATTATTTATAACATAATATCATTGATAAGCAATATTAGAACTTAAATTTATTCAAAATACTTTTCCATTGGCACAAGGATTAATAATTCTTGAGACCAATAAAAAGATTTTTAATCATTGAATAATTTAATTTAATTTACTTTTTGTTATTCAAGATAAATATAATAATTATACATAGTTCTTGCTATTTATCAGTTACTCAGACCGAAATGTATTTTGAATAGAAATTATTCGAATTTTGCTCTTTCCTCATATTAATTTAGTTTGGGTTCCTGTAGATATTTTGGAGGTGATGATCTTTGCTAAAAAGATATCGTTGAAAGAAAAAAAAGACTCGCACTAGGAAGAACAAAAGTCACTTTGATTTTTTATTGCTTTACTTTGATGTATATCTGATTTTTATTTGTTGAATTTGAACCGCAATGGAAAAATAGCTAATGAAAATATTTATTTTACCGCATTTTCTCTGCCGACATTTGACATGCATGCGTTTGACGTTTCCCACCTGTTTTAATCCATTTTTTAACTCCTTCACAGTCACTGACGTGTATAAGCGTGGAAATGTATTGGGGCCAACGTTTTTCAGACAATGACGAGTTAACTAGCGATGTTTTAATGCTTGTGACACGTGGACGTGGCAGGAGAATAAATAAAAAAAATTGATATAATGTGGGAGCATCATAACTTTGATGGTGAGTGGAAATAAATCAGCTCAGGCAGCAATGTTGTCGTTACCGGGGGAAAAAAAGCGCTAACAATTGCTTGTCCATTATGCTAAAAAAAGAACCTCATCAACCATCTCAGTATTGTTCTTGCGGTGGTGTCCGAATGCCACGACTGTCCATTGTTAAAAATTTCTTAATAATCAAACTCCGCATGTAATTTCTAAAATTCAACTTTCATATTTAACCTTGACCCCAGTTGACCACAAAGGGTTAATTTCCCCAAAAGTTTCTCGTTGCGCCTTAAAAAATTCTCAGCAAAAAAACCCTAAAAAACTCCAATCTCATAATCCGTTGGTTAAGCCAACTGACCAAACATAGTCGGACAGAAAATAAATGTAATTACTCGTAAGCAAAGCTCGCGTTAATTACACGTATTTTAATGAAAAAATAAGCCATCGTAGTGCCCACCTGACACGAGTAGATAGCTGACGATGCCCTGGAGCACCTCGAACTTGGTGTACATGTCTCGCAAAGCAGTGTCAGTGTGCATATGCGTGTGTATGCTTTTCCACCACGAAGAGTATACCGAGAACGAGCAGCAGCAGCAGTAGCAGCAGTAGCACCACCCCCACGTCACCCGTGGCACATGGTCACGTAGCTACGATGTGCCGTACACTCGGCGAGCGGGGAATCGCGTAATCCAAGCGTTTTCGCCTCGTGGTGGGGGATATCCAATCGGACAAAAGCGTCGCTTGCGCGCGCTCGTGTTTCGCGACGCTTTACTCCTCTACATATATATTATAATACCGCGTACCATCGACGCACGTACGTTCGGTGTGCAACACACTCTGTTAATCAAAGCTATATCCCCATCCGATTGTTATAACGTCAAATAAAAGTGTGACAACGACGATGCACCACATATACATACACATACATATACATACAGTGTCCAATGCACGTTATCAAACAGTCCTATCGTAACGCTTTGCTGTATGCACCGACCGCGTAAATAGTAGAAGAAGCAGAACGTTCCAGAAGTTTGTCCCTCATCCCCGCGGGAAACGGGACTGCTCTTCAGCTTTGCGCGTCCTCCACGTGATTCGGGAAAAGCCGGTTAGCCGGTTCAGCCGGCTTGGCGGGAAATCGCACGTGTCGCACTCACTGTGTTGTCACGAACGACCGAGAAACTACCTCAACGCGTCATTACCGATAAACTACGTAAATATCATAAGTCACTGTTTCTATCCGCCGGTTTCTTTGTTCTTGAGAATGTCAAGGACGCGTGTGCATGAAAATAACGCGAGGCACATATGCAACACAAGCGGCATTTGATTTACAATCGGGGGAATATTTGAGAGAGAGTAACGATTGACCGTTGAACATTGCTTCCGCGTAACGTGACGACGGGAAACTGAAGAGCTATGGCTGAAAACGTGGCCGGTCTTTCGTTACCAGCGGACGCGCGGGGACTTGAGTCTCTAGCGTTGTGTTGTATAGCATAGTATTCGCGGACGCGGGTCTCGGTTGACTGAGGCCAGTATGCAGCGGGGACGTCGACTACTAGCAAGCTGGTAGGGCAACTCAGAGCCAGGCGGCACGCCATCAGCTATACTACTACTGTGTGTGCTGCTGCTGCTGCTGCTGCTGCGCCTCGCTTAGTTCTTGTTGTGTTGTGTGTGCCGTTGAGCCTGTAGCATATACCGCGGCTGAAGGGAGAACCCCATCGCCTCGATTTCGCTGGCGTGGCGCGTTTGTTGTAAATGTGCGCGTGTCGTCGTCGTCGTCGTCGTCGTCCACCTCCTTTACTTCTGCTGAACGTGCGTTCGACGAACGCGTTGTTCGTGAACGAAGCGCTCGGCTCTTGGGTTCGCCCGGTTGAAGCAGCCGGAGCGTTGCAGACGCTCGCCTGGCTTCACCTGCGTCGACGCGCGGGACTCAACGACGGCGCTTTGTTGCGCTATCCCCACTCTCTCTTTCTCTACCGCGTATAAGGCCCCGCGCTCTCTTACCACCACCAATCACGTGTGTACCGTCACATTCGTGCTTCTGCTGCAACGTATCCGCTACCAGCCAACGGAATTGCATGTGTGTGCGTCAGCCTGCCTCGGGGACTGACGCAACTTGTGGGGATGTGGGTTCCGGAAGGTACGAGAGTAGACAAGAGACTGTGGCTGTTAGTTAGGTTTGGGATTTGACGATGTTTCTTGTGGCCGCGGTAAAGAGTCGGGCCGGGGTTTGGATGGAAGGGGAAATTTTGGCACATCTTTTTATTGATAACTTAGGATATTCCTAGCTATTTTGTACTTGATTTTAATCCCACAATTTAGTTTGGTTTCGGAGAAATTTTTTTCCTGAGATGGAAAATAGTAGCAACTGTAATAGCATCTGTGTTACACTTTCTTATGTTTTTTTTTGTGCTTAAAACGGTTCCATGTCTAAATAACACAGCGTCAAATTACACGTCGAAATACCTGTCAAAATAACACAGAATAAACAAAAAAAATGAAAAGTCGCAAATAACATGCGACCAATCATAACATTTACAAGTGTTATTTTGACGTATCACCCTTAAAACCGTAGACAACATAGCGTAAACTATACGAAGTAATTGGACAAAAATAACTGTTTTTGGAAATAGGAATTACCGGAATTCTAGTGACAATAGATTTTCTGAAACGCAGAGACATTAAAAGGATCAAGACTGTTGGTGATCCGCGATGAAAGGGAGAAATTACGTTATGCCAGGCAACGCGTGAATCCCCGCACGGAAATGGATATCCATTTAACATAATATCCAGTGCAATATACTTTCAATGAACAATAATGTAAGGTACGGTACGTAGAGTTACTCGTGTGGGAGTTAAGTTGGAAATGTTATTACAAGCGTGAGAGAACGCTTTTGAGCTCATTATTGCCCTCGGTATTATAGTATCTTGCACTACAGTGTGTGGATAGTATCGAGTCCCTCGAGCCGAGGTTCCGTGCACTATATACACGGTACCTACCGGACAACCACGTATTCCCGACGCCCCGGTTGACTGGCTCATTCAGCGCTGGCCTGTTCACACACGGCCAAGCCGGTTTTACTACTTAGCCACATCTTCTCTCGCTCGCTCGAGCGTATATACACAGTAATACTCCGCTGATACATCACAGACTGTGCGGGGCTTTCCGATCACACGCCTCCTGTATACATAAGTCGCTGAATTATTGACTCCTCGTAATTAATCCATTGATCGGTAATGCTAGATCGCAGCAATAAACACTCGAGTGCGTTCGGATGATCGAATAGAGAATAAAACGAGATCCATCAGAATCGGATATTTATGAACGGTCGGTAATACAGCTATAATTAAAATTTATGTAATATGACTCAATTTACAAGGGACATCTACGGTGGAGGTTGTCCTTGCTATTAGTATTTTATACTAGCAGTTTATATGTTATTTAGAGGAATGAGAGGGAATTCAAAATACTTTTCGATGGTATAAGAACTTGAAAACAAAACATGCCTTTTGGAGGTGCCAAAAAATTAATATTGTATAATAATAATTCAATAATGTAATCAACAAATCGATGAAAACAAAATTCTTCAGTGAATCTTCCGGAAATTTAACTTTTTTGCAGTGAAAACGTTCATTTTCCTGCATATGTATGAATTTTGAAAAATGTGTGGAAAGTCACGCGATTCAAAGGGGATATAAAAATTGGTAAGAATTTCTACGTATTTAGAAGAGTGAACATATCATTTTCGAATAATTATTATACGAAATGAATCCGTTCAACAACTTTACTACGATATATTCGCGGTAAAATGACTATTGTAACGGGTATATAAATTTACTACACGAGTATAACGTGAAATTGATTTACATTTAATTTTGCTTTAACTTGAATTCTGCCACACGTACATTTGCATTTTATTTTGTATATTAAATTGAATTTCCTACATGGATTTAGTGGTAAAAAAAACTGTACATTGAATTACTATACAGTATATGAATTTTAAAAATATTTTTTACAGTCTGAGTATAGACAGACATGAGAGAAGTTTCCGTCGGTAAAACGTGTTGGTGCCTCGAGAGAAATGACGGCTGGCACACGCCGTAACAGCCGGTGCTTCGCCGAGACCACCTCGCACCTGTTTCGATTCTTTTTCTGTACGGAGAGCCGGATAATCTGATGCCCGAGACCACGCGCCTAACCATCAACACCGGGCCACCTTGTCTTTTCCCGAAGAGAGAGTGCAAACTGGCGAGCTTGGGATCATGTTCCCGATAACGACTGTTTCTCTCGCTGACTAACCGATGGACCAGGTGGAAAATACTTTGAATAACTTTCACCGAATATTTTTGCACATTGTGTAATTATGGAATTTTTATTTTTTCGCTTGTCGTGATCTATTGACGTGATTTTATGCCAGAAGACAACAAATTTTACATCAGATTACAAGGTACACTGTTCATAAGTTTGAATTAATTTCTACGCTTTAAATTTTTTTTTTCAGTTTAAAAAAATATTAATAACTTGGTAAAGTAAGAAGAAAAATATCGTTTTGCTTCCTTCATGAAATTTTTTTTTTTGAGATTTTTATGTCAAAACACTAAAAATGATACATAAGTTAAGTTTGTAAAAAATTTAAACCACATAACAAATTATGATGAGCCTGTGCATTTATCATTGCTAATAAGTCTGATTTCATATCTCAAGTTTGAATTCGCTATCTTATGTTTTGTTGAGGTTAATGCAATAACATCATTTTTCCAAAACTCAAAATTCCGACGAATTTAAACCATATTGCATATTATGACGAAACTACGTACTAGGTAGTAACAATTTCATGTATGAAATTTGAGTACGTTTTTTCATGCTTTGCTAAATTTAGGGCAAAAACGTAAATTTTTCGAAAATTTAAAAACTCTATAAAATCTGAACCGTTTTTCCGATTTCTGTCAAATTCAATGCCAAACAATAAAACAAAATTTCCTCTATGAGGAAGCAAAAATATTTAAAGAGTCATAAAAAGTAACGAAATCGGTTAGTTATTTTAACTGTCATTTTATGAAAAATTATTGTTCATCGTGTACGACGTATTGTTTTTGTTGGATAGTCGAAGTGATTACAGTTTGTTGCTTTCAGTGAAGGACTAGGGAAAGTTAACTCATCGGACTTGAGCGAAGTTACGATAACGCTCGTTCATTCGCTGGCCTATAGGTATACTACCCGATGAAAACCGCAATAGCTAACTGGGTCGCCAGTGTTGGCCACTTACGTGTACGTAACAGTGCAGGCGTTTGTATATATACGATACTGTGTCGTATCGTGGAAGCAGGTACCGGTCGAAGTTCGTTGGCCTTGAACTGTCCCTCGTGAGTCATGTCACGGACGGCGAGCTTCGAAACATCAGGGATGATCGAAGACTCCCGTAAACGGTTCAACAGTTAGTGCAAGGGTACAGAAAAAAAACGTATCAGTGAACCACTGATTCAATTTTTTTACAGCCTTTCTGTGACTCGAACGGATTGCATTTTTTTACCATTAAAGAGGAGGCGTTTTTGCAACAAAAATAAAATTTTCAAAAACTAAATGAAATTCTAAAAAAAGTTATGAATATTCAGGAAAATTAAAGAATATTTTTTCTATCTTAAAAGAAATGTTGACGAGTGATTTTTTAGACAATGGGCTTGATTTTTTTTCCGGTGTTTATTACATCGAAAGTTGTTCGTAATTCTATCTAAATCTTGGTTTGATTGGAATTCTATTTAAATCTTGGTTTGATTGGGGAAAAAAATTAAAATTGCCAGTGCTTTTACAATTTTTCTGAATGTTTCATGGAAAAAATGACAATTATGAAGTTACAGCTACATTTGATAACATTTTTTGTTGCAAATGTGTTTTGCGTATATTTAGTCGTGATGAATATATTTTTCTTAAGGAAAATAGCGTTATAATGAATAAGTTGTAAAAGCGTATAAAAATGCAGGTAAATTCTCTATCCTCACATGATTTTCATAATGCGAATCTTCTCAATTAGCTTTAAAAGCAAGTTCGCCCATAAACACTGTGCTAATTTCTGAGATGCAGCTCTCGTGGGTTAAAACTTGAAACTACTCATACACAAAACTTGTTACTTTACAGTGTAGAAAATTTTACAGTGAATAGTTAATACATGGCCTCAGAGATAGTTGAGAGATATTCGCCTCTTCGGAGTTCGTGCCAAGAGCTATGTGTTGTAACATTTTCCAGATTGTAGCAAATAAAGCCGGAAGCGCAGTGAACACTTCACAGAATATTGAAATTTTAACTTTTCAAGGCTCACAACTTAGAAACTTAACTGAGATCCGGGTCAAACTTAAATTTCAGGAAACTCGAAAAGACGCCAAAACTTGACCTCTATTAGTCAGCAATTAAATCTTTCGAATTCTGAGTCATTGTTTAACACGCTTACATTTCTCCGAAAAGTGGAAATTTCAAGCTGTCTGCCAAACTTTTAGCTGTGAATCTATCTGCACGAATAGAACATGTCAAGGGTCAGTATTAAAAAAGCATTTTTATCAGGTCACGAGTGACAAAACTTTAAAAATTGTTCTTTAAACCTTTTCTAAGGAGAACCAATAAATACGAAGGTGAATCTGTGGATTAAAGAGATTCTACTAAATGCAAAAAGTACAAATAATGTTTGAAATCGTGACATTACTGTATCACAGTATGACGCCTCCTTAAAAGGTACTTCTCGATGATTTTCCGAGTCATAAATAATTTGGAAAACTACCAATATCCCAGTAGCTTGACAAACGCCGTGATTGCGACTCTAAGCGATCTACATCAACGTGGCGAACTATAGAAAGAGTGAAAGGTAAACCTTTTAACGAGTTTCCGCGCAGCTTGGAAAACTTCTCGAGTGTAGGCGCTTATACTCAAGGGCTGGCAGACGAGTTCGGAAGCAGCAGCAGCAGCAGCACCAGCGACAGAAACGACCAACTTTTCGCAAAAGAGTCGATAAGTCAAAGTTGGCAAAGTGCGGGGAAGAAAGCAGCTACTCGGTGAAAAGGTCGGCTCGTTCGCACTTGATTCGCGCTAGAAGTACCACCTACATCTCTGAACTTCCCGTGTGTACTCATTTTTGTCGGTATATACATTCTCTTTGTTGACTTTTTAATGGCGGCTTGAATTTCAACACTGATTAAAAAATGTCATTGATTTAAAAACAGATTTTTTGCGGGGCGAAGAAAAAAAAAATATTTCCAAAATTAACTCTTGTTCCTCTTCTTAGACTTCCATATAATTTTTTTTTTTGTGATTGGATTACATTACACGAGTAGTCACTAATATATGGGGCAATCCATCTCGTTTCGACCAGGATTTGACCTCGAACTCTTCAATTAAGCTCGTAAGTTTTTGTAGGCTTAGTTGGACCCTCAAAAGCACCAGTTTTTTTTTTCTATGGCAATTGTTCAAAAATATATATTAAGAGTGACTTATTAAATGCCATGTTTTAAAGATGTTAACAATTTTTGAAAAATACCAAAGTGGGCAAGATTTTTCTTCTTATAGTTTTTGAGCTTTTTATATTTTAAAATTTTATTTTCTATAAAAACAGCTTCACGTTTACGTTTCATCTCGTTATAACGTAATTCGATCAAACGAGCGCGTAAATAAGATCCAAAGAAAAATTCAAAATGTTATCAAATTTAAAGAACTGACGATTTGCGTTATATTTGTACTCAAATCTTGTTGCAATTGTTTATTTTATGAATAAAAATCCAAATTAACCAACATATCCACGAAAAAATTTTCAAACAATGAAAATGTAAAAAAAAGCACAAAAAAAATTCTTCCTCTATCGAAAGGCTAAAAACCAAAGCATCAAAAAGTGGCTATTAGATGAGGGAAAATATTCGGAGTGCCAGTTGACCTCGTCGAGGAGGTGAATTCGATTTATAATTCGAGTATCCAATATTCATTGTAATACGGAGGAAAGTCCTTTATTAGTAAAGCAGTGCCAAGTTGGAGCGAAATCAACAGAAGCGACTGGCGAATAAGAGTCATAAACGTTGGAAACGAGAGTGAATGAATAAATATGAAAGGAAAGAAGAAGAAGAGAGGGACAAGAATAGTTGATAGTGCGAGACTGTGACGGAGAAGGACAATTGGAAGTGAGTTCCTCAAGCGACATCCGAGTCGCTAAAAGGAGGAGAAAGAGAGACACCAATAAAGATTTGCATTTGAGATATGTTTTTATCGACTTCAAGGATCGAGTCCCCTTCTCCACCTCATTCTCCTTCCCTTTCGTCTTGTGAATAACAGCGCGCTACGGTAACGATTATTAGGTGAAGAACCCGGCACGGTTGCGCTTTTACGAGATATTTATCGGAGCGCTTTATAGTCGGTAGCAATTATAGCTTCTCGGCTCACGGCAAGTTGTGCGCTCATTCGCTCGTGCGGTTATATTATGACGCCTTACTATCCTCCTCTCGGCTAGTGACGCAGAATTGCAGGATACTCAATCCTCGACATGTTTTCGCTTACCATTGTCATTCATGTTTCATTCGACAGGCGGCGACACTTGCCCCGCTACACCTCAAAATTTTAAAAGCTGTTTATTTCTAAACTACTCGGCAGATAGAACGCAAATTTTGGGAGAATGTGAGGAGCTATGGCAGAAATAGGCTAAGCTACTGGGTCTTTGAAACTCAAAGTCGTTTGTTCGGGAAAGCCGAAAAACAAAAAAGTGAGGTTAGATGCAAGGTAGACAGCTCTATACATGTTTAGACACATTGACGATCAAATTCAGAGCCAAACACTGTTACGTTTGGCGTTAACAAAACTTAAGAACAGAATTTTAAGGAAAGCTGTAAATTAACAGGTAATGTGACAATTCCAAGTGTCAGCTTTTTTTTAAAATGCATCGACGATGCTGACGCCAAGTCAGCGATAATTGCAAGTAGACAAATTCTTGTGTTACTGTGCGGTCACTCACATCCAGGCTTTTCGAAAGCTCGGAAAAATAGTGGCAGTGATGAGAAATCCCCTAGATTCATTTAAGGCATGAAAAAAAAGGTTCTTGCGAGGGAGAAAGTGATGGAGAAGAGCTTTCGTCGCGGATTAGATTGGTCGGTCGGCTCGTTGAATTAGATTCAACGCATCGGTGGGACTTTTCGGAGGAGGTACTCGAGCGACGATCAACTCCCTGACAAACGCGTTCGGTGCCGGCGATTGGGTCGTCCCGTAATATATAGATCGATGTAGAGGTACTACAAGAGAATAGAGAACGGCGAGACGAAGTGAGTGAAACGCTCGAGATCGTCGAGTGGAGACTCGCCGTAGACCTCAACTGGGACATCGAAAAGAGGGGAAAAGACGATGGGGGAAGGGGTTAATCAAGTTGAACGTTTCAATTATTCCAATTCGAGTCGAGGACGAAGGGGTGCTAGAGAGTGTCTCCGGATCTCTTCTCATTCGTGCGGCTAACCGGCGATCGATAGACCTCGGGATTATCACTTTAACAGCCACGCAAGAAATTACAGGCTGCTCATGAATTTTATTTCTTCTTTCAGGCTAAATCTCTCCAAGTTGAATTCAGTGATTAACGACGTTTCATCAATTCGAAAGAGATGTAACTACATCATTTTTGTACTAATTATTAGTCTCTTATCCAAATAGGATTTTATTTTTATTTTACAGAATTAAATATTCGTTTATGAATTTATATCATCCTATTTAATAATCATGAATCTTATGATTAACGCTGTGGGTAATTGCAATAATTGTCTGTGGTTTTTATTAATAGATCTTCGATCTCTAAAAATCGATGGAAAAATGGAGCATATACTTATTACGATAAATAATAAAAATTAATGATGAAATACGTGGAGAGATATTTTACAATTACTCTCAATTTTTCGCACAGTTTTATTGAAAATATATTTTGGTGTTTTATTCAACAGTTTGAATACGTCTTATGAGAGCTGCAGATTGTTGTATTTAAATAATGATTATTATGAGAATAATCGCACTGTGTATATTCATTTGAAAGGGGAAGACATTTTTTTAATTCTGCTTTCAAACAATTTTTTGTCTTATAAGTTCTAAACACTGTTATATTCATCATTATGGTAGATTAAAGTCTATAATAATAATGAATTCGATAACGATAAATCGAGGCTCTCTGGAAGATTGAATAAAGGTCAATAATAAAGTGGTCGGATTATAATTCGACAATAATTGCTCTTAATAAAGACTACAACCGCAGAGAGTACATCGAACTTTACTCCAACAGCAACGATACCGCAGATTTCCTGCGTATTTTTTGCGATAATTGCTAAATGAATTGGCTCTCGATACGTTGGCGCCTGCAAGTACGAAATGAACACGGAGGAGTGTTTGTTACAAGTGCTTGAGGGCAGTCGACCGAGCTGCGAGTACTCGCGACCCTCTGTAATATATTTACTGGACTTGATTTCCGCGTCGAACGATTCGATCGCAATAAATTTAGAACGTCGAGTTTGTAAAATCCCTTTTACCTTCCGATTTTGTGCAAAATTTTATTGATTCATTTTTTTTTATCTAATAGATTCAACATATTTTTATGACAACTGCAGATTATCGTTCTTGAATATTGTTGAAATAATTGTACCTTATATATATATATATATGAAAAAATATGATTTTACAATTTTACTTTCAACCGATTTTTTTGCTTAGTAACCTTTGTCAATTTTTTTTTTCAGATAAGTATGAGTATATCACATTGTGATAATAAATTAATACATCACAGTAATTTGAACGCACTTCGTGACTTAATATTGACACATCGGAAAAGTATTTCCTTAAGTACATTATGTAATACAATTTAAAAAAACGATCGAAGATCGAATGTATTCATATTGTTATCTGGAGTAAATAAAAAAATTCATTCACCCAGTCACTCAAAAATATTGTCCACATTGAAACAAATATTGTTTTGACCGAACGATAAATTTTGTAAGTAGGACTCACGATATAACCCGAATATGATATGAATAAATATTTTGTCTTACATTTTGCACAGGACAGTTTAATTAACAATCAACAAAATATTCAGTAAAAAACATGAAATATTTTGTTGAGCCAATACATTTTGTTACATTAAACGAAATACTAAATGAAACATATAATTGATTCAAGTAAATAGATCACTCGAAAAGACCCAAATAAATGGTTCATTTGGCTGACTCCGTTGATTCCACCAAATATTTCTCAGCGTAGAGACAACAACCACAAAAAGTACATCGAACCTCATTCCAAGAGCAGCGATCCCCGAGATTTCCTGGGGATTTTCGCGATAATTGCTAAGTGAATTGGCCCCTTGTTACGTTGGCACACACAAGTACCAAATAAATGCGGAGAAGTGTATGTGACAAGAGGTTGAGGGCAGTCGAGCGAGGTACGAGTACTCGCGAGCCACTGTACAATCTACTCGACTTAATTCCCTCGTCGATCGGTCCGATCGCGATAAATTTAGAGCAGAACGTCGAGCTCGTAAAACATTCCTCGGTAGGAGAGGAGAGAGGGATAGAGAAAGAGAGCGCTCGGTGAGTGCGTGGCTCCCCTGCCGCTGTTGCCTCGTTGCCACGCTCGTTCATTCGTTCGTTCACTCGCGCACGCGTTCATATATAATGTCCCGTCTCGTGAACGTGACGAACGAGTTTGGTGGTGTCGAGAGGCTGTGCGTGCTCGCCTAGTGCGTAAATGGATCCACACTATGTTACTATACACTTTATACACTGTATACACAGTGTACAACTCGTATCGGATACGATTCCGCACCGCGTTTACTCGGCTCGAAGCTTTCGTGCGGCTCTGTTACTGCTGATACAGCCACCACTGCCAGTCACTATCACCAACCACCCTTTTGTCGGACCGGATAACCAAACAACTGGCCCTTGCATCACTCTGCTCTCGAACTTCCCGAATTTTTTTAAATACATTTTTTCCCCCATTTTTTCTTTCACCGTCTGCTTTGTGGAATTTTTTTAAACTTATATTTCTCGGCATGGAAAAAAAGTACATCCAAGATATGTTGAAAAATATATCTCGGATATGTGGGATATATCTTGACTGAAAAATACTATAACTGAGATATATTTTGGGATATATACGAAATATATGCGAGTGAAAAATATTTATGGAATACATCCGAAATAAATGAAAAATATACTTGGAAATTTAAAACGAATTTAACAAGTTTTTTTTCCAAACTGACAGATCGATTCCTGAAAATTGCTTTATGCCGTGCATACTGTATTACGAGAAATGATTATTTTGGACTACTTATTTGTCAATTACTAAAAGTACTCATTTTCATGCACGTGTGACAAAAAAATATTTCTTCAGAAAACGAAGAAATTTATTATTTTTCCAAATGTAAGAAAAAAAAATGCAAAACAAAACAAAAAAAATTGTCAACTTAACATGTATTTTTAGAGTAAAAAACTGACAGATCGATTTCTAAAAATGGTTTTATGCCGTGCACGCTGTACTGCGAGAGATTATTGTTTTGCATTATTTATCTGAGAAACAAGGGGAATAAGCAAGAAGTTTAGGGCATGACCTCGCCCTCTTGGGGCACGGATAACAGATACACGGAAATAAGCCCAGTTGGTACACCCACACAGAGAGGATATTGTGTAATACATGGTGCAAGGGGTAGTATCGCACTGCGATATCTCTCACGGTAGAACGCGGGGCCTGTGGTTCATGATCGTGAGCAAGTAGGTCGAAGGTGCAGTGCAGATAGGCAGCCACCCTCAACTCCATTCCGCCTCTCCGCAACGTATGTACGTGTATATTTGTGGCGTGTACGTGCCGCAATCGATATTCGATATTTAATTTGGACACACCAACGATATCGAGCATGTGCTCTGTGAGCGAGGACGGTGACTTCCGGTGTTCGTTCATCTATAATACTGAGTACACTCACTCGCGCCAGTCAACCAACTCCTTTCAATCGCCAACTCGCCAGCGAATCATTGTACTAGCCAGTGAATGAACGTGGGGGAGGTCAGCATCCTGTATATAAAATCTCCACGCCACAGTTATTTTTTTTCCCTCCGGCAAACAAAGAGTCGAGTCCGATTTAAAAAATTAAACCGACTCATTCAAGCGGTACATTTATTATTCACTCTTTACTCTTGTTGCCATTTTTATTTATAGACCAGTCATTGGGATGTCCGATTTTAGGGAAGTCGATATAAGCGGTGGATATCACATTCTAAAGACAAATTGAAATTTTCTATCATTTTTACAAAAAGATATTGTTGATATATTACGTAAGAAACGGTTGAAAATTTTACTTTTCACCTCACACTATTTTTATGCACCGCATATTGTTACAAAATTCCAGAATTTCAATGCTCGATGTGTACTTAATGAGGTTGAAAAGTAAGATTTAAAAAAATACGTATATCATTTGCATAATCTTTTTTTTAATCCCTATTTTCAGGTGACTCGGCTCCTTGAGTAAAAATATCGTAAATACCTGGAATAACGTATTGTAAAACTTCTCCACCATTTAAATCAATGCATTTCTATTCCAATGACAGACCGAAAGAGCCAGAATTTATCGTGCATGAATATTCAAGCTCCTCCCGTCTCCAGATTTAGAAAGCATATGATTATTATTACTCCGCGAGTTGATTAATTTGCTTGCCAGTGAGCAAGTCGACCGAGATTATTATTAGCGCTACTTATAACCCAAGTACAGTGGATTAGGTGGCTCGACATTTTCATGCTAAGTTTGTAACAAGTTCCGGGACTTTCTGGAGATAGTAGAAGCTCCGGGAAAGCGAAGGACGGCACGATAATCGAGACTGCCAAGCCACGATGGAATATCACGTCGGGTTATCGCAGCAGCGATATTAATTTATCGGATTCGTTTATTCAGGGGTGCCGGAGGGTCTCCAGTGACAGAACTTGCAGAGGAGAGAGAGTGGGAGAGAGTGAACGCTGTGAGAAGAGACGAAACGATGGAGTGATAGAGAGCCAGCGGTGAACGATCGACGGTACAACGAGGAAGCGATTGAATATTAAGTGGCACAGACTCTAGCATCAAAGTTGGTCGTGAGTAGTTGGTATATGTACCAGGTATACACGCGCGGAACCCGAGAGCTTCACAGAGAAATACGGAGAACGCAGAGAAGAGGTGAAGGCTTCGTTGTCGTCGTCGTCGTCGTCGTCGTTGCCGTCATCGTCGTCATAGCGAACCCGCGCGAGTTCGAAGAGGTCGCGAGACGCGAGAGAGGAGGAGGCGATTTGCCAGCGGCGATTTCAATAATTAATGTCACGGGAATTGCTGCCTCGCTGCCGTGGACTCTATGAGCTTGGAAATTCTCTTCCGGTGTCAGCAGGGTTAATACATCAACTCACTAGGGACATAGCCCACATACTGAAACAATTATTGTATCAAAAGATTGTGCAAAGACACGCTCTTCTCATTTTCATACTGTTGAAACACATAATGTACTTGGGAATTAGTAAATTAGGTATTTATTTTAAATTACTTGAGAAGTACCTTGAAGAAATTGTGTCTGTATTCAATTATCGATGTGCACATTCTTTCAAAAAAAATTCCAATGTCATTTAAATGGATTTATTTGTTGGAGAATAAGACACTTTTGAAGTAAGACGTTTTTGTTGTTATGGCGTCGTCAAAATTATTTGAAAAAATTTCAATAAAAAGTTCACATGACACAACAAATTTATGTTGAAACAATTTCTTTCTACGACCTTAATTTTTCAAAATATATTGGCTTTAAAGAAATGATTCAATTTTCGTAATATTTGATTTAAGAATCTGGAAAAATTGGGAGGAGTACTTTTAAGTGGTACCAAAATGTGTCTAATTATTGGACTAAGCAAAGAGTTGTGAAAATAAGTGGCTGAATTGACGAAGAATCCCTCATGTACCTAATACTTTATTTAATAATTGACACCATGCAATGTGGACTTTTCAGTGTGCATCGATTTGTGATAAGAACATAATGTCGCTTCGAAGGTTGACAAAAAATTAGGCAATGTGCGAGACTTGATAACGGTTCTCTGTCAAGGGCACGTACGGCCAATTACCTGCACATTCGCCGTATACATCACGATTTAAAACGCACAATGAAAAAATCGGACACGATATTGGGCTCGAAAAGCGATATGAGAGATCGTTAACCGTTTACACGGGCCATACAATACGAGAACTTTTCAGCGCTTTGGACAACGGGGCTGACGATGGGTAAGGGGCGGACAGCCCGTAGAAATCGCACATACTCGAATTTGACGCGCGTGGGTGACGGGCTAGTCAGCTTCGGTTCGTTAAGCCAATAATAGGCGTTTGAAAGGCAGGGGCGACGGGACAAGCCGAAGCCCTAGGCTTCATCGCTATCGTATTGGTGTATCCCCCGATTTTGTTCCTCCCCGAATGCTTAATTCATGAAACTCTGTCGACACGCTTCCACTCAAGTTTCGTTCATTCTGTATGAGCCATTCTATATCAACTCTACCTGCGTCTGAGTCTCGACCTTTCGAATTTTATCCCAGGTCTTTAATGTTATGTCATCTGTAAGAGGCAACCACAATTTTTATTCCATTTTTTTTTAACAGTTATTATGATCATTTAATTATGAACATATTGAGAGCCGTAAAAATCTGACAAAATTACCATGGACAATGTATTACGTATTGATATTTTTGGACTTAGACCTAAAATGTGCCGAACCTCGGTTCTATTTTTTTTAAGATTTACAAGAAAATGAAAATTGATTGAAGTTAAGGTTGGAGCGCTCCACATTCGTTCAATGAGTGATAATTTTTGTAAATCGTGTATACTAAGATATATTCCGGTCGTGAATATGTTTGTTATCAGTAGTCATAAGTATGTTTATTGTTGAAAAAAATCTAATTCAAATTATGGATGCTTCTTGCGGATGAAATTAGGAATAGATCCAGTTGAGTAAGAAGATGATATTAAAGACACTTACGTGGCGGCTTTGGAGGTTCGTTCGCTGGCACCTCAGTCAACTGAAAAAAAAAACCAAGAATATCTTAGTTATCTTAAAAAAAAAGCATTAATTATATTCATAAAACATAATCATATTAAATAAATCATTTCTCAATTGCAGCTTACAACATAAAACCATAAATCCCTAATTACTAACAAATTTATTGGTCGAGAACATCAAGACTTTAACGCTAGAAAGCAACCAGATCAAAGGAAAATTCTTCAAGCAGTGTTACCTAATTAAAGTATAAATTAATAATCGATTCATTCGCGAATATCAATCGATCATTACCTCGTTTATTATTTACAATAAATGAGTAGTAATAACGAAATCGATAACTTTCCGGTTTATTGTGTAAGAGACTTCACGACTGTCACCTTCGGTCATACATAAAGCAATTAAACTCCCCAATTAGTTCACCCGAATTAATTTGTATGTTTACAATTTTTTAAAAATATTACTACTTGATAAATCGTATGAAAAAGAGTATAAAATAACTTTCAAAAACAACTCCTAAATCGGAGTTGCGCAAGGACGCCAAGAATTACCGTGTTACAAGTCTGCGGTTCGTTAATAATCCCGGTGAGTTTCAACGATTTTATTATTGTCGTATCTTTCAAACATAAGCCGGAGTTAACTACTCGGATGTGTATACTTTCGCACACACTGTGCTTCTGTCTCGTCGCTGTATTCTGCGCGGTTGTGAGCACTTACGCGAGCTTATAGGCACGCATGGGGTCCGCGAGGATGAAAATTTATCGTACCAAAGCGCTTATCCCTCTTTACGTTTTACATTTATTTCTCCGCGCGGTTTCCGCAAGGAGAAACCCGTTGCGCAAGGGTCGAATCGACCGAGCAAAAGAGAGAGAGAGGAGAATCACGATATAAAAAGACTAGGACGGAAAACGTGAAACGAGAAAGAATAAAAAGAAAAGGGAAGAGACGAAGAGCGGAGAAAATTTACGTTCGCGAAAGGATCGGGACGTGTGGACCGGAGAAGTGCGAGACCAAGTTAACTCGCGCCTTTACGAGCTTATTTCCACTGGGACTTCATGGCGGCCACTGCCGCACGTCTCGTTTCCGCTTCCTACGTCTTCCTCACATTTTCCGATACGTTTTTTTTTCTCTCTTTTTTTTATTTTGCTCTCTCTCTCTTCGCTTTCCCTTCTACAACGGGTTTCCCTGTCGCGGCTTGCCTCTGCTCTCGTTCCTAGGCACATAGAGGCACGCGAGTTCGCAAATTTCTTGAAGCGTTGCCAAGTGGCACGAGGAGGATACGCCGCTGCTTGGCAAGTTGCTCTCTGACGTCCTACGTACGTATCACTACGACGAGTACTCTTCTCTTTACTCGCTTTCCGCCATCCATCTATTGTTTGAGCTACGGAAAGCAACGAGACACGAAGGAATACTCCACCATCCGTGTAATTAGCCTGAGAATGTTTGCAAAATTTACTGTTAAGAAATCAATGACGCGGCTTTGTGAAATTCACCTGTTTAGACACACGAATGCTTGGTATTAAACCGTAAGAAATGTACTCGTGACTTTCTTATCACATTTGCTATTGGCGACTTTCTTATCACAGTTTAGAAATTTGAGAATTTCGTACATTGAGGGGTAAAACTCTTAAATTTTGGAAAAATTGCACCCTTTCTATAAAATTTAATTTTAGAAAATTTGTATGTACTTCTATAGCCTATCGTATGCAGATGATGAATTCGTTTGCTTTTTTGTGCCAGGTCTTATATTTTATGAGAAAACCTGTCGCCAAAATTATAGATGAGAATAATTAAAAAAAAATTATTTTCCATGGTTTAATATGTGTTAAGCAAACCCTCTGAAAAAAAAATTCAATTTCTTTTTTTCATACTCTTAAAATAAATCGTCAAGGTAAATTCTTTTCTTTCGCTGCTCGAGTGATATTATCCCTTGAATGTGAACTTGATCCTGATTAACTTTTTTTTTTAAATAAAAAAACAGAATTTATTCGTATATACGTAAGAGATTTAATTTACACTGTTTTCATCCAAGGCAATAAAGCAAAACACCTTTATTCTAATTTTTCCTAAAGACGTTCCGAAGTCAGAAGCAAATCTTTCAATTAACGTATGCATTAATGAATACTCAATAGGAACATTTAATATGCAAAACATGATCATATCGTTAATAAAATTACGTTGAACGTCGAATAAAAATACTTTCGTCTCACAAATCCCAAGAAAGCAAAAAGCCTGCAATAAAAAGAAATAAAAAGAAATAAAAAGCTGGGATAAAGCCTCACCTTGGCGAGCACTGGGTTGAAAGTGAACTTGGATTCGAGTTCCTTCCTCGGCGTCTGTGCAATGGCCGTGAGTGGCGTGGGCGGCATCGTCATTTCCTGCAACGACAAAGAAATATTTATAAATTAACGTTCCTTCCCCACATCGTCGCGCGTAAGTGACTACAAACTATTACACATGGTACATAGAATAATGCGAGATGAGAGTTGCGCGAATGATGTGTGTAATAAAGTGAGTGACTTATGACCGCGTCTGCGTATTGCACGAGAGCGATAAAAGAATACGTCAAAGAGTTACAAAGGGGGGCCTTAAAAATGGAGGAAAAAGTGCCGCGACTGTCTCGACGACACCCGTGAGTTTGGAATTTATTTCACCTTCACTCAGAAGCTACCGAAGGAATTCCTCGACGATAATACACCTTAATGATAATTACAGTGTCCCCTTGAGAACATGATGAACGGTGTATTCAATTACCACAGCAATTTCACCAGCGCCTGATAATTCTCTCAGCTCCTTAAATTATGTACAACGAAATAAAATCCTTGAAGAAAAAAAAATAAAAAAATAGAAAAGTATCAAAACCCATTTCCCTCATCCACAGGTCATGAAACTAATTGAAAGCTCCGACAGCGCTAACTTTTGGCGCGATGGCTCGGAAAATTTGGCCCTCATCCAAAACTTGGCTATCGAGAGAATAATTTAGTTTTCGGTAAGAAATACGTGTTGCTACCACCAAAGTGGCTACGTTATTGTCAAAGGAAACAACTCAATCGTGCAGATGACATTCGATAGCATTAAGCTCCACAGGACGATTAATGCTTGCGTCAGCTCATTGTCTACGTATCAGATTTGATGAGGATATTCCATTGCAGAGCTCAAGCTATTGGCCATAGTCGTGGAGACTTCGATTGCGACTATGTAAAGGTCTCCTTGATGTGTAGGCTTATGGTACGACATTCTAACGACTATGAGGTGAAATTGTGTTGGTCGGTGATGAGGCCGGGGTTCGCTATGTCACAACTCAGTTGGTAGGTAAGTGAGAAACGATGGTCGACGATACTAGCCCTCTCTGAAAATACCAGACACCATCCGGCGACTTATCGATTCTTGGCTGGTTGCTGCGAAAGCGTACCACCACTTTTACCAGTAGCATTACCGTCTATACCAATGCAGCTGACTCTCTTCCTCTACCAGTCTATGTACATGAGGTTGTACAGAGGCTGGTAGTGGAAATAAGAGGGTGGTTGCACCCTGCAACACAGCCACCCCATGAAACGACTTCCAAGCTACTCCGCAGAGAACAACTTTGAAATCGTCTCTCGCGTATAAAGCTTCCTTGGCGACGGTGTGCTGAGGCCGCACGGTAGCGATACACCATCCCGCCGACCGGGCAAACTTTGAGAATTAACGAGCAATGCCACGCGCGACCTCTTTCCACCGTAGACTTGCTCTCGAGACGATTTTCATAGGCTACTGCACTACCAACACTCGCGAAATGTCCCAAGTAATGTCAAACAATGATGCAGTTGACTATGTGAATCAATAAGGTGAAAGAAATTTATCACAGATTCGTATATCTTGATTGAGGAGTTTATTGGGATGACCAAATTTATAGGGATGTTTGTTTATGCGGGAATTTTGTCAGGGATGATATTTCAACGTAGGATGGTTACAATCATTTGAAATTAATGAATGTATTAATTTCAGACAAACTCCATTCTGAATTCCAATTATAACAAAAAATGTAATACAATCTGCGACAAAATCTGTAATAAGAAGGGCTTCAACGAAAAACCACTGTTTCTGTGATGGAGGACGTCTATTCCAGTCTTGAGAATGATGAAATATATAAGCTCGTGTACCTGTATTCAATATGTTATCCACAAGTCATATGGCACACTTACATAAATGTCTTTCGAAACTTCACAATTTATAATACTTATCGGACATACT
This sequence comes from Tromatobia lineatoria, assembly GCA_949699805.1. NCBI lineage: Eukaryota > Metazoa > Arthropoda > Insecta > Hymenoptera > Ichneumonidae > Tromatobia > Tromatobia lineatoria. The sequence continues at coordinate 11,887,962 of OX453050.1, forward strand.
GCATTTGTGGGGAGAAAACTGTGGCGCTGTATTGAGTAATGAAGTGGAAGCGGTACAACAACTTTCATACTTCCGTCATTTGAGAAGTTCGAATATTTTTTGTTGAAGCTAATTTATGGAACACGTTATGGTAAATGATAAGCAATTTTTAGGAAGTTTCCACATGTTCATTTTGACAGATGAAGTGTATAAGCGAAAATTTTTCACGCCAAATCCTCAGAATAATAATATCCAAACCTGGAAATCTATTTTGGATCTACTTAAATTGCAAGTTGGATAATCCATTTAGGAAAACTCGACCAGGATCGGATCACAAACTGAGACGACCACACAGATTTCTTCATGGGCGCGCATCGTCAATTTCGTAATTTTGAAAGTTTCGAAACTTTCGCAAAGACAGTTGACACGTAAAAAAAACAACTTCTTCAAACACAGAACAAGAATAGACGAAAGACTATGTAAAGTAAAGTTTCACAATTGTTTGTGAAGTGGTATTAGATAATTGAACCGTTTACTCCAGAAACGTTAGCCATTCCTAAACTGTCTTTAACCCACTTGAGTTTACTAAGTTGTCATATTTTTGCAATGAAACTTTTATTCTCTATCTTTTCCTATTTTCAGTTAAATGAAAGCAATTCATTCGAATGAAGAGCTTGTCGCGATAGCACTTGAGGCTACAACTGCTCTTTTCATGTGACATGTGACGCCAAACGATGATGTAACACAGCAAGGAGACGATAGTCGTGAAAATCGATGATCGATTAGTTGAAGTTTGTTACTTATAGCATAGGGCATTTCCGGAGAAGAATAGAAAAGGTTGACAAGTGGATTGGGGGCGTGGTGTAGTTATACAGGAAAACGATACATACACCATGCTGCACACGTGCTCCATCGTGCAGGTGACTATAAACCAAGGGTATGGTATGGATAGTCGACAGTGTACCTACGGTATAGCACACAAGGTACACTGGAGAGGCGCGAGCTCGCCGCGAGGCGATAATTATGCGGAGCACGTGAAGGAGCGAGAAAACCCGTTACGACGTTCAGTCGAAGGTGGTTGACGACGTCCCGCTGTTCGTGTTATCGGCCATAAGCATTAACGACAACGTTGCATGTGCATTTCGCTCGACTTCAACTTCATATCACCTCTTTACACTACTTTTAGCTTAATTCAAAAGACAGGCTAGTCTGGTTTCACTGTCACCTAAAACAAGTTGGAGAAAAAAATTATGTAAATGATACACTTTTTTATATCTTAAATTACAATCTTATTGAGAACGTAACAAGCATTATAATTTTGCAATTTTGTAGGCATACAGTGCACCAAGGTAAAAAGGGAATTTTACGAGAAAAATTTTGAAAAAGAATACAATGCAATTTTTTTTCATGCCTGTTTTTAGGTGCTCTTCAAGTAACAAGCTCTGCATTTGATAAATAGTCGCAAGCTGTAATTGCTTTGCATTTGATAGATTGTCACGAGCTGTAATCGCTTTGCACTTGATAAATTGTTGCTGGCAACCGATCCGACAGGTGAACTGTCAGGAAATAGCAAGGATATGCGGGTAAGGATTTCATCTACTTCCAAGAATGAAGCCTTTCGGTTGCTTTCTCTTGTGGCAAAGGTAACTAGCAAACGGTTCAACTGGTATAAGCAGCAACAGCGTCAATTTTGCACTGGCTCCAATGGCTTATAACAGCAGACCCGGCAACCTTGGCTTCCTCGTTCTCGTCGTCGACTTCGCGCACTCGAGCCACTCAAGTTAAAGTGGTCCTCGGGCCACGTGCGCGTAATGGGCCTCGGAAGAGTAACGTTTCCGTCGACGAGACGATATACCAGCTACTGGAACCAACCCCTATGCACACTCGCGGTATTACTACTGCGTTAACACGAAGAGGAGGAAGAAATTACTGGATGAGCGCGGAAAGTACCTTCTTTATATTTTATCAATGAAAACAAAAAGGTTTTACATTCGATCAAAGTGAGCAACCATTCGTATCAAGACATTCCATCACTGGCACGACTGAACGATTAATTGAAAAGTTGTAGACATCAGATAACAAATACACGTAGAGTCCAAAGATTGGAAACATAATTCGTTCCATTTTGCATTGTTAAAGAAAATTATTCAAAGTCACTGATTTCATTTGCTGTGACAGTTGTCAAATTCAAACGAATTTCAGACGAGTTAACAGCGACAATGTTCATCCAGACTATCTGCTCTGAGAAAAGGATAATAATTGAATGAACTGTCTAATTTAGTTCAATTCTGTACACTTGGTTTAATTAAATCGTTTTTTGAAAGGGTAAATATTTTGGAAATAAAGAGAAAAAATTGAATATTTAATTTAATGAAATCCTTATCAAATCAAATACTCAATTGACTCATTCAATGGAATATTTCCTTCCTTCTACTCAACATTCAATTCTTGCAGAAAAAGATTTTGTTGAACCTGTCAATCAAGAATAAGATTTTTATCCAAAATATCTACTCAACTATTGAAAAAAAAAAAAATTTCCCTTCCATAAGGCAAAAATGTATAGAATCAAAACCCAGAAGTTACAACTCATTTATAAAGCAAAAGCTACCATTTCGAGACAAAATTAGTAAATTGCCTTTCCACTTCTAAAAACCCAAAAAATTGTCAAAAAGGCCACCTACACATGAGCATATCAATATAAGTAGTTAAATTATAGCTCCTATATCGACAATATCATGCATATGGGCTTAATAATTTTGCGAGAGCCGAAAATTAATAACCTAAAGTGCATTAACAGCGCATAGTGCAACTTCGCTCGTCCCACCTTGCGAATTGGCAATTATGCAAAATACCTGGAGGTCATTAGCGTATGACTCGAATACTCGTAGCCATGTAGCTTCATGATGTTAATAATAAATTTGCTCAATAATTCTGTCGTTTCTGATGATCGCAAGCCCCGTTAATTGCCAGACGATAGAAAATATTTGACGCCTCTCCTGTGATTGAGTTCGTTATGCACGGTTTACGAGGTACTCACGTGACTCCTACTTTATTATTCATCGTTGAGTTACTCGATAACGTATAGAAGAGTGACGCGTAGACGGGGTTGTTTATTTTTACGGGAATGCCGCGTTGCACAACGGGCATAAAGTTACAGCCGTCATCGTAGGCGCGTCGTTGTCGTGGCCGAAGCGCCAGAACATCGTCGAGCAGCCGATGACACAATCGATCGGACACTCGCCCGTCTCTCGCTGCTGCTGCTCTCTTGAGTCGAGTCGAACGCGCGATGCACGATCACCGCTCGTTGCAATAGAAATAGTTGGCCCAGATTCGAGCACCTGTACGTCTGTGTCTGTCTCTGTGTGAATATTTGACTCGTACACACGGTCTTCATCTTACAGGCTATCTATGCATATACACTTGTATAATAATGGCCCAGTGTCCGATTGTCACGACAGCAATCCTTTCTTTATACTGTTGTCTACCGTATCGATCACTAACGAGTTTAAACTACGACGATTATTGCTATTCTCCCAAGAAATTGAGTAAGCGGAAGTCAACCAAGGAAATATAACAACTGCAGTCCACAGAACTTGTTATTTTACTCCAATTTTTGTAAGATTAAAATTTGAATATCGGAAATACTTAAGATAAAGTGTCTAAAATCAGTTAATGTCATTCTAATCTTTGTATACATTTAATACTGACCAAATTTAATTAAAATGCAAATTTTCCAAATGTCAGCTAATCTTTCCCTGTATTGCAAAATTCCAAACCGTAAAAAAGACCAGATATCCAAGTGCGTCACGGTTGATTTAAATGTCCAATTAGTAATAAAATTGACAATCCTAGCAGAATGTATTTGAAAACCTGGAATTCCTCTTTCGGTCTCTCGCTTCGGTCAAAGTAATCAATCACCATTGAGCGTTATCATTGTCCGGAAAAAACATAATGATTCTTCGAAATTCCATGACAGGAAGCGGAAGGATATTATCGTGTATTGCTCTCGCGATATCGTTTGTTTTTTCTTTTTCTTGACCATAAGATACGATTTAGAAAAAATGGTAAAGTTATCAGAAGAAAAAATAGATGATGATGAGACAGTCAGTAGCTGTACAGCACGGTCTTGGGTCGTGAGCGCAATTAGCAGTAGCCTTTACGATGCTTACCGGCGCAACCCGTATTTTCCCACGGGCGAGCCGTGAGAGAATAATTCATGCCACGCTCGGGCGAGTGTGCGTCCGCGTGTTGCTGCTGCTGCGCTGTATTCGCCGGTGCTGCCATTGCTCGTGCTGCTCTCCGTGTCTGCTTCTCCTTTCAATGTGAGCGTGTATTTCTGTGTTGGTCGTCGGCCACGTCCGCGGGATAGTTCTTCTCCCTTCATCTCCCATACAACAGTCGTACTCTGTTTCGCAGATCGTTCCGGAGGCAGAAAGTACGATAGGATACCTACGCGATGGTCAGAGTCGAGCGTAGCCAGCGGAGCCGTAAATTCCCGGGGAAAATCGAGTACCGCAGCATCGAGGATGAAATGCGTCGAGGGTCGTGAGGGTATACAACAAACGAGGGTAGATACCTATGAGGTATAGCAAATCGAGGTAAATCAGGGGGCGCACGTGCTGCTCCTATTGCCACGGTCGGAGAATCGATCAATCGATCGACGCGCGCATTTTGGGCATTTGATTGTGGTGGAAAAAAAATCGGTTTTTCACAACTTTGCTTTAAATACTGGATTTCAGACCGGATAATAGTGGTTGAGTCGATGTGCGGCTTTGGTGAACCCCCGAATTGAGCAGCACTGTTTGCGGCCATAGCTTCGATTTTTTACCGCTAGGCGGCGCATCAGTTGGCTCATTAACCAATTAGCGGAAGGTCAGTTTTTCTGAAGCTTCGGTGTATATACTTAATTTGAACGAATAAAAATAAAAAGATTTTAAATGTTTGATTTTCCTATACAGGAAGATCGATAACAACGGAATCTTCGGCATCGGTAGAGTCAGACCCCGAGTTACGATTTGCCATACTTTTATCAAAATAAAAATATCACAGGCTGTCATCGTCGAAAGAACAATAACATCCCTTCATACTTAAGTAAGTTTTCTTCGTGTATACAACAGGAAGTGAGAAGAATATATGATGATCAGAATTGAGCATAGCTAGCCAACGAAGCCATAAATTCCCGGGAAAAATCGATTACATCAGCAGCGAGGTTGAGATGCGACGAGGGTCGTGTGAAGGTATTGAACGACGAGAGTAGATACCGATATCATATAGAAAATCGAAGTGGATCTCGAAGCGCACGTGCGACCGCTGCTACTGCAGTCGCTGAGCGATCAATCGATCGCGTACGCGCGCACTTTGGCGTTCTGATCGTGCAGTAAAAAAAAAAAAAAAAGGTTTTCTTTGCTACAGCGTGTGGCCAGATCCGACGAAGAAGTCTTTTTCCGGCGACTCGCGAATTCAGGGGATTGAAGAGGGGTTAGCCTTTTCAATCCCCTGAATTAATCCACTAGGAGCATTCACTCGATAAATTCAGGAATAGCTGAACGATTCAATTTTTATGGATGATCTGAGTGTAACTGCAAAAACAAAAAGCTATCAAACAGATCAAGTCGATGAATAAAATAAAGAAGAGTAATTGTGGTGAAGAGAAGCGATCTGTGGTCAGTTGAAAATAAGATTTAGAATACCGAAAGTAATCGCATGGTATACCAAAAACGAAAAGAAATGAAGACACCGAGAGGAAAGGTTTCGTTGAATCCCGGAAATATGGACCAATGAATTGATTTACTTGCATTTTAATACTATCTTTACCTCGGATGGTTTCAAACTTAATAAAAAGTAGTGACTTTGGATCAAGGAACTATTCATCGAATTCGGATTCATCGAAACTAAAGTATTTTTCTTTGGAATTAATGAAAAGAAAAAAATCAAACTATCTACTTTTTCGAAGTCGATGAAATCACTTCTATCGATACAGAATTTAATACCGTGAAATCAAAACAGTGATTTTTCGGACGAGAAAGATATTGTGAAAGGAAAAGCTCCGAGTAGACAAAGAAGTGATCGAGAAAAGAAGAAAGAGACGCGTAAACGATGACTGAGCTCGTGACAATAAAAGAAAGCGATAAAGGAACGAATGAGATTTTTCCGATACTTGAATCCATGAAGACATCGTAATCGAGAGATGAAGTTGTTTATCCACAAAGAATTGAATGGAATGATGGAGGGTTCTTTGAGAGATTACGCTGCCGTATTGAACGCCACTTCCATGACGCTTTTTCTCTCAGAACGGTCGCGTGTGCGTCACGCGAACCAATCGACACCGTGCGCCATAGAAAGAGAGACAAAGATGAGAACAGACACAGAGAAGTCGAACTTGGCGAGAGATGAATCATCGGAGTGGTGATTTTGTCGCCAATTCGACCACCATTGCGACCAACGGCAGCAGCACGTATCGTCAGGAGCAGAGAATCAGTGAGAAGAAGCACGAAGGGCAATGGAATTACGTTCAACTACATCACTGAGTCATCGGGGTCGACACGGGTGTTTGTTTTACCGATCGATAAACTGTCGTGCCTATTATTATGTTTTAGACACGTGTTTTAGCTGAGACCGGGGCTAATCATGTCACTTTTGTCTCTTAATGTTTTTTTTTTTCTTTTCGCTGCATTCAAAATCTTCGACATTTTTGTGTGATATTTTATCAAATTTTCTTTGAGTTCACAACGAAGTAAAAAATGGACGAATTACGAAATTAGTTTCTATACTGAAAATCAGAATGAATTATGTAACTTCATTAACAGTTAATATATCGTAAAAGATAGTTGCTGGAATTTTTTTAAAAAAATTTCCTTAAGTGCTTTGAGGTTTTTTTCTTAGGGTAAAAATGTAAAATAGTTTCGGATCCGATCTGGTTGGGAACGATAGTATTATTTTTCTTGGGATGCTGAGATTTTTTTTCTAGGAATCTGTATTGACTTTTTTTTAAGGGTTATTGATTTTGCATTAAAATAATTTAAAAACTGAAAACGGAAAATCGCAATAATTTTATACCCTCGAAAAACTTTCGCGTCACCCGCGAAAAAAAAACTGAAAAAATTCAAGCAACTATATTGTCCAATATATTAAACATTACAAAATTTATAACCAAATTGTCCAAGTGAGGTGGAACTTTTAGTCAATGATAAGCGAAATCACACACATAATCAATATAAAAGCTTTCTGTGAGTGTCAAGCAGTTTCATATAACCGTTGATTTTGTAACGCGCTTAATTCTGCATGTCCCTGACCCAACAAAGGCCGCTCTCCCCTTCGCAATGTACAGATACATATATGTGTATCCACATATACGTCGTTAAAAGGACAATAGAAGACCAGAAGCTCGAAACCCCTCGCATATGGATAATCGATCGTAATTTTCAGTCGTCATAAAAGTCCTCGCAGTTTCTTTCTCACTTAGCCACGGGGTCTCAAATATAACGAGTGTGTACAGTGCTAATATGATTTTGCGTAACGACCAACCGGCCAAAGTTTTTTTATCTGACGACTCTGTGTGAAAGATGTCGGAAAAGAAAATATGCGAATTAATTATACAGCTATTTACCTTTAGAATGTTTTCCAGGTCAGGAGAACTCTCGTTGACACCGTGCCGGGAAGTTGTGCCCTGTAACAATGCAAAAAAAGGATGCTTTTTAATCCTGTTAGCCGACAGAGAAAATTGTGTAGGCGAGCATTCGGAAGGGGTTGATTAGACGAAATAAAATAGGAACGAATGGGCGAGGAAAGGAGAAAGGGAGGAAGAGACGAAGAAAGCTAGGCTGAGAGAAAGAGGACGGAGAAGTTGAAGGTCCCCTCGAGACAGATATATCGTTTTCATTAGTCGCGTTACGCTTAACTCTGACCGACCCATACCCCGCCTCAACAGCGTCAGACTCTTTCTTTCCCTTTCCCGTATATTCTCTTCCGTTCCGACGGCACTACTATCGCATTTACCATGAAACTTGCACTCTCTTTCTCCCAGTTTTCCTCCTTTACTCTCGTTGTAATTTCGTGAGGGATAACGAATGGCTCGCGCGACTGTAGTAACGAGTGAAATCAATCCCGGCTTATCGCCGCTCCCGTTTCTGGCTTATCCCGAGCGTAACCTTCTGCTAGTCCACCAATTCGCGAGATCACTATGAAAAGAGATTTTCCGAAATCCAATAAGTCTTTGCGTTCCATTGCGAATCAGAGTGAGTTGAGAGCAAGGAGAGAGAAAAAAGGATTTGTTTCCCCAGATTGAATCTTAAACCTCGATACTGTGAGTCGGCAAATTTATTCGAACGATTTATGGAGTAAATGATACACTGAAACAACATTAACTTACACGAACTCGCTGGTGAGTTAAACGTATTCAATAGTGAGTTGAGCGAAATCACTAGTGAGTTAGGCGATCTCACTGGTAAGTTGGACGAACTTAAGTAAGTTCAACAAGCTCACAGATGAGTTTGACAAACTCACAGGTGATTTTAGCAAACTCACAGGTGAGTTGAGCAAACTCACTTTCTATTATCCCGACAACTACTCGAAATACTTATAGGCACTGACAAAATCGTTGAAGCAACTCATTTATACCCAATTCATAAAATGAAGTTTTTCCCAACTCCTCTTTGTTCTCCGTGTGTAAATAATTCCGAAATCTGGGTTGTCATTCGACTAGATTGGAGCGTTGAAACTTGGCTATTATTGAAATAACTGAACTTACATTGTCCAGGGGTATTCTTGAGAGTCTGGAAGAGGCCGAGTGTACCCTCGAGTTTCCAAGAGTATTGGCGGTGCTGTTTGTACCGGTGGAAGAGCCGTTACCGGAAGTGGCGAGGCTCCCGCCGCCGGCAAGGGCATTGTTCCCGGACGATCCGGTGTTGGTATGGGTATTGGTCAAGGAGGAGGCGGCGTTGGATGAGGAGGACGAAGGCGGCGGTCCCTTGGCCGGAAGAAGCCCGTGGCTTCGATGATCGTTGCTGTTGCCACCGTGTTTGACCGGTTGGCCAGGATATCCACCTCTACCGCCGTACGGAGGTTTACCATCGGCGGGCTTTACGAACCCTCCTCGCTGAGAGGCGTGACTCGACGAGCTCGAGGTGGTGGTCGAGGAAGAGGTGGTCGAGTTCGACGATGATCTCGGTCCACTTCCGGGCTTCTTGAACTCCTGCGAGGAAGGAGAACTCCTGCAGGTGCTTGTCGCCGAGGGAAGCCTTGCTGAAGACGTTCCCGAGGGCGCGGGACTTGCCGGTACTCCCTCGATTCCAATCAAACGCTTTGGCTCGTCGAGTAATTGTCGCTTCACGAGCGAATAATTGCCCAGCTTTGATTGTATCTGCTGCGTTGTCCGGTCCTGAGCGTCGGGATTAACCTGGAACAACGAAATTAATAATATAACGTTATTATTGTCATCAGGAATGCCTTAGCAACTATATTTTCTAACATGTCCACTTGTCGACAGCTAATGAATAACGGAAATAAGGTTGAATATAGGATCAAAATTTGTGATCTTTGCATGATGTTTTCACCTATTAAGGTGTACAAATCAAGCAGATTCAATATCTGTCAATGACATTTATAAAAAAAAAGGTATTTTTACTTTTATTTCAGACAAAGGTTATGTATAAGTGGAATACACTTAGGAGAGTGAAAATAACAGACTACTTAGATGTCTTTTCGTTTTAATGGCAGTAGAGATGGCAGAATGATACGATAAAAATTGATTACGTCTGGTCGAACAACTGTGAACGTCTCGAGGTTCGAATTCTGTTTCTATTGAGAGGATATAGTCTGTTATACGAGAGTGGATTCGGTGGACGTGTAATGGGAGTTAAGTCGGAGAATCGAGGTCGTTTCTTGCTGAAACGAGACGGAGATATCTCGGTTGTATTCGAGGCTTAAAGATGGAAAAAGGTTGAGTAGGAGAAGAGATAGACTGGGACAAATGCCTCAGGCCACCGAAATTGCAACTGGCTAGACATGTAGCAACGGGTTCGGTGATTTTGACGACGGTGACGACCTCCATCAGGCCTGCCTAACCGAGTCCTTGGACGATTTAGACGAAAGAACGCTCGGGAGTCTCGATGTTGTGGCGTTTAAGTAGGAGTGAAGGAGGAGAAGGAGGCCCGAGGAGTCGAGAGGAGCGAAACTGGTGACCAGGTCAGGGTTTTCACGTTCGTCACGACCTCGGCTAACCTCACCTTCCAAGGCGCACACCCCTCTCATCCTCTCCTCTCTCTCCACCCACTGTATTGCCTCGATTGCGTGGTACGTGACTACGTAACTGTATCTTACCGAAAAGGAAAGGGTTGTCGGTGTGAACCCTCGCCTTGTCTTTCGAACAGGGTTCGAAATCTCCCGTTTACGCCTGGTAAATATTTATCGTACAATTCGTTGAATATTTATTATTTTATAAAGTGATGCAGTGTTACAAGATTATGGAAAAATGGTTCTGTGCAATTTAAGAGAAAAGTAGAGTCATTTGAGAAAGTGTTTTTTATTATGAATTATACGGAGATCGTAAAGCTCATGAATTTGGCTTGGAATCAACTGGATGATTTAAGTGGTTGGTCCATTAACGGAAAAATTCTTTGGGCTTATTCCGAAGAGCGGGAATTATTTTAGAAATGTTTGTCTGTGAGGAGGAAAGTAATCCTTGGAATAAAATACTTTTTTGACTGATTCATCGCTCTTGAGGAAACTTCGACCAACCAACTGACATGATAACTTGAAATTAATTCAACAAAATTGAATTAATATTCTGATTTGGTCTCAGTGACAGTGACGGTAAAGCATATGCTGAAATTGGTCACCAAAACTACTTCATTCGTTCCGTGTGACGATATTAACACATTTCGTTAAGCCCAAATGACATATAACATATATTTAAACTATATATACAAAATGCGATTTTATTTGGACACGGGTAAAAGATATTCATCCAAAACGGACATAATAGAAATTGTTGCAATTTAACTGTATCACTTTTTGGCAAGCATACATGAAAAACAAAATTAAACTACACATTTTTCCAGTGCACAGAGCATCTGACATGAGGTAGAAAAAAAAAAGTTGGCACGACGACGCGAGTAAAGAAGACCAATGCAGAAAGAAGTGAGAAAAATAGGTGAACTATGTTTCCCGCAAGCGAATTTATAGAAGCAATAAGAGAGAAAGAAGAGCAGCAACAGTAGCAGAGCGTACATTATTTTTGGTTGATAAATAAGCCTCAAGTTTCTTGCTCGTCCAGAATTTCGAGGAAAGCTATACGTATTCGTCGAATTCCGAGCTGACGGCTGGATTATCCAACTTCTTCGTTGAGTGAGAGAGATTTCACTGGTGAGATATTATCCGTGTTCTGGTGTGGCACTGGCTGAGCCTTAGCGAAATATAAAAACAGCCGCTTGTCGAGCAGAGCGGAGTAAACCAGAGCGAAGTCTGCCTACTTGCCTCCTCCACTTCTTTATACGTTTTTTTTCTCTTTTCACATTCTTCTCTTTCGCCTTTCATCGCGGTTGGCGAGCATCGCGGATATAACGCTTGGATGTGTGTACATCCCGTGTAAAATGTATCCGCGCATTGCGACTGCTGATTGAGTAAGAAGGACAGAGATAAAGGAAAGACGCTGAAAGGGAGACGGAAACCTCGAGAGGATCTTGACGCAAATTCACGCAAAAGCGCTGTGCGATTCTCGCTGCTCGAGACTATACGAGCTGAGTGAGACAGAGACGGAAACGACCAAGCCTCGAAGATGCGATGGGATGGAAGCCAGGAGGTACGGAACACGAGAGAGTTCCAGGGAAAGAGCCTTTGCAAAGTGGATGTGAGAGAATATCTTGCTTCACTTACAGCCACACAACTTGGCATCGACGTTGTAGATATACTCGGTACATTGTATATGTATGGACTAGAAGTTTTTGTGAGTCGCCTGCTTCGCACGCGAACAAATATTCGGTTAAGTAATTCGAATCTATTTTTTTTACGATTCCATCGCCAACTTGATATTATTCGCCTGCAATTTCATGAGTAACTTAAAAACACTTGTCCTGAATTTCATGGCAAGTATGATGAGACATCGGTCAATTCGGAGTCTTATAGACGGTGATAAGATTGCGGTCTCATAGATCAATTCGGAGACTCATAGATATCAACTTAGGGTCTTATTATAGACCTCGGTCAATTTGGGGTCCCATAGATCTTAGTCAATTTGGGATACCATAGACCCCGTCAATTTCAGATCTCAGATCCAGTTAAATTGGGGTCTCATGAAACGCGGTCAATTTGGGTTCCCATAGATCGTAGTCAATTTGGGGTCTACAATCTCAGTCAATTTAGACTGCGATTGCATAGACACAGCGGAGGGATCTTTTTGTAATATAAAGATACATACAGTAAATACACACTGATCAACTCAAACTTCAAGTCGCACATGTATCTCTTTGATTGAGCTAACTAATTCAGAAACTGTGGAAAACGACAAGTTCGCTTGCCTACGAACGCACTTTTCAATGAGTTCCCTTTCGTTCGAATACAAGCCGGTAAGATCCGAGCGAAATTTGTGCAGTAAAAGGAATAATAAATCAGAGCTCCAAGCGTAGAAGGTTGCAAAAGGCTATGGAAGTGAAGGATTTCACTCCCGTCAAAAGATTTCGGCAAAAGCCCACCGCAATGTGTACACAAGGAGAAGATGAAGAATGAAAGGAGGAAGCAAGAAGATTCTTGATGCAGCGATCTCATCTCCACCAAGAAACTCCCTGATCCGCGCTCCCTTTTCCTTTGGCAGTGCAGGCTGTCGAAAGCGAAAATACCGGACAAGTCTTGATGCAAACGACACATAGAATGTGGATAAAATTTTTCTCGAGAAAAAGGATGGACAGATATGAGATGAAAAGCCTGAGGCACGCGAGAAAAAATGCTCCTATTAAAAGGTAAATGTCAGGTAAAATTCTTGAGCTTCAGGATGAAGCTCAAGAATTTTTTTGTAACTTGCTCAACCGATTGGGTCAATTGGTTGGATCGAAACCAGATTTATGGGTTTTCACTTTCTGCTCCGATATTTGGAATAAGAAGTGAATTCCGTTGTATTGAGTTCAGGGAACTGGTTAAGTCTAATTAACGTTTATTATGTCACAAATCCAATATCCCTATAAGACCTGCCTTATTAGGGTCGAGAATAGGGACATTTGCCTTGACTAGCGAACGGGAATGAAAGAAACGAAAAATGATAAAATGAAGCCGAGAAAGGACGGAGATATGGAGATGATATGATGTATAGTTGATGAAAGGAGATGCAGAGAGGCGACAGAGCGCGATGACGAAGGTAGATTTAAACATCCCAGCGACGCTCGCTCAGACTCACACTCACACAACGAGATGAGTAGAGCAAAGTCGCAGCTAGACACTGCGTTGTGCTCCAACGATATAGGTAGTCGTGCTTGCAAGCTCGGTTTTCTCGTGAAATCAATAACGCCCACTCTTCTCTCACTATCGCATAGGCACATATATATTATTTTATGTATATACATACATATATATGTATGTATGCCTCTGTAAAGTCCACGACTTACAGATTTTCCCGCTTCTTCCTCCCAAAACTCAACTTTTGTCCTTGTTCTCCAATCTTTTTTTCCTTTTGAAGTCGTAAACCGGAACTTCACGAAAGTTTTTCCCAATGTAAACATACGATGGACTGCAATGGATCCTCACTATTCTCTGCCCGAAATCTTTTCACCACGTTTTGTTGGTATGAATTGGCTTTTAATAAGCGGCTGAGACAGTAATGAAAATGGACATAATTCAACAAAGTAGCGTTTGACAATACTTTCATGGAAAAATATATATGCAGAAATATAAATTTTGGATATTAAAAATATTTTTCACAATAAATTTTATTCTATACATTTTTTTAAGCATCTGAGATATACTCCGAGAAAAAAATTGAATATATTGATTTGGAGAACAAATAAACATATGAATATGAGGGATATTGAGAATATATTTTGCCTAAAAAATTGCACATCTCATAATAAATATTGTGATATATCAAATTGCTGACATCCAATTGTCCAAAGCCCGTTTTATGAGCTAATCAAATTTAATATTGCGTAGGTATATTATGTCATTTCACAGGTGAAGCTTTGATATAGAAAAAAGGATTAATAATTACACAACGATCGTAGTGTAGGCAAGCAAAAAATAACATAAAAAATATTATGGTCCATGATATCGCTCGTAGCAAGATCAAATTTACTATCAGTTTTCTCGGTGTATATATAGACTGTCGTAGCGGACTATCGCGCTGCTGTACGAGAGAGAGTAAACGAGAGTGGGGGGGAGGGCGATAGTGAAAGGGCTCGTTAAACGTCCGGTTTGGCACACGTCATCGAGCGTGGGCAGCTATACGTACATATATGAACAGACTGCATAACAAAACCTTTAGCATACGTGCAACCTGCAGTTTTCGTGTATTAAATGACATTTGTTGCATGCACGGTACGCAAAAATATACATGTCTAGCGGTAGGTCGAAAAAAATCTATGTACACATATATGTACATGAGAAGTAATATGTGCGTAGTTTACCCACGGTTACACGGGTTGTAATTAATGAATTAGTGTGAGCAAAGCTCCCGTTTATCGAGCGCCTGAAGCATCTGCATTGAATCGTTATATCCGAAGCTTTTCCGCACAGAAATATGTGAGCCAGGGGATACAAAATGGCGTATAGAATACGAGTGAGAGACGAAGAGCGGAATAAAAAATTCCACGGCAATTTCAGTCAAAGCACAGGTGGAACGTTTGCTTTGACTCGGTCGAGTCGTGTTCACGCGTGTATTTTATACCGTATACCTCGGCGCGTCACTCTTTCGCTTTACCCTTTATCTTTACTTTGACGGTTTCGCGGCTCATTTGCTTATACGACCGAGCCAAATGAAAGAGCGGTTCACCGTGTAAGGAGAAGCAGAGAGAGAGAGAGAGAGGGAGGAAAAAAGGTGAAGCGAGAGCTCAGAGTTGAGTGTGAGCTTTCCGACGCTCGTACTATGCTTACATCTACTACTACTATACTTGTAACATGCTGTATATACTACACGGCTGCTCGGCAAGTTTCCACTAACCGTTGAACCCGCCAACCCGCTAACTCTCTCTTTTGTGTTCGCGACTCTGTGGCGTGTTTCGCTATCGCTATTTATTTCGATGTCCGCTCACTCGCTCGTTCGTTCGTTCACGCGTTTTAACACGGCTACCGTATCAAGGCGACGTTTACTCGTCGCAGTCGATTTGTAGTACTATCTATGTCGAGTTCGTCGTACGCGAGAACCCAGAAGAAGAAGAAGAGGAAAAGAAATATAAAAAAAAGCGGATTGCTAAGAAAAAGAGATGAAAATGGCGGGGGAACGAGAAACCATCTTTGAGGTATTTCTAGAACACAAAGGGGTGTCCATTTCACGGTATTTGGACGAACTGCTTTGTCGCTATCCTGCGGTTTATCATTTTGCGTCTCTTCGAAGTCGTGGGTGCAATTCGACTGGTGACTCAGACAGACAGAAAATGGTTCCGTGATTCAAGGAAATCTTCGCCGGTAAATGATATTCTCGGGTCTTGATGCTATATTTTCTTAGGATTATCTCAAATCCAATAAAAAGTGGGGATATTGAATCAAGGAAACGTTTATTTTAACCCATGAACCGCTTTTTATTGATTGCAGAGGAAAAAGTGCGTGGAACTATTTTATCGACGGACACGGTAGCGTCTCGAAACAAAGAACTTCGAAAGAATTGGCGCGAAGCTACTGAGGATTATACTACAGAATTTTTGACGCGAAATTCATTTAATAGGAATCGTAACTATAAAAACTCGTCATACGTACAGAAATACAATTTTATAGTTGTTGGGAATCGCAAAATTTTTTGGGATATGCAACTTTCTTCGCTATTATCCTTGAATCAAGTTGCAACGGAATCTGCAAATCGATTGCCCATCTCAACTACTTGCGTTGACTATTTTAAATGTTTTCCGGGCAATCAATGACTTTTAATGATCTCCATTGATTCTAATTTTCACTATACACATGCAATTCTTTCTTGAAATTTCTTTAAGAAAGCAAGTCGTCAATTTTCACACATGTACTATGTACACTAATTGCGTTATCCGAATTGTAATTGAATTAATCGAATATTCACCGATGCGAGTATTTGATCGCAGTTAATGAAATGATCTTCGCTGTTACGTCGTGTGATTGCTGCAGGAGTAAGTAATTCTGCCTCCTTCGTAGTATCTTCGATAAATTTAAAGGTCATCAATCAATAACTCGGCAAGATTCTCGATAATGCCGTAATTTCTATCGAGTACGATATTCAAAATGTGATAATTCTGCTTGAGAATCGATTTATCACTCTATCTGTTCAACGGTTATTGTATGCACATACATGAACCCACAACTCAACAAGAGAAACTCGAGGCACGAGGAGTGTACCCTAGAGATCGGTAGACTCCTCATAACGGAATGCACACAACAGAGAACATATAGTACGAGTGGTGCATCTGATATTAGTAATTTCCGTTGACAGGTCTCATCAAGGGTAAAAGGGCCATCCTCACATCGCTTCCTCGACAGGAGCCCTCCTCTCTACCCATAAACCAACGTATGTATATGGCGCATTCCACTTGGTTTCGGCCCTAGTCCCCTGACCCTTTAACCTTTCAATTGAGCCTGAAATTTTTTATACAATCAACATAGCTCTGAAACAAACATTATTTTTATATTTTCATTTCTTTACACATTTCAAATTATCTACGGTTTTTTTAAACAAGGTATTGGAAGAATCATATAAAGATTCTTGAAATCCTTTTTCAAGAATAAGAGGTTTTGATTTTAATGTTCTCTTTGGAATTCAAAGAGAATATTCCATTGAATTCAAGTAAATATTTCTTTGAAATCAAAGAAAAAAATTGAACCCACCTATTTCTTTGAATCAAGGAAACTTTTTCTCTCGGTGTATAATTCAAAACCCTTTTACTAAATTTCTTCAGATTCTCCAGAGATTCATTTAAAAAACGTGTAGTTCGATAAATTGTTTTAAAAATGGTGGATAATTAAAAATGTGAAAAATGTGTTTTCCAGAGTTACGTCAATCATATATTGAATTGCGGTTCCAATTGGTAAAGTAAAGAGTGAGACCCAGGCCAAAATCACGTGAAACGTCCCGTATATTGCATCGGAACGTATCTATAGTGGCGATCGAAGATGAAGTTTGGCGAGAAGGGTAGAGAGTTGGGCCGGGATCGCGAACGTTCGGCCAGTAGTAGCGGCGTATGCACACGATGCTCGATCACGAGGAAGCTGACTGGTTGTGCACAGGCTGGGTAATTAATCACGTGCGAGTCAAGGTCCCGTGGGAGGAGATTGAGGTGGAAGGCGAAGGAGTTGAGCGAGTGAGGGAGCAAGCAATGTAGACAGGAGGAGACTGACGAGAGCAGAAACAAGAGCACCTTAAAGGTATATGGATATACACGAAGAGTAGATGGTGAGTAAACAGCAGAACTAAGCGTTAGCTTGTGGATATCCCGCAAGGCGTTCCGTTGCCGTTCACGCGTCCCTCCGAGTGAAACGTCAATTAGCGTTTCATTAGCGAACCTCGGACGCGATGAGGGGAAGAACGGAAGGTTTGCTTGATTCGCGACTCACGTTCGCGAATCAAGCAAACCTTGTCGACGCTTTGTACGGATCTTCCTGCGAAGCCGGAAAGATTATGATGACGCTTCCTTAACGTATAGCATATTATACGAAGATAGACGGACGAATGGGAAATTCTTTCATGGAGTTTAGAAACACGTAAGTATATTATTCAAATTATTAAAATTCAAGTACTTTCACTGTAAAATTAAAGTAAACTATTGAACATGCATCAATTTTACATTACATTTGTACACTTAATTTCATATACTAGTTTATGAACAAAAGCTTCCAGTAAACACCAAATTTCAAGTAGATTTTTTTTACATTGTATATTTCGTTTTGTAAAGTTACGTCAGGGCAAAAATGGCTACGCAAGAGTCGCGATACCTTGCTGTTTTATTGTAAAGTGAGTAATAGCCAACCAAGTAGATGGATATTTACCCCAAGTACTTGATGACATCGTTATGGTATAACACATGGTTTTTTTTTGCAATCCGATTATTTGTTGTGGTCGCACAGGGATTTAATCGTTTTATCGAAAAGGCTGAAGGGTGAGTAGTGAGGTCGAACACGGAAGGAAGAGAGAAAGGGAGGAATAGCGAGAGAAAAGGGGTAGGTTTTACGGAATATAGTATATATATATTTGCTACCGGCGGTTCTACGTCGTTCGTGTACCGTACGTGCTGCAACAGCGGCACTAGCAGGTCTAACACTGGAAGCAGCAGAGCACACAGTCCTCCGCCTCCTTTACATTTTAAAACGTACGTGCCTCGCATCGGTGGGACTCACCGAGAGCTGGCAAACTCTACCTTCGCTTCACTCTCTCCCTCGTTCGATCGTTTTCCTCTTTCCTCTCGCTCGTACGTCCCTCACTTCTACAGAGGGTGCATGCAAAATTTGCGTTAAGCGTCGAGTCGTTCGAGGAGAAAAGCTGGACGAGGTTGCGACAGGAGAGGGAGACAGAGGTTATATATAGAAAAGTTCACTGCCCTATTGGCTGTTGCCCGGGTATTTCTGCTTCCCGATTTGTCACTTGCTTCAAAATATTCCATAAACACGCTTTTTTCTTCTATCTTTAATCCTGTTATTTTCTATCTAGTTTTTCTGTATATTGTACACTGAAAGGAAATATTAGTTACCATAACCAAAAAGTGTGTTGACACAACGAATTATTATTATATTTCCCTTGCAACTCAAATGATAGTGCCAATGGTTCGAATGGTATCGATATGATTGAGACAACTAATTTTTGAGAGATTGTGTACAGCAAAGTGGAAACGTAATTGTCACAACCAAACATTTCTTTTCGTGTATTGAGTGCCAGTTGTGCATCATACACGGAAAGAAATTTCTGTGTCGTGACAATGTAAAACGGTGACGACAAATATCGTTAGGTTAGGCTGACAAAATTGTATTAGGATTGAGTTGCAAAGTTGGCGTTAAGATATCTATTTCAGAAGTGATAAATTATGTATAATTTAATATTGAAAATGAAATAAGTTGACAATGCTTCCGAAATTATAATGTAAATACCATGTAGTTGGCTACGGTATTCGAACTCGATATTCTCAAACAGATAAAGCTCTGCTGCTCGGAATCGATTTTATAAATTTTCCGAAGAATTTGTTGAACTCGACGATGGATACAATATGTAGGATCATGAATTTGTAGATAATTCTCCAATTTCCGATGTCTTACGATGATTTTTAATTTACCAACCGAAACCCTTGCGTTACATCACATCATTCCCAAAATTGTAGTACGGTACATCCGAAGGTACCAGGAGCTTATTATCCATCGAGAGTGAAAACGCAACGAACCGCGATGGTCCGGACGAGCAAAGAGACGCTCGTGGATCGACAAGGTCGCCGAGCATTTCCACTCGGAATCCTCCCGGATATAAGGGAAATATCGTGGAAAATATAAGAACGAGAGAAGAAAAAGCTCGCACCAGTGTGTGTCCAAGAAAGAGAGCGCCACTGTCGCGTCGTTGGGCGGGTCTCAAAGCGACGAGCTTTCTAATCATTCGCTGAGCAAGGACAGAGGAAAAGTGTCGCGTGCGACTCAAGCATAAGAAAAAAAATAAAAATAAAAATGAGGAAAAAGAGAAAATGGATAGAGAAGAAGAGAATGAGAAAGGAGAAAGGAGAAGCGGATCCATCCAAAGCTATCCACTCATCCACGATTATTTTCCACCCTCCGGTCGTCGTCGTCGTCGTCGTCGTCGTCGTCGTCGTCGTCGTCGTCGTCCGCCCCAGAATCCCCTAACTTCCGTCGAGCCACCTTCTTTACCATTGCTACCAACCAACGCACTCTTTCTCCTCTCCCTCATTCTTACTCTCTTCATCCATTCCACTTCCGTATCTTTTCCCCCTGAGGCTCAAATAATCCCGCTCTTTGTCATACCTATACAGTTTCTCGACCATCTTCTATACGCTGCTTCTTCTTTTTCCATCAGAATTTCACGTTCGCACGACCAACTTTCTTCTCCTCACCCTTTTCTCCGCTTTGCCCTCCGGTCTGCTTCCCGTTTCACCCGTTTACACCCAAACTAACGCAACTTTATTCCTGCCGAGTGCTGCTGCTTCTACGTCTCTGTCGAGTAATCGTTATCTTTGTCTACCTCGTCGACGTATCGCCACCCTCTCTTTTCTCCTTTACGTTCATTCTATCCTTTCTTATTATTTCGCAGTTCTGAGTTCGCAGTCCTTTGCAGTGGTATCCTTGTGCAACCCCTAGACACCATACTTCTGAGAGAAAGAAAGAGTCGAGGCTATATATCGAGGTATACAATGAAGTCTATGTACCTATATATAGTTATGCAATAAAGTGGACATAAGAGTTGTGTGTATAGCTGAATTTGGAAAAAGTTAGACGCACTGGACTACGCTAACCCGTCTGGACGTTTTTTCGTATATCACTCGAGTTAAAATTTACACCCTCCAAACAACCTACGTTGAATCGAAATGGGGAAAATATGCGACTTTTGGAAGTTTTTACAAGGACCTGAGAACCTTTCCTCAACCTGTACAACCTAAAGATGTATGACAAGTGTGTCATTGAAGTTTGTCAGTCATTCAGTTTTCCGCTCTAGTAATTTGAAACTGTAAATATTTATCGTGAAACTAGTTGAACTATGAATGAAGTATGAATATATCTTCCTGTAGTTATCGATGTTTTCCGCTGTAGTAATTTTAATCTGAATAGTATCATGTGAATACTTCTCGTGATACTATGATGAATTGGTATTCGATGAATTGCTATTCGATGAATTGCTATTCGATGAATTGCTATTCGATGAATTGCTATTCGATGAATTGCTATTCGATGATTTGCTATTCGATGAATTGCTATTCGATGAATTGCTATTCGATGATTTGCTATTCGATGAGTTGCTATTCGATGAATTGCTATTCGATGAATTGCTATTCGATGAATTGCTATTCGATGAATTGCTATTCGATGATTTGCTATTCGATGAATTGCTATTCGATGAATTGCTATTCGTCGCATTGACTTTGACGAATTTTTCACAAATCCTCCCTTCGTTGGGGCCAACTTATTTCCTTACCGCAACTAAGTTCGTTTTTTACGCGTATAAATTTGACCAAACTCAAGACATCCACGCGCTTCCTTCGACTGTACAATATCTTTCTCTCGGTATATAAGCTAATCTTCGGATCTTGTTGCGAATCGGTATAATTCCTAAAAGCAATTGTCTTCATAACAGAAATGACTCCCGAGAGTTGCACAATGGAAAGTCTAATAGCGTTAAATACTTAAAACAAATCCTCGGGTGGTGTAGATCGTTGGGGGCGCGAACGCGGTCTACCCAGTGAGTGAATCTAATTACAGCGCGGCAGTGTGGCTGCGAACGGTGGCAGGGAAATCCTTTGGTTTGCAAATAAACGAGGGTAACTCGGCCGAGTGAGGCGTCCAATGTCGTCCTCGCCCGCAGCAAACCTCCCCCCTTCGTTATTATCATAGTTATTGTTACTGCGGCTTGTGCGGCTCTGCACAAATGTTCTCCCGCTTTTCCCTTTCCCTTTTCCCCGCGTTGAAGCTCTTTCTCTGATGCACGCGCGACTCGAGCTGTTCCACACGCCAGCGAAGCGAGAAATATCGAGACTCGCTCGTCTGGCTCTCGACATTCTGTGTTAAATACGACATCATCTGCCTTGCGCGACGCTCCGAGATACGGGGAAATGCGAGAAAGCTCGCTTTGAGATAGCGAGGGAGAAGCGAAGGGAAGAGTAGACCAGAGAAAAAGGAGAAAGGAGGAGGAAAAAAGGAAGAGCACTGGCGCTTTATCAGACCAGTCGACGTTTGGCGAAGTGAGGAACGACGGAAGCCACAGAATGAAAAAAAAAAAAAAAAAAAAAACACAGAAGAATGGCGAAAAATGAGGCAAAAGAGAAATGAACGAAAAAATGTAAAATAAAAAAGACCGAGAACGAAACACAAGTACCACGAATGGCAGGGCTTTGTGGAATGCGCCTGCAAAAGCGAATCTCATATTTTGAGGAAATTGAAAAATAGACGAGTGATAAAAAAATAAAATGCACAGTCTGTTGAACCCGATACTTTGTCGATACAAAATAAAACACTGTAAATCCCAGTGTATTACGGGATACATAGGCCCTTTTTATTTTATTCATTTTTTACTGCATATTATATTTGTAATATGTACTTACTAATATTAATCGAAAGTAAGACATTGTTAAGTAGGAAAAGTAACATGTAACTACAACTTTTATGTTGAAACAATTTTTTTCTGTGACTTTAATTTTTAAATATATAATAACTTTGAAGACCCCATTTTCTGTAATATTGGATTTAAAAATCTGAGAAAATTAGGAGAAATTATCGAGTGGTGCTAAAATGTGTCCTATTATGAAACCAATCAAAGGGGTTTGACAAAAAAGGGTCTGACGGAGAATCCCTCAGGTACGTGCAGCCATTTATCGAAACGTGGGATCCAACTATACACCCTAGAAACTTGTCACTTAGGAGACGCTGATTGAATTGAAGGTTGGGTAGGTAGCAGTAGGAGTAGGTATTGCATATCGTTGGGTCGCGTCGACGCGCGCGGCCCACACGCCGCGGTGCGAAGGAGCCAGATGGCCCAGAGAGGTTAATTAATCGTGCCCCTTGGCATCGGTCCACCGTGGCGATCCTGCTGCCGGAACGCTTACAGTATTGCTGCTACCAGGGCGAAGGGTGGCTGGCTGGCTGGTGGGTACAATGGCTCATACACCTCATCCCACTGCAGATCCGGCAGCAGGACGCAGAGAGAGAGAGAGAGGGAGAGAGAAAGCGGCGATGCGGTCAAAGAGAAGGGATTGCCTGTAACGCGTTAGTTTCCTATCAGCCCTTGTTGCCTCTGTCGCGTCGCCACCCTCTCATACGTCCACCACTTTTCCCCTCCTCTCTCCGATCACCCCTTCTCACTCGCCAAACCGAGAAAAAATTTCCTTGATTCAAAGAAATAGGCGGATTGAATTTTTGTCTTTGATTTCAAAGAAATATTAGTAGTAGTAATTATTACTTATTGACAATACATTCACATAGTTATAATAATAATTGAAATTTCCTGTACATTATAAATTATTCGCTATTGACAAATGGCCATCGACCGAAGTCCTTCAGCCACTGTTTATCTTTTTTATTTAAACTTTTTTTCGTTTCCGGCTTTGGATTTATTAGTGTTTATTGATTGATGATTCGTTTTAGTTGATGGAAGGTTGTATGCGTGGGGTGTTTGTATTTATGGCTTATTTTTGGGGTGGGTTGAATACAAAGAGGCTTAAGGCTATCTAGTTGGGTCGCAGCAAATCTTTTGGAAAGTTCTCTGATTCTTGTTTATCAAAGAAATATTTACTTGATTTCAATGAAATGTTCTCTTTGAATTCTAGAGAGAACATTTCATTGCCTTTAAAGAAACATTTACTTGGTGAGCGTATAATAAAGAAACAGTTTCATTGTTTGGAAGAAAAGTTTTTATTGATTCGAAGAAACGGTCTCGTTGATTCATTGAAAAGATATACTTAATGGCTGCAAGTGCTGAGAAATTTATCCTCAATGTTAAATACGGGTGCCGTCCATTTCACCGACAATTACAATCTCGACGGAGTAGATTTTAACAATCTTACAAGTACATATTCGGACAATCATATTTTATTTCTATCGGAATTTTAAATATTAATTTGTCGGTATTTTAATCATGCGGTATTTTGACCGTCGCGATTATGAATGTCGGTTAAACGATAGTGACCTGTCATACATATAGCTGTCTCTCTCGCACCTAGCCTCACTTTTTTCGTTTTCCGGTTGTCCCGAAGAAATAGCGTATCAAAAATAAGTAGAATCAGAAATAATGTTCTCCGAGTATAATCGAATAAGAGTTGTAGTGCACCGAAGTTGGTACAAGTGGCGCCTGCGTCGCCAGCAGCTTGTACAGGAACGAATAAAGGTCGAGTAGCCAACGACTGCACGAGACTTAGAGGCACACATGCAGCAAAGATAGGTAATAGATGGAGGAGAGTAAGTAACATCAGGGTCTCCCTGGCAAACGCGAGTAGTCCATAAAACGTGGCTTTGCCGCGGTGGCGTTGGCTTGTTTATTTCTCACTGGTACCAAGACTATACATAAACTCCATGCGAGCTGCCAGCACATGAAAGAGGTACAGTGGGTGGAGCGCGCGTTGTGCAGCACAATGAAGGCTAGTGCGGTGAAAAGCTCAACGAAAGACCAAAAGACGCGCGAATTCCATAATATCGCTCACGTTTATTTAGACGGCTTCCACATAATTAAAAAAAAAAACGCCACACAAAGTTAAATTCTGCTACCTCAACCAAAAACAGATACTAAACACACAAATGTAACAGAGGGAGCCACGTCATTTTGCCGAAAAATCATTCTTCGAACCGTGATTTCGACAAATCACGTTCGGCAATACTTTTTATTCCATCTGTATTTTCAAAAAAAAGTATTGCTAAAAGTCATTTGCACAAATCACAAAAAGAAATCACGATTCGAAGAATGATTTTTCGGCAAAATGACGTGGCCTTGCACGGATTCTATAATATCGCTCACGTTTATTTAGCCGGCTTCCACATAATTAAAAAAAAAAACGCCACCTAAAGTTAAATTCTGCTACCTCAACAAACAACAGATACTAAACACACGAATGTAACAGAGTTATGAGTACATATACAAAGAAAGAAAGGCTAGTGCAATGAAAAGCCCAACGAACGACCAAAAGACGCGCGAATTCCATAATATCGCTTACGTTTATTTAGACGGCTTCCACATAATTAAAAAAAAAACGCCACACAAAGTTGAATTCTGCCACCTCAACCAACAACAGATACTAAACACACAAATGTAACAGAGCTATGAGTAAATATACAAAGAAAGAAGAAAAAAAAAAAAACAAAACCAAAAAAACTATTCCCAGTCTCCCTCTTTCCATCTTGAAGCCCGCCGTCTATTTTATCCCCGCTACCTCTTCATTCCACGTTTCTCCAACTCTCTTTATACCACTGTCCTCTTTTCCTTTCTCGCTTACTATACTATCCGGAGCTCGGCGTACGACTCTCGTCAAGCCACCGCATTATCCCACCCACCCTCCTCACACACCGGTATTGATTCCGTCCCCCTTCCCCCCTCCCTCCCTCCCTCCCTCGCCAGCCCTGGTCCCTTCATGCCAGCCTCTCACTCACTCTCTCTCCGTCTCTCTTTCGTAATACCGGGAGAGTTGGGAGACTCATAGCTGCACACCAATAGCAATAGTAGTGGTAGTACTAGTAATAGTAGTAGTAGTCGCGTCGTCAGTTCGCTTACCCGAGGACCACGAGTGTTTGTGCGCGCGCCCATGAGTGTGTTGGCCGTTTCACCCCAGACTCACCCTCCCGCCCCTTTCCCCCTTCCTCTCCCCGTCCCTCGTGGAACGTCTACTACCCATTTCTCCCTCGGAGCTCTCGCTCTCGCACTCTATCATGTTTTGGCTCTTTCCCACGTCCATATTCCTCTGACAGCGTTCTCTCTCTCTCTGCTCGCATCTCCCTCAATCCCCTCTTCACAGCCTCACGTGTATTTCTCCATCCCTCGGAATTTTCTCTCTTCATCTGTTTCCCATCCTCACTCGTCCCTTGGTTGCCATTCTCACTCGGCTCTGCGTGGTTCAGCAGCGGTTCTCTCTTCTTATTCGGGGTCGCTTTCACCCCTCGACCAATGTCTCCTTTTCCCACCGGTTCACTTGGATAGTCCGCTCTCGCATTCCCGCTAAAATTCTCGCCCTCTGTGGCTCCTCCTTCACTTATAGCTCGCCGCGTTGTGCGCCACAGACCAGCGGGTCTACAAACCACCCGCTACAGTCAAAGCTGTCTAGGGCCACACGAGTGGCTTAATAAATTACGCTAAATACCCGCGGGCTTCGCGTTACCCTGCGGCACACCTTCTACCTATACTATGGGGTATATATGCTTATACAGTTATCTCTATGTGGGCGTATTATGGGCTGGCAGAGAAGCGCTAACCCTAACACCGGGAATTCTGTAGCATCGCGTGTATGCTGTTGTCCGCGTGAACGCACCGTTGTGCGTTATTCCAATATCGCTACGATCTATATACCGTAGATACATAGGTGCATAACCACCCGTGAAGAAATTGTGTTCGGGATCGGACTGGATTCCAGTCAGAAGCCCTATTTGTCGCTTGAGATCGCATCGGACATCCGATCATGTCAGAATGAGGATATGTAACGATTGTCAATTGAATTCCGATTGGATTCCAGTTGGATTTGGATAAGATATCTCTACGGATTCCTAATCGGATATAATCGAATGATTCACTTGATCCTAAATTGAATGAAGATGTCCTGCATCCAATTTATTCACATCTTGAGTCTTGTCAAATGCAAGTTAGACACTTGAAGTCGAGAATTTTTATTAGCCATCCATGTAGGGTTTGCTGATAAAGCTCAAACGGCCAATACGCGGGCCAATGTTGGGGTGACGATTATGGACTTCGCAATACTTGGCCTAATGTTGCCAATGCTTGGCGTAGTATTGTTCGCCAATATCGAGCCGGAGTTATAATCCAAGACTCGGACCGATAATCGGGCCTAGCATATGCCAATGTTGGCAGTCTCGGCACCGATATTGGGCCCATCATCGGCCAAGTCCGGTCACCCTTCATAGGGATCCCCGGTTTGTTTTGTTCCTACCTGAACCTAATCAGAATTTGAAACTTCCGAAAATTTGAAGCATCGAGACAATTTGTTCAAGTTGGAAAATCCAACTAAATAAACAGGTTAATAAAATTTTCTAGCCAAATTCAGCGTCAGTCCGTTACATTTCTATCTTGTCGAAATAGAGATAACCAGCAATGATAATTTGACAGGCTGCACAAATCATACTGCATTAATTGACTAATAAAGTTATGGAGAAATAATGATTTTTCTCGCTAGCAGATAGCAAGTCACGAAACGATCGTTTATTTTCGTTTGACGGAATGAGGGAAGGAAAATAGCAGGAGGGACTCTCAGTGAGATTGGAAGAATGAAAGTGTAAGACTGGAATGATGCGAAACTCGGCGCAGCCACGAGATCTTACCAAGATATCCAAACCAACGGTGTGTGGCTGCCTTCTCAGGATTCATCGCGCGACGCCTGACCCCTCGTGCCATCCACCCGAAGGGGAAAAAGGACCTGAATTATGCAAGGGTGCCTCGTGTAAGAAAAGTGACGCGGCTCCTTCGGTTTCTCAACCTGTTCCCCTCGCTCTCCCTTTCTTCCGCACGGTCTACACTCACAAATGGAAAAAGCTCTGGCACGAGTCACCCACAAGCATATTTTTGCTATGTACCTCGAATAATCGTTGAGGAAATTGCTTGAACGAGGAAAGGATGATAGCCGAAAACGTTCACGGAAATACAAAGAGAGCCAATAAAATCTAGCATCATATGTTCAGGCTGCTCTATAAATCAATGCTAATAACTTGACGGCCGAGTTGAAAAGATGACACTCTGGAATTTTTACGTTTAGCTGTTTATAACACTGTGGATTAAATTGAGTTTGAAGTTAGTATTTGATTGTTTTGCGAAGGTTAAGACAGTTTTTCTTCAGCTGCCAAAATGTTCAAAGCGCCTAAGTTTCAATAGAGTCAATAAGCAGAACCGAAGTCACGAAAATGACGAATGACATAAACATACAAATTTCAACCTATAAGAACAGATAATCGTATGACTTCTCATTCTGTTGTTTAGTCCAGATTAGTAACGATGTATTGTATGTGTGGCTTTTTCTTATTCTTACATTTCGTGCGTAATTTACTATGTATATGTCATGCGTGACAATTGGATGCCATGTGACTTATATGTATAACTATTGCACGGTGATCTTAGAGTCCCCTAATTTATTAAGGGCACGAAACAAACCCATCAAACGAAGGGAAAAGAATGCGAGCAAAGAAGGAAAGTTGTTTCTTGTATGTTTAAAATATAGGAAATATCGGTATTTTCAGAGAAGCTCTAATCACGTAATTCGATAATTAGAATTCCATCGGTAACGTGTCCGGTATAATTCGCGGTGTTTGTGGAATAGCAATCGAGAAGTTCGTATCTCTGACTGTAGCGCAGACAACGAGCGAGCGTAGCTTGTGTTGTACACGCTCTCGTCGGTCAGTGCGTTAACGAGATATAAACCTCGCAGGCATGACGAGACTACGGTGCACAGGAGCAGTACAGAGGATATATACCGAAGCACAGATATCGAACACCTACGCATATTGACAGATCACCGAGTGAAGCTCCACGGTTCGTCGACTATTCGACTTTGTCGAGTGCGGTGAACGCGCAACCGGGATTTCCAAGCGAGTATGTACATACTGGCATTGCCAGTATGTGTTGTATGCCATACAACATTTTACTAGTGAATCCGAAAGAGCACAGAGTGCATGTGGCACCTATCCATACGCAAAATCGCTTCGCCGTTCACCCGACGCGTTACGCGCATCGGTTTCGTTATCTCTTACGCAATACTAATCGCAAAAATCTTCCGCTTCTCCTCTCGTTTTCATAATACTGAAGTCTGCATGTTTCGATGCAACGAAATAAATTTTTTTAAATTCTGATTAGTTTCGTTTTCTCAGTCTGTTTCTTTCTCGCTGGGTCATTCTCTCATCCCAAACGTAACTCGGTATTATTCTATTTTCTGTCCTAGAAGAGATATAGAAAGTGTGTTTTTATTTCAAAAAGGGTTTTTGAAAGGGTTTTTGAAATAGAGAAACCGAGATAGCGCCGTGACATTCTGTAAAATTGATATGCTTTACGATAGTCGAAGCCAAGCGAGAGTGACAGGAAGTGGACATGCGCACTGGAAAAAAGATGGTTTTTTTTTTAGGTATCTACTATATTTTCCAGTCGAAACGTCAACATTCACTGCTATTGTATTAAATGGAATGTACTTTTGTTATATTCACTTGCAGTTTTTATATATTCATGGGAAATACAAGTAATCATGGTAACTATTTGGTAGATACAGTAATTATTCGATAGTTGTGGCAACTAAAAGAAATTACTTAAGCGAATAGTTGTCACTTTATAGTTATTAGTACCATCATTTTCTCTCAGCGTACTTGCGACCACAGCGTCAACAACAACTTCTCAAAATGATATCCATTGAGGCAGAGAGGAAATCAGCATGAGCAGGTACACAAAGCTAGCACAAGGGCATCCATAATCCGGAGACCGGAAGAGCCCGACCTCTCCCGGGACTCGGAGATGCCGTGACGACTGATTCGCCAATAACGTGCTCAACGGTAATGGAGGCCGCGGGTCTTGACTACATTATTGACCTTGAAGATCGATAGCGCTTCGAGTCCCCGGTGATAGCGTGACGAACGATAATACCTGCATTAGCTGGATACATTCTAGAAGCTGTATTACATCAATGTATAGCAACTTTCGCTTATAACTGCAATTTCGGTAGACACTTGACCTTGAAATCGAAGGAGAAAAAAAATGCGTTCTCTTCGGGAACGCAAATTCATCGTGTATGACCGTAGCGAAGTTGTTTGCGAAATAGTCTCGGGCTAAATTTTACTAGACGGTTGTATTTTTTTTTTTGGCCAAAGATTTGTTCAATTGTACGAAATTATGCGGCTAGACATGCCGAATTTCGTTGAGGCAACAAACGAACGACCTTGTACACTCGCAAACTGCGTTTTAATGTGACGAGCTTCGTATGTATGTTTATTTGTTGTGGACGTGTATTAGCTGGATACATTCTAGAAGTTGTATTACATGAATGTATAGCCACTTTCGCTTATAACTGCAATTTCGGTAGACACTTGACCTTGAAATCGAAGGAGAAAAAAAATGCGTTCTCTTCGGGAACGCAAATTCATCGTGTATGACCGTAGCGAAGTTGTTTGTGAAATAGTCTCGGGCTAAATTTTACTAGACGGTTGTATTTTTTTTTTTTTTGACAAAGATTTGTTCAATTGTGGGAAATTATGCGGCTAGACATGCCGAATTTCGTTGAGGCAACAAACGAACGACCTTGTACACTCGCAAACTGCGTTTTAATGTGACGAGCTTCGTATGTATGTTTACTTGTTGTGGACGTGTGTTAGCTGGATACATTCTAGAATTTGTATTACATCAATGTATAGCAACTTTCGCTTATAACTGCAATTTCGGTAGACACTTGACCTTGAAATCGAAGGAGAAAAAAAATGCGTTGTCTTCGGGAACGCAAATTCATCGTGTATGACCGTAGCGAAGTTGTTTGCGAAATAGTCTCGGGCTAAATTTTACTAGACGGTTGTATTTTTTTTTTTTTGGACAAAGATTTGTTCAATTGTGGGAAATTATGCGGCTAGACATGCCGAATTTCGTTGAGGCAACAAACGAACGACCTTCTACACTCGCAAACTGCGTTTTAATGTGACGAGCTCGGTATGTGTACTTGTATCTGTAATGTGCTGGCATTTTATTTTGTAATAGTGTGCATTGCGAGGTTTAATACAGTACAAAACGACACGTCTTGCGACGGCGACGACGACGACGAATCGACGGCCGACGCGGATCAGCGACAGCAACCACGCAGGCTTCGTCGTTGTTGACCTCGAATGTCTATGAAAGTAATTATGGAACTGCCGGCGTAGCATGTCGACGTCGTTACTCTCGCTACTGTGCTGCTGCAACGGAGGTGACTAAAGTATGATCTTCCAGGGCCTTGAAATTCGGACGACCCTCAATTATGGATTCTACCAAATCTCGATACTTATGACCTACTCCTAGATCATTATTCTCTTTATCCATTTATGTATTGATCTTGCTATTTTGGGCGGGGTTCAAAATAACGAATGGCTCAAATGGTGAAGTTCAAAATGATGATCGCCCGAATCTAGAATGGCTATCATTATGACATGATTGAAATTACGTATGGCTAAAATAGTTAATAGATAAAATTTTCCTTTATAAAATCGCCAATTTTACAATTATCTTTTACCCTAACATTTTCATAAACATAAACTAACCAAATTTATGATGGTTTTCATTATTCATTAAGTTATTTGAAACACGCTTATAACCAATTCTTATTCCAAATTTACAAAATTTATATCGTTAAGATTTACATTAACATTCATTCACATTTTTCTAACTATACAGTGTCACAATTTCTTGTATTTCATTAAAAAAAAGGTTTCACGGTTCGAAATTGAATTGACTTGGATTAAAAAGATGGTAAGTATCTATGAGTTGTTCTTGCATGTATTTTCATTTATCATGTGGCGCATGCACCCGTTTTATGTGCACGATCTTCCACGGACCTTGAAACTGTGCACGGTTGATCGGACGCCGCGACGCACTCGAGAGACGAAGAGGTATTCGACAGACTAGCCTGGCCAACATATAATCTAGAGGCGCAAAACATACACGCAGACACAAACACACAGTAACATAGAAGGAGAGAGAAGCAGAATATCGCCGATGTTGAGACTATAGCGTATATAGTAATCGCTCGAACGTTACGATACGTGCGAAGCTATGAGCCGCGCTGATGCCCAGCGAGAAACCGAGAGCGAAGAGAGAATGGATAGAGACGGAGATATGGATGGCGAGTGTGGGCCACAGAGGAGGACAAATGGTCGACGGAGACACGCGCCCGGATTACGTAACTGAGCACAACGTATAATACGATCGAACCGACCTACAAATCACGGGCTTCGCTTTCCGCTTAGCTGCGCTTTAGAGCGCCACGACATGACCAACCCAGAGGATGATCGAAGCCAGTCCGGTCTACTATCGGCAAAGCGAATATCGGAGTGCGAATAATAAACGCACTCGAACGGATACGCAGCCGCGCTTCTGCAAAATTAATCCACGAATAGACTCGCATTATCATCGATATGATTAAGTCGATATTCACCGGTTATTGAATAGGCTGCATTTTTTGAAATTTCCACATTTTTTTGCCGTCCAGGTTTTTTAAATATTACAAGCCAATAAAAACTGAATGAAAAAGTCTATCAGCTAAAATGGTTGATGCGTTTTTTTTAAAATACTACGATGGTTGAGAAAATGTGAAACGACGATAGAATCATTTTTTAATTTGGGAAGAATAAATTTTTGGAGACACTGAAAAAAATAACTTTTCTTTCCTTTTTTTATACATTGGTTGTTATTCCTGCGAGTTTTTAGGAATATTAGGTACGAATAGTTAACGCAATTTTTTATTTCTCACTGAGAAAAAAAAATGCGAAAATACAGTTGATGCGTTATTACGTATTTTTTGTATCGATTTTTGTTGATCAGAGATATTTAACTATAATGATAACTCTTCTTCGTCGATATTTAATGTATCAAAGGCGACATTCTGTGTTTTAGATGACTTCATGAAACGATAATGGTAGACTTAGTGGTCTGATGGTCTATAACTACTCTTGAGTTCTAAGTAACTAGGACATCAGCTTAAAACCGATTACTTTTCATAGGTTCGTCCAACTAGTCTACACGAGTGATAGATTCCAAGAAAACTGAAGCTTATATATGTACTCCTACTGAATAATGTGCGGATTTGCATGTACGACCAGTCGATCTGTTTACCATTATGCAAGCGCGTCAGTCGCGTGTACAATGCGTTTCGTACGAAGACGATTCACAGATAATGATACCACAAAGCGAGAGCTCTTGTTGAAGCTCCGTTGTCCGTTGCGCAACATTTGTACCATTCTGATTGTGCATAAATGGATCCACCAAGGGATGGCCGCTTTAATTGAATCCCTTGGTAATTATAAACAGGCATTTCAACTCGCCTTGTGGATACAAAGCCTCCTATTCAGACGTCATTCAAGCTGAAATCGCCACATTGTCCAATCGAGTTTTCTTAAGTAATTATTTCGACCACCAGAGCGCGATTTACCAATTTAGGGAAATTAATGAATTATCAGAATGTCAGATTGGTATATGTTGGCGAAAAAAAATTTAGCGTTCGAAAAAATCGGAGTGGATTTTTTTTAACTCGTTAAGAGTTTTTTCAATTTTTCAAGAATGTTTTCAATTCTTCAAGAATCTTTTCAATTATTCAAGAATCTTTTCAATTATTCAAGAATTGAATTTTTCTAAAAAAAATTCAATTCTTGAATTCTCGACTCCTAGGGGTTGAAAAAATGAAAAGTATTCCCTCAAATCGATTTGCCTTAACACACTGTTCATTTTAATATTTTTACTTTGTACCTTTACAACTTCCACAAATGTTGTTTAGAAATTCGAAAAATTAAAACTGACTAAAAATACAAAAATCGCAGCTTGAATACTATTCAAATTGCCCACTAGCCTTACGCATGTGTTGAAGAGAGTAACTGCCTTAGTTTTTAATCGGTCCCAAAAAGTCCCAGTCTCCCACTTCGTCACGCTAAAGATTTCCTCTTCTCCATTTCTTAGTGTCTTACAGGGGTTGGTTAGGGTAACTTTCTCTGCTCTAATTTGATGAAACTCTCCAACTTTCCCGAAGTCTTGAGGGACATCCTCCCCTTGTCTTTCCTTTCTCTCTTTCCATCCCTTAATGCAGGGTTCCGTATTTGGGCCATGCGGCGATATTGGGAGTGGTGGCGTGTTTTAATCGCATACTTTCTTCAGGATCGGAATGTAAGCGCTTTCTCTTCGCGCAGAATCATTGCTCTCGTAGTCGAGAAGCGCGTGAATGCGGTGACGGCAGCGGTTAATTAGGCTAATTGACAACGCAAGATAGTGAGACACGCGAAAAAAAGTCCAATGAGAGTCACTGGCAACACAGTAGCAGACTCGCCCTCTTCTCTTCTCTTGGACTGATTTAATTATTAATCTTGGAGCGAGCGATATACCGAGAGTGAAACGAAAAAAAAAAAACTACGTCGGGAACCGTTTGAAAAAACGGGGCTCGCCACATTCGTGACCTTGTTAAATTTTAAAATGCCCTCACTTTTTTTTTCTCATGACCGTGAAACGAATTTTAGCTGCTCCTCAAATATTCGCTAAACTAATTCATTCTTTCCGTACTTTATTAGATGTGAATAATGAATCTTTGTGATGCTCAAATTTTGATCAAAATATTAACCTTGCTAAAAATCTGTGGCGCCACTTGATTATCCGAATTTTATTTCATCCGGTGCGAAAAATGCTTCGCGTGCATAAATCCACGTTTTCACACCTTGTGAAATAAAATTTCGTATGACACGTGCGATAAACACTTTCTTGACTCATGTGATTGCGAAATCACACTAGTCAGAAAGTTTTATCGCACTAGTATCGTAAAGTACAAATTTTTATGCTCTCCTATCATTCATTGGAATTCATGGAAATTTTCGTGGAAACATTACCAGACTCTTAACATAAAATCTCAGCATGTGTTTATAAACATTTATGATGTTGCCCAGCTGGAATTCCGAAAGCAATACAGAACGTTGATTCCATTTCTTGAAATTTACGCTCCCTACGATAAAAGACTTAATAATGTTAGCCTCCGTAAAATATACTCACAAGTGGGGTGCAAATTGTGATAATTTTACTTATTCCATTTATTAACCATGTAATAAGAGACTTCCTCTTTTTTGATCGACCTATTCCGACCTCATTATTTCTGATAAACAAATACCAGCGACGCAGCCAAGAGATCAAAGCATAAATTTTTAAAAACTTGAAGGCGATGGGTATCAAAATCGCGAATGGTTAAATTACCGAATTCAAAAATAAGAACCGTCTAAATATAGAATTGTCATCATTATGAAATTTTCTATTTAACCATTCGATATTTTCACCATTCGCTATTTTGATAAGAAGAAGGTCAAAATAGCGAATGGCTGAAGTAGCTAATTTCATAATTATGGCCATTCTAACTTCAGATTTTCCTTATTTTTAAATTCGCTATTCTAACCATTCCCTAATTTCATAAGATTGACGTCAAAATAGCGAATGGCTGAAGTGGCGAATGTCATAATTATGGCCATTCTAGATTCAGATGTTCCTTATTTCAAAATTCGCTATTTTGATCAACGCAACGAAAATTAGCCGCTGTTGTTGTTGTTGTTACGAATGAATGGCGATGCACCGTGACGACGTCGATGCGCGGGATTAAATAATTCAACGACTGCGTGACCTACTGAGAGACTGGAATAGCCTACCGTACGCGTGCGACCGTTTACGTGCGAGTGGCGCTCGTGATTGCTGCGGCCACGCTCGCCGGATGTGGCAAAGAACGGGGTGAGGGAGAGAAAAGAGGGGTTGCTCTCTCGGGTTGACGGTGGTTGGTCGAACGGCCAAGCGCTACACATCGTGTGCGTGCTCAAACGCATATGCGTCATCAGCCAACAGTTTTGTTCAGTGCGAACGACGACCACGAATTTACCATCGTCTATTTGTAAAGCCAAATAATGCAGTTATTTGCTAATTTATGTAGGAATTTATCATTACCGATCGCACGCACATATGCGAAACTAAGTAGCACGCCGATAACATTTAATCGCGTGTGTTCTTATCGTTCTTATCGCTGATTACGCGAATCCACAACTCGCTACTGATGCTTACTTTCTCCCCTGACGATTTTCGTTATCTGACGCTCGCCAAGCGAAATCTCATTCGGCCAAAACGTTTATCGCTAAAGATAGCATATTCTACATGAAGTGACACGAATGAGGGAGAGCAAACGAGAGAGAGAGAGAGAGAGAAAACTGGGAACGAGAAGCCTGTTGAATTTTCAGTAGCAACAGACGAAGAAGAGTTTTGTAGCGTGAAAATTTATGGGGTATCGCGAGTGTCGATAGCGCCACCTGTGACGAGATACATGATAGTGACAAGCGAAAGGATGAAAAAGACGACCTGAAGTTCTGTGATTAAAATTATTGATCGTTTAATCCCATCGTAAAGGCGTCAACGAGAAGAAATATTTTATTGAGTCTATGATGAAAGAGAACATTGCATTTTTTTTCGCATTAGGCTGAAAAGATGTTTATTTTGTTTTGACGTCCTTTTACTTTATTGCCACGTGCAAAGTAGGTAAGAGAGAAAGTTTTACAAACCAACATAAAAAACTGTGGTTTCGAAAAAATAGATGTTTTAAGTAACCTTTCAAAAAAGGCGGTTTATTTAATTATGTATGTTTATATCTTTTGAAAAGATAGTAACTTTAGGAGAAAGCTGTAGAACGCAGTGACATTTAGTGTGTGTCTTTTATATTTAGAATGTAGTTTTGGTATTGAAATCCAATCTAAAATCTTCACTGCTTTTGGTACTTTACCTGAAATATGAAAAAATGAATAAAAAATATTTATTTCTAGTCCACAGGTTATATAAAAATTATTCTGCTTTGGTCTAATACTTCTGAAAGCTGCGAAAGTTTTATATAATCCATAGGATTCAAAATCTTGATATATGGATAATTAAAATACAAATCCCAATTTTCAACCTATCGGAATGACGAAAATATCATCGCCAAAACGAAGGAGCGATTTTCGCGCGCGCCTCCTTGCGGATGCGGCTCGAAGCTTGAATTCGAAAACTCGTTCCTAAAAAAATTACTGCGAGGAACAGTTAATAAATGAAAATCTTAAATTTCTATTTGTGTATTTCCTCGCTATAACCTAGTAAATTCACGATGAAAACTTCACGCCAGTAACAAATGTGATAAAACCGTCACGTGTTGTAGCTACTTGCAATTTTTTCAAATTTCCAATGAAAAATAAGACGGTATTATATCCGCCAACGCTTGGCACCAATGCATCATCAGCTTTGCACGCTTTCATTCCATATGAAAACTAACGATATTTCAATGTCTCATATCTGAACGTGTTAGGAAAAATCCAAAAGGAAATTTGATCTTGAAATATCGTTACTTTGACGGTGAATGAAAGGTACGGTAATTAATCACTGTGTCAGTCTAGTTGACATAACCAAAAAAGTCAACGCTCTTCGTTTGCACCAAGTCTGATATATGAGGGCGTTTAAATAAGTTTTAGTACTGAATTTGGTGAAAGCTATGAAGAATTACATTTTTATGTTAATTTTTACTGTCAAAGGCAGAGAAAAATCTCATAAAATTAAATGAAAAAATCATTAAGTCTTTGAAAAAGATTAAAGAACGTTTGATGTTTTAAAAATTCAGTACACAAATATTTTTCACTTCGAGATTATCGCGATTTGTAATCTGGAGTTGGATTCATAAACAATTTATTACTGCAACTGATTACCTAACATATAGCTGAGTTTATTTCCATCTCCAATATATAGTGCTACTGTTGATAAGTCAAATCATTTCAGAAATGCGCAAAATCTTAATATAGATATTCGCAGAATACAAAGAAGGAAGAGAAACAGAAATAGCGCTGTAAGCGATCAATTATCTCGTCTCATGCCGCAGGTGATAAATTGTTTGATGAGCCTTATCCATGCTAACTGTTTTTCTTGTTCCTTTTTATCGTGTAGACAGTGCATAACGCTTCTATAGGTAAATATACTATTTAAAAACAATAAAATACATCATTTGATCCAATGAATATGTGAATTCAAAAAAATATATAAAGAGAAAAACTCCAGATAATATATAGAGAGAGGATAAATGTTACGTATTCGCACCACGTGACATTTTCATCACGTTTGTTACTCGCATCAAGTTTTTATCATGAAATTACCCAGACAGAGTTGCAAATATCATGTACACTAATAATAGCATTTCATAAATTAGTTGCAATCCACATTTCACGATATCACAATTTAACATCGGATTTTTCAATTCAAGTTTACCGAGTCTGTGATAAAAATTCGTTAAATGAGGCATTATTACTTTTTCTAAAAATCATTTCCGACATCATAATGTTGTCAATGAAGTTGTGAATAAAATAGCAAATCGAACAAGTTTTTGATACGTCTTTCAGTCTTTGATTGGTCATTGTATGTGTTCAATTTCACTGCGTTCGAAAGCAGTTTTACATTCCTTTGGATCCGGTCCAGAAACCGTTGATATTCCGTTAGATGTTAAAATTGGACGTGAAGTGGACGTATATTTGAATTGATTTCACAGAATAATTTTCATCGTTCATCGCCCGAGTTTTTCCGGAGTTTCGGGAATATTTCGTTCGTTAACCCCTCCCCGTTAATTTAATACTTCCGGTGGGAGATCGTGGAACGATATCCGGATGGTGTAGGAAAAGTTTGGTGGCCTCGTTCACTCGACTTCGCAGTGAACTTAGCGGATAGTCTTGGAGTCTCGAAGACCTTTCCACTCCCTTAGCAGTTACGAAGCGATAAATCTCGAGGGCCAATCCCAAGACGTAAGAAACGTCCCGACGAGTTGGTTCACTCGGTCGTCAGTGTTTACGAGCAATCCAAGACATCTTTGCTCACTCTTTTCCTCGTAGTTCCACTGTTATACGTACATACACTCATACCTAAACCCTCTGTGCGAAGGGGAATAAGTAAGCAACGCGTGGCTTTCCTCTACAAGTCGTACGACCAGTTCTAAGAGTTGAGAGATTTCCTGAAAGCTGCTGTGCCTATAGCCCCTGTTTTCTACATTCTTTTCCCATAGTCTTCCCGGTCAGAAGAACCCCTCGAGAGTCGCTACGTCCCTTTCAGAAACGGCCTCGTGGAATCCGCTTTGGGACAATCTTACGCTGATAGCACACGTTGCCGCTAAGTCCAACCACTCGTGAGTCGATAAAATAGTGCGAGAAGGGAAGTAAGAATAAAATGAGAAAATTGGAGGATACGAATAAGAAAGGAAACGTAGGGTGAACACGTAATCGCACCGTCACCAGTGAATGAACATCAGCTTTTTGAGGGCTCAGGAGAAATTTATACAACTGTTAAAAAAGTGTTGGTAATATTAATAGACAGTGTAAGAAGCTCATCGTTTACGAAAACGGGGATAGAAAATTTAGTACAGTATTGGTTTCAATATAGGTTGAGTTTTTTTATACGACACATCGGTCGCGAGTTTACAAAAAGTTTGGAAAATCAAAAGCTGAGTGGATTGTAATATTTATAGACGACTGTTTATTTTCGATATACCAGTATTGTATTTGGCAATGATGAATGCATCTGAAAATTAACACACGGTATATGCATCGGAGCTTTATATGCGCCGATAAAAAGAATTGTTAATACCAACCGAATCTGCGATTCGCGGAAAAAATATTTGGTTGATTGGAAGAAATATTCCTTCCAATCAACCGAATATTTCTTTTGAAAGCGTAGCGAAAAAACTCTGGTTGATTGAAAGAAATATTCCTTCCAATCAACCAAATATTTCTTTTGAAAGTGTAGCAGAAAAACTCTTTGGTTTATTGAAAGAAATATTCCTTCCAATCAACCAAATATTTCTTTTGAAAGCGTAGCGAAAAAAGTCTTTGGTTTATTGAAAGAAATATTCCTTCCAATCAACCAAATATTTCTTTCGCTACCCTTAACCGCAGATTCGGTTGGTATTACCAATTCTTTTTATCGGTGTATACCCGTATATTAATTTAAGCGAAGCAAATATTTATTTACAATGTGTATATAATTATTGGAAAATTGTAACTCACCCTGACAGGGGCACGCGGGAACAACGAGGCGGCAGCGGACGCGTGTGGGTTCACGTGATGATGGTGTCCGTGATTATGATGACCGTGATGATGATGGCCGTGGCGGGTGTCCGGACCGCCTCCCGCTGCCGCCTGTTCCGCCTGGACCGACATCGCCGCGCGGGCCTGACGTTCCCGCTCCCGAAGTCGGTCCCGGTCCACGCTGAAACATTTAATTACATCACAAACGTTAGAAAATTAATTATCCGCTCATCGATAATTAGGCAGCGCCAATTATTCGTAATTTACGGGCATTCGGTCGTGTTACTTCGGCGATCCCCAAACTGAGAGAAAAGCATGGAGAAGCTTATGGAAAGGCTTGCAATGTTGTTTTATAATTGAAGTGATGATAATATGATGCAGTAAACGATATTTGCAAGTTTATTGAAAACAAACGTTGAAATCGTACATGCAACAAAACGGCATATTTAAAACTATTAGAACAGTTTTTGAAACTATTATCATTTTGACAATTGCTACTCTAATTGGGAATTATATTAATCGTTCCTCCAATTATTTTCTTATATTTGATGTAACCATAAAATATAGTCGTTACTCCTGGCAACTATACATTATAGTAAGATTATCGTCGGACTAACTGTTTTTATTATTAAAATACGATATTCTTCTTTGAGAGCTGAGTCAAGCAGCATTTTTTGCGGCCATAACTTGGATGGGTGAACGTTTGGTCGCGCACTGGTTAATTGTTGGTGAATTGTTGAGCGGGAGGCAGTTTTTCTGGGTTTCTTATGTATTCTAATACGGTAGAAATTCAGTAAAAATGAAGCTGTCTGTATCGACCAGGTTTTTCG
Organism: Tromatobia lineatoria; assembly: GCA_949699805.1. Classification (NCBI taxonomy): domain Eukaryota; kingdom Metazoa; phylum Arthropoda; class Insecta; order Hymenoptera; family Ichneumonidae; genus Tromatobia; species Tromatobia lineatoria. The sequence goes on from OX453050.1 coordinate 11,928,554, forward strand.
CAGTTTCCCTAATTTCTCGTGCAAATGTGATACAGTAGTGCATTAGAATGAGTGGCTGCAGACAGACGAGAAAATGGGAGACGGGTTACGTAAAAGCCTAAATACCGGAGAAATATCCCAATAATTGAAAAATAAAATAAAATTTTTTGTAATTTGAAAAAATAATACTTTGTTTGTCTGTTAATATATGAAAGAAAAAATTGGGAAATAGTAGCGCGTGCGAAAATGTACGAGAATGCAAGAGCGTTAACCAGAGAATGAGCTGTCGAGTTTATTTCGAGCGAGCCGAAGGCCAAACGCCATTGGACACGAAGCGGCGAGTGAATTCTCGATGATTCTGTCGTCGTTCATCGCCACTACATGTAGACGACACATTTAGGTTCGCGCCGGACAAACAATAGTTTATTTTCCCTTCACCGAGAGAAAAATATAAATGGATACACAGGATTTTTAAATAAACCATTTGCTTGAAAGTATTCAATTTCAATGTTTATTTCAATCCATCATACATTAAATTACTTGTTTTGTTAAATTAATTAAAACTCTCGTTGACTTTTCCATCGTCATTTTTCCAAGTTACGAATCATCTTTATTTTTCTCTTATAAATGTCCAAATGCTTCTAAAATATCCATAAGTTCATGAAAATTTCACGACAAACTTCTTTGTATTAAAAGACACTTTCGAGTCCATAATAATTTAAATATTATATTTTACTCAAACACTTTTTTTTGTCGAAAATCCTAAAAGACGATTTTTCAGGAACTTGGAGCCAATAACGTACAGAAATGTTAGAAAATAATAGATCATAATTGATACATTAGCCGAGAAACATTAAAATGATATCAAATATACATAAATATACATAAATATACATAAATATATTCTTGTGCTTGCAGAATAATTTTCGAAGGTTTATATGACAGAGGATAAAAAACTGAGCAGCCGATAAAATTAGCGATCGTTCAGTGGAATTTCCCTAACACGATATAATCCGCACAGCTGATGACCAAAGAGACCGGAGAAATTGCCGTGCATATATAAAGAGCCCCTAGCAGAGCTCGTTTCTGGTGTGCGAATCGCTCGGTGAAGGAAAAGGTGTAGGCACGCGGCTTGACGCGTCATCAGCGACTCGCACCAGCCTCGACACTGACACACTGACACCGTTCGTTCGATCGCTCCCAACCCGACAGCTCGACTGGCTTGCGATCGTGATGATTCAAAAAGATAGAGACAGAGATCGAAGGATCACGAATCAACTCGCCAGACGGTTTAAGGGACGAAAAGAAAAAGGAACGAGATGAACATGAACGAGAAGAGAAGAGAAGAATATCGATGAGACAGCGAAGACGCGTGAGGTGATCGGCCTTCATTTGGGCTTTAAATCTCGAGCTTGCCATCACGTCACTAAAGATGGGAGAATGAAATTTCAAGAATTCCTTTCGGCATTCATGACTGACGTTTAACAACGAACGAATCACTCCTGGGTTTTTCTTTTTTTTGTAGTCAATTGTATTATCAACGTAATGACAGGAGGTTATGAATGTATTGGATAAAAAATAACGACAAAGGTGGAAGTTTAATGCATTATTGTATTACTTGAAGAATAATTTAAAAAAATAATTAATGTCAGTAAAAATAAAATGAATACGCGGTAAAAATGCATTAGAGCTTTATGAACGATATATTAATTTTCGAAAAAAAAAATGTTTACACTGGATTTCAAGGTTTAAAGATTTTTTTTTCACGAATATTAATGGGTGAATATTGATAGGTTATTTCATAAAAGAATTTTGGTTGATTTTTAGATTGATAAATATTTTTATGCCATTTTTTTTAAACCAAATGATGATACAAAGATTATGTTAAATTCGGGAGAAGTTTCTGGGAATATTCGATTTTAATTTTACTGAAATATAACAATCACGAGGTTCATTATACAAACATGGTGTAAAATTGAAGTTTTCATGTGTTATGATATGTGTAATCAATGTCAATATCGGTATTATCTCAACGGATATATTTTAACGGTGTTGATATTGTTAACAGTTGTGTAATACAATACTGTTTTAATTTGTATGAGTACAAACTGACATTTATTTCAATATAAAAGCATTAAATGCACAATGCACGTGCGGCGATCTGATAATGAAATCGTGGTGCGAACGAAATCTCGGTCAGAAATTGCCTGCCATCGCGAAACTCGCAAAAATTTTATGGCTGGTAATCAATTGCACGTGTTTCGGTTAACCATGCACTGAAAGAAAAAAAATAGATACACCGAATCATATATTTGAAAAAGATATTTTAAATAAACGAAATTCAATCAATGTTGTTCATTCAAATTTAGATAAAAAATTTCGAAATGATTCAAGTAACTTCATATTTAAAGCAACTATACGTGTTGTCAAAACAAAAATTCATTGTTTTCGATGAACGATATAAAAAAAACCAAAACAATTAAAGCAAATAAATATTGTCTGCTATAATAAATGTTGAAACAAATATCGATTCAATGTAGCGATAAATTTACTTGGTAAGATTGACGATATGATGTAAATAAGTATATCAGCTGACGATTTTTTTTATTGTTTGATTGAATCAACGCGATGTTTAGTAAGAAAAGATCGAACATTTTATAAAGTCCATAACATTTTTATTTCACTTAACAAAACAAGGAATTAAATATATATAAGGTTCAAGTTAGCCTTGCACTTGAATAATTAAAAATAATTGGTCCATTTTTTAATTTGGTGAAGCCAATTACATTTTTCTGTCAGTGCGTGTACTGACGGCATACAAACCGAGCGAACTAATGTGCGAAAAAATAGTATAAAACGTGTCAACGAAGCTCGTCTTATCGCCGAACGAAGCGCGCGAACACGTGTAAGTCAAGCAAGCACGTGCGACGAGGTCATATTCGTGAAGGACCATTGGAAAAACCGGTAGATTACTGCATATTCTCGTTGAAGCCGGAGCTAATTGAACCAGCCGGACGTACCATTATTGCTGTCCATTAAACATAGGTAATCGGCGTTATGAGTCTGCAATAACATGCATTGAATGCACGACTTTTTACTACATCAAAGCAAAAAGAATTGCACTGCTGAGGAAGGAAATGTGATCTGATTTATGTTACGCTAAGTGGAGAAGACGATACTATTCTTGGATACACTCCAATTATTATTGGCAACCAGACAAGTATGACATTAACTGCATTTATCATTTTCTTAAGGGGGCCGAGTCAACTATTTAAAAAAACCATGAGCAAAAAATTCTGTAGTATATATTTTATAGAATCATACATTCAAAACTCGTTAATACCAAACATTATAATTTCGTAATTTTTTGAAGACGCCCAAATGCCCAATTAGGAAGTTAAAAGTACAATTTTTAACTTTTAGGAGCTTTCAGATGAAACCCGTGAATAAATTTTAGTATTCAATGTTTTAGTTTATTTTTCGAAGTGTGAACTTTAGTAGAAGAAAAAAGTTTTTCAATATTTGTCCGTAAAATTTAATTATAATTATTTCTAGAAAGAAGAAACGACTGATTTATGCATAACAGCAGATGTTGTAATAATATCTGATAGCTATCAATGCCAAAGAAATTGTCTTTATTTCCGATTCCTTCATTTAATTGAAAACTCTTTTGCTATCTCATATTATTATGAAATTCGGCACTTTTTTTATTGATAAAAAATGGCTCCTGCGCAATTGACTATGTTTATCATAATACAGATTTATGATCATTAATCGAGTATTGTAAGAAGCGAATCAATAAAGGTGATATAAAGACAAAAATTTGAATACGTCTATTGAAATGTCTATTGTAATAGGAAGCAGCGATTATGTAGTACGTTGTCCATGGTCGAACTACTTTACAGCGGTATATCTAATTATTACATGCCGTGCTACGCTGTCAACTACGCGTAACGACAGAAATATGTAGTAACTATTGATGGGAAGCGATTGTGGGTGTCAACGATTTATTGAGCCACACAATATCTCTGTTAAGAATTTTTTGAATAAAATGATCAATTGACGATATACACTGAGAAAAAAATCGCCTTAAAATTCAATGTACATGTACTGGAAGTTTCCATGCATAAACTGGTACACTAAATTTACAATACAAGTGCAATGTCAAACTTATTTTTAGTTCAGTAATTTAATGCTTTAATTGAATTGCTATTATTTTCCTTTCACGATATTCAATATCAGTATCTAAACTACAATTTTTTGTGTGGCAATTAAAAAAATCATTTTTTTCAACACATCCTAACGCATCTACCAACAAATATCCAAAATAGATTTTACATTCTCCAAATTTCCAAAACTTCAATGATCAAAAAACTCGCTCCGCGAGTCACTAAATGTCAAGAACAAAAACATTGTCGTAGGTCAGTCGCTTTCGCATATCTCGTTCCATAATTCCCAAGCGTGCGAGCATTAAAAAGAGAAAAAAAATGGAGACTTGGGAGATGCGTCGTCCTTGCAGCGCTCACCGAGTAAAGCGGAGGAATAAATTATCTCGAAGCCGCGGCAGTGAATTCCAATCCGACATATTGCAAGAAATTCCGAGTGACGGATGTGTATATAGATCCGCATCAAGTTCAGGGATCCAGTGAAGCTGACGATCGCGAGCGACAGTTATGTCGCGGTCGGTGCAGTGTACTTTGAGAAAATAATGGAGAGCCGCACGAGAGGTGGGACGATATCTCGCGTCTATCGACGGACGGAGGCCGTGAGCGTGGCGCTGCAGTCACGGCGCTCGTTCGTGCGCGATCCCAACAATGTATTTATAGTATAGTACCAAGTGAAACGAGAAAAGGGGGAAGAGACGTCGGTGATCGGCGCGGGAATGAAAAATGCTCTATACCCTTGACAGCATAGAGAGACTGTACGCTTTGCCCATGGTGCTCCACATAAATAACGGTTTAGCCCGACTTGTCGATAAAACTCACGTGAATTTCCACCGGGCACGCAAACCCCGTCTATCTATCGATGCAGGCGCAGCCCGAGCTTCGCGAACCACCTTCGCGTCCGTCGCACGCATGTATATCCTTTTCCACCACGAGATTCCGCCACTATATACTTATTCAATCCATGTATATACATAACCCCATATTTTTGCCATGGATAAAAAGCAAAACGGAAATTATATAGCCACATGGATAAGTTAGATAGAGGAAAAAGAAAGAAAGAAAAAAAAGAAAAATGTTAAGCTGATCAGCAAAATATCTGAAATTATCGTGTATAAATATGATTAAGAAGGCGTGGGAAATGGCGTAAATAATAATGCATATTCAGATTTGAATATACACATGTGTATACGTATATCTAGCGGGAGAAAATATATGCGGAATATGTTATCGCAGACTTTGTTCGAATTTCCATCCGTTATTCATTGCATGTGTGTGCTATGGAGATTTGATCTTCATCATCTCGCTTGGTGGTCTCTCTACGTGCATCAACAGGTGTAAAGCGCGATAAACATTTGGAATAACAACATAGTGGGACGGTACAACTTGTTGTATAGACTTAACCGTTGTACACGGGGCTATTTGTTGTTTTATACATATTCATACAATATATTTGGCGCGATGTAACGCGCGTCAATGTGATAGTCGGGTATTGACGCATTTGGAATTTATCGGATATTCGAAGCAAGCGAACGGCGATGGAGTTTACGATGATACCGGACGAGCCAAGTCACTGGAGAGTTGATGTGTAATTCGAGCTTCGTGCTAGCCTCTCTTTGCACACTGTGTCGCCCGTAGTTTTCTCTTTGAGCGGCGCATTCTCCGGTCTCAGTGGTTTGTTATCGGCGCATCTGCGTCTCATTCCGAACGAACGAGCTTCGTAGCTCTAGTGGCGCCGACAACGTTGCATTGCTGTGTCGCGTGCGCAACACGCATATCAAGGAGTTCCCGGTCTCGAATGTTTGAAAATACATCTTGAGGATGATTGTTAAAGGTTGCTTTAGCCGTTTATTTTTGTGTGTATTAATAATTTGTTAGTTTCATTTCGGAGGTGAGTATGTGACCTCTATGTATTTTCAAGCTTATATGTCTATTCTAAATCTAAATCTAAATCTAATCTATTGTTATGGTTGATGACCGGGTTCGCTGGTCTTGTAGGTTAAGGTTTAAAAAGTTTAAAATGTGAAGACACGTTTGGTTGTGACAACGACGTTTCCAATTAGCTGTACGCAATCTCTCAAAAATTATTTGCTTCAACCATATCGAATAGTAACCTCAACTATTCACGATTAGTCCTCGCGAGATTAGTGAGGTTAACAAATCCAATCGTTGCGATTACCACTCGAATTATTGGGACTACCATTCGAATCGTCTTTATCACCATTCAAACCGTTGGCACTATCATTCGAGTTGTAAGGGAAATAGAATAATCGATTGGTTGTGTCAACTCATTTTTTGGGTTATGGTAACTAATCTTTTCTTTCCGTGTGGAAACGCGAGTCGTGTTATTTTATTGTGTTTCCATTGAATAAAACTGTTGGCTTGAATACCGAGTCAATTAATTAAATTAACGTTATACCGATAAACGTAATTCCAATCGAATAAATCCTCCGTTACTAAAAAATAAAATTTCATCGCAATGAAACAAGTATATCAGATTTATTTCATTAAGTAGAATATATGTTATAAGCTTTTTTTTCATTTACAATGCCGCAATAACTTGTGAGGAACGATATCAAAACTAAACTTCTATATCCAGGTTCTATTTTTTTTCTCTTACACATGAAAGTTTTCTCGAGTTAGTGGCTCGTCCCAGAGGATTACATTTTTGGCTTCACTTCGTTCGTAAGATCTTAAGCCGAAAGAGCAGGCGCGAAGCGTTCGGCACGTATACAATTACATGGAACCATAGGCACATATAGTTTCACGGATTTAGGTCCGATCGATATCTACAACGGCGGTGTTGGATGGTCGCGGGATTCCCCGGGACATATCTGCTTATCACGCCTCACCAGCGTAAGTCTACTTGCATACTGGAGTAGGTATTTATCCACAGATATGTATCTAATACCTGATTGAGGTATACTCGCCGCTACGGTGAGGTAGAATATACACCAGCAGGTTTAGCATCTACACAACAGCAGTGCGGATATCGAGATACCCAGGATACGGGTATTAGCGATATTACACGTGATGCGCGTGACACGCAAACATGGATACCATCGACCGTTCGTATTCCGATTACGTCCTCTCTATCCAAGTGTGCAAAACTTTGGACACGTGGCACGGAAAAGGGTCTATATTAATGGAGGATTTTACCCGGCGTAAAGTGACGATTAAACATTTTTACTCGACATATTCTGACCCTCCGATCGATAATCTAACGGGATTCAATTAAAATAGATATATAATGTTAGAACAAAAATTAAAAAATGTAAATCATTATTAATATTGCCGGAAACATATAGTTTCATTCGATGTATATTGTTTACGGTTATTTTTAGAATTACAATTGGATTATTATAATTTGTAGTGGTTAGAAAATTATTTGTGAAAATTTGAATAACAGCAAAAAATACACGTTTTCGCTTGAATATTGGAAAAAAGTGCGGGAACTGTTCTTTATTGCAATCTTAATGCATTTCTTGTGTTTTTCTATTTTTACGAAAATGTAACAATTTTATTGGAATTTAACGGTTTATTGAATCACATTTCGATTGCATAAGAAATGTTCTCAGCATATCTTTATTTGATTTAGAATTCCATAGTTTGTTTTGTGTTGGAAGACGCTTTGCAGAAATTTCTAAGTTAACTAACGGGTCATATGTTCAATTGATAAACAGAATATTGAATAAAATATTCTGTTTATGAGTAGCTATTCTGTTTATCAATCAGAGCAAAAAAAAATCTCTATGTGTCAGTGTCATATGATGATAATGATATTTCTCTTAATTAATAAGCAGTACATTTTTAAAAAATGAATAAACTAACGAGTTATGAGTGTGTCGCAATTATGACATGTTTTTCAAAAAGTTGTCAACTTCTTTTGTTTGTAAATATCACCGCAAGCATTTCTAATGGTATGAATATTTTTCTCGAGTCAAAACACTAACATATAGCAAAGAGAAAACTGTGATCAATCACATCGTAGCCTGACGTGTAATTTTTATTCAAAATTTCCGTCTACTGAAGGTGCACTTTCCTTGTAGACGGTAAATTTTTTAAAAAATGCATTAGCTTGGCTTGAGTCACAACCGGCGAAGAACGCAGTGTTGACGTTGCTCGGGCTTATTGCGTAATCGTAGAGTCGTCAAAACGATGTGAATAGGATAAGAGTCGCTCAGGGAGAAAGAGCCAAGGAGTGGAACGCCGAAGTGTCATACGTACGAAGGAGCTCGAACATATACACCGAACGGCTCCGACTTCAAGTGAAATGAGCGATCGGAACAAAGTCCAGGAAGCGTAGAGGACGGTCACGTGACTGAGTCAGTGGAGTCGACGAAAAATACGTAAGAACGACGGAGAAAAACAACAACACCGAACGATGCGAAGTGTTTTAGTTGTTGATCTCAGCGAACGCTGCAAAAACGCAATCAAATATTGTGAAAATTCACTTCGTCTCTCAAACGGATGTCGTATAGTCAGCTGACGCAGCAAATGCGACTCTGACGTCACTGGTGACTTCCTCTGTACGCCCTTATCTGTGTTTTCTTAAGATACACACAGAGAAACGTGATTTATCTGGTTAAGTGATGGAACCTTTCAGTTTCTTCAAATGAGGAGATACGACGTGCCGTTTGAGCGTAAAATCGGGTCAAGAAGGAAAGTTATCATCCTAGATGTATCGATGATAGGACTTTGTTTACGGGACGATTATACGAAAGTATCAATAATTCACTGGGACTTTGTCGTGACGATATTTTTATGGCCTATGAGAATTTGGGAATTCTCAGAAGGCTACGTGAGATTTGTCACTGATTCCCTCAAACTAACAATCATAAACTTCGGAAAATCTTTGTCGTTTTAGTTCATTTTTACTGTATACGAAGATTCTCCAAATTGGACCACGCTATCATGTTATTGGTCAAACCGAATTTTGGCCCACAAGACATTGTTGGATTCAACAAGTTTTGAGGGCATCAAAACATGGGGTAGTTTCTTGACCCACTGTTCGACAATTGATAACTCAATTAGTAATAAATATGATTCAATAACACAATATCACCCTTTCTCCGAAGATTTTCTATTTAATGTCACTGAAGTTTCCATCGTTGGAATTTGACGACATAAAAAAGTAAATCCTAAAAACCGAGATTAACGGCCTTCAAACCATTTTAATTCGTACCTTTTATGACGACCCAAGGTAATCAGAATTTTCATAAATTTATTTCGTTGCACCCCAACGATTGCAAACTTCAGCGTCATTCTATTTACGTCAAATGCTTCAATCGTAATGTCCACAAGCTTTCAGATATATCGAAAATTCAATTTTCCGTGAATTGGATTAGCATATAAGCTCAGGACTCAAGGTCGCCATGACACAAAAGAGTCGTGGTGTACAAATTTCTAAATTACTGTCATCCTCTTCGAAATCTAATATGGCGCCGTGATCTGTAAAGGTCCAATATTCTTCAACCCAACAAAGAAAATACCTAAAATTTCGTAACTAGCGTAATTGTTACCAGGGCATATGATTAAAAAAATAAAGAAAATCGGTGATAATTGGTCTCGTGTGAAGACGGTGAGTCGAACAAGCCCAAGAAGAGCGACACTCACCGGGCGTTCAGGAGGGCGGCGCTCGTCGCGCCGCTTCCAAATATAATTCTGACGTAGTTTGCGCGGTCTGTGTTGCTAGCGTAGTTTCTGTTGATTTCTCAGCGGTCTCGATATCAGAGTGTCCGAGACGATGGCGATGTATAACCACCAGCGTCGAATAAGCTGAGGACGATCGGCGCAATATCATGCTTTTGTCCCGCGGACCCACAAACTCCAAAATCCCGATGTGGAAAAAACGTATTTTGAAGCAATAGCAACCACAATAAAATCTCGGGAATCAACAGCGAATAATCGGGCTCACAAAATTAGTCGACGATAATACTAAACACCCACGCACCACTGCATATACGTGTTTAATTCGACGTGGCCTCGAGGAAGCGGCTAATCCAGAGTGCGCGCTCCTCTTGGCTCGACTATGTCGTCGTTACTAAACAAACGGAAGTAAATAAAAACCGTGGTCACCTCGGTAAGGCTTCACTTCGTCACACCTCGAGTATTAACGCCCAGTACTTAAGCTTCTGCTGATTGCACGCCAACACACACTTCACACGTTTTTCCGCGACAAAACGATCACAAACAAACGTTTCGGACGCACGATTACTTTGTCGAAAGCCCCGAATCATCCACTTGGGAATATCCGTTTGTCACCGGACTCTGTTTACCGTAAATGCGGCAGAGAAATTGAGGGAGGTAAGGTTTCGATTATTATTACCGCCGGAAATCGTATGTATCCGAAGGCTGTGCGATCGATCGGAGTTCCGATCGAGAAAATTCGATTGGTCTTTTCGTCTCGCGAGCCCGGAAAGGTCACCTCTGCACGCACACACGCTTGTGCACATAGAAGAGAAAAGGCGTATCAACGTCGATATTGTAAACAATATTATTGACAAAGGAAGCGGAGCGAGTGAAGAGTTTAAGTGCGCGTGAGAAAGAGAGAGAGATGAAGAGTAGTAGGTGAAGGATGTATCCAAGAGCGGGAAAACACTCGGACGTGCCGGCAGTCGGACGTACAAAGTACTACGTCACTAACGGAGACACTGGTACTCGTGACGGTGGCGCGTCACTGCGTCGAACAATTGCGTCAAACTGTTGGATAGATCACTCATGATCGAGCATTATTGCGTAGTATCGAGTTTCAAATCCTCAAGTAATTACCAAGATTACCAAGATAATAAAGAAACGAAATGTAAAATAAATAAAAATAAGACGATAGGTTACACTGTATGGACACTGCAGAAGTGAAAAAACACACTTGATTTAAAGGGCCAAAGGCATCATCATCATTATCACGTTACACACACTCACACAGCACCACGAATATATCCTTGCACCATTTTATTCAACACCGATGTATGCTTTCTTCGGGTATCGACGAAAAGAGCCAACGAACGTAGGAATTAATATATCACGGAAAAGTAAAAATATTGTGTATTACGCACGACGAATGCTCTATGGAAGAGAAGAAGAAAAAACAAAATGCCAATAGAGAGACGATGCCTCAGCGTTTCGCGCGGAGACGCAACGAGGCGATTAGAGCTCGGGAGAAACTGGCACTTTCCGGTCGTGACTGAACAACGCACACGGGTACACTGATACGCGAGAGAGATGATAGAGCCGAGGGAGAAGAGAGACAGATAGAGAGCGAGCGGAGAGCGGTGTGTCGGGGGCAAAGCGATGCGGAGAGGCAATGGGACGCGCGAGGAAACGAGAGACTATAGGAGGACGGAGATACTATAGGCACAAGGTGGGAGCGTGACGTTGCGCGCGCGGTGAGAAGGGATAAGAACAGCAGCAGCAGCAGAGAGGAGAGACGAGAGTATAGGGGGCATTCCGTCCCGATTCGACCTGGCTCTGACCCTCGACCTCCCCGATATGCCTCGGTATTTTTTTTGGGATTTTTTAGAACCTACAATTCACCAGATTCTAGTTTTTCTATGCTATTTTGATGTTTTTTTTAAGGGCTGAATATTTGGAAAAGTGGAAAAATTCGAAAAAATACTTGTTGAATATCAACATTCTTTAGATTGTTACCAAAGTAGAGGAGATATTCATCGTGGTATCATGTTTTTCATCTTCTGTTGTGTGTTTCGTCCCATTTAGTTTTGAGATCATTTTCTGTACTTCTCTTTAATGTGTGCTTTTGTTTATGTCTTTTTGGCTTTGGTCCTTAGGGGATGTAATAGCCCAGGATATCAATAAGAAATCTAAATCTATTATTAAATCATGAATCTATTACATGCAACTCGTAAAACGTTTGTTTATGTGGAACCGAGTTTGGTAAGTTGTCCATAGTAGATTGATTTCTTTCTTTTATTTTGTAGGAATGTTTTAAACCAAAGGCGCTTATAAACTATATGAAAAAAAAATTCTTACCCACTTTGGCTCTAAGCTTGAAAATTTTGATATTCAACAAAGTGTTTTGATTTTCAGATTGTGACATCCGATTTCCAGTTTACAGAAATCAGTTGAAGGAAATTCCATAGAAAAAATAAAATGAAAAGATCTGTTGCATTTGAAGGTCTGGCCAGTGGTACAAAAAATTTCGAACGAAATCGGTGAGATCGGGGTCGAATCGGGATGGAATGGCCCATAGATAGAGAGGTTATATGGGAAATTCGCACACGAGCCACCACCAGCGGCGGCAGCAGCAGCAGCCGGCTGCCGGCTCGCGCCGCGCGCTCATCCTTTGCCGCAAAAGCTCGCGGCTCGCTGCCTCTACGTTCGTAAGTACGCGAAACGAGACTCGGCCCCAATGCGATAGAGAGAGAGAGCGAGAGAGACAGCGCTCTCTAGGATGGCTGTGAAAAACGAGACGGATATAAAGACGGAGAGGGAGTTAGACCGAAGGGAAGACACTGTATGGAGAATTTAACGGAAAAGTGGAGGAAGCAGGAGCGAGAAGAGATGGGGAAAAAGGTAAAAGGAAGACGAGCTCTAGACAGGACGAGGGCGCATGCAGGGGGCGACGCTGACGATAGGCGAGGGCGGCGGGGAACGCGCGAGTGAGAGAGACCGAGAGAGAGAGAGAGGGGTAAGTGGCGCGCTGACGTCGGAGTGGGAGGGATTATCAAAATGGCCGCTCGACCGTCACGCCGCCTCGCGCGGAAAGCGTGGATCGCCCGCGCACGTATAGACGGCGACGACGAGGACGACGAGAACGATGAGCAGTGTGTATGCATTCATTTCTACGTTGGTCCTCCCGATGAACATGTATATGAGGTATTCCATCTGAACCGAACTCACATTCTGTCCGATTTTTTATTTTTTTATTTTTTTAATTGAAACTTATTTAGTCTTAGCATTGGTTCTGAGGTCGCTACACACCAATTTTCAGATTCTTAACTATTTTTTTCACTGATTTACACGGAAATAAGTATTTTTCAACTTTGACCTCTACAATACTTTAGGGTTGTGAGTAGGTGCGAAAATTTGACCTTTCATGGTCACCGTGGGTAGAATCAACCGTCGATATCCTTTTGGCATGAATATGAAGTATTTCTCATTATTCGATCGAACTGAATTCGTCATTTGATTCAATTTCGAAGCATCGAATTAAACGTGATATTGATGCCACAGCCGAATAAAAGAAAAGTCTCGCGCTCGCTATGCTACTATTTTTAATTTTTCTTTAACATATCGAAGAAAAATCGCGGCCCAATTTTAGGTGCATATATTAAAAATTTACGGAACTATGATTTTTTTTAGCAAAAAATGTATTTTTTGACCGGAAAATTTCCTGTGGAAAAACTGTAAGAAAATAATTTATTTACATTTTCGCACTTTACAGCTGTAAAGTTTTGGAGACGTCAAAATTAAAAATGTTCATTACCATGTGTGTAATTCAGTGGAAAAAAATAGTAAAAAATCCGAAAGTTGATCTAGACCGTCCTTAGAGTCAAAGCTAAAAGGTCAAGTTTCAAGTAAATAAAAAAATATCGGCCAGGAAGTGGGTTTGGTTTAAATGGAATGCCTAATATACACTGTGATGGCGCCCTGTCGTTGCTACTGCCGCTGGAGGTGCTGCTGCAGAATGCGCCTGTTCGCAACACGCGACCAAAAAGCGATATACGTATGCACATATCGTTTGTGTGTGTGTGTGTGTGTTATGTACGTGGTAAACGTTATTCTTGTACCGCGGTTATGATTTCGATGAGACGGAAGAAGAACGTATCGCGGGTCTTTGCGATTTGATAACTGCGTTGTATCAATCACTTGTCATTCATGAGTTGTTTAATATTCATTGGAGAGGACAGGGCGGCGCAGAGTTTGTATAATTAATCTGTCCTGGGAGATTGAATAATCCCTGAAGGACGAGACTTGGTTAATTAACATATTGCACGCTATTAAGGCCGGATGATTATTACTAACGGTTTGAAACATTGTTTTGGTGAATTCCCGGTGACATTTTAACCTGCAACGGAGGCAGCTATTTGATTGCTATAAATCTGATTACTGTTAATAAACTGTTGGTCTCTGATGGTCGACTACGCGGATAATTGACGAGATTAGTTCGTGGTTCTTTATTTGGATGTATCACATTCAGGTCTGATAAGGTCAAGGTCAAATAACATCTTTATCGTATTATGACTTCAAAATAAACACAGTCGGAGAATCTTACGGTTATTAGAAAGCGAATGGATTGTTTTATTACGCTGCAAAAATATCGAGCTCTCTACCGGATCAACCTATTCAAATTATTTTACTTTTTTTAGTTCGCTAAGGAGTAAAAGGGAAGACCTCGGGGTATTGCAGATTCCTTGGGGTATACGAAAATTTAGGGTCAAAGAGCATGTGAAAAACAAATCTTTGATCTAAATTTCTTCGAACGAAACGGCGTTTCAGACTCTCGAGTACTTGACCCTCTTAGTCGAGTGGAATTTTTACTACCCTCCCACGCAAAGCTCAAAAGTTCCATCAAAGATACAACGGATTGCCGTCAAATTCAACCATTCTAGAGTTTTTTTGCGCACAGCAGAATTGTATATTTATATATTTATATTTTTTTTGGGCCACTGTCCGATCGTACATATATTCGATATGAGTAAAAAGAAAATGACATAATAATGAGTGAAAAATCGGGACCACGTGACGTGATATTACATCTACTGCAAAAGTTATTAAAAAAATTTTGAAACACCAAACAGTGTGAAACCAGAAATTACTCGACGCTACTGAACGGATTGTTTTCGAAACTCGGCGTTCAATCGATAAACTCAGCAATCATAACCTACAAGCTGCAAGCACAGTGATAATCAAAGGGTAATAATCGTTAAGTGTTAATATGACTATCAATTAACCTCTGGCGGGTCTATATAATAGAAAGTACCCCAATTAGTAGTTATAATCAATGGTGACGATCGACCTTCGCTCATAAACGCTCCGACGTCAACGCGATCGTTTACCAACGGAGAAATACATATATATATATATATATATAACACTGCACCCTAACGCCTCGGCTTCTCCTTCCGCAAAGCTCTCACTGGTGGCAGCCCCTAGCTTTGGTGCTTAATACCCCTTTGACCCCCATTATATAACCGCGCTGAAATCCCGTCGATAAAGAAATATGCACGATCTCTGGCGGAGAGGAGAGTATCAGCCGCTCGACACAGCAAAGTGGTGTCCGTGTGGCCCGTTGTGGCCTCCGGGTTGCGTCCCGAATGGTGCTGCTCCCGACCTACGTCACGCCGTTTCCGACCGCCTATACCTATATACGTAACTGCCGGTGCGCGCTCCTCGCGTTTCTCCCGCTATGTACGTACAATATATAGACAGAACTGCACAATGCAACCACCCACGCTGCTTTATTGGCATTATGAAGCGCCCGCACTGCGCCCAAGAGTGACAGGTCGAATGACGAGACGAGTCTAGATGTATTATGCATTCATAAGCAGTTTGATCCTCGTGCTCAGTGATCGGCCGTTTTTGCTGTGATAGTAAGATTATGTTCCAATTGCGCAGCGATTTTAATTTTTCAAACGTCTTTTTTCACTCACTGGCAAAGATGTCAACGTTCGGTACTTCAATACAGACACTTTGCTTCTGCTCTCATCGAAAAAGGGCGGAAACTATAGAGATGCTGGATCGACGGAAAAGTATCGATATTCGGTATTGTATAGGATCATATCGCTGTGTATCGATTCGACAATGGATCGAGGTATAGGGTATCGATACATAGAGAATCGAACATTTTTATTAACTCGTTAATTAACTAGAACAATAAAAAATGTTTAACTTTAGGAAAATTTTATTGCAACTTTCATATTAACGAAAAAAAAAAAATTTCGTAACTTTAAAGAAATTTGGTATTCACGAAAAGTGGAACGTTTATTTAAAAAAATAATTTCATATATTTTTAGGAAAATATTGAAGGAGAATGCCAATAACTGTATGTACCGATTGTTCAGTCTGCCAATGGTTGTACAGTTTGGGGCAGACAGTGATGGCGAAAGAGGCTCGATAAACGAGGGGAAACGAAGAGACGAAACAGATGGAAATGAAGCGGGAGCGAAGGCTGGTGGTGCGCTTAGCGCACACGACAGAGAGGCAGCTCGACGTGACAGTGGGAGAAAGCCATGTACAAAGTCGAGGGAGAAAGGAATATAACCGATGGAGATGAGAGAACGACAGAACGCAATAGAGATCGAAGCAGCGAGCTTACAGAGAGGCGGGAGTCTGTTATTGTGAATTCGTGGCGAGGAATGAAGCGGTGGAAGGGAAAAAAAACACGACGAGCCCGAGTATACTCTCCCCGCTGCGTCCTTCGAACGACCGCATCGCCCATGAAGAGCCACACGACGGAGAATCATCCTTTCCTATACTACTCTGCACGACCTCTGGTGATCCGTCCCCGAGAATTTCATGCTCTTACCACTGCTCGCTTTTAAACTCTCTTGCGCGCTATCTCAGCACTCAAAGCGCGCTCTGTGACTAATACTTGTAAGCTATTGCTACAGTATGTAGCGATACAGAGCGTTCGGCAACGACATAAGACGAGATGGCGCGTTACAATGTTTCCAAACGTCGCATGAAAACCCGCGTAACAATAATTATGGGTGCAGGTCAAAATAGCGAATGACCAAAATAGTGAATGATTAAAATAGCGAATTTTGAAATTAGAAACCTCTGAATATAGAATGGTCATCATTATGAAATTCGCCATTTTGACCCCCAACTTACTAAAATGCATTTAAAATGGCGAATGGCTGAAAAAGCGAATTCCATAATTATGGACATTCTATATTTAGACGTTCCTTATTTTTAAATTCACTATTTTAGCCATTCGGTATTTTAGTCATTCGCTACTTTGACGCTCCCAATAATTACGTCAAGTTAAGATCACAAATTGACATTTGTCAAAAAAAGGGATGACGTTTTTTTATTAACGATATACTTCTTTGAAAAAAGGTTGCATTTATTCCTTATTAAGTTTAAAGGAAACATAAAAAGAAATACTTGAGTTGAATGTTTTTTTTGTCAATTCATGTTCATAATTTGATATAATTTTTTTCCGCGGGCAAGATAGTATTATAAATACAAAAAATGTGTTGTTCGGTATGTAAAATTATCAATGTACGTGCTGAACGAAAAATCGAGTTCATTTGTTTGAGTATGAGTATTAAAGCGAAAGCAATTTAAACACTCATACTCAGTTCAATTATCTTTCGCACTTGCCCGACTCCCTCGCAAAAAGACAGCTGTATCGCTCACTGATACGGATAAAGTGTCGCTTACTGATAAAGATTTTGATAAAAGAGTATCTTTCATCAAAATCTGATGAAAGAGTATATTTTATAAAAATCTGGTTGATAAGCGTGATAACTATGATTGTAGTCGATTATTCGTGATACTGTGTACGAATTTGATTTCTTCGAAACATGTAAATAAATCTGTCTTTATTTAAAAAATTACCAAACAATTGATTACAGTAAACCTAATTTTCACTGCATTAAGAATCGTTATATTCAATTCAAAATGCACTCTTCGACAGATAAGATAAGACATCAAACACTAAAATTGATTCACCAGTTTGGTTTAAAAGCTACAAGTGGACATTTTTACTTTTTACCTCACACCTTTCTTCTACATTGTAGGTCGTTACATAATTGCAAAATTATAATGTTTTTCATGTACTTAATGAGATGTCACTGCAACATTTTTTAAAAAAAGGATATCATTTAATAAAAAAATGTCTTGTAACTTTTTTCCTGAAAAAAGTCACAAGACATTTTTTTATCTCCTGAGATTTGATCCCTTAAACCGTTTGCTAAATCAAAATGGAGAAAGAAAAGACGATGATGAGGCGGAAGGACGTTTAAATAGAAAGTCTCAAAGCGTTCGTGCAGTGTGACTAGTCAGTGCACCGGATAACGTACATTGAGACCCAGGTGCCTCGTAATTAACGTTACTTTTACGATTAAGTTTACGTAAGACGTAACTACGAGCGATGGTCGTAGTTATTATGGCTGTATCTGGCGCTGCTGGTGCTGTCCTGTGTCTGAGATCTCTTGGAAGACTTTTCTCGCTTTGAGATCGAGCCGCTGGTGCAGCTGCAGTTTGCCAGTCGACCTAGCGAGTCACAAATGGGGAGGGGAAGTGGAGGGACGAGGGAGGTTGTGTTCCATTGCCCCAGATAAGACGGGCCCTCCTCTCTCTCTCTCTCTACCTCTCTACCTCTCCTCTCCTTTTTCGCTTCCTCACTTGCTCCCCTCCGCTTCGAGCAGCACCATGTCGACTTCTCTTTACCGCGAGATATCAGAAACGGAATAGCCTTGCGTCTTGCTGCCTAGCTCAGCTACTGAGACCATCTCTAGGCTAGACTTAAAGCCCTCTACCGTGAGGACGCCTTGCGGTCTCTCGTTCTACCGTTTTCCTATGGCGTAGCCATAGCAATCTTCTCTGCCTCCTTTTACCCGCCCACCCGTTCGCTTATTCTCCGCCAGTGATATATACATGGGGCATTCCATGCCAACTCGACCTGACCCCCGACCTCTTGGATTTCATCCCCGATTTTTTATTCATTTTGTGGATGCGGTTCAAAATAGCAAATTGCCAAAATACCGAATGGCTAAAATGGTGCATTTGAAAATGATAAAAGTCGGAATCCAGAATGGCCATCATTATACATTCGCTATTTTGACCCCCGTCTTATTAAAATGCAATTAAAATAGCGAATGAATAAAATAACGAATGGCCAAAATAGCTAATTTCATAATGACGGACATTCTAGATTTAAACATTCATCATTTTTTAATTTACGTTTTGAAAAAAGCTGGATGCGTAAGAATCGTTCCACTGCATGTAGCTTGTAGCATTTCTATGTATTTCAAGATTTTGGAGAATTTTCTTCAGATTTTTTCGAAGCGATTTTTTCCATTGACATTAAAAATTGATTAAAAAATTAATAATTGATAAAAATTAATTGATTAATACAATAATAAATAAATAAAAAATGACAATTGAAATAAAAAATTCGAGATTAAGAGATAAAAAAGAGATACAATTTTTTTTAAATGAAATCCAAGAATTCCAGCTTCGGATCCAGGTCGAGTTGATATGGAATGCCCCATAGATATATAAATGTATATAAATATATATAATATAGTTACTGCGCGCTGTATAGCATATAACATAGCGTTCCTCACAAGACTTGTTTCTATTATTTTTTGCGCAACTTCGAATTCGTTGATTATTGTGGTCGAAGTGAATCCTGAAGTCTCTTCAGCTTCTCTGTGACGAGATCGCTACTCGTAATAATAATTATCGTGTCGCGCAACATCCCGTTCGCTCTTCATCTGCTGCATTACTCTGCACGAAAGTGCGGTACGACTAAAAATGCACACCCAGTGAATAGATTTTAATATACCGGGCATTCCCTGTCAAATTTACAGTTTATAACCTTTAGTCTCGACAATTTTTATAATATATTACAATAATGTTCTTTTCTGACAAGAGAAGAGTTTAGGATTAAAAAAAAAAATTTAGCACGATTTACATTTTTTAAGTCCCAAAAGGCCGATTTTGTAAACACAATTTTTTTTAAATTTGAAAAGAAAAAAACACATTGGTTCTATGATTCGACATATGATATTGAAGCAACTGATAATAAACTCTTGATATTTACTCGGTCGGTCGGAAACGACATTATTATAGCAAACTATCAAAACTGGAGAGTAATGCTTGACGCCTCTAAATTAGTCGTAGAATGCCTCATACATTACTCACATAGTTTGTCATCATAAGTGCTGCGAAATAAAGTGCAAACGGTATATGTTCATTGGCTCTTAAGTTATTGAGTAATACGCACGGATGGACGAGACGTAGACGATAGATTTATGCACTCTTAAAAACCCACCGTGTTAAAAGTGACCGTTGTAAAATGTTTTACTAGTGTCGATTCAAAAGGTGGTAATATTAACAGTTTTCTAAGTGGTTAATTCACACGTGTAATCGTCTTAAGTTATTGAGTCCCTACCACAAAACTTTCAACACACATATATTCGGGATCATAAAATTTTCTTTTTAATAAACCATTATTCATTTTTATATATAGAGCGATATGAAAAGAATTTAATTATGAAGATTCATGATGGAAAGAATAAAAAATAAAAAAAACTTTCACCGTTATTACTACACCGCATATTAAATCTACATTACATTTGAGTATTTATATCAATCGATTTTTCAGTATTTTTTTTAGCATTATTTGCTTAAATTTTACAATACGAAAATCAAATTCTAGTCAATTATTGATAGGTTTTAATTATTTGATTGCAACGATATCAATATTTTTATTACCGACTTACATGTTATATACCTTGAACTTTTTTTTGGTGATATTTAATTTGAATAAGATCTAAACTATTCAAGACAACTTAAGAAACAGAAAAAGGGAATTTTTTTATTAGCTACAACTGTACAATTGATTATCCGGTTATGACTGCTAAAAGAATGATGCATTGCCTACAGCACAAGCTGTCAATAGAATTGCTAAATAAAAGTTTATTACCCGTTTATGACGGATAATAAACCTTTATTACCCGTCCTATGCAGATTCTTAATCCTACGGATTTGCAAATTATTACGGTAGTTATGAATTGTAAAAAAAGGTGATGTCACCCGGATTACATTCAATTGAACTATAGTACACATATTTTTTAATTTTTTCAAAAAAGTACGTGCACGCTCTAGCTTTCATAAAAATGGCAATCTTTAGCCAAATAATTCTTAATACGTGTAGGTATTGTTAATATTGTTTGGTATTAAATTTTACCAAAATCGGAGAAACGGTTCAAATTTTATGGAATTTTGGAATTTTCAAAAAAATTACGATTTTGCCCTAACTTTGGTAAAACATGAGACAACGAAAATAAATTTTATCCACGAAATCTGTTCTATCTAGCGATGATAAGATGACGTGGTTAAAATTTTCCCGAAAATTAACAAAAAAAAAAACTTCAAAGTTAAAATTTTCAAATTGCTTCCTCATCATTATTGGTTTTCCTAACAAAGCTTCCTCTCCGAAAAACCCAAAAAGGTTCAACAAACTTCCTCATAGCTTTGTAAAATAAAACAAAAAAGCACGAATTTCAAAGTTCAACTTTGCACCTTTTTTTCTCTCCCTGCCTTAATTCGTAAAAAAAAAAATTCCCTTGACGAGTCCTAAAAGATTGTTCGAAAATTGTAAGGGCCGTTTGTGCTCGGTAGCTGTTGATTCTCCAATTTGGTTGGCTGCTCGCTCGCGGTGTGGTCTGAAAGAGCGAGCAGGTAGTTTTCGTACCTTGTGCGAGAACGAGAAAGGTGAATGGAGATTGCGGACAAGCGGTGTTGCGCGCCTGGGGAGAAGAGCGAGTGTGTATACAGTGGAAGGAAGAAGAAACGTTTGTATACGCCATGAAGGCTTGGCATTCGGTGTTGCTACCGTGTCTCGATTCACTTATGCCTCTTCTTCTTCTTCTTCTTCCGCCTCCTTAAGCATTTTCATTTTCTCTTCTTTTTTTTCCATATCCTCCCTCATACACACCCTGTTCATCTCTTTCGTCGACCCGCTTCCTGTCAGCGTTGGTTCGCAAGCGATCCGCTCGCTGTTTACCGTACTGTACGACCTCTACGGCCATCAGCGTTCTTCGTCTCGCTTCCTTCTCAACCTTCTCCTCCTTCCAACACTAATACACTACGCTTCTCGCTGGTAGTACTACTAGGAAAGCAAAGCAGAATCGAGAACGACGCCCACCCACCTTTCACTACCAACTACTTTGCCAGACTCGAGTTCTCTGATACAGCAGACACTCGACAGTGTAACCTAACGAGAATATTAGGGCGACGCTTCAATGTTACGAATTAGCGTCAGCTTCACTTTCTTCACTCGGTGCTGACCTCTTTTATGTCACAATATGTAAATATTTCTGACGAGCCTTTACAGCGATGAAATGAAAATATCAATCAACTTTATTAACATTTTGTAATTAATGACA
This sequence comes from Tromatobia lineatoria, assembly GCA_949699805.1. Classification (NCBI taxonomy): domain Eukaryota; kingdom Metazoa; phylum Arthropoda; class Insecta; order Hymenoptera; family Ichneumonidae; genus Tromatobia; species Tromatobia lineatoria. Next base: position 11,950,785 of record OX453050.1, read on the forward strand.
ACATTATACTTTATATGTACTGTTAATTGTCAATGTAGAGTTAAAACGTCACAAAAAATGTATACTCGAATATACGAAGCATCTCGTCAAGAACTCAACGAGGATTTCAAGGTGGAATGTTACGATTTATCATGTGCTTCACTTTCACGAGTTATCGTCACTTTCCTTTCTACTGACCTATTTTCTCCAAACCGTATGAATATTTTAGTGAAGTCGTGAGTGACTTAACACCTCAATATTATGTTGCCTTTCAATCACTGACAGCATTTAGCAGTCAAACCCCTACATAAAATCTTTTGCTGCATAAATGTATCAATTCGGTATTTTCTTCGCGTATTATTCAGAGTTAGTAGGAAATTGAAATGTGAAAAAAATATATTAATGGGATGCATAACAGTGCACGCAGAGAAATATATCAAAGCGACGATGCAATGTAACGAATTATCGTCAGCTTCGCTTTTCTCGTTCTGTACTAACCTCTTTATGTTCCACGGGATGTATGTTTCCATTGGCAACTTAACTCCTCATTATCGGGTTGATTATTAAAAACACTGGCACTATTAAACACTCACTTAATCCACTACTTAATGTTTTGCACCGCACGAATATATCGATTTGTTATTTTTTAACTTACCATTATTAATAAACGGAGAGTTAAAACGTAACGAAAACGAAGATATATTTGGAGGGCACGAGAACACGCTTCGGTAGAGAAATTTTGAGCAACTGGCGTCCGATCGGTGCGTCGAACAAGTACATGCGACGAGAGGGGGCGGGTTTCGGGCAGCGAGAAGCGAGGGAGGGGAGGAGAACGAGAGAATACTTCAGGGGTTGGTGCACGCCGGGGTTGAAGCTCTCTGCTCTGGCTCGTTTGTCGACTCGACATTGGCCTGGCGGTAAAAGTTGTGACCGACCAACGCGGACGAAAGTGTGAGTGAGAAGGAACGCGAATAGTCGATTTTCCGCATATCGGACCAGAGGTATTCATTTTCACGATTTTTCCAACTCCGTGCCCCAACCCCCTTCGTCCCCCTCCCGACTACCACCGTGAATCGTTCTCTGATTTTACGTTTATACATGCCACCGGCTGTTCGTTAAAGCTCCGATCTGCCCGAGGCAGGTGACATAATATGTGGGTACATGAACTCGCACTCGGCGCTGGAATAATTAATAATCAAGTTCATGAAACGTTGTGACATCTATTGAATGCAACTGAATATATTTTTGTATTTACTCGATTAATTAATTGAGTTATGAAATACTAATTAATTGATTTTTGTATTTACTCGATTAATTAATTGAGTTATGAAATACTAATTATTTGAACGAAAGATTTTTCGGTTGTTTTCGTGTTTTAATAATTCGTTAAGGCTCCGATCTGCTCGAGGAAGGTGACATAATGTGTGGGTACATGAACTCGCACTCGGCGCTGGAATAATTAATAATCAAGTTCATGAAACGTTGTGACATCTATTGAATGCAACTGAATATATTTTTGTATTTACTCGATTAATTAATTGAGTTATGCAATACTAATTATTTGAACGAAAGATTTTTCGGTTGTTTTCGTGTTTTGATAATTCGTTAAAGCTCCGATCTGCCCGAGGCAGGTGACATAATATGTGGGTACATGAACTCGCACTCGGCGCTGGAATAATGAATAATCAAGTTCATGAAACGTTGTGACATCTATTGAATGCAACTGAATATATTTTTGTATTTACTCGATTAATTAATTGAGTTATGAAATACTAATTAATTGAACGAAAGATTTTTCGGTTGTTTTCGTGTTTTAATAATTCGTTAAGGCTCCGATCTGCCCGAGGCAGGTGACATAATATGTGGGTACATGAACTCGCACTCGGCGCTGGAATAATTAATAATCAAGTTCATGAAACGTTGTGACATCTATTGAATGCAACTGAATACATTTTTGTATGTACTCAATTAATTAATTGAGTTATGCAATACTAATTATTTGAACGAAAGATTTTTCGGTTGTTTTCGTGTTTTAATAATTCGATAAAGCTCCGATCTGCTCGAGGCAGGTGACATAATATGTGGGTACATGAACTCGCACTCGGCGCTGGAATAATTAATAATCAAGTTCATGAAACGTTGTGACATCTATTGAATGCAACTGAATATATTTTTGTATTTACTCGATTAATTAATTGAGTTATGAAATACTAATTATTTGAACGAAAGATTTTTCGGTTGTTTCCGTGTTTTAATAATTCGTTAAGGCTCCGATCTGCTCGAGGCAGGTGACATAATATGTGGGTACATGAACTCGCACTCGGCACTGGAATAATTAATAATCAAGTTCATGAAACGTTGTGACATCTATTGAATGCAACTGAATATATTTTTGTATTTACTCGATTAATTAATTGAGTTATGAAATACTAATTAATTGAACGAAAGATTTTTCGGTTGTTTTCGCGTTTAAATAATTGAATTTGCAACGTGTGGAACAGTGAACCCCATGGAAAAAAACGTAATAAAAGAACTTACAGAGATTATGATTTTTCAAAATTCTGTGTTAGGAATTCGGTTTTTTTTTACACTGAAGGGACTTGACCTGTAGGGTTTAACAGGTTACGAGAAAAAAACTTGATTACATTTGCAAAATCTTGCACTGTTAAAAACCCAAGTAAATTTAATATTTCATATGATGATGAAATTAATAATTGATTGGTATTCAAATATTACAGTACGTTTATATCGATCAAACTATCACTAGATAAATGATCGAAATTTAATACACGGTCTAAAACATTTGATATCCAAATTAGATTTTAATGACTTTAGACTTTCCCGAGCTTCGTGTTAAAAAAAAATGCACCGAATAATGTTAATAAAAATAATTTTCCGAAGTATATCAAATTGAGAAACCCTGTATAATTAGAAAATATTCTACGCCGAACGGTAAATTCACCGGCAGGTATAGGAAATGCAAGGGTGAAGATGGCAAATGACCCTAAACATTTATCGCAAGCTATTGTTCGTCGCCTTTCCGCATAAAACTATGGGCTATGGTAATTCAATGGTCGCCCATGTACTGACGCAGCGCTTTTGTACAATCGTTCATGACTAACTCAGTAAAACTAAAGCCGCTTGTAATGGCTGGGTTTTACCGAAGATCCCGTTTACCCTCGTGTAAATGCGATACATCAATGGATTAGGATGCGGACAACACTTTAGAGTGGCCTCTATAAACACAAGAGGTGAGGGGCACCTTAAAATCCTGAATAAGACATTCGGAGGATTATCCCAATAAAACCATTAATAAGAATGGAATACTTTAATTTTACTTCACAGAGGTTTTACAATCAAGCGCAAGAAGAGTAAATTCCAAACACGGTAACTTACTTTATGTGCACATCGCTTGGGATTTTAGGAAAAAGTTTGGAATATCAAAAGCCCAGTTGTTGGTAATATTTAAAACCGCCCGCTTATTTTTAATATACCAGTATCGTATTTGTTAATGACAAATGTATATGAAAATAAATATATGGAATATGAATCGAAGCTTTATATATCCGTATATTAATTTTGAAGGAAAAATTGTTCAGTGTGATACAAAATGCTACTAAGAAAAATTTAGTAGAGCCAACCAAATACTGAATAATTGGGAGTTCTACCAAATCCTTGTTCGTGTCTAACAAATGTTCTTGGTAATATTTTTAACCCAGTTTTTAATAGTACTAATCAAGCCTTTTTTTAAGTATGTCATAGAAATTTTCGACGCTCTAGCGAAATGTTTATTTGATACCTTGTCTCCACTTGATTTAGTTTAAAAAAAAAAGCGGGTGACATGATTTAGGGGTACGAAAATTCGGAACCGATGCTAAAATAATCAATAGTCGAGTTGATGTAACGTTATGATATCTATTGAATGTAACTGGATACATTTGGTATTTGGTCAGTTAACGTATGGAGTAATAAAACACTCATAATGTAACTGAAACCTTTTGAATCGATTTATATGTGTTCGAACAATTCAATCTGATGGAACATTGAACCCAATAAAAAAGAACACAAATAAGAAGAGCTTATAGAGGGCCAAACTGAATACGACGTGGGAGTACACACACGAAGGGCATTAGTCGACGGAGGGTTGAAACATCCTTCGAGGAATTTCAGATGAAGGTCTTAAGTTATTTACAGTTGAATTTGGAGAGATAAACATATTCATTGACTAAAAAAAAACGGTTTTGTAAAATCGAAGCAACAGTTTTCGAAGGTATTGTTACTAAATGAAACAACATCGTCGTCTTCAAGTAAAAAAAAAATATTTTTTGATTAATTAATCAAATTAACGGTTTATTTGCATTTTTCATCATTTTCGTGAAATTTGGAAAATAAAAAAAGATTTTGGTCATCTCGCGATCTTCTGAAAACGTAAAATGACGATTTACGAATTTACAACACGAACAAAAACTATCGTTTTTTTTTTTTGGCAGAAAAGATTGCGTGAAATACAAAGAAAATGTAACAGATTATTTTTATATATTTTTACATAGTCCTGAGTTATGAACATTTATTTCAACTAATGTAAGAAAGGAAGGTTAAAAAAAATCGCGTTTTCGGGGAACAATAATTTCTTAAAAGTGAATTATGTTCGACCTAGAAAAGCATGACATTGATGAACAATTTTTTAAATATTACCGATCACTACCAATACTATTCAGTCAAGTTTATTGATCTTTCCTTGTCACTAAATACAATACTTGTATCTTTACGCGACTTTACAACTGCTTACACTTTTAGTTAGCTTAGGTCTGTGTATTTACCTGACGTTTGCAGGATACGTCACGTCCCTGCGTAAGCAATGACATTCAAATGATGTAGTGCGTCATCATCGCTGACTAATCAGGAGGTTTACAAACCGACTCTAAACATTTTCTGGATTTATGAAATCTTTTATCTCGGTGTATTAAAATATAAATCTTTTACGCATAAGCATGTAAGCGGTCCAATGACTAAACTGATATGTTAAAAATCCCTTCGCCGCATTAAGGAAAAAAAAAAAAATAGAATAGAAGGACGGAAAAGAAAAAGAAGCGGTCTGCAATTCATTTTCACCTATCGCGCTGCAGCGATGCTGTTGCAGACGGTTCAGCGAAAGCCACGATCTTGAATATTACGAATTCAGTAGAGTGAAGTAAAAAAAAAAAATGCGGTCTCGTCTAGTCCAATTAAATCATGACGCGTCGAGACGTAAACGCGGATGCAAAATTCGGTAGAAAATATATATCAGAGGCGGAATCCGCTTCAGCAAGACCGCTGCACTCACAAAGCATTGAGAGAGCGTTAAGGATTCGCCGGTTGGAGATGCGTGCACCGGATTTCGTTCTCTTCTCCAACTTGCTTTTACCATATTACATATACTCTTCGTGTTTGCATACTACGTTGTATTTTATTAGTATAATTTTTTTTTTTTTCGCGGTGAAAAGTAACCAACATTCATGACCTATGCATAAAATAAATAATTCGCTGCAACGAGAGAACGATAACGAGCGAGCGATGCTAAGAGTCAAGGGTCGTGGCCGATAAAACATACACGTGTGTTGCACGAGTTAAGTGGACGAAAGCGCGACGGAGCGAGAGTAGAATAAAATAGAATGCGGAGTGTCCGTTGCCTTTGCAAAGTTCAAAGCCTCTTTACACGGTGGACATGTCTGCGATGCACTCAAATATGTTAGTTGTTAAGATAATACAGTTAAATTTTTAACATTTCTGTAATTTTTTCATATCATCAAAAATAATATTAACGTTACTTTCTTCATTTTCGAGCAGTATAAAGTTGTTTTAATATAAAACTGGACTTAAAAAAATGGACTTGGAACTAACTGATCCAGTTTTACTGAACACACATGAAAATATGAATTTAGTAACATTACCTGAGAACAGCTGCTAACGAAAAACTAGTATTTTTCTGTTATCTATTACTAGTATTTTTCGTATTACTATATTTTTTATAGTCAAGGAAAGGCTAAAGACACAGAGTGGCTAAGGTCACGGAGTGACTAAAACCGCGGAGTGACTACAATCACAGATGCACTGAATATTCAGATAAACCACTTACTTGAAAATCTTCAAGTCTAAGGTTTATTGAAGCAATTATATATTTAATGACACTTGTTTCATATTAAATGGCTTCGAATAAAGGGATTTTCAAATGAAACATATAAATCCATACAATAATTTATTTATTCGACGCAACGAAATATTAAGCTACTTTAATTGTACCGGCTCTTTTCGTTCAAATAATTCGGCTCATTTATTTACTACATCCAATTTAATATACTGGTGTTTCAACCATGTGTATACTTGCTTTAAACCTTAACCACCACCAAGATACTTGAAGTGATATTTTATGTGCGAAATTGATTATTTTTTTCATATAATTTTTTTTTCTCTATGGACTGTTTCGGCGAATAGGTCGAATAAAGTCACAAGTGTCCGAGCGTACACGCGCAACATTAAGCGATTGAGCACAACGCGACATCGACCTACGACCTAACACGTGCAAGAGCGTAGAAGGTGAAGGTGCACTCTGCTGTGTATTGCCCCCAATGTGGGGCACCTATTATGATTTATACGTAGGTAGAGGTTGTTGAAGGAGATGCTGAAACGCTATCGGTGGGCGCTTTCGTCTCTGGAGCGAGGACCGTGCGCACGAGGATGAAAATTCACCCTCTCGAGCGTTTTATGGCTCTGTACTTCGGCTTCATGCATCCACAAGTTTCCTCTTCGACTTTTATACACAGCCCACACGCTGTTGTAATCCGACCTCACGGAGAATAACGAATGTAATATCGGTGACCTTAAATGAAACAGCATGAATAACATATTCACATTTTACGAGGAAAGTAAATTTCGAGAGTCAAAAATCACGCATGATAAATCTCTGTTCCACGATGGATTTTATTTTTTAGATTTTCGGTTTTCAAAAGATATTTGAAAAAAATAAAAAAATAATAATTCCATGACTGCGATATTTTCTTCGACGAGGTTTTATTTTTTAAGTATAATAGGGAAAGATAAAATACAACGAAATTTTTATGAGATGAGATAGATTGTAGAGGGCGATAAAAAATGTATTATATACTTGTTAACGGGGCTGTAAAGATATTGTCGTCGAGAACAGCGACGATTGATGTTCAGTATAATCGTTATTTCTTCTTTATTTCGTTCTTTATCTTAGTCATGAAGTACTCGTGATGAAATTGGCGTGGGCAATTCGAGCTGAATATCAATGATGGTTGTCAATGTCAATATTAAGCCGTTCTCGAGTTTATCACGTTTCTATTTTTCACGTAAAAGAAGAAATATTTATTTTACGTTTATCTAGATATTCTTTTATTTGGGAATTTTCAATACAAATGAAACAGTTGTTGTTAACTTTTTAAGCACAAACATTTCTTGACGAGTTTGGAAATTATGGACTTGATTGACAAAAAATTATTTTCCTTTAGAGATAAATTATAAATATTTATTCGAGAACAAAATAGGCATTTGTACTCGAAATTGAAAAGACAACTTTCTTAAAAGTACTATTTTTGAATATTTTTTATCACAGAAGTGACGGAGATGAAAAAAAAAAATTTATTTTGAAACCGTAAAAGGTTAGGAATATATTTTTCAAAAGTATTTTTTAATAAAAAAAATGATTATAATTGTTATGGATTATTTATCTGGCATGGTTAAAGGGTCGGACAAAGCTTTGCAAATGGCAGTATTATTTAGACAATGTGTATGCCCCATATTCAAAATATCATGATGATAAACCACAATCAATTAACCTTCTTCGGATTGTCTGAAAACCAATTCATAATGACATTACTGAACAACAATGCCATTTTGGCAACTACTCAGCTTTCCCCCGTTCTCTACAATCAAGCTTGCTTTCTTCGCGTCTTAGACTCGAGCAAACAAATCATATGCATCTTGACGAGACAAAACAGAACCACAAAGCTACAGAGACAAGCACAGGTGAAGATTTTCCTGTAACTGAGTATAATGTAAAACCGTATTATACCCGTATACTCGGCTATAGAAGTCTTCAAGTCTCGAAGCAACGCAGCATCTGTATAGACTACGGCAGCCTCTTCATATGGGCCATTCCTCGTCAAATTTACAGGCTACGACCTTCACCCTCTCCGATTATAATAATTTTTTACAATAATCTTGTTTTTAATCCAAAGGGGTCACGGATTTTTTTTCAGATGTTTTCACCGCCGTTTGTATTTCTTCAAGGCTGAAAAAGCCGATTTTGATAAAAATTTTTTTGGGAAATCCGAAATATTCACTATTTTTTCGTAATTTTCTGATTTTTTGCTTTTTTACATAGGAAGCTTTGTTTACGTGAAAAAAAAATTCTTGTTATTTCTATGGTTCGAAAGATAGAGAAAAGTAACTACTACTTTTCATAGACACACACATATGCACATAGATGTGCATATAATATACGTTATTATAAAGGACGTTCAATATTGAATTTTGGATGAATATATACAAAAAGTTCGAGTTTCATGGCTTTTGGATTTTAAAAAAATCTTTCCGCATTAACCCTTGTCAAGTCCCACCAAATTAACCGAAATTTTCTAACCGAAAAAAAAAAAGAACATTAGGCGCTGGTAATGAGCAGCAAAGCGAGAAAATACAATATATATTCATCGAAAGTCCATTACATATTTTTGATACCTCAAAATCATATTCGAAATCATAAAATAAGTGTGAAATTTCCACATAAAAAAAATGTCGTTCCCATTACCTACTTTTGGAACTTAAAAAAAATGTTCATGGCATTGAAACAAATTGAAAAAAATTCCGAGACTCTTTTGGATCGAAAGCACCATTATCGTACCGAATCCTAGCCCGTAAATTTGACGTGGAATGCGCCATATACGGATATAGCCTCGGGCATTGAGCCTCCTGAAATTGCAAAAACGGGGTGGAAGGGGAAAGTCGTGGGGGGGAAGCTGAACGTGAACACGCGCTCACGTTCGGCTCTCGTAGGCAACACACCGCGACGTCGGGCGCCACCGAGAAGGGCTTTTATCGAAGTGGGTTGTCAGCCGCAGCCTTTATCACCGTACAGTGTTATCGGAGAGAAGCGAGGTTGTAGATGATTGCGCGGACGCAGTATGCACTCCGAGCATCAGCATCAGCAGCAGAAGAGCAAGAAGGAAGATGGAAGAAGACGCGACAATAGCGCTCGCAAGTCGAAGATAATATATATATGGATTAAAGCGAAAGAGAGGAATAGCAGAAAGTTAAGGGGATGACAGTTGAGTTCCTTGCCCTCTGAACGAGACGAACGAATAAAAATCTGGATTATCCGTATGAATCGACCGAGACTCGTTTGGCGCGACGCGACGTTACAAACTTTCAACCACTCTCTCCCTCTCTTTCTCTTTCTCTCCCTCGATGTATTTCCCTCGGTATAATTTCTACGTGGGTTGAAGAGTGTCTTTTGTTCGACGAGCGACGGGAGCGACGACTCGAGTTTAAGAGAAAGAGAGGAAGACGAAACTATATAGCATGAAGATTGTAGGTTTTTCGTTTGACCTTGAGGCATATACCTGCTGGTTGTAGTAGCCGCGTAGAGCCAGAAGTGCCTTCGTACAAACGGCTCGATTGTGAACTCGATGTATCGAGTCTTAACGATCTTACTTTCGCACCTATACTCACTACAGGTCAAAAACCAGGTAGTTTTTCCCGGGAAGTACAAAGCATGAGGATTCCGGGTAGTGTTGACATTATTTGAGTACTTGACTGGAAATGTTCAGAGACGATGATGTAGATCGAGGCGAACTCTCGATTATAACTGTTATAATAATAATTGTGATTGTTGCATCCAATGGAATCCCTTGACAATTAACTAGACCCGAGACATGTCACTATTGAGCGATCGAATCAGGTGAAAATGGTGGCTATAGGTCAACTCACTTGACCCAGCTACCCCACTTAGCCTAATTTGTCACTGTCGAGGGTGTTGTCATTGAGGGCTTCAACTGTCTCCTAATCATTACGATGATCGTTGTTACCGTGTGGCTATTACTAACCAAAATCTATTTTAGTGGGTCAGCGACAGTAACCCAGTATTGGCATTAAAACACAACATTTATTCACTCTGTATCGACATGACGATTTTTTTTAAGTAGCGGAATTATAAAATAGATGTCACAGCTGTTGAATAGAGTTACAAATACTCGTAGGCACTTCATTTCAACGGTTGCTAAGTTCTCTAAGGAATTTGAATAATTCGACAAAATGGCCGTTTGTCTGTAGGGCAGTTAGGGCTTGTGACACCCGTAAGCGTGTTACGCTGCAATTTTTTTGCGGAGTATATATGTTTATTTTTCGCGTAATTTCTTTCATGATTGAGTATACTTTATCAATTAATCAGTCCGTTCGTTTTCGACATGGTTGTCGAGTCAATGGCTCTTTCGCCCTTAATACCTCTTAAGGCTAATTTACATGTCTTTACTATCCACAGTCGGTAAGGTAATTAATTCTCAACAAAGCGAATTTATTCTGGAACTGAGAAAAATATAGGTAAGATACTGCCTACACCATGCATGAGAAAATATTTTGGCAAACGAAAAAAAAGTCATTGCCCTAACCAATCGCCATTGTTAAATTCGCTCTAAGCGACAAAATTGGTACTGAGACCCAAGTATTGGGTGTCACAACAACATTAACAAGATGCCCCAACAGCAAACAGCATCGAATACCAAACTATGTTACGATAATCAAAAAATAAATACAGGACCTAACAAACTCCTCCTAATTCTGAAGTTACATGACCTTCATCAAATACCTAATGTTTGATTTCTTAAATTCCGCGGTGAAAAGTGAATACAATAACTAATTGGATTCATACAGTTTACCCCAACAGCAAACATCATCGAACACCAAACTATGTTGCGATAATCAATAAATAAATACAGGACATAAAAAACTCCTCCTAATTCTAAAGTAACATTACCTAACGTTTGATTTTTTAAATTCCCCGGTGAAAAGTGAATACAATAAATAATTGGGTTCATACAAGATAGCACAACAGCCAAACAGCATCGAATACCGAACTATGTTGCGATAATCGATGTGCCAGAGAACTCGAGCGCTGTTTCGAATATCACAGAGGACAATCCGGAATATCGTCTGGCGCACTTCCACTGGCACTGCCACCACCGCCGCTGCACCGCATCGTTAGAGTATCAATTTCTCTCGTCGCGTGCTCAGAGCGAGATAGCTGCGAGGCGACTATAACGCTAGTGCGCACGAACTTCACATTAATATCCGTGCGCCTTTCCCTCTCCGTCCTTGCAGAGCTCTCTCCCTCTCGCCGCTGTTTCTACACACAACTCGACATCCCCACCGTTTGGCTGCCCGGCTGTTGGTGGACGAACAGAGTCGCTTTTGCTCGCCCGTCGCCCTCTCGCCCAGTCAAACGACCCATATATCTCTATCCCACTCTCGCACGTGCCTCTATACGTTCCTGCTCCTGCTGTGCAACGCTGTGTGTTACTACTCTATGTTACTGCTGGTGCTGCTCGTCGAGTTTCCGCGGCGAAAACCATTTTCAATAAGGAACTATAAATATTCACAGCAAACGTTACATTTAGAAATTGTATAAACAAAAAAGATTTGAGGTTATTCACACTTATGAGGTTGAGACTGTAAACACTCATACCACGCATCGTATCATATGACTTTTCATCAAGCGCATAGTATTGTAGCAGAATTCCAAAGTCTATAAAGGCCCCATATACACCATATGATTAAAAACTTCATCTACGAATAACTGAAATGGTTTTGATTTTCAAGCCGTTAATTGGCTTATCCCCGAGGTAATCTGTGCCACTCTCTTCAACTGAAATGTTAATTCGAATGGTCAAATTAGCGCAGAGCCGCCGATGCTACCTTAACGGAAAGACGGATGTTAACGAAAAACGCACTCGCTCGCGCCATCTTGCGAGAGCGGGTCGTAGCTTGAATTCGAATTTGAAAACGCAGATTGCAAATAATGAACGAAATTCTTTGAATTTCTATTGGTAAATTTCGTCAACAGTGAATCCAGGATAAAAACTTCACGCCAGTTACAATCGTAACTGAAATATTTATGAGAATGTCTTGGACCATTCTGATTGTCCCGACATGAAAATCTCAACAAGAAATGTTTTTTGACACAAACAGAGCTTCCCCTATTATGAGGAATGAAAAATTAAAAAATGCGTGAATATTGAGAGCCGATTATTTTCAATTGCTTGAAAATCATATTTGTCTTTGTTTCTTGACACAACTCGACATCTCTACCGTTTGGCTGCTCGGCTGTTGGTGGACGAACCGAGTCGTTTGCTCGCTCGTCGCCCTCTTGTCCAGTCAACCGACCTATACATCTCTGTCCCAGTCTCGCACGTGCCTCTCTATGCTTTTGCTGCTGTGCAATGCTGTGTGTTACTGGTCTATGTAACTGCTGGTGCTGCTCGTCGTGGATCCGCGGCGAAAACCATGAGTGAGCGAATCCGAGAACGAGCGAGTGAGTGTATTCTTGGTTGTTTGGTGCCGCGCGTCGCCGTCATTGCCGGCTGGCGCTGCCACTGGCGCGCCGTGAGCGGGTTTCCAACCCGTAGTGTTTACGTTCGGTCTCGCTGTTTGCGATACAAAGGAAGGTAATATACCCCGCGAGCTGAGCACATAAGCACGTTACATTGCATTACAAGTTGAGTGGAAACGCATTCGGGGGTGTAGGGAATGAAAACGATCGTTTGGTCAGCCAACGGTGGTTGCGAACGGAGGTTAAACGAATGAGAGAGGGAGAGAGAGAGAAAGAGGAATTGCAATATGCATCACATTCGGAATTCGGATTCTACCGAGAACCAGTTAATATACGCGTAATACGCATCTAGTGTATAAATTTACATATGAGTCTCTGCAATGGGTATCCGAGCATATAGACGTACATAATAGTGCGGCGTGTTATCCACTCAGTGTTGCACGGTTCAAATGCGAATAGTTGCTATTGTGGGTGCAGGTGTGCATGAGAGATGCGGGAATATCACGGAATATTGCTAGGGTAGCATGCGTCAGGGATACGAACCGAAGGGACCGCGTATTTATGGAGGGTCTTTTTAGGCCCGGACGGAATGGAAACGGTGATCAAGTATATAACGGAAGGTTTAACGGCGAGGATCCTCTCTTTCCTCTCTTAAAAAAGACATGGCACATCGAAAGTCGGAATATCGGAGACTAAAGCCATCGTTCCAGCATTTTGATTGGTCGTCGATGGCTTTGACATAAAGTTAACTTCCGACTCTATACTTGCTGCACACGTGGCGCGCTTTTTGAATTGATGCTTTTTCGCAGTTGTGAAATAGAATACATTTTTGTTCCGAAAATAGATTTCCTTATATTTGTTTTATGTCTATTTGTAAAAAAAAATAAAATAAATAAATATAAAATAAAATAAATAAATAAATAAATTATTATAAATAAATAAGCACGTTCAGAATGAAGGAACAAGACTAAATAATGGATTGTATGGCTATTTATAATGTCTGCGATACTTTGAATCATATATGTGCTTGAACGGGAGTAAGTACTACAGAATTTATAATCGTGACGTCATAAGTGAGGAACTGTACAAATTATACGGTAGATCTTAGATTACATAGGCTACTTTTATAGCTGAATTACTGACGCGCATGAAAGGTCAAATGTCATTGCATCTTAATCTCGATCATACATTGGAACTTGTACTTCCTGAAATTTATGAGCTTCTGAATTCGTCGACAATACTCTTTTTTTTCCGAAAATAGTGCATACATATTTATTAATGAATGAGTTAATGAATAAAAGACAAAAACATTAGATCGAAGATCACTGATGATTATATCCAACGAAAAATGACTTAAAGCAGATATTAGGTTTTTCATAACTTGAAGCGAATATTCAATAATTTTTTGGGTTTGACCCGATGAATTAAGAGCAATATTGTGGAAGTGGTTTATTGACCTTGGAAACATTAACCCTTCGTGGTCACATGGGGTCAGAGTGACCCAACCATACGATTCATAGCTAAAGAGTCTGACCACGAAGGGTTAATTATAACGTCTGAGGTAAAAGGTTATAGGTACAAATCGCTTTTGACGGAGATCAATTGAAGTGTAACAAAAGACTGTAATATTTCGATATTTTCGAGAAATAGGGTTAGCGGTTCTGCCATTGGCTCCAATGCAACTATTGGCTATTTCTATATTAACCGTCCCTAGATAAAGAAAATGAAGAAAAAGGGTAAGTTAGGAGAAGTGAGTTGGGACAAATACTTTTCCAAAAAGAAAAGTTTGAACTCACTATGGGTTCTCTTAATTACTTGTTACTTCTTCTGTCTCCGTTAAGACCCAAAAAAAAATTATGTCAAATTGAGATGACAAATCGACATGTGTCAAAAAGTGTTATTTTCTAAATGGCTTGAGATGAAATATTTAGAAAATTTCCAAGCGATTTCAAGATCAATTTGATATCGCGTTTTCTGATCAATTCAAGCGCAATTTGAACCTTCATTTTAACAACTTTTTATGACGCATCGAAAATCTTATGATTTTTCTAATTTGAGATGTTTGTTATAAAAAGTTCGTAAAATTAAGTTACAAATTGCGTTGACGTAAATAAGAAAATTTCAGAAAAAAAATGTTTAAATCGTTTTAAAGAAAATTTAAAAATCACTTTGAAAATAAAATTTCAATATCGCTTTAAAAATAAAATTCAAAAATCACTTTGAATCTTTTGAGAATTAAAAAAAAGACACTTTGTGAGATATATATCAATTTATTATTACAATCTGACATAATTATTTTTACATTGGAAGCCACGTATTTGCTAAGAATGATATCGCGTTTAACCGCGCATTGGTTAGTGGTCTGATAACTGTATCGTCTACCCTATTGTCAACCGACGACCTCTTAGAGGGGGGATAATAAAAATGTCAACAAGAATTAACGACTTATCGCAAAGTATTACAGAGCTTGCGTGTTAAATAAAGGAAGTACGTTTGAGTAAAACTGGCGAAAGGCGATTATTATGAAGGTATAGCAGCAGTCGGGAAACCATGTGGCGATCGTATGAATTCTTGCACATTTTTTTCTCTTACTCGCTCTACAGGTATATAGTCGAACGCTGTGAAGTAGCTCTCTGCGGTGTGCCGTTGGGTATATGAGAGAAGAGAGGAATATCGACCGCGACGAAGCGGCAGTCTGTGGCGAAGGCGACGAAGGGCAGTGAGGAATAAGAAAAAAAAAAGTGTGCGGTAGCCGCGAGAGACAAAACGTTTACGAACGTGAAACGAAAAACCATCTGTGGTATTACGATAGTTCATACATGTAAATAACGAGTACCACTGACAAGCATCGGAAGCTCGTTAAATAATAATAAATCATTGTCCTCACAATATTTCACTTAAAAGGTTAGTAACGTAAAAAGAAAACAAAAAGTACATCGAGAGAAAAGATTTCATTTATTCACCGCAATCTTCGCCAACGAAAAGAAATACTTGAGTTCTAATACTAACTTTTTATTGAATGATCTCGAGCTTAATGAAAAGTAGTGACATTAAAGCAAAGAAATTGTCTGTGTTCGTTTCATTGATTTTAGTAAAGAGGGAGCGGCACTTCTCCCACCTCAGTATTTTGAGACCTCTTTTTTTCTAAACTACTCGGCAGATAATGCTCAAATTTGGAGAGAACGTGCTCAAGTACGGCACAAGTGGGTTAAAGTACCGGCTCCTTGAAACTCGCAGCAGTTTGTTCAGGAGAACCGTAAAACAAAAAAAGTGAGGTTAGGTGCGAAAAAGACAGCCCTACATGTGCTTAACATTGAGGGTAAAATTCCCAGCACAAACCAAGTCACAAATTGAACCCAAAATCGCTTTGGAATTTTCTAAAACATTCATTCTTAACGCATCTCGCAAAGAGCACTTTTTAACAGATGTCGATTTGTAATCTTAAATTGATGGCATTATTTTTACGCGGGTAAACAAAACGTTTATTGATGTAAAACGAAAAACCATCTGTGGTATTACGACATTACATTCAAATAACGAGTACCAGTGACAAGCTTCGGACACTCGTTAAATAATAGTATATCGTTGTTCTCACAATATTTCACTATCAGGCAACTGTCCGTGGCGAAGATAACACACACTCCAATTGGAAATGATATTACGTAGGCCAACATAATGGAAGCAGCCACATAACCTCGTTACGATCCATTGCCGATAGAGGAATGGAACGATCTGCAATTGCCAGCTGAGCGTCGAACGTTTAGTTACGTGTGTAAATGTTAATGAGACAGCGTGTCAATTAAGACCAGCACAGATACAAAAAAGCGTTTTATCGCTTCGTGGAATCTTCACTTTACTTTTTGTTCCCATCAATTCAAGTATTTAAATTCCGTTTGTTAAACCCGTTTTTTGTCACTAAAAAAGATTGTAGCAAGCGAACTGATATTTGCTCGCTATATTTGCTTTGCCTTCAAATACATATTAATTATTAATTACGGGTGCTTACAGATTGAAGTTAAAATACATTAATTACGCTTCTTGAAAGCGATGAGAACGTTATGAAATCGGAGGAGTGATTATGAATTAAATTTAATATTGAATGCCATTCATTACCACGCATAATTTAAATTGAATTTGTCGATGAAATTAAAAAACAAATCCTTAAAAAAAAAACCATTGGACACTAAAAATAATTGTTGAGATTCGTTACTTTTTACTTTTTTGTACATTAACCCAAGAATTTAAATTCCATTTCGTAAATCCGTTTTTTGTTACCAACAAAGATTGTAGCAAGCAAATCGATATTTGCTTGCTATTCACAGTTCAAATACATATTAATTATCAATCTCAAGTGTTTACAGATTAAAGTGGAAATACATTAACTACACTTCTTCAAAGCAATGAGAACGTTATGAAATCGGAAGAGCGATTATCAATTCAATTTGATTGATAATGAAATATTGAATGCCATTCATTACCACGCATCATTGGAATTGAATTTATCGGTAGAAATATAAAAAAAAAAAATCATTAAAAATAAAAATAAAAAAAACCTTTGGACACTAAAAATAATTGTTGAGATTGAAGAAGATTGGTCGAGATTGCCGTTGAAATCGGCTGTAAACAGCGCCACTGTACTTGCTTGGAGCATCGTATAGAGTTCGATAAAAATCTAAGAGCTCCCATTCCTCTTTCTCGTGCTTCCTCACTCACGCACACTCACTTCGTCTCCGTTTCCCGCGGGCCAGCGTATTTCTCCCTCTTTTTTTCCGCTGTATCCCAGTAATTCAGCGAGTCGCTCGACTACAAAAGACCGAGGGGGATAAACGACCAAGCGAGCGAGAGAGAAAGAGAGAAAAGAAAGAGGTCTACCATTGGCGTGTCGGCGGCGGCGGACTCGATTCACTCGTCGTTACCCGGAGACCCATCTGGTCGTTGCACCGTCGCCACCAACACCACTACGTCCTCTCCTCAACGAATCTCTTCGCCTCCGAACGAATCTTGCTTCACCTGCCTAACGCAGGACGCTTTCGAGGCCCCAACCGGTACAAATACACAAAAAGAATCCCCAGTACCACGCGATTATTGCTTACCCTTAGAAAAATAATTATGTCAAATTTTAATCGCAAAACTACACGTGTCAAAAAAAATCATTTTTCAAATGCATTGGGACGAAATATGTTGAAAAATTTTAGGGTAATTTATTTAATCGATTTTATATCACGTCCACCGACTAATTTTGGTCCAATTTATTAACATATCAAGTACCATGAAATTAATCTTATGGTACTTGATAAATTGGACTTACTCTTCTAAAAATAATTATGTCAAATTTTAATCGCAAATCCACTCGTCGGAAAACGGTCTTTTTTAAAATGCGTTGAGACGAAATGTATTAGAAAATTTCAGGGCAATTTTTTAATCGATTTGATATCACGTCTACTAACTAATTTTAGTCAAATTTATCAAGTGATCTTAGCAACCTTTGAAGTGGATTTTATCGTCTCAAACGATATCTGAAGATATCGAGAATCTTAAGATCTTAAGATTTTAGGAATTTGAGCGCTGTTTAAGACGTTTGGCATAAAAAGTTGCTAAAATTAAGTGGTTAATTCTGCTTAAAATAAAAAACACTTGTTATCAAATGATCAGAAGCGTTTTAAACTTTTCCGAGGTTTGTTTATTTCTAACTACGATTTAACATAATTATCTTTACGCGGGAAAAGAATGCCCAGAGATCACAAGTTGAAAAAAACTGGATTGATTCAAACAAACAGTCTCCTTGATTAATTGAAAAGACATACTCGATGGCAACAAGTGCCAAGAATTACATCGTCCAATATTAAACACCTATAAGGCTGTCTCTCTCCCATCTAACCTCACTTTTTGTGTTTTCCGGTTCTCCCGAACAAACGGCTTTGAGTTTCAAAGAGCCCGTACTTAAGGCCACTTCTTCCGTACTTGAGCACGTTATCCCCAAATTTAAGTCTCATCTGCCAAATAGTTTAGGCAAAAATCGGTCTCAAACTTCTGAGGTGGTGGAAGTGCCGTTTCCTCTTTAGTGAAATCAATGAAAAGAACACAGACGATTTCTTCAATTCAATGTCACAAATTCCCATTGAGTTCAATATCATTCAATGATAAGATAGTATTGAAGCTCAACCATTTTGTTCCATTGGCGTAGATTGCCGTGAACCAATGAAATCTCTTCTCTCGGTGGGCAAAAACCGCCGAGCCTTCCTGTTATTGACAAAGTTGCCGCAAGGTGGACCGAAATTTTGAAAGTTGGTCTCCCCAAAGAGGAAAAAACGACTCTGAAGTACTGTGCACCAGAAAACTGGTTTCTCATTAACCTCCCGGTGACCTTGAGAAACAACCTCGAATTACAATTATTGTCGATTGTCAAATTGTTTTTAATGATTTTCATTAATGTAGTCCGTATAAAAATGTTGGATTTTCTTTCGAAATTATGAGGGACAATGTTTTGTTCGAATATGTATCATAGTTCAAAAATTTCAATGATTATTTAGTGGATTACAAAATGAATGGGTTACAGTTAACGTAGTCTGTAGTAAAACATGGGATTCTCTGTCGAAGTTATAAGGGGCAATATAACATTGAACACGATTCGTAGGGGCGTTTGAGGGGACGAATAAATGTTGAAAGGATAGAATCGACTTTCCCAAAGAAAGGTCGTGAACCAAAGGGCTGAAGGGTAAGGGTCCCCGCGCCGAGTATCCTGGCCACCGCGACCATCTGACAACAGACTTCTGCGCCGCGGTGCGACATGTCAACGTTTATCGAATTTCCAGACAATCCAGACGTCACGCAAGACACTCGAGTCCACCTCTGCCACTGAATTACCGAGGTAAAAGTAAAAGAATAAAAAAACGAAGCGAAGAAGTCGGACGAGTTTGTCTCGCGCAACGCCAGCAATTCGACTTGATCGACTAAGTTCAAAAAGTCTATACATATGTAATGCGGTAATATACATAATCACATATATATTCTTCCCTCGTTCATGCGTGCCTTTCGCATAACATCTACTGGTCATCTCATGATAAATTAATGCAAGGCTTTTATCAGAAGAACCCAATGAATTTCATTTTGCCAGAAATGTTTACAAACAAACAAAAGTAAGTAGATTGAAGGAAATGAAAAAATTGTAATAAATTTATAACCTATTTCATTTTACTTTCCTTTGTAATTCAGGTCTTCTGCAATTCGAAACCTTAAAACGTATTTCACCAAATGAAGTTTGTAAAACGTTAACATTTAATGCTTACATAGTTACATAGAACGTGATTAATTAATGAAAGGCCCTTTCTTAAATAAAAAAACCTAGTGAATCGCGTTCTACTGGAAATGTTTACAATCGAGTGAGAGTAAGTAGATCAGAAGAAAACATAAAAATAGGAATAAATTTATGATTATTATTTTATTTTACTTTCCTTTGTAACTCAGGTCATTTTTAATCCGAAATATTGAAACTTCATTTTTTATTTTTATCTTTGTCAATAACTATTTAGCTCATTGGTTTAAAATTTACGGCAGCTAGAAAACATACAGACATCGAAAAATTAAAAGTCTTACAAAATCGGAAAAAAATTATTAAATTTTTTGTAAATCATACATAGGAAAGAGCGTTGATGCTCCACCAGTGCACCAAATTTCGGCTCGATTGCTGAATCCGTTTTTTGAGATACAGCAGATACAGATACAGCAGCTTAAAAAACAAAACTCCATACAAGTAATGGATTTTTTTCGAAACCGTCTTCTTCGACTCTACGAAGGAGTAAAATAGTAACAGATTCATAACTATTACTTTACTTTCCATTGTAAATCAGGTCTGTTTATATCGGAATACTGAGAATGATCTAGACATCGAAAGTGTGTGTGTGTGTGTGTGTGTGTGTGTGTGTGTGTGTGTGTGTGTGTGTGTGTGTGTGTGTGTGTGTGTGTGTGTGTGTGTGTGTGTGTGTGTGTGTGTGTGTGTGTGTGTGTTTCAATTGAAACAGCTGTAACGCAAGAACGGCATTAACAATCAAACTGAAATGTCCGGCACAGGTAGAGCAGCAACTTCCTTCCCAAATTCACAAATTGGAACTGAAGAAATTTTAACAATATATCCCAATTTTACAAGACTAAATTTTTCGAAAAACGTATGTTCTCTAGCTGCCGAAATGATTGAAATTCGAAATCGCAAATCATATTTCACCAAACGACTTCTTTAAAACCTTCACATTCAATGCTTTCATCATAACGTAAAACGTCTGTGTGCATGCAAAAAAAAAAAGCTTAAATCTCCGAGACCTCGGACAAATCAAAGTTTGAAAGCTCGGAAGACAAAGATAGTAACGATATGAAAGCCGTGTATGTACAAGGACGACATTGTTAAACGGTGGTACTTTCCGGAACTTACCGTGGCTTCTTCATGGCGTTCGAGTGTGAACTCGTGCTCGTAACTCGGTGTGTCACGTGTCGCCGGCGACCTTCTCTCTCATGGCATCAACAGTGGTCCTCGGTCAGAGCCTAGATTCCCCAAACTCTCGAAGAATCTCCTGGTAAACCCCGATGTGCGATCGTTTCTCGCCGTAACGTATGCTCTTTCTGTTTTAACACACACACACACCCCCACACACACGCACACACACGCGCGCACACACCGAGATACAATCTTTCTCTTAGCGACGATCCAACTCCTCTTTTGCGTTCTTCGCCCGTCTCTATCGATAGGTTGGATCTCACTCACTCTTTATTCGTGTCTCTTGATCTAGGTGTACGTTATAGTATTATATATCGCGCTCTCCTTTTTCCTACGACTCCCCCGTATACACGAGTGTCCGTGGAGAGGGGGAAGGTTCTGGCAACGTCGCGACTTACTCACTCACACCGTTGGCTCTTCTTCTCTCGCTTTCTCCCTCTTTCTCGTTTCATCGTTGCGCCTCGTCGCATACATATACATTGACGTATATATGTATGTATAATAAAGACTGACACAAGCACGAAAGACAAGAGAGCGCCGACTACTGGCCTCTCGGGCTGTTACACACTTGCACGTTCGCCGTGGCAAGAAGCCCTCCGCTTTGAACCCGTGTCTCTCACCCAACAATGTGAGAGTAGAGTTTATATAGTCGATATATAAAGGTACATAAGTGTGGACGACAAGTCCGTAGGTGCGCGCGATCGGGCAACTCTCAATGTGTGTGCGTGAGCGAGCCGCGTGCACACTAAGAGAGGAAGACCGCGCGATTCTGACTATAGTTCGTTGTCGGTGAAGACACACTACCGTGTATACATATCGTATCGGTTAACTGGTGTGTACGTAACTTGAGGATAGCAATGTTTCTCAGAGGAACGTGCGCCTCGACACGCTTTACCCGAACGAACGACGAAGATGGTAAATGAGTTAAGATGCGGAGCAACCGACGAGGGGAGAGGACTTGTAGTAGTAGTATTATAGTAGTAGTAGTAGTAGTAGCAGTAGTAGTAATAGTAGTAGTGTAGTAGAACTCACTAACACGCACACGTTTCACTAAACGAATATAGTTACAGCACACTGCTGAGATCTTAGAGAAACTCTGAAAACACTAAGTACATTGGCTCGGTTTTGCGAACCGTTATGAGAGCTGTATTTTCATGTGCCTGCTACGCACGATTCTTCAATGCCTTTTTACGATTTAATATTAATAATAGCCCAGAAGGGAATAATTCAAGTACGGGTTTTTGTTTTATTTTTTTATATTTTTTTTTCACGAGAGATGTGAGATGCAGAGCATTCGTATCTCAATCGTCGCGACGCGAACTCGAGTTTAAAGCGCGTTCACACGGAAAGCCATCGCACATACATATCGCATACATTTTGCGAAGATGGAGTAAGTGAGAGAGAGAGAGAGAGACTGAGGGGAACAGCGGAATATTAAGGGCGAGGAAGAGAGATGGGGAGACATACACAGGCGCGCGCGAGGTTTGTGTACCGATCGACGACACGACGACTACCGTGCCTCCTCACTCGATCGGCCCGTCTCTCCGCTCAATCTCGAGATTTTGTTATACTCCACAGGCTTAACGGCACATCGAATCAATATTTAGTTTATATTCTCGCATTGATCACACGAGAATCAAATACTCAAGAGGTTTCACGATAGCTTCACGCTTCACGATACCACTAATATTTCGACATGATCGCGATTGTCACCTTGACTACTCTCACTTGCTCGCGGTGGCGGAAGCCATATTGCGATCGCCGTCCCGTAGTCAGCGCCGGAACGGCAGCCGCGCACCAGAGACGGAGGGGAGAGGTATACTGACGACGCGCCGATTGGACGGTTTAAAGGGAACGCCAACATCCTCACGACATCTTACGGAATTGTCCGAAAGGTACGCGGACTATCGTCCGCTACGACTTTATCCTTAGAGCTGTTAAGGGGCAAACAATCACACTGTTGCAAACACAGCTGGGCGATACTTTGAATATATTATGTATTTTGAGTATTTGAAATAGATATTTTGAATACTCAAGTAATTCTTAAGTATTGTAAGGACTTCGTAATATACAAAATACTTCATTTTTCGCACCCATTTATTCGGAACTTTTACTTTATATTTAAAAAAGGTCGTGGTGAATTGTGAATGAAATTTTAACGAGATAAATGTATTATTTGACGTTTATGATGATACATTTGTCTATTTCTCTCTCCCTGTTCATCTCCATTTGCTGTTTTATGCTCCCTTATAAAGGTATTTCCGTTCGATAATGAGTTACTTTAATTACCAAATTAAAGGGGTTGAGTCATCTAGAAAATTCGCACTTTTTCGGTGAGATTATACGTGTAATTGTTGAAAGTTGCTTAAGTCGTTTATGAGGAATATGTAGGAAGTGCTTTACTGTTGAAAATACTGGAAGTTTTTATGCATGAAATCACAAATTAAATTTAATCACAATTGTGATATAAAATTTATGTAAATTTGGAGTAGAATCACAGCAGATTATGAAAATTAATGTACTTTTGCAGTAAATTTGATGTAAATTATTGAACTTACTGTACCATACTTTAATTTTACATCCAAATTTGATAGATAATTTATTATATCAGTTTATGCATAAAAACTTCCTGTACTGATACATTAGATTTTAAGTAAATTTTTTTTAATGTGTTAGACGAATATGATTATTTCAGTTTATTTTTATGTTTCGCCCTTATCAGGGCCTCTTCAGGAAAGTTTTGTTTGACATTGTTGCACTCTTTTATTTTCTTCTATTGTAAATATGTGCGCGCCAAATTTCGAGCGGATAGTGGTTTTTTTGAGTTACCAAGTTTCTACATACAGTAAAAAGTCAGTAAAAATGGAGTTTTCGGTATTGACCAGTTTTTCCGCATTTTTTGTGTGTCCTCATGCAAATGCAATACACTAGTGCATTAAAAAAAGTGGCTCTGTACAACCCACTGTTAAAAATATTCAGTCTAATTTAACATGACGGGTAAAAGAAACTTTTTAACAGAAACCGGTACATTAAATTTGATATGCAAGTGAGATATAAAATTACAGTACTTTCTCCTCAATCCTACGAAAATTTCGAAATTTAATACAAAAAATGGTAATTTTACTGCATTCGGATATTAAATTTAATATATCACTTGTTGAATGAAATTTCCGGTTATGTAAATTCGCAAACATTTCCAACAGTGGAATCTGAGAAATAGAGTTATTAAAAAGAAGGGGTAATAAAAATCAATAGGTATACTTCAGTAATACGTAATTTAAAAAATTCTTTGGTAAACGCGATTCAATAGAAAAAAAGATATTTGACCTAATTTAAGTACATTAGTGATTTTTGACATTTGACATAAACAAAAAATGTCAATGCATAGTCGCCGACTAATTGCAGCACGAATAAAACAATGATAATGACTGCGAAATTTTCCAGACTTTCGAAATATCTCGACTCATCAACATTTTAGCAGAAGATTTATTATTGCATATCACACAAAAATTTTTTTCATGCGGATAAAACCCCGTTTCATTCATGAATGTGAAAACCATTAACTTCCTACTTTCTTAAAAAGTAAAAACTTTTAGTATGCCTCAGTTTCCTACTCGGAGTAGCTGCTCAGAACTTTGCAGCTTTCTCCCTCTCCAACACATTCTGATTTAGCTTCGTCTGCTCCCTCTCCACAGCAACGAACAAACTTCCATAATCCTAACCCGTTGAAAGTGGACGACGCAGAATTACTATCTACTACTGTACAGTAGAGCCGTTATTAATTGTCGCCTCTGGGTTGTCTGGCTTAATTAGCGAATGTGCGAGCGCGCGTCACTCCCGCGCATTGCATTCTCGCCCCAACATATGTTAAATGCACCAGTACACAAATTAGAAATTATCAGGCGTTTCGCTGAGCGCCACGGATAAGATGATAATTTTTTTTTAATAACAAATTTATATTTATTCTCTAAATGTTTCATCCTTTCGTACCCGACTTTGTTAATAGGATTTAAAATTAAAATTAATTATCTTCATTCCAAAATCACCGTTTTATTTGGCTGGTAATTAGGACTGAAATCAAAATAATGATTTCCAGAAACACTCAATTAGAGGTTCTACATGGGGCATTCCACGATATATTTATAGGTCCTCACCTTCTCCGATTTTGATGATTAGTGACAATACTGTTGTTTTCGACTTCAAAGGATATCGATTTGTTTTACAGATTTTTCGACCACCGTTTTAACTTTTTCAAAGTGTTAAAAGCCAATTTTTACAGCACAATTTTTTTTTTAATCTGAAAAAAATAATTTTTAAAAAATTAAATAGTTATTTTTTTTTAATTTAAAGAATAACTTTTTTTAAATTAAAAGAAAAAAAATAGTAAATATTGAAAACCTAATATCTCCATTTGTTGAAAAACTATATTTTGAATCATAGAATCAGTGTGAATTTTTTTAGATGTAAAAAATAGCATTTTCAAAATCGAATTTCCGAGCTTACAAAAATTTCAATAATGATGAAAAAATCTGTAAAAAGACTCTGAAAACCTTTTGGATAAAAAACCACATTATTATGTCAAATTATCAATATAGAAAAGTGTGTAGATCATAGGCTATAAATTTGACGTGGAATGTCCCACATATATTTCGTATGTTTCCGCTTCCACGATCCGGTCGCACTTCGCCATTGCATGACCTAGAAATAAGGGCCGTTGTTTTACACGGAAGTATTAAAAAATCGGTGGACTCGTTCGTGCAGATCGGAAGACATATATTTTTGTGAATCTACACAGTGAACATTCGTATTATAGCAGTTATACACGAACTCGAATATTATCGGCGACACGAGTTTTGCTGCTTCGTTCCGACAATCGCTCACGTCTATTTAACCTCTGCTTACATTAGCTCTTCCCGTACAACCAGCGATACATACATATTCATGGTGGTTGAGCCAATTTTCCCGGAAATACGAGTTCTCGAAACCAAACGTGCCATATATGACGCGACATGTCTGTTACGCAGAATCAGCTTAAAAGTTTAAAAAATGTCTGTTGTAAAATATCCAAAAACAAGGTGCAAAGTACACACACATACAAACATACGAGTATTTTTTCTAAACTACTTTTATTCAATATTTTGGACCATTCTCAATATACCGACATGAATATATATTTTTTATTTCATGAAAATAAAGCTCCCTATATGACGAAGCGAAAATACTGTCCAACTTTTTCTATTTCACAATAACTGTTCCTCGTCAATTATACGATAAGTAATTTCTCACCAATTCAATTTTCAAAATGACATGTTTTCATCTTTTTATAATTTTATTTGTGACAATTTATTAATTTCAATAACTGGAAAAATTATTATCAAAATATCTATTTAATCATACCAAATTACCAAATTAATTATACCAAATATTTTTATATTATAGAATAATAGGGTCATACAATTCTGAGTGAAATGAATCGCTACAGAAAAACAACAAAGAACGACTAGCCCATGAATGTTTTTTTCGGTGGTTGTTAAATCTAGTTGCGGATGACCTCAATGTACAGAATCACACCGGAAGTGAAACGTTGCGATAAAGATAAACCTCGGGTACTTTATACTTAGTGGAAATGTATTTTTATTCGCGCAGTATTTCTTTTTAAAGCGACGCCGCACGAAAAGCTTGATGCCAGGGATGAATAATTTTCGAATACAAATTTGTCTAAAATATTATTCGTTTAAAAAAGCTTGGAGCAATTTTCCGAGAGCGTTCATATTATTAATTTTTTTTTTCATCGAACAAACATTTGGGTTATCGATATTATTAAATATCATAAACTTATTATTGCTTACCCATATTATAACTTTGTTTTGAAAACAATTTGGCATTA
This sequence comes from Tromatobia lineatoria, assembly GCA_949699805.1. NCBI lineage: Eukaryota > Metazoa > Arthropoda > Insecta > Hymenoptera > Ichneumonidae > Tromatobia > Tromatobia lineatoria. The sequence goes on from OX453050.1 coordinate 11,977,734, forward strand.
TGGAAAAAAAACTTTGCAAAAAGTGATAAATAATGAGAACAAAATTTGCAAGGTTCTTCAATTTGCAAAATGATGATATGTAAAACAATTCAGATTGGTTTATTAATTCTACTCAAACCTCCTCCGATAGTTCTCCATATGTGAACCAAACTTCAAATAATCTTAAAATAATCAAATTTTTGTTTTGACAGCTTGTATTTTTTTTGTTATAGATCGGTATCGGAATTCACCAAGGACGATAAAAAAAAAAAATTTATAAAGTAAAAAAAAATGGAATGACCTGTATGCTTTTACAACGTTGATCAATTTCAACAAAATTGAATACATGTCACGTCCACTATCAAATATGATTAAAATTCTTCACTTAGAATGCACGATTATTGTGAATTTTTTAAGTTTTTTAAATCAGAGCCTTTATTATATTCGTTATAAACAATCATAATGATAAAAAGTGTTTAAAAAAATCTAATAAAAATGATGATCATTGCTTAGCGATAGACCAATAACATAAGAAATCGGGGATGGAATCCAAGAGGTCGAAGGTCAGACCAAGGTCGAGTTGCTATGAAACGCCCCATACATGCATACATTTATTCTTAACCAGTTTCCTCAACATTTTAAATCATTCTGAAGCTCCTGATATGAAAACTGAGAAAAAAATCTATTGAAAGAATTTTCCACGAAAAAAAAGGTCCCTTTACGATGAAGCAAAAAAAAAAAGATAAGATGTACGGATCTGGTAATTCTTGTCGAGAAAACCCATGAAATCCGATATAACCACGATGGGTGAGGCTCAGCGGCTCGAAGAAAATAATTCTCGAACTGAAAGCACATCAGCTACCTTGACACGGTACGATGTGCGGTCAGGACGAGCTCTCCCATTCTGAAATGCTGTGTGGCATCGGATGCGGATCTGGGAATCGTGCCAGGTCGACTTATCCCTTCTGTCTGTTATACCTCGTCCATATGCCGTGTGTCCCACTTCCGGTTCGCCTCCGGTAAAGTACTATCCACTGTCTTCTACGCCACTGTATATAGATATATTGACCACAAGTCCCACACGAAACTCCAATTATTTATCCTACTACACGGAATGATCAAATTGTTTTGTGGAACGGAATGTGATATCATCCTAGTTTGTGACAATTAATTTATTCATTAATACCTACTGATTAAAAAAACCTATAATTTAATTTATGAAATATCCTGATTGATTCAATGCAATTATCGCCTTGCGCAATTTCAAAACGAAACCTTGCTAATTTAGAATATCTAAATGGTATAATAATTAAAGATTAATGATCCGCAGAACTGAGCACTTTTGAGAAAGTGCGATTGGTTGTCTTTACCGAAGGTCCTATAATGTTTACGAATACAATTTACGTATATTAAGAGGTGGAAATGGGGAAATCCACGTTTCGACCAGGATTTGACCTCGACCTCTTCGATTTGGCTCGTAAATTTTTGTAGGCTCAGTTGGGCCCTCAATTGCACCATAATTTTTTTTTAAATCTATTTTTAAAGTGACATATGGAACGCCATAATTCAAAATCTAGACTGTGCGTAATAGCGCGCTGTGCATAACTTGAGACTGTTATGTACAGCGCGCTTTTTGAATTACTGTTTTTTTTCGCAGTTGGAAAATAGAATACATTATTTTTTCGAAAATAGATTTTTTTTTCTTCCATCTATTTTTCTTCGTAAAAAAGACATGGCACATCGACAATCGATAACATCGTTACACTAAAGCGGAAATAAAGTCACCTAAAATGCCGAATGATTTAACCAAGCAAATTGTATGTTAACCCATAGAAGAGTCAAATGCAAAGAAACTCATGCAAGCGAAGCGAGCACGTTTTTACTGGTGTAAACAAATTACGCAAAAAAAAATCACGTCTCAAGAGCCCTGAAGAAGCTATTCACTTTTTTCCGTCCGCCTTTAGCTGTAATACCATTGAAGCCGGGTCGTCTGAGTACGTCTATGAAAATTGCCAAGTTCAAATGAATAACGAGGTCTGTGTAGGTCGGAAAGGTCGGGGATTTAGACCGGGTTTTTCTCAATCGAGACTTTGATCCCACGGAAAGATGGGTCGTCAGGTATTGCGGGTATTTTAGTATCAGGACGACGCGGTCACGACTGCGAGGACGAGAAGGCGAAGGGGAGAGCGGGAGGGGAGGGAGAGAACGCCGAACGATCGTGCAACAAGTCTGACGAGCGTGTGCGCGCGCTGAGCAAGCCTCCCGTCAACGGGAGTAGTAGTATAGTATGTAGTTCGTCTCAGTCTCTCGGGTTTGACGTCACTGCGCCCACTGGAGGCGCTTACAGTGACGCACCGCTTCCGCAACGTCACGCACGCGCTCCGCGTGCACTTCGAAACTCATCGATGACGTAGTACGCCCATACCGGCTTTTTCCGCAAACTACTTCGCGCACGTTTGGCCATTGGGGTTGCACGCGACCTCCCCCCTCTCTCCTGGGGAGGGGGCCTTTCCCTTGCCCCTCCTCCTCGCCCCCGGCCCTTGGTCAAACTGGCCAGGAGCAAATCCAGACAAAGGAAATTCTACGAGGAAAAATCCGATACGCAGCTATTCATCGGATTACCAAAGGATTTTTTCCTTTGTCTCTCCTCTACTAAATGGTTAATGCCTGCAGTGCAAATATTGTACACTCACTGCTGACCGACATTTTTTTATCTCTCATAATAACAATTTATCGAGGATTTACTTAAGAAATGTAGTCGTGATATTTTGCAATGAGTATATTTTGTAAATAAGATGAGTGGATATAGAAAACCAATTTGTGGAATTTTTATTGCGGTTAATGCGGGAGCGATTCCATCGGAGTTCAGCCGTAAAGTTATTTTTATTCGGCGAAATTTTTTTTTAAATCGGTTTCTGTTATTGAATTTTAATCGAATAGAAATCTAATGAGATGTTATGAGTTTTAAGTTTTTTTATTTGAACGTCTCTATCTTGGGACAGTTTCATCGTACATGCATTTCTGAAGAACGGAAATGTGTGGAATTCGATGGATTATAATGAAAAAATTTATACAGATTTATAGGGGACATTTCGGCTAAAATTAAGTCAATTTTATTTCTTTATTTTTAATAGCGATATTTATTTTTCGCCTAAAATACTACTTTTTTAGCTGAATAAATTTCCTTACTGTATATGAATAAAAATTTTCAAGATTTGTTTTTGGAATGGGATTCGGCGTTGCTGACCATCGCGCAGTCTAAAATTTTTTTAACGAAGGGTATTATCTACAGAATTTTTTTTGTTGAGCCTTTTTGTTATTTCAATCACCATCTCAATAGTAGACTTGATAACTATCTATGAATCCCCTAAAATTTCGAGATTAAAAAAAATCTTTACCTCGTAAAGTGATTCTGTTAAAATATTTTTTTTAATAGATTTATCTTAACACATCTACCAAAATGAGTCATTGACAAAATCGCCACTTTTTCGAGTCCACAAATATTTTTAGGAAAAAAAAGGGAGAATAAGTTTATCCCATGAAATTAATTCTTCATTTCCTTTTCTCGAGACCAGTGATTGATTAAAATGACGATTGTAAACAAAAAGCCACACTAAATCTCGCGGAATAAATGTTTTATTATTTATCCTCTATCCTATGTATGTACAATCGAAGGTGAGCGAAGGGTGAGACTCGGGCTATTCTTTTTCCTCTTGTTTGGCGAGTGGAGTTGCCGCTTGACGGCTTCACGCTATTGATTTCCCTGAGAGGTTGGGCCACCGAAGGGAGGATTAAGTATCGTTGGCCAGAACCCTCGACCCCCTTGAATCTCCGTAAGGACGATGACAGCGAGAACGAATAGTGAAGGTGAGCTCGACAAAGAGTGTCAAACTAAGAAAATAAGAATGAGGGTTAACCTAGTAGGTTAGAAATAGTGCTTCACAACACAGCGATCAATGACACATCAACTCATAATAATCCAATAACGGGTGGCGGTCAAAATAACGACTGATCAAAATAGCAATTTCAAAACAATAACCATCTTAAACTGGAATAGTAAATTGCTTCCTTATCATTTTCCAAATTTGACTTCTGTAAGGTATGACGTTCAACAATTTTGCCTTTCCTCTCGAGGAAGCTTCATAAAATGTGTTTAATAATCTAAAAGCAATTTGCAAGATTCAACTTCATTTGGGTCTAAAAGAAATATTCCTAAAAATTCAAAGGATAGAATGAACAAAATTGAATCACAATGTTACAGAATGTAAATAAAATAATAATGAATAAAAAAGCATAGTTATCTCTTCCAAGTCTTTTCCTGCTTATAGTAATTCACTTGAAGTTGAGAACCACAATCTCTCAAAGTGTGAAACATGGGTAGAAAATCTCAAACCCAAAAGCTCAGGAGAAAATAGAACCGCGGTAGGTACACATAGAAAATAACCGGGGGGTAAATACCTTCTTTATATTCTACCTAAAGTGTCATAAAACAAAAATGGGCCATTCCGAATCCCCGAGAGACTCGTCAGCGAAGAATAAAAAAAAGGTAGTAACGAGGCAAGTATATTTCCGAATGTAAGCGCAAATGTATAGCGCTATCTCGTAAAATCATCTACCAGATTGATGTTTGGATTGAAAAGAAAACGTTGAACGTAGCAAGCATATATTCCATCGTCAATGGAGCACGGATACGTGGGTCTCGAGGTGACGAGAGGAAGCGAAACCGCCAAGTACAGTAGTATATTATTTATCGACGACGGTTCGCTTCGACGTGCTTTCGCCACCGATATTGAGAGACGGATAAGCTTCGCTTTTACGCTTTCCCCAGTGCGCTACAGCATTTTGCTACCGCTGTTATTACTACTATAACGGTATCCGAGTACCGACACGTGCAGCCCGGGAAAACCCTTGACTGGGAACTAGGGACTCCTATCGACAATACTGTCTACTTGTTCCCTCAATTTCTGCAAGAGATCGAAAGAGAGAAGTCGATTAGACCGAACGCATAAATTCTCATGTACGAGAGATGTACGTAAACCATTACTAGCGGTTTTTTCGACGCTAGTTCGGAAGACATTTACGGTACAGTCGAAACAGTGCCAAGATCTCAAAGGTTGTTTTTAGATATTGTCTGTAAGGAAACTACAAGCCAAAAAAAAATCTAATGAGCTGATAAAAAGTGCAGCAAATTTTTTTTCACGTCGGACTTGATGAGAAGGTCACCTTAGGAGAGATAATGGCAACAGGCCATTATAAAACTACAAATAGAGAAAAATCTTGTGAGTTAGCATAAATGCAGAAACAACAAAAATCTTTTTTCGTGTCGAAGTTGATGAGAACGTTCTCTTAAAAGAGGATAATGACAACAGGCCATCGACCGAAGACCTTCAGCCCATGAGGAAGGTGAATGACCTAATTTGTGACCTTCTGAGCTCAGCACGGTGTTGTTGAGGCGATAAGGTGGATGGAAATGGCAAATTGATTAAATTTAAAGAAATTATAGTGAAGCCTAGAGTTTTTATTAAATTAAACGTATGTTACTTTTTTATCATTTTGCTTCCTCATAGAAAAAAATTACAAGATTTTTATGTCAAAACACTCAAAATTGCCTGTAACATTAAGAAAAGTCGTTTAGAAAAAGTGTCCGTATGTATGTGTGTGTGTGTGTGTGCAGGGCTTAGAAAGTTCAATCACCTCTAACTCAAAAACCGTTCAACCGACTGAGCTAAAAATTTGGCAGACGAATAAAGCAGCAGTTCTTCTTTATACTTGCCGTCCTAAAAATAATTATCTGTTCTTTTTGCGCATGCCAACATTTTTTCGATTCTTCATAATACGCTACTAATTCATATACGAATTAACTTCATCCCTTAAACACAATTTTAAGACTACGAAAAACTATATTCTTCAGATGATAACTTCTTACCAACAAGTGACAAGAAAATGGCTGTCGACGGTTCACGTCTGTCGCGTCTGCAGATAACATTTAGAAAATCGCCGATTATCGAATATTACACAGAGAAAACGGTTTTGCTATGCGAGCAAATCGTTTGTTAAAATAGTGACAACATTGCGTTATCTGCTATCCTACCGAACAATTTTGTGGTACTAGCAAAAAAATATGTTAATCGAGCAAAAAAAATGGTTAACCTAGCAGATAACGCAATGTTATCACTATTCTAACAAGAGATTTACTGGCATAGCAAAACCGTTTTCTCCGTGTAACTTTCGGCGTTCCTCGTATCGCAAAATGACAATATTAAAGATGATATACAAAAACTTTGATGTGCATTGGACAATAAGAAATTTTTTTCTCATGAATAATATGACAAACTGATGTTAATTGGGTCACGGTCAGTAATTGAGTCGTTCACCTTAGCCGTGTCATATTGTCGTGTTCCGGTATCGACGTTCATCGATAGTACCTATTCTTACCTATTCGATCGATAGGTACCTATATCGATCGAATATAGGTTCATGTACCTATTCTTCAGAAGTAACACATTTTTCGTAGTCGTTGTATGCGATTTTGCTGACTGTACCGACGATGCCTCCTTAACTAGTGCGCCGTTCGGCTGCTAGTCGATCCGAGCTGTGCCGTCGTAAATACGACAGTATTAGTGCATACATATGTACATAAATGTACTAGGTTATAGTGGTGGTATCGACTGGCGTCCCCGACGCTCTCTCTCTTTCTCGTTGGTTCGCGCTCTTGTTCCCGCGCCTGTTGTGACGTCAGCCGACTTACGGACCCACCGGCAGAGCGACGAAGCGACGAACCAACGGGCGGACCGAACGACGAGCGCAATCCCTGAATCCTCGAGCGTGACACCAACGCCCAGCCGCTTTCTACTGTGCTAGCGCTCTTCGAGCTCACCCGCAGTTTGTTACGCTTATATACCACCACTATTACAAATGCAGTCTTGTCCTATATACTTGAGGCTTTCCGTTCTTGTTTAGGTATTGTTCGTTGGTTACCTTTTAGCCTGGCATATGTATATTATGAGCTGAAGAATTTTTTTGATACACTGTAAACGATTGTTGAAATTGTGGTGTAAACCTCGTACAATGTCAGTGTAAACGGACGGTGTCTGAATATTGGTGTAAATTTTAGTTTAAGACTAAAGAATTGACACCAATATATATTAACAGCATATGATGTACGATATAACTTTTTTACTTTTAGGTAACTAGGTAACCTTTAGTTCTCGTCGATTGGAGATGATTTGTAATACATTTACGATCATGGAAATAAATTCACATGTGTAGAGAAACACGTGGATTTGTAGCGTGTTTGAAAATTTAGACCTTCTTGACACAGATTTTTTATTTATAAATAAATTTGTTTTTATTGAAAATCGACTAAGCAATTGGTGAATTTTATTTCCACTGCATCCAGAACTGTTATACTCAAGCCAAAATGCATTTTTTGAGAAATGAAATAAGACATTGAATACCAAAATTTGTGTTTAGTCTAAAAGCTACTTTTTTGCCCTCGTCGGCCGATGAAAGTGCAAGGCTTTAAAAAATCGGAGAAAAAGAACAAAAAAATTTTTCATTTGGAAAAACTTTCAAGTACTTTTTAAAGTTGGTCCAATCATATAATAAAATTGTCGATCAAATCGTTGAGGTCGTGGATCAGACTCAGGTCGAATCGGTGTGGAATGGAATGCCCCATATAAAATATATATCCTGTGATGTAATGAGTATCCTTGTTCAATTCCATTATATCATCGCTCATATTTTTCCATGGAAGCAATGATAGAAAAAATAATGTAATCATAGAAAATGATCACTGATATCTTCTCATGTAATTTAATGAGAAGATAACGCGTCTGCATGTAAAAATGAAAAACGTTAATTTTTCGATATTTTTATTGATTATCAAAAAGTTGCAATTAAAAAAAAGCTTTTGAATGAAAATGGAGCTTCGTTGTTAAATTAGAAAAACTAAACTCTTAAGAACAATTCTGAAACAGTTCTAAAGTAAATGGTTCAGACAATATTGTATCACGAGTGAATTTGGACTCAGGCATTTTTTTTGTCACGGGAAGAAGACCGCGAATTCACTGTGTTATATGTTATGCTTTGAATTCGATCGTTTCGCGTCACGAATTTCCGCATCACGCGCTCATAATGCAATTGAGCAATGGACGAATGGTACGGCGACGTTCGTGTTTCAAGACCACGGATGGCGAGTCTCAAAGTGAAAGGAGAAGGGGAAGAAAAAAAGTGTTATCGAAGATTTAACATTCTGACTGTTTAGATAACGCGGAAGAGAATAATTCTATCAATTCGGAGACCTGAGGTTTTTTTAAATGCTGATAGACGGCGATACGATTTGCCACTAATATTTTATCGTCGTTCTCGTGTTTATCTCGTAATTGAATGACGTCGACTCGTTGAATAACAATAACTCCGACCATCGTCGTCGCCAATCTGACGTATCAATTATTTTTTCGATTAAAAATCGTGCGGGGAGTTTATGATTGTTGTAGAGTTATAGAAAGTGACCGGGACTAATTGAAACACTGGTAACATTAAAACGTCTATGTTAAAATGTTTACTTGCTATAACTACCAATTATTATGGTTATTATGACTATTTTTATAGTTATTGTGACTATATGGAAATAGATGCATGGAATGTAAATTAACAGTTGTCACTTTATAATTAACTATAGTACTACGATTTTATTAAGTGTAGATTTAGATTGCAATGGTAATGTTTAGTACATAGTTGAATACCTAAGTACTAGTTCTTAGTACTTAAAATATACGCCCAGAGAAATGATTTATTAATTTCAAATAAAACAGTGAATTGGAATTCCGTTTATCCGAATGGAAAACATTTTTATTTGGGGGAAAAAAATATTTATTAGACATTGTCTATAAGCCAATTTATTCAGATAGTAAATAATCGTTTATTTCCATTCAACATTCAATCTAAATATTGAATTAAAGATACTATTAGTATAGAGAGATTAGCCAAAGCGAAAGGAATATACGTTTTAATATATACTCATCTCAAATAAAATGCTATTAGACTTTTAGCCAAATAAGAACATTTATTTATTTTAATTAAATTTGATCACAATCTAATAAATCTTTCCTGTGGGTATGTATATATATATACAATGCATAAATATTTCTGAGAATTATTTTCTTTTATCACTGTTACAACACATAATATGAGGGAAGTATTAAAATCGAATTTGATATTAAAAGAGAATCTCGATTTCCTGTCTCGCAACTTGGTTTCGACACCTGATAATTACTGTTATTACCTGGTAGGATAGATTCGAAGACACTCACCGCGAGTAATATCGCGCGGTAATAAGTATTATTCTCCATAGAACCGCTATAGTAATTGGTGAATTATGACGAAAGTGTTATATGATTTCGGACAAGCCATCTTAAGGGGACCTAATCACTTAAAAAAATCATGGATTCAAACCTTATTCAGTACATCACAAACATTATCATCTTGCAATTTTGTAAGAACATACATTGCAGCAAAATAATGTGAGGTAAAAAGTAAAATTTTTTACTTGTCATGACTTTCAAACCAAACCGGTCAACAAATTCTAGTGTTCGATGACCTAATTTATCTGTCGAAGAGTGCATTCTGACTTGCGTATGGGACTTCTTCTTTTCAGGCCTTTTTGTCAATGCTATAATTCTGAAAGTGTAAATAAATCTGTCTTTATTGTAAACAATTGATTACAGTAAATCCAATTTTCACTGCATCCAGAATTTGCTATATCCAAGTCAGAATGCACTCTTCGACAGATAAAATGAGACATCGAATACTAAAATTTGCTCAGCGACTTGGTCTGAAAGCTACGATAAGTGAAAAATGTTCCTTTTCGTTAGAAATTTTAAACCATCTTGACAGAGCTATGATTTTTCATTTACAAATAAATCTTTCTTTATTGAAAACAGTCTACACAATTGATCAATTTAATTTCCACTGCATTTATAATTGCTGTACTCAAGCGAGAATGCACTTTTTGGTAAATAAAATGAGACTTTAAATACTAATATTTGTTCACCCGCTTGGTCTAAAAACTACAAGTAAAATTTTTTATGTTTTTGTCTCACACTATTCTCGTGCACAGATGTGTTTAAAAAATTGCAACATGCTAATGCTGATTATGTAACTGATGAGGTTTGAATGTAAGATTCTTCAACAGACGGGTATTTTATCTACAGAACTTTCCTTGCTACGACTTTTTTAGGTGACTAGGTCCCCTTAATTCTCTTCGCTTGAGGATGATTCGTAATACATTTACGATCATGTAAATAAATTCACATGTCTAGAGCAGCAACACGTGAATTTGTGGGATGTTTGAGGCCGTGTAACAGAAACACTATGCGTGTGACTATTACACACTTTTACGTTCAACTGGAAGTGAAATTCCGCTGCGCCTTTCAACGCCTGAGGGTCGATCAAGAAGCCGAATGGCTACGACGCTTACATTTGGGTCTCTCGTCCTCTGTGTTTATAATCGAGGAGCGCGTTCTCAGATGCTTAAAGAGGAATCCGGCACAAAAAATGACGAGAAATATATGTTCCACGGATTGACCTTAATCAAGGTCATGAATTATTACATTCCGAATTTTTATGGCACTCTGTGAGTCAATAAAACGGTTATTTGACATCCTTATAACGACAGTCAGAATTATCATAATAGTTCTGGCAATTATTCAGTGACGACCATTTAGTCAAAATTGGTTTTTGAGCCAAAATGCAAAATATTGGCCATATCTGATAGGTTTATTTGGATCAAATATGAGTTTTATTCCAAATACATTTTTTATTAGCTGAATTTACTATTAATTGGTTCGCATACCAAATTTGGGCTTGAAAACTCAGATAAGATTTTCACAAAGCTAATGTCGTAATGTCAACTTTTTGAAATATTCAACATTTAATAAAATCTGAAGCCCTTTACCTATTCGAGCCAAATTCAATACCAAGCAACATTAAGTGCTCTTATAAAAAAAACTATTGAGCATAATAGATTAATTTTTACGGAAATTAGAGCGAACACGTCCTTTTTTGAAAAAATTGAAAAAGCTACGAAAGCTAAAATTTTGCATCCATTTAGTCAAAAACTGCAATAATTAAACAAGTTTTAATTAAACACTTTCTTGGACAAATGTCCAAGAAAGTGTTTCAGACCATTTTGAGTGTCTTGACATTAAAATCGCTATTTTTATTTATTTTCCAAACAAAGCTATAAGGAAGCAAAAAAAAACAAATACGGTTTGGTGCGAACCAATGGCAAAAATATAAATAGAGAAAGTCACTAAACCGCATGATAACCGATCAAATAAATACATGACATTTTATGGCGATTCAATGGGCACATTAAAAAAGTTAGAGATTCCAAGGGCCGATCAACGATTAACCGGATGCAAGCGGTACTGGCAGCCGATCCACGCCTACTGGTGTTGAGTTATATTTAGCTAGTCGGCATTACTCGACCCACATACTCACGCGGAGTCGGAATGCCCCGTATGCTCAGAGTTCATCTCGTCCGCGAACCGCGACAAAGGAATAACTTTTACATCGGCAGCCAGTAGCGTCGACTTATCGCGTTCTTCTCATACTTTTGTCGTCTCGAGCGACCGACGGACCAATAGTCGAGCTTACAAAGTACCGACGTGTCGCGTTGTCATCGATATTCCGGCGAACCCTCCAGTGGCTCGCAGGCACGCGCTCGCATTCCCTCAATTACATAATCCCTGCTCCTACACTTAATTGCAGCTTAATGGGTATTATGTACTCTGCAGATGAAGCGAAGCGAAGAGGAAGCTCTGTGACAGCCATGACAACGTCCACGTCGTCGGAAGGTCATAATAATCAAGCGCGAAAAGCTCTACCACAATAATCCGGCCATTTAATCACAAAAACCCGTATCGAATAGCTTGGAATTGAAAACCTCGTCGAATTACAGGACTTATGTGAAAAATACGAATCCTACTTTACCAGAAGTCGTTAAAAGAGAAAAGAATATTTAATTACATAAGTTTCAATATTCACGTGAAACATGGTATTAATTTAATTCGCAGTTAATTATCTGATAAATTATCGAATTAATTCAATCAATGAATCTACATGAGTTCACGGAATAACGATTTTTTTTTCGATCGTGACGATAAATTGTATGCTTAATGTAATTCTTTCCATATCATTGAATGAATCGAATAATCGATTAATTTTTAAAAAAGCGAACGATCACGCCAGAATTTATAACATTTGTGGGAGATTATGTCAATGTGATTTTGAGTGTGACGTGAGGAAGGAAAAAAAATTCCATTCTCGGTGATTCGATAAATCCGTCGACAGATGGCATGGGACCGATAATGTTATTAGTAAACAGTAGCGATGTGGGTATTTTTGTTTCCTTTCATATCGGACAATTAACGCCAATTGGAAGAACGGTCAATAACGATGCCATCTAAGTGCGTAGTGTAGAGGTATATAACAACGAGTGGTACTGCAAGAAAGCGATAACATCTGAGCCAACTGTAAGGACGCGGTCAAGTGCAATGCGCGAGCGAAGCCTTTGCCGTGAGTGAAAACTCGACATCTCAAGCAGAAACATTGGCAGCGAGGAAGCGAGCGCGCTCTTATGTTGGTGCTCCACACAAAGAGAAGGACACGCTGAGAGAAAGAGATAGAGAGAGACGTCGAAGAGTACATTCTTCGCGGGCGATGATGGGACTCGTTCGGTCTATCGATAAACGAGAACAAGCGCCTGTGGAAACGGGAGTCTGGATTCTTGTCTGTCGCATGCATGCGCCAACGAATACTACTCTCTTGCTTTTCGTGTATATAGCATCAACGATATACATATATGGGGCATTCCACTTTTCACCTAGGTCTGACCCTAGATTTTCTCGATTTTTTTGTTACTGTACGAACTCTGAAACTCTGGAAAAAGGGCGACATTTTTTTCGTTCTTGAATGAGTTACCTTTTCGTTTTGTGGGAAGCTTGTTAAATCAAGTATACAAATTTTTTTTAATTTCAAAAATGCCGTATCAACCTGTTGGCATTTTATGTATATAACTGTGTATAGTTATGTATTTAAATGGCAATAAACACGTTTACTATCACTGCCGCATTAAATATACAATTTTTGCTTCTTCGTCGAGGAAGCTCTGTTTTCATACCAATTTTTTTGCCGATTCTCATGTCAATGAACTGATCGCTTCAAAACATTGAAAAAAGTGGTTTAGAAAAAATGTCCATATGTGCTTTGCGTGAGTGGCAGGGATGGGCAACATTCGAGTAAAATTGTATTGAGAATATGTTTCGGTTTGAATAAATATGAGTAATTGGACGAAAATTTTATAAGGATTATATTCTTCTTTAATAACAAACAGTAAATTGAATTAATTCATTATAAAAAGTCGTGTTATTGGTCGTAGTTAAGAATTATTAACAGTTATTCAAATGGAAAAGTATTCTGAATTGATTTTTATACGAATGTCGACCATCCGTGCAAAATGTGTGAATGTGTGCAAAAGGCTTCGAAATTTAAATCACTTATAACTCGAAAATCTTTGAACCGATTGAGTTAAAATTCAGTAGACAAGTGAAGCAACAGTTCATTTTTAACTAATTTAATTTTTTTCGAAATGTATGCAGAAATTTTCATTTTATAGCTTTTTGAATTTTTCCAAAGAGGATCTGTGCGCTCTAGCTTTCGTAAAAATGACGATATTTTGCTAATTAATTCTTCAAACGTGCAGGTACTGTTAATGTTTCACTGAAATCAGAAAAACGGTCCTAATTTAATGGAGTTCTGAAAAAAAAAAAAAAAAAAAAAAAAATCTTCTTGCAAACAAAGCTTTTGCTTTTTCCGTGAGGAAGCAAAAATGATAAAATTTTTTATTTTTAATAAAAAAATTGGTAAAAAAATTACTCGTTCTCTTTGGAGTCGTGAGAATAATATAAAAATCCAGGACGAAATGCGAGAAGTCGAGGGTCAGACCAAACTCGAAACCAGGTGGAATGGCCCATATACAAGACAGGCTTCTAGGCAGTATGTGCGACCATGTATCCTGTATGTATACATAGGTCCCGGGAGCGTGTCTCGCGGTTCATTGGCCAGGCAACTTGTCGCCTTGAAGGCAATCGCGCTACCGCGAGAGCTCTCTGCCCGCGCACTCGCCATGCTCTTTTCGCATTCCAATCGTTCGCGTACAATATACCAACCGTAGACGTACTTAGTCTACCTACACTTTCGCACCTTACGAGACGCTTCTACATAATACATAAGAGCGAGCATTTATATGCTAACTTTGTGTACCACTCATTGGACATTCATTGGAAATTGCAAGAGTATTGATATCATAAGATTTTCTCTCCAACCCAAAATGTTTTTTTGGGTTGGTTTTCAACAAGACTTCATTACTTCAGTGGAATCAGGATAAGATAATTCGTTGTTTTTTATAAGCATAAGAGAATTTTCTTAGCAGTGTTACGGTTGCTATAAAAACAATCATAGAATGAATATTAAGCACTGCATATGTAACATTCTGTCTAGTCGTACAGCAAATCAGAGTCAACGACGGAACAAAGCTCGAATCTATATTTTTTTAGATGATGAAGTGCACGTTTATACAGAAGCGGATTTACACACAAATTCAATATTTAGATTTTCCCACGAACACGGAGAGAAATGTCTGTGTTGTTAAAATCAAAAACAGTGACAACTAAAATCGTTTTGTTAGGCTACAAAAAGATTTGTCAGCCTGGCAATCAGACATGTCAGCCGAACAATATTTTTGTCAACATAACAAAACTGATTTGTCAGTCGGACAAACAAAATTTCAGCCCAACGTAACGATTTTTGTTATAAATAGAAAACAGAGAAATAAGTATTTTTTCCCACGTTTTTCATAGGACACTTTCATTGAATCAACACAATATTTGAACAAAAAGACTGAATATTTTGTTGAGTCAATTAAATTTCAAATCTATTGATCGAAAAGATTAATGAAATATATGATTGGTTAAACTAAATGTAAGATCCAAATAAAAGGTTTACCTAGCTGATTCCTTTTATTTAATTAAAAATTTGTCCCAGAGCGTGTATAAAATTCTAATTTTATGTTTTGCTCAAATGCAATAACATAATCAATGACTGCATTTAGGAATTTTTTTTTTTGCAAAGCTCCCTCTATGAAGGAGCCAAAATAATCGATTACCATTCTTCCTTATAATTTTTTTGGTAACTCAATTCACGTAGGATGCCTCATATACTCACATATACATGTGCATGATATGCGTATTGAAGAAAAAAGGGAATGAAGGAGTGGAACGAAAATGATTAAACGAAGAAGTTTGGAATATGTACGTATGTTGACGGTGTTGGTTGAGTGCATAAGTGGCGCGTGTCTGGGGATGTTCATGTACGTAGGTAACGCAATGCGTCGCCAAGCGACTCGTTTGGATGTCGACGGGGGACGTCTGTAGTGGCGTCGACCCGTCGGCGTCGCCGAACTCTCTCTCGGATCGTCGCGACGAGGAGCCGGCACCGACGCGTCGATGACGACGCGGGTGGTGTTAGTGCGCCGCGCGGCGTGGTGACAACTCGCCGAGGGTGACACGACGTTAAGGAAGTAGTATATCCGCAGTCACAAGGGCTCCGCTAATCGACTCACCTTCCCCTACTGGCAATGAGACTACTCTTCGTATAGGTGTAGGTACTCTTCATGTATACAACTAAGACGATGGATGAGACAGTCGTGTACCGTATAGAGAGACAGGGTCGCTCGTAAAGAGCAGCAGAAACAACAACACACAAAATCTGGGACAATGATAGGATTAGGGTTACAGTTAGAGGTCACAAACCAAGCGGTCGAGTAATACCTAGTAACAGCAACGTGTAAACACACTAATCCGTTGAGTCTGGAACGAAAGTTGTGCCTGCATCTGCACTTTCGGTTTTCGGCTTTTGGTATGGTCAGTAGATATATTTTTTTAAACCGGTGCTGTTACTCATACACATAGAGAAATCGGTCTGAAGAGTTTATTTGAATCTATTGTGGGGTGTGTTTGGAATGAATAGAATTTTATTTAGATTGAATAGAGTCTATTTCGATCGGGTGAAATTTTATTTAGGTCAAATAGAGTCTATTTCGATCGGGTGAATATTTATTTAGGTCAAATAGATCCTAATTCGATTAAATAAAATTCTATTAGGCTGTCCGTTCAATGAATGAGCTATTTAATCCTGGATTTTTTTTAAATCTGTAGACCGTAATGAAATTTGGTGTCTTCTGCATTCAAATCCTAGTTTTGGTATTGAAATCCAATCCAGAATCTTCATCCCTTCTGAAAATTTACCTGAAATGAAAAAAAAAGACAAGAATTATTTTTTATTTTTGGACCCCAAGCTAGAAATTATTCTGCTTCGGTCTGATGCATACAGATGGAATTACTTAGGAATAAACTATGAACAATAAGTGATTTAGTATAGAGCATAAATTTTGTATTATTAATATTATTTTATTATTAATATAATATATATAATATTATTCGTATATTTTATATTAAGTTTTATAATATAATCCATTTTTCACTTAATAGGAATTTCTTCAACAATTGATGATTTCATAAATTTCATGTGAATAATAGAAAAGATAATAAGAATCTTCGTGACATCAAATCACATATTTAGGTCTACTGCTCATTTGTTGGTAATTCTATCTACATTAATCAAATCGAAGCATAATAACTTTTACATTAGCTTGCACTATACAAAAGAACTAGTACTAATAAATTTGTGCAATTCTCAATAAGAAGTATAAACATTCACACGAAAATTTGACCCCAGTAACAAATGTAATGAGAAAGTTGTGTGTTGCGAATACGTCAGTAGCAACTATTCTTCGCTTCTTCTTTTCATATTCACTGAGAGAACGGAAAGTAAACAGAAGAGTGATACTTAAACCCAGAAACTTCTAAGTACAATAATTTGTTAATCCTGTGGTGAAACTCGAAAGCATTAATTAATTAGAAAATAAAAATCTATGCAACAATAATATTAGAAATTATTATTCAGTAATAATGAACGTTAATTTTTAACATAAAAATTGCAGATAATCGCTAGCAAAATAATAACTCAATTCAATTATGCGATTAATGTTCATAAAAAATGCCGTTATTTTAATATTTACATTCACTTTGTTTTTCCTGATTCTCTAACTAATTAATAGCAACGAGAAACGTTTGTACAAATAAAAAAGTACTCACAGAAACTAACCATAAATAATTTTCACTTAATGGTTGCCACGATTTCTCTGAGAGTGGAAGAAGTTTTGCCATGATTACGTGGTTATAATTTCGAAATCGTAGGTTTCATACAAATGTTATAGAGACATTCACGCTTTTATTGTTAACGCAACACTCCATGTATAGTTGCATAAACAATTTGATCGCCAATGTGACTAAAGAGAATGTTACTTCACTTTTCAATACTTTTCTGCTTTACAGCAACTTGTCATAATGGGCGCGGTGTGCGCTAGATCGTTTCTTTCTCTGCGTGAATAACATATTCAATTTCCATGAGACAAACGTGAGCGACCGTTTGCCAATTGTGCCGATGTCAGTGACAGCTGTCCTATACATGTCTCGATTGAAATACGATTTTACTGGTAATCACTCTATCGCGATTGAGTAATAAAAAGATATGATATTTTTGTTAAAAATTAATTTTTAACAATCTTTATCGTTTCGCGATTAGTTCGATTTTTAGAATTTTTAAAAATGCAGCTTATATTTTCAAACAATGTGGCGTTATTTCACCGAAAAATTCTTTAAGAGCGTCACCTAAAAAATAAAAATAAATAAAATTTTAGAAATTTTGGACCGGAATTCGAAATTAAAAAAAAAAATTACAGGCATCCGAATGATTTCGTAAATACGAAATCGTGTGTTCTCGCGATATTTCACGTTCTGTTTATATACAGCTACGTGTATGAAAACACAACAATCGTGTGACTTGCGCCACCGGGTTACAAAAAAAAAAATGTGCTGTGTGCAGTCGATTATTACCGACCGAACACAAATCGATGCACTTCTCATTTTCGCCGCTAGCGCATGCATCGAAATTATCGTGTGTATGCCAAAGACGCAGCCTTGTTTATATTATGTTGTAAATTCCGTGTTGCAAAAGAATTTGCAAATTTTCGTGTACATTCTGCGTTACAAGTATGACAACGGATATAAACAACAACGGTCACTTTTTTCCAAACACTTTTTTGATTATTGTGCGGAAAAAGTTTTTAGAAGTGATAAAAGTGCTGAAAAATGACCGGTATTATGAATAACCTCTCAGCAAAACATCAGAAGAACTCTCAGGTATATTCCGTTGAAGTGTTAATTTATTCAATTTTTTAAATCAAGATATTGATTTAACATAATGCAAATTGCTTATATTGAAAAAAAAATTAAGAAAATAAATAATAGTTCAAATAGCTTTTCTTGACAGACATTCAAAGAAAGAAAAAATATTAGAAAAGATGTGGCATGGAAGATACGTCAATAAGAAATTGTATTCTGTCGCAATCTTTGAAGTCCATTCCCCAAAACCAACATTACTCTTCGGTTGTCTAAAACTTCAGATCAAACCGAATGGCAGAAAATGACTTTTGATGACTCATTTTGTTCCTGAAAAGAGGCTTTTCGGATTAAATATAGGATTTCAGGCTGCAGTGAAATTTCAATTAATCGCAGTTCAATATGTAGTACATTTTTAGAAATAAAATTGTTTTTACATATTAAAATTGATAACTCTATTTTACAGCATCAGAAAAAAACTCCTATATTAAACCCAGAATTCATTCTCTAAGCAACAAATATCCGTGAAAACCCATTTTCTGCCATCGATTTGATCCGAAGTTTACGACAAATGAAAAAAGCTACACTTTTTCCCATAATCTTATGGTGCACCATATCGCTGCCCAAAATTGTACAATTTCAGTGCTTGATGAATACTGTAAGTGGTTGGAATGAATTTTCTTTGTGAACAGTATAGGTATTTTTTAATTAATGTTCAATATTGACATTTTTCAGCTGACTCGATCTCCTTAACTCGTTTGAAAGAGTGTGAAGCGCAGTTGCTACCTTTACACGGACTGGTCATTGCATCCAACGAATCTAAATGGCCTAGCTTAGCTCTCTAGTTTTCGTTGTCGTAGTCGTCATAGTCATCGTAGTCTGATGGTCGTCGGCGGTTTATGCCGTACTTATATACCCATCGAGAGTAGACCAGTAGCATACACGCCTCGCGGAAACTTTCACTCTACGCGAGCCCGGCTCTCGGTCTAGTACGACGTAAACAAAACGAGCGTGCACGTGACGCCATTATTGCGTCGCTTATTCCGCAGTTACGAGGACGGCGCTCGACTGGAGTCAGCGAGGTGCGGGTGTCGAGCGTCTTTAATGTAGCTTCACTTAAACTATTTTCCATTTCATTCCCTTCCCTGACTCTCTTGCCTCCGGCAATAATCTATTCGGGTCTCGAAGAGTTGCTAAGTATTGCGTTACAATCCGCGACGCCCAGTTATATCATTTTTTTTTAAGCAAAACATGAACTGAGAGAAATATATAATTGGATATATTTAGATTTCAAATGAGCCGTTTGTTTAAAAGTATTCAAATGAAGCCTTTATGAAAGATGTTTGAAGCAGATCAAATAGAAAGTGAGAAAAATAATGATTATTCAACGGGAGCTCCATTAAGGATGTTATACGGGTTAACATTTTTAAAGATTTTTGTCCTGATTTTATTTATGATAGAGAAAAAAACATGACAATTTTTTTGAGATATAAATGAACAAACTTCAAAAATTTAACATGGGTTGTATACAATGAAGCACGAGGACTGTCCTGTATTCAGCAAATGAGCATGTTCGCAGAGTACTTCGTATCATAAATTTGTATTTTTTGTATTCATTGAAGTTTTAGCCTTACATAAACGTTAAAAAATACTTGTGTGCTCTCACTTAAACGTAGATTAGAGTCCATTCAAATTTTCGCGGTTATGCAACGTTGCCAAGCGTCAAACAAGATGATGATTAAGACGTCACGATGAATCTCGTTGACCAAATTTTCGGCATTTCTCTCCTCTTTATTACGATGTTTCTTTTTCATTGTTCCGGTAAATGTGCCATTTCAACTTTCCTTAATAACCGAAAATGTTTAAAAAACACAACCAAATATTTTTTTATAAGCCTGTCTCTGTTCTAAGGATTAGAAAAAAGTCTAAACATCAGATATCGTAAGCCTATTGCTATTCCACACGTAAAAGCGACTTTACCATTTAATATCTCGAAAACTGTGCGATAAATCGATCGCAAGTTCTGCGTACAAATTAATGAAAGCTTTGACGACAAATGAAAAAAATGTCGAGCTCATATCTCAAATTGTCGATTTTTACCGAACCTCCTCAATATTAAACTCATTTACCGCATCCGTAAATCTCATATCCCTTTGTACATTGATTAACTTGCATTTTTAACAATATACAGTGTGAAACGTGATACGGATTTACAAATGATTTAGATTTGAGATAGGATACATTTTGCATCGCTTGGGTCACTGTCAGCGCCCGACGTCAACAGACGGAAGCTCTATGAGAGAGAGAAGTGTCAGCGCAGGCGAAGAGCATCGTCGGTAGGAGAAGAAGCTCGGTCTCGTGGCGCGATCGCATGGATGAACTCGAGCTGAGCGCGCAGAGAGAACTCTCGCGCAACGGTATTTCCGTCGGCGGCAAACCGAAATACCTACTCACTCCGTGAATTTATTGTGGATGCCCCGGTTAATTTTAGAGAAGTTTTCGAGGAACTCGGCAACACCACCGACCGAGCGGACACACTCATCGCACGCATCACAAATATTTGTCGTTACAAGAGGTAACGCGTGCAGCTGGACGGGCAGACGAGGACTATTCGGCGGGGGCGTACGGACCCAGTGTCATCGATGCCATTTCATCATTCCAAATGAATGTATATATATATCCGGTATTATGCAAAGAAGAGCAACGTATGCATACCAGTGACTCACACTTTTGGTAAATTGCCTGTGATTTCACAAAATATGGATCATCGAATAAGAACTCGTTGTTACTACCATCAGCAAGTTGATATTTCTCGATTTCTAGAAGAGGATGGGACTGGTTAATTGAATCATTAGGATCCTTCTCTCTTAAAAAGAAGATGACACATCGAATTTCGAAATATCGAATACTTGAGTCACCGTTCTGATTGGTCGTCGATGGCTTTGACACAAAGCCAACTTCAGACTGTTATAATCGCTGCAGGATCACGTGTGGCGCGCTTTTTGAATTTTTCCTTTTTTGCAGTTGAGATTTTTCTTTGTAAATAAAGAGAGTCGGGATGAATCGGCACAATATTTAGTAAAAATATTTGTAAAAAAGATAGCATTAAAATGAATTTAATTGTCTATAAAATGTCTCCAAAATATTTGGATGAAAATTTTAAAAAATATCTGCTAAATATCTAATCCTCTAATCTAAGAAATACGCTGGTTGTTAAAGGAGATCAAGTAAAAAAAAAGATTGCCATCCGAAATTTAGAAATTAAATTTCATTTTTTTCGGCCGTCTAAATACTCTCATTTTGAACTTAACAGTTCAATTCGTGTCACGAGACACTTTAATTGTTTAATGCAACTATTCACATCCAGATAAAAGATTTGTAGAATTCTAACAAAATTCAGTTAAAACAAATACATTTTTTAATTTATTCTTAAACCGATTAGTATTTCATTTGGTATGAGTATATAGGTTTATTGAAAACTAAAATGCTTATTTCGTTTGCGCGCAGCGCATCTACAGGTGGAGCTGTAAGCACTAACGGTATCTTTGATTCAATTACCATAAATATTTTATTTGAACTAATATCTAACCCAGATATTGAATTCAAATATCGTTTACCCAGTATTGAAATAAATTGTCTCGACGTATTTCCACTAAAATCATTTAATTGTAATTAGTAACTACCATAACTAAAATCTAGTACATTTTTTACCCTTAGACAACATCTTTTAAGTCAAATAAACAAAATTTTGATACAGTGCTCCATAGTTGATAATATTAAATAATTTCTCTGGGTGTAAAATAGTCGCATGGAGTAAGAATAAATAGTTGCCAAAAAAAGATGACCTCATATTTTCTAAGCGTATGAAATATAATATTTTATTAAACAAATATATTTGTTAGAATCTGCAATGAATTTATGATAAAGTGGTCATGTACTGGTTCATTCACCTTACGCCCCAACATAAAATGCATGAAGCATTCGCGTCGATATGTTTGTGTTGGTTAGTGTTCCAAGCGATTCCCACGAGGCTTCTGCCGAGAGTGTTGCTTCTCTGCCTCCCTCTTGTTAAAGCAACCTAACGGTAACTCTTATTC
Organism: Tromatobia lineatoria; assembly: GCA_949699805.1. Taxonomy (NCBI): domain Eukaryota; kingdom Metazoa; phylum Arthropoda; class Insecta; order Hymenoptera; family Ichneumonidae; genus Tromatobia; species Tromatobia lineatoria. The sequence continues at coordinate 12,000,175 of OX453050.1, forward strand.
CACGGGATTCTGACGTCACGCTTTCAAAGAATCGATCACGGTGGAGTGGATACGCGAGTGAAATTATTGGCTCGGGAATTTCCTTCTTCATTCGTCTTTCTTCGTTTAAGCTCTCGTACATCCTATGTATATTTGCGATATGCCTTCACGGATTTTCCAATAATTCGGACGATCGAGATTGAACATTCTTCGGATTTTAATAATCTCCTTTCCAGCCACGCGTCCTTACCTTTCTTCCTCTCACTCGGATAATATCTATCCAGCAGCTGCTGCACTCTATCGCCCGATTCATTATTCCTAGCGAAATATCTTCGACCTTGCTTCCATTCTCTGCTAGTCTATTTCCGTGAGAAATATCGCGGCCTGCTAATAAATCGACGTGCATTCCAAAGGCTCGTCAGGAAGTTTTGTCACTTGGATTATTACACACTGATAAAAATAGCTCAAACTTTTGGAGGATTCGATCGAGAAATCGTTAAGAGGACGCAGTTGACTAAAAAAGTCGTGAGAATATAAATTCTGTAAATGATATACTACTTTAAAATTTTTTTAAATTAAAACCTTATGAAATACATAATAAACACTATAATTTTGCAATTTTGTAGACACTGTGTGAGGTAAAAGGTAACATTTTTCACCTATTCTAACTTTCCGATAAAGGTAAACAAAATTTAGTGTTTTTTTACTTTGATAAAATTATTTGCACATTTCGCAAATGGATAGCATCAAAAATGAAAGTTTTATTGGTGCCTGAAAGTATGAACATTGAAACGAAGTTAGAAAAAAGTATGATTACTAACTATTTTGCGAAACCAGTTTTCAAACGTTTTCATTGGTTGCCGATGGCCGTGATGGAAGGCCAACTTCAGACTGTTACGATCGCCGCAGAATTACGCATAGCGCGCGTTCTGAATCAGCTTTTAAAAAAGACATGGTACATCAAAAGTCGAAATATCAAAAACTGAAGCCACTTTTCAGACAATCCGATTGGTTGTCAACGGCTGCGACCTAAAGCCAACTTCAAATCGTTATGATCGCTGCAAAGTTACGTATCACACGCGTTTCCACAAGACGTATTTTTCGAACTTGTGGAATAAAATACGTTTTTCTTCCCGTAACAAAAAAAATAGATTGCATATCGATTGCAAGTCGATTACATCGAAACCCTGAAGCGGAACCAGAGTGACGTATAGTCAGGATATGTATAAGCTTGCAAATATCACGTTCAACCACGAAAACAAAACAAATGATCAGAAAAAAGTGTAAACAAAGCCAGAACGTTGTTGCTAGTAAGGTTGAAATTCAAATAGATGCAGAGGGCATCGACACTATAGATACACGCTGAAGCAGCAACACTATCGAAAAAGAGAGACATGTAGACACGTGGTTTTGTTGCGTACGCGATGGTAGAGGTTGGTGAAGGCGAATAGTGTGAAGAGAGGAGCGTTCGCGGCCAATGGACTTCATGGGGCATTCACACCGTGACTTAGGCAACGTCGTAGCCGCGATAAAACTTCTGGAGGGAGCGGAGGATCATTTTTTGTCCGTTTTTTTTCTTTTTCTCTCAAATATACATAGGTATGCAAGAACGAGGCCACGTACGCGCGCCTCCAACGAAGCCAAGTAGCCTCCTCTGCCATTTCTGTTGCTGCTGCAACTTTCACCTGCGTATACGTACTTACGCGCTTGTGTACCTTCGTCTCGTCTGCCGAGTAGCCAATTCGATGCTCGAGACGGAGGCACCTCTTCAGCTTCCTCCCCTACACTCAGTATCTTGCCAATATATACAGATTCTATAAAAAATTACACTGTTCAAAATGCAAGTTAATTTAATATACAAAAGGATATGAGATTTACGAATCTGGTATGTGAATACCATCGTTATTGTAAATTATTGTAATGTATCAGTAATGTTGTTTTACATTATTGTAATGTATCAATAATGTTGTTGTACATTATTGTAATGTATCAATAATGTTAGTGTAAATTATTGTAATGTATCAATGCTGTTATTGTAAATTATTTAATGTATCGATACTGTTATTGTAAATTTGACAATAGTATGAGAACTATACGATACTGGTATTCGAAAATTACTGTACGTGTGTATTGATTGACTTATTAATAGATTCGTATACGGAACTTAATATACGCTGTAGGACATTTCATAACCAAGTTTGAATTTAATGCACATTTGCATGGTAAATATGGGATGCAAAAAAGAATGTACCAGTGCTTTTGAAGAATGTTTATGAAAGTAATTTCCCGAATCGTATATAAAACGTATTTTAGTACACGGAATTTTTAGTAGATTTTTAAATAAATAATATATATAATTTAATATATATAAATTTTTAATAAATAATAAATATGACAGATTCTTCAATAATATAAACAGGACTAAATTTTACGTGGTTGATAATGGTGACAAGTAAGTCTTCTGCTGTATCAAATTTCCCACCATCGAATTAAAGACATGAATATCATGGAGTTTGGCGATTTTTTTGCAATCGATAAATTTGATTATCAAAATAATTTCGAGTAGGTATTTCTTTATGTTGAATTATTTCACATCGAAATATGTCTAATCATATCATAACCTTGCTTTTATAAACGGGCTTTGATCATGAAGTGTGACAGAAAATGTTGAAAAACTGAGATTATGATAAAGATTTTAAAAAAATCGTGCTGTTTAATTTCAGCACACCAAATTTAATTTTGCAGCAAGTCGGTCGGTATTAGGAGCGTGATCGAAAATAGGGACATTTATCATAGTTTTTATTACAGGAATCAGGATTGCAGCGACAAAAGCAGCGACGCGATCTTTACGCATAAATATTATTGCTTAGAAAGCTCGCGTTTATTCAATTTATGTTCTCTCTACAAAGAGAGAACATAAATTACATCTCAGCTCACACGAGCGATAATCGAACGTCGACCTGCGAGGAGGAATAAAAAGAGCCGATCACGCGAACGTCGTATCGGGAACCGTGCTTTGACTTTGTGACGTTGAAACGCTATCTTATCGTGACTAAGCGATCTTTTGTCTTTGGACTGAATCAACGATGGGAGAGAGTGAGAAACACGATGTTTCACGAATGCCATACGAGGATGTACAATTGTGGTGATAATGGAAGAGCGAGACTAAAGGAATATCACAATATATAACGATTGTGACGAGATTGCAGCTCCTTGTAATAACATAGGAAACACGGAAGGTACGATATACAGGGAGGACACGGTGAAACTAGACAGCGCAAATGCGCTTGCGCGTTAAACCGACGGTTCCCACTCTATGCGTGCAGACCGAGTAGTAAATAAATCTTGGTTTCTGGCGTCTGCCCTACCAGCTCAGGTAACGTCCCTTGCCCCTACCACTACCCTTACTGGCCCATTCCGATGGCGCGTGGGGGCACAGTCGCCGCTCGGATGAGACGCACTGGCGGCCGTAGGCAGTAGCCAATCAGGCTTCCTAAATTCTCACGGAGCCGCATTGGACTGTCTAGTTTCACCGTGTCCTCCCTGTATATGTATACGTGTTTAGGAACGTTGCAAACGATGCCAAAGCTCGTGCCAGCAGTTAGAAATCCGTTGGTGAAAGTGTTGGCTACGCGGCCACAGCAGCATCAAGCTAAGCTGCTCGCAAGTAAGCAACAGAGCAGCAACTTCGTATTGCCAAGACGACGACTATACGGCGAACAATCGAAATGGTCTGTTAAAAGCCACTGATACACCGCTGGGAATTTCATCGTTCAATGTTAAGGAGGTTCGGTGCCGGTTACGCTAGTAGAGTACAAGTATTGGTGGAGTTTTACCCACTAATCAGAATTAGTATGACACTACAAAATATTTGGAAAATTCATATTCTCTGTAGCACTTAATACTAAAAAAGTTTATGAAATTTAATTTAATGTACGATAGAAAATAAAAATTCAATATACTTCTGGGGAAATTAACGTTAATTTAGACGAAAAAGACGATTTCTTTAACATTATGCATTAAGTGCATAATGCACATTATGCATAATGCATTTAACATTGTGCATTAAGCGATAAAAAAATACATGTCGGTATGTTGTATTCTGTATTTTATGAAGTACTTGAAATACCTGAGAAATGTTGTAGTATTTAAAACATGTATTTTTAAATATATGATGGATTTTATGATATAATAAATATTGAACTTCAAATATATGATGTATTTAAAGTAATGCTCAGCGTGACTCTCGCTCAACCTTCTGTAAGCCCGCTAAAATTAGTACCAAAATTGAAAAAAAAGCATCGCATTTTATTGAGCCCTAAACATTGTACAAATCTTGAGAGAATTACGAAACTTTGCCTCGTGCATTATTTTCGATCAGGATAATAAGACCCAGAAACTTTTCGCTCCTTAATTCCGGGATCCCGAACTTATTATGGACACCCACGTTCGTTCCTACGCTTTTCACGTGGCTCCTCTTCAATAATAATCTCTTCCCTCGTTCTCGCAAAACTCCTGCACTTGTTACGCGTGAAAAGAACCGTACGATTCGCCCGGCTCGACGTGCGTAAACCCGAGTAATACCCACTACATGTATACATATATAACTGTGCTTTGCCGCTAGCAGGCGAGACGATAATGAGAGAAAATGCGAGAAAGTACAGGGAGGGGAGAGACGGGAATTAAAGGGATTCGAGGACATAGGGCGGTTGGCAAAAACCTTGGCCATCTCACAGTCGAGTCATTTTTTCCGTGTACGAGGCATTTCACGTCATAGCGATGATATCTCAGAAGTGTTGCGTCATTTTTTCTCAGAAAGTAATTATCGAAAAATACTCGGCAATTATTTGCAAAATTCTTTATAAACTTACGAAAAAATATAATGAATATAATTGCTAGTCGTGATGTCTAAGAAAACCGGCATAATTTTTTATATGAAATAATTTTTTGTAAATACACTTGGCCATTAAAAAAAAAGGGTGAGGTTCAAGATACCGAATGACCAAATAACAAATGACCAAAGTAGCGATTTCCATATAGTAATGGCCATTCTAGATTCTGACTTCATTATTTTTAATTACGCTATTACGACTAGTCGCTGTTTTTGTCATTTGCTATTTTCACCAGTGAATGAACAGCTAAGCAAAACGATTTGTTTATCAATGGATTGCTAGAAAATGTAATATCTGACGAACGAGCACAGTATTGAATAATCTGATGTAACAAAAAAAATGGTTCTTTCAGCACCAAGGATATGAAAATAAATACGACAAACCAAAAAGTAAAAAACAACAGTAAATGATCAAACCAATCAAACTTACACTTTTAGTCGAAAATAAGCTTCTGCGACGAAATAGTCGCAGCAGATAGTTTAAAAATAATCAAATAAAAAACAAAATGTTCAATTAAATCATCGAAATTTCTCATCAACTCTCTAAAAGCTGTTGTTCACTAATTGATATCTATTTAATTACTGGTGCATTCGCCCTCTATAAAAAAAAAAAGATTATCCATTTTTCATTTTTTATATTCATTTCTGGTGATTTAGAAAAAATGGCCATGTGTGTGCTTCGAAATTTCAATCACCCATAATTCAAAAACCGTTCATCCGATCGACCCAAAATTTGTCACACAAGTAAAGCAACATTTTGTCTTTATTGTTGCAATTTTTTACGAAACGTATCAAGAAATTTTCTGAGTAAGCTTCTTACGTCTTTATCTATGAGAAAGCGAAACGAAAAAATTGCTGTGTATTTAACAGTAAGTATTTCCACATAAAAAATTATAGAGCGGTTGTAAACCACGACCATTAGACTTTGGTCGAGATGTCATAGAATGCCCCATACACTATAGACTTTCTGCCTTATATCCACAAAATTGTCGGAACAAACGGGCGCGCGCGAGTGCGTAGGCTCGTTAGCCAAGGAGAATACCGAAGAATACTTGACGAGAGCTGCGGCAATATGCCTCTAGCGTTAGGAGTACTGATGGTGGTGCTGCTGGCGGCGGTAGAGCGAGGGTTTAATTCTGCGCGCTACCATTACGCCATTATCGTGTTGTGAACGCGGCTTCCGTGGTCTCTTCTGTGCTGCTTTCGGTGCTGCGCTAACGGAGCGACGAATAAAGCGCGGTTAACGAGAGAGTCTCATCGAAACACAAGATTGAAGAAAAAGAGGAAGGAAAAAAAAACGAAGAACATTCGGTCCGTTTCTGCTTATAGCATCGAACGTCATTCTGAAAACCCTCGCAGCCGCCCACAGCTCTCCACTTTTACCCTGTATATTATCTTGGGACAATAAAATTTTTAACGAGAATTAAATGGCTTGCTTGACATCGTACGCCGGAGTTTCTTATTTTAGCACGCGTGAATATTACGATTAACTTTTTTTACATCAGCATTCTAAACGCTCATTATTCTATGGGATACAAATGGGATACAAATGTATTATTAATAATAATCTGTAACGCTTGAAACCGATTATCAAAGTTTTCAAATAAATGCAGCGGAAATTCACGTTCAAGAAAATTTGCATGAAATTTATGAAATGTTCTGTTCGCACAACTAATAAAAATTCTGAACATTAAAAGATATAAGCTGTAGATAGATGTTAGAGATGACGATTACACAGATAAATATACGATAAATTTTAATCAAATGAAATTGTGGATGAGAACCAGCGAAAATGTATGTTTGTGTTATCGCATTTTATAATTGAAAAATGAAAATTTTTATCAGTATTAAAAAATGATAGATTACATTTTTCTATGATACAATGTTGGGAGACTATTTCTTCATTTATCAGATAAAAGCAAGCAGATCGATAATTTCGATGATACAATTAATATAACACGTGCCATTCAATTTCTGATATAAAGAGGAAAACTACACTGATGTCTTCAAATATTGTATTTTCTTTAATTAGAGTGAACCGAGGTACGTAGTAGGTTTGTTGTGATAAAATGGGTTTTGTAGGAGGAATTGACTTTTATTCCGCTTCGCCGCTGGCGATAAGAGAGAGAGAGAGAAAGAAAGTACGTTGTCGTAGGTGTCACGAACGACAATAAAAATATAATTAGGTTGTTCACGAGGAAAAAACACCTCCACCATTATGTTATCACCCGGATTAACCTCGATGAAGTAAATGTGGTTCAAGTTTTGATAAATAAATATTGACACATTTTTTTAGTTGTTATCATTTAACTCTGTAATCAAAGAAAAATTACAAACATGTTTATAAATATTTGAAATACTTAAAATATATGTCGTTTATATATCTGATTCGATATTTTAAGTTCCGCTTCTACACATGAAAAAATTAATATACCAAATTTATTTTTTATACATTGGAAAATATTTTTATCATTCAATCTTCGCCAATCATAATTGTGACAGTATTAATTTTGCAGCTCCTAATTTGTATCATTTTAACTACACATTACGAAAAAAAAATAGCGGCACTGAAATTTTTTTTAAATGTATCTTCTCCTACAATTTTTTATATTCTAACCTGCCAATTTTTCATCGTGCTCTGCATACTATTCTTGACAATCAAGCCTGACAAATTTTTTATGCATTTTTTTTTGGCTATTCTAAAAAATCGTCAGTGCTCAAAACTCGATTTTCGTTTTTCGATTCTAAAAATGTTGTACAGTTAGAAAAGACATCAACTTGAATTTTTTCAGATTTCCATAGGATTTTATCCACCTTAAGAGTGAAATAAAAAATATTTAATTCAAAACTTCGATCTGTCGCTTACAAAAACTAGTATAAAGATTTTTTAAAATCATTCCTTACTGCATGGAAAAATCCAATAATATATCATATCTGTAGAACTATTTCTCCGTTTATATTAAATATCACAACCATATTTCAAGTCAGATTTATTATCTATTATACATTTCACGTTTCCATCGTCGCTGTAAGGGGAAGAAAAGAAAAAGTCTCCGTAAATCGCGTGAATCTGAATGATTGTGTATATCTTTTACTGCCAAGTGTTACTTATTCCCAACGCCTGTATTTCGCGGTATATTTGTATGATATTACGATCGAGTAACAAGCTAAAAAGCCCCGAGCGCAGCGATTTTCGTACTCTCGACCCTGTCCCACATTTATACCGGTGGTGCTACACCTAATAACGTATACACGAGCTCACATGCCGCATCGATGCGAAACACGAATGTGTATACGTACACAACGGACACAAGACTCTAACGCAAAGAGAAAAAGACAGAGAGAGAGAGAGAAAGAGCGTAGCAACAAACGCTGCGAACGAGAGCGATGTGTGCACGTTCACCGAATAACATACGCGCCTTCGAACGTCCGTGATTTTCTCCGGTCGAGCGATTGCTGCGCCACTGCTACTGCCTACAGCACGGAGGTCAAACGTCGACCCAGTAAGACTAACTCTTACGACGTTGGCCAGCCTCTAAATCAACCTCCCATTTCTCTCACATAATGATGACCCACGTATCGCATTACGGTAAAGTTACCAGCAATTCACCAGTTAGGCAAGACGATTTATTAATTATGGGTTCCCACACTGTGAAAAAAATTGTTCTTTGAAAGTTAATCCACCGGTCGGACTGTATGAAATAACTACTTTATTTTTTTTCTGCTCTGCCACTTGATAAAATCCGTAGTTCATACCATAAGATTGAACGCCGTGACAGGAGAAGTCTGTACGATTTTTTTTAGAGGCGTCGCAACCCCCATGGAAAAAAGTACATGCAAGATATACTGAAAAATGTATCTTCGATATATGATATATGTCTTGTCCGAAAAATACTATAACTGAGATGTATTTTGGAATATGTACGAAATATGCGTAGTATATTTCGTATATATCCCATAGGTAATGTACATAATGAGGGAAATATATCTGGAATACATCTAAAATAAATGAAAAATATATTTTTGTTATATTATCGTTCGAAGAGTTCTACATGGCAAATATATTTTTGTACATATTTCTTTTCCATGGGGGAAGGCAATTTTTTATTCGATATTTGATTAGCACACAAAGCATCGGTCTGTGACCTTTCGATGAAGACAGACATTTTTTTTGGGTTAGATACAATTTTTCTTGGCAGTGACTTGTCACTTATTCAAAGTCCGTCCAATCGGCCAGTTGTAGAATCTTTTTAACCGCATGGAAGTTGTTCGCAATCAAATGACGATTCATTTTAACTTGTTGACCTTGAGGATGTAGTCGAATGTGAACATACATACTTTTTTGGAAAAAAAAAAACGGAACATTTTCGATAATATGGAATACGAATTGATTATCGATTTCGCGTACGAATGAAATTAACAGTAGAAGCAAAAATTAAAGTACCACTATGATTTATTATTCAAAGTTCGAAAATTCATTGTCACCACCACAACATGTTCTGAACGACAGAACGTCAAGGTCAAGTACTAAATAAAAAGCTTCCTTCGTGTCCTGCGCAGGTTCAAAGCGCGGTGCAGTTGTGAATATCATAATAGGCTGTTGATGCAGTCGTTTCTATTAAAAAATGCAGCCGTGTTGCGGCTCGGACATAAAAAGAGAGTGGGATGTTTAGATTGAGCGACAGAGAGTTCTTGGAAAGTTTGATTTCGTATATCGAGGTCAAATATCGAAGCTGGGTGAGAGACGAAAGGAGATAGATCGTTTCACTTTTTGAGATATTGTATATAATATGATTCGCGAGGAGCGAAAAGAAATCGGTCGGTCGATCGTTTGCATACAGAATAGTGAAGGAAAAAATTTTGTAAAGGCCACAAGGATATTTTGAGAGGTGGAAACGAACGTCTCCCTCTCACTTCTCGGTCCTTATCTCAATATTCTCAATTGCTTTTCAATATATTCATGTTTAATGTGAAAAACGTCGGATGAATTCTGTTTAGCAAAAAAAAAAAAAAATTTGTTGTAGAAACTGTTTAATGGATTTCGAATTTTATCAAAAGAGAAAGCCATTTTTATCATTAAAGAAAGGGGCTGCTTTTTTTTCAACTTCGTAATTAATATCATTTAAAATTACGTAATTGAATTTGAACAGCGTTTTATCTTATAGACCATTAAAAACGCACGTTTTAATTTTTTCAAAATTGTGTGAACCATTTTCAAGATATTAATGTTTTAGATAAAACAAATAATTGACAAGAAGAACCGAAAATGTCTCAATTTGAAATTTAGTGCATCTGTCAAAATCATAGAATTTTATATACAGAAATGTTTACTTTCTTTTTTTCGAGGTAACCAAACTTATTTCATGCTTCATTGAAAATGTTAAGCATCGTGCTGATCAGAAGATGACCAACAACAAACTATGTTTGAACAAAGAAAAATTGTCTCAATGATCCGATACGAAAGTTCAATGAACTCGTAACGCAATATTATGACACAATGTTCCACGGTTTGTTGGGTGAGTAACTCTAAACATGCGCCAAGTGAAAACAATACAACGAGAAATAAAAGTGTGCTTTACATAGCAGTGAAGTAATAGAGAATCTGAAATTTCCGTGAGTCAATAATAGCCCTACCGGAAAGATTGCCAGCGGGTCTATTGGTCCGTCGGTTGACCGTCGGCCCTGTGAGCAAGCACGTTGGCTTTACTCAATAGCGTGTACACGTAGCTTTGCTGTGCATCGCAGAGCCGGGCGAAGTCGAATCGATGAATCTCTCTGACCAGCTTCATAATACAATTTTGTCGCTACGCTTCGAGACGCCGCGCACGCTTGGCACTCATTGCCACGTAACAGTTGCCGTCTATGTAAGCAAACCGCTTGAAAAGATATTCAAAATGTATTCACAGTCTATACAGGGTAGACCGACCAGTGAATAGACAGTTGAGTAGATGAGAAGACGCCACATCATATTGCCGAATAAACATTCTTCGAATCCTGATTTCTTTTTGTGATTTGGGCAAATGACTTTCAGCAATACTTTCTTTCGAAAATACAGATGCAACAAAAAGTATTGCCGAACGTGATTTGTCGAAATCACAATAAGAAATCACGATTCGAAGAATGATTTTTCGGCAAAATTATGTGGCCCCGATGAGAAAACCCAGTGAATGGACGCTTTTTATGCACGTGCTCTTATGGACAATGTCCATTTACTGGGTCCGTCTATCCACTGGCTCGTTGACCCTATTTATAAGGCATTCCACGGTATTTCACACAGTCAAAATCTTGACCAAGAGAATTTTTTTTAAATCGTGTCATTAACGTAGTCAGTCAGACTGTGACAATGGTAACATAAAAAATAATGGAGAATTTTTTCGGGACCATTGAAAAATCGGGTGTCTAAATTGGTGTTGAATGGGTGAACGAGCTAGTAGATGGACGGAGTCCAGTGAATGGACACTGTCCTCAAGAGCACGTGCATAAAAAGCGTCCATTCACTGGTTTTCCATTCCAGTGTCTGCTTAACCGTCTATTCACTGGTTTACCCCATACAAAATACTGAAGAAGAACATCGAGATGACTGTGCCACGCAGTTACGCTACTTATGCGAGCAAACATATTGTGTATGACTTTACGTGTGCATGTAAGTTTATGAAACATGAAGACAAACGCAAATACGTCATATGCAGTTACAATCTCAAAGACACAGCCTCTCTGGTGTGTCTTGTGTACTCGGCTGTCCGAGTATGCCCGACGGTGTTGTAGGCGCGTTCCTAAAAACATCGCACACGCGATCGCAACTCCGTGAGCGACACACTGGCCTAGTGACTGGCCGACCCAGCGAACAGGCAGCAACAGAGGAGAGTGAGAGAGACGGACAGTGAACGAGCAACCTCGACACCTAGACGAGAGTAGAAACAGCTCGTGATTGCTCAGACACGGAAATTCCTTAACACCGTCGGTATCGTTCGCTCATTCTCGTCCGGCAACCGGACATCGTGTGCAATGCAGAAATATAGCTATACATAATAGGCATGCAGGAAGATAAATGCACTTGTTCTCCGCGACCTTAGTCCATTTTTGACCACACCTTCTCAAAATGACACATATTTTAATGGTTTTGCTCTTGGAAAACCGTCCACGCAGTGCGGAAAGAATTTTCCCTGAAATAATACACTTTTGGCGTGTATGTGATTATGGAAAGGACCGGATAATGTTCTTGGCTGATTCCGCAAAGAACTTTTTATATCTCGATGCTTTGCTTCTAGGAAATCATGCAAATTCCTTTTTCACAGGCCTTGTTTAATTAATAATTTTTGTTTGTTATTGTAAGTGGCTAATGTAGACAAATATTACTGATTTTTCGAAATTCATATTTTTTATCGAGTTGGAACAGAATGCGCTATGATTTTTATCGAAAATACGACTAATAACATGTTGCTTGTGATGAATATAGAATAATCTCACTTCAAAATTCTCTTCATTGTAACCATGAAATAATTCGATATGTAGAGGTCGTTCAGAGTAATAAAAAAATATCAATATTTTCCAAAAATCTGTATTTTTATCTTTTTTTTTTAAAGAATTGTCATCGAACACTTATTCTTCTCATAAAAAGAAGTAAAACCAGCGAAAACCTTAGTCAGCTAAAAATGTCACGGGAGTTCTTCCTTATCAGATATATGATATATATTCTTAATGTCTCTCACCTGCGAAATAAACTTTTTATATGAACAAAATTTCAGTATTTTTTTAAAAATAGATAAAACTTTTGAGTGCAGTGAACAACATTCAAATATTTTTGACTAGTTAGTGATTTCACCAGGTTTATTTTTTTTTCAACAAAAAATAATGTGAGGTCAGGTCTGTTGAAAAAAAATTAAAATAAAAATAAAAATCATTTTTGGCAAATATGGTCATATTCCTGAACGACATATTTGTTGACAGGCGACAGTTTCCGCAAGAATCATTTTTTTGCTACAGAAAATTAAGGAGTGAGACTAAGAAAAAAAATGGTGCTCCAAATATTGTCACCCTAGTATTTACTGTATTACAGTGCAACCTCGATATTTTTCGGCGAATAATGGAGAAATCGATATCTCGATGGCATGTCTGTCTGTCAGGTCAGCAGTCGGAGAGCGAGCGAGGCTGCACTGTACATTAGAAATGATAACTTTAAATTTACACCATTCTCACGTTACCCACGTTTATTATAATGTAAACACATCGAACGTCTTGAACATGTGTTCTCAACATCTGCAACAACGAATATTCAACGGGGTTTTTGTGTCAGACTAAAAAATAGTAGGTTCGTTTCATTAAGCCTTGAAACTGAACAATGTAACCTGACAGGTAATTTTTATTTTTATTTTTTTTCTATTTCTGCATAAGTGATTGACATAAAAGTCAACACGAAAAATGTTCAAACACTGTTAAAATGTCATGAAATTTACAACATTTTTACCATACAATTGACTCTTCATATAATCGTGCGATTATATGAAGAGTCAATTGCACAATTTTAATTTCATTGCAATTGCATAGTATTAATAAACGTTATTAATTTGAATATACGCATATTAAATTCAATTTAGCCACATAAACGTTTTCCATGGTTGTCTTACCGCTGAGACTGATAAATGATGAGACTGAGACTGAGAATGGATGAATATGTTGAATTATCATCAACATAAAAAAAATTATTGATTGTTGACACCAAAGTTTATTCAACCTCTCAAGTGCAGCAGACTTTGTTCTGGCGGTGAATAACATTGATTTTTCGTTGTTGTTATGATACCAATGTGTACAGGAGTGATTTATTGTCTCTCATCATCAGTTGTTATGATAATTTCAGATCATGGCAAATTTTTTGTTGAATTCTTTCCATACGTGCAGATGTATGGTGAATATTGGAACTTCGCTAGTTGGAATAAAAGCCATATCCATTGTATGGAGCAACAGGTTTCCAGTTCAAACGCGACTCATCAATTTAACCAAATATTTCGCTAAATCAATCAAGCCAAATTTTTTATTCATTTCTCTCCGGATCAATGAAATATTTGGTTTCGTTTTAAAGATATTTCCTTTTGTAGTTACATACTACAGAATATAATTTGTACGTGCCATAACAGATGTTTCGCTGATAGTATGAAATTGCGCTGTTGAGAGGAAATTAATCGTATGTTCCATCATACGTTTGAAAGTTATCTCACAATTACCCTAAAGGCGATTGTAATTTCCCAAATCATCGGGCAATAGCAGTCAATGAACAGATTGTTACAAAAAAAACCGAATTATTTGATTGTTTTCATGATTTTCATGCTATCACTTTTCATCAGTTATCATATCAGTTAATAAAGTATCCAACAACCATCAATTTTCGGTAGAACAGATTTCAGAAAATAGCAAATGATCCCTAGTGACTGTGATTAACCCGTTCTCACTTATATGTTTTCTATACGAAGGAAGAATCAACAAGTGCACAAAAATATTGGTACACCCGGTACACGGATGTACATAAAAAGTCTGAAACTCACCTCGATAAAGTGCCCTTGAGCAGTGGATTCCTGTCGTCATAATATCCCGTGGACGATTGCATCTTCAAGTAATCCAACGAATAATAAGCACGGGGCACTTGGCACTCGCACTACGGCACTGCATCACTGTACGCGGGCGCGATCTCTCTCCTACGGTTCTCCATTCACCGTCGTCGTTGTGCTGTTGCTGCTGCCGCTGTTCTTACCGTTGATGCTCTTCGTCGTCGTCGACCGATCGCTGTTGCGATACACATAGCGCGGTGCTCGCCGCACCAACTCGCCTCTATACGTCACTTGCCTCCAAGTGCTTCTTCTTTCCGTTCGTATATCGTTCAAGCGACTCCACGACGATGCTCGACCACGAAGAGACAAGAATTATCGGTTTTTCTGCGGTTTGTTATCAAAACAACACCAACAAAAACACAAACATTCGAGAGTTTAGCCGTCCGAAAAGTCCGCTTGTCTTTTCTCACTGTTGAGAACAAGTATCTTCGATAACCCGTTATTAAAATCCGCTTCGATACACAAGGTCACACACATAGGGAGAGAAAGAGAGAGAGACGCGCGCCAAGTGCGCGAAAACGCGCTCTTTATGGTCGACGTTATTTTTCGAGTAGTTTTGCATTCGATTCTCAACACATTTTTCGTCACAACACGCACACCCTTAAAGCGATGTTTCGTCTACGTACATACGAATTTATTATTGGATAAAACACTATCCAGCACCACTGTTTATCGATGTTTTGAAAAACACAGCGTGGAAAAAAAATATATAACGATATGCGGAAGTCCACCGAAGGACGTTCCGATCTTGACCGAACGCAATCTCGGTTTATGTCTGTCTCACTCACGATTTTACATGTCGCGGTTAATCGAGAACTCTTGGCATGCGTTGATTCGGTACCGCTGATGCTTCCGTATCCTGAGCAACAGAAAAATTATAACAATAGTATTAATTTAAAAAATATTGCGAAATATCGGTTTGGGAAAAACCTGGGATTTTGCCGATCTCTGAATTATATGAGAGTCATCGACTATTAATTATCGTCGAACGACCGAAAATCTAGATGTATGGATCGGGAGACGGAACGCGAGAGGACTATGGTGCGGTTCGATAACCCGTTATTAAAAGCCAATTGGAAAGAGTCGCGCGTAGCGAACGAGCGCGCCCCCCGTGAGCGGTTCCGGTCCGCTTGCGATAGAAACGCGTGACACTGGCCAACGCGATCGACGATCATACGCGAAGCAATGACACACTGTCTCGCTGTGTTACTTGCTAACTCCCCACTTTTCGTAAATCGACGTTTCCCGCTTTTTCTATTTTTCCGTGAATTTACGATATGCGCCGCTGTGTTTTGAGTCTGCGCTGCAATCGCTCGTTATCGATCTTTGTCGATCGCGGAGCACAGCTGAGAGCAAACGCGCTCTGATAAGATGAATTGGTTCTTCGGGAGTTTGATCGAACTAGTCGAATATCTGGGTTTCAATTTAAAATAAAGAGGATCGGTGCCGGTTACGTTAGTAGGGTACAAATCTGTTTTACCCACCAATATTAAAATTTGGTAAACATTTTAATAAACGTTACATTGTTCCGGTAAGTGTGCCATTTCAACTTTCCTTTATAACCGAAAATGTTTAACGAACTGTAACGTATTTTTTTACCTCGGTTCTAAGGACTAGAAAAAATGTAATTATGAGATATCGTGACCGTAATACTATTTCACACGTATTTAATTCAACGATTTTATCATTTAATATTTCTATTTACCGAACTTGCTTAATTTACATCCGGAAAGCCGCCTCTATGAGGAAGTTTATTTATTTTATTTTTGGCTTCCTCATCGTGGAAGCGTTTAAAAGATGAATATTATTGACGAAGCAATGTGCAAAGTTCTACTTTGGATTCTTATTGTCTTAAATTTAAAATCACGAGAAATCCGAACCGCTTTACCGATCATTACTCAATTTGGTACCTAAGTGGGCGAAATGTTATTTTTCCTGCGAAAAAAATTCCAGTCGATTTATTCAGATTTTACCTAAATTAGCCCAAAACGAAATTTTTTCGAAAAACTCAGAATCACGTAGAATCCGAACCGCTTCACCGATTATCACCAAATTTGGTACCTAGCAGGGCTGAATGTTATTTTTCGTGGGTAGAAAATTTCTGTCGATTCGTTGCAATTTTACTTGAATTAAAGCAAATCGATAATTTCTCGACAATTTCCAAATCTCGTAAAAAACGAACCGCTTTACCGATGTGACTCACAAATTAACTTATATTTTCTGTAAAAATTATCAACATTTCTTGTTATTTTTTTTTAACTGAAGGTACGGCGACTTTTTAGCTGAATAAATTTATTTAAGTTCTGTATATAATTATCAAATCTTCAAGATTTGTTTTGCGAATGGGATCCGGAGTTCCTGAACATTTTTGAAGCCAAATCAATGATTTGAACGAAAAATTAAAAAAATTCTAATATGTCATTCCATTTCTATTTTATCGTATTGAAATTTGGTTAAGTTTTCACAATAACGAAACCCAACTTTCGAATTTTTTTGTAGAAAATAAAAATGTTGGCTACCGAATTTCGGTCATCACTCATATACATTCTAATTAATCTATACATAGTTATTGTGCCTTGAAAAGAAGAAAGGCAATGTATTCCTCGCTAACGATTCTCTACTATTTACTATACTTATTTCCCCATTTTACTCGCAATAGATTCTTTCAGTTATCGTTTACATCGTTTCCGATTAGTCGACCTCCACTTCATTTTTTGTTCCAACTAATCAACAGGTATTTCAATTCCACGAATCGTTTAGTCTCGATTACTAGGTCAATGATTATTCTTATTACAGATAACCGGTACATTATCACTCCGCAACTTGAATAATCGTTTTTTTTTGCGAGATATGAAGAAAAAAAAAGTGTACACGTGTAGAATTTTAGTAAGCGAAGTAAACACACACACACACACACACCTTTCTCTCGCTTCGGCACTGTTTTCCACTATCTGACGAAAAAGATTTACCGTAAGCACGTAATCACACTCGGTAAAAGGTCGGGAATACACCGTGGGCCACGTTATTTCCTTTAGAACAAATCGGCGAATACGGCGAAGCCTCTGGTAATGCAGTATAGCGCAAAGGCAACGTGAAGCCGGCGTTGGTAGTATGATATTGTGTTTTAAAGATTAAAAGGTACCCGCATCGCGCCACGACCACCTCTCTCCGCCGACTGACAGCGGCCCGTGTAGCGGTGGAACACGTGCGATCTTGGTTTCGAACATGGCTGCCACTGCCGCCGATCCCTCTCCCCCTCCTCGCTCACCCTTCATCGGCCAACCAACGACGCTCTCCACTCTCGCACTGCGATACACGACGACAGCCGCGAAGAACCGTTCTCCCCTCGACACCGCAAGAAAAAAAGGAATCTTTTTCTTTCTCTCTCCCTCTCTCTCTCACTCTATCTCTCTCTCCCTCTGTCGCTTATCTTCCTCTTCATATATCCGCAAGTATCGCTTTTTCTCGAACCTCGTTATTTCGGATATTTTTAACGAATTCACTCATCTGTTTTCACTAACTTGAATGAATTAACTGATCAAGCTATCAATATTTTTGTCGATGATTAACGCGATGCGACACATCTTAGAATTTTATACAATTAACTCGTTGCCTATTATTAGTATTTGTGTGTGTGTGCGTGTGTCAGTAGAGCTTCGAAATTTAAATCACCAGTAACTCGAGAACCGTTTAGCCGATCGAGCGAAAATTTGGTACACAAAAAGTCCATCTTTAACTTATACAATTTTTTTTCCGAAATTTATGCAAAAATTTTGAAACGTCAAAGGAAGTGCGCACAATAGCTATCGTGAACGGCGTTATATTGCTGAATAAATTTTCATACATTCAGGTACTGTTTATGTTGAGTGTATTGAATTTGACCGAAATCGGGCAAGCGGTTAGAATTTTATAGAGTTTTGAAATTGGCAAAGCCTAAGACAGCGAACTCAAATTTCGTACATGAATCGGTAATCAGCCATGATATGATACGCAATAATCTACAGTGAGGGCCAAATTAAAAAATTTCCCTGCCTTCTCTGATTTCCCTGAATTTCGGTTCTTTATTCCCCGACGTTTTTTTGATTGCCCTGAATTTCTTGACCAGTGGCTACCTTCTACTTTGCTTAAGGCTCTTTTCTATTCGAAAAAATGTATCTCCTCCTCCAATTTTCCATATTCTGACCTGCCAATTTTTTTCCGTGCTTTGTATACTATTTTCATCTATCCAGCATAGCAGATATTTTATATAATTTTTTTTGGCTATTCTAAATAATCGACTGAGCTCAATAATCTATATCATTTTTAAACTCAAATATGTTATAAAGGGTAAGAAAAGGCATCTAGATAAATTTTTTTAGATTTTTCTCAGGAATCATGAGAATTTTGTCAAATTTTCCTTAAATGGCCTTTAATATTTTCCTTACAAATAATTATAACTATAAATTGTCAGAAAATAAATCTAATAAAAACTGTGATTGGTGTTTAGACAAAGAACAATAACATACAAAATCAGGAATGAAATCCAAGAGGTCAAGGGTCAGACTGAGGTCGAGATGGTATTGAATACCCCAATACATCCGTAATATCAAAAAGACACCACATATGGTATCCATCGCAAAGAATGCCGAAACTTTTGTATTTTCACTCAAGCATTCGCAGAGATTAGATTGGGAGGACCTCTATGGAGGAAAAAAAAAATCGAGGTCGACTGTGACGGTGGCCTGAGCGTCAAACACGTGCGATTCGAGCACAGCACCCGTCGACGAAACTGGCTTGACATATCGTACAAAAAAAAAGCGGCTGTTTCACTCCCCCTAACGAATATTAATGTCTTTTTCTCTATTCCGAGTGGCGGTGATTGCAACGAAGCTTGCAGCAACCAAGTAAACGACCCTTAACGCAATCCGGAAGCGAACATAGCGACATATAAGGAATCTCCTTGGTACGAAGAAACGTCACGTGTCGCATACGAGGATAGATATGTCACGGGCCTGTGGGAGAGCGCGCCAGCCGAGTCTCGCTGCTCGGGGGCGCTTCTCTACCGCGCGCGTGTCGTTTACTATTTATAAAGCTACGAGTATCCGACGTGAGCGCTACGAACGACGGGCGGAAACATATGCGCTTCTCAGCTACTAACCAACTGTGAAATTAATGCCTACTGCAAGACCCCCGCGTTACTTTTCTTATTCGCGATAATCCTGGACATCTTTTTCCAGTGACACATCCCTAGCGATCTCCAATATCGCCGCACGTGTGAAAATTTGTTTGGGATAAACTGGTTTCAAACGAGCGTCTAGCTAGTTTTTTTTAAATTGAGGTATCCTGTAGAGGGACTAGATATAATCCTCTCTTGAAAAAGACATGGCACATCGAAAGTCGAAATATCGAAAACTGAAGCCACCTTTCCAGGATTCTGATTGGTCGTTGCTGAATGTCACATGAAGTTAACTTCAGATGTTATAATCGCTACAGGATCACGTTTGGCGCGCTTTTTCCATTGTTCTTCCGCAGTTTGATATCGAATACATTTTTCTTCCGAAAACAGATTTACTTTTCTTTCTTTCATTTTTCTTCGTAAAAAAAAAGTCGATTACATCGAAAAGAGCACGTTCTTGCTTCTCTAGCTGAAATACACCTGGGGAAATCCACTCCGTTTCGACCTTGATCTGAACTCAACCTGTCTGATTTGGCCTGTAATTTTTTTTTCGGCTCAGACCCTCAAATGCATGATATTTGTTTTTCGTTCGTCCAGAGCCCGTATAACGGCCACTTCAGTAGATATAATATTATTGAGTTACGGCATTCGGTCCATATGGTTGATATGAAGCGAAGAAGTCTTTCCGGAATCTTGGTAACAGTCGACGGAGGGGAGCGAGCGAGTGAGCGCAGGCGCGCGCGCGCAAGCTTCAACGGGAGATAGCGAGAGAGAGAAAAGTCTGAAAGTAAGAGTGTTTCGCGATCCAAGGACGTTCGCGAAGCGGGAATCACGATCATGCGATAAGCCGTGGTAGCGCGAGCCGCTAGGTGGCAACGATCCCCCTACCGTTGCCCGGTGATCGCTCGGCTGCTCGCGGTACTTCCCCCTACTGTTTCTCAATGGCGGAGGAGCGGGAACCGGCGAGCTAGCGTCGCCACTGTCGCAGCCGCCGGTTTATCGTGGAAATAGCAGCAGCGACGAAACGAAGCTCGACGCGGTGCGTTTGCCACTCGAGCGCTAGCTCCTCTCCTCGCTGGAAAATAATGGTACCGTAAGCGTTCCACTTCTTGAAGAAAACGCTCCGGAATCCGTGTCTTGGAATGCGTGCCTTCACAGCGGTTGGCACGCTCGCCGCCGCGCAAGCCCACGGCCTCACCAATTTCCTTCTCGTCCAGTATATCCACCAATCCCCACTCTTTTTCTCTCTTCTTTACTCGCGTCCTTCTTTGTCCACACGTCAACGCACACGGACTCTCGGAAAAGTATCGGTATTGAATATTGTATCCTATTGGGCCGTCGTGTACTGATTTTAGAATATATATCGAGGAAAAAGG
The DNA here is from genome assembly GCA_949699805.1 of Tromatobia lineatoria. Classification (NCBI taxonomy): domain Eukaryota; kingdom Metazoa; phylum Arthropoda; class Insecta; order Hymenoptera; family Ichneumonidae; genus Tromatobia; species Tromatobia lineatoria. The sequence continues at coordinate 12,021,175 of OX453050.1, forward strand.
TATCGATACATAGAAAATCGAGCATTTTATTAACTTGTTGATACCGTTGAGTATTCGCGCTTTATTCACGCGTAAATTTATACGCAACATACGGATAAACAACGCAATGTTACTTTGAGAAATTTGTATGTTATGTACTGATGAAGATTCTCTTATTATTGGATCATTTGTATTTTTTGGTACACATATTAATTGACTAATGATCGTTTCTTGAGTAACGAAAAAAAACGTGAATAATAATACTTTTTTCTTAGTGTAATAAATACATATTGTGTATGTAGTTTTTTGAGCTGATTTTCAGTGAGTTTGGAAAATGTTCTATCATCGTTGAGAATTAGTTATTTAGAAAATTATGTTTGATTGCTGCAGTATCGATATTCAATGTGTTCAGCACGAGAAATGTACATTTTTTGTTGTTGTTTTTCGAACGTCATTGTCAGCAGGAAAAAAAACTATTGACTCCGAAATCACGTTTTCTACTATTTTGGGTATGCTCTTTCGATGGGTGAGATCAAAATTGTATTTTAATGACTCGAAAAAACAATAGCTAAATTTAGAATTTTTTTTTTGCGTTCAGAAAGTAATGGAACCGATTCCGCATTTCGACCAAAAGTTCACAAAATAGGTAGTTCAACATTTAAGTTTTTTTGTGTTAAAAAAATTTTTTTAAAAAGAAAGAAAAAAACAATCTACTTTAGGCGATTGATGAAATGTTCATTTATGTAAAATCGGATTTTTTAGAACTCGATCAGATTTTTCCGAGCTATGCTATTTTTTTCATATTTTTCTGAAGTGACATATCGAATGTCATTATTAGAAAATCTGCAAAAATTCTGAAAAATACTTTGTCGAATATAAAAATTCTGTAGCTTATAACCAAAGTAGGCAACTTTTTTTTCTCATGGTTCTTAAGTTTTTTTAATTTAAAAAAAAAATCATTTTTGCAAATAAAAAAAACCTTAAAAACTAACAAGGAAAATTTTGCTCACTTTGACTACAAGCTAGAAAATTTTTATTTTAGACAAAGTATTTTTCAGAATTTTTTTAGATTTTCACATTATAGTGTTCGGTATATTACGTTAAAAATATAATTAAAAAAAAATTGCTATGGAAAAAAAATATGGTGCCAAAAAATTACGAGCCTCAACGGAGAGGTCGACGTCAAATTCTGGTCGAAACAGAGTGCATTGCTCTATATACATACATAGATCCGACAATTTTTCTAAACCACTTTTCTCAACGTTTCAGACTATTCCAAGTATTCTGACATGAAAATCCCGAAAAAAAAAATTCCCATGAAAACAAAGCTATCTCTCAGGAAAACAGCCAAGTTTCAGTCAAGGCTATCCCAAACATGGTCGGTTTCCCCCACTATTCGATGCATCGAAAATTCGTACCGCGCATTTGCAGTGACCGAAACTGCGACACTCGGTCCTCCTCTTTTACCCGTATGATTTTGCGCGCGTAACGTAACGTAACGTGCCTAACAGTGATCGAAATGAGCCCTTTACCTTATGCGTAAGCAAATTAAAAAAAATATCGCTGAAATTCGGGTCACCCTAACGGTCATTTGCCTAAGCTCGAAAACTCAAGCGAGTCTGCCAACGTCGAGAGAGTTTTAAGATCCCTGGGGTTAAGAGTGCTTAATGAGGTCTCATAATGAATCAATTAGCAGCAAGACAACGTAAAATTGAACATCGCATGAATACTCGAGTTTTCGTAAACGTCAACATCATTAGGAACACGATGATTAAACATCTGTAAGATCGTTAATACAAACTTTGTTTCGTGTCTCTGTTTAGCGCGTGTGCTTCGGGGACTTGTCTGTCTCTGGTGGCGAAGAACTCACACACTGCCCTTTCCACGTCTCTCCGTTACCTTCCCCTTCCGCGATGGATCCTCCCATACTCCCTTAACTACCACTTCCCCGACGGAACAACCGCAGCAGCACTGGCTCCGTCCGACGCTGTGCACTCTCATCGATGCTATTTTCGATCTCCAACTGGAAACGTGTTATCGTTGACACGTTTATCTTTCAGCCAATTTAGCCAAGACCCAGAGCGTCGATAATACGCGTAACGAATTGGGCTAACCGTAAATGATAATGTAAACGATTACATGTCATCCGATTTCGGATTGTAAAAACCATAAAGCACTTCGCCGCAAAATACTACATTGATTACTTGAAAATTTGTGAATTACTCAGTTATTTTAATCAACGACGAGTTCTCCTCAGAAAGCACGAAGTTATTCAACGATGAGAATACGAGAGTATGAGGGTAATATCAAGTACCTTATCAGTTGAAGGAATAAATTATTTAAACTTATCGGTTGCCAGTGTATCACTGTTATGATTGTCGGGGCCACTTCGTTCCTCCCACCGCTCATTCCACTTTCCCTCTTCTCATGAGACCAGCCACTTAAAAGTAACTTCAGTCCTCGGTCTCTTTCTCTCTCTCTCTCGCTCTCTCTAGCTGTTGTCGCTCTGCGCGAGCGTGCAACGGCGCTACTTTGACGATATATATTACGATTGTTTTTTTCTGTGTCTCCGACAAAGTTGATCTTTCTCTCTCGCGCCCTCCCCCACCTTCTCTCGCTTGGTTCTTCGGTCGTCCGCCTTGCGACCACTTCGACGAGCATATACATATTTACAGTGTTGATAGAGATTGCCGGGTCGAAGGTGACCGACGGTGTGCCTAAGATTGCGGGTCCGTTTTTGTAGCGCGTAATATTTAAGTAAGGTCCGCCACAACATAACAATAGTAGCGGCGCTGAATCTAAATACGGATAAGGGAAACACGGCGTTCCTACGAGAACCGATTCTACACTGCTGACTCTACACAATGGCAATTTTACACATGGCTCGATTTAACACGATTTTCACAAAACAAGTGAAAAAATTATATCAAGTCTGACATAAACACGGAAAGAAAAGATTAGTTACCATAACCAAACAATAAGTTGACACAACCAATCAATTATTCTACCTCCCTTACAACTCAAATGACAGTGCCAACGGTTCGAATGGATATAAAGACGATTCGAATGGTAGTCCCAATAATTCGAGTTGTAGTCGCAACGATTGGATTGGTTAACCTCACTAATCTCGCGAGGACTAATCGTTAATAGTTGAGGTTACTATTCGATATGGTTAAGGCAACTAATTTTTGAGAGATTGTGTACAGCAAATTGGAAACGTAGTTGTCACAACCAAACATTTATTTCCGTGTAGAATTTGGTGTATATAGATTGCATAAATTATATAGAAAATCTATATACAATTCATAAGATCTTTATTGTTTTATCGATATTCATAATCCCGACTGTCAAAATGACGAATAATTAACATACCGACAATATATACCCGATAGAATACGAAGATAATGCAACCATACTCGAATTATCTTGGAAATAAATCGCCAAAATAAATTAATGAAGCGGTCTCTAGACTTTATGGGGGGTCGTACGCCCCTCTAACCCTGCCAGGGGGCTGTGTCCCCTGGACCCCCTCCAAGTGACTAGGTCGCACGCTCGTCTCGCTATGGGTTCGATTAAATTGATCGAACGCGTTAAATCAATCAGCACGAAAATTACGATGCTATTCACGATTGGTATAAGACTCGGAGTATCTCTGCGTAGGCATTATCGAAACCCTACAAATGGCCATCGCTGTCGTTACCGCTATTAGTATCGACAATTGCGAGCGTCGTAGTGAGCATGCATAGAAACGCAAGAAACGTGCTTCTCCGTCGCGCATTGCCGCGCAAAGGGAGCGCGCCGTACGCCCCCGCCTCTTCGCCGCAACCGACCACGTTTTCATCCGCAAGGTTTCCTGCGCTGTATATATACCACACTACTAACGCGAGAAAACTCTGCCTGTGCGACCAACGTAAATACGAAGCGAGTAGCGCGCGTCCGCGGCGATACGTATTATTATGCAGCGTTTTATCAATCGATGAACATATAGCTACTCGGCGATATGCATCTATCGCGATATCTTTTTCAGAGCTGTTATTATTTCATTCGTAATATTCCGTAGATAATCTTTAAAATAAAGTATTTCAAAAAATTGTAAGCGGAATTTAGTAATTGTCGTTTGTTGGACGATGATGCAAACATATTCGATTCGACAGTAATTTTGTGCTTTTAATTTTCAACCTACATTTTTGATATAAAAATACTCGATAAGATCGTTTTCAACAATTTGCTTTTCTCTCAATATCGCAAAAAAATCGGTAAATCGGAACCTTGTATTGATTCACAAGCCGTTTTGCGAAATTTGCTTTATGATTACTGTATGAGCCGATCAAAATAAAAATGCGTACTGTGCTGAGAAACTACACCGAGAAGAAATTTTTCATTAAAGCCAACGAAATGGGAAGATTAATTTTTTTTTAAATTGATTTCAACGAAATATTTCTTCGTTTTGAATAAAATTCTGCATTTGAATTTCAACGAGAACATTTCCTTGTCTTTGCACGGAGCGAATTGACGAAACCTAAATATTTTATTTCATTGACAACGATTATCGTTAATCAATGAAACGTTTTTTCTAAGCGTAGTTTTAAAAAAGGAAGCTGTTCTAATAGCTGTTGACGGAAGTCGTCAACCTTAAAAAAGTCGCTCATACGACAACAACAGGTTGATCATAGATCATGTCAACTGTAAAGAAGCAGTGAGAAGATATTTAAAAAAAAACTAATGTATCGTAAATACTCCGACAACAAACAAGGTCTAAAAGAGCGGGCGATCCGGAGACCTTGGCGTGACGTCGAGCATTTCGCTGGCTCTCTCGACTAGTGGCTACGATTAATATCGACGTTGGAGACGTTCGAGTCGGCGAGTGTCACGTCTCCGAGACAGAGCATCGGCTAAGACAGGTGTTGTTCGGAAAAGCAATCGGGACGAACCGCCGCAAGTTTCCGTCCGTCGTGTGTGTATATAGACGTTCGATCCGTCACGTGGTATTTTACTGTATATCTCGTGTACGGAACTGTCAAACGATCGTGTATATCGCTAATAAATCGATAAATCAATACGCTATTGGAGTATCTTTAATACCCGACGTGCGCGCCTCCCGTAGCCTGTACTCGAAACTTTATATACGTATTCACAGACTCTCATTGGCTGCTTATCGTATGGTGGGGGAACCCGACTCTCAGGTAGACATTTGGCAGCACAGTGCCGGCACAGCTGCGGCACATGATGCTACTTCGTCGAGTTGCACGATGTGCCGCAACTGTACCGGCAACGTGCTCGTTCCGGCACATAGTTTTGTAAGAACGCTGCTTAATTCAGTCGTAGATAACAGCTTTCTGACGGCACGCCGTGCCGAAACAGGCACAGTTGCGGCACATCATGCTTCTTTGGCGCGTTGCACGACGTGCTGCAACTGTACCGGCAAGGTGCTTGTATCGGCACGCCGTGTCGTAAGAACGCTGCTTAATTCAGTCGTAGATAACAGCTTTCTGACGGCACGCCGTGCTGAAACAGGCACAGTTGCGGCACATCATGCTATTTCGGCGAGTTGCACCCTGAACTGCAAGTTTGTCTTATTAGATATTTTAGGTGCACTCTCATCACACACTGTTAATTTTTTCCTCGAATCAGCATTTTCTATTGAATCAGCTATGTAACTGGAAGTTGCGGATAGTGTCCACGAGGTGGCGCGTTCGTCGATACTTTACTAGCGTATACGCTGTAAAGTATCTCCAATGTGCGACGCGTGCGCCGCACCATGGCAAAAACCCGCACATTCCAGTGACAGATTTAACAAATCTCTCATTGGCTGTTTATCGAATGATAGGGGAACCCCACTACCTTCAGTGCACTCCCATTACACACCGCTTTCTCGCTCCTTGTAACTGTAAGTCGCAGTTATCGGCCACGAGATGGCGCCTTCGTCGATACTTCAATAGCGTATAGAACCTTCTCGCAATAAACCGAAAAAGCGATTTCACGCAATTAGATTCATTTACTTCTGAAGCCCATCGAAATAATATTGCGTATCGTGCTGAAAAACTAGTTCTAAAAAAGAAAGCTGTTCTAACAAGCCGTCAACCTAAAAAAACATCACACATACGACAGCGACAACAGGATGATCATAGAACATGTTAACTGTTGTAAGGAAGCGGTGAAGTAGATATTTAAAAAAAAATATATAATAATGTATCGTAAATACTCTCGACAACGTACAAGGTCTAAAAGAGCGGGCGATCCGGAGACCTTGGCGTGACGTCGAGCGTTTCGCGGGCTCTCTCGAGTAGTAGCTACGATTACAGTGCACCGAGTAGTACAGTTGTTGGACGGAAAAGCACTTGGGACGAACCTCCGCAAGTTTACGTCCGTCGTGTGTGTATAGACGTTCGATCCGTCACGTGGTATTTTACTGTATATCTCGTATACGAAACGGTCAAACGATATGTATAGACGCGAGTGGACAGCCGCGACGGGACTGATCGAGACGGCCGAGCCACAGGTGTCATCAGTCGAGCTTCGTCTCCCCGCCACTTGGTCTTCTCGCATTGACCGAAACTCGTTGTCTCGTTTGCGCTCCACGCGCAACCAATTCCGCGTCGCCTTCTGCACTCGTTATCCTTCTTTAATACCCGCCTCTTACGCTCTCTGCCGTTGAGATCCGGAGAGAAAGAGCCAGAGAGCACCACACTCTGCTCTCACTTACTGGTTATACGCTCGCTCCTATCCTCGTTGCTCTTTGCCCGTCGTTACTTTTCTCAATTTATCTTTGTTACGCGGACGAGCGTCGCCATAGGCTCGTCCTCGTTACGGGGACACGACGTGTGTACGCGCATGCGATCACGAATCCAGCTAGCGACTCCGTAATCACTCCTGCGGTGTGTCTCACACGCTGTAAACCCATGACTCTTTATATTGTTGCGAGACGACTACTTAACTGAGTAACTTCCTCGAGAGTCTCTTTCTCCGCGCGACCAACCGAATCTTCTAATTTTAAAGGGGATACCTTTATCGGTTCCTAAAAGATCGACAAGCACGAAGAGAGCAGTAAATGCAGGAGAATCAACTTTTCGAAGGATCTTAAGGCATTTATTGCGCATGTATTGCGCAGGAATCGCAGATTAACGGGTATATAATTGAAATCAGAGTTTTTACTTGTACACGGTGGCAACTGGTAAGGGGATTCAGAAAAAAGTCAGGGATTAGGAAAAAGGTCAGGGTAAAAATAATGAAATGGAATTTAAAAAATGAAAATTCATCCTAAATTTATTCTGTATATTAAAGATTTTTCAATTCATATGTATAACGTAAACTTTTTTGAGTTTTTGGACTGTTTTTATGTTCATTTTTTCTATTTTTTTTTTCATTCTTAAAGGAAGTATTGGGCGAACCAAAACTATTTTTTTTTATTGATTGGCGGCATCGTTGTTTTTTTATCGGTGGTTTTTTGCGTTGAACAGTTTCCAACTGAAACCATTCAACAGAAATTACTTTAAAAAATCGGCTATAACCACTTGATTGCTGGCTTAGCTTCGGCGAATGACGGTATAACAACTACTATTCGTCGGTAATCGCCTATGCTTCGAAATGATTTTTACTACAAAATGCAGTATAGTGGGACTGCACGATGTGCTGGAACGGTGCTGACACAGTGCTGGTTTTAGCACGTTATACCGTCACAGTGTCGTTACATTCGGTCGCACATAACTGCACAGTACCGATACGACGAGCCGTGCTGTGACGTCTTCGTATCGCCATATTTCTATTTGGGCGGATACATATCATTGCTTTGTGCCAACACAACGTGCGCTGTCAGATTGGGCAACCGTGGCCACAACCACTTTTCTACCGCGAAACCACCGCTCGCCTTTCGCCGCACCATTTACCGCTGAACGACTATGAAACAACCTTGCTGCTGGTGGAAAGACGGTTGTTTTATAGTTGGTTTTGGTTGCTGCAGTCGGAAGTGTAAAAAAACTCCGTTGGCCGAAACGTCATTGCTTCGCAGTTACAATTGTAGAATCGCGGTAGAACCGCGATTGCCAAGCGGTTACAATAGTAGAATCGCGGTTGCCAAGTGGTTACTTTACGGCGTTTTGCGGGTTGTTTTGAGGTTGCAGTGATCCGATAGGTGCCGCGACAGGAAAGCATCGTGCAGTCGGAAGTGTAAAAAAAACACCGTTGGCCGAAACGTCATTGCTTCGCAGTTACAATTGTACAATCGCGGTAGAACCGCGATTGCCAAGCAGTTACAATAGTAGAATTGCGGTTGCCAAGTGGTTACTTTACGGCGTTTTGCGGGTTGTTTTGAGGTTGCAGTGATCCGATAGGTGCCGCGACAGGAAAGCATCGTGCCGTCACCGTTCAATCACACCTAATTTTTACGGCACGTACGTCCATCTGGTTTGGATGCAAATAAACAGACACCTTATGCTTAAAGTAATTCCATCAGTTACTTTCACTTATCGTTTAACGGGGTTGCCGGGATTTCGCTGATGGAATTTCAGATAACTAAGAATCGCATTTCTACGTTATTAACAGTCGACATATTACGGGACACTTAAATTTTATGGATGAATTTGTAAGCGTACCAAAAATAAGCACTTGACTTCAACTTTGCTGATAAGGCTAACACAGTGCTTTCATTCAGGTTCTTGCAGAGTTTACTAGGTTCCGGCTGTATAAACTGCTGTGCGCTAATGACCAGTTCAATGAGCATTGAAAGCTGCAACATCTACGGGATAATTAATGTTTTTTTAAAGATTTGACGAAGGAAAATAGTCGCCACGCACAAAGACAGTTTTATCGTATATTCAAGGAATTTCTGGTTACCCTGACAATGATTAATGTAATTAATGTTTGTCCGCCTGATCGATTCCGATTTTTACACTTACTTAACCATTTTGTTGTTGCCGTAAGTATAAAAATTGAACGGTTAGTGGCAACATTGGATAATTTATAGACGAATGAAAATGATTATGACTATGAAAAAATCAAGTTGTTGGACCTCTTGCAAAAAAATCTTTCGGGCCATCCTGAAGAGAGGAATTAATTTTATATTGTTTTCCACCGGGGCGGAGAAATTTCTTTAGAATGAAAAAATACTTTCTGGACTAATTCGTTCCCACTAACACGTCCAATCAAATTTTACAAAATTAAACATACTGATGGGCGCAATGATATTACCAAGAAAAGCTTCGACTAATTTTGTATGTGCGATGGTGTTTTATAGACATTGAGAGGAAATTTAAGCTGAGTTTTCAAATAAACCATTTATTTGAAAATATTCAAGTGCAAGGCTTATTTTAATTAATTCCATACTTAATTCCTCGTTTTATTGGATGAAATAAAAATGTTGTTGACTAAACAAATGCGTTAGCCTGTATAGTTTATCGTTTTTCATACACTACTACAAAGAAAAAGTTTCTAAATATCCCTACAATAAGCCATTGTGCGAAAGTTGCGATTTGGGGCGTTATGGATTGGCAGCTGAAAATGATAACAGAGTGTAATCTTGATATCGCGAAACAGTTGTCATCAATTTTTATAGAATCATTAATCTACGGACGGAATCATTAATCTTGCTCTTAGATTGACCCAAACACTCAACGGAAATCTGATTATTTGCCCCAATCTTACAAAAACTTCATCGTAATCACGCTCTATTATAGTAAAATTGCTGATAAATGCGTACGCATCCAGAGTTGATGTTAGCAAAATGTCTTGCAGTAGGTTTTCGGTAAGAGATCGATAAGAGAACGTCAATGGAAAATCAGAATCATTCACGATTCATCATTTACCGGATCAGTGCTTTGATAATTAAAGATTGCGTTTTGTTGCCTCTGGTAAGAAAAAACGTCGCCAAAACGATGTTTACGGCCAATTCGTCGGTAAAAAAAATGATAATACAGTATAATTTCGATATCGTCAAAGAGTTGTCATAAATGTTAAGAAATCATCACTCTAGAACATTTTGCTCTTTGAGTAACTCAAGCACTCAACGAAAATCGCCTTATTTGCTCCAAGCTTGCAAAAACTGTTTCCCAGATTTTAACTCACGCGATGTTAAACATCAGGCTACAATCAGTAAACGATCAACTCTATGAAATATCGAGGCTGTCAATTTTTGAAGTATCTTCAAAAAAAGACAATGAGTCATTACTCAGTGGAATCGGTAAAGAATTGAAGCTTATACTTGAGGAAAACCGGATGAAAATGTATCCCATCAAAAAAAGGTTTATCAGTTAATCTTCATGCAAATCCGCCACCATTAATCTTTCTCTGGGTTAAGTACACATGCTTCAGTACCAATCATTCTCCACTATTGTTATTCAACTTCAAAAAATCGATTAGAAAATCTTTGAACTAATTTGACTTCGGAATTCGTTACCGATACTCTTTAAATGCATACGTCTCTGGAGTTAATGTCAGAAAAAATGCTTTGCAAGAGATTTCCGAAACTTTGCTGCATTTCTGCCAATAAAACGTTATCAGTGTTACCCACTGTCAAGGATGTAGAGATGGAGTGTTTAATTCAAATAGATATTTATTCAAAAACCAGTGTATTTCGTGACAAAACATATAACGCGTATCGTAGATGCAGCGTATTTATAACGTGCACTTTCATTCACACATACACCCGTTATAATCAATGTTTATAATATAATATGTATCTCTCTCGTATCTTTTATCGTCAGATTCTCACCTTTTACAGCTATACTTATAATTCGTTTATGGTATATATTGTATTTTATTCTTCTTTAAATCTATCGTATTATCTCTGCCTCTCACGTCGCACATGTATACATTTTATTATCATATGTAACGTTACGCAATTGCGTCGCTCGTGTACATAGGGGTATGATATGGGCTAACAGCCGACAGCAACGACTCATTCGCTAATTCATTCCATTTTCTCTTTCTTCTTTCCCAGTATTTAAACTTCCTTTTCTCCAATCATTTGTCGTCGCGTGTCCAACGCATTTCGGAAAATCCTTAAATAAAATAAGCCTTCGCGTTGCATATATAGCAATGTTGAAAAATGCACTTTAAAACGTTTAAAAGTAGCGACACATCGAGAGTAATACGTTGGTTTACGTAGAGACCGAGACGGGTACTATGCTCTCAGAAAAATCGAGTCAGCTCGGAGAGTTGATTAAAAAAACGAAGTGCGTCGATGAACATATCGATTTATTTTTGCTGGAAATAATAAGTGGTTTTCACTCATTATTTATTTTCGTTTCAAATAATGAGTAGTTTTTCACCCAATATTTATTTTCGTTCAAATAATGAGTGGTTTTTCACTTATTATTTATTTCCGATAAAAATAATGATCGACTGAAATATTGAGTGGCTTTTCACTCATTATTTATTTTTAATAAAAACAATGAGTAGTTTTTTACTCAATATTTATTTTCGTTTCAAATAGTAAGTGATTTTCCACTTATTATTTATATTTGATTGAGATAATGAGTATTTTTCACTCATTATTTAATTTCGATTAAAATAATAAGTAGTTTTCCACTTTTTCTTTTTTTTTTTCCGTAATGAAACTTCGCTTTTTTTCACTCATTCGTCGCCGCGTGTCCACCGAATTTCGGGAAAACCATAAAATAAAATAAACCTTCGCGTTGCACATATCGCAATGTTGAAGAATGCGCTTTTCAAACGTTAAAAAGTAGAGCGATAGATGGAGAAAAAATACGTTGGTATACGTTCGAGACTGAGACGATTATTATGCTCTCAGGAAAATCGAGTGAGCTCGCAGAGTTGATTAAAAAAACGAAGTGTGTCGACGACCATGGCGATGAGCGGCAGCCGTGTCGAGTTGAGAAATCTCTCGAAAGCGAAATTACGAGATTTCCCCTTCCGTTTCACGGTTATTCGTCAGCGTAGAAGAAATTGGGAGCTGTCGATTATTCTCGAAGAGATAACAAACGATTTCCAAGCGACAGTTACGATTCGCAATTCGCATCAGTTGTTCCCTCGGTTCATACCCTTTTTTTCTTTCTAAATTTCATTAATGGCTTTCTAATCGCTCGAGTTTTTATACAAATTTGTGTGAAACGCATCAACTTTGTGATGCATCTTACCGCGTATCTACGACGGCAGTTTTCTCTAATTACAAAAAAAAAAAAAAAACCAACAAAATTAATTTTTCCGGTGCACACAGAAATTCTTAAGCCATTCGCAATCGTTTCACATACAAAGTTATTTGCATGTTTTTACGAAAAATAAATCTCTGTCTACACGTGTCTACATGGGTTCGCTGAGGCAGGAAACTCCAGTACTAATTAAGTCTATTACAAAAAAAATTATTGTATATATAGATAGGAAAATAGTGGCAACGAATCAACGTTTCAACTGAAAATTGCAATTGTATGTAATTTTACTTCATTGGACTTTGCATTTCTCTTTGCATTTTTTTTACTGACATTAATCGCATTTATATTAATTCGCAACAAACAATGTTGCGAATATAACGGACTCTACATTGTGATCGTTCAAGCTATTATTTATCGTATTTATATTTAGTATTAGACCGAAAATTGTTGAAAATATAACAGACGCTATATCGTCATCGCTCAAAAAATGACTCAAGCTGTTCGCCAATTATGTGACACTTGTTTTTGGAAATCAGACGATCAATAAGTAGCAACTTTCTCCTATCTACATATGCTGAAAAATCACAAGCCCAAGATAAAAGGCTTCTGAATTATTATAAATTCTCCGCATAGAATATTCGTATTGGGATGCGCAATGGAGGAAAGAAGCCGAAGTAAAGAACTTTTTTCGTGTGTGTGTGTGTGTATTTTTCTTTCAGTTTTGCAATGGCAACGACCATGAGCCGTTCCACAGCGTGTCTTTATTTTATAATCCATCACTCTAACAATCTCTCGTCGAGGAGTATCGTTAAGGCACATTCTCAGAACGCGCCGAGCCCACGTGTCCCTTCGCGAAGGACGAAGCCCAAAATCGCGAAGTTTATTTCGGTTCGCCTTTCGGACGACGAGCGAATATTAGGGCCGGTGATTGTTAATTACAAAAAAAGTAACAAAAAAGTTCTTGCTCTCCGGAGTTAATGTTGAAATATTCAAACTTAAGTCGTGCATAGATTTATAAAATAACCAAAGTAGAGTCGTCGAAATCGGCTGACAATCGAGGCTTCGTTCTTCGTGTCTCGTTCCGACAGCATCGTGTATTATTAATTACGTTCAATTATCTCCCTTTCTCTCTCTCTCTCGTTTTCTCTTACTGTTCGTTTCTTTTCTTCGCCAGACTCCTATCAATTTTCCCTATATACGTTTTCTATCGTCTGTCTGTCCGTACCGCCGGGGAAACAACGTTAGGTATTGCAATAAATATTGTATAGCAAAAGCCCAGTTTTTCGGCCGCCCCGTTAGGTTAGAACCTGGCTCTGATGTATACGGCCGAAGCGTCATGTTCACCATATCCCAGACGTTTTGCGTGCTTGTAAACTTCGTTCGCTGCTGCTGCTAGAGGCAGAGGCTGCTCCAATTGGTCGCTCATTCCCAACGACAATCTGAGATCTTTCTGCATGTGCTGGAGAGGTAATTGCGTCGGGAAACTTCCTTCGATAATCGCTGAAAATGAGAAATGTAGAATGATTCGTTAATATTAGGTTGAGCGATGGATGTGGACCGGAAATGGGCACATTCGAATTGAAAAGTATTTAAATACTGAATGGTTTTTCACTCATTATTCATTTTCGCTTTCAATAATCGGTGGTTTTTTATGCATTATTTTTTATTAAGATAATGAGTACTTTTTCACTAAATATTTATTTTCGCTCTAAATTATAAGTAGTTTTTCAATCATTTATTTTCGCTCGAAGACAACGAGTCATTTTTTTTACTCATTATTTATTTTCGATTGAACTAATGAGTAGTCTTCCACTTATTGTCAATTTTCGATTTAATTAATGAGTGGTTTTTCATTCATTATCTTTTCAGGCACAGATCATGAGTCGTTTTTCACTTATTATTTAAACTCAAAATGTATGTATGATAAGCAGATAAAAAATCATTGTTTGAAATCCAAATAAATCGTAAGTGGGAAACCACGCGTTAGTTAAACGATAATGAGTGGAAATTCACTAGTTCAAACGAAAGTAAACAATGAGTTAAAGAAGATTAATTTCTTTTCATCTTTCAATACGTTTTGCCCATAAATGCAGTGTTCGCCGAGCTGACGACTTTTTATTATGACCATCGTCGATATGTTTTATTATTTTTTTAGTTATTCATCCCAAATCGTGGAGCATGCTCCTTTTTACAATTTTTTCACGGCATTTTTCGTGTACATGTAAAGAATTTTTTTTCACCGACTCGTTATAAAAAATTCATTAAAAAAATGACAAGTACCCAAAAAATGCAGATAAAATTTTGAAGAAAACGGAACATGTCCATTTATCGGGGTGAATCACTAGAGGGATAATAAATATGTGTTAAAAAAGTATCGACGTTTCACATGTTGAAAAGTGACCTGGTCGGTGAATAATGCCCCAGATTTATATTTTATAGATATTTTTCAACTTACCTCGTCCCTTTTCAAGAATAGCTGGACAAGCCAGCGAAGTCAGTTCCAAAACTTCGAGAACGTCCTTTTGTTGAAGTCCCGATCGATCGGCGAGGGCCATACTTTCCGCCAAACCAGCGAGTGTTACACCGGCCATCAATTGAAGAACGAGATTCATTTTCGTGGCATTGCCTACCTCGCCCAGATAAAAACTGTTTTTGCCCATCGCCTCAAAGCACGATTGGCATTCGTCAAAAAGTGGTCGATCACCCGCTGCGAGAATCACCAGAGTTCCCTCCTGTGCGTGAGTCTTGCTTCCTTGTACCTGAGCCTCCAGATAACGTCCACCCTTGGCATTTATCGCCTCAGCAATATCCTGCGATGTTTCAGCGTCGATTCCCGTCATTTCGACGTATCCTTTATCCGGCAAAATTTCCATGAGAACCCCGCAGTTGCCGAATACCATCTGCAATATTCATTTTGTATTTAATTTTTACTCCCATAAGATTTTTATAACATTAACATTGGGAAACAAGCGGAAAGAACCTTGCAAATTGGTTCGATGTTAAGTACAGGCACATGTTTGATTGTTTAAAATTTCAATTTCGAAATTAGCGATAAGCGCGTTAATATTCGTGAAAATCGAATGCAATTAAATTTTTTTTTAAGATGAAGTCACATGAAAATCGCAGTTTTTTTTGGATTTATTAAAATTCACAGGAGTTGAAATGCAGAATTGCAAGTTTAGCAAATTTAGCAGCGATCATGGTTCACTTCAAAGCCATTTTTTAATACAATTTCCGTTTGATACATCGTAATTTTCCCAAGTTATAGTGTCCGGTAGATTTATACGGAAAAAACAGATAAAAATTACAAAATTTCTTCATGAAACTTGTAACTTACACTCTAATAAAGACTCTTAGATTTGTGCATTACTCAAGTCACATTTGTAATTTTTTTTTTTACACGTATCAATCGAAAACGATCGTATTCTGTCTCAAACAACTCAAATGATAACATGTTTATGTTTATCATAATGAATACATTATGCCTGTCAAGTTCTTCGAGCTCAATTTCGGTAAATTTACAAAACAACTTATCATCATTGAGATTTTGTTATTCCGAAAATTATCTTTGATAACGGCAAAAAAATTGCGCGTCAGACGACATCTATATTTATGTTTTCAAAGTTTTATTCAGAAATCTGAAGAAAACAAAAAATTCATTTTCTGAATCGATCTTTCGATTTAAGTATCGATACGCGGTATTTTTACGCCAAAGAATATCGAAGAATATACGAAGTATCGATATTTTCTAACGAAAATATCAATACCCGGAAGAATCGATCCAATAGGCAACATCTCCGGTCTAAAGTAATAAGCCTAATCAAAATATACTAACGTGTTTAGCTGCCTGAGGATCGGCGACGCAGGAGAAGGTGATATCAGCAGCAGCAACAACATCGGAAGGTGTCTGGCCTTGTTCTGCCCCAGCTTTCACAAAATCCATGCACTGAAATAAAAAGAGAAAAAAAAATTAACAAAACATTCCAAATATATTTCACACATACATGAAAATGCGCAGGGCGCAAAATTTTACGTTTACGCGCCTGCATAAGTCAAATCCCGCTCCGTTTTACTCATCGTCGCGCCATCTTACGTCTCATCGCGCAGTTTAAATGTGATTCAAAGAAGAACCGTGCGATGGCGCCACTACAAAACTCGAGTCACGCCATTCGTTTTCTCAGCTCGAAACGTATCGCTTGAAAGCTGTTCGGCATCGGCGTTCAACGGCAAAACGGTTACGACGCATTTGCCACATCAGCAATGGACGCCATGATCCGAGGAGACTCAACTTTTTCGAGGGATCGTTCAGAATTCATCAAACCAGTTCCACATACATTTTTCAATCTATCTCTGTACTATTCTGTTGCAGTCTTTTCGTGTTTGTATTTTTCTCTGCTTTTTTTCTTAGGGGATTTATCCCAGGATCGAATAAAATTACATACATACATAATGCATACTAGACGACGAGTCGGGCAATCAATTAATTTAGGGAGATAAAGCTGAAATTAGTCCGATAGAAGCATATTCTCAAAACGAAAATGAAAGACCGTTGGCATTATCTGTAAATTTCTCAACGTCTTAGCAGAATTGTACCAAGATGGCCGATCCTCGAAAAGCGTTGCTTCAACGACGCGAAACAAAGTTAGCTCGTTAAAATAGTATCTTGTTGCGTCACTGCTCTGGAATTTCGTAATACCTTTTCTACCTGGTATAATACAATAAAGTCTGCTGCAGACGCTGAGTGACGCGCCTTTTAGTACCAATGACGAAACGAAGACCTCGGACTTTTTTTTTTACCGCTCCTTAAATTTGCCGAGAATATATTTACGAATGGAGTCGATATCTCGAATGTATGATCGTCGAGGAAGGGAAAAAGGCAATCTACCATCTATGAGCTGATTAAATT
This sequence comes from Tromatobia lineatoria, assembly GCA_949699805.1. NCBI lineage: Eukaryota > Metazoa > Arthropoda > Insecta > Hymenoptera > Ichneumonidae > Tromatobia > Tromatobia lineatoria. Next base: position 12,038,161 of record OX453050.1, read on the forward strand.
TAATTATAGAGACAATAACGACTTATGTATCGATTCAGAAACGAAAATACAGCATTTGGGAAAAAATGTCTGCGCTACACTCGAAAAATCAAATGTGTTGTCGAGTGTGTTTATGTTTTCTATCTTTTACATTATGATGACTTTTTTTACAACCTTTCAAGCGTTTTGCTTATTAATGGTGACGATACGTAACATTAATGCGCTTTCTAGTGTGTAAAAAGTCGTCGCAATGTAAAAGACAGAGAAAAGAGACTTTTGGAACACGCTTGATTTTTCGAGTGTAGTGAAGCGGCAGAAAAAATCTCATGGACACTCGAAAGAAGAATTCTGTATTCGTTATCAAGAGCTGTAATGATACGTCCTATTTAGTATAGCTGTTGAGTCAAAGCCAGCAGTTTTGGCCGCTCCCACTCTTTCCGCCGGTTGCATTGGTTAACGAGTCCGCTGAGATAACACTCGCAAACAGGAGAGAAAAAGCGGTAACGCAGCTGGCTCTGTTTATGACTCGAGCGAAGACGCGGCAAATAAATTGCCACTTCCATCAGAACCGGAACAATACCACCGCAATATTCCCGTATATAGTTAGCTTATATACTAGGCTTTCTTCATCAATTCGGCGACTTTTTTCTTGACCTTCTTGGGTCTTTTTAATAATTGGCCACATTAGTACTGAAATGTAATATGTATATATTTTTTGTAAACATGTATTAATAAATCCAATGTTCTATAAAGTATATTTTTTAGCTTTCAAAATTACAGAGTTCCACGATGCCAACTTTTTTTTATATCCTGTGAATATCGAGCCAAATTCTCCGTAAAATCCAAAGCGAAATAAAAAGTGTCGGATTGAGAGTAAAAAATATTTATCGTTTCTTTGGGATAAAATGAGCTTTTTTGGATTTGTTAATAATACAACATATATTGAATTGAATATTGGCCATTTTTCAAACAGTTCTGAGAGGCTCGGAAAAAAAGTGGCCGTGTTGTCTCATAATTGCAGTTAATGCAATACATTCACGTCCAAACGGTAATGTTAAATTCTGAAAGGAGTTATTATTATTGAATATTGTGGGAGAACATGTTGAGATACGAAATTACAAGAACGCGTCAAGAACTAGATAGACGGTAAAACGGGTGCGGACTTATTAAACGCCCCTGCAGTTGGTATTTCTCGAACGGATGTGGGAATAAAGAGCGTTACGGAGAGGCAACATGCATCGGAGCCTTTCAGAGTTACTTCTCTTGAACTCCGGAACATTTTGTACGTGGTTAAACGACGTAATCGCGGAAAGGGCATCGATGTGTGGGCTCATAATACAGGAACGAAAACGGAAGTAGGGAAAAGCTCGAATGTCTGGGCGGAGAGCGAAGGAGTAAAATAACCGAGTGTTTGCTGCTGTGACGTATACGGATACACGGTGCTCGTGAAACGTTCAGCACACTCCTGGTGTCCGATAACAGGCGCCGTTGCCACATCCTCTCGTCGCCACTACCGACAAGATGAGCAGACCAATTCTACACTCGACTACGCGGTTATACGAATTTCTTTGCCGCCTCGTACACCAATATTGCTTTTTTGAGCAAATCACAAGAAAAATATATGAGGTATTAAATCTGAACCGAACTCATTTTCTGGCTTATATTTTTTTATTTCCTTGAAGCACGACTTCCTTTTAGCATTATCTCGACAGTAGCTATTTGCTGATTTTCAGATTGTTTACTATTTTGCTTCCTCATAAAAGAAACTTTGCTTTCATGATTTTTTTTTTTTTCTGTTTTCATGTCACTCAGAAAGCTCTAAAACATCCAAAAAAGTGGTTTAGGAAAGAATATCTATAGATGAGGTAGTGTATTAAATTTCAGGACAAAATTGAGGTCGCTTTCTTATGTTTTGCTGAAGTTAATGCAGTAATATAAATTTTTCTGAAAATTAAAATTCTCAAAAATTTGAATCACATTGCAGATTATGACGAAACTATGTACTGATCATCGCTAAATATTAGCGATTTCATGTATGAAATTTGAATTCGTTATCCCATGTTTCGACAAAGTTAGGGCGAAAACATGAATTTTTCGAAAACTTCAAAACGCCGTAAAATCCGAATCGCTTTTTCGATTTCGGTCTAATTTAATACCGAACAACATTGACAGTACCTACACGTATAAATAATTATATAGCGAAATATCGCCATTTTTACGAAAGTTAGAGCGCGCACGTCCGTTTTGGAAAAAAATTTAAATAGCTACGAAATAGAAATTTCTGCATACATTTCGAAAATCATTGCATCAATGAAAGATCCTGTTTTATTTGTATATTAAATTTTAGCTCAATCGATTGAACGGTTTTCCAGTTGCCGATGATTAAAATTTCGAAGCACACACACATTTTTTTTTATAAATCACTTTTCTAAATATTTTGGAGAATGCCTGAATAAAAGTCTAGAAAAAATTTTCATGAAAACATGAAGGAAGCAAAATGAATTAGAGAGTCCTTCAATCTTGCATAATATTTAAATTCCAGTTTTTTTTAAATGCCCCTTTTAAATCTCAAATGTTTCCATTAAGCACCAAGGACCTTTTCTCGCCCCGCGCAAAAATGCTTGAGCTATCAAACAGGGAGCAATTACGTTCTTGAGACACTTTGGCGGGAGCTCTCGCGTCACGTGGTCCCGACGCCGTGATAAAAGGACAGCACAAACACCCAGAAATTGCGGCCATTAATATCATCGTCCGGACTTTGTCGGTCGTAATTGACGGCTGAAGTCGAAAACACGCTCGAAGGCTTTCCTGCCAACTAAGCTTTTTTTTTTGCTTCCTTAGAAAGAAAGCTTTGTCTTCATTAATTTTTTTACGAGGCTTTCATATCAGAGCGCTCAGAAAGATTAAAAATGTCCAAAAAAAAAAAAAAAAAAGGTATAGAAACATGTTCATACGTACAATACGTATATGTGTATGTATTCAACTTCGAAAATTCAAGAACCAACAACTCAAGAATCGTTTTAGTTACCGAACTAAAATTCATATTACATGTACACAAGTAAAGTCGCAGCTTTTCTGTGATTGTTGTAATTTTTGACAGAATACATGCAGACATTTGGATTTCATAGCTTTTCTAACTGTTCTAAAAAAAAGGTCGTGGTAGTTCTAATAAGCTTAAGCACCTAAAAAAATTAGTCCATCATGCCAATTAGTTCTTCATAACAGGATGTATACTTGATGTTCTTTTCTGTTGAATGTAGACGGAATTGATAAGATGGTTTAGATTTTATGGAATTCTAGGAATTTTTCATATACTTTACGTTACGTCATTAACTTCTTAGCAATCTTATCTGCGACATCAAGCCCAAATTAAGTGTATGAACTGAATAATATTCAGTCATGGTGAAGATATGATTTATAGGTAAAGGATATGAGATTCTATATTAGGCAATTATGATTAATTAAAAAAACTAACATCACATTAACTTAGTCAAAACTCGAGATATCAATCCCGAATTTGATATGAGAACAAAAAAAATGTATCCATAATAGTTTCATAATTGAGTGACGGGCGTTGATAAATTTTTATCATAAGGAATTTTGGATCATCCAAAAATAAACTTTATCGCATCAACGTTTGCAAAACTTTGGAAATTAAGCCGTAATTTAGTATGTTAATAAAATAATAAGTTCTTCCTCGTTAAGTTTGTCTTGTAAAAAACGTAAAATAATTCGATAGCAATGTGCAAGGTTCTATTTTGGTTTACTACTGGAATTTGACAACTGAATCGATGTCTAATTCCTTCCATCATCAGTATCATCATATCATCACCATTAGGCGTCCCAATGACCTACATTAATCAACGTATTCACTGATGTAAGTGTTAAGCTCCCCATGCGTGTGTGTCATTGGGGGGAGGGGCACACGTGCATCAGTGTCAATGCTCGTCTCGCTCGCGTAATTGTTGATGGTCTCTTTGTGGCGTAACAAAAGACCGCGTAGCGAGGTAACTAATTCGCAATGTGGGTTAGGAATGCAGTGGCATGAGCGCCAAACACGATCGCCGGATTATGCTAGATCTCTCGAGCGAACGAAGAGACTCAGTTCTACAACGTTGTCAGAGAATTGTCACGATCCACACTGAGCAAACAAAAACCGTTGAATAAACTAAATAATTTATTTGATTCCTATATAATTGACTCGAATAGCTTGGTATTTCAATCAACTTTACGTATGGTATAAATACCGACATTGATTTTTATCAATGGATAATATATGCAAAAAATGTATTTGATGTACATGTCACATATATGCTTTGAATATATGATATATGATGAGTATATGTATGTTTTATATGTTACATATAGACCATTTTTTCTCTTTTTGAAATAAATAATATATATTTACCATATAATTTAAATATATGTCAATTATAAATGGTTTCTGTGGCGCATATATACAGAATATATTTCTTATAAATGCAATATATACAGGGTTCCATAAAGTATATATATTTCTATGTGGGTAACGATATTTAATATATATATTTGAATCAATAGTTTAGTTATTTAATTGAACATATTTCCATAGATAAAATTGGAATGATTAAAATCATCCCTTGTTTGAGCGGATTAAATGTTTAGTAGCAACGGAAAAGTATTTCCTTAAGTGCATTAAATAATATAATTTAAAACAACGACTAAAGATCAAATGTATTAATATTGTTATTTGCAGTGAATAAAAAAATTCATTCACTCAGTCGCTCAGGAATAAATCGGGTATATGTTTCATTTGTAAATCGATGTTTCTTTACTAAAAACTTACTCTAAGTGATTGGTTGCAGTAAATCCAATTTCAACTGCATCGAAAAGGGATGCACTCAAGGTAGAATACACTCTTTGGCAAATAAAATTAAATGCCTTATACTGAAATTTGTGGACTGGTTTAGTCTGAAAGCTATGATAAGCGAAAAAAATTACTTTTTACCTCACTTTATTTTAGTGCGCTGTATTCTTTTTCAAAATTGCAGAATTATAATGCTTGTTATGTACATAAGGAGGTTTGAATGTAAGATTTTTTTAAAGAAGGGAAATTCATCTAGAAAATTTTTCTTTTCATGACTCTCAGACTTTTTAACTGACTGAGTCGCCTTAAACTATCCTCGTGGCAAATAGTGTAATTGACAACGAGCAAAACACACGTCCTAAGCCCTGTAACACTCAGGGACATATGTGTCCTTAAGCGAGAGGAAAGAAATAAGAGGCTCTTGATTGAATAATGAGAAGACTTTGTGTTATCCGGTGCTCGAACTTTCGAGTATCCGGCTAATAGAAAATAACCTATCAGCTGATTCTACGTTCGAACCTTATTCCTATGGCTTCTACTCGAACAAGCTAATGCAACGCCCAGACTCAGGGACACATAATATTGGCTGTTGCCTCGATGTGCTATAGTTTACACACTTGTTACGTAGTTCATGGCTCGGCCTTCAACTGAACAACATTTTCCCGAGTCGTTGGGCTTCCTCAACTTGCTAATCGTGTATTTTTTATGCGCGTTTGTGTATGAAAATACTCAAGGGGTTATAACGGAAATATAACCGTTGTTACGGTAAATAAGAAAAAAAATACAAGATTTTTTAAATGAATCAAAGTTCATTAGATCAATCAACAGTTTATAATTGTATACGGCTCTTCTTCTTTTCTTATTCTTTTTTTGAATTGCTATTTCTTTCACAGTTGTGAAATAGAATACATTTTACTTTCGAAAATAGTTTTTTTTTATTTTCGCTATTTTTATGAGTAAAAAAAGACGTGGCACATCGAAAATCTATTGTACGAAAGAACGATATTTTTTAGCTGATAAGTTCTTATTGATAGTGTTAGGAAAAAAAATTTCACTGCGAAAAAAGATTTCATTGACGCCAAAATCAATTTTCGTAGCTTCTCATGTCGCAAAATGCAAATATTAACGAACATAAACAAAAAGTTTAATGTGTAAGGACATGAGGAGAATTTTCTATCGTTAATAGAATGACGAATGGACACTGATTGGGTCACGGTCAGTAATGGGATCGTTCACCTTACAAAGCGAAAAGTACGAGAATTGATCGAAAGTGAATGAGCGCAATGTTGACAATGAGTTTGTCAACGACACTTCCGTAGCTTCTCGTAGGACATCAGAAACCGTTGACGCGGTGCGTGCGAAGTCTCGATGCGAGTCTGGTGGTCGCATAGCATCAATAACGTTACGTGCACAAGGCATGTGAGGTATTTTACTTTCGAAAATAGTTTTTTTTATATTTTTGCTATTTTTATGAGTAAAAAAAAGACGTGGCACATCGAAAATCTATTGTATCGAAAGAACGATATTCTTTAGATGATAAGTTCTTATTGATAGTGATAGGAAAATGGCTGGCGACGACTCACTTCCGTTGAATCGGCAGATACACTGCGAAAAAAGATTTCATTTACGCCAAAATCAATTTTCGTAGCTTCTCATATCGCAAAATGCAAATATTAACGAACATAAACAAAAAGTTTAGTGTGTATGGACATAAGGAGAATTTTCTATCGTGAATAGAATGACGAATGGACACTGATTGGGTCACGGTCAGTAATAAAATGACGAATGGACACTGATTGGGTCACGGTCAGTAATGGGATCGTTCACCTTACAAAGCGAAAAGTACGAGAATTGATCGAAAGTGAATGAGCGCGATGTTGACAATGAGTTTGTCAACGACACTTCCGTAGCTTCTCGTAGGACATCAGAAACCGTTGACGCGGTGCGTGCGAAGTCTCGATGCGAGTCTGGTGGTCGCATAGCATCAATAACGTTACGTGGACAAGGCATGTGAGGTATATCGACCCCAGGGGGTCTAGTCATGAGTGCGGTGACCGCGCGTCGCAACTATTTCAAGTCAGAAAGCTATGGAAAGGCGCTTAGTCTCAAAGGCAACGACGCAGTCTATTTATAGGCATATAATAGAAATGCTATAAAAACAAACACGGTACATGTACACTTGAAATGTTATTATAGCGAAGCCTCGTGTAAGGTAAATTCAACGCAATACGAATAAGGATATTTATAACGAACCGACTGATAACATCGGTGGATACTATTCGCTCGCTGTCTGAGAATATTATTTTCAACTCCCAGCGGATTTCGTATTAAAACTTGCCCGGCTATCTCTTCATCTAATGCTTTGTGCGCCCGGCCTGTGGAAGCTTTGATGCCGTCCAAATTGGACGAAACGCTTCGTTAATTGATCCGGGCTAGTTGCTGGTAGAGCTCGAGCGGAAGTCAACACGGAAAACGGGAATGAAGGCAAAATGTGGTTTTGTCGGGTTTTCGAGAAAATTTCGTTAATGCTTTCGGCTGGATCAATCGTTCGGTCACCAATTTACGATAGTATATCGATGACAATATACTATCATCGATAAAAATATAATTAGAATTGTTAATTAATTTTTTAAAACCCCGCAGCCGAGACAGTGTAAACAATCCCGGCTTTTTTTCTCCTTGAAGTATCTTTTTCATGTATCATTCATACGGTTAACAAATTTATTCGGATTAATCGCTTCCCGTCTAATCCGGGAATAATCAATAGTCGTGATATAAAATTATGGTACTTTTGCAATGAAATTCAATCGAACTTTCAAAGCCAAGCTACGTTTGCAGTAAAATTCAAGCAAATTATCACAATTATTGTGCCAAAAATAAATTTAATATCGCACTAATATCGTACAGTAAAATCCGTATAACAGATTATGCATAAAAACTTTCACTACACGTACAGTGAATTTAAAGTAAACTTTATTCTCATTGTAGTACATTAGGAAAGAGTGACTGCGGTAACACTCTGGGCAACACGGCAGGAATTTAGAGAGAATGGATCGGAAAAGGAAAAGTAAAGTTCTGAAAGCATGCACTAAAATTCGAAAATACATTGAAAACAATCCGATCAATAAATTTCCGGCCAACTCGCCGCACACGCTACTCAATACTTGCTTTGAACTTTGGAAATTGCGTTATTTTCCGGCAGGCAGAGGAGAATAGGGTCAATGGATAAATGGGTGTGCAGCATGTTTATGTTTTTAGACACTCACGTTTTAAACGAAACGCACAGAAGTGCCTATTACATTCGCGCGCAATGCTTGAGTGACATTTTAATTAAAAACCTTGATATAATTTCAATTAAACTATTAATTCTTACAGCAGATTTCTTACAAAGAGTGGAACACACATTCTCCGTGTAACAGAATACAAGAATTTCATTGAGAATTTTTCATTGCTGAGAAAGGATTTTATCTTGCCCTGAATTGAAGAGACCGAACAAGATGGAATTTGCAGCGTTTTCCATTCTAGCATTGTGAAGTATGCATAGAATACAAGAAATCAAGAATACAAGACATTGTGCACAACTCAAAAGCTTTGCAGTGGATCTTGCTCAAAGTCGAAGTGTATTCCTTATTCACCTTTATGCTGATGTACCTTTTTTATTTTATTTAGAAGCACATAAAATAAAAGTGGCTCCGGTAACAATCTGAGGAACACAACAGGAACTCACAGAGAACCGAGGAAAGAGGAATAGTCAAAAGCATGCACTGAAATTCGGAAATACATTGAAAACAATCCGGCAAATTAATTTCCGGCTAGCTTGCCGCTACTCAATACTTGCTTTGAACTTTGGAAATTGCGTTATTTTCCGGCAGCCAGAGGAGAATAGGGTCAATGGATAAATGGGTGTGCAGCATGTTTATGTTTTTAGACACTCACGTTTTAAACGAAACGCACAGAAGTGCTTATTACATTTGCGCGCAATGCTTGAGTGACATTTTAATTAAAAACCTTGATATAATTTCAATTAAACTATTAATTCTTACAGCAGATTTCTTACACAGAGTGGAACACACATTCTCCGTGTAACAGAATACAAGAATTTCATTCAGAATTTTTCATTGCTGAGAAAGGATTTTATCTTGCCCTGAATTGAAGAGACCGAACAAGATGGAATTTGCAGCGTTTTTCATTCTAGCATTGTGAAGTATGCCCATAGAATACAAGACGTTGTGCACAACTCAAAAGCTTTGCAGTGAATCTTGCTCAAAGTCGAAGTGTATTCCTTATTCACCTTAATGCTGATGTACCTTTTTTATTTTATTTAGAAGCACATAAAATAAAAGTGGCTCCGGTAACAATCTGAGGAACACAGCAGGAACTCACAGAGAACCGAGGAAAGAGGAATAGTCAAAAGCATGCAATGAAATTCGGAAATACATTGTAAACAATCCGGCAAATTAATTTCCGGCTAGCTTGCCGCACACGCTACTCAATACTTGCTTTGAACTTTGGAAATTGCGTTATTTTTCCGGCAGACAGAGGACAATAGGGTCGATGGATAGAATGGGTGGCCAGCAGAGGGCTGAGGTTAAGAGGTGGAGGAATGTCTCGCGCATGCCACGTTATACGGCTACAACGTGACCTTCAACGACCGATGGTACGCGCAACCCTGAAAATTGCCCGTCTTCTCTTCCTGCGCATACAGCGACCACACTGACGGTGTAACCGTTGCCAAATGCCACGACATACGGACAAAATTTGCAACTCTGCGACATTGGACGAGGAGAATGTCTGGGGAATCGGCAAATTAACGCGGGCGCATAGCCTAGCATTTCTCATCGCTGTCACCGACAACGGTGATTTCGTATAAACGGCCGTTGACAGCTCTTCGAGCTCTGCTATTTCATTCGGAACGATCCCCGGGGAGAAAAGTATTTTTGTTTGAAATACCGACAGGAGGATAACATTTATGTCGTGGGCGGATATCGTCTAGGGACAAAAATCACTGCGAGACGGATATAAAGAAACTCTTGGCATTTAAAAAATAACAGCCTCACTAAACGATGTACAGTAAAGTATTCGACAAGTTAGCCAACACACATAAATATTAATTTATTCTGTGGATTTTTTTATAAGCTATTCTTTTGTGAAATTCACCCTGAGAAATGATTTATTAGTTTTAGCTACAACAGCATATCGGAATTTTGTTTATGGGAATGACAAAAATTTCTGAAATATTTATTGGATTTTATTTATGGGCGTTACAATGCTAAAAAAGTTTATTAGAAATTACAATACCAGCGTGCTAGTTTTTATTTGCAACCTATACCATAATTTATTGACCATCTGTATTAGATTCTTGAAATAACAATACTGAGAAACATTTTGAAAAAGAAAGAAACAAAAAGGCAATACAAGCAATTTAAATTCTATTTTTGTCTTTATTTGCATGTTGTTTCTTAATTTTGTGATTATAATCCAATTGAAATAATATTCTGCGACGGTCTCTAATTTTCCAATACTCTGTATGAATATTACTGAACGAACTCCAATTTTTAAATGACGAGCATATTATTATCACAAGGCGTTCTTAAATAATACGATGACACTGTAATTTTAGAGTACGTGTTATCTGTAGATATATTTAGTTTCGCGTGCCAAGATAAATGTATGTACAGTGAAAGGCAGATTAATCATTAATTCACACACCAGTTTTTCAAATTTTGTATCACTCGTCACAGTAAATTTACAACTTTTTTTAACAGTGCACTAATAGAAACGAAATGATTATAGCTGTATAAGTAAAGCCAATTTGATTAGACACCAAACAAATGATATTCAAGTTTAATATTCGACTTATATATTGCTTAAAATAAAAGATTGTTAAACTTGAATCGCAGATAAATGAAAAAATGTGTTAATTTCAATTTGATAAAAATCTAATAAATCTATTCTCTTGGTGTATACTTCAAAATATATTTCGAATAAACGCGAGCAAAGAAAATACCACAACTAAAGGAAGCATCGCGTCCGTATAAGCGTAATTTTGAAATTTATAGCAATTAAATTTATTCAATATTTTTCATCACTGTGCTAAATATTTATTTTCATGAGATTTGATAGTGAATTTTTTATACACTGTGCTTTTCATATGATTCTCGTGAAATGGCTTTCATAACTGGCCTAATTCTACGAAGTATTTGCCCTTCCAATCTTTTCCGTCGCAGATCTAGAAGTATAATTTTATGCGGAGTGCTACTGTATATTTTGACTCTATATATACACACCGCAGACAACGTGGGAGAGCCAGAAAGTCGTCGAATTCAGCGAAGCACTCTGTGGGTTTACAAACATTCTACTTCGAACCCTCTCATTTTTGCCTATTCTGCATTTTCCACGTTTAAAAGCTCTGCCACAATCAAGTGTGAAGGCGTGAGCGGAACGGATAAGCTCGCAATATACATGTACATTTGCATATATCTACCGTATGAGACGAGAAGTAATTTATACAGAATTTCTGCACGACCGTATTCACCGAAAAAATTAACATTTACAAAATGTCAATGCTATTTCTTATGTAGCTGATAGGGATGCCACCTATCGGATCGATACTTCTAGGTATCGATACTTTCGTTAGAAAATATCAATACCTAGATATTTTGCATCGATATTCTTTCGCGAAATAATATCGTGTATCAATACTTCAATTAAAGGATCGATTCAAATTTTATTTATTTTTCTAGATTTTTGAATAAAACTTGAAGGAACATAAAACTATAGATATGCCTATATATATATATAAGTAGACATCTATAGATGAAGTCATATTTCTCGCAGCGTTCTTGGAAATGAACTCATATCGCTGCGTGGAAAAGAAATGTTAGGTTGTTCGCATCGTTATCCTGCCAATCTAATCAATTAAGATAATAAAATTACATCTGAGCACGTTACTGTTATCACGAATTAGACGTGCCCGAATGTGCGCGACCGTTTGACGAAAAACCATTTTTTTTCTGGGTCAAAGTGTATTCATATGCACAGTGTTAAAAAAAAGTTCAGGTGAAATTACAACACAGGTTGAGAAACTCGTTTACGGAAAGAGGTATGGAAAATTTAATACACGAATTCATGTAAAATTGTCCTCAATTCGTTACAAAAGTCGTTTTAGTTAACAGTCTCTTTAATTCGTTAATTAAGTCGTATTTCTTATATAAGTTAACTTTAATTTTACCAGACGTACATTGAATTTTCATTTTCTTTCGTACATGAAATTGAATTTCATGTAATTTGACTTTAATTTTACCAGACGTACATTGAATTTTCATCTTCTTTCGTACATGAAATTGAATTTAATGTACGTCTTTAGTAAAAATACGGCTAGTATAAATTACTGTATGTGAATTTCCCAACTATTTTTGACAGTGCAATATCCCTATAGGGCCTGTCAGACAATAGGGACATTTACCTTAGTAGTTGGTGCATATATCGAAGACGAGCGACAGAAAGGCTCGAGTGAGGATATGCAAGTAAAAGTATGAGCCGGAAAGAATCGAGAATAGGAAGAGAGAACGCAGCGTAGTGAAAGAGAGAAAGAGAGACAAAATCGCACCAGGTTCCCGAACGCGGCGGCCCTTATTTATCCCGTGCAATGTTGCCGGCTCGCAGTCGGTGACCCGGGCTCGCTTCGCCAGCCGGATCAATATTCTCCGAGCCGGCAACTGCGCGTCTTGCCCAGCTGATCCGAGAGACTCTTATTGCTGCTGTATCCGACGGCTGGTGTTTCGCCGCCCGAGCTCCGCGAAACCGTTCACCATCTTCGACTATACTATTCGGAGAATCACTACACTTATTGGCCAACATGCAATCGAGGGGCTTACCAATTGTCTAGGACAGTAAAATAGGGATGTCGCCTATTGGATCGATCCTTTTGGGTATCGATGTTCTTTTGCCGAAAGATACCGTTTATCGATATTCAAATTGAAGGATCGATCCAGGAAATGAGCAGTTTCTTTTACATTTCTGAAAAAAATCTTTTTGAAAAAATGAATATAGATGTCGTCCGGAGTGCGACTTTTTTTTGCAGCCATTGAACTAATTGTCTAAATAACTCTTAGTTATTCAACGATTATAGGTTATTTTCGAAATAGACCGAAATTGAGCAAATATTGATGCAAAATATCGATCGTAAGAGGTAGAAATGTAGCAATAACTAATTCATTAATAGATAGTACAGCAAATACGTCGGGGAGAGGATAGGCCCTGCGGTGGACGACATGTGGTCAGGCGACGTGCCAGTGGCCGGCCCGTTTGCCTCCTGAAAAAGATTCTCTTTCACTCATATTATTGGAAAACTGTCCGCCGAATCCGCAGCAGGATGCGATATTTTTATTTTTATTTTTTTAATTCATTAACTCGTGTCTATAGGCACAACGTTTGGATATGCATGTAATTCATAATATTCGGAACGTATTGAATAAAATACATAGCTTTAACAATATTTATCCGTTATATAATGAAACATGGATATGTTAATATTTCGAATTGGAAGTTTTACGTTTCATTACTTATTTATCATCACATGACATTTACAAAAAATTTCAAAAACATTTTCAGAAATTTTTTAGAACTTTTCATTATCCAAAATCGCATCAGTCCCACTTGATCCGGATAATCGAGGTTCTACTGTACTACTGAAAACCGGTCTGCACATGCGTATTCGTCATCGGTCCAAAATTCGTAACTTTTGCGTCCTTGTGACAAGCTCGGATAAATGTGTTTTCGCTTTAGGAAAATCGAGAAAAAGTATCGAATGTTTCCAGAGAGAAGGGTGATTTCAACCTCGGTTGATTTTTATCGAAGCGAAGCGAGGGCCACAAACTTGACCCCGGCAGAAATCACGCACTTGCCTCCCTACAGCATAATACACTATTTCTTGGTCACCGCTTGCCTTATATCCTTGCTATGACTTTCTGAATTGGTTGTTCTAGATTCAGAACGTATCTATATTACTGATTGCCTTCCTTTTTGACCTCTATCTCATTATTTTTACATCCTATCATTTTACTCACGTTCGGTCGGAACTCTGTTCACACTTTTACGCCACCGAGCTATTCATCCTTTTACCCTTCCAAAGATCCGTGTCGCTTGACGACGTCTTTGATACATACTAGTGCCCTATTTCATCTGTTTTGTAAAGCTCGGGGTCGCGTTACTGCAAAACACCTCCGTCTTGCTCGATTACGAGCAGTCTCAGTTTGTCTCTTCTTTTTCTTCGCTTCTAGTCAAACCGCCTTCCCATTTCGCTCTCGGCGAACCTAACGAATCGCCCACGGGTGAAAGATCAACTGCATAACCCCGTCTGAATTTATCTACCTATTTTACACCTCCAACGACTTTTCTTTTTTAGATCGGACAATTCTATTGTCTCGGCATGTTTTTTTTTGCAGCATTCAGGAAAGATATACATCTACTCTTCTTCTTATTACTATTTTATCAGCATCTCTATATTCTCTTTGCATTTGCGAGTCGTTAAAAATATTAGTTTCCATATTTCGGGCAACATTCGAATAAAAAAGTATTTTAAATAATTTATGTCAATGAGAAAAGTTAAAAAAAAGATATGAAATTTTTTTAAAAATTTGACGTGTAAATGCGTTCTTACTTCAGAAAATAAAAAATGTAAATAGTTCAAAGTCTCAAACGAATTTTTTCTTTAATTGCAATATTTCCAATGTAGTAAGCGTGATATTGTGAGTTTGTTAGAATTTCCAGTTACTGAATTTAAAATATACGAAATTATGCTTGTTCCGTAAATACATTCCGCCCAGTAAAAAATGTTGAAATTTCCTACTTAGCAAAGTAACTGTTGCCTAAAACTGGTGTTACATTATTTATTTATTATTATTATTTTTTTGATAAACTTTTCATTTATTTATCAGTATTGACATATTTACACAAGTTGTCATTCATTGGGAGTGCATACCCATGGATTAAAGCATTAACCTAGCGATTTAGTTTCTAATATCACCCTCTTAATCACTAATCAAAAATTTTCATTTTGTTGTACTGAGAATTTGTCGTTTAAAAAAAATTCAGCTGGCAGGTGTTACATAACAGTTACATCGATAAATAGGAAATTGTAACATAGTGGCAGCGAGAACGGTTTTTTTTGTTTACCCGGCGATAACGTTACCATTACCGTTTTAATAATCTTTTCAATATCACGAATAGACATCTGGGGATCGAATCAACGTACATAATGCAGCGTCATCGGATAATAAATTTGAGGGAAGGAAGGTAGAAGGTTGTTCGAGACGAGAGATCGATGATTGGAGCAGTTGAGTGAATACACTATCGAAGCGCGGTGGGTATTCGTGGTTTCGTGATCGATAAGAAGGACCTTATCGCCATTTGACGAGCGTTCGAAACGGGAGAGACCGACGGAGAAGCTTCGAATTTTTCTTATCCTCGCTCTCTCCCTGACCATGACCAACCAGCGCCGGAAACGCGCTTCCGCGGCCTCGAGACGTGACCCGGAGCTATACACTCACAGTATTCTCGAAGGTAGCGACAGAACGAAGGGAGAGGGTGAGTTCGCTCCGCGTGTCTGTGCGAATTCAGCCCCCACTACCTTTTACAAAGCAAGTCCCCTTGGGATTCTCCACGAAGGTTCGTGTTGTAGCGAAAGACTCCTTGAACGACCTTGCCGAGTTCATAGAGACGCGAAAGGGAGGGAGGAAAGGACGGATAGGGCTTCTATATCCGTAGGTAATGATTCTTCGTTAAATTGAAATTCTTCACTTCGGATACGCGAGCGCTGTAATATTTCCGTGAAAATGAGAACATGGATGGTCAGGAGTTTTCAACAAAAACGTGCCAAAAGGGATAAATTAAGCGAGACGTTGTAACAAAGATTGAAGAGCGCGTCTCCGGTTCTGTTTGCTGAGTGCAAACTGCTTTCTTGAGAGAAAGTGATACTCCGCTGACAATTACATCATCTAATGTTGAACTCCTGCAAGGCTCGTTTGCATCTAACCTCACTTTTTTGTTTTTTACTCCTCCCAATCTGACTGAGTCGAATTTCGAGGATCCAGAAGTTGAGTTCATTTCTGCCGCCTTCCCGCACTTTCTCTCAAAATTTGAGCCTCATCTGCCGAGTAGTTTGGGAGAAAATGGGTTTCGAAATTTTGAGGTGGGGCGGATAAAGTTTCCCAGCTCAAAATGTTAAAACCTGTTTTTTCCTGAACTACTCGGCAGATAAAGCTCAAATTTCGAGAGAATGTGCGGAAGTATTGCAGAAATGGGCTAAGTATCTGGCTCTGTGAAATTCAAAGTCGTTTGATTGGAGAACTGGAAAACAAAAAAAAAGTTAGGCTAGAACACTCTTGTTCTATAGGCGTTGAACATTCGACGATGAAATTCTCTGCGGTGGCTCAGTGCCTCTTAATCAGCTCAGAAATGCCTTTGATCAGCTCGATGACTTCTCGGCCAACATTGAAACGTGCGATTTCTACGTGGAACTGCTACGTGGAGAAATCAATACCCATTCACTAAATAGAGGATGGGCAGATGGATTCACGTACTGGTACTTTATTGGCAGTCATGGAGTGCATCAAAGTGCGCTGCTTTTGTCGTAACCGAGCTCTTTAGCTCTTCAAGGTGACTACGTTCTCTACTTGGTGCTCTGTGAAAAATAGGGCCATTATATGCTGATTCCGTAATTACTAGCAATCTTTACAGAGAAGCGCATTAAAGGGAAATTCACTGTTCATTGTTTTTTTATTTTCATACATTTTATGTCCCACAATATACGTCAAAACTACTACTCAATAATAAATATGTTTTAATTATGTAACGAATTATTGATTGACTGAGAAGTCAGCTGATGTCTCTGAAATCACACGAGCTGACTTGCTATCACATATAATTTATTATATACAATATATTATATTGCTTATAATACATTATAAACAATTATTTTTGCGAATTACTCTTGATTTTCGGTCATATTTTTCATTTTATTCACACCAAATTGAATAAAAGCAATCGATCAAAATATGGGATGTTAACAAATACAATAAATGAAGACAGTAACCAAAATAACCGACAATAAATGATTCACTATGCGAACAACATAATCTGTAGTCCAAGAGGCCAGTCATTGCACATACGATGATAGGAAGATTGACGGTGACGTTGAGATAACATGACGATAATCGCTAGTTTATCAACACGCTTGTATGTGTGACTTTGCCACTCAATTATTATTAGACGCCATTCGCGAAGCAATTGTCATCGTTGAAAAAAAAACTTTTGCACGGAAGCATTGAGAGATATATGAAAAAGTAGCAGAAGCTTTCAAAGACAAGATTCCTTATGTACGTGCGAAATAATCGGTTGCGGATTTATCGCCGGTCAAGCACGAGTTATCTTTCGCCTTGTGTGTTATGCAGTTAGGGGAAGAGCGAGCCAACACGTCGATTACGTTGAACCACACGAAAAGTTCAGCAGCTAACGGATAATATTTGTTTTGCGTGAATGGCCTTGTAGTTAGTCACGTAAACATTTTCCGGCCAAACTACAACTGGCCTTACTCAGAATATACTATTTGGATTAAATCGCTCGAGTAACGATTGCCGATCGACCATTATTTCGAGGTGGTCCTTTTTAAGTACAGTAAGATTCGGAGGGAATCGAGAGAATCTTGTTGAAATCAAAATCTGGCAAAAATCAAGCACATTAAAGTTGCTTAAAAGATTGCTTCAGCATAATAATAATAATTCCGAAATCTTGTCAACAAATTTATTTAATAACTCGTTTGACAAATTACTTGGCAACCTTTCTATTTTTTAAATAAAAATAATTTTTTTATTTTTCTGAATACGAATGAATTCTTCAACTTTGTTTTATGTTAGAAAATTGTTTGTTGTTTTAATTTCGAAAAGAGAATGGACAGTCAGGATATTTGGAAATGTGTTTGGTATCCATCCATCATATTCAAGAAGCGTCCGGATGATTGATTAAGTAGATTCGGAAGTACAGCTTAAAGGCCTTGAAAAAAAACTATTTTTAAACATTACATCGAATTCTTATAAAATTCAAATGTTTTTTTTTTAGAAAGTGACGTAAATAAATATTGTCTCATGAATTGATTCACTTAGAAACGCATCAGTAGATTTTTTTTAAACTTTGGAACCTTTCTCTCCTTTAAAGCAAAATGTGAATATAAAAAATATGCGGACGTGTTGAATTTCCTCTTGATAAATGGATAACACTACCGTCACAGTCTACTAATAGATAACAACTTTCACGAGCTAGGCAAGAATCTTCTTTTCACATCCTTCCTCAGAAGCGTGTCAATGTCAGCTGTGCAATTGTGACAGTTTGCTCGCTTTGACCGACTTCCCGTAGTTCTTGTCCCTATGCGCGCGTCCTAGAAGAAAAACCTTGCCATCCTTGTGTTTTATTCCATTTGGACGTGAACGTTCGGAGTTAGACGAGACTCTCTCATTCTCTCGTGTGAAATGTGCCGTCGTCGACGGCTCGACACGACATGCCGAGAGTCTGTGTATTTATAGAAGGGACGAGGGTCAAAAACGTACGTACGGCAAAAACATACGGCCCACGCTGACTGACCGAGTTTGTAATCGATAGCCAATATCGAGGTTGTCCTTCTATGTACAAACGCGGTTGTGCTACGTGTTCCACACGAGGATTAAGGTAGTTAATTCGCTTCACACTGGTCGAGTCATTTGTAAATTTTCAAAAACGGTTTTATCATTTCCGGTGGTTTAATTAAATTTCCGAATGTAGCAGAATTCATTCGTAATATATAAGTACACCGCAAAGGAAATTTTTCTTAATATTAATACACTTGTATTGGAATTATCATATGGATAATCTGTGGATTACATTTCATAACAATTTATATTTTTTATATGAACGCAATGTGTAAAAAAAGTGATATCATCGAATTTGTGAAATCTATAAACGCATATTAAATTGACTATGCAATTATATTGATGTTTAGTTCCTGTAGACAGTTTTGCGAATTTGTCACATTTTTGTGTGGAAAAAAGCAAACATTCAAAAATCAAAGTAATACGGTCATCTTGACAAAATGACGAGTACTTTTTTTGGGTATTTTTTAATATTAGTAACTAAAATTCTAGTAATTTCGATTTTACATTTAATGCGACAGGATCTTCCAATAATCAAAATGAGATATTGTTCGTCATAATTGACAAGAACTGCACCACAGTACATATACATTACATCATATATTTACGTCCACAAATTTGTTTGTCTCCTCTTATGGCTAATCAGGAAATTTGCATATTCGTATGATTCCTATTTTTACGAGATTCTCTTTCTGCTTCAGTATTTCGATATGATCGACTTTTGATGTGCCATGTCTTTTTTGAGAGAGGATGCGCCGAATTTCTATTATCATCACGGCTGTGAATGTACTTATACATTATACTGATTGTTAATTAACGCAACGGAAATTGCAATAAGGTTTTTAACAATATTGCACTGATTTGACTAGTGTGAAGCGCAGTAACTACCTTAACATGATTCATAGAGCAACATAAGGCGACGTATACTGTACCGCTGAGTAGAGCTAATAAATTATAATGGAAAAGTCTCGTCGATAGGTGGATTGTTGAGGGAGAGCGTCACGAGAAAGTGAAAGCAGTTTCGCTCGGGATGGTGGCTCGAGAAATGAGCAACTTTCGTGAAGCATAACACGACATTTTTTTCGAGACAATGCCGAATGCTTTAGTATCATTTTTTTTCTTCAAGGTCCAGCCCTTTGCGGGTTTCGACGAGACGTTCGGTGTCTTCGACCCGAACGAGGCAACAGCTGCTGCTCGTCGGGCCAACTCTCGGTAGTCCCTACCGGAACAAAGGGTCATAGCAAAGGTACCTGCCGGCAATATAGGGACGACTGTTATTATAACTATATTTCTGCTGGAAAGCCCGGCAACGAAGGAACAGAGCTGACGCACGATTTTTCGTCCAACAGTTTCGTAAAATTGGCGACTGCAATTCGAGCTATTTTTACCGCAATAACAAAATCACCGTTTTTATTTCCGATCTCAGCAGTGAAGGCCATGTAAAAAAATTATACATGGAATATACATATATGAAATATATACACTTTTCAGTATAGAAATGGACATTTATAGACTGTATTGTAATCAAGAGACGCGGTAGCGTCGCGACGCCATTCATATAGAATTCATGGTAAACCGTATTCCATATGTCAGACTAGTTATAATTTTTATTTACTCGAGCAATCGTTTTAGTGAATTCGTGAAAATGAATTTTTTATAAATAATCTTTTCTCAATAATTTGTGTTGGTAATATCGAGGGCGGTATTTTGTAATTGAGAACACAATATCTTCTATTAAGTCGATTCCGAAATTTTAGAATTCCGAATATTCAGAAATCCGAAGAAAATAAAAAATTTATTTTCCGGATTGATCTTTCGATCAAAGCATCGATACACGGTCTTTTCGATCTTTTCTTTCTTTCATCTTGTCGACAATGAATATAGATGATAAATATTAATAACATTCTTTAACAAAAATCGATACTCAGAAGAATCGATCCAATGAACGGCATCCCTACATCATTCTTCACGTAGCAAAACAAAAAAACCGTAAATCAGTCATAACGACAGTAAAAACGGCTGTCTAAAAAAATTTCTGCGGTCGTTTTTTTTATTTACCATACCAAATCCAAAAAAAAAACGGATAAGATTTTGAGGGTTGTGACCGATTTCCAGTTGATTTATTGCAAAAAAAAAACTAGTCAAGTTTGCTAGGGATACACGGTATCTTTTCGCCAAAGAGTATGCAAAATACCAATAACATTTTCTAACGAAAAATCGATACCCAGAAGTAACGATCCAATAGGCGGCATCCCTACATTAGCCTCCACCTAGCAATTTTATATCCATATCCGTCTCTTCGTCCTCCACTGTGTTCGATACCCGGTTTCAATAACACATTTAAAAAACCATCAACAACATTTCCTAACGAAAAATCGATACCCAGCATTATCGATCCAACAGGCGGCATCCCTGCATAACTCTCCACGTAGCAAATATACATATCCATCTCTTCGTCCTCCACCGTGTTCGCGTAAAATCCACAATAAATCTCCCGAAGAGAACACAAGGCTTCGTATGAAAGAAATCACACGAGGGATTCAGGTTCGAGGCCTCGGGAGTTCCTCAGGTCTCAGATCTCTCTCTCTCTCTCTCTCTCGTCCCTTCGTTCCGCTCGCAAACTCCTCTCGGTAGCCAGCATGTGTTGCGACCGCTCGTGGGATTGCGAGGTTGCCATGCGCGCGTCACCGACAGCCGGGTGCGGGCGACGTTGCCGTTACGGGATCGGGGGAGAAGCCACGAGGAGGCCGGGTCCCCTTCGACGTTAGCCAGTCAGTTTTTGTGTCTGCTGCGTGCCAGATAGGCGCTGCGAGCAGAGAGAGAGTCGTAGGCTAGCGCTGTGAGAGCGTGTCGCGCGCGCGTTTATCGAAAAGAGAGCCAAAGGAGAGAAAGAGAGAGAGAGAGAGAGAGAGAGGCTTCTTGTCATGTGACACGAAGAATTCAGCTGCGTAAACGAGTCTCAGGCGCGCGCTTAAGCGCGAGGCCGATCGTGAGCAAGAGAGAAGCTAAATAATAACAGTGCTCACTTACATGACGACACGAGAAAATTAAATTCGCCGTCGTCGCCTTCTTTAAGGTCGCATTTTGTCGTTCCGCCACCTCGCGGGATCATTAAGGGCGCTGAGCTCCCGAGAGTAAACACCAAACACGCTCGCTATGTCACCTTCCAAAGCGGAAGCCGGCAGCAGTGCATACGTTCGCAAATCCTGTGAATATCTTGCAAACGGTTAACTATCATCTGTCACCCAAAAGGATTTTAAATTGTGTCACTTTAGCCGGGATTTTTGGGAACTCGGATTCAATCGAGGATTTAAAAAAGTGATCGTAAATGATGAGAATTGTCGTAAATACATTGTAAATATTAATGGTACAGTGAATTGTCATCTTAAAACCGTATTAAAATTGTGAACTTCGATATTGTAGGCGGACGTTGAAACAACTGCGAAAAGGGAGACGAGAGAGATAAGAAAAGAGTAGGGAGTAGAAAAAAGAAAAGTGGTCTTTACGACGACGCGAAAGAAGACGGCCTAGAGCCACGAGATAAAAGTTGCAGGTCTCCAATCTTTATTAATGAGAATTATAATAAATACACTATAAATATTCATTAGTGTTCTAAATCGAAATTTCGTCTTAATAGATTTAAAAAATCGTCTGAATATTGATATTATTAGCGATACGACGTTAAAACGCTGCAAAAGGGAGACGACGGAGAGTAGATAAAGAGTAGGGAGTAGAAAAAAAAGGGTGATCTGTAAGACACCGTGAGAAAAGGCGATCTACAGCCGGGAGATGAAAGTAGCAGGTCTCAGATGGTAATTAATGAAGATTCTAATAAATAATCGAAACATATTGATAAGTGTTAAAAAAATCGTCTTCGAATCAAAATCTTTGATTTTAAAAGAGCCTCGACGTTGAAACAACTGCTAAAGGGACGAAAGAAAAAAGATGAATAGTAGGGAGTAGAAGGGTGAAGTTTTAATACAACACCGAGAAAGAAGAAGGCCTAGGGCCAAGAGATGAGATTTGTAGGTATCGTAATAAATGATAAATATTGATAATACAGTGTTATCTACATGATAAATCGTTTTGAAATTGAAAATTCGGATATTAAACCGATAGGAGGCTGAAACATCTGCAAAAGGGAGACTACGAAGAGAAAAGATTGAGCGTAGGGGGTGAAAAAGGGTGTTCGTTGTGTACGACACCTATAAAGAAGACGGCCTAGAGCCAGGAGATGGGAGGTAGTTCGTTCTACACCATCGGAAGATATCAATTCGAAGGTATCAGCAGGGATGAGGGTACGAGTGTTAGAGGGTCTGCCGCGATGCTTTATCCCGATCGCGTTGCAGTTATTGCTGGTGATCGGCCTGTTATTCGATATAAACGAAGCGGCCTCGTCGACGAGTCTCCAGTTGGAGAATCGTCACGACGGGCCGATAAAAGATTGCGCGCCAAGCTGTCATTGCGATCGCTGGAGATTTTACTGCAAGGAGACAAGCTTTCTCGGATTGAGAATACCGGCGGAAGCGAGCGAAGTTGTACTTCGAAATGTGAGAGCCGCTACACTTCCGGGTGTGACGCTCGAGCTTGCCGGCAAATTACGAACTCTAGCGTGGATATCAAGCGGCATAGAGAGCGTCGAACCCGGTGCATTTCGCGCGACGCCATTTCTCGAAGAGCTCAATTTAGGTGACAACAGTTTGACCGAATTGCCAACCGATTTATTCAGCCCGTTGAGACGTTTGCGGCTATTGAATCTAACGAACAATCGGCTGATCGGACTGCCTAGCGCTTTGTTCCTGGGTCTCGATTCCCTCGAGGAATTCATCGTAGCGGGAAATCGCTTGAGCGTTTTACCGTATCAAGCATTTTCCTCCGCGCGATCGTTAAATCGGCTCGATGTGTCACGCAATTTTTTGGTATCTTTGCCTGATCACAGTTTCAAGCCGAATCGTGAATTGAGAGTTTTAAAATTGTCGTCCAATCGGTTGACCAAATTACCAGGTCGTCTTTTCTCCGGACTCAACAAGCTCACGTCTCTCGAGCTTGGAGACAACGAGATAGACACTTTGCCACGTGGTCTTTTCGCCGAGCTCGGAAATCTCGAGTATCTCGATATCGCTGGTAATCCTATAACGAATTTGACGAATGTCGCGTTTCAGGGACTCGGAAATCTCGTTTGGTTGAATCTATCACGTACCAGACTCACGAAATTGCCAAGAGATATTTGGAGACCCGTTCCGATGCTTGGAAGTCTAACGATCGAAAGCACGAGAATCGAGATACTTGGTAACGAAGATTTAGCGGGTTTGAAGCGGTTGAACACGCTCGTGATGACAAACAGCCCGCTTAGGGAAATAGGAACAAAGACTCTCGACGAAACACCTTATTTGCGTAGTCTTGATCTTCGAAACAACGATCTCGCTTTTTTGCCTGCTAATCTAGCGCATCTTACGGAAATAACGGAATTGCAATTGTTGGGAAATCCTTGGGCTTGCGATTGTAGAATGTTTTGGTTCATCAAGTGGGCTGAGAGTCACGCTCATCGCACGGCCTTCGATAGTGGACTCAGATGCGGACACGAAACCGCGACTGTTGACACTCTTCAGGCCCTAAGGTACTTAAATTGCACACCGCCGTTTTTGTCGTACGTTAGCAGCGAAACGGAACTCTATCCGCTTGAGGGTAGTGTTTTGCTTGAGTGCGAATTCAACGGGAATCCGGCGCCGTCCGTGACCTGGGTCACGCCGACCCTTCAGGTCTTCCACTGGAATCCTGATCCGGCCTTTATCGACGTTTTTCACAATCATCCTCGCAGTCATCAGAATCATTTTGAGCCACCGGCGCCTCTGAGAATCACCCGTGACGACGAATTTCGCTCCTCCGATAGAATAAGGCTTCTCGACAATGGCTCTTTGCTCATCACCAGCCTCTTGCGTCAGGACGTTGGACGCTACAAGTGCTTGGCCGTCAACCCAATCGCCAATCTCACCACCTACGTCTACCTCAAAATGGATCCTGTTACTTATACCAGAATTAAAATCTTTAGTATCGCCGTTGGGGCCGCAAGCGCCACTGGATTTCTACTTATTACTCTCTTCGTTCAATTCCTACGATATCTCATCGGAAGGTGAGTAATTTTCATTCGTCGATACGCTCAAGGGCTTCATACAGTCGCCGCATGAATTTTACACGCAGTGTATACGTTTCAGTCGTTTTTCATTTTCTCAATTGGAATTTAGGCCCAATGATTTTTATCTGGATTCTTGTCGTATTAAAATATCCAATTCTAGCGGAATCTTGCACTGTTACATGAAGATTGGAAATTTACTGAGACAAGTAATATTCATTTTACAAAAATGATAAGTACAGCATTCACGCTTAAATTAAAAATAGTAGTGTTCTTTATGTACGTGAAGATTAATTTTTTGAAATATTTTTATGAGAATTGAAAAATTTCTGAAGTAATCTAGTGGAATTGTAAAATTTCAGTCAAGTTTTTAATATAGGTTGGCAGATTTATAATTCATATGCAGGACTTTTGTATCTATATAAATTACAAATTTATCTTATATTTTAAAAGTGGATAATAAATTTCATCGTAGGTGGCTTTTGTTTTTATAACAAACATGTGCACGAAATTTTCCAGACATTTATAAAAAAAATGTAGAATGTAAAATTCCAGTATTTTGTAACAGTTAATTAAAATATTTCTCAGATCTTATTCCACATTGTTTCTTTAAATACCTAATACAGATGGAAAAAAAATTCATAGTCCAGGTTGTGAATAAAAACTTCCAATCCGCTATTGTAATTTTTCAGTAAATTTTTTCACCACAACAAATTCAAGTGCTGGTTATTATTTTTCAATAATTAGCTTTCTCACAAAATAATTTTCTTTACACTTAAAAAAAAATTATCACTGGGCGTAAATTAAAATTTGGATTTTCATTGTCAATCGTTTTGATTCCGATTGATATTTGTCATTCATTCCTTACGCTGCCGTCTTTTCTTCCGTTGAATGCTGCACGCCGCATAGCGAATCCGCGATCGACATAGAAGCAACATCCCGTGGTCTCTGTTTCTACCAGTATCCTCGAAAATACCGAGGAAAAATCCGCAGTTATCAAACATTGGCGCAAAATTCATTAACTTCATCATGAAAAAATTATCGTAGGTGCGGCTGTGGCAGATGGTGTTTATGCTGCAGACGCGTGGGGGTCACTCCACGAGCCAAGCAGATCTATCAGATGTTGGACAACATCGAACACTACAAGAGCCAACAGCTCGAACGTCTACGAGAGAATTATACGCAGCAGGTACACAGGATAAAGGACAATTGCGCTGAGCAAGTCGAGTGGATAAGGGACAGCTATGAGGGACAAATGAGGCACATAAGGGACATCAGGGACTACGGAACAAACCATTTAACATCCCTGAGGGATCAGTATTACGACCAGGTAAATCAGAAATAGTTTCTGTAGCGAAATCAATAAAAAAAAGTCCTTCAACCGTGGCTTTCTCATCGCCGACAACATTATTATACCCTAACGAATCCGAGGCAACGTCAGGTGGACCTTAAAATAATAGTTGTGATGTGCAGAGCTTTCACGTCAATTTGGACTAACTGTTATGCAAATATTCTATTAGCTAACTGGTTAAATTATTGTCTAACTTGAGTTTAATATGTTCATCGTTGTTTCACTTCATGGTTGCTATATTGACGATCAGAGGCATCGATTAACAGTCTAAAATTAACATAAGACTTTCACGAAGCAACTAATGACTTTGTAGATTATCTCGGATCTCATATTTAATCACAAGATTAACAGTCGATTTCGGTTATAAGTGTATACGACTCCAATCACCAAAAAATGCTTAAACTCTGCTTAGAAAATCCTATTAAGACCAATAGAATGGGCAAAAAAAACCCAATTCATATAGTTAAAAACCGATACGCTTTTAGTAGGATTTTATGAATTTAAACAGGTTTCAATGGGATTTTCTAAACAGGGAACGACAGTCGTGTCGACCCCGCAAGGGTATGAGTATCAGGATGACATTGGCACTCATAAACAATATTCTTCTTTTTTTTCTTCACCATAAAAAAAAATGTCAGTAATCATCACGACGATAACATCGTAATTTTCGATAATTTGTCCTGACAGGTCAAGAGGGTCCGAGACTATTCCACGGGTCAGCTAAATTGGGTACGAGAGAATTACGTCTTCCAGCGCAACAAGATTCGCAAATTCAGCGCTCATCAAGTGTTGCGACTTCGCGAGAGTTACAAATATCAGCAGCAAACGTTGAACAAGGTTCTCGAGAACCTGCCGAATTTGTATTTCGACAATTGTCGAAGCGGATCTTGCGGGAAAAGCGACTCTGCGGTATTCGATCCAAAGGACATGAGTTCAGCCGGTATGGACACTTATTTCAAGGCAAAACTCGACGAGTTTGCAGCTTGCAACAGCATGGAGGATCTCAACAGCGAATATTACACGCCCACTGACTTTTCGGGGACTAGTCCACACGCCCTTGGATTTATAGACGGCATTCACATAAATTACATCGAAGACGGTCCTCCACCGCCTCTGGATCCTCCGTTGGGACCGAATTGCGCCATTCTCCAGAGGATCGAAGAGTTTGGAAGCAACTCGACCATCGGAAAGAGCTTCGAGTACATGGGACCGGTTTACAAAGGCACCAGCGCCGAAGTTTTGGCTCGGGAAGGACCCGGCACACCGGAAGTACTTGGTCTACTCGGGCCTAGCACCAGTTTACCGGATTTGCCCCACGAAACTCGGCTGTAATTGGCCTAACGATTATAGATTGTTAAAAAAAAAAGGAAATAAAAAAAAATCCTCCGAAACTCGAAGAAACCCGTGCGAGTGACGATTCATTACGATTCTTAATTCTGTATTACTGTCCTTCTGAGTAATGTGATGGTGAATGGTGAAAAAATGCTAAAGAAACGAAAAATATTAAAAATAATTGAATCTGTGACCCGGAGGATATTGACGTTTTATTTGCCGGGTTTAAACGTTATCAAAGCTCGATTGTACCTGACCGCGTTGTATACAAGTGTTTGATGAAGATACTTGAACGAGTGTCGGACAAAAGAGACGTTTAATAAAAGCAAACGGAATGGACGTCCGTGTGTGTACGGATTCGAGTGTGAGAATAAAAGAAACGGTTATGAAGGTGATTTTTAACCAACAATCGAGAGCTCAGTGCGCCAGACGTCTTCCCAAAAGGATATCGCGTGATCCCCTTTGACCCAACACGATTTTCCACGGTGATTCGATTATTAATGACGCGAATGGGTGGAAAAATAACGGAAGGCGTTTTAATACAACGGTGGAAATAACGGATATGAAGATAAAGGTGGATTTTACATACACAATCTACCGTGAACCTCATATTTTAAGAGACAAGTTTGTAATGCCTAGGCGTCAATTGAAAATAAGGTCAAAGATTCCTAATTAATTTCACTTGTAAATATGAGACCGTGATTTTTTTAGGGAGTTCGAAATGCTCCGGTTGGAGATTACATGAGACTCCCGAAGTGCGAGGGCGTTCGACACTCGACCACGCATTTTATTAATCATCTCAATTTGAACATTGTCTTTTACATAATTTCAAAAAAACGTATTTTACGATCTTCCACTCAAATACGCGCGAGTATCGAGCTCGGTTTGCGAACGCACTCGCACTTTTTCTAGACCATAAGCTGTTCCAAGGCATGAAAAATATATTGAATTATCCATTAAAAAGATGATTGAAAAAAAAAAAAACAATGAAATCCAAACGTTTCGCGTGGCGTATGTCTTTTAAAATTCGTAGCTCTAAACACACACAACGTTCAACTTTGCTTGAGACTCAAGAAATCTTCCGAGGATCTCAGAGATGAGCGAGCGCGAATAAAATATACCGAATCGGGAGAGAGATCACAGCCAAGTTTTAACATAATTTTAAGGTAAAGAAACAAACTCATGCGCTTACGCGGTGACGCGACTTAATGCGAGATTATAGTGAGAAAATTCTGTGATCAGTTGGGCGAGTCGCATCGAAATTAGGGTAAAGTTAGCAATCAATGAAGAATTAAGCTGAACTATTTGTTTATCATGGATTATTGGAAAAATTAATATTCCCAGATTATCGTTGAAAATTCTAACAAACGACGGGAATATTGAATTACCTGATGGAACTAAAAAACCATCGGGTTTTTGTTGCAAAGTATATAAAAATAAATAATGCATAATAGAAATCCAAAAACACCAGTAAATGAACAATCTAGTCTACAAATTTAGTCGAAAATAGTTTTCTGAAAAAACTATTCCCAGCAGATAGCTAAAAGAAAGCGGAAACAAAAAACGAATTTTCAGTTAAGTAGTCAAAAGTTGTCAAGAGCTGCTGTTTATTCACTGATGACTGTTCAATTACTGGTGCATTCACCCTAATTACCAAGTATCTATCTGATGATGACGTATTTCTCGTGTTCATAAAAGTGTAGATTTTTATTTTTTATTCATTTTGTGAAATGAAATAATAATTCGTTTCAAACGGAAGAAAGCACGAGCTAAATTAGAGGGTCCAGTCTTATTGATCGGGGTCAATAGGTGCTCATAGGATGTTATCGTTTCGTGACGGTGCAGTGAAAAGATGCTCAAACTTTTACGTCTTGAGCCCGGCAAACAACTGGATTCGATGCGACTGGCTCAGCAAAGATGACAATGCAATGGTGCAATTTTGTGATCGATCGGCCGCGTGCCTTGTACCGAGGGAAGCGTACGCAGAATAATCGAAGGATTCGCGTTGAAAAACTCAATTTCATATTCTGCCTATTGAAAAAAAAATAAAATAGGATAATGTCGCCAGTGAACGAACGGTTGAGCAGAGCTACAAATAAATACTGCGTACAGGAAAATTGAAAAAACCCAATAAATGAACAGGCCAATCAAACCCACACTACTCAAAAATCGATTGAAAATAATCAAATAACAAATCGGATTTTGAGGTCAGTCGTGAACATTTTGCATGATCTCTCAAAAAGTCGTTCTTCATTCGCTGATGACCGTTCAGTTACTGGTGCATTCGCCCTACATTCATTTATCGCTGGGAAATTCGGGGAAATGGCAGTCAACGTAAACGTTTGCACCTAGAGAAATGATTTATTAGTTTTAACTAAAAACGCATATTGGTATTTTGTTTATTGGAATGAAAAACCTTTTATTTGAGCGGAAAAAATATTTATTGAATCATGTGTATTATCGTTACTTATTGCAACTAGATTTTGGTTGTAATAAATCGAACCAATTTATTTGGGTACCAAATAAACGGCATTTGAAGGAAATACTCGAGTTATCGTTTCACATCAAATATTTATAATTTGAAAATCAAAGATACCCTTAATGTAGATAGATTAGCCGCTAGGAACGCTACGCACGAAAGAAATACGCATTTAAATAAAAAAATATATATACTCAAATAAAAAAATGTATTTATTTCAATGAAATTTTATTGAAATCTAATAAATCTTTTTTCTGGGTGTGCCCGTAGCAATACCTATCTAATCTTTGAGTCAATAATGTGTAAGTTGATCCGGGGGAATTATCGCAGAATCTACAGATACGAATGTAAACTACTACCATCCAATGTGAAGTAAATTCTGCACGTAAAAAATCACTCGTACATTGACAAATTCTCAATTCTATATCAGGTTGAGTTTTGCAATGAGGTGGAACATGAAAGAGACAGAACTATTGGCGCTTACAGTGGAATAAAACACATATATCCTCGGAATGTTTGACCTCATTTTAAGGTGAGGCGGAAAATTCCCTCTTTCGCACTACCGCAAAACTATAATTCTGACTCACTCGCACGTAAGGTAAACGTCCCATTGGCGAAAGCTCCCGTGTGTACAAGAGAGAAGGAAATATGGTTTTTTGTGCAGGCTAAAGTCACCAATAAATGACCAGTTAGGTAGAATAATTTGATTATCATGAGTTTCCATAAAATGTAATAGTTCCAGACAGTCGTTAAAAATTTTAACGGACGGCCGGAATGTTGAATCATTTGAAGAAAATAAAAAAAACACGACATATAAAAATTAAAAAATATCGTTAAATAACCAGATCGATATAACCTACATTTTTAGTCAAAATTAGGTATCTGCACTATTTTGTAACTAAAAAATAGTCAAATTCAAAATAGAATGTTGAGTCATAAAAAATTCTCGTGAAATCTCGAAAAGTTGTTGGTCATTCACTGGTGACTGGTCAATTACTGGTCCATTGACACTGTGTCCGATGATTGGGATCTAATCGTAAAGTGTTCGGACATTGATACCATTTTTACCTTGTAGGTCACGTGGTTTAAATTCTGCCTCACCTTAAAGAGGAAAATGGCAAAAGCGCGGCGAGTTATTTGTGACAACTCTAAGGAAAAATATAAATAGAAATAATTCTCTGCAGCGACATGTCAGTTGTCATCTGATGAACGTTGTAACACCTGAACATTATTATAACTCTTTGTCAACGCGTTTCAGACGCCGTTGAGTTGTTATATTACGGGGACACGAAGTATTCGATGGAAAATGGATTTAAAATACTTTACAGGTCTGAATTGATGTTGATAGCTTTCAGAAACGGAAAAAAAAGATTTTTTTAGGGTAATTGTTTCTTTTTTGTTTAATATCGAATGCAATTATTAAGGAGAACCGATTAATTAGAAAATTGTAGATATTTGAAAACCCATACTACAAATAAAGCCGGAAGAGTATATATATAAATCGTTCCTATTTAAATTATTCATTAAAGAGAATTTATTAAGGCAATGATTTGATTCAAATTTGATCAGCTGTCGTTGTGACAGTTCACAAATATAGATGATTTCAACACGGGTCAGCAGTGAAAATGTCTATTTAGACTGCCTATCCGTAGTTCAACTCAAGAAAACAAGATAAAATATCTGGTGAACTTCTTTTCGCACAATCACGTTGGATTTCTTACGATCCGATGCGCCCTTAAGGTAATTTTGTCGCTTGGTGTTTATTTCGCATAAGTTCGAGAAAAATGTGAGGAAATTTCTATTCAAGATTTCTTGTAAAAGAAATTCTGTAAACAGTGTTTCGATTTTGAATAACAGCCCGAACGAAAAATTTTCCCATATGAAAATAAAAATACCCCCGCATTCGACATATACAACTTTTTGGCGCTAAAATTACATGAAATACATGTTACATATATTTCATATACGTGTCTCGTATATTTTGCATATATTTTAGCTTACGTATGTGCAAAATATATGGAAAATCTACAACTTTTTGGCGCCATATATTGAACATATGTGTTACATATATATTTTTCTATGTGGAACATTATATATCAAATGTCTAACTCTATATAGCACAAGACGCAACTGGTTCTCCTTAATAATTTTATCATTCTCAGATTGATTATCCACAACTATTTTAATGCAAAAGTTATTTTGAATGAATTTTTATTCGAATATTACTTATCCCGGTTGCATTATCCGGTTGCCTTTTGCGAACGGTGAATATATATGTTAATTCCTATCGAAATGATTAATCGATTCATCCTCGTGTCTCGTGGGACAATCTTTGAGAAACATGTTGTAGCTTTCGCAATGAAAAATAGCCAGAAATACCTTCGCTGTGTTAACGCGGCGCTTAAATTTGTTTTATTTATGCAGGGCAGAAAAAAAACACGCGGGTCAGCTACTGCGAGCATTGCGCTAGTAACAGCCAGTAAAAACAAAACCCTGCAACGTCGGATTGGTTGAGATATTAATAGATGGCCATTTTGGAGGGCACGAATATAAGTTTACTCTAGGCAGAGGTTTGTGTGTTGTATGTGAGGCATTCCACCTTCTTTCGACCTGTATTTGACTTTCGACCTTTCCGATTGGGTCCTTAATTTTTTATTTTTATATTTACGATTCGTTTTAAGAAAATGATTAAATGATATCTTTTGAAATTGTGCGAAAATTCTAAAATATATTTTTTCGAAAATAAAATTTTGTCCATTACCAAACCGAAACGGTTACGATTTTTTCATCTATTTTTTCGGCGTAAAAAAATTAGAAAAAATAGAAACTCCAGGACAGTAGCTGGAAATTTTTTAGATGCAACACATGATTTTTGGAATCTTTTCAAATTTTTGCAATTGTATATGTATCTACTTACATAATTTTTTTTTGTTTTTCACATTTCTGCCGATGAGCAATATAAATTGGCAACAATCTGGGAAAATTCCAAAAATCATGGGCATCCCAAAAACTTCCAACTGCTGGTCATCTTGAAATTACTATCTTTTTTATAATCCTTTTTTTTCTCCGCTTTCAGAAGAGGCCTTAAAAAATTAATTTAATGGCCCACTTTAGCAACCAAAATAAAAAAATGTTTACAAAAGGTTTTACAATCCTTCCAAATAGTTAAAATGTGACATTTGATAATTTGATCAAACAAATTGTAGATTATTTTCAATATGTCGAAAGGATCAAGGGTGAGACTCGGATCGAAACCGGGAGAAATGTGTCATGTGCAAACATTGCCAGCGTTTTAATAGGGAAGGGAGGATATTACGTCACTCATAGACTGAAAAAAGGGGTGATCAATTTTCCAGCGCTTGGAGAGACTCCGATGAGTATCCTCATTTTCGCAGGACTGACACAGTTGCAGCGAGAGCTTCCGAAATTTAGAGTGAAACTAAGAGGATGAAACCGCGTTCGCACACTAAATAAATAGCTCAGCGTTGTACTGTTAAAAACATCCAAGAAATAAAATAATACAACTGAGGAAAAAACACGATGTAAGAAAGTAGTTTCGTTTATGGTATGCGGTATGCCAAAGTCCGCGCAGTCGACTGCGCGAGATCTTCAATTATTGTAATTTTTCGCTATATTTTCATGAAAAAATAAAATAAAAAATTTAAACTACAAAAAAAAATGGATTTTTTTGAAGAATTCATAACGATGGGATGACGATCGATACTTCTGACTGTTATGTAAAATGAATAAAGTGAAAATTATTTAAAACGTGGAAAAGGGGCTTTTTAAACGATTGTTGATATTCCAATAAACCTTTGCAGCTCTGCAAGGATGTGAAAAGGCAAGAAAATGGGCGGAAATGCTGCATTCATTGAGAAGCGACTCGAAAGTTTGGAAGGATCGGAGACATTGTCGTGCAGACAGCTACTCGTGTAAAGCAGCGTCATCTGTGACGTCAGCAGTCGCCGAGAAAAGCGGGGACGTCTTCTCGACTTGCGTAATTTGGGCGCTCGAAGTGACGACGCCCAATGAAGACTCTCGATGCTTTCGCGGGTGACTCGAAAATTGCTCCTCCCTCAATAATACTTTTTCTGGACTAACTACAATTCTCACCAAATACTGATAAATCAGATGATTCGAGAATTTTATAAATAAATCTTAAAGCTTTTCATATGCATCGGAAAACTAAAATGATATTTTTCGGTGGATGCTTTGTAAAAAATTGCATTAAATTCTTCGATGGTACAACTATCGATTCTATGGAATATTCCATGGGGAATTCGGTTGAACGGGATTGAAGTTTGATTGTCGATGCCAATTTTTATAGGAAACGAAAAAAATTAATTTTTTTACCGGATACCGACAAGCATTAAATTCGCTAGGAAATATTGATATTTTTAAATTTTCAACTTATTTCCCAGATGGGCACTCAAAAGCAAAGTAGCGTTGTCGAATTTTTACTTCAGTATTTATAATAACTTACAGTAATGTCAATAAACACTTTTACCTTTTACGTAAAGAGTTTCGTTCAAATTCGTTATTTGAAGAATATTTCAATTTAATCAGAGAAATTACGTGACGCACTCGAGTAAATGCTGATGTTCCAGTGGACAGTTATGTAGAATAATGTAAACTACACTGTTAAAATATTTTGAGGATTAATATTCTACATGGGGATTTTTTTTTGCTAATACCACGCATGAAATTTTTCTGATAAAAACGTCTTGGTTATATCGTATATTTTTATGAAAATAAAAATATTGATATGATGAAGACGACTTTTATAATGTTTTCAATGCATTAAGTATTTATTTCAGGTACACGGTACTTGTATATTCAATTTAATATACGCTGTACCCGCGAAAAAAATGTCTTTTACAGTATCTTGATTTTCATAATGAATTTTTTCATTATGAAAATTATTCACAATGTAGAAACAAATCTCAAGCAGATCCTTGTTTCTTAGGGTAAGCTACCATCTTATCGCAATACAACGGCAATCTCTTATCACATTTACCGGACAGTTAAGCCTCTTCCCACTGAACTAACAGCCATACGCCTATTTTTCGATATATTGTAAAGTAAACAGTAAGGAACCTAGGACAGACAGTCTGCTTGTATTCACGTAGTCGCGTAGTACGCGAAGCGTATCAGCTACGGGTATTATTTCGTCTCTCTTTAACAGTAACTCGCTTCTCTGCCAGAGTTTGTAAGAAAACTACAGCACAATAAAAAAAGAATTCTCATGGAAGAATGAAAATCTTTGCGAATTGCTTCCTCATACAGAGAGCTTCGTAAAATTCCAACAATAATGAGGACTCAATTTGCAAAGTTTAACTTTGCAGCTTTATTTTAAAAAAAATGTTATGCAGTATTTTTCGGATTCGAACTGAGTTTAGTTTACCAACACTCAACTCGTGTACCAAATTTTAGCCCAATAATTGTTGGTTTTTCGCTCGGGCAACAATGTTGTTGCCTGGAAACTGTAGCACAGAGATAGAATGATTGTCATGAGAAAAACAAAACTTCTTTTAAGATGATGTGCTATACCGACTGAGTTGCCGTGAGTGCGAGTGTGAAAAGGTCATTGACGGTCGCAGTGAAACGAGAAAGAACGACAAAAACGTGCAGCACGTCACATTAACGTAGTTCGGTAGCTTGGGGTTCATGTTCATTCATTCATTCATTCGGTTTCCATTTCGAACTTTTTTTATTCGACTGATTTTTATCGAGACTTTGGATCGGTGCATAATTGTTTGCTTGGATAAATCCAGAGACGTGAAAGATACTTTTAACGCCCCCAAAACATTTGATAAGTCGCGACGGTCAAAACTTCCAATTGAGATCGAGAAAAGCGCATCACTTAAGAATGGCTTTCTACGGTTAATTACCTGACGAAGTATAATAATATAATCCCAAAAACTGATGCTGTTTAAACATTTTCTTGTTTTTAGGGCAAACAATCGAAATGATCGAGACAATGTTTGAGACGTGGATAAATTAAAATCTTCTAATTCTCGTAATGGGTGCTTATAACATAATGAACATACCTTTTCTTGGGTCCTATTCCAGACAATCACACTGTGGCCGCTGTTGATGAGGTTCTTAACGATGCCACTGCCCATGATTCCGAGACCGAGGAATCCAAATTTCAGGGTTGACGGGAGTATGTTCTTTTCTTTGAGAGTCTGAGATAGTGTTTCCACGTCCAGCGGTGGCGTAACCTTGAGCACGGTAAAGAATATCGTGCGTGAAAGATAATTCAAAAATGTTTTACCAGAAAAAAAAAATTTCCCTAGCTACATTTAATCAAATCTGTAGAGGATCAAAGTTTGCAGTTGAATTAAGATATGAATTCCCAGGAGGTGTCCGTTCGATTAAGATGCGCTTCGCAAATTTCATCATTAAAATTGATCGACAATAGTCGCATACGATGAAAAATGAATGTCGAAATATGAAGTGCTTTTCTAGTTTCTTTCTCGCCGTTTCCTTCAACGTAATTATGTTATCTTCGAATGAGGCAGAAAATTTCTATTCAGATAATTCTATTTAAAAAATTTGTATCAAGATCATTCTTTACGAAAATAGTAAACTAAGTAATGGTCATGAAAAAAATCAGGTTTGTATGGCATTTATGTTCCATTTTGGAATATTTTTAAATCCGATATTGTCGAAACCAAAATTATATTTAACATTATATTTAAAAAGTAACAAAATCTGGACCTTGACCATAATTCAATTTGAACCGTTAGATATAATTTCACGTCTGACGTGGCTTTGGTTGTTTGTTGACATTTACACTGTACCAGTTTTTGATGTCGTATGGGGTGTGGACACACCCCAGTCTTAAGTTCGCTGTTAAATTTCGGATCGGTAAGCTAATTATATTTTAAAAATTGAGATCACTATAATAAATTTTTTTTCTTAATAAATCGATGGGTGAAATATCGCGCAATTTAGATATAATTATTGTTGATCTCTTTCCTAAAAAATCTGTGAGTAAAATATCCCGAAATTTTGATATAAGTATTGTTGTTTCCTTTCATTGAAAAATTAGTGCATAAAATATTTCGCAATTTCGATATAAGTATTGTTGTTCCCTTTCTTTAAAAAAATCAGTGCGGAACATATCGCGCATTCCGAATATAATTATTGTTGTTCCCTCTTTCAAAAAATCAGTGGGTAAGAATCTCGCGTTTCCGATGCGAGTATTTTGGTCGGTTTATTCGTTCTCTGATTGGCTGACAGATTAACTGAAACTTGCGCTAACCGGGGACCAGCTTCAGTTATTGAAAGTTATTTCGACAGTCCTCGAGCGTGCGAGGTTTGAAGTTTTGTTGAAATTATTCCGAAAAGGCCACCAAAAAAAAAATTGGAAAACCCGAGCGAAGTCAATTGAGTTAGCGAATGGATGCCTAACAAAAAAGTGTCATACTT
Organism: Tromatobia lineatoria; assembly: GCA_949699805.1. Classification (NCBI taxonomy): domain Eukaryota; kingdom Metazoa; phylum Arthropoda; class Insecta; order Hymenoptera; family Ichneumonidae; genus Tromatobia; species Tromatobia lineatoria. The sequence continues at coordinate 12,075,394 of OX453050.1, forward strand.
CAATCGATCGGTTACCCGTGCACGAAACAAACATTATAAAAGCTCGAAGTAATTGACCAAAAGGCTCTTCAGAGTCTAAATTGTCTCCGGCTCGGGTACATCACGAGGCGGAAGCCAGACGCAGCAAAAGACCAAAGAGCGGTCAAGAGGAAACAATGGTAGAAAAATATGTAATTTCATTTTCGTAATTTAAAGTGTTTATGGACAAAGTGGTGCACTCGATGTAACGCAGTAATTCGATAGAGGGCTTTCACAGTGGGATGCATGGACAGCGGCAAAAACAGAAGCTGGGGCGAAGGTAGACAAGTACAGGAGCAGTTCATTTTTGCATCTTCATATAGGGAGCTTTGATTTAATTCCCATCGACCAATAATTCGTTTTAGGGGAAAATTGTCAGTTATATGACATTAACTAGGGTTAGCAGACATGGCAGCTTCAGCGCTTCACCGCATCAGCGTCCGTGTCCCTTCATATGAGTTTTGACATATTGACATAAACAAAAAATAAAAATGCATTAACTGGTTTCAGTGTGTCTGACGATAACGCCGATCAATTACAGAATTAATTAATCGATGACAATGACTGCAACATTTTCGAGATTTTCTAGATATCTCGAGCCACCAACGTTTTAGAAGAAACGATTGACATTTTGACATAAACGAGATATTAAAATGCATGAACTGGTCCAAGTGTGTCTGATGACTAATCACGGCATGAATAAATCGATCACGATGACGGCCACTAATTATCGCATGGATAAAACGATTACAATGAGTGCGAAATTCTCGAAATTTTCGAGATATCTCGAGTTACCAATATTTTAGAAGAAGAGTCACTTTCAATGTCCCAAATAAATAGACTTTTCCAACGAAAAATGTGACATCATTTTTTCCTAGACGTCGACACTGTGGTCATCAAAACTCCGTTTGTCATTTGAAAATCGGTTAAACGGTTGAATAGATGAAAGAATTTATTCCAAATATAAGGTTTTCGATGATTTTTTTACGTTCGTTAGACTCGAAAGCGATTTTTCACCAACTCAGGGTCGATAAAGTCGAACGAATTACACAACGCTTCCTTATAAACAAACGAAGAAATATATGGATGACAAAGACCATTCATCTCCATAGGAGCGGTTTTACGATCATTGATCAAGAAAAGCGCGAGGTGTGTTCTCTAGTCATGAGTGCCAAGGCTCAAAAAATAAGTTATGCGGTACAGAGTTAAACAACGTCTAAAGATAATCGTTGTGAGTTCAATCCGTTAAGTATATTAATAGAGTAATGATCCCATAAAGGTAAATATTGTAATGTGGTAGTTTTAAATCCACAAATCATGGCTATGGTCATAAATTGATAGCCAATTAGATTTCGCGACGACATCAAAATCTCTAATTTCACTAGATGTGTGCTGTGTTTTCTATGAGAATCTGTTTGCCTCATTATCACCTCATAACTACGTTCGTTTCCAAAATGTTAGCTCCTGTTTACAATTCTGTTTAATTTTCGAAATTCAAACGATCAAGATTTTATCTTATGCTGCAGTCGTTTTACTGAACATCGTGTTTAATAAAAGTAGCAAAAAATCTCCTTATCTTCCTTTTGTCTAAAATTTATGATTAACCCGCGGGCAAATTGTTTATGTTGCCTATTCCATCAAAATGCAGCAATATAGTCGCAAATAATATGACTTTCTTGTCTTTTTTTCAATACCCGTTTATTACGTTGATTAGGAATTTTAATATGTCGAAAAAATGTATATTCGAATTTTTGTTGTTCATGGAGGGAATTTTTGCAAATCGTTGAACTAACTGAAAAAAATCTCCATTTTTCTTGCCTGTAAATTTGCATTCAGCAAAAAAGCCTAACGATTTTTATGATTACGCGCGAAATTCCATAACGATGGCGATTTCTCTCGGCAACGCTACCGGTAACGAGGTGTCGCGTCAACTCATTTGTCGAAGTCGAGCGGATGAGAACCACTGCTCGCCGTAAGATAGCATCGTTGTCCGCCATCCGGCTCAAAGAACGTGAAATTTGAAGCGTATAATCGTAACTATTCAGTGACCGTCATGGCAACTTTCTGACATAGCGGATTCCAAAATCGGTAGTATTTTTCTTCTCAATTAAACAATCAATTTTACAAGCAAACTGATAAATCAACATTTTTACTTGGAATAGTCGTTCCGGAATAAAATCACAATCCAGGTAAATATTTACGAATAAGAGAAAAAAACTGATACAGACCGCGATAAATATTTTCGCGAATATCGAAAATTGCGCGAACCGGAAGTTATAGTTCTAGCGATATTGACTAAGGCAATGTTTTGATTTGGCGGATTCCGAAAATGATAGTTTTTTTTTCTAGTTTACTCGTTTAATAGAACAACAAAAAAATTCTCCATCGCAAAAATACGCAATGATGATAAAAATCTGCAAATAAAAGTAAAAACTGGTACAGAACGCGATAAATATTTTGTTGTTCTTAATTACGAGTTTACTAAAAAAAATTCTTCATCACAGAAAAAAAACAAACAATAGTCGTGAATATTTGCGGATAAGCGTAAAAACTGGTACCAAAGACGATAAATACTTTACGAAAATATAAGAAATTATGCGAACTGATACTTACGATTTCGGAACAGATGGTTTATTTTTATTTATTTTTTGTCATTTAGCCGATTAAGTTTAGCAACTAGCACATCCAAATTTTTCAATTGGAATAATCACACCGAAAAAAATCAACAATTGTGGTAAATATTTGCGAGTGAAAAACTTACAAAATGTGAACAGTATTTGACATGAATTTTTAAAAATTTGTACGAACTTGTACTTACTGGTCTAGCAATATTTGCAAAGACAATGTTTAAAATTGGCGGATTTCAGAATCAATAGTAATTTTTCTCTTAATTACAAAAATGATCATTCTAATGAATCATTGCGAATAAAAGTGAAAATTGGTACAAAACGCGAAAACTATTTAACGTGAATATCGAAAAATTTGTACGAACTTGTACTTAAAGATTGATGTTGTTATTGTTAGAGATTTATCGGCTGTTGGCGGCAACGCCGATAATTCTCTCACATATTTGTACTTAAAGGTCTAGCGATATTGGCAAAGGGAATGCTTAAAATTGGCGGATATCAGCGTAAAGAATAATTTTTTTCTTAATTACTAGAATGATGAATCGTGGTAAATCATTGCGAATATAAGTGAAAATAGGTAAAAAAAAAAAAAAAAAAAAAAAAAGAAAGGCGAAAAATATTGAACATGAAATTCGAAAAGTTTGTATGAACCGGTACTTACAGGTCTGGCGATATTGGCCGGTCTGTTGAGCAGAGTTGATCCAGACTTTCTCGGCGGAGTCGAGTGATTCATTGGCGGCGGACTTAAGCTACTGACGCGATTGCTGTTGCTAGTGCTGGACGCCCGCCTCTGCTTTTTGGCGGGACGATGAGATTCGCTTCCGCCGCCGCTCTCGAGTCTTTTCGCCTTCGGAGTTTCCTACGATTATGCACATTAATTTATTAATTTACTCAACAAAAATTCCCCAATATTCGTAATTTTTCAATCCATCGCAGCAATTAAATTGAGTTTTCATTCAATGTCATGTGAATACTGACCTTTCTTGGTTTTGGTGTCTTCGGACTCTTCTTCTCGATATGGATCGAATCTTCTTTGAGTCTATCGAAAAGAGAGTCAGGATCGAGACCATCTTCAAAAATCTGAGACACAAAGAGTTTTTTATTGTTATTTTCAATCGCCTGTGTAATATTAATAAATATAGTGAGAAATATTTGTAAAATACCTCTCCTTTGGCGATAAAATCTTCGATAGCTTCAACTGCATCTTTAAACGCTCCAGTTTTGCTAGATTTTACCAGAGTGTCTTTGAACTCATGGTACGGCTTTATGTTGGACTCTTCGATCCATGCGCTATAAAGAATGTACAAAATTAAAATTTTGTTTATCTAAATATAGCTCAAAAAAGTCAGAGTGCTGCAAAATATTATCTACGCGTGTTTAAAAAAATACACTTACTAGTTATTCGTTCCGAAGAAGAATATACATTGCACTGGTCCCTTCTTTGTGTTAGATGGCTTCTTCAAGTCCTTGGAAGGATGAGATACCTTGACATGTCAAGGTAATGTTAATTACAAAGTTTTTATTAATTTTTTTTTTTTTTTAATACAAATTACCATGAGACGAGTAAAAAAATTTCTGGCTTCATTAGTTTGACAATTTCCTAAGTGTATTCTCCAATTTACTAAACAATTATGCTCCTGAAACTGCTCAGCTTAACTAATAATAATTGCGGTCCCCAAATTGGTATAAAGTGTGAAAAGAGTTGTTCCAAAAACAAACATAAGTCACTAAAAATTCTAAAGTGAAGAGAAATATTAAAAAAATATGAATTTCCTATGCTTACTATCATATATCAAGTGAAAGTAATTTCGGCTTTATTACGCAAATAATTCTCTAACTCTTTTTTTTTTTTCAATTCACTAAATAACTAGCTTCTAAAATTGCAACAAAATCATAAGTAGTGTTCAAAATTTTCTAAGTTACTAAACATATATGCTTCTGAAGTTGCTCAGTTCGATTGCAAAAAAATCATAATGCAGTATATAATACAGAAAACATTAAGTATAAATAAAAAAAAGTTTATTCAAACACACACATAGAAAACAAATATCCTAAAGTAAAGAGAAATATCCTAACATGAAGAATGAACTAATAAAACACACGTATCAAGTTCTCAATAATATTTTTCACGCTAATGATCATAAATCAAATAAAATTTATTTCAGCTTATTACTTCAGTAAATAGTTCGCTAACTCTATGAGCAATTTTTAAAATAACTATGCTCCTAAAAGTCCTCAGCCTGATTGCAACAAACCATAGTGGAATAAATTAGATAAATAATATGAGTAAAGTTGCTCCAAAAACATGAATCACTAAAAATCCTAAAGTAAAATACAACATCCTGAAAAATAAACTTATAAGTCCCACGTATCAAGTGTTCAATAATATTTTCAAAAAGTCAAATAAAATTTATTCTGGCTTCATTACTTCACTAAATAAAATCCCAACGCTATCTTTCAATTTCGAAATAATTATGCTCCTAAAATTTCTCAGCCTGATTGTAACAAAATTATAATGCAGTGAATTGTTTATAAAATATTTTTAAAAAGTTGCTCCAAAAGCACACATAAATCTTAAAAAATCCAAAAGTAACGAGAAATACCCAAATAAAAAAAGTCCAAACGCCTAAAAAACACGTATGTTGAGATACGCTGTTGGAAATTGGGTGACGATATTTCCCGCGTAGTCGTAGAAGTAGCGCAAATCGTCGTATTTAGGTTATATTATCGCTAGAAACGCGCGCGAATTCAAATTCAAATACTAGTTATGGTCCGATGATCCGCGAATTGAAAATTCGATTTTGACAGACTAATTGTTGTGATAGTGAGAAATAAAAGAGCGAAGCGGTGCGGAAAAAATCCCGCCAAAAAGTGCGGCGGGAGAAGTTAGCTGATGGCGCGGGTCACGTAAAGTGGTGTTGGAACCGTTAGTAGAAACTCGTAACTTACCCGGCCAGGCCACGGCGAAAATCCCTTCATTTTCGCCCTGAAATAAACAGAGAAGTATGTTAATAATCACGAATCGTTAATGTAACACTCTTGATCGTTTGATTCCACGCAATCGATACACACCATACTAAATCGCCCAGTTTGAATAAAACCTCGCGTGTCTCGGACATTTCGACAGAAGCTCCTTTCTCTATGACGTTCGCCAAGCGACTGACTGACGAGCTGCGCCGACGAGCAAGCGTCGTTTGTGTACGACCGCATGATCCAAAACACTCACTCTTCGTAACTACGTTCGTCGCGCGTTCTCCTTTCCGCCACAATTTTTCAAAAGCTTTTCAACAATCTGTATTATTTATATCCGCATAAACCTACGATTTTCATGAATCAATTAATCGCACGGAAATCTACGAAATGCTATGAAAAACTTTGGATATTTAGGAAGCTTCGCTTCCGGATGCGTTCGGAACTCCGTGATTTTAGACATTTTGTGAACACGCCATTTGCCGTCATGTAAACCCTCCGCTAATCGCTTGGTCGACGATTACCAAGCTTGGGGTTTGATTTCAGCGGGAAATTTGAAATCATTTTAGACGCTATCTCACTTTTCATGGTATGCTGATGTTGTTTTCATGCAGGATACTGAGATTATATATCTATTAATTTCAAATAACGTAGAAGAAACTTTTCTCCAATAGATAGCAGGGAAATAATGCTATATTTTGCGGCTGATTTCATGTTATTTATGAAATGAGCACCATTCCCAGGCTTTTAATTCTTCAGCGAGGTATTATTTCTCTTTTGCTTCTTCATAGAGTTTTCGTGAACATTTTCTTTCGGTCTGAAAATCGTTTTGCAACCTTTAATGAACGTAATAAAAAATTTAAATGGATCAAGACCTAAATTCGAATAGGCCAAAAGTTTATTACTCTGTCGTTCCCTGTCGCAAAATAAATCGGCACAGAAACTGCCTTGGCAGCCCTCAAAGTTGGTTACTCTACAATTACTCGAAAAACTGTGCATATACGGAAAAAAACGTAACAACAGCTTATCTTCATATCGAAGAAAGGATCAATTTATCCCTCGAAAATTCGTCGATATCTCCAATAGTTTTCGAGTTATAACGATTGAAATGATTAAATCGCTAATGACAATATGTTCTACCGGTTACAAAAAACCGAATTCAGGAGAAAAAAATTTAAAAGACCCCAGCTTCTCGAATGGACCTTTCATTGCATAAAAAAGGTCGCTATAACTATCCACAAAAATGCCAGAAAAACTGAAGAACTTATAATAGACCTCGACGAGCGAGCAGTAAATCCAAAAAGTGGAGTTCGTCTCGTCGCGTTATCAAGTCATGATAGCCGATAAAGAAGAGTTTTCAAATCTTCATACCGGACGTGACAGCAGTAGAGTAGAAAATTTAACGGAGCAGCAGCAATTTTACCAGCTGTCAGCCATCGATTGTATGTTAAGATTTCACTGCATTGGTAGACACTTATTGTGGGAGGAAGATTGCTCGGTTTTAAAGGATTATGAGACTTTTGCCTCGCCCATTAGAACCATATTACGAGGAAAGCAACGTTAACATGGTACGTGATTGATAGAACTTGATGTTTTTATCAAAACTTCGTCGTAATGGCTTTCTAAGCTTTGCCAAAGCTCACACACCTCGTCTTTCACTTTTCCGTCTCGCACGTTTCATCTTTTTCGGAACTTTGCCAACCGATTGTTTATCTTTCGGTGAATATTTACGATAGCAACGATTTTTCGAGCGGTTAATACAGTTTTTACATTGTCGCCGTTTTGAGGACTGGAATTAATAATTTACGGTAATTATTCTGTGACCTCACTACGCTCGGCCAAGACTCAGATTATTATCGTCCTAATGACACGTAAATATTCAACTTTTACGACTGTCAGTCAATAAACCTTTTATCTGTTGTACGACTCGTTTATTGTACACTTTAATTGCATCTCCTGTAAGTTTTCTCAGCCATGCTTATCAATAGTATTGATGTTTTATTATGAGGAAGCCCAAAATGATTCATCTTGGATCTTATTTATACTACAAACAGTGAGTAAGCAACAGTATTTGTAAGTTGTTCACTGACAACCATAGCTCGCCATAATTAAAATTAATTTATAGAAAATTGAGAGATGTTTGGGCATTTACATCTACTGGATATTATTTAAGGGAATAAGATTGTCGTACAATGAGAATTTTAATTACTTTAGGCATTTACTTTAATTTTGTTAATATATTGACAATTAATGCTATATATTTTATATAATTTGCTTAAATTTAATAGAAAGGAAAATATCATTCAAATGTATCTTAAAAAGTATAGTCACAAAAAAAAAAAAATTCCACCTGTATTAAAACGTTCTTTACTTCAACGTCTCCACTGATTAAGAGTCATTTCATAATTACTTCTGAATTCAAAGTTACGAATTCAAATTAAATTATATAATTCGTAAAAAGTGTATTTTACACCTTATAATATGCTCGAAAAGGCTGTCAAGTTTGAAATTTCTTCCATTGATATTATGGGTGTTAAAAATATTTGAGTATTGGCATAGAAGAAAATACATTTTTTTTAAATTGAAAATTTACCCAAATTTTTTTCTTATACCGTAATTAAGTTTTTGGGTTGAGACCAAACAAAAATCGCCGGGCTAAAATAATAGCCACCCTGAAAAACACAAACCCAATACAAATATTTAACTTGGGAATCCAAACCCACTAAAAACCATACTTTACAACAGCTTACCGTAAACCAATAGTCCAGAAGGTTTTTGATTACACTGTGGATTACTTTCAATCCATATTAATCCCAGATATTATCTACAGCAGGCCCAACCAAACAATGATGCGGGTAACAACAATGCATCTGCTCCGTCTGCACCAATAGTGATTACTGTGGTTCTCCCGGAGATGGCAGATGATTTACCAGGTCATTCCGGAGCTGTTAGTATGAATCAAGGCTCCACAGTATCATCAATGGTAATTATTTTAAGCAACCAACACAAATTGCCTTTTATTCTCTCACTAATGGATTTATTTTCAGATGGAGAACGTAGAATTGCCACCGCCGAAGCCCGATTTTTCAGCTCCGCCTCCTTACGAAGTGGCCACAAAATTACCGAGTTACGAGGAAGTACAGCGCGAAAAAACTTTGCAAGGCGAGCCAATGCCACATCCACAAATTCATCTGGTAGTAGATCGTTCATTTTCAAGGAATTTTACAAATTCAATGTTTTATTCACGATTTTTATGTATTTTCCGACAGCCCGGAGGAATCAGAGGTCAGCAGCCACTGACCATTCTGGCTATTGACGCTGATGCGACAGAGGGTGATCCTGAGAGTGCTTTGCTTGGCACAGATTTCACCTTCTTTACCGCTTTTTTGCGTAAGAGATTATTTCGCTCATCGCTTAGAAAAATGAGCAAAGAAGCCATTCGCTTATAGACTTTTCTTAATCATCTACATTTTTGCCAGATATAAATCGTTCGCTCCTTATCAATCTCAAGTAACTCACGAAAATTATTTGAGAAGGATCGGTAACGACTCTCGAAGTCAAATCGGTTCAAAATGTACGCAATCGATTCTTTAAAATTTGATGCATTCAATAACAATAGTGGATGATGATTTATACTGAAGCATTCATAGTTAACCTAGAGAAAGATTAATAGTGTCGGATCTGCATAGGAATTAACTGATAAACTTTTTTTTCACATTTTCATTCGGTTTTTCCCCGAGTATAATGTAATGTGTTAATGTAATTTCACTGAGTGGTAGTTCGTTCTCTTTTTGAAAGAGACTCTACAAATTGACCGCCCAGATATTTAATAAAATTGATCATTCAATAATTATAGCCTGTTATTTAACGAAAATAAAAATACTTCCGTAAAATCGACAGTTATCATTAAAAGGTTGTTTCGTTTTTCAGTCGCATTCTTTTTCAACTGGATCGGATTTTTGTTGCTGATGTGTTTCTGTCACACAATCGCGTCTCGATACGGTGCCCTCGCTGGATTTGGACTTTCCTTAACCAAATGGACTCTCATAGTGAAACATTCCACGGATTTGGCTTCCCGCGAGAACTCGTGGCTGTGGTGGTTGATCATGGCGTTCGGTGAGAATTTGAGTAACACGTTTATTATCAAATTATTTTCGATTGCTGTTAAACCGGTATTTTTCTTTTTCAGGTGTTCTTATTTGCATACGCGCCATAATTCAGTACTTGAACATCAAACGCGGCTGGAAACTCTTGTCGGGTAGTGCTCAGGAGCGTCTGCTCTTTTTCTATTGAAATTAACAGAATATATTTCATTGGATAAACAGATAAACACAAAACTGCAATCCACTTTCGCTCTAGAGCGCCTGGCATTTTTAACGGGGGTTTTAAGATGCACGATATAATAAGCAAACCACCCGTAAACATTATTACTTTACATAGATCATGCTATACACGATTGTAACGGAGGCAGTGATAAATTGGCAGAGTGAAGTGGCGACGCGATACATTTTGCGTTATCGCATAAGTCAACGATTTTCCAAAATCATTTACTTACTGGATAAGAAGAGGTTATTCAAAAAGAAGAAAATGAGCAAACGATAATCGCGTAATTTGAGTACCCTGCACTTTGAAGAAACACTCACACGTTAATTACACATTATCTATCGAAAGTTGCTTAACATTTTTTTTTGGGTCATTTCAATATCGGACAGAATTCGAGAATTCAAATATTTGTCACTCTTTTTTCCCATAATTCGATTCACTATAATGAAATTAAAAGGAAGTCTAAATCTGAAATTTTTTGCTCATCTTTCCCAAAGCGAATTGTCTACTTTAGTTTTCAACTTTAAATTCAAACTTTAAATTAGAAAATTGACATTTTTAAGGTCAAAAAGTTAACTAAAAGATTTGAAAAGCTCTTTACGATTCACGTTTTTTTTTCTCGAAATTCAGTTGTATTCGATTAAGTCCGTTTCCCTAAAAATACCCAATTTTTAAGTTGTGCTCTTCAAAATGCAATCTCTTAGAACAAAAAACGAAATATTTATTACAAAATAAATAAGTATTTCTCTGAGTATTTTAATCATTTAAAGTTCGCAAAATGATGAATATTACGTTTTTGTGCTGTCAGAAATTAAGGGTTGAAGCGCACAAGTGAAATATTGGGCATTCTTAGGGAAATTTTCAAAACTTTTCAACAACAAAAAAATGTTGAAAAAGAAACGTGAGATAAGCATCGAAAAAAGCTTTTCAAATCTTTGTTAACCTTTTTCAACCTTGCAAATGTCGTCGAATATGAACATACATATTTTTTTCGGAAAATTTCCGACGAAAAAATAGTACTTCAAATTTTCCCGATCGAATTTGGTAAGACGTTTTAATAATTTAAAGGTTTAATTTTCAGGTGAAAAATAAGTAGGCGTTTCCCTTTGAGAATGATGAGCAAAAAAATGACAAATTTGGAATTTTGATTAACTTTAATATAGTGAATCGAATGATGAAAAAAAAGTGCACCAAAAATTTAAAGACCAGATTTTCGTCCGATGTTTGGTGGAAAAACCCAATTGCTTCTTTACGAAAAAAAGAAACACTTGTCGTTGGTACAACCGCACGACGAATTTGAAACTTGCACGGAAAATTAATACTCTTCGTTGAATGATTCCTAGGTTGAATCCCGAGAACTACGCACGCGATGTGATTATTTTTTTCTCGACAAGTATTAAGCTGTGAAATTCGACGTTGTAGACGTATATTGTACGAAACTTGATAGAGTCGAGCGGGATATCTTTTTTGCTTTCTTTTAGAGACTCAACTGTCGATGTCTGATTTAATTTATGTATACAGAACTTATAGAAGCATAAGTTACATTATATATAAATATATATGTATATACATGTACGGGACGAGCACATTATTGCGAAACGTTATGCTGTTTGCATAGCATGTTGAATTTGACTGGAAAAAAAGGCAACTGATTATTATATATATATATATATACTCTGATCGCAATTATACAAAACTGGTAGTAAGTCAGAATTATTACGATTACGAAAAGTATTTTACCGCATTTTTCTTTCGATACGATTTGTTCTTTGATAAGAAATTTCAACTTGGAACAACGACAGTTTCGAAGAGAGATTCACGATCAAAATCCGTCGGGTCTCAGAGTATCGCGATATTCTGATTTACGTCCATCCGCGAATCTGCTCGTGATAACGGAATTGCCAATAGAAATTTTTCGTCATCGACATTGGAATAACTAGATTTTTTCGTAAACGTGTATAGGGAATTCTGAAGCGAATTCACTTAACGTATGACTAAAAAATGCAATTACACTTATTGAAAGGAATGAATTCATGTGTCGGTATTTCGCGGTTAATAAAAATGTGTGTATCGAGTATTAATGTCATCTACAATATATTCTGTGAGTTCCGAATTTGAGTCATTTTCCTTTTTTTTTTAATACACATGAGAATATGCACAAGCAGAATTTTTTAATAAGTTTTTTGTGTATTGTCAAGAAAGTACAGATGTTTACAAGGTTCTTTATTGGATTGAGGTAATTTAACACTGTAATAATTCATCCTAATCCTCTAACGATTTACCAAAAATCGGTTGATTATTCAAATAAATAAAATTCGGTTTCCCTTCGTCTATTTATTCTACAAAGGAATCGAATTTGATTTTTCTTCAACATTCAAATTATTCTTTCCTGTATGCCACGAATTATTGGATATTAATTATACATTTTTAGTTCATTTTATATTTTGCTCATAAAATGTATACAAATTTTCTTGAACTATATCAAATTAGACTATATTTTGTGAGATGGATTATTTGAGAAATATAATGAAAGATAAAAAATTGCTTATGGGGTAATGCCCCATTATTTTTCGATTCGAGCATTATTGATACTAAGTTTCGGAGAAACGCTGTTTTTTCGTCGTTTTTGAAAGTTGCAGAGATGTTAAAATTTCAAGTTGAAACATGAAATTTTACTTTAACGTTATTACGTTTTTGTATGCTTTCGGCCAAGGCTCCAGAGCATTTTCTACGCGATCGTAGTATACAATATTCGTGAATTTGGTTTGTGTAATCGACATTCCGACGGTTTTGAAAGGTTTAGGAATAATCATAGAATTCTTGTCCGGTTTGATTTAAGACATCGGCGGTCCAGAAACGTTTATATCTTACATCAAAGGACCTGTTGGCATTTCGAGCGGCCATATTGGTTTTTGAGAGGTTCATTAATGTACAATTTTTAACATTTCTTGTATGTTTTGAGCAGTAATTCGACCGGAAAATCAAGCACAAATGTTTTTATTACATCCCTGCAGCATTTGACGTATATTTGTAGCGTATTTACTTCCTACGAAATCGCCTCTTCTTACCGACCGAAGTCGGTAAAAAAATCTACTCCAGCATCCGCTTAAGATGATATGACTACTCGATCCCAAAAAATGCATTGTTTGTAATGCATTGTTTTTTTTATCACAATTGCTGCTTTAGGCAAAATATTCGAAGAATACTGACTGCGTCTCAGCATTTTGCAGTCAGTATTTCTCGACTTTCATTCATTCGTGACGACGAATAACACTTCGGGAGTTTTCATCAATCGCATTCGCTTGTACAACGATCCGAGAAAGACAGTCGATATGTAGTGTATCACCCTTAAGGTCAGGTGAAACACCCTCCCCCCCGACCATTCTCTCTTCTGTCGGTAACAAAAAATGTAATCAATTATTTTCACGGGTGCCAATATTTCTGAATAAAAGAAAATTCTTACAACATGCAGGATTCGTAGAGAATCGTTGTAACACTTTTCATTGATCCAGAAACATTCGACAGCCGTAAAAACACTTACAGTATTTATTACCGATTGAGTATATTGCACCTCACCTTAAGCCGCGGTAACAAATACTCCATCGGTAACAAAAACTGTAAGCAAATATTTCAACGAATCCCGAATGTTTCTGAATCAAAGAAAAGTCTAACATTATTCGTCTCGTAATTCTGCACGAAGTAAAATCTCCCTATCATCCAAAAACATTTCTCAGCCGTAAAAATATTTGTTTACGTTTTGTTACCGACAGCACCACAAAAAAAGCTCCTCAACGCGTGTCGTTGATTACGGACACGGCATATAGCGCCGGTCTTGTCCATCATCGACAAAATTACATTCTCCCTCGCAAGTTTATATATACATATACATATCCCCATGTATACATTTATATACTCTATATCGTCATCCGTGAAGGAGACGTTCCAACCGGAAGATCAGTCTGTCCGCGCGGCTGGTGTTGCAAAAAACAAAATACGACAAAAACTCTGACGAGTAACTTTACCCGCTTCCGCCGTCGCGGCCTAAGTTACTCGATTAGAACTCGTTTCTCGAGTCTATACGATACATCAATACAAAAAAAAAAAAAAAAAAACGCCCGAGTACAACGGCATAGGAAAAAATCTATTAAAAGGGCTAGGTTATCACCAGAGGCGCGGACGGAGAAACCGAGTCTCTGCTGGTGCCGCCGCTGCTGCTGCTGCTCCCCTCGCAGTGATTGATCCTAGTAAACAGGTGCATTTCGATTGGACGCCGATTAGTGGCGTTGTGGTGCTCGCTGTCTACGCGTGTCGAATGTAAACCGACGAATGTGCTCGTGCGCGATGTTGTCGAGCCCCACGTTTCCCGCAACGCGCCCGTTCCTTTAATAACCGATATACCGTATATATATATCGGCCTTAAAATTAATATACCCTCAAAAAGTAATCCCGGGCTTCGGTCGCGCTTTATTTACCTTCGATAAAGGATTTATATTTTTTTTGTAATTATTGTTGAAACGAGTGGTATTTTGGTGGTAATATTATGAGTGTTTACAACGCGGCGTCCGCAGCGGCCGCCGTGGCCGCCGCAACCGCTGGGACGCCCGAGGGTGCCGACGACTGGGTCGAATTCTGCGACAGACACGCCCGCGCTGCCGCCTCCGACTTCGCCAAGGCCTTTTGCACCTACGTCAGTCTGAACCTTCCTGAAAGCGCCAGGGCGACCCTCTCACATCGTGACTTCCTGCGGAAGTTCGTCGACACCTTTTGCGAACACTTCGACACCGAATATCACAGACGCACCACGAGGTGTTTATTACTATCACCCTCGTATTATCCCAAATCGTTAGTCGAATATGGTGATAACAACGATCTTTCGATAAGGAATGGTCTATGTCAATTGTTTCGCGATCGGAACTTTCGACGCGGAATATAATATTCTCATTTGTCGTCTTCTACACGATTTTCTTTACTTTTGACGACTATGCTTCATTTTTTTGAGGAGCTTGGGAAACGGAAGTTGGGAGATTTTGGGTCATTCACTGGATTTTGCAATTGCTCTCTGTTATCGTTTTTCTATCTCTTTTTTTTTGTAATTTGGACATAAGGTTGGAAGTATTTTGTTTATGTTGGATTTTGAGTACACAAAAGTTTGTACAGCTTGTGAGTTTTGTGAGTTTGATGATTATTGGGTATACAAACATTTGAAGATTTTGGAAATAATTTGATTGTATAGCCATTTACCGATATCATAACTATATTGGTAGTGTAGGTACCTGTAATCGTGATAGCATATAATAGCAATTATTACACTGAACTTTATTATTTTCTACCTATTATTGTAAATTTTATGTCTGTATAGCTGCCGTAATTATTTAAATATGTAGATTAATTTTATGGATAACGGATTAATTTTTATAGCTTTTTTTGTATACATTGATCATGAGATCATTGATCATGATTAAATTACCACTTAATTTTAGCAACAATGATACAAAAATCTTTTGTTGACTCAAATTTAGCGATTTGGATGCTCAGTTCAGAAGCGCTTACATAAGGCTTCTACGCAAAGGTTGATTATATTTTTCAACACACTTCATTTTAGCAGTTTAAGTCGTTCATCGCGATTTTTTATTTGAACAAAATACAACTTTCGAGCGATAGTTTAGATTTATCCTAACACATCTGTATTTCCATATGTAGGAATATACACTTCTAGGTTTGTACATATGTATCTTACATCTGACATAGACAAGACTTCAAGTCCAGTTCTTATAGAATTTAATTATTTCACTCTTCGAGTGCAGATCTTTTTTTTTATTTAAGGGAACCAAGTCATCGACGAAAGAAAACACAAAAATTTATATAAATGAAACAGAGACCAAATCAGTACACGAATACTGTATTCTAAAGGACCTTTAAAATTTAAGAACCAATATTTGTAGCCTTGTTGTACTGGCGCTTAAAAAAAATTTTAATATGTAAACTGTTAATGAACATTCATTATAAATGGAATAAATAGTAAACTACAGTTGATCCAATTATTAGTGCATCTTGGATCAGCAAAGCAGAAAGCATCCCACTATGAATAGGAAGACTTAAAAAATTAAAAATTACTTGCTGATTTCATAAAATTAGTTACTTCTGACAAATTTTCAAAAAAAAAATTCTGATGAATGATCTAGAATTATTAACTGGCGCAGAGCTTGAATGGATGAAATAATTTCTCGTTATTTTACAGATCTCCTTCATTCCACGACACGCGACATCTCCAAACGAACGATCGAGAAAACACCAACTCGACGAGTCAATACAATCGAGTGCCCATCAGAGCGACTTCCCACGAAGAGTTTAGCGATTGTTCGGAGCAAGATGGAGAGACGGTATCGCCGAAGCCCGTGCATAAAACATTTTTCAGGCGATTGTCCTTCAAGGGTCTCAAAAAGGGCAAGGGCTTTTTTCACAAGCAGCAGAGCGACGAGGTTGAATTATCTCGCAGCGAGAGACGGCGGGAAAAACATTCGAAATCGAAACTCTCGAAAATCGTTGTTGAGTGCCGAAAAGAGGGTATCGTAAATGCTCTGATGGGTGAAAACGCAGATGGCACGCAAAAATGGGATAAATCGAGGTTGGCTTTGGTAAAAGCCATAGGTGGTTACATGTTGGAATTTTACTCGCCTCCTAAAGCCGGTAAACCGCGTGACGGTGTTTTTTGCTCGGCGATAACGGAGGCGAGAGAAACAACCGCTTTGGAAATGCCCGATCACGAAAATACCTTTGTTTTAAAAACACAGAACGCTGAATTCGTAATAGAGGCTCACGACTCGAACGACATGAGATCGTGGCTCGCTACGATTAAATATTGCATGCGATCGGCTCAACAGAATTCGGGCTCAGGGAATAACGACGCCTCGGGCGACGGTTTGCCGCATGGAAGCTCCGGAACTAGCGATAATGATCGGCTCAGAGCCAATTCGGCGAGCAAAAGTTCGCGCACTGGTCACGATCACGTCGATGAACATGGAAACCCGCCGGAACTTCCGCCAAGACTTCGGACACGTAGCAACAGTAATCTCGAGTTGTGCTCGTCGCAACAGGAGATCGAGCAGTGTGAGTTGGCCACGATTAATGCTTAAAATTGTTATGCCCCTAGGAATCTTAACGACCGTCGTTTTCACCTGATTCACCATAAAAACCACCGTCGAAAAAGCGGATGGTTTCTTTTTTTGCACAAAATCAACCGGAAATCGGTCATAACGACCGCGAAAACAACCCTAAAAATCTTATTCAGTTGTTTTTTAGGCTTTCCATGGTACATCGAAAAAACGACCGCATAGCATTTCTTTGGACAGTCGTTTTTACCATTTAGGAAGAAAAAAAATCACAAACTTTGCAACATATTGCACTATTCACGCGATTCCGCTCTATTTACGTTATAACGGCTCGGAAAATACTACCACACACATTAATGAAATATGTATAGCTTGAGTGATAATCGCTTAAGCGATTGGTCCCTTAGGAAGACGATCGACAGCACCGTTATTTAATTATTAATTTATGAAGACTTTTCGTTGTCTTTGCTTGGAAACTGAGTACACAGCTGTCTCG
The DNA here is from genome assembly GCA_949699805.1 of Tromatobia lineatoria. Taxonomy (NCBI): domain Eukaryota; kingdom Metazoa; phylum Arthropoda; class Insecta; order Hymenoptera; family Ichneumonidae; genus Tromatobia; species Tromatobia lineatoria. The sequence goes on from OX453050.1 coordinate 12,092,937, forward strand.
TTCGCACATTAACCGCACCGCGCGCCTCTTCGTCTTCCGTCGCAAGCCCAGACAGCTCAACAAGCTTAAATCGTAAAAATATTGATTTTTTTAACACTGAGCTAATTTCCATATTTATCCGAATGCGATAAAAATGTATCTAAATATTGTAAAAAAATTGATATGACAAGAGTATGCAATTTCCCGAACTGAGTACGAATTATATTGCATATCACACCTTTAACTTTCATATTTGACTGCGGAATGCGATAATAAATTAAACGGGCTGACTACGCGAGTATCAATTTTTTTTTTGGGATACATAAATCATGATCAGCCTTAGAAAAAATAATTCTAGTTTATAATGCAACAATAGACCTTTTTTCCTGGTGCAAGGAACAGTCATTAAGAATAACAGCCCAAGCTAATTGAGCCTATTAAATTGGATGCATATTAAGGTATCATTAATTGAAGCAAGTAAAATTTACGTCGAAGGCGTAGAAAGTAAATGTCAGGATCTTCTTATCGTTATCCTACCAAACTGGTCAAGTAAGATAATTAAATAAAATCTGAGTACGTTACTCTTATCGTGAATTATGTCGGGGTAGATGAGCGAGACTTTTCAGCCGCAAATAATTTTTTTTCTGCATTGAAGTGTATTTAAATTATATTTTGAGCTCGCAGCGTTGTTGTGATCACATTTTGCATTTTCTGTATAAGATTCAAGTAAAATTTGATTTAAAAAATTATCCATTGAAGAGATGGGCTTTCCAATGGATCATTTTTCAAGAGGTTTTAATGAAGTAAACACTTGTAAAACATAGTGACAGATATTTCTGATAACGAATTTCTACTGAATAAATTATTTTTATTCCAAAATTATAATAGGCTTTCTTAATATGCTTTTATATAAAAGCACCCAAAATTGCGGTCCTGTGTTTTATCAAATTTCATTTTTCAAGTATTTGAAGCTGTAAAAGTTGAAGTTTTGTGAGGTACCATATGTTTTAATGTTTATAAATTGTGGTAGGAATTCCGTGAAATATCGTAGAGAGGTGTATGGAATTTCTTAGGTTGACTACGAGTTATAAATTAAGCCAGGCAGAAACTGAGAAAGTTTTAATGCTTGCAATAAAAAAATATTGCAAAATGTTATAGAAAGTGAATATATGATCAATCCAATTTTTTTTTTATTGAGGCGGACGGTTACAGAATGAGAATACTGTACCGGTTTTACTATATAGCTCGACTTTAGCGCTTGATTCAATAATTTGCATATCTGGCCGAATGATATAATATCATTTTTCTGCTTGCAGTAGCGGCTAACGAGGGAGAGTTGGATCTATCGATAAGTTTAAGAGAGTACGCGTGGTTTCACGGTACACTACCAAGATCGGACGCCGCTCAGCTTGTATTGCATAATGCCGCCAATGGTCACGGAGTTTTTCTCGTTCGACAAAGCGAAACGAGGAAAGGAGAATTCGTTCTTACTTTCAATTTCCAAGGGAGAGCAAAGGTAATCCTACCTGCATTTATTAATAATTAGAGTAGACGTTCGTCTTATGTTTTTACTTTAACGAAGGACCTTCGAGTATCGATTTAAAAGATTAAATTACATGATTAATATATATTGTAGCTTGAAATATTCCGAGCAAGTTCGAAAAATCTAAAATTGCTTGACTGTCTATAACGGACAGTTTTCCAAGTTGGAATTGTCTTTTACTTAACATGCTTCGTAAAGCGACATCATTTATTCACGTCCTTAAACTGTTTCACGAAGTTCTAATCGTTTTTGACGAATTGCAATTGTTGTTTTAACTATTTTGCAACGTTTATTCAATACATGCATTTCTACGATGAGGTGACTTTTCAAGAAATTTTTTCAGGTTTTTCTATCTTTTCGTCGCGGTAACTAATTTTGAATTTCACTATTATTCCATCGTGGAGACTTGTTTGCAGCGTTTTTGCCTACTAATTGTCTTACTACTTCTCCATAGGGACTGTTTTGCAACATTTCCCTGCAATTTTTCCACTATTTTGTCGTAGGGACTCTATGAGAACAAATTTTTCAGTTTTTTTTAGTAGTTTTAGTTTGATGTATTCTGTAAAAATTTCTAAACCAATATTCTCGTTTTTTAGACCATTTTGGTTAATATGACACAAAAACCCGCAATTTTTTTTTCAACGAAATCGAAGCTTCAGTGGCGGATTTACATATTTCTAAAGTGTAGTCTGTTTAATTTTCGCCGTCCTCACCTCTCCAATTGTCAGTTACTCAATATTTTTAACAACCCAACAATTTCTTTGAAATTGCAAAAGCACTATTTTTTGGGTATATTTCTGAGCTAATCAAAGCTAATCATGTACGAATAACAAGGCGGAATAATGTATGCTACTTTCACAATAATACACATTCGGTAAGCGTAATGAAATAATCTTTATTGCGCTTATAGCAGTGAAAAAATGATACATTCAATTAAGTTATGAAAGTTTCTTTTTTTTACAATACTTCGTTGCGCGATTTTTTGTTGGTAAAATCTTCGAGCTTTCTCTACGAAGAAGCAAAATAACATTGTACTTGGCCTTGTTTGGTGTATCATACCCAAAGTGAATTAATCTTACAGCACCTGAGAATGACGCTGAACGATCAAGGCCATTGTCGAGTGCAGCATCTCTGTTTTCCTGCGATTCTCGACATGCTTGATCATTTTCGTCAGAACGCGATACCCTTGGAATCCGGTGGCACTGCGGATGTTATGCTAACGGAATTCGTAGTGGCGTGTCAGAACATGCGTACCGCTCATCACACGGTGGCGAGCGCGAACCCTCAGCAGCTCCAGGAAAGGAGGCCTGCCGCAGCCCCGGAGCCCAGAGAAGTAAGAGTCAGCAGCGGAAGTCTCACTCCTCTCGAGTGAGCGCGAGTGGCCGACTCCCACAGTCTGAAGTCTGAACTACAGACAGTGAGTAGATAACAAGCTAAAGCGATGCCCCCTTTTAAAGAAGCGAGAGCTCATTAAAATGCCAAAATACCTCGAGTTTCATAGTTAAATCTTCATTAAAAAAATAGACTAGCGCGTCGAGATTCCAATTAACTAGAAGAAATTGAATAAGAAATGTTGGACCGTGGGTGAAGGGGCTCGCTTTCACACAAACGTTCCCTCAAATTTCCGACGACAATTTCTCTCATTTCGACTATCATTTCTTTCTATTCTCGATGATTTTATTGTTTTACTTTTCCTTGTACCGCCAGAGGAACGAAATGATTTTTCAATTCCAATGTTATTTTTACTGTCTGCGGATTCAGTGGCTCCTTGAAGATTTCAGGGTCTAAATGAAAATACGAGATGAGGAGGTTTGCGTATTAGTTTAGATCCAACTTAGGGATTCAATATTTTTTTATAATTTTGTTAAACTCCGTGGATACGTTGAATGCTATCCAAAAATACAGTCGATACGAAATTTCAATTGAAATTAGCCAGTACTGTGCATGTTGTTTGAATTTGAGCTGAGTCAGTCGAATAGTTTACAAGTTACAGTTATATGAATTTTCGGCCTTTCACACACACATTCGGAAAAATTTTCTAAACCACTTTTCTCGACCTTATAGACCATTCTGAGTGTACTAATATAAACATCTCGACGTTTTTTTTTTCCTAAACAAAGCTTCCTTTATGAGGAAGCAAAATAATTAATTCTCCATTTTGTCTTGTGTACCAAAAATTTCGTTGTTCATCTAAAAAGTAGCATTTTGAAAAAAAATCAAATTTTATAGGAATGGCACTTTTTTCAGCTTCAAATCCGTATAATTGAAAGGCGACCAACGAACGCCTCTAATATTGCATTTGATTTAGGATAGTTGTAAGAACATCCGTTTCAGTTACATCGTTTTCTCATAAGATGTAGGCGAACCTCCTTAAAACAATCGAAATTGTGGTAGGGATCTCACTGAGAGTGATGAAAAAAATCAAATTGTTCCGCTGGGGGTTGAAATAAGGAGTAAAAAGTATATCCCGCGAAATGACGCAGGTGCAGACGTACGGAGGGTCAATAAGGACCAGAGCTGAGTCCTTGGAGCGACTGGAGCAGCAGAACGCGAGTGCAGAACAAGCGGCTTCGGCTTCGTCGAGCGGTAGGGCGGTACAGAACGCTTACAGTTTTCTCTGACGCTGGATTCGCAGCACTCTTCCTTCAGGTTATCGACTGGTCAGTCCGGCGGATTGAGGATCGCCGCGGGTCTCTTAAAAGTGCGAGTCTTCCGATTTTCATTGTACGCGGAGACGATCGCACAGAAAACTTTGACGTTGTTGAGCAAAGAAAACTCTCGCGGTGCTTGATCTATCAAGTCGTTACTAAAACTCGTGGTTTTGACCTCCTCGCATAACCGAAGCTTCGTTATCGTATACGAAACCTATTTCCTAAGATTTATCAAGTTTTTCTTTTCCAAGCCACTGCTGACGTTCTCGAAAATTCCCCGATACTCAAATCGTTCGAGAAGCTGTAGTGACAAACTCAGGAGCGGGTTGAATTTAAGAAATGTAATTGAAAATAACGCGTCGCGTATCGAAATACGGATTCAGATCTTGCACAAATTAGATATTTTTTTTTTTCACGAAGGATTTTTCCGAGACTCGTGAATACTTGTAAATATTATACTTTCGCAAGTTGCAGCTACGACTATACGAATTGCGACGGCAATCGTGTGCCAGGCTTCTCAACTTTTTATTATTTTTATTCTTATTTTTTAAGTAAGTTATTCGAAGTATTGCAAATACTTCTCGGTAATATAAAAATCTGAAAAAATTCATGCATATCAACGGTAATGGAAAGAATCATTTTGTATAATCATAATTCCGAAATGTTATTTACAAAATAATCAAAAATTAATTACTTAACAAATTTCCCGGCAACTTAAGTTTTTTTTATCACGAAAATGATTCGTTCATTTTTCTGAATACTTAGGATTGCTGTTTGTTTTTTTTTAGGTTTTTATAATTGCTTTGAATTTCGTGTTTTTCCACATATTTATTCTAGATAAACAAGAAAAAATCAAAATAAATTTAAAAATCTGGAAAAATTCATAATTATTCAGAAAAACGAGCGGATTATTCTCATTTAAAAAAAGTTGGTTTTCCCGGAAATTTTTGTTGACAATTTTTTCGTAAATTAATTTGTTGATAACATTTTGTAATTATTAACGTGCAAAATAAATTTTTTCCGTATCTTTAATGAGCATGAATTTTTTTTCAGATTTTTATATCACCGAGAAGTATTTGCAATTTTCTCCCATGTCGCATAAGTTCGAGGGAAATAAAGGAAAATTGCAAATATTAAAAAAAAAAACAAATTCATGCATATTAAAGGTACTAAAAAGAGTCATTTCATATTATAAAAATTCTAAAATTTAATTAACAAATTTTCCAGCAAACTAATTGTTTATTGGCCAAATGATTCACTTATTGGAATACTAATGAATTTTTTCAAATCATTTTTGAAGCAAATGTTTTAAATTGTTTGCTATCTTTCTACACATTTATTCGATATTTTAAAAAATTCAAAATAAATTTAAGAATGTATAAAAATTCAAACGTATTCAGAAAAATGGGCGAATCATTTAAAAAAAAAAACTGCTTCCCGGAGAAATTGTTGACCCATTTTCTTATTCAACAATTTGTTAATAAAAATTTAAAATTATTATCATGCAAAATTAAACTTCTCAGTACCTTTAATAAGCATGCATTTTTTTCAGATTATTCTACCATCGAGAAGTATTTACAATTTTCTCTTATGTTTTCGAACTTTTGCGAAATCAACACCAAGCGACAGAACTACTTTAATCGAACAGCGTTCTCTGTCCATTAACTCGAAACCCTGAATTTCAGGAGTTTCTATAATCACAGTGAAGCGTCGTTCTTCGCAAGCAAAAATGCATACAATTTTGCATTTCATACAAGACTGGACCCAAAAACTCACTTTTCGCGGGTATGCAACTCGCATAGACTCTCAAAGTAACACTACCAATAATTTTTTTGGTAAAATAATGAGCTGCCTGCCTTTGTTCGATCTTTTATCCGAATAATCGGTGCTAGAAGCTCGTCAGCGATGAGAATTGCGATAAAGGTTGACTCGTTGCGGAATTTATTTAATTTTCGCTTTTCTCAATATTCTGACAATACTCTGATTCGCTCGAAAATAAACTTTTATCGATTCGCCGCGATGAGCCTTACAGTTAAAACTAAAAGTCACGATCGTCACAGTACTTAAATGTAATTAACAAAAAACGAAAAGATTTTTTTAACGAGCACGATTGAACAAAGAAAAAAAGGCGACGACGCGCTGAGTTTTCGATTATCTCTGCCTGCTAGTCCTTTTTTTTATCTTGCAACGTTCGTACTTTTTTTTTCAACGGCCAATTAAATCATAATGAAATATTTAGAGCTCAACTTTTGGGTTACCCGCATTTTGTTTTAATCTGTTAATACTTCACATACGTAACTATTTTATTATTATTATTGTTATTATTATTATTATTATGTTTAGAAGAATATATGCGTGTGAGAATATATTATATTAAAACTTGTCATTGTTTTCATTGTCGAAGATATTCTGCGTGTGTTGAACAGAATCGATTGTACGATAAAAAAGGGAAAAAATATTATCCTCGCATCGACGGAACCTAAGGGTAAATCGAATCGTGTTTATATTTTGTGTAATATACTCTGCTGGCCGCTAAAATATTATTGAATGAAAAAAGAAGCATTATGTCTGCAATCGCAATGTGAGGTTGTAAGGAAGAGAACAAAAAAATCAACGAAAATTGGGGGAACATATCTCACGCGTGAATAATCTCAAAAAGCTCTCGGAAATTTATTTTATTGGTTCCTTGAGACGTCACCGAGTAGACCGCGCTCGTCAGCGTCAACAATGATAATTATAAAAATGAACTCTCTCATCCTTTCGTGTAAATCGCACAAAACTCGCGATTATTATTGTTCGTCCTGTGTCCGAGCGAAATGACTAAAATAAATCAAAAAAATTAAATAAAAAAGAAAACGACCAGTGTGAATTGTAACAAGATTCCATCGTGATGTGTTCCATTAAACCGCTCGCACGGATTGTCGTAACTCCGTCGTAATGAGAAATGAAATACGTGAGGATTTATGTACAGTACTATCTAGTCGAAATAAAAAAAAAAGCTCTGAACAAAACGCTCTTGAGAAGTTGTTATTTTCTTCGGATAATGCAAATTTATTCGTCGCTATCCTCAATCACCGGAGATATCTGCGAAAACAAAAAAAAATTCTACATAGTTTGCATTTTTTAAGGGGTAACGCTCTGATTGGCTGGTACACTGGTCCATGACTAGATCAACAGACCATGGCAAAAGGATTGTACTTGAGGACGACTTCGAGATAAGGAGCTTAAGCATAAAACTTGACGGTTATTCCACCAAATATCGGACGAAAATCTGATCTTCAAATTTTCGGTGCTCTTTTTTTATGGTTCGATTCACTAAACTGAAATAAGGAGGAAGACCAAATTTGAAATTTGTCGCTCATCAGTAGGAAAAGAAAATCGTCTACTTTAGTTTTCAACTGAAAATTTGAATGTTCAATTTTAACGTGTTGCAGCTTTGAGACTAAATCTGTGAAAAAATTTAAGTATTTGATATCTTATTTCGTCTGTCGAAGCGTGTATTCTGGGATGAATGCAGCAATTCTGGCCCCAGTGGAAACAGAATTTACTGTAACCAATTATTCAGTGGATTTTTAATAAGGGAAGATTTATTTACACATTCAAGATCATAGGTTTGTCAAAAATGCTGTAGATAAGAAAAGCTACACTCATCGACGGACAAAATAAGACCATGAACACTAAAATTCGTGCCCTCGTTTTGTCTAAAAGCTGCGACAAGTTAAAAAATTTTAACTTTAATCTCACATCATTTTGATGCACTGTAATTACACAATTGCACAATGACAATGCTTGGTGTGTACGTAATGAGGTTCAAATGTGAGATTTTTTAAAACAAAGGTATCATCTACAGAATTGTCTTTCTTATAACTGTCTTTATGTAACTTGGCTTCCTTAAGATCTTTTAAAAACAATACAAATTGCAACGTAGCTTCTGTCGTCGTCGAATAAACCGTCTGAAAACAAAGCCTATTCCTTTTTCTATACTCTCTAAATAAATCCTTGAAGTTTGGTCTTTTTTCTGCCGCTAGAGTGATGTTACCCCTTAATAATGTAGGCAATGGATATTTTAATAAGACAATAATTCCTTACAAAATATTCGACGTAACAAGGAGTTCCTTCGTCACTCTTCACCATGTACTGAAAGCAAAGTAGCCCGTATTCGTTGGTCCTGAGAGACACTTTGCTGGCACATCCGAGAGCCTTCATCGCTGGTCGAATGTGAGCTATTTTGTAGCCAAATGCCGTAGTAGCTTTGCACTGAAAGCTATCTACCAAATCGCTATCGTGCGGCAATTCGATTCGACACAAACCTCCTAAACCGTGTGTACTTATTCTAAAGTACGGAGCATTCGGCGAGAGATGTAACTGGTAATAGAAAATATTACATATTTCAGCAGGGCCGTATTTTTATAGATTATAGATTTATAGATTCATTTTTTTTCTATTTTTAATAATTTTTTTTTATGAAAAAGGTTAACAACTGTAACTGTTACCACTTTGGCTATAAGCTAGAAAATGTTGATATTGAACAAAGTTTTTCTTAGAATATTTTCAGATTTCTTAATTATGACATTTGATATGTCACTTTAAAAATATATTTTAAAAAATGGCGTAGAAATAAAATCTGATGCATTTGAGAGTCCACCTAAGCCTACAAAAAATTACGAGCTAAATCGGAGAGGTCGAGGTCAGATCCAGGTCGAAACGAGCTGGATTGCCCGATATGTAATTTTCGTTCAATATCTTCGATAGTTTCCAATTACTAAAATAATTAAAATAAACCATTCTTGCTTAAGGTGAGTTTAAAATACGGATGAGATGTGACCGTTCTACCGAAGGGAATAGTTTCGATTTAATTTGCAGAATAGGTCAGTTCTATTCGGAAAGTCTAGATAGAGAAGTTTAAATAACTGTTTCATTAGGACCCGTCGATTTACTCAATTTTCGTTACCTCCATCAATTCGCTGCTAGGATCGATTTCATTGAGAAAATCCTTCAACAATTCTGTACTTAGTACAACTTTGTTTAATACTGCATCTTGATCTAAATGAAAGTCCACAAGTTCATCAGGTTGCTGGGTTTTCAGGGAACAATCTGTTATGATACCATCTTCTTCTATAAGTACGGTTACCGGATTACCGAAACCCTAAAACAAAGGTTTAGTATATCTGTTAATCTCACAAGACACTTTTTTGGCAGATGTTCCAGTCAATTCTGTGCAATTTTGAAGAAACTGCGACACGTCACGTAAGAATGATTTTTCGTTTCTCTTGTTTTGTTTTGGAAGGCAAGAAGATCTCACACATAATTGCAATTGGTAAACCATTTACAGTTAAGGCCCTGAATCCGCTTCAAGTTACTGAAGTGCCTATGGATATTTTATGAAGATCTGTTTACTACTTCTTTGAACAAAAACAATGAGGAATCGACTTAGATGCAGCATGTTAAATAGAAAATCTCAAATGAATTTTGTTAATTGATTTTGTCTTTAAAAAAACCCTGGAAAATAAATAAATTCTTTCTTGCTGACAAACATATGAAAAAGCAATTTAAAGAGCAACAGTAATGAAATTTTCTACATTTCTACAGGAATTTATTATTTTGCATCATCTTTTTCTTTGCATTTACTTGAAAGGTACTGGAATTATGTTGATATTTCATTATGTGTAAAGTATTGACTGTGACATCTAGAAATATGGTGCAAAAAATTTTCCATACTTTATAAAATAATTGCAGAGCAACATTGGTACCCAGACCCGACATACTGCCCCAAAACATGCCCAAACATTCCACCAGAACATTTAAGTTAATTTTGAACATAACATCCTCCTTCAGGCTGAACTCTTCAAAGACATTTGTGGGAATGTAACAATTTCCCTGCATAACTTTGGATTCTTCAACCGTGACTTTGAGGCCATGATCTGTAGCTGAACATGTAGCATCCTGATGAAAAAAAAGTTTCAATAAGGACTAATTTGTACTAATGAATTGTTTATTTAATTCAGAAAATTTAGAAAGGACATACTGTTCCAAAGTTAATAGATCTTAACAAGTGAACAAAGGTCTTCAGATTTCCTAATTTTGCAACAAATGCATGGTCACTGGAGAGTGGTGTCATCTTGTTGATAGGAAACCTGATAAAGCAGCAGGTTTCTGAATTGAACCGGACTGATAGTCTTCAAGGACAATTTTTGTTGATCTGTAGTAGACAACCAGGCAGCCAAAATATGTTTGCAAGTGAGATCCGATTTTTCTCCAAGTACTTGAAATCTAAATGTACAAATGGTCAATTATGAAATAACTGAATTTGCCCAGTTCATCTGATTTGTGGAATTTAAAATAATAGATTTTTAAATAAGTTTAAGTATAAGTTATATTTTATAAAACCAATTTTTTGCCAAATTCTTTGAATCTGTAAGTGCAAAAGTTTAATGATCAAATAATTCAATTTGCCCAGTTCAAATTGCCCATGAGCTTAAACATAATTAAGTATGAGTAATATGTTACAAGTAACATGTTTTGCCAACTATTTGGAATCGGTATTTACAAAAGTTTAAGTGTAACAAATATTTTGTTAGACTGATTTTTACCCAAGTACTTGTATCTGCATATACAAATGTTTAATTATAGAGAAATAGGATTTGCTAAGTTTCCTAATTTATGGAATTTCGAAATATGACTTGATTTTATAATTTCAATTCTAAGTAATATTTAAGTTCAGTAATCACCTGAATGCAGCACAAGAACAGAAATTCAAGTCTGGAAAAATCATGTAAGTTTCACCAGAAAGGCCTTGAACCTGCAGAAGCCATCGAGCAGAATTTCGCTCGCCCGCTCCTCCACTTTGACTTGATTCGGCAACTGAAATACGCGTTACTCTCGCTCCTTCATACAGTTCTAAAGCACGCTCAAAAACATCGCCAAATACGTTAAAAAGCTTGAGTAAATTCGCATCTGAGACTGTAATAAATATCGTACAGTTACATTTACCATGAAGATAAGTATTAAAAAGTATAATCAGTTAATAATTGGTTCATATTGTCGTGGAAATCCAATGACTTTTTAAGTTCGTGACAAATGGACGGATACGTACACTTGCCTCCCCTCGCAAAATCAACAGCTGATTCTTCGAGCACGTGCTTTGCAAGATGCGCGATTCTTGCATCAAATTTTCCCGGTAAATTCGTGCTCGTAGAGGCTTTTTCTTCAGTATTCATGGAAGCAATATTAACACTAAGTCATTCATCTATTTCAACAGTGCTTACAACAATTTTTCTGGGTTTTTTTTCGCTACAGATGATTGTTGGAATAAAAATCGATAAGTACTAACTGCAGAGTCTAAGACACAGTCAGTAATGCTCGTATTTTGCCTGAGATATCAATTGTAGCCAAGAACAACGCTTTACAGTTTTTGTTATCGACCGAGCAGCAGCACATCGATATCGTCAATTAATACAAAAATGGCCGTCATTTTCGGGTTTTCGAATTTTGTGATGAACAATGAATGCCGTTTTTGCTGAGCGTCAGTTCAACAAATAGTGTTAAAACAGCTAATATTTGTGCAATGACCGTCATTTTTCACTCGGTAATGTAACGACGCAAAAAATTCTTAATTCGAGTGTTATCATATTATCAGCCAAGACTAAGTTAAGAAGATTAATTCGAAATGGAAATAAAAATCTGAAAGAATCTTCCATGATAAAGACAGATTTAAAAGGAAATCTTATTTTCGAAAATTTCAAGACTGTTTTAACTATTGGCACATTAAACACATTGTTTACGATTCTCATCGAATGAAACATTTAAATGAAAATTTGTAGGTCAAAACCCTTTAGTTAGTCCATTAAGAAAAGGCGATATTTATGACCGAGTAAAAAATTATGGTCTATATATAGTAGAACTATATGGCTATTTCAACACGATTAGACCATATTTCTGACGCTCAGCAAAAATGAAAGTCATTGCACATCACGAAATTCGGAAACCCGAAAATGACGGTCATTTTTGTGTCAACTGACGATATCGAAAAAAGACGGTCATTGCAAATCTTACTTACATCACTGCCACCAAGCGACGAACACACTTCGATAAGCAAAAAAATAGCGGCTTAGTTGTCAGTTTACGACGTTTTTCGTAACAAACAATTCAGTTTCTAATTTAATAGGTTATCTATGTATCATCGGTTCTACTTAACGGTCTAACACAATGAGTACTTAGTAAATAAAGCTAAGCTGACTGAACTATTCTCGAAAACTATAATAACAGGACGTTTCGTACGCGTAATCAGTGAGGTTAATTGCTTAGATCGTATGAACAATTGATGAACGCAACAGACATGTCGCTTGACAAAGAATCTTCCGAAACGAGAATAGACGCCAACGGAAAAAACGTAGCGACGATCACATGCACGTTTTGTTCATCTAAGATACTTAATCCCGGTACTACAACTCTAGTAAATCAAGAGGTACGTTCAAATAGCTTTCATACTTGAGAATTATCAATTGATTGAATATCACCATAATAAATAAATAAATATAAGCATAAATGTTACCGTTATGAAAATAATTTCAACATTTATATGTAAAAACAACATATGTAAAAAAACCTGTTGGCCAGTGCAAAAAAAAAGAAATGTCCTTACAATTGTTATCTTTTTTCTCATAGCTCAATTTGTCAGTGTTAATACTAAATCCATTTTGAATCTATAATTTAAGGTTAAGATTGTGCTGAAAAATTTCATAGAGTGGATTTTATTAATAAAGAAGACTTCTGTGTATTAAGTTTTTTACTCATTGTATTGAATATGGGCTGAAAGCACGCATTCTTTATAAATTTTTGTTTTTAACTTTCAGCTTAGATCTTCATGTAAAGATTTTTTTAATTGTAAAAATGTTGATGATATTTGTTGACCTCATTCACTTGGTTGTAACTTTGCTTATGCGGAACTTTGCTTTATGAAAGATAGTTGCTTGAATTATTTGAATTTTTTTTGGGCTACTTTCAAGATTTTCTAAGGTTATCAAATTATTTTGATTTCTCTATTGCCTTCTTAAAAATTTTCTATTGACTTATTAAAAAGTTTTAATCCTGGAACAACGGTCTTCAAAAAAATGGTCAAGATATATTACTGAAAAAATTGCAGTGTAAAAATATCGATACAAAAGACTGAACTTCCAAGAAAAATATAGTTTCGATCCGAAAGTATTAAGATATTCAAAATTGACTAGCAACTTAAAAAACTCGTTTTCAAACAGTTTTCTCAATTGTTCACTATTTTTTGTTAAAACGTTGAAAATTCCATTAAATATATACAAAACATATTCATCAATAGTATAAAATATCGTTATAACAATTTCAGCCATTTCACTATAAATTTCTTTGTAAAATAGTGACACACTCTGAAAAAAATTGTCTTAGCGGTAAGAAATACCTTATCAGCTTATCAAAGAATGGTGATGCAACCCAAGAGCTATATTTATGTAGTGACAAATATGAAAGCCTCCGTGGCGCAATTGGCTAGCGCGTTCGGCTGTTAACCGAAAGGTTGGTGGTTCGAGCCCACCCGGGGGCGATTATTTTTGCAATTTTGCAATTTTTTTTACAATTCCAATTATTACAACTGTGCTAATGTTCATGGCCTTACTAATATCATACTACAGGATCAATGGATTAATATAGGAATAATAGATTAGCATAGGATTGGATCATCTCTAAGAAACGGTCAAGGAATATTCCCAAATAAAGTATTTGTAAAAAAAGTCTCAGCTTTGGGGAAAAGAAGAAAAAAAAAAAAAAATACGATTAAAAAATGTTACGGTATTAACAATCATCCAATAACTTAAAAAACAGGTTTTAATAGGGCTTGTATTGCTAAATTGTTTATTGTGTATTCTTCTTGAAACACCGAAATTAATGTTTCACTTAATATACATTACTTTCAGAGTGGGTCATCATCTATAGCTTAATTTGGTATACAATATTTATCCTAAAAAATCAGGCATATTCAATTATTAGTCAAAAACTAAAATAACAATGTATGTCTAAATAACTCATTGATGATCCATGAAAAAAATATCATATGTTGGGTTAAAAATTCTCATCTTTTTCATTAAATTACTGTTATTCAGATCCAAGAGTGTTGAGATAATCGAAATTGACTTATAACTCCAGAAACTGTTTTTTTAAGGAGGGGTTACATTACAATAATATACTTTAATTACTTCAATTTTCTCTACATCCTTTAGTATACGACGTTTTTTTTTTGCAGTTTATTTTTCAGATAGTTTTTGCAAGATATTCTATCCTTGCCATGATTTTTTTTTTTTTTTTTCGTTTTCAAATTCTACAATGGAGATTTACTAATTTTTTTTTTTTTTTTTCTTTTTCAAATTCTACATTGGAGATTTACTAATAATTCGTTTGAAATATGTATTTTCAGTTTTCATTGCCACACATGCGACGTAAAGAGGAGGATGAAGCAGACGAGAGAGAAGCCATCTCAGAGTATTGGATAGTGAATGATATCTTTGATTTTGAAAATATATTAGTATCCAAAACGGCAGATAACGTTAAGTACTTAGCATGCGCTGACTGTGAAAGAGGGCCAATAGGATGGCATGACCTTGGTACTAAGAAATCCTACATTGCCCTCTCCAGAGTGAGGCATGGTTCAATAGCAGACATTTCCTTAACCGAAAGGAATCATTAATGCTAATTTTACAGTAAGATCGCTACAGGTGTTCTTATTGTTGTGGATTAAATGTGCACAAACTATTTTTCAAATGCCTATCAAATATCGACCATTGTGTAATTCAATTGAATTTTAACGTCGCCGTACGCATTTACACTATTTGTACGAAGCAATAAAATTTACTGGTTTCGCAGAAAAAAACGAGTTGATCGTTTTTTTCTACTCATTTCCCGAATTATTAAATTTTAAAGATACTTTACGACACAATATGAAACTGACTGTAGTCAATTCGCGTCCAAAAGCCGTATGTTCAAAATAATATACATTCCTTCAGTCGAGTGACATACCCGTAATAAAATCGAGCTATTAATGAGTAAAATCGACTGAAATACAAAATAGCTTAATATATATATTCAATCATGACTCAGTGATCCACGAACAATTCATTATGAACCATAAAAATCTCCGTCACAAGAACGTTCCATACGCTTATACAATTTCATTGTCTGTTAATCTGAACAGTTTTGTTTGCAAGCTGAAATTTACAATATCTTGAGGAAAAAGCATTTTTTAATTGTACGAAAGCGAAAAATAAAATGGACAAAAATTGCGTTGTTGCGGAGTTCTTTCACGGAGAATATTTGATGGACAAAAATTAAAATTATGTAAAAATATGGAGTTCAGTTTGAAATATAACCAGAGTTGCAAAGGTAAAGAAAGCGTTTTTCTAACGCACATCCGCCATCTCATCTTCCTAAAGCTAGCCGAATTGGTCGTCAAAGCCGAAACGTCAGACTGAGAATATTAACAGTGACAGCAGCAAAATAATTTTTACAATAAGAAATTTTCGCCTGTGTAAATTGACTGATGTTTATGTCAAAATGTACTGATGGGTTGGTTATTATATATTTTAACGTTGACATTTTTTTTAAATTGTGCCTAAAATAATTACCGGCTACAGATTAAAAAAAAATTTTTTAGTGTTCAACATTTAATGCTTTGCATTATAGGGAATTGTTTCCCCAGTCAAGGGTTAATTACGATCAAATTAATAAATCCGCTTATGCAGAATTTGTTACATAAATTGAAAACTTAGTATAATCGCAAAAAATTGAGCCTTTACGGAACAATAGAAAAGTAAAGGTAAAGTGTACCTTTTGTTAATATTATTAAAGAAAGTACACAAAGTACAATAGAGAGGGCCTTGCGTTCATTGTCCATCTAGTCGTACATCTATGGGGACTTTATGTTCTCAAGGTTTCTTTCTTTTCTTATACCAACTGATGGTAACAATAAGAAAGTCGCCCATCTTCATTATCGACTTATGATACATCATCATGATGTTTCTCATATAATATTTTGGAACTAGATATATAATCCTTGAATTTCCTAATATTAATATTAGTCTAATCTGAACATGTGTCATATACCTCCCGTTTAAACCATAGATTAACCTATATAAAAGTCAAATAAAACACTGTTTTTAATTCTTCAGTGCGTTGATTTCCGGTAGAGGGACACGCTACACAAAAGTATACCGGCCTGTTGAACTACACAGAGCTGCCATCTGTTGTATCTGTTGTAGACTACAGTTTTTCATTCGCTCGTATGGTAAACATATTCTTCAATCGTATAGAATATCGCTATCATTATTTTTGCCATTGTACTATACATTTTTTTACAAAATTGCGATGCACTTTGAAATAAATCATTTTAATGATAATGTATGCCTTCCCTTCAAATTGAACAACGGTGAAGCCGCTCAAGGGCCACCTTCATATGGCGATGGATATAAAAGCCTCCGTGGCGCAATTGGCTAGCGCGTTCGGCTGTTAACCGAAAGGTTGGTGGTTCGAGCCCACCCGGGGGCGTTTATTTTTGCAATTTTTTCGTAAATTTCAATTATTACAACTGTACGATTTTTAATTTTTTTACCAATATAACAATTGCACTGCAGTCTTCAAATTTAGGTCAAGATAGTTGTCTCACAGAATCGGTTTTTTTTCTTTCTTTTTTTCTTCCTTTTTGTAGTTTAACACTGACATAAGTATGATGTTTTGCTTCAATAACAATATCGAGTCAAAACAAAAAATTCTGTTTAAATAATACATAAACGTTACATATTATTTCTGTAGTAAAAATAAGTAATATTTGTTATTGAGATTCTATTAAAATATGACATAATGAACTTACCCTTTACATAAATGTAATGTAATGTAATATAAATGGTAGGAAAATTGCGCCATATCCTGAGACCTTCATGAGTGACAAATACTGTATCATTGATGCGTCACTTACTAGTGTCAAGATAACATAGTAATGTTATTTTGACAGAATATGTTATTTCGTTAACTTATATATTATATAAAAGTTACGAATCTGTGTTAGGTGGGTAATTATGTCGCTAAAGCAATCTAAATTCATATGCGTAAACTTTAGAAGTATCGTAATTTACGTAGAAGCGGCAAGTGTAAAACTCAAGGCCATTCGCGAATGAGGAAGAACGTATGATTTATATCCGTAGTCGTCGGTTTGTCAAACAAATCCAGGCCAGACGTTCGATACTCGATAATAGTTTTATCGGAGACGGCTCGGCTTGGTGCAAAGGCTGTTATCGTTCGTGAGTCAGCATGCTGCGGGTTGCATGACTCTGTACATGTGCTCCATATATATAGAGGACATTCCGTACCAACTCGACCTGGGTCTGACCCTCGACCTCTTGGATTTTATCCCCGATTTTTCGTTATAATACCTCAAGTTTCGAAGAATTTTTTTATATTTTTTCCGAGCGATTTTTCCAAATTATTAATTTTAATCCTTCTGATAATTTATAACGAAAATACTGAATTTCAATTGACGATGAATTGACAGTATTAACATGTTAATAAAATATTAGATTTTTTATGTATCGATACCTTTTTCCTCGATACAACGTGGAATCCATAGGCATCGATACGATACAATACAATAACAAATATCTATACTTTTCTGATAATCTGGCATTCCTAGTATGGAATGCCCCGTGTATTTATAAGTCGTGGCTGAATCCTCAGTGAATCGCGGATGAAGCTCAAACTCTTTTGTCGTCATCGGTAAATCGGTCACTCATCGGCAATATATAATAGAATACCTCACTCTGTGTCTGTCGACTTGTTCTCTCAAAAGTCGCACAATTCTTTTAGATATTCAGTCGACGATAAGTCAAACAGGGTGCTGGCACTGGGGTCTATTATGCCACACAGCTCCAAGGTCTAAGCAGATCGATTAAATGACCAATTTACATTTAAGCGTAACTAACTTAATGCGGGACACAGATGCATTTATGCAAACTCTCGTAACCGTGCACGCCTTACAAATAGTCATTTCACCCGTGGCCTCGTGATCCTCATGCGTTTTACTGCAGTCGTCAGGGTCAGAGAAGAAAGTCCATTCGCGTTCTCATTTTTTAAATCTGTTTTTGCAAACAACAGTTTTGTAAACTTCCATTAAGATCAACTTCACCTTTTGAAATCGTCAAAACTATTCTTTAACTTATCTCACTAATTATGAAATATATAATAGCGTGAATATTTAGTTATAGATAATTATTAAATATCAAATTCTGTTATTTAATTAATCAATCGAAATTATTTAAACGTACATGAAAACTCGATCATTTTATCCGCGTATCCGCTACATCGACAAAAGAGAACGTTTGATCGGAATTCGGTGGACATGGATTGTAAAATCCATTTTTAGGCAGCAGAACAACGGTATCGCTAAAAATTTATTCGCCAGTCCGTGTTTCTCGGATTAATTTTAACCAACCTTTCTCTTTCCCGTTTCACAACATTTTTTATTTCGATTTGAGATCCACAGGTTATGTTCGACAATTATCTGCTCTGTTAAAAAAAATTTGGAACTAATTGTGCTGTATAGGAAATGTATGTCCAGATACCAAGTCGTAAAATACATTTATCGTATAAGTATGTATGTTATGTGGTTTTATTGGCTGCCCGAGGGTTTTCCAGGTTTTTGTCAAGGTTGTCTCTTCGTTACACTTCATCATATATAACACACTCTCATCTTTAATCAGTATTTGCTCCTCCTCTCGTCCTTTTTCTCTTACATCCTCTTACACTCTTTCATTTTGCATAACTATGTTTTTTAATTGTATTTGATGAACGTAGTAATTTTTAAGCGAATAATGCCACCAGGAGATTATCTTGCGCTGACCACAGCCAAATTTCCAGTATCAATTCGAGGTACAGAGCCTCAGTCGATTAATCTTCAAACTCCCGTCGTAACATCAAGTCAAAAACTCCGAAATTCAAAATCGCGGTGATCGAGTCAGTCGCCGTCACAAAACACGGCAAAGCACCGAATCAGGCAGTCACGAAACCAGATCTCGTGAACTGTGACTAGACGTTTCTTTATGATTAGCACTAAGGCACATTTTATTTCTTCGGCTGACTTTTGATTTAGACTGAGGTTCCAAAACACTCTATCGCGTTATTAAAAATTTTAATTCAATCAGAATCACACATATTCTTTCTGGACACATTTAAATAACTGTATTTTTCATCAGGCTTCTCCTACTATCCTTCTTAATCAGTAAATCAGTTTGTATTCATGTTG
The DNA here is from genome assembly GCA_949699805.1 of Tromatobia lineatoria. Taxonomy (NCBI): domain Eukaryota; kingdom Metazoa; phylum Arthropoda; class Insecta; order Hymenoptera; family Ichneumonidae; genus Tromatobia; species Tromatobia lineatoria. The sequence continues at coordinate 12,112,417 of OX453050.1, forward strand.
TTAACGCAAAAACACTCGTGTATTTCATTCTAACATCAAATGATCTAAATTTTATCTTATAATCTGCTCATATCCTCTCCTATTTTCGAAAAGGAGTTTTACAGAGTGCTCGTATGTTTTCCTATTCTTTTATGAAAACGAAGTTCCACAGCGTGCTCATTCATTTCCTCTTCATCAACGACAACTGAGCCCTACAGAGTGCTCATTCGTTTCCTATCCTTTTATGAAAGCGGCGCTCCACAGGGTGCTCATTCATTTCCTCTCCATCAACGAAAACAGTGCCCTCTAGAGTGCTCGTTCTTAATCCTCTCAATTCCTCTCACAAACTCCAGTACGCTCAATTTCCCGCTACACTAACAAATCTCTATAATTGCGCAGTCAAAAATCAATTGAACAAAACAAAGTCATATCTTTTTATTACTATTTTTCTAAACCCACTGCTATCACGCTAGTCAGTCTCTAAACCCTGACCTGCTCAATCCGGAATAAACAATTAGAGACAAACAACCCATTTGTCGCCCTTTTGGACCCGACAGCGTCTTTTCAAATGTCCTTATTTTACCACGATTATGAACCCATACTAACGGCTCTTAATTTATGCTAATTGAAAAACAAAAAGAGTATAAAGGTTTTCGTAGATCTAACCGAATGAGCAATGGGCAAAATGAAAGAAAGGCGAGAGCTGAGTGTTTGCGGGTTTTGCATGTCTGTGGCCTTAAATTAAGACAGTACTACCGGGGAGTGGCGAGAGGTGTCGATAATGAATCTCCCTGGAGTTAATTAGCTCCGGAGGTGAGGCCGATAGGCGGTTCGTCGTGGCATACCGATACTAAGGGCGCTCGCGATGCGCCGCAGCGTGTACAGTAGTTGCACTACTGTACTTTGTTCAGAGACCCGAGAGTCTAAAGCCTAACTGAAACGTCACGCCACTTGTTACTCGTTAGTGTGCACGATGCCATCTTTACTGCTGGCTACTCAGCAGCGGACCAGTGAGAGCACCGTCCAGAAGCCACAAAACATCGATGCCCACCGACCGGAGTGTGTAATTAACAATGCCCTCATGGCTTTGTCTCGCTCCTCACCCATCGCTTTGTATACTCTACCCAACGAATTTGACTAAACCACTCCCTAATGCTTCCGTTTAAGGCGATCGTAAGGAAACGGTAAAAATAGAAAAGGTCTACAGTTGATAAATATACTTTGAAAAAGTATTCGGTAGAATCTGGAGAGTCGAACCACAAATCTTTGCAGGTTAAGGTCACTAATTTTGTGAGATTTCCTGGACAAATATTGCGACGAGTTTGAGGCAAACGTCACGCTCGTTGCAATCGTCAATTTTAAACCACGTTGCACAGTATAATTTTTGCAGCGAGGGAATAAATGGTGGTACTAGTAGTAGTTTTGCGGGACGAACAGTGAAAAGTGAGGTTATAACCTTTCGATTCTACGGTTGAAAGTAAAACAGCGCAGATGAAAGTATTCAAAACGCGAACTGCACTTGTGCCAATGTATCGTTACAACATCACTATGAAACTAGCCACTTTTGGCTCGCCAAAGTACAAAAAAAAATAAAACAGCGGTGCAAAACAGAACCGCTGTTTTATTAGTAGTTTTGGTGACGAATTCCAGCATATGCCGTGACCCGTGTTAGTGACTGAACCATTGTAGTCGCAATATTTTTTCGGTCGACAGCAAAAATAAAACGTCCAATCAACGCCCCAGTTTCTACAACTATCACGACAGCTGTCTAATCCAAATGTTTCGTTGCACCAACGAATCGATGGGTCGAAATTATGATGTCAGCTGGTTATTGTTACCAACGTTGCTCTATCGAGGAGGTTAGAGTTTCTTTAACCGCCTGTGTAGTTGGCGCTAAAGCTTGTTTTAACCAAATATTTATTCTTGTCTACTCAAGGGAAAAACCGTGCCTGTTGGCGCATTACCAAGCCACACGTGAAAGCTTGATAAACGGAAACTTGCGCGTGTCAAAAGAGGTATTGAGCTTCGAAACAGTTCAAGATCTACTGTCAGGGGTCGCTATGAGTGGAGATTTGCATAATGAATGAGTAAAGATGATTTGCGTGGTGGATATCTGTATTGTAGCTCTCACCATGCGAGAAACGTTCAACTGTTACTTTTCACGTGTTGGCCATTTCTTTTTGGCCATCAAACCATATATAAAAATGTAGCGCTTAAGAATTCACAGTCCAAAATATTACCAATCCATAATCACCTTAAATAACCTCAAAATATCTTTAAATTTTTTTCAACATATCAGACCCCATAAAAAAAACTTTATTTTCACTGCAAAATCGGTGTTGTAGCCTCTTTAAATCAAATACCCAGTTGATCGTGCCAATAATTTAGTTAAATGCGTATATCCCTATTTATCAAGACGATTATATCGTCTCAGTGACAAGTTCAGTAGATCCAAACGATTTATCTCCATCGTACATACCTATGATCTTAAATTGACATCCAAATAACGAAACAATCGGCGACCTATCAGCGACCTGTAACATAAAATAGAAAGGAGTTCAACAGGTAGTGTAAGGAAAATAGTAATATTGAAGTGACTTTCAAATCCGTCGAGTATTCACATTGACGTGGCGTCGACGTATAATAGTGGTGATATGCTGAAGTGTACTATAGTATGGCGCGAGGAGTTACATTACGCTGGGCGGTGGTCCCTCGTTATATCCGGGAGAGGCAGGTCCACAGTCGCTCATCTGATAGTAGAAGGATTTATGGCGACCCTGATGGTTCATTTAGTGCTGACATCGGGAACGGGGACTGCCGGTGCACTGGTGCTGCTCGTGTCGCCCGGCCGGTATAGCATCAGCCGAGCGCATAGCAGCACCACCAGTAGCAATGTCGTGTGTATAGGCGACGAGTCCCATCGGTATCACGGTCATACGGAAATACCTTGTTAAAAAGAAGATGGGTGGCCACGCGAATTGCTGTTGGCCACCATAACCGTGACGGAATTCAACAACGCACCACGATTGCTGCGGAGAATGAGAGATAGTTAGATAGATAGGAGGATGAAGAAAAAAAATTAAATAAAACCCCCAAAGAAAGATGGAAAAGAGAGAAGAAGCGACGAGTGGGGACCGAGAGAAGTCGTAGCTGCGGTTGTACGTGGCAGGTCAGAGGTCCTTCGCCAACGATGTCATCATCATATACCATACACGTGTAATGCAATGAAAAGTACGAAAAAAAAAAAATACATTACAGAAATGAAGATAAACTGATGAATCCTCATAGACCGTTCAAATGAATTATTACTTTTACTGTTATTAGTATTATTATTGTTATTATTTTAAATGTTATTATTTTCATTATTGTAATAGAACGACGACGCTTGCCTGGTCTCATCTAACAGAGCCTATGACGTTGTTCACTGATATTTCCTACTCAATTCCATTACACGTGTTGGAATATTATTATCATGATTTAATCAATTGAGCGCGTTTGCTCTCATCTACCGACCCTGTAGGGCTTCCATCGTATTATTAGGCGGTGACCAATGAAAGTGGTTCAGAATCGGATTTAATGTTATTATTGTTTTTAAATTTTTGTGCGAGTAGGGACGAGATTTGTCAAATTGACGACTGCGAACTAATTGAACAAGTGACTGCTTGAGGACTGTGCACTTTTCTCGACGGAAAAACTGGAAACATATTTTGTGATGATTAATCGTAGGGTAGCGATTTTTACGAAATTTTTTTTTGGTATTCTTCAGTCTGCTAACGACGTCAATATTTATGGTTTTGCTATTTCAAAAATATGAGTGTTTTAAAGAATTGAAGAATGAAGTTGTGTATTTTGTTGCAAGGGAGGAAAGTGCGTGATTTTTGCCGAGGGTGAAGTTTCTTGCCTGAGCGAACTATGGGCCAAAATTTCATAGGGAGTGAGTGAAATATATTGTATTCGTATACAGAAAAAATGCCGCGGACGAAATGAGGTTGTTTTAGCGAAAACGGGAAAAATAGTATATTATGCTTCAAGGGGACTACTGACGCCGATCACGAGTGCGCATGCGCAGTACGTTTTCTTATTACTTCCGCCAAGTAGAAATTAACAGTTTTCCGCCCCTTGAAGTAATAAAACTGAACAATGGTTGTGTACGAATAGCAGGTTAAAAACGGTCTATTTATTGCCCGTGCCCGCAAAAATGCCGCGGACGAAATGAGGTTATTTCAGCGAAGGCGGGAAAAAAATATGTACATTTTTTTCACCCAATTCGGAGGGTTCCTCCTCAATACAACTTTCTTTCGCGTATACAGCTGTAAAACTACTTACTTCCTAACGCTTCATACGCAGGCACCAGTAAATACCCGGTAGTGCAAAAAGGTGAGGATTATGCCCGGCGGATGTGGGTACAGTGCGGTCTCTATATACTGCGTCTAATGTAACGAAGAGTGGCACACGCTACATTACGGAAGAGGTTCGCACGGTGCTCATGGATATTTCGATACGCAGTTTGCCACTTGGCGCATGAACGCAAGTGAATCGGAGAGTTTATGCTTTCACCGCATCGCGAATCATCAAATTGATAAGTGATTGCTGCGTTTATGCTCAGAACCCGTTTCACCAAGTGTTAAATCCTCTCGCGCCCTGCCGAGCATATCTGAGATAGTTCCTTTCGTTTATTCCTGCGTTATATTGCGTCAAGAAGCTGATTCGCAATGTACATTTGGTGCATCTCGTTGGTAGACCGGTCATTTCATCGATACTACTATCTGATGAACTCATACCTTGGACCACCAGCTTCGAAGTGGGCAAATGTGATGTACCCAGATCAAAAAGTACTATTAGACAAGTCGCAAACGTATAAACGTGAGATTTTTTTTTTTACCGCACGGAGGTTGAAGTTAATACAGTATCGAATGTGCTTGCAGATCGTAAAACCGCTTGGTATACGAGGAGAGATCTGGTATGCGAATATACTGGCACAGTGTACACCTGTATGTATCTAGAGGTTCACATATATGCGTGGGGCTTGAGTACTTTTCGTTCGCTGCTCGTAAAGTTATGATGGGCGCTGCGCCCTCTTGCGTTCATAGGAACTACTCCCATCTTCAATAGTCTTCAGGCGATGGGAATTCCAATTTTCCGTAGTTCTCCGCTAGGCGCGGACCTATATGTACTATCGGACTAATAATCTAGAATAGCATCGTAGAATTCTGAGATTATACTGCTCCTAACGTTGTACATATACGAGACCGGGGTTATTTGGTTAAGTTTTCATCCTAGTTTTCGTCCCAGAGAAATTGGTCTGATTGGTTTCATTGAATCAGATACGCAATCTGTTTTAAATACAATTTAATTAAATTAAGTTTATGTGATCGAAATATATTGAATGGCCGGTTTGATAGGATTTTATGTCGATCAAACAGAATTTCGAAGAGCCATTCACTTCTCATTTAGGTGCACTCTACATTTAGATGAGTATCTGATTTCATGCGATATTCTGTGTGATTTTACTAATTTCTAACACTTCGTAATTTGAATTTTTTTTTACTCCTGATTCATTGGAATTATGTTTATGGTACATTTCAGGTGAGCTGAGATGATTATTATTTTAGTATGAATAATTTTTGTTATGGGGTTTCGCCAATTGATGATTTAAATAAACTTCTCACTTTAACGATGAGAAATGAAAGAATATTTTAAACGATATAATTGTGATATTCGACTTGTAATGATATCAACTTAACAATACAATTTCACTAACACTCAACTTAAGAGCACCGCTTAAGGGGATGCTGAAGTTTTTACCAACCAAAGTCGGTGAAAAACCTACTCCAGCAGTCCCTTAATTATTATTTTGAATTGTAAGGTTCAGTGCATTTTAATTTTTAAGATGGGGTAAAATGATCACAACGTGAAATTTGTATATTAAAATGTTTCTTTGTCAATTGATTTTTTCTGTCGTTTTATCAATGAATGCTTGAGGCGATAAGTATCCTGTTTCAACTTCGTTTTCTGTCAAAATCACACACCGACCGTGCATCCACTCCTGTTGGTCTTACATATCAGTCTATTATCTGAAAATCGAGTTGACAATAACACTATTGTTGAAATTACAATATTTCCATTTTTAATAACCGTGACAAGGTTTAACTCAATCTAATTTGGTCCGAGTTAACAAGCGTTTATCTGTGTTGCCTTAGTTTCCATTAGCGAATTACGTTAAGTATTTAAGAATGATGAAAATAAAATTTCTATCGGAAAGCCTGAAGTCTCGGCGTAAACCTATTTTGTACTTTGTACAAGAGTCGCAATAAATTTGTTAGAATAGAGATGGTATACTTTGTGCGGAACTGGAAGGCAGTAAAATAGCTGGCTTCATAATACTGGGTTGCCAGTGGAGCCTGTGAAAGACGACGGTAGTGAGTGAGTTCGTTATACCGTGTCTATAGTATAGGTGTATACCTCGGCCTATATATAACTTGCGCTTGCCAACGACTCGCCGCTTCTCTTAACGCCCGTATAATTCATTAATATAAGCACCCCGGCTAATTGATATCATGTAATAGCGAAGCGAGCACGCGCGTTACAGCGATCATAAACGAGAGCGTGGGATCGATGGTGAAAGAGCGTTAGCCACTTCTCGATCCTCAACTCGATGATCTCCTGCTAATGTACGACTCACTATTTTCTTTTTACCGAAAGGGAAAGCAAAGGCTCACCGAAATCGTCAGCAGTCAAAGTTGGACAACTTTGTGGTATCGTTAAACTAGCCGACGATATCAAATTACAGCTATTAACTGTCAATATATATCAATTGAAAATGCTCATTAAGATTGTTGGTTAATGCTCGAATTTACTATGAGAAATATCAGTGGACAACTTTTATCTGCGAGGAGAAAAATATTCGCTGAGTTCCACTAATGCATGCGAAGGATTTATTCCTTTTAACAGCGAAAAATGTGCCGTTACACTGTTCATATTTTTTTCAGTATATTATCTGAAGAAGGTTCCATAAAAATAATTTTTTTTGCATTATTATACTTTACATTTAGACTGCAACATTTATTTGAACTTTTTAATTGAGGATAAATTTATATGAGTGTTATTGTCGATTTGGTCTTTGAAATTTGTATTTTATCATCATACAGATTGAAGAAACGGTATTGTTCTTATTCTGGAGAGGATTCAGAAAAAGTGTTATTCTTTTAAGAAGATATATAAAATAAAATGGAAATGGGATCCTACATTTCTATCAACAAATAATAATTTTTTTATCGTTTTCACTATTAAACAATTGTTACTTTTAACAAAAAAGAGTTAGAATCGTTTACGAGACATGTATCATAAAATAGACTGCATAGTTTAATTTGCAAAAATATATTCCAAGAATAATTAGCAACAGCGTGCTCGCTTTCGATGTTTATATCATTCGTCATACAATAGACATATCATAATAGATGTCATGTCTTTCCATTCACAAATAAAAATAAAAGAAAGTGAAGGATTACAACAGTCTGAAATTGGCTTTATGTCAAAGCCATCGACCATCAATCAGAATGCTAGAAAAGGTGGCGTAAGTCTTCGATATTTCGACTTTCGATGTGCTGTGTCTTTTTTAAAAAAAGATCTATTATATTTTAGCATATATTTTTCCGACTATTTTTTATAGTGCTTAGAACTCTCGCTGGTTCAACTACAAGGTGTTCTAAAAGTCCAGGATTTCGGTTCAATTTCGTACCTACAATTGTATTAAATCAACTATAATTCTAATTCATCTATTACAAATAACCCCGATATGTACACACCGGAATTATCTGTACTAAAAAATAATTCTCCAATGTTATTTGTTACCGCTAAAAATAGGCATTGATTTACCGCTGCGGAAATGAATGTAAAGCCTCCGTGCGAACATTCGTAATCTCGATTTTTCAATCTGCAATAATTCTAATTACAAATGAGAAGAAAAAAAAAATGTTGATAACATGATGTAGGAACGAGATCAGATGAATATTTCCGTAACCTTGATCGGTCTCGCTGACAGAACATACACAACGCGAGACACTGAGAAAACACGTTGGCATGTATATCCAGTATTATCTATCTAATGGTGTAAGGAAACTCGGTGGAGCACGCGCGGTTAATCTGCCTTTCTAGCCCCCGCGCCAGTCGTGCCAGTGAACTGATTCCTGCTCTGTCGCTGCTGGCCAGCGCTCTCTGCGCGCAGCATTGTGCAATTTACTTTGTAGCGCGCAACCTTGGTCGCCGTTAAACTCACGGTACACCGGCGTCACGTTAATTACCTTTACGCCCGTGTACCGCGACCAGAACTGGACTGGAGAACCCGCCGTGGTCGTAGTTGTCGTTGTCGCCACTAATATTATCATAAAGGACATTTTCTGTCCACTCACGTGACAGCAATTGACGAATAGCATAGGCCAACTTCTAGCGGCCACCATTTTCCTGTTTCTTCTGTGCAATGGGAATAAATTTCGTTCAACGTTGCGCCAATCATGGATGAGAACTGATGAAGCGATGGGCTTTGGCGAGTAACGACCTCTGTCGTTGTTTTTGTTTACGTTTCCTCTGGATGTTGGCCTCTTTGGAAGTATGTATTTATAAGAAATCTTTATGTGTATAAAATGGCGGGCTGAAAAACTTCGATGCTTATAAAATTCATTCTAATACAAAAAAAAAGTTGTTTGTAGTTTCACAATGCTGTGTGCTTCGGAAATTCTTGCAACAATATCTTCTGCAGCCATAAGAGACTTGTATTTTGGAAAGATCGTATTTTTTTATTATTCGATATTTGAAGAGATTGAATTTGCGTAGGAGTGTTCATTTCTTCAAGGTTGTGTATGTTAGTCGACTTTTGGTGGCAAGGTTAGTTTTTTAAAAATATATATAAAAAAACCTTTTTTTCCAATACGTTTCGATTTTGGTCTGGGTCCTTTTCGATTGTTTATTACAGTTTGTCGTGGTTGGTCATGCTGTTTTTTTCTGTAAGGTGTGAGTTTTGTGTGTAAATGTTTCTTGTATCTAAATTTGTTTTTTCTGAACGACCCCTAAGCACTTGATGCTTGAACGTAGTCGCAGATTGTGATGATGAATATAAATTCATCGTATCATTAAGTGTTAGTAATTTTTCGTTGTGTTCTCTTACAGTATCATATGACTTCACCCTTATCATCTTAGTGCTTGCGACAATTTCAATAGATACCTTTCTTTAAAAAGACATGGCTCATCGAATGTCGAAATATTGAAAAATGAAGCCACTTTTCTAGTATTTCGATTCGTCGTCGATGACTTTGACATAAAGCCAACTTTAAACTATTGTAATCGCTACGCGATCACGCCTGGCGCGCTGTTTGAATTGTTGTTTTTTCGCAGTTTAAAATAGAAAAAAATTTTCTTCCGAAAATAAATTTGCTTTTCTTACTTTCATTTTTTTTCGTAAAAAAAGACAAGGCACATCGCAAGTCTCATAAAGTCACAAATCCCATAAACATGCAAATTTTATTTTTACCCATAAGGAGAGACAATAAATGAAATGGAAAGAACGCAAGTGAAGCGAGCACATTGTTGCTTGTGTGTTTCAAAAAACGGAAGCTTTTCCTTTACCTCTTCAATATTGCCAGTCTTTGATCTTTCTTCAAACATGCTTTTTTTTTCCATTATTAATCAGCAATGTTCAGCAGCATGTGAAAAATATTATCTGGTGAAATTAATATATTTATGTGAAGTCCTTATTATTTTCTGTCATATCTTTATTATATTAATTCTTGAAATTACGGGAATGCGTTTTTCAGCAATGAAACCGTGAAACGTTAGACAGGAATTGAAAATAAATCCTCGGGCATTGGGTTATTGCAGAAGTACGACTGCAATCCTGGGTAAAGAACTTTCAGCGATGAATTCTTCGGACGTTCGCTTTTTGATCATTCATATGCTAAGAGGAGAGGCTTTCACGAGCGAGTAAAAGAGAGATGCGCGCAGGAAAAGCGACCGTTTTACAGCTAGAACGGTTGGGCTGGGCGCATGCGAGTAATATACAACTCTAGTGCTCTTAGACCGGCTGCGATGTGCCGTGGGAAACGTGACACGCACGTTGCTAAAGTTAAACCGAAAGTCTATATCGGGTTGTCGATATAGAGGTCAAGACGGCAGAGAAGGTGACCGGGGGAGGGAGCGTCGTTTCCATCTTCTTGGTCAGTGACGGACTGCAAGTACCATCGATCATTCTTGATTGCTTCTTCACTCTCTATTTTTAAATGTTTTTTTATTTCATTTTAATGGTGGAAGGGTTATATCTGCTCTCCGAGATTCACAGGAAAAGGAAGGCGAATCTCAGAAGGAAGAAATTAATTTCACTTGCACTTGTTCTATTAGTTCGGTTGTGTTCTTTTTTTTCGTGAAAGAAAAAAGTTACATCAAGGACTTACGGCTGGAAAATATATGATTTTCTACAACTAAGTTTGTAGACTTCTTGATCGCGCAAACGCAATCAATCTTCTTCGTTCAGTTATGTCACCGTAAGAACACATCTACTTCAAATTGAATGTCTGTACAAGTACTAAAAGTTTCCATAGATAAACAGAGATAATAAATTTAATATACTAGCGGAATGTTGAATCGATGTAATTTATTCTGTTTCCGACGCAAAGTGAGTTGATATAAGCGGTAGGCGTAAACCGTCTTGATACTTGCTGCAACCCACTGAACTAGTTTTTCATCTTGGGGTTGAAACAAGTCATTGGTAAAAGTCATCTTCACTGCTCTTAGTTGTAGGCTAAACCCCGTGCGATTTATTGGCGCATTAAAAGTTATGGCAGCTATTTAAAGTGACATATCTGTTAGTTACTCGTTTTAGGGTTTAAACAACCGATTTTGCCGAAAGACAACGACATAGCACAAATATGAAAGGCGGTGATAGATACTCGAGTAGTTGACGCAAAACGTGTTCCATTTATGGAGAATATGATTATATAATAATATGTACATTTTACATTGGAAGATGTTAAGAACTTAAAAAATAATAACTGCATACTGAAGTGAAGAAAACATTGAACGTCGCATTTTCTATGCTATGAATAAACCGGTCCTCTGTTATGAAAGCGATTAAAACCATATTTTTAATCCCTGTCGAGTAATTACAAACCTCCCTTCTTTTACACAATTTGCGTTTCTATCACATCAGCAGATCTTTCGACGCAAAACGTGTTCCATTTAAGGAGAATATGGTTATATAATAATATGTACACTTTTACATTAAAAGATGTCAAGAACATAAAAAAAAAAATAACTACATACTGAAGTGAAGAAAACATTCTACGCCGCATTTTTGATGCTGTGAATAAATCGGTGCTCTGTTATGAAAGTGATTAAAACCATATTTTTAATCCCTGTCGAGTAATTGCAAACCTCCCTTCTTTTACACCATTTGCGTTTCCATCGGATCGGCAGATCTCGTGGTAATATACGGCGGTGAGTGATCGATTAGAACGATCTCTAGCGATTTCTGCAGCGACGAGAGATGTTTCTCGTTTCTCGCCCGTTCGGATTACAGTACAGAGATCAGCGCCTAAGTTTGTCCGATCTCTCTCTATCTCCCATCCCGAGAGGCGTACGTACTAATCTGTTTTTAATCGCAGTCGGACACTTCGCCGCGATTATACCATAGCGGTGGTATTACAGATACGTACCGGCGGCTCGATATAACAAATCGAGAGCTTGGTCTCTCGTGGCAATCGACTTTCACGAGGTTTATAGCGGAAAAGGAACAGTTCGAGGGCGAATGAAACGTTAGAACGTTAGGCGGTACGGTACCGCTGATGCAGGCGTATTAGTACTTACTACATAAAGTACCAATCGCACAACTCGTGCGTACACGCTTACATATATAGTATAGCGTGTAGAGGCATCCAGCTTTTTGTTGGATCGCCGGATCGATCAAACGCTCTCCTCTGTGCGGACAGTCGAGAGATCATCGGGATGCGAATTCTCTCGATATCTCGATTCACCTGCCTACTGTAGTACCCGTGGCTTCCTTGCTTCTCTATATATCCCTCGCTTTGATCTTCGCGGAGGTAAATATAAAAAGAAACTACTTGTTTGTGTCGTTGGGCAAACGATATAGTGATTAGCCTACTAAGCAACCAAGAAACGGTACATTCGACATCAAGTCTGAATCTGATGTTCGGAAGGGATGAGCGCAGTCAAATCGTAGGATAATGAAAAGCCGAAGAGCGTTTTTATTGATCAACCATGTACTATCAGCATTTGCCTTAAGGGCTTACACCTGAGTAAAATTTAGAAAAAAAAAGATTTTTTTTCTACAACTGAAAAAAAAAACAATTCAAAGAGCGCATGACACGTGATCCTATAGCGATTATAACTGTCTGAAGTTGGCTTCATGTCAAAGCCATCAACGACCAATCAGAATGCTAGAAAGGTGGCTTCAGTCTTCGATATTTCGACTTCCGATGAGTCATGTCTTCTTGAAGAAAGGATTCCAAGAAACAGTTTGGATTCGACAGTAGGAATTTTGGCGCGTAAATCAATTAACACAAGGGTAATAATTTTTTTTCCTGTATTCAATGAGAGCTACAAAAATAAAAATAATATTTTGACCGTGGAAATTATAGATTATTTTTTCCACTTTCTAATTCACTCTTCAGGCAGCTACAAAAACTGCTAATTTTTTTGCAGACATGACAATTGTATCAGCAGTAAACGTAATTACATGATTATCTTAGTTTTTTTATAGTTAATTGATATTATCATTTACAGATTCGATTTGATTTAATATCAGTTAAAGAAATACCAGTTCAAGTACTATTTGAAAAAAAACTCTATCTATCATGTTTAACATTATGTCTAAGAAACAGTAATTTCTTCTTACCAATCTTATGAAATAGTAATCACTCGGATGTAAGTTTTCGTGTTCCATGTTGAACAGATCAGCGATAGAATACAGTAAAGCCAATCCCTAGTGGGAGATCAATGACTGTGTTCTTGCCTCAGTATAGAGAGCCTTGTCCATCCTTCTGGTTACGCAGATACTTATACGCAGTACCGCAACTTGTCACCGTGACCGGGTCAAGAGCGCTCGCAGAAATTATACAATGGTGCGTGTGTGCAACTCTTGTCGATCGGCAGATCCAACGGACCGAGGATTTTCTCTTCCGTAAATGTTGTCGTTTACCCATTGCTGCCCACGGGGAATGCGCTTCCTGGACAACGAATACGAATTACACACACTGAGAAAAATAGCCCATCCTATTCAAGTTGAGGTCACCGTTCAGCGAATTGCGTGTGCGTATCGCAAGTTAAGGATCGCAGAGACAGAGCAGCATATTTTCCATCGGTACTAAGGTGACAGGTACATAATACTTACTTACTCACCCGCGTTACCTTGTGTCGGTAAAGGCTTGATCACGGTTTTCTAATAGGGTAATATCTTGATTTTTAATTGATGGACGTTTATGGGCAGGCATTAATAGGTCATAATTCAATCCTTGCACCGTTTAGAGAAGTATGATTTAATTAAGTGCTCCTCGTTTTCCTTTGTTTCAACTACGATGGGAAGAAAAAAAAAACAGTTAATTTCATAATTGAACGTGATGCTTTTGTATGCCTTAGGTATTCGTCATTGCCCATTTACGTTATTTTCGCTCGCACTCTTTTCCTTTCATTCGTCTCTTCTTATGGCTGAACATGATATTTCTATGTTTAGACTATTTCTGCTTCAGTATTTCGATATAATTGAATTTCGATGTGTGATGTCTTTTTTTTACGATGAAAAATGAAAGAAAGAGACGAAAATCTATTTTTGGGAGAAAAATGTATTGTATTTCATATCTACGAAAAAACAGCAATTTAAATAACGCGCCATGCGTGGTCTTTCAGTGATTATAACAGTCTGAAGTTGGCTTTGTATCAAAACCATTGACGACCAATCAGAATGCTAGAAAGGTGGCTTCAGGCTTCGATATTTCGACTTTCGATGTGCCATGTCTTCTTCAAGACATCTTTTGTCTCTCAATTTATTCAAAATATTGTTAAGACAAGAATCTTGTCTCGAATTTTTTCAAGATATCTCAAGTCTTGATATATATCTTGTCTTGTGTGGAAAATCAAGACGAGAAATTTTCAATTCAAGGGAAGGTATGAAATGGAGGTGAACCTGGCACGTGTATTACTCTGGAACTATTACTTGAAGACCATGCAAAAATTTTTTCCCACTGAAAAAAAACCGCAATTAGTCAACTATACTGCTTTCACCGTATTTCCGTAGAATCTTCCACACAAATAATTTCGAATCCCGATTTCGATAGAGCAATTATACCGTCCAATCGGCATACAGTAGAAATTCCTCGAGTCTCGTTGAATCAAAGTTTTTTTTCCGTTATCTGCCACTACTAGAAACATAATCGAAAATAAAACTCTCGTTCATTCGTAGGCTTATTCGTAATCTCGTGCCATGGTAAGAAGCTGCGGAGAAGCATAGAGGGATAGAAAGATTTATCGTGGTTAGATATATCGACGGCGATCATCGTGCGCCTTTGGCGAAGCGTGCCGTAACGTACATACACCGCGAGAGACTTCTAGCAGTAGTTTCAAGGGGATTTTCAATTAGATGAGCGCGAGCCTTATAGGATTATAGGAAACTGCGCGTTTCGATACTGTGCGTGTACACAGCGATGAGAAATGTGTACATACACGGATAGAGAAACAGAAGAAGCTGAGGAAAAGAGACCCGCGTCGACGATAAATGCTTCTGGTGAAACGAACGCGTGCAGAGAACTTCATGGAGGCCTTTGCACGGTAGAGGTCGCTGTGCGGGCCACTGCGAGTCCATCTTCCGATCCGATATGAAGATACTTCGAAAAAGGAATTCAAGTGATGCATGGCCACGCGCAATCGATCTATGATTTTTCCGGTTGGCGCAAACCTATAAGACACAATGACTACGAATGGTAATTTACATTCTCGTCATCTATGCCTCATGTTTTGCATCTACGCATGCGTACGATGTGACATTTGGGGTCGAAGTTATTGACGCACTTGAAAGGAACTTTCCTTCGATTTATTGGAATAGCATAATGATATGGATCTATATTATCTACATTATTCCCCGCAGTGTGATAAAATCATGGAATTTATTACGGCGGTCGGTAATAGAGGGAAAATAAATTTACAATGATTTTTGCTTTATGGACACAAACAAACTTTCTAGAACGCGCAGTCGGAAGCAAACATGTGCCGTTTTACTTGCTTTCTTCATCATTACCCTAGCAAATGAAGATGATACATTAATAATAGCAAAATTAAAAGATAATTTTTTCGATCATTCAGTTTTTTCCGGGACTTTATTTCTGAACAACAGTTCAATTTTTCAATATAGAAAATTAAACAAAGTACGATTTGCGAAAGCAGTTTATCATCGAACTCCCTCAATCAATTCGTCTCTTTATGTATAATTCGTTCAACGCAATATAGCGGTGTCTTAACCACACAAACTACGCATCGAATGAGATACTTTTTTTCCTCCTCAGTGTTGACTAAAGTTACGAGAAAGATCAAGATCAAAATAAAATGCCAAGATGTTTACTTCACAGAGGAAAGTAAATTTCCGGGTATGTCTGTAGGTGTTGTTCACTCTGCTTCTATAATAGTACATACAACCACGACTGTTGATAGTTTACCGGCTGAACGGAGCCACAGTCGCATATCGCACCGAGACATGCCTGCCACAAAGGGTACGAATTCTTTTTCTTTGTCCCTTCAGTACTTTTCTCGGCATCCTTATAGTTATCGTGGAATTCTTATGGAACGCGAGCGCGCGAGCCTCTCGACCGGTCCATATTCGCAGGATGTGTTGTGTACAGCGACATAACCACGTCGACATAAGGCACGACATCAAAGTGCACGGGCTGCAGTGTTGTTCCGTAATAATCGGATTCGGTTTCACTTTTTACTGGGAGCACTAGCGCGGATCTTGCAGAACATTGTTAGACTCGTCTCAGCAACCTCAGCAAGCTGAAGCTAAAGCAACGCCGTCAACCTCATGTATGGTCGCGGAGTACACACAGAGGGCGCTCTGCGAATCCGTGATCCAGTTTCCGTTGGCACGCGCGTTAGCTATATATATTAACAACAGTAGCAGCAGAGATGAGTAGGGAGATTGCCAATGGAGCGATATTCTTGAGGCAAATTGAGTTGCCGAACTAGACCCATCTTTTTGATTGGTCGAATATATATAGATATACTCGACGTAGTATCGTCGAAAAAGTCCTTTTTTCAGTCTAGGGAGAAAAAAATTGACTTTTCAGCCTAGGGAAAAAAAACGACTTTTCAGTCTAGGACGAAAAAGTCCTTTTTCGGCCTAGTGCAAATTTCAATTTCAATTTTTAAGACCTTGCACCCCCATGCGAGCAATGCAAGGTCGAGTCTTAAAAAAAAAAAATTGTCAAGAAAACAAACTAAGAGACGTCTTGAACTTCGGACCTTCTGAATACGAGTCTGCTACTCTGTCCGCACGACCGCCGTGCATTTCTGGAAGTAAAAATCCGTTACCCAAACATGCTTATCTGAAATACTTGAACGCGAAAAAAAAATATATACATCCTCGCAGCAATAAATACGTCGCTGCGAAGATATATCCATTGAATTACGAATAAACGCTGAAGAAATAAAAAATAAACGGGAAGAAATTCGTTCGGTGTGGGAGTGAACTGGCGTACGTCTGTCGGGCTGATGATCGTTTTTTAATTGATACGTGTAAAAAAAGTACAAACGTAACTTGAAAAATGTACAAGTCTAATAGAATCTTTGTTAGTGTAAGTTACAAGTTTTATGAAGAAACTTTTTGTGATATTCCTCCGTATTTGGCGTATAAATATACGTGTTTATAAAGAACGATGAATTGGTGGTTTTGACGAGTCAATAAAATGTTCGATTTTCTGTGTATCGATACCTGTTTTCTCGATATATTGCAGAATCGATAGACGATACGATACGATACAATACCAAATATCGATACTTTCCGACGATCCGACATCGCTAGTTGTCGGACACGTGATCCAGTTTCCGTTGGCACGCGTGTTTGCTATATATATCAACAACAGTAGCAACTAAGCAATGTTGCCATAGCGCCTACTCCTTAGATACTCGATCCTCGCAATTCCCTTTTATGAATTTAATCGCTGACATCGACGACTCGACCTGCACTCTTGTGGATCGCGATTCCAATACTTCCATAAGTCCTCGCACGTCAATTTGTAACCATTACGAAGTTATGCAGCGATTACTCGTCGATAAAATACTCACTTCGTTTCGCGCGCCACGTCGTTCAACAGAACGACTGGTGGTAAAATGCGTTCTTCTGTCATGATTACCTCTTAGCTCATATGGGATCATATCAAGATTTACCTTGTACGAGTAAATACGCAAATCAAAGTATGTTAGTATACTGATCGTTATCTCTATAGACTCTAAAATAGTTTCAATGAAATGAATATAGCGAGAATTAATATCGTGTTATTATAGAAATTGAAAGTGAACGTGTGATAATATGTAATGTGATAATAATCTTCCTAGATTTTCATTATTGCCGATATTATCTACAAGCTTTTTATTACCTCGTGTAAGCGATATTTATTAGTTTTATTTACCTGTTTATTGATCTAAGGGGCGACGAGGTATATTGACTTTTGACCTTTTTTCCCTTGTAGATCTTTCCTCACTTCATTTTTCAACGCAATCTTTTTTATTTTCATTAGGATCAACGTGTTCGCTTCGCTTGCACTCTTTTCCTTTCATTTCTCTGTTCTTATGGGTAAATATGAAATTAACATGTCAACGTTATTCATAATTTTACGTGTCTCTATTTCTGCTTTACTGTTTCGATATAATCGACTTCCAATGTGCCATGTCTTTTCTCTAAGAAGAAAGATGACAGGAAAAAACAGAAGATCTATTTTCGGAAGAAAAATGTATTCTATTTCGCAACAGCGAAAAAACAGCAATTTAAAAAGCGCGCCACGCGTGATACTGCAGCGATTATAACGGTCTGAAGTTGGCTTTGTATCAAAGCTATCGACGACCAATCAGAACAGTTGAAAACTGTCTTCGGTTTTCGATATTTTCTATTTTCAAACAAAGTAGATCGACATTAGCGTTCCATTAGAATTTCCTCTTTAGCAATGTAGTTTTACAAATTTTATGACAGCACATGAGACATTTCTCAATTTATAACCATAAAAGCAGTTTGCGCATTGCTTTATTTCCTAGTAGTAATACCTATTCAACAATAACTACAAACGAGATAAAATACTAATTATGTTTATTAGTGTACATTGTTATTTTCTTAGAACAATTTCTCTGAAGTCTGTGATTAATGGGCCATCGAACTGGTTCCTCATCATCAGTTTGATGTATTTAGATGTATCTGCCGACCACGACCCTCATTGTCATGTAGAACGAAAAAACATTTAGCACATACTGCGGAAAAAAAACAAGGGAACAAATATATCCAAGTTCGCAACAATGAATTTTTGTGTGCACAACGAAAATAGTCGTACCTGTCCAAATAGGTTAAGGGACAATTTCGTACGCGTTCCCCACAAGTTGAAAGCTATCGATCTCTGACTCATTTGCATCACGATCAACATGTTTTTTCTCAGATTCGACGACTTACCGAAAGCTGACGGTTGATACATTGCCCATGACAGACTTTCAGCCTTAACATAAATATATTTAAGAAATATTATACGAAAAATAAATAGTATTTCTTCTGCGTAAAGGAAGTGTTGTTTTGGACCAAATCTTTTTTATCCCATATTTCATCTCAGGATACTCAAAATGCTTCAAAACGTCGAGAAAAGTGATTTGTAGGAAATGTGTGTGTTTGTCGGATTCGTGTTAGCACAATGAAAATTTACAAGATATCGGCCCGAAATTTGGTACACAAGAGAATTTTGGCTTGAAAAATGCTATATTCAAATTTAGCGCTTTTTCGTTAAGTGGCTAAGAAATTATGAAATATTAGATATTTCCTTAAATCATTTTAAATTTTTTTAAAATATTGGGCTCAAGTTCGGTCTAAGAATGGACGATTATAGACTGATAATTGGGACCAAATTTCGTGGTAATTGATTGATCCATAAAAATTTTATCGAAATTTTAATTTTTCGAATTTTCTGAAAAATATGTATTCTCGTTCTGCTATAAGTTCAGCTATTGAATATTGTCCAAGTTAGTTAGAAATTAGTAATGAACGTAATTAATTATACAACGAAGCTTCCTTCACAGGGAAGTTAAATATATTAATTGGTAATAATAAATAAGAATAAAACAGAAAAGCTACAAAAGCTAGAAAGCTCTTTTATGAATTGTCAAAAGTTTCTTCGAAACTCACCATGTCAGTAAGATCATCCGAGATCCATGCATATGCAAAAAATTTCAGAGCTGCACCCAAAGTTACGGTGAAGGATAACGACAGCGTCGCAAAATTGTGGAACTAAAAATTTTAAAAGCTGTACAATTACAGGGGTTATGCTTGATTTGGATATAAAAATTACTTTGTCAATCAGGAAAACAGATACCCGACGTTATATATGTCATTATTAATTATAATTATTACATCAGATAAACGTAGGGCCGCTGCAGTAATAACGATAATACCAAAACCTAGAACCTTCAGAATCACCAAACTTATAGCCCGTTCTGTTTCCTTCACGAACCTAATAAAACCAGAATATTATTTTTTATTAATTAAAGAACATTGTCAGTGGCCATTTCTAGGAATAATATTCTTATAATTATGATTAGTTATATATCCATTATTATTATTATTAATAATAATGGATGTGATTGTGGCGGATATTTTGCAATGATTTTTGTGTTTCTTTCGGCACTGTTCCAATACTAATTATAGTAGTAGTGGTAGTAATCGTTCTTTATTGACAATACATCTACATAATAATAATAATAATAATAATAATAATAATAATAATAATAATAAAAATAATAATAATTTATGTACATTATAAATTATACGACATTGGAAATTGGCCATCGACCGAACTCCTTAAACCACCTAATTATATATTGGTAGATAATCAAGAATAACCGAAATATAACCCGGAATGGACCATTGGATATCGGTTCTACACACTGAGAGAAATCGGACATGGAGCTAACATTCACTCGAAAAGTTGAGGCACCGGTGTAGGTTGGTCTCATTGAAATAGAAGTTGAGTTAACTTCTGAAGTTGGTTCAACTACTCAGTGAGGTTATATATGGCCAACGGTATAATAAAGTCGAGTCAATCGCTCTCAAAGTGGTTAAGCCAACCTCCATTATGTTGGATTAACCAAATTGGCGTTGACTCAAGTTTGTTCCAGGCGCTTGACTCAACTTCATCAATTTTTTCACCGTACATAACTTCGCTGAGATTTTGATCTAACTTCATGAAATTGAGTCAACTTCTAACTCATTGAGCTAACCTCTATTTCATGGGAAAGTAAATTCGTCATTGAACGACGCTTTATCAATTGGCAATTGGGAAATTGGCCGATTTCTCTCAGTGCAGATTCGCTAGCGTTACGATGATTTCCGATCGTAGATCATGTTCATTGAATGCGTGAGAAGCATTGTTTTTATATCGTGTAATATACCAACCTCAGCATTTTTTTGTGTTTCTCGACACAATCACGAAACTGAAGGGGATTTTTTACTTTACGGAAGTCCTCGCTGAGGAGCTCAAATCTTGCCGTTGAGTACGAAACGATCATTGTAACCATGTAATCATAGGTCAAATACACGATAGTCTGGAGAATCATTGAAAACTGGAGCACGTAAACAAATATTCGAGCGCCCAGTGGATCGGTGGAAAATGGGTACCAGGCTTCCACGGGAAATCTTTTTCCCGTTGTCAACCACCCGCTTCCATTTATCAACGTCCCCCCTATTACAACTGAACCATACACACACTGATATCCCAAATATCGTTTAATGTATTTTTGGTAAACAATCTTTTCGTTGAATTTTGCGCATCTCATGAATTCAGTGACTTCATGAGTTAGGATCTAAAATATGGAGATCCTGCAAAGTTACGTCTGATATTGTCAGAAATGTAATATGCTTAAGTTTTCTCTTAACTTGCCTGGAATCGTGGCCAATGAATTGTCACGAGAATCATTTGCAGAAAACAATCCATACGAATGCTGATTATATACGATGTGGTTGAAAGATCTTCGGGATCTTTTATCTCTTGTACAATTCGACCGGTCAAACATACAATAGCTATAATATTGAATAGGAAAATGATCAACCACATTAAAGTGTTAAACGCTAACCAAGAACGACTAATTTTTGGATCTGGAGGCCATGTCAAGGTCACTCTACCGAAGATTCTTAGGTATTTAATGTATTGATTAGGATCCATTTGAAGCACTTCACGATCCGTGCACTGAGTTATTCCTGTTCGTAGTGTTGTTCAGGTGGAAAGTCATACTCTAACAGAAAAATACCATATCCGAACAACGAGTAGTCGTGAGACTCTTAATGAGTGTATAATAGCGTGTTTACTCGCATCAGGCTAGGATCAATATATATGCCAGTGTTTAAGCGATATACTTTTGCTTTTTTTTTATCCTGAGGGAACAGTAGACGAAGGGTATGAGTTTTGTCTGATTTTACCTTTTGATAAACGACATGGAATATTTGTCTTGCATAATTGCGTCAACTTAAGACCTGATTGCTATCGTGTTTGGTGGTTGAACTGAATATCAGAAATTGCGGGATAGCATGTCGGAAAACTGTTTGGTTTTGGATTATACATTATTCATTATTGGTGTAGATGAAGAAGTAATGCACAATTAATTTGTAGAAATAAAGAAATATCTTTGAGTTAAATGTAATGTTTTTGGAATTTTCGAAAATGTTTTTGGAGTTTTTGAAAATGTTTTTGGAGTTTTTGAAAATGTTTTTGGAATTTTCGAAAATGTTTTTGGAATTTTCGAAAATGTTTTTGGAATTTTCGAAAATGTTTTTGGAGTTTTCGAAAATATTTTTAAAATTTTCGAAAATAAATTTGAAATTTTCAGGAAATGTTCTTAGAATTACCAGAAAATGTTCTTCAAATTTTCAGAAAAACGTCGAAATTTTCGATAAGTGTTCTTAACGTTCCTGAAAAATATTCTTGAAATTTTCAGAAAGTTTGAAGTGTTCTTGAAATTGTCTAAAAATATTTTCGAAATTCACGAAAAGTGTTCCTGAAACTTTCCGAAAATGGTTTCAAATTTTCGTACGAACATTTCACTGGTTACCACGGCAAGGCATAGAAAAAAAAAAAAAATTAGTGACGTCAAATACACTATGAAGTGAGCCGTATTGCCTCATATACAAGAGCGCTCCCGCATTTCACACAGAATTATGTGCCGATATTACTCGTGCTGGCGAGAGGCTGTTGTGGCTGCCGTTTGTGCGCGTGGGTACTACAGTAGTGGTATTAGCCACAGTCGCAAGCGGAGCCAGCGATTATAAATCGTCGACAGTTGAGTAGGTTCTCCACGGGCAACCGAGTCGGCGGTTGGCTTCCACCTCCTTTCCGAACACCATTCGCACAGCAGTAGCACGAGACCGCGGAGAATATTCCATATTTCAGTAGTTGTAATAATAATGTCGGCATTAGTCTATAGTTTCGCGGGGATTAACGGTGTCAGGGCGTCGAGCTAAATCAAGCCGAGCCCGTTGCCGAGATATTGTTCACTTCGGTAGCCGTTCGCCGAGTCCTTGATTCACAACAAGTGCAGTACTTGGCTTTTATCCATCCACTTCCAAACTTCAGCTCCAATTCGATGGGAAGGATAAGAAAAACACTGAAATGCAACATCAGTTTTCTCAATTTTAATTTCATAACCCTGCCAAATACAATAATAATAATAATAATAATAATATTAATAATAGTAGCAATAAAATATAGTAATGTAATAATAATGATAAAAATAACATAGGGATAATGATGATAATGCATAATAATATTATGTAAAATATGTAACTATTATTGCGAGAATGTTATAACTACTGATAAGTGCTTTTTCGTGCTACGTGTGTCTGCGTGTGTGAAAGTGATTGTTGTTTATGTTTGTGGAGATGAACGTGAAATGTATCTGCACAATTGCAGATAGGCAATGAAATATATCCGGTCGTTTATTGATTATAATTGTTTAACCTGTTGAATACAGAAATCGCAATTTTTCTTCACTTCCGACGTTACAAAATCACGTCCTTGGACATACGACGTTATCGTATATAAATATATATAATTTCGTGCGCAATATATATTTCACTATTTTCTTTTCTTTCACTTTTTTTTCTTTCTTATATAACGTTTTTTTTTTTATTATCGGGCTTGAAACGTCGTCAAGGGCCCAGAACGCAGCTTTCGCAATAAATAAATTATCCAAATAAAAAACATCGATGGATAACAAGTGATAGAGTGATTACAACCACAATTTACAATAATATATATATTTATATACTTAATAATGAATCCTCTAGTACGGCTAATGAACCTCCCCGGTATAGTCATGGGCCGGCGGCCCACTGCAAAGCAGCTTTTCCTTTCATACTCGTTTTTTTTTTGTTTCCACAATATTAACTATGATATACTAAATTTACGTCGTAAAAAGTTAGAGTAATGCCTCCGTTTATATTATGAGTTTAATATATTATTATTGTTCTACATTATTGTGCCTATTTAACATATACAATATATATTATTCTTAACAATTAATAGTTTGCAGCGCGCGGTCTTCATTGCATCTGATCTTAAGGTAGTTCGGTCGCTTGATGTTAATTTTGCATGAGTTCGAGAGAAATGAGAGAAAATTGTGAATACTTTTCAGTGACATAAAATTTTTTAAAATTCATGCACATTAAAGGTGCTGAAAAGAATCTTTTTACATCGTTGTAATTTCAAACTGTTATTAACAATTTAATCAAAATATCAATTTATCAACCCATTTCCCGTAAACTGACGTTTTCGTTTTAGTAAAAATGATTCGTTAACTTTCCTGAATACGCATACATTTTTTTAGATTCTGTAATTCGCTTTGAATTTTTGTTATATAGGCTCATTGTGTAGAAACACAAAATTTGAAGCCAATTAAAATTTTTTTTTAAATTTATATGTATTCAGAAAAATGAACCAATTATTTTCCTGATAACAATAATTAGGTTGCCGGGAAATTTGTTTATTTATGAATTTTTTCATTGAATTGTTAATAACATTTTGGCATTAATATTATGCAAATGATTCTTCTTAGTAACTTTAACATGCTTGATTTAAAAAAAATTGTATACCAACGAGAAGGATTTGCAATTTTCTCTCTTTTTTATCGAACTCATGCGAAATTAACAGCGACAGAACTACCTTAATTCTGTATGTATTTATGTCTTTTCCCTAATGCTGTACGTCAGCTATCCCGATAGCATATACCGCGCGCCCCACAGCGTAGAAATCCGTGCGAGATCCGAGAGAGAATTACTGGCCCCCATTGATTACATTACAAAGAGATAAACGATAACTATTTGCGTTATTTACCGCAGCTGCTTTAGCAGCCTCATAATAAAAATAAAAATAAAAAAAAACGATCAAAGATAAAATAATGCGAGAAAACTAAAGGACATTTTGACGAAATTTACACACTATTTACACGAGCTTACAATTTAATAACGTTACTTACGAGCTAATAGTTTCACTTAACCCCTACGTACTTTTTTTCTTTATAAATTCGATCTACGTACGTATCAATGTGTCGTACGATTAAACACGCGCGGGTGTAAGTCTGACAAAGCACCAAACAAATTTGAGCACTCTTGGGGTGTGTCGTCATAGACCAGGCGAAGGAAATAATTAATCAATGTAACATATTAATTCTGGCTATGCGTCAGCGGCAACTATATATTGGCGTGCTTACTGGCCCTAAAAAATGTCCACTTCGGGAGAGCGAGAACAAATAATAAAAATATTTTTGGGTTATTCCACTAAATATCGGACGAAAATCTAATTTTCAAATTTTTCGTGCTTTTTTCATGATGAGATTTACTATCGTTTACGGCATCGTCCGTTTTAGTTTTCAATTGAAAATTCAAACCTTACATTTTCACGTCTTGACAAAATCTAAAGGACTATTTTTCATCGGCAATTTTCCGAATTTTCCGAAAAAAAGTTCACGTTCATACTCGACGATAATGTCAAATTTAAAATTGAGAAAATAACTTTCGAAAACCCTTTTTCAATGCTAGCCCATTTTTTTATGAACTTAATTTTTTTCTCGATTAATTCAGAAAATTTTCCTAAAAATCCTCATTTTTTTTTCTCTAAAATTTCGTCGAATGTGAAGATACATTTGTTTCGGAAAATCCGGAAAATTACCGACGGAAATAGAACTTTGAATTATCCCCATCAGATTCAGGAAGTCATTAAAATTCAAAGTATAAATTTCCAGTTGAAAACTAAACTGGGCGATGTTTCCTGTGGGAATAATGAGCGGAAAATTCCAAATTTGGGCTTTTTCTTCATTTCAGTATTCTAAATCGAATCATGAAAAAAAGGTCACAAAAAAGATCAAAGCCAGATTTTCATCCGCTGTTTAGTGGAATAATCCATTTCAAAAACAAAAAGAAAAAAAAAAAAAAACAAGATTGCGGGAATGTTGGGAAACCGCTCGCAAATCTACATGAATTCTAGAACGAATTCAGAACCATACTATAACGTGTCATTGTGCAATCAAGTTGAGACAGTCGTGTCGACGTGTCGAAGTCGTTAAGTTGTAGTATTGTGTATATATATCTGTATATATATATGTATATATGCCACGTTATATCGGAGTAGTTGAAGCCGCGGGCGAAACGCGATTCTGTAGCACTCGAAGCGAAATGAAAGCGCAAACGCGCACTCCGATCGTGCTTTACGATCGAACGATTCGTGCACTCGATGGAACTCGGGTCCACTGTACCATTCAACACTGTTAAGAATATTTGAAAAATTATTATATGTACTGGAAGTGTTTTTGCAGATACGTTATATTAAATTTTCTTTATTTATACAATATATATGAATATTGTTTAATATACAGATATGTTGTATAATTCGAAAGTTATATTATAACCACAACTTTTAGGAAGTGTTTAGTATACTGTATATTAATTTTACAACATTCGTATAGTATGTTTGTTAATATTTGTAAATTAAATTTAATATAAGTGTATTCGCAAAAAAGCTTCTAGTACTTTGTACCAATTTTCGTACAAAAATTTTCAACAGTGCACAATTTCTCACGTTCGAGTGGTCGAAAAGAGAGACTTTTCACATTTGTCTATAGCGGAATTACCAGAAGCTAACAATCGTCGTAATCGATAGAGTTATAATAATCTAGTGTGTAAACGGAATCGTTTGAGTTTAAATTGACGTTGACGTCGATTCATTATAATGATATTGTACGTGATATATGAACGATCCGGTAGACAAACGATATAGACAGCCGAACCGTGACGTTTTTAGCCGTCGAGTTATTATTGAAAATTGACTGCTTCACCTCGATTGGTTAGTTGGTGGCTAACGCGTCTCTTAAGGCACTTGAAATGCTAATTTACCTAGGTGAGGCCTTAGAAGAAAGCCGTTATTTTATTCAACCGGTCTTTCTTTACCAGTGACAACCGGAAAATCGGCAACACTTGCTATCCATTCACGAATTTTCTATGGTTAATTGAATGAGAGCAGATTTTCAGAAATACTTGAAATTTCTTTGTCTCTTCTACGCTTTTTTTTGTTAGTGGCGAAAAGAGAACTTTTTCGAATTTAATAATGAAAATTTATCTGATTGCTTTTAGTTGTTGATGCGTTTGAAAGTATATTTCGAATGCGAAAGATTAATTGTTGCTCATGTTTATTGCATCTCGAATATTGATTTTTCATCAAAGTACTTGATATTCCAAATCGATCCTTTTTTTACGATTATCTGTGAACATGGCTATTTATTACAGCACAGTGATTATTGCTTTTCGTTATTGATGCATTTCAAAGTAGATCTTGTATGAGAAAAATTCATTGTTACTCACGTTTATTGCATCTGAAATATTGATTTTTCATCAAAGTACTTGGAGTCGAAATTGATTTTTTTTTGTTAACGATAAAATGCGACGGCTATTTATTGTAGCAAAGTGCTAATTGCTTCTGTAAAACATGCAATTAAAACAACGCAATTCGGATTGAGTTTTTAAATCGCCTTTGACAGGCTCCATTACTGAAACCCTTAAAAAAAAAAAAATAACAAGGCCGAGGTAGGATTCCTCAAGCGGCCTTGAAAGTTCGGAGTGCAAGGAATACGACGAAGAGTCTCAATAAAGAAAGAAGTCCATAAAGTTGAGAAAAAGTGGCGAAGAGCGAGGAGCGAGAGAAAGGTCTCGCGGAATGTGCGAGTAATGGAATGCGCGATTACCGTGGACGGATTCGAGGGTCTCTTGTGCTCGGGCAAACAAGAAGAAGGGCTCACAGATGTTGAATTTCTGTTGCTATTCCCCCCCTCCCCCTTCTTTCATTCAAAGTACATTTCGATATTTATCGAATGAGAAAGAAACATTTGGAAAGTCGGATCGAAAGTGCAAATTCCTTGGAGCATCTTAATGGTCCCTGCAAAGCCTACTTTTCTTGTCGACAATCTTTCTCCTCGCTATCTCTTAACTTCCTCTTCCTTTGGTAACCGCCTCATTCTTTTGGACTGGTTACCATTCGAGAGAAAAATTGTTTGTGCCTTAAGGTCCGAGAGATCACGAATATTCAAGCAGTGGATGACGATGATCGAGGATCTTGTCAGCTCTCAACGTCGACCGACATTTCTCATTGCTGCGAGGGTACGGAATCGCCTCGGGTTACCACCTGGACAGGCCAAATAGCCCCGAAGGAGGTCCGCAACCGGGAACAGCGTATTTAAGGTAGTTCTGTCGCTTGGTCTTCATTTTGCATTAGTTCGAGAAAAATAAGACGTAATTGCAAATACTTTTTGGCTTTATA
Source organism: Tromatobia lineatoria (assembly GCA_949699805.1). NCBI lineage: Eukaryota > Metazoa > Arthropoda > Insecta > Hymenoptera > Ichneumonidae > Tromatobia > Tromatobia lineatoria. Next base: position 12,140,478 of record OX453050.1, read on the forward strand.
AAGATCTAAAAAAATTCCTGCATATTGGAAATACTCAAAAGAATCATTTTGCATAATAATAATTCCAAAATGTTATGAACAAATTGATTAAAAAATCCTTTGCCAACTAATTTTCCGGCAGACTAATTTTTTTTATTACGTAAATGATTTTTTTTTAAATAAATACTTATGCATTTTTCCAGATTTTTAAATCCGCTTTTAAATCCGAATTTTGGGGTTTTTCACATTTATTCAATAAACATTATCGGAGAGAAAAGTTGGGTTTTTGAAAAATTTGTTGAATAATTTTTTTTTTTTTCATGAATTTGTCAATCACATTTTGGAATCATTGTTATGAAAAACTAATCTTTCCAGCACCTTTAATAAGCATGATTTTTTTCAGATTTTCATACCATCAGTGATGTGTGCAATTTTTTCTCATTTTTGGTCAACTTATGCGAAATGAACACTAAGTAACAGAAGTATCTTATGGTAGTTTTTTTCGTTGTGCAGTGTGAACCCGTTTGTGATTGAGAGAGAATTGAGATGAATTGTTCACAAATTGTGTATTTTTTAAAGCGCTCAAGCTGTATTTGCGAATCTACACTCTTGGAAAAGTCAGAAAGTTGTTATGCATAAGCTCTTCAATTAAATTTAATGTCCAATGGTGATGTAAAATTTAGGTACTTTTGCGATGAAATTAGAGCAAATTATTAAAATTACTGTACCAAAAATGAATTTCAAATCGCAATTTGTATAGTAATTCCAAAATAAATTTAATATCGCATTTGTAAAATCACGTTGCGAGTTAATTTCTCAAATAATACATATCTTTTTCATTCATTTATTTATAACTTTTGGAATTTGTTGTGAAAGATCAATCTTTTTAGTACTTTCGATATGCTTGATTTTTTTAGATTCTTTTTCCAACGAGATTCTCTTGATTCTTTCCGAATCTTATGCAGGGTCACACGGTCCTATGAAAGGTCGACCTTAAGGTAGTTCTGTCGCTTGGTACTTATTTCGCAGAAATTCGAGAAAAATAAGAGAAAATTGCAGGTACTCCTCGACGATATAAATTTTTTTGAAAATTCATGCATATTGGAAGTAATGAAACAAATCATTTCGTATGATAATAATTCCAAAATTAACAAATAGATAAAAAAATAAATAAATGAACCCTCCGGAAACCCAATTTCATTCAAATAAAAATGCTTCGCTCTTTTTTCTGAACACGTATGAATTTTTGTCAGATTTTTAAAATTTGCTTCGCATTTTTTTTTATAGGATAAATGAGTGGAAAAACACAAGATCTAAAACAAATAGAAAAATCTAAAAAAATTCATAATTATTCAGAGAAATAAACGAATCATTTTCGTAGTAAAAAAAATGAGGTTGCTGGAAAATTTGTTGATTAATGAATTTTTGAATTATTTTGTTCACAACATTTTGTAATCATTATTATGCAAAATGATTATTTTTAGTATCTTTAAGAATGTTTGACGATTTGAATAACATCGAGAAGTAATTGCAATTTCCTCTCATTTTTCTCCAACTTATTCGAAATAAATACCAAGCGAAAGAACTACCTTAACGCAAGACGCCCGATCAGCAGCGAAATGCTCGAAGATAAGATCTTGCACCTCTCTTCGAGCCAGACACAAAATGAAATGCCGGCACCTCGTACGAATTTGATAAGATGCCCAGGAATCGATAAGAAGAAGAAGAAGAAGACGAAGAAAAAAACCCAGACGAATGGAGTGCAAGCACGCGGAAATTCGCAAGACTTAAGGCACTACAGCAACGGACTTATTTAACCATTTCTACTGACGCGAATTTTTTTTGCGCGAAATCTTAAACTTTAAAAGGCACTATTTTCTATTCGAGTTACATATTTCTACGGATATATGTTCGTGTGTGTTTCTGTGAATGTGTAAACATATATTGTATAGTATATAACAGCGTAACAATGTTAATTCGTAAAACTTGGATTCGTTATTTCGATCTTATACATAGAGGTTTACGAGATAAACTGGCTCTAGCATATACTGGCATCTTGTTCCATCTTCACGAAGTTTATATTCTTTTTCTTTTTTTTTTAATGCTATTAAACTTAATGCGTATTACTTGTGCATTACTCCGTGTATTTATCACTCTCGCGCTTTCTTACTTATCAAATTTTTTCAGAAACTTTTCGCTGCTATGCTGCGTGTATTGCCTCGACAAAACCTTATAAACTGTACATAGTCTCCGCTGCAAAAGCAATGAAGCGTTTTTCTATTAACTAAACGAACGATTGTGCGCTATCAGTGATTTTTTAAAGGTCGGAATCTGATGAATTTGAGGCGTTTGAGTGACCCAAAAAAGTCATACGAACAAAAAGTCTGTAAATGATATCCTTCTTCGAATAAACTTTACATTTGAACCTCATTGAGTACATACAAAAAATTATAATTGTGCGATTTTACAAAGACATGAAAAATGTAAACTTTTTACGCTGTCGTGGCTCAAACTAGTGATCTAATAAAATTTAATTTCAGTGATCGATATCTCATTTTATCTGTCAAAGAGTTCATTCTGGATTGAATATAGGTATTTTTATTTCAGGTCTTTATGACAAAGCTACGCTTTTAAATGCATATATAATTTTTTTTTTAAATAACTAAATAATTGATACAATGAATTTAGTTTTCATTGTATTCTGAATGTACTCTTCGATAGATGAAATAAATTATCGAACACTAAAATTCTATCATTAGTTTGTCCTTGTAGTTACAATAAGTGCGAAATTAAACTTTTTTCCCTTTTTTCTGGTGCACAGTCTTTACAAAATTGCAGAATTTTAATGCTTTTTATCTACTTGATGAGATTTAAGTGTAAGATTTTTCAAAAGAAGGGAATCATTTACAGAATTTTTTTTCTCATGACTTTCTTCAGGTGACTGAGTCCCCTTAAAAGATTCTATTGGGCATATATTTACAGGCGAAGATGCGAGGCTATTTGTAGGTTTCGGCTTTATGCGCAAGCGCTGTATGCGGCATTTATTGCGTTGATATGAGAGAAAAGTGTATTGCTTCGCTAAGTGCGCTTAACTTCTCGGATTGTAATTAATAAATTTCTTTCCCTTTAACTTCATTAAACTGGAACGAGTATTTTTTTTTAAATTCTATTCTCGGACGGGTGCGTGCTCGGTTTATCAATTAAGTAGCACAAAATAGAATGATAAAATAAAAGAAAAGAAATAAATTAAAACGATATGAGAAAGCACTCCGGATTATCTACTTTGGCACCTTCGGGCAACGCTAATACGATTAAAGAGTGTACATCGATAGAATAGTATATGAATAATGAACTGGCTTTATCTTAGACCGATACAAAGCGGTTATTGCTCTGTCTCGAATCCTCCACGAAGGTCGATGTCCCTTCGTACGATTACAGAGAAAAGAAAAGAAAAAAAAAAACAAAATTTCTTAATACTGACTTTTTAACATTTCAACTTGTCCTCCGTATTTTTTTTTAAATTCAAACGACTAATTTCCACAAACGACTTCGTTCAGTGATTGTCCTTACCCGAAACGCGAAATTCTTTGTGCATTCACGAATTATCATACTAATTGCCTATACCGATAATGATGTTTTGTTTTTTTTCGAATTCTTATTTTTATTATTTAATTACGATCACGATCTTTCATTTATTTATTTAACTGAGCATGCTAAGTCCCAAGCTCCGTCACCGGAGTTTTAATATTCTCTGTACAACGCTATAACTATCGTTAATTCATTTATTATATATATTTATTTATTTCCTTATATATGTATATGAATATATATGCATATATTTATATACATATACATTTTCTTACGTATCCTACGTATATATTCTTATTGCGATAATTTACTGGCTCCCATTGATTTACGATTATAACGGTGCTCTAGACTAGTTGAGCGGGCCTTATTGATGATTTCATAAATAAAACGAATCTAAAAAAATTCGAGCAGATCGTCATCTTTGGGAAAACGCGTTTCCAAAGCCGTAGAAATGATATTGGAATGCAAGTGTTTCCCTCAGTGACATAAATAAAGCTCGAGTCTCGACGATGATGGCCCCACTGGCGTTTTAAAGTTTTCTCGCAAGCCTCACCGGTTTTTCTTTTTTTTGTATCGCTTCGTCTCTCTATTTTTCTCCTTTATTAAGCTCTAAGTCTAGTGAACTTTTTTCGTTTTCTTTTTTCCTAGTTTCGCCCAACCCGCGGCTCTTGTCGTTCGATCAGGTCGAAGATTACGACCCGGAGAGTCTGCCGCGAGTGCTGGATCGGCTTCAGGTCCCGAATGTATGAACGTCGCGGTCGTCTAGGATCCGTGAGCGGTCCAGATTGCCTCACCGCTACGTCGCGGTGATGACGACAGCGACGATGACGAGGGTACGTCTCGTCAGTGCCTCTTCATGTGGAGCGACAAATGATCACTCCGCGAAAAAGATCGTTGACACAGATGGCACTTGAATGGCTTTTGGCCTGTGTGCTTGCGATAGTGTCGCGTGAGCTCGTCCGAACGGGCGAATTTCCACGTGCATCCTTCCCACGTACATTGGTAGGGTTTTTCACCTGAAACAAAAATTATAGGGTTTTTTAACGTTTTTATTAAAAAGCTCCCAGTCACAAGATCCCAACACACTTTATATTTCAGATCCTCTCTCGCTTACAGACTCAAACACATATTTCAGAGTTAAATACGATTCTGAGATATTGTATGGGGCATTCCATGACGACTCGATCGAGATCTGGCATCTCAGATCGGTTCCGTAATTATTTATACGAAAGTATTTGTGGAAAAACACGTACCAAATTTTTTTTCGATTTTTTAAACACTTTTCGGCTGAGATATAATTTTAAAAAAAATTTTTAAACCTCCATTTTTCTAAATCTGATTTTTTTTTGCAAAATCTTATAAAACATAATGACATTTTTTAGCCCTATGCGAAGATGGAGGTTTTATAACTGTCAAAGACAAATGTGAACAACAATTCGGAAATAGAATAAAAGATTAGAATACATTTTTAGTATAAAAATAACTAAAGTGATTGAGACGGAAATTTTTATTTCGATGTAATTTGAGTTCTGCTAACGGAACTAGCTTGTCAACTAATTCGTTGATTGCCAACTAATTGATCTGTTGACTCAACCAACCGATTTGCCGCTCTAGATTTGTCTCCGTCACCAACTAGTTTCAAGACCCAATCAATTTTACCGATTGGAGCCTATGCAACCAATTGGTATCCGAATCGGCAAGAAAGAATTCTTTTTTCCCGTGTGCACAGAAATAATAACATTCAGCCCTGCTACATCAATATTTGGATTGGACAGGAGTCATAATAGTTTCAGAAACGAAATTCTTTGCGACTAACCATAAAAAGTTGTCACTATGATTCTGATTAAGTTCCAGTCACTAACACTTGACACATGATATGCTGAAGTGCATCACCAGAACAATTTTTTTCGTTCCGTCCGATGGTTCACAACGGATTACGATTTTAGATTAATCTCGACAAGAAGCCCTAAAATCTTAAGCAAGTTTAGATGCATTTGAATTTTTGCCAATTAAAAAAAAACCCTTACCAAATTGGACAGTTATTTCCCCGAGAGAGAAAATATTTGAGATATCAAATGCCAATTCAATTTCATGTTCACAGTGTGGAAAGTGATTAATTTCATTTCCTCGAAGCTCAGCAACGTCTCCATCAATAGACGAATCTCCAAAGTCCGTATCGCCATAAATTCATCACAACTAAAGTCGAGTAATATCAATCAGCGAGTCCGGGAGTAACGAACGTCGGATTGAACGAGTGTAGAAAAAGTAAATATCGCATGAAAGAGATCTTGGTGGATCTCGGTATTGGATCCCCGTTAAAACTGGGTTCTTCCCATGGGTAATGGGGATCTTAAGTGTGGGCTGTTGGTGGCGATTCGAACTTTGATACTTCGTCTTCGTCGTAACGCTTAAGCTCTAACTCCACGGCGGGTCTCTTATACACGTCGATTGGATCATCGAGTTGTGACCAAGCTGTTTCATCGGATCGGAGTGAGTGCCGATCGAGGGGAAAAGGGGAGCGAGAGGGAGAGGATAGAAACTCCTCAACCGAAGGACTTTGATAGTCACTCGACTCACCGGAGGCTCTTGTGGTTTCGAGTGATGGAAGCGGAACGAAGATAGACAGATAGAGAAAAGAGTTTAAAAAAGTTGAAACGAGCCTGAGGGATGCTGAGGAAAAAGAGACGAGTACAAACTCTTGGGGATATCAAGAGACTAACTCTCGAGAGATGGCCAACACCGAAGCGAGAGACCTTTCCACAGCTCGACGGATCAGCCCGCGACGGTTGCATACAATAGAAAGAGTGATGGGCAGTTTCTGAGATCTCCGAGAGGCAACGTAACGCGCGACAGCTGTCAGACCATCGGTGGCTTTCTCGCTGCAGCGCTGCTGAGGAGGCTGCGCTTCTGATAAGAGTCCTATGCTCAAGACGACGACCAGGACCACGATACTTGTGCACCTACACAAGAGGAGTACATTCGTGTGTGAGGGAGAAGCTGTAGAGGCTGCTGCTCGGTCCAGGCCACAATGGAGTCTCGACGGATAACGCGACGACGAGGACGAAGACGAGGACATCGAGAGGACGCGAGGACGCGCCGCTCACTTCACCGAGAGCCAATAATTGGGTGCGAAAACGACGTCGATCCACCGACGTTCCGATTATATCGTAGTCTCCACATTTCTGCCATCCACCACCCCCCAAACGGATCTTATGTCTTCAGGTATATTTCCAGATGTTCGGCTTCCTGAGAGCTGCCTGTAAAGATCACGTCGCGCTGGATCGATGGCTCTCGAGAATAGAGGCTTTCATGGGCATGGAAGGCTAAGAGCTTAGACTGGGTCATAATGAGTCGCGTCTTGTTGAAGAGATGCACTGGTTATCGAGAAGAATGAAGCATGGACGGAATTGGGTTTGAAGAAAAATTAATTTTTGTTTCTATTTAAATGGTGCATTAATGTCACCAAAACGCGAAAGTATTCATAGATTTTTTTAAATGCAAATTATTATTATTAATTTCATAATCGCGAAAATTCAAATTCGTCACGTGATCGAGAAATGGCACGCGATTGGCGTACAACACCGTGACGTCATGATGTTATATTGAATTCGCACGAAAGCTGGAGACTGTGTGTTGCCGTATAGCTACGAAAATAGCTCGATTGCAAACGTGAGATTTTAATATTTCGTGCAAATCAATGCATTGTGATGTGTGATATAGGATTCGTGAAGGGAAATTAGAACAATTTCCAACAAAAAGATATGTTTATGGTGATTGAATTTCTCGATTCCGATGATCGTTTTAACGCTCCTGAAATACTGGAAATTAACGCTCCACGAAACTTAATGGTAGATCGCACCTACATCAATTTTTATTTATATAGTTACAGTAACCTTACGAAATTCTCAATCCCTATTACGTGTATCCATCGTAAATTTCGGACACCGATGTGTTTGAATTTTCCGGTACGGTTTGTGAATAAAAATCTCCAGTATCGGTACCTCAATTTTCAAGCAGATTTTTTCTTCACAGTGTATAGTTAATGATCGCCGATATTGTCCCCGAGTAGAATGTAAACTAAACTAAAACTTGGAGAAAAGATTGTTTAAGAAGTTAGACCTAACCGATGATTTCAGTTTAACGAGTTTTCTCTTATTGGAGTCATCATTCTTTATGAGCCACTTTGTGCCATGCCCTGGACAAAAGCTCGAGTCAAATCGGACGGTTAGCCATTTACGAGACTCCCTTCAGTTATTCACGTTGTAGCGCACGGTATTCTACTCTGGTTCAATGGATTTAATTAGCGTCTTAAGTATAAGTTGATTAGAGGCTTCCACGGATAGTCGCTCGACTGGCTCGTTGGGAGAGACTGCTCACGATATACTGGACGAGTGCGACACGCCCAGGATTCGTAGAGGGGCTGAGGCTCAAGAATCCCGAAGAGCCGGGAGGATTCTGATACTTCCGCTATTTCTCTAGTACTCTCTAAGTTGCATACTTTGCTGCAACACGAGCGAACCAACGGACCCGCGTGAGAATGAGATGCGCTCTGCTTATTTCTCCGGAGATCGGAGCCACCTACTCCACCTCCTTTCCCTTGGGCGTTCCTTTAAGGAACGAGTTAACGAGAGTGCACTACACGCTCCACAGAACGATTCGACTACCATTATTTTGTGGAAAACTAATTCCGTGAGGACCACCCACGTTTTCAACTTTTGACACGCTACTTGCAATTTCTTGCTTTATCTATCCTCGCAGATTTGTGAATATATATTTAGATTGTAATTAACTAAATGTGTCAACGGATGTCGAACGATTATCGAAATTGCAGATGCAGATTTGAGTTTGTTGCTGCCGTTTATTTTATAAGAGTGATAAGAGTGATTAGAGATTACGGCCATATTTTTAATCACTATTAGGACAATCGTCTAGCCTGTATGGTTGAATGAAAAAAAAATTAGAATTGAATTTTCGACATATTTCTGCATAAAAAAGTGTTAGTTCTTGCATTGTCTGATTGTTTATTGTCTATTTTTATTGAAAAGCTGAACTTTTTTTCATTTGTTATAGAAATTTCTATCGGTTGTAACTTAGGAACCGTTTTACCGATTGAGCTCGAATTTGGTACTAAAATGGAGCAACAGTTCGACTTTGACTGTTGCAGTTTTTTACGAAATGTACGTAGAACTTTTTATTTTATGGCTTTTTGAATTTTTACAAAAAAAAATTGAAATTGAGTTCTTTGAAAACGAAAAATGTATATTAAAATAATTTACCGATGATCCACTTTGAAAATAACATTTAGCAAATGTTTAGTTTTTCGATAAAAATAGATAATAAACAAGTGCGCAATACGAACCCTTTCAGGACCTTTTTTATTAATTAATTTTCACGTCTTCAATACTTTCGGATGATAACGACAGTTGGTTGACCGATAATTTGGTCAACCTAAAGTAATCGTTTGGCGCACATATCACCTAAGTGCCTTAGTTATTCCAACCAACCCTTTTTCCCGCTTCTCACATACTTCTCAGTGTGATCGGCAAGTATTTGTACCATGTATCGGTAATAATTGATGACTTCAGGGTATATATATATTGTTAGGATCGCGGTTAACTTTCTTGTGGGAAGAACAGGAATATACTTATCGATAAGTATATCTTTGGGAATTTTCGACAGTATAGTACTACTAGATCGATATCGAATGGAGCGGAGGTCGTGCGCCTGGGGAAATCGTTTATCCCAAGTGGAATCCAGTTTGCGAGAGCCTTCAGCAATAACGCATATGTAGGTGCATTGTAAATGGTAGGTCTGCTGACCAGAAGCCAGAGGAACATTGCGCGAGTCTAGCTGAAGTAGAAAGACGAGGCAGGGCCAGTCGGATGGTTCGTCACGACAGGAATTTGCCATGACGGTAAAGGTACTGACTTTCCTTTGGCGTTAAGCATGCTACGCAGATTCCACTACTCGTGATCTCTACGACGTTATAAACGCGGAACTCTAGACTTGAGTTCTTCCTTTTTCGCGATAGTATACCAAGTCGATCGTAAGGATACGTGCTTCGCTCGTGCTCAGGCTAATTCGCCTTAATTGATACATGAGATCTCACCATAGGCTATCCCCCTGTCTATCAACGATCACGCTAGACCACTATACTTTTATTGCCTTTACTACCCCCGCGTGATGCCCGATAATTATTTTTATGTAATTCCCATGATTCAGTGAATTTTGACCTTATCAGATTTTTTATGCAACAACATTTTTAGTTTTGACAAGAATTTTATTCTATGGGGAGTGTTGTACCCACAACGGTTCAAAAAAAGTTTTTCGGATTGTTATTGTACAAGATCTTACTGATAAAAGTTTGAAGTTAAATTAGTTTCGCGAAAATTATTTAGTAACGAAAAGATGTCATCGGGATCTATGCAGAATCCAAGTAGGATGCCTTTTAGGGCAACCCTAAGAAATCACGATGCATGTGTGAACTGTCATTCAGTGCGGAACCGAAAATCTATTCGGGATTTGTCCAGATTCCAAGTTGGATGCCTTTTAGGGCAACCCTAAGAAATCAGGATGCATGTGTGAACTGTAATTCAGTGCGGAACCGAAAATCTATTCGGGATTTGTCCAGATTCCAAGTTGGATAACGTATTTAGGGAAACCTGAGCCAATCCCGATGAGTACCGATATTCAAACTGGGACGTACAGATCGATTTCTACATGGGTAATACGAAGATGCAATCAGAAGTATACCAAAGATCATGTCAAAGAGGTTCTGCAGCTTCATGACTTTAAACAATTGGTCTATTCAGAATCTAACTAGGATCCCTTTTACAAAAGATCGTGCCGAAGAGGTTCTGCAGCTCCATGACTATCAACAACCGGTCCGAATGCGATGGTGTTTGCAAACACTTACCGGGTCAAAATGTACCGGTAATCTCATGAAGAACAGCGAGAGGGAGAACGTTTACTAAATTATGCGAAGCTTTCGGCCTTAAGGCCTTCAATGATATCCGCAGTACCCAGGATATTAGACATTTATACGATAGTCGACAGTCGCAATTATTACGTTCGCGTACGCAAAGTCGGATCCGAGTGCTGATGGGTCTGGCCTTTCGGGGAGAATCTGGTAGGCAGCGAAATACGTGTTTGTACCAGGTGAACGCAAGCCACGCCGAGAGTCACGAGTGCGATTTCGCGAAACTGTCCACGATTTATAATGGTGGCCTAATGGGCGAAACGTGTTTCTCCGGGCGGTTACGTGTGCCACCAACGTATAATGTTCGTGTGTGTACATGTATTGTCTGTATGTATGTATCCAGCAGTCGGTATTTCTCGCCAGAGAAAACCGACTGAAAAAAGGATGTTGGACTAACGTAATAGTTCGTGGAATACGCGTGGGGGATTACGGACGTTATCCGTGGAGTCGAAATCAACGAGACACCGATGACCCAAAAAAAGTGCACCGATTTAACTACAAAAGTGATTTTCTTTTTTTTTGTTTTCAAGCCTCTCGTTGTTTTCGAGTTCCAAATAAAATGTTTCATTGCGTTTGTTTGTTGGACACTTTAACTACACTATTAATATTCCTAGTCATCAACAATTCTATCAGGAGACAGTTTCAGGGCGAGTTTCCAAAAAACAATGCATTCCGAACAAACTCTCGGTTGTCAACTTGTGCATGGCCATCAAAAATTTGATAAATTATCATGGATTATCTGTAACGATAGTATTAATCTTTTTCATACCGTTGTTAAATTTGTCGGACATTTTAGTTGGATGTCCGTTTTGTAGGTTCTACTTAATTTGTACTTCGGCGTGGTTGACAATTCAATAACAAAATTAGAAAAATATTGATGGAGACCGCGAAACCGACGTCATTGAAAAAAATCAAGGCTATAGAATTTCGTAAAAAAAAACATTTCAAATAAACAAGAATGATTTTGAATATCCAGCTATGAGATGCTACAGCGTGTCTTGATACTTCAAATTGATGTCGTTTTGCGTGAAGTGTTCGAGAGCCAAGAAATACAAAGGGAATCATTTTTAGCCGCTCTTAGCGGGAAGAGCGCAATCGGTATTCCTTCTGTAATTTTTTTTTTCTCGTCCTACCACTGAGCTCTTGCTAATTATCCTGGCTATTACGCAAACGCCTTGGAGCATCAAGCCTCGAAGCAAAGTGGAAATATAACTATAATGGCTGGAGGATGAGAGCTCTCTGAGAATCCCGACAAAACACAAGAGAAGAGGCCGCAGAAGCGAGGACGATAGCCAGCATCCGGTTGAGAACCGCGATCTCCCGCTGGTTCTCGCGCTTCACCCTAGCTGGACCGGACGAAAGATCCTGGTTCTCACGACCACGCCCTCCCCACCATCATCGCTCCGACAAGCACCACCTCGACAGCGCGGCACCGTCTGCCCTTTCCCTTCTTCATACCGCACCAACGGTAGACGGATAGTGCACAGGTTGTATGCACTATAGACATGGCAGTGTCTTTTACGTGATGCGCTGCCGAGACAGGTACATGTACATACACCCACCGGAAATTCCTTTTAGACCAACGAGAATAGCCTTGTCGTCGCACGGTCTCGCGCTCGATCAGCTCTTTGATCTTCAGGGTGAGGTTCGAGATAGCGAATGATTAAAATAGGGTTAACAGGGCAAGTGGATAGACGGGGACCAGTGAATGGACACTGTCCATAAGAGCACGTGCACATGATGCGTCCATAAACTGGGGTTTTTCGTCTGGTTAACTGGTCAGTTTACCTTAGTAAAATAGCTGAGATAGCGAATTTCATAATGGCCATTTTAGATTCACACGTTCGTTTTATTTTAATTCGCTATTTCGGAAATTCGCTATTTTTGACCCCCATTTAGATTTTCGGTTTTGTACTGGATGAGAGTTCAACACCGATCAGGATTTGCTAGGGCTAAAGGGGACGACTTGCTTAGAATCGGTATCCATTCCTGATCGAGTCCCAGTTTTGATACCGAAGTGGTTTTATCGTGTATCTGGATTTGTTACGGTTGCCCTAATAGGGATCCTACTTGGGACCCCTTTGGCATGATCTTTCGTATACCTCTTATTGTATCTTCGTATTACCCATGTAGAAATCAATCTATGCATTCCAGTTTGAATCCCGATTCTGATCGGGAATGGCCCGGGTTTTCCCAAATACGTTATCCAACTTGGAATCTCGGCAGATCCCAAATAGATTTTCGGATTGTGGTGAAAATAGCGTATTTAAAAAATAGCACATCGCTGAAATTGCGAATTTTCTATGACGACCATGATAGATTGAAAAGTTCATTATTTCGACCATAATAAATTTGTTTTGGCATTTTGCCTCATATATTCGAACCATCATGGTTGCTACTGAAAAATGGGAACAAAGAAGATCTTTTTCCTATCTTCTGCCCGAGAAAATTCTCGTCGTTGGTTTTGAGAAATAAATCCGGAGCTAATAAAAACGATGCAGGAATTTGTATTATGTCTCGCAATTTTTCTCATGTTTGCTGCGAATATGTGGCCAAAGAGCTGTCACTTTTTGTCACGGAGCTCCTGAGACTTTGTGCAGTGATTAATCGCAGCTTTGGACAATGTAAAATATAATAAAGATTCACATTACTCCCGACAGAAGGATGATTCAGTTATTCGGCGATAGCTTGACGATAATCGCGTTAACGTGGGAAAATCATGATAATTGGCTGCTCGGTGTATCTGCATCGGGTTAAGGCACATGGGCGTCTCGCCAGACGTAAAAAGAGATTTCCTTTTCCCATTTACGTCGACGCGCGAACGAGTTTATATGCGGACGCGGTTGATCCTCTTTGCCTCGACGGCGCTCTTAGCAGGAAGCGGTCCCGACGAGACCATACATACGGTTTTGTCCGAGTAATTAATTAATTCCTTTTTAAGGATCGTCTTCCAACTTTTTATCAGACGCTCTGATTTTAAAACACGCAAATTAGTTTCCGATTTTTGCTCGGCAACAAGGATTAATTCAATGAGCTTTTATATAAGAAATCAAAGAAACATTGCACATTGTTTCCTCATGATGAAGTATGTTAATCAATTTTGGCTTCATCATAGAGGAAGCCTCGTAAAAAGCAAAAAAAAATGAGGAAGCAATGTGCAAGATTCTACTTTGCTTCCTTGTTTTAATTAGATAAATAAACATGTTATGAATTCTCTTCTTCTATTTCGTTATTCCGTTATTTTTTTATTATTAAAGCGTTTCCGAAAGTAAATGTGATGACGGATATTTTTTTAAATAATGCAATAAATTCCAGAAAATGAAAATTTTTATACCGTTAGCTCTCTCTGATTAATACTATCAGATTAGTCATCAGATATTTGTTAGAGTAATTTGATATTTTGTTAAGATTATTAAATTTTTTGACTGCCACAATGTTTCAACTTACCCGTGTGAGTTCTCTTGTGAGCTTTAAGGTGGGAGCTTTTCGTGTAAACTTTGTCACACCCAGCGACATCGCATCTGTGAACTTTGCGCCTCTTAAGAGCGTCACCGCACTCGCTGTCCACATTGAGGCTTCCACCATTTCCGGTGCCGATGCCACTGTTTCCTCTTCCACCCAATCCAATCCCACTCGCTAACGCTGGTCGCTTGTGAAACACTCTGAAAAACATAAAGATGATTTTCTACATTACATCAATTACCAAGAATATTATTATGTATAAAAATTAACAAATCACCGAAAAGCTGCTTAAAGATTGGTGCAATTAACTATATTCAAAATTGGCACAGCTCATAATGGAATTTACAAAAATAAAAAATTAAAAAATATTCCATTTCTTAAGATAAAATGTAATAATTTAAGTATTATTATATGAGATCATAGGTAATGTAAATCAAGCGGGCCAAGTCAGCCTCTTGGTCCATTATGACGTTTCTCGAAGGCAAGAAATTCGAGGACACGAAGGGAATCTTGGCATGACCGAAGCGACGAGAATACCGATTGCCATAAATGCGCAAGAAGACCGTGAACGTCTTCATCGTCTCGTTCGTCGACGATGTCGGTGGGTAAAAACTCGTAGTCGGTAATTTCTCTGTATTTCACAAGAAGGGTACTTGCTATATGATTTATACCGTCGAGTAACGTACGTAGAAGCTCATGAACCCGATTAATAATGCATTCGACTTGCACATCGCTTTGGGATTCTCTTCATTCGTGATGATGTTATAGTCGAATATGATATTCCTCATGCAGTAAGTCGAGTCCAGATATTTCTATTCTAAATTCAACAATGTTGGTGGTTGATTGAAATAGCGTTTCGCAAATAGAAAATGTCACTCAGTTCTAATCCAAATGACTAATAATGAACATGGTATGCGAGAGATATTGAAATCGGAGTTCCTCAAACAGTAATTTGACGGATGACTGAATCTTGAAGTGATTGAAAAGTTATTTTAGAATATCGGTAATTGGCTGCGTGGGCCACGAGTGATTGGATATTGCTCTTTGCGTCACTTAACTTAACTAAATAAAAATATTAAAATTGATGTAATAATAATATATAAATAAAATATAGAAGAAAATGCTTTCGTAATATAAACTCGATAAAATTTTTAGTACGTCAAGCATTTTTTTTTTGCAAACGTCTAGAGAACCTTTTGCTAATTTGATGCCAACTTTTTGTCGTTTTTTAGGTTTGAGAAAAGGAAAGTACATTAGTATTATTTTGATAGAGAGGGTTTTTAATTTGACACAATTTGACACTTCAACATGAAAAATTGTACTGCATTTAAGTTCGAAATGATTTCAAACTTCAGTTTTATTAATTATTCATTGTCATGACCATCTGTTATGACAATTGATTTTAACAGTGTAAAGCCTTCAGAAAATACATTTTTTTTTTTACATTTTCTGAAAGTCTATACCTTTTAGAATATTATATTAAAATTTCAAGTTCAGACTTTAAGAATGATAGCTTTCTGAAGAGCAGAATTTTTTCGATTGGATAAAAGAACCTCAACTTGCTATTGAAAAAAAAAATCAAAGGTAAAATTCGAAATTTTTCATACCACTTCGTCATTTTGTCGGATTTCAATCTTCAACCAAAATCCTAATTCCTGACAAAAAAAAACCCACTAGTTAAACAGAGTTTTTATTTTTTTTTGTTTTATCACTTCACCGGTCGCAATTACTGCAGCAGCGACTTTTTAAAAAATAGTCTCAGGGAATTGGGCATAAGTCGCTTGCATTTAATTATTTTCGTACCAACAAATTATTTTATATAGTTTATTCATGAATTACATACATTCATACATTCGTCATGTATGAGAACATTCGATGTAAAAATTTATTTAAAAAAATTCCGAATAATCGGCTAATTTTTTAGCGTTAACACTGGTATAGCCCCTTAATCTTCACCGCAAATTTATTAATCATGTTTCACAGTGACACTGACTGGGCTCGGCTGCTGTTGGGACTCAAGCCGACTAAGGAAAAAGAATTACGACTGTCGAGTTCATTTTTGCTCCATATACAGCTGAGCTCGCTGAGCAACTCCATTTCTGAGAAGAAAGAAATGTACTTAAGGTCTCCGACTCGTCCACGCGGAGCTTTACGGCGAAGGACCTCCCGCGAATCAGCCTGACGTCGATAATACTTGTTCTTCGTTGCCTTACCTTCCACCTCCTTGACGCCTCGGCGTGAGCGTGCGCTAGAATACAACTATCATACCCGGTGCGGCACATTTGAGATAAATGATAATATCCAACGGTATCTCTCTTCGAGGCGTACAGTGAAATTCTCCGGAACAGCATAAAATCGCCCTCACTGGCATTACTTGCACATTCGGCCGGTTTATTACACTCATTTGGCCAATTGCACGGAGCATTTTACATTTAAACCAGCAGCAATAAAACTCACCTGTTTTCTGACCCTTTAAGGAAAAGCAGGCCTTTTTGTGGGCCTTCACTTAACCCCTGTTGATTTTATTCCACTTGTAGAGAAACATCAAAAAGGAAATAAAACGCGCGCGGATCAAGGGCTACTTTAGAATCTGAAGCAACTGGTTAACTTTTTTTTGTTGATAATGCCAATAACAACAACGTGCTCGCTTCGCTTGCAATTTTTTTCTTTCATTCGTGACTTCCTATGGCTGAGTATGGAATTTGCAAGTTTATACCATTTGTCATTTTGCGTGACTCTATTCCTGATTCAGTGTTTCGATATTATAGAATTTCCATGTTCAATTCCGGAAATGAAAATCTATTTCTGGAAGGAAAATGTATTCTGTCACAACTGCAAAAAAAATTGCAATTCAAAAAGCGCGCCACGCGTGATCCTCAGGTGATGACAACAGTCTGAAGTTGGCTTTATGTAGAAAAGCTATCGAGGACCAATCAGAATGCTAGAAAGGTAGCTTCACTCTTCGATATTTCGACTTTCGATGTGCCATGTTTTTTTTAAGAGGAGATTTTTTTTTAGGCGATCAGTAAATTTGTTTTGTTTTTACTGTGGTTTTATTGTTATCATGTAGCGTTGGTCAGTTGATTACATTATTGCTAAATACATTATTGTATTTCGCAGCTGACTCCAAAGCACTTTTGAATTTAAGATTATCAAAATGACTGTTAAAAACTATAAGACAAATGAAATTTTACAAAGATTAAAAATACTCTTGGCAGAAAAAAGAAATTTAAATCACGAATGTATTAGGTATACAAAAAATAGTGCAGTAGTAATCATTCATATATTATAGTCGCAATATTCATGAGGCATTAGAAATATAGAAATCTCCCGATAATACTATGCGAACGATTATGGCTTAAAAATTAATTTTATTCTCAATTTAGGTTTAGTTAAAAAGCTGCGACCAGGTGAAAATTTTACTTTTCACCTCAGACCATTTTGGTGCTCTGTCTTTATAAAATAGTAAATTATGCTCATCATTAATAATATACATTGAGTTAGGTCGAAATGTAAGATTTTTTGAAAGTAGTTTATCATCTGAAAATTTTTTTTATCACGCCTTTTTTTCGTCTACTTGACTCACTTGATTCAAGTTCCGTTTTAGTGAGAACTTTTTTAATTTTCGTGGAATTATTTTTATTTACGCACCAACTTGTGTGCTAACCGACGGGACGATAGTAATCTATATCTATATATATCTTTTACCTTACGCTCACTACGTGTGAGGAAAGGTCAGTACTTTAAGTGCGAGTTTCTCAGTCACGTTTCCCCGGGCGAGACCATCACGAGGCGATACGATGAGAAGTACAGTTGAAGGTGGCGGAGGAGGCGGAGGCTCCTATAATTTTCGCTTCCAAGTCGTATTTCATCGAAATGGAGGAGAGACGCGCGCTCGCGTGGTCTAACTCTTCCATGCACTCGTATCGTAAACTATACACGGGAGGAGTGCTTAAACTAGCATAAATCCGTTTCCCAAGCGTGCCCGGGCGCTGCGGACGCTCCTGCTGCTCTCCCGACCTGCTGGACTTGTCCAGATTCACCCAAGTACTTACTCCTCCCTACGTCACACATAAGTACGGATATATTCAGCTTGCATGGCTCTTCCAGTACATTTTTCCACACCAAATCGTATTTACATGTTTCGTCTTGACATTTCGACCTGTTACCTTCATGCGATGTCATTCCAGGTCTGAAATCTTCTGGTCGGGGCAAAAATATTTCTCCGACAATATTTTCGGATAACCGGACAATTATGAGATTTTTCTACATGGAGAGAAAATCTGGCAATCATTACTCGATTCGGCATAGCAATAGTTTATACACTGACAGAAAAGACTGGAAGTTTTTATGCATAAAATCATTTGTGATATAAGGTGAAGGTAAAAAAATTTGAACTAACGATGCAAAGTAAAATTTTGCTTATTATTGATTTTCGTCTTTCGCAAAGTCACAGCGAAAACTTTGTGAGAAATGACAATTATTGACGAAGCAATGTGCAAAGTTATACTTTACACATTATACGAGTGCGCCATCTACATTTTCGTGCGGTCGCAAGACAGAATAATAGGATCCCATGCAAAAAACATTTGAGAAAAGTATATTTTCTTTTAACTTCATAATGTGAGATCTCAGCAATTGAAGTATGTAATACATTTAAATTCACAGTGATTCTAATTGAAGACAATTCAACAAGAATGTGAAGTCATTGTAACCATGAGACGATTCAAGTGAAATTCATGACCTTTTTGATTGCAGTAAAGATTGAAAAACATTCTCTCTGTGATTATATTAAGAATAAGTCCAGCAATAATTTTATTATTCCAATGGTAGCGCAGTTGGATCAACGTTCTCGGTGTAGTAAACGTAAACTTGATCAGTGAACGTTATGGCTACCGATCTTGGGAAGCACGAAGAAGAAGAGAAAAATTATGACGATTCCACATAAAAGTACCAATCTCATCTCCCTCTTTACGCCATAACGACCTTTCGACTTGTGTATTTTTCAACATGATATAGTTCACAGCCGGAAGTTTACAACCGCGACGCAAGCATTCTTGTCATATCGAACTATTTGCGAAATATCGTAAAAAAGTTTATCAATAATGCATATCAACAAATTGTGCATTCGAGAAATCTCAACGATTCGTCTTGTGGCATAGTAGATGAGCGGTATGGATGGATGGATGGATGGATCATCGTCGACAATGCAATGCGTCAAATATCTTCTCGACAGTATCGATAAAGTGTCAGGATGATTGAAAAATGCGATCGATCCGAGTTCTTCAGTCGCGACTTTTATTTCCTTATACTGTATATGCTATAGCTGGTTGTGTATTTTATTGTGAAGGGCAATGCTGTGCGGTACGGAGTACGGAGTGCGACTGCGACGACGACCTCTCATCTCTCTATCCTCGGGCTGAAAGATCTTCGCGCGTTCGTGGAAGCGTCAGGCGCCACCGAGATATCTCTTGTGATTCCCGATAGATACGTTAAGAGTGAAGAAGAGGGACGACGGAACTCGCGACGTGGTGGAGTATTTCCGAGCGGTATACATATACATGCCTACCGAGCAGCCTACACCACATATCTATATGTATTTGTCGTAAAGTATTTGCGCGGTTAAGCGTATGGTACGAAAAGATCCACCGCGGGGGTTCCAACTATACGGGGAATGTATATTCTATGCGGGTAGATGGAAAGGGGTATTATATCGGATTTGCACACTTGCACACACGTGTACGCACTGGAATATATATACAGACACTCGCAGATGCTTGCACACAATTTGCACATATTGGCAGATACTTTCACACAACTTGCACATATTTGCAGATACTTTCACACAATTTGCACATATTTGCAGATACTTTCACACGACTTGCACATATTTGCAGATACTTTCACACAATTTGCGGATACTTGCAGATACTTTCACACAATTTGCACATACTTGCAGATACTTGCAGATACTTGAACACAACCTGCACATACTTGAAGATACTTTCACAACATTTGCAGATACTTGCAGATGCTTGCACACAACCTGCACATACTTGAAGACACTTTTACACAATTTTCACATACTTGCAGATACTTGCACACAGCCTGCACATTCTTGCAGATACTTGCACACAGTTTGTAATACTTGCATATGCTTGCACACAATCCATACAGCTTACACGCACTTGTACACACGACGCGCACACATTTTCACTCAGTTTGTAATACTTGCCAATACTTGCACATTCGCACATCCATGCACACACTCACACGCAGTTCACACAAACTTCCACACGTTTGCAAACTTGCATTCAGCTTGCACATACTGGCACACAATTTAAACCGACTCGCATGCAGTTTGCACGTGCTGGTACACAGTGTTCAGAAACTTGCACACACTTGCACACATGTGTATACAGTTGAACACACTCGCACGAATTCGGACACACTTGCACATACTTGCGTGTCCCTGCGCACAATTGTTCTCTTTCATACGCTTTTCCCCCCACCACACACACACACATGCACACACACACACACACACACATTAATCAAGTCATTTACCATCTCTAGTTTCGGATGGAAAGATCACGCGTTCGTGAAAGCGTCAGGCGCCACCGAGATATCTCATGTGATTCCCGATGGATACGTTAAGAGTGAAGAAGAGAGGCGACAGAACTCGCGACGTGGTGGAGTCTTTCCGAGCGCTATACATATACATGCCTACCGAGCAGCCTACGCCACATATCTGTATGTATTCGTCGTAAAGTATTGCACGGTTGAGCGTATGGTACGAGAAGATCCACTGCGGGGGTTCTACTATACGGGGAATGTATATACTATGCGGGCTGAGGTAAAGGGGTATTATATAGCTAGCTAGAACCCTACGTATATATATTCGCGTATATCCCGTACCGTCCGGCTTTCTCCCGAGAAAGAGTTGCGAGAGCTCTTCTAGCACGAGAACTCGTGGTCGCCAAGAGGATTCGTATGTACCGCTCGCGCGCGCCCGCGGTGTAAGATCATCACGAATTTACGATCGACGAAAAGTATAACTATTCCCGACGGCTCGACGTGCCCGACGACGTGTCGTGCACATACAGTTCATTCCCCGGAGCATCAGTTCTCTTTTTTCTCTTATGGCTGAATTATTATAGAGCAATAGATGCGGTAATATAGTCTATGTAGTCATATACCTATGTATATGGGGCCTTCCAGACCGAACTCACGCTTTTTTATTTTTATCGTCACGCTTATTTTTTATCTCTATAGTTTGTTATTTGAACTAAAATACGTTTATTAATATTTTCCAGCAGTGACAAGATTATTCATTTTTCATTGAATAAATTGAAGTATTTTTCGATTATTGATGAAATAGGCTCCTGTCGGTAAAATTGGAGTCGATGGTGAATACTCGAAGGTCTACAATTCCGATAATTAATATCGTACCTATACATTTTTGACGAAAATTTCTCTGGAGCATTTCGTCGAAAATGTAGGTGAAATATTAAATTTCGAAATTTTAGCCCTTCGAGTATTTACCATTCGAAATTTTGTCTCCGAAAAGCAAGGGAATTGGTGAAATTCCTAAACTTGAAATGTGACCTATATTTTCGACGAAATTCGCTAGAAAACAATTCGTCAAAAATTCAAGTGACATATAAAATTTCGGAATTTTTTACCTTCGTGTAATTAACATTCGGAATTTTAATCCCGCCCCGAATCAATCAGATGGTAATTGACATATTGAATGACAAAACTAACTATTAATTTAAAAAGTAGGATATATTTTTAATATATTCTACCCACCGGTGAATTTTACCGTATGATTGGCAATTCGACCTCCGAATTTTTCAATATGATCGTCAACTACTTTATCTGAGATTTCGGTGCCTTACACAATTTACCGGCAATTTATTCTAGAAAAATAAAATAAAATAGTTAATTTTTTCATGTATGGACTATTATAGGCAAAAAACGATCAGATTTCGCACTGAATAACCTGTATATAGTATATGGGGCGGGGCTATATATAAATATGTGTGTACTTACAGTGAAGCCTCCTTGATCCTCTGCAATGCGAGAAGTGCCGCGGACGACGATACGAACATAGGATCGGGCGTTTCCATTCCGCAAACGGAAACATCTCTGTCTCGTTCCCTTTCCCTCTCTCGTTGTCGCTCCCTCTCTCGTTCTCTCTGTTCACGATCTCTCTCCCGTTCCCTCGTTTCTCTTGGCTCCCTTATTCTCTCTCGTTCTTGCTGCTGTCTTTCTCTCTCGCATTGTCGTTCCCGTTCTCTCACTCTCTCGCGATCTCGTTTTCGGTCTCTCTCGAGATCCCTTTCTCTCACTACATCAACGAGTGGCAGAGCTGGTGACACTGTAACAAAAAATAAATTTCCTGTTTATAAATACATTCAAGCATTATCCTGGTAATCGCGTAAAAAAATCATAATCGAAATGAGATTACGTAAATAATCAAATACAACATGTTGCATATATCGCCATAAGTATTGTTGTCAGCTTATTCGTTCGCTGATTGGCTGGCGATTCGCGCTGGAGGTGTGCAATGACCATCTTTTTTCGATATCGTTAATTGACACAAAAATGACCGTTTCATGACCGTCATTTTCGGTTTCCCAAATTTTGTGATGTGCAATGACTGTCATTTGTCCTGAGGGTCAGAAATATGGTCAAATAGTGTTGAAACAGTCATATGGTGGTATTTTTCATTTATTCACTCGGTCATAAATACCGTCATTTTTTTTTTTAGGAAAACCTAACCGATTTTTTACCGACAAATTTTCATTTGAACGTTTCATTTTTGTGATATATTGATATCACGAGAATGATTGATATCAAGAGAATAATAACGAACAGAGACGATTTCTTTGATTCAATGTCGAATGCGTGTCAATGTGTCAAACATGTCGATTGCACGTTAGAACGATTCGCCACACTATTGCTGCCTTAGTATTTCAATATAATCACCCTTCTACACGATATCCCATTTTTGTACGGGAAGAAAAATGTATTCTGTGCCATAACTGCTAAAATGCTATTCAAAATTCGCGCGCAAAGTAACTATCATAACAGTCTGAAGTTGTCTTTACATCAAAGCCATCAACGACCAATCAGAACGTTTAAAAATTGGCTTCCCTCTCCAATATTCAAACTCTCGACGCGCCGTATCTTTTTCAATAGACGTTCCAATAAAAAATTAGTATCGAAACTCAAGTATCTCTTTTCATTGGCAAAGATTACCTCGATCCAACAAAACCTTTACTCTCACTATACGAACACAATTAAATAATAGCAATAATTGTAAAACGTGAAAAAAAAATTTCCCGATATCGTTACATTGTAACCGATTCCGGTATCATATTGCTTTAAAAATGATATCAGAATCTATCAACACGGGGTGTAATAGTGCAGATAATCTGGCGGAAGGATCGCTTCGCGTAGAAAGGTTCTGCAGTGCGATCGACCGCAAGTAGATCGATTCTAATCTCGATGACAAACTCGCGCGTTGATCGTGCGCGCCCCGTCGACACACGGTGGTTTTTTTTTCTCTTTAGATCGCCCCCGGCCCTCCCTCTTTCTCTTTCTCTCTCCCTTGCATTACTCGTTGGACTGTTGCGCTGCGCTGCAACCGGTGAATGCGCTATTTGTGCTCGTGCACGTTGCGCTTAGCGCACGTTTGACATAACTGGAGAGACATAGCCGAGCGAGCGCGCATAGTCGTGCAACAAAAACGTCGAATGACGATTTATGCGGTATACGTCTCGGGCAGGGGAAGATCGATCGCGATCGAAGATCGATCGTTCGATGACTGCCGCCCAGTTGCACGCACGATCTACGACCTTGTCGTCCATTCCGAGCTCCCGCTGCGTGTGTACATAGTAGTAGCTGCGTCGACAGTAGCCGCAAATGCAGTTGCATTCATATATGCATCCAACGTTACGACGCGCAACGTTCAAGCTATGCGTTTTCCGCATGGTCTAGATTTCTCGATTAATCGAATGCCGTGTCTGCGACATTCGAATTCAAGGACTCATCGAGATGACTTTTCAGTCCATTTATTTTCACAAGACTATCCATTTTACGGCACTATATGGGTCATGATTTAGGCGTAACGAGGTCGAGATCCAGAGACGCGATAGAGATTAATGATTTTTATTTGAATTTCAATATAGACGTGTTTGTTATAAATGGTGATTATCAACAGATAAGATCCTAACAGTTTTGAACGTGCCACGGGCGTCACTGATTATAGTGATTATGAAAAAAGTTGCTAATAGTTTACTCGCAATAAGTCACTTTACCGTCGCATTTGTCGTTATCGCGAAATTGCTCTCGGTAAATCATTGAGGCAAACTGGTTCTAGGACTAAAAAATTTTGCCGGAGTAAATCTCGACGGACGAAATGTCGGTTAGACGAACTGTCGGCTTGTTAACGTTTGCTGAAATAGACAGAATATTTGCGATAATATATTCCGATGGAAAATGGCTGATCGACCTAATACCTTGAAGGATGGTAATACCATTCCTAACATTTTCTTTGTTATAAAATCTCTATTGTAGAATTTTTTAATAGAAAATAATAAAAAATTAAACCTAGGACAGAATATCTTCAACAAAATATTTAAAAAATAACTTTAAAAAAAACTGAAGTATACCGAAGGATCCAAAATATATTTTTGAAATTGGGGCCTCCTCAAAACCCGGGCTTTGCTCCTGAACTCCAAAAAAATGATCAATACTCCATTATGCATACGTTTTGATTACCAATGATGCAAAATTATTTTTTTTGCAAATCCGTCCTATGTTACGGCCTTTATTTCCCCCTTCTCTTCCCCCTGTTCGTCCTATCCCTCCTTATCCGCACTTAACTAAGCTAATCTACTACAAATTATAGTATTTCCACCTTCCCAAGTTATCAAATTAATCGTATGATAATTTTCCAATATTATTAGGGGCATGATGGCGATAGGAGATAATTGACCATAAAAATTCTTCTCGCTCTATGAACAGGTGAGGGTATAACATTTCGTTCCTAGGATGAGTCGAAGATTCAAAGGAAATGCGAAAAGGAGGAAACGAGCGAGAGTAAGCATTTGTATAATAGCTAATTAACATTGTAATCGGCCTTGGGTGGTACAAAGTGGTTACATCTTGGAAACTCGCGGTTCAAACGGACATACTGTTGGAAGTCGACGGTTGCACTCACGCGGTTTTGCATTCCACGAGCTGGTTCTTCCTCTGCAACAGATGCGATTGAGGCGAGGCGAGGAGAGTGCGCATAATATACATAAGTACCAACGGTCTTATACGGAAAATTCCAAGGTACACCGCTAATGGTGAGTATATTATTTTAATCGGTCAGTACGTGACCGGACTAGCGATTTTGTTCAGCCGGTGTGGCCAAGAAAGTTACCGAAATGACAACTTTCCTGTGTCGTAAATAAATGGCTTACAGTTCGTTAAATCGACTGGAACATAAATAATCACGATAAGATAAGGGAGCTAGTCATAATATACTAGCGCAAAATATCCTGCAACAAAATCTCCACGAGAAGGCTGCAAAGTTCTACTTTGCAGCCTTCATTAACAATTTTAACGAAGAAAAATAAACAATATTCAAACATTATAATTTGACAGAAGCAGATTACAGAACTATTTCCAAATCTAATGACTCACAAATTCTATTTGAATATTTAACCTTTCGATGTATTGAGAATTCATATTTTCCACACGAAGAAGAAAACGAAATAAGTGTAAGAAAAAAAATGTGCCGTGTTGACCAATCGATATCTTTGTTATTTTCACGGATATTTTTGTTCGAATTGTTTTTGTTTTTATTGGGATATTTAATCGCTGGATATTTCGTCGCAAGATGTTATTTTTCGGATGTTTCGTCGTAGACCCATAAGAGAAAATGTGGATGAGATAAAAAGAGAGTGATAGGCGGGAGAAAAAACTTTTTTTTTTCGAATCTCAGCCGTAAAATGTTACTTTGAACTTTCCCTGTAATGATAGCCTTCGCAAAAGAATGTACTCTGATCTCGAGTCTCTTCACCATTTCATTTTTTCTTTTCGTTGTTGTTTTTATCAACGTCGTAACGAATGTAAACCGTGGTTCTGTGACATTGTTTACGAGCGGGTTAATGGCGTTGGGAAAGGGGGCAGAATTTTTTACAAGAGAAAAAGAAGAGTCATCTAAAAAGTGGATGCGGTTTGACTTTAACAACTCCGGTGCTGAACGGGCGTGTCTGTGCTCTTCGGATAATGATCGTAGGGTAGAGGCTGCTGAGCATATTATTGCAGTACTCACTGTAGAAAATACGGGTTCATCTGATGCGTTAGATCATTAACAATTTTGTAGTTTAAAAATAGATGTAGATGAGAACGAACACTCAAAATATTTTCTAGCTTGAGAAATTGCGAATATGGACGACTATGAAATAAAATTGCTAGTATTCTTATTTTTTTTGAAAATATTTAAAAAAAGAAAATTTTGTTTTAATTTTATACTTTCCAAAAAAATTGAATTTAGATATACAAATAATAATAATAAGCGTTTTTTGTATCAGTGTGTTTGTGTGAAAAGCGTAAATTTTTTTAAAAAATCTATATAATATTAATGAGTTTCATATTATGTACTATAAAGCAACTGCAAAACGACCTCAAAAGCGACCAGCAAGAAAATCGTAAATATGGTCGTCTTACGGTCGCTCATTGTCAAAATGACCATACTCACGATTTTGTATGGATGGTCGCTTTTGACGCCGTTTTTCGGTCGCCAATTAATAAAACGACTATACTGGTTGTTTTAAGGCGTGGGAGTCAAAATAGCAAATTACTAAATAGCGAATGGCTAAGATAGCGAATTTTAAAATATTGAATTTCAAAATAATAGTCTAGAAAGATTCAGACGTTCGTTATTATTAAATTCTTTATTTAAGCCATTCCCTGTTTCAACCCTTATTTTATTAAAATGCGACCAAAAAAGCGAATAGCTAAAATAGAGAATTTCATAACGATGGCCATTCTAAATTCAGACGTCCATTATTATGAAATTCTCTATTTTATCCACTCACTATTTAGTCATTCGCTATCTGCTAGGGTCTGAATAGAAATCCGTGAAAATATCTTACTACGATCCCGTGAGATCATTCGATTTGAACCCAATGCGCTGTTGTTACATATCGCTATTCGGATATGATCCGATCCCGGCCAGCGAATAGGGTTTCTGACTAGAACCCAGTCGGATCCCGAATACATTTTCTTCACGGGTTTTATCGGTGTTACCTGATGCCGAAGTACTACAAATGAAAAACGATTGGTGTTGAATTTACACAAAAGTGCTAGGATCTATTAGAACTACATAGGGGTGTTAAATTCAACACCGCGTTTCTTACAGTGTGAGCGCTATCAGGAATTTACGGATGACCGAATAGGTTTTATGGACCCGTATATATGCGTATAAGATCGCAACTATCGGCTCTATATACAACAGGATACCATTTCATAAGTATCTACGAGATCGCGAGTAACTCTTTCTAACATCTAACTACAGTATTACTCTTGAGATACAGATGTATATCAATTGATAAGTGAAAGCATGGGAGCAATCTACATCAACTTGACCTGGATTTGACCCTCGACTTCTCGGATCTCGTCGGGGATTTTCAATATTTTTTTCTGACGCCATCAGAACAGTAGAATTTTATTATTTCTTGCTTCTTCGTAAGGGAAGCTTTGTTTTCGTGGAACATTTTTTTTTTCCAGATTTTTATCTCATGATGCTCTAAAACGTAGAGAAAATTGATTTGTACGAAACGTCTGTTTGTATGTCTGTGTTTGGATTCTTGTTATCACGATAGCGTACGCAATTTTGGAGATACCGCTTTGGAATTTGGTACACATGTAGAGTGTGTGTAGACGAAGGCTCAGTTTAAATTTGGCACGAATCCGTTGGGTGGTTCTAAAATTATGACATTTTGAGTTTTTCCCAAAATTGTTGATCATCCTCCAACTTTTTCATTTTTTTAAATTTCGGGTTTAAATTTGGTCCACGAGCTATTGTACAAAATTTCGCATGAGTATGGTACAAAATTTTACTTTACAACGTAATGATCCAACTTCAAAGTCATAATAAATTAAGATTAAAGATATAGCTTAGTATAGAATTCAAGTTGGTTATAAATCTGTAATAACCCTGATTAATCACACATCACTTCGTTTTCGGGGAAGCCAAATATAATAAAAAGAAATTTAGAAAACAGAATTTTCATGAAAGCTGAAAATTAACGAGAAAGCAACGGGACAATTCGAATTGTCAGCTTTATTTCTTATAAGCTTAAAAAAACAGTTCTGGCTATATTTAATATAAAAAAAGCTGCGAACAAGAACTTTACACATTAAGGTGATATGTTCTTTTCCGCCTCTGCTGAAAAGACTACATTTGACAGTACATTAGCTTTTTTGGGGGTTAATATACTCAAGAGACTCTGTCCTACAATTTTTATTAACCATTTTTTTATACAGAGTTTTCATAACAATTATGAGAATGCGTATTTTATTGTCTCAATATTAGTTTTAGAGTTGATTTAGAAGTTTCGAATCAAGACGACAAAACTTAGGAAAAACATTGTGGATCTAAATACATATGTTATAACTTTTATTCGATGATCCGTCACAGTTGTTCTTGAATACACCGATTCTCACGAGAAAAAAGTTCCCAAAATGAGGTTTATAGATAGATATACATATATATCATATACAAATAGACCGCATACATATTTAGGGCTCTTTTTGTTTTTAAACATCAAATAGAATTCTACTGTTGTATTGTAGATAATATAGGCTCCGAAAACCGACGTCACTTATAGAATGGTCACTTTTTCTTAGGTTATCAATATCCTCTGTATTGAGGATTTACATTTTTTTATTTTCTTTAATGCATTGAATATAACAAATATATGTATATGATTAGTACATCACACTTTTCGCAGCCATTGAAGATATAATTACAACAATTATTAATTCAATAATATTAATCAACAATATTACGTTGGCTCTGCAAATGTAGATAACATATCGATGTCGGAATGTCGTGTAGACTGTTAATAAACATTAACCCGTTTATGTCCACCTGGCAAGCGTTACCCTCAATGTTCACAATATAAAAAATATATATCAAGCGTACAAATTAGTGTAAATATATTTAAAAATTCGAATATTTAGTAAATTCTCAATTAGTATAACTACGTATAAACAATGACATTTTGCTTTTTAAACCAAAAATCCTATTTCCGATGTACAGTGAGGCAAATATAGAGTTATTGTATATATATCTATATGTGTATGTTTATATACGTATACATATATGTCTGTGTAAATCGTATCTAAAAAATCAATTGTTTTCGTTAAGCAATGCCAAAAAATATCGACATGGAAGCAATTCCTAGATATATACTTTCGAAGGGTTGGCTTTATTTTAGGCTCACTTTTCATCTTTATAAATTGCCACCTTTTAATCAGATAGCAGTAAAGGACGTTGACTTTCAATCGTTATAACATCAATGCAGATAAGCGTATCATTTCTTGCCATTGATGCAATGATACATGATGTTCATTCTTAAACTTGGCATTCAGCTTTCTAACACGTAGGATAAAGTCACCAGTGAATGAATCGTTAAGCAGAAATATTTGTTTATTTTAGGCTTGTACAGTGAGACAATAATTCAATTGAATCAACGGAATCAGTCAAATAAACCGTTTATTTAGATCTTGTCAAGTAAACCATTTAATTAAACCAATTATGTATCTCATTTATCATTTCGTTCAATGGAATCAAAATCTCGTTGACTCGACAAAGTATTTACTCTTTTTGACTAAGTGATGTGATGATTGAATGAAACTGTTTTATGAAAATCGTGAGACAAAATACTTATTCATATCATAGCAAATACAATCAATCAATTTGTCACGCTTGTGACAAAATAATCACAGTAGATAGCTAACAAAAAATCTCATTAACATTTGAATGTTCAGTAAAGCGATCAAAATTTCTTATGTGTTCACGTAAAACTGTTATTCATTCACTGGTGACTATTCAATTACTGTCGCATTTACCCTATAGAAATTTGGCTACTGGATAAAATTTGGCTATAGCAAAAAGTTGCCTGAGAAATAATGGAGTAACTCTGTCAAGAGTTACTTTCTGTCGTTTTTCAGCAAAACGACTTTACTAGTAATTCATTTGTTCATTGGGGTAGGCGATTGGCGATTTTTCTTGTCCAGCCATGTTCATGGTATTTTCACCCTGAACATCTTCATAGGCTGGCAGCTCTGGATCATGCTGAGGATAACCCGACCTCGGTTGTTCCAATTGGTCGAGTTCCAATACACGACAACGAACAACCTCCCAATAATACAATTGTAAAACTGCAATAATAAGAATCACGAGTTAGTGAAAGATTTTAACCTAGAAAATTTGACAGGCTCATTGTTTGCAATGAACCTATCGAAATATCATTACGAAGTTCTTGTGGTATTACAAGTGAATAAATTTTGACCAGTTTTTGTTTTTTTTTACTTACGGATGATTATTGATATAAAAAAGAAGACAAGACAGCCAGACAAAAATTGACCGACGATAATCAAGGTCAGAACCGCGATAAATTCCAACACTGCTAGAAGTATCAATCCAACGAGTCCAACGTATACATACGGCAGCATTAGCTTCTTATCACCCTAAATATGATACATTGCGTTAATAATCGATTATGGATACTTCTTCTCTACACTGAGAGAAAATTATGGTATTAGTAACTATAAAGTGACAACGGTTATTACTTAGTTCGTACAACTTTTTGTTTTAGAGTTGCCACAACTATCAAATAGTCACTGTAACTAAAAAATAGTTACCGTAACTATTTTTATAGCTCCCGTAACTATGGCAATAGTTACATGTACTAAGAGTTGATAGATGTCAATTTATAGTTGATTTAATTACTAAAATTTCTCTGAGTGTATATTGACCCGACATTCGATCCCTGCCAAAATACCCCCTCCCCCAAAAAATCCCGAACCAAAAATGTTTTTTAACATAACCAAAATCATAAAATAAAGCACAAGATAAGAATCGAAATAACCTAAAAGATCCTGGAAACCCGTTAGAACCGAAGGGATCTAAATAACCCAAAGTATATTTTTGCAATGAAAATGGGGGGGGGGGGGGGGGGTGCTCTGCCTCTCGGCCAACCCTCCATCAGGGCTACGCCCCTAGACCCTGAAGATGGATTACAACTCCATTAAGCGTAAAAGCTCTGCGCAAAAGTCTTCGGTTAGACACTAAGAAA
Source organism: Tromatobia lineatoria (assembly GCA_949699805.1). Taxonomy (NCBI): domain Eukaryota; kingdom Metazoa; phylum Arthropoda; class Insecta; order Hymenoptera; family Ichneumonidae; genus Tromatobia; species Tromatobia lineatoria. The sequence goes on from OX453050.1 coordinate 12,171,858, forward strand.
ATCAAAATAGACCTAAAGAACCGGAAGTATGTTTTTTGTCATGCGTGGGAACACCACCCCCGAACCCTTCACCGGGTACTTAACGCTAATATCCATTCGACTCTCCACAAATTGCGGATTATTATTAATCCTGTTTGGGGTTGTTTCAAAATTTTTTATTTTTTATCAGTTTTCATTTTCACCCGGTAGAATTATACATTTTTTTACGTCAAATGAATCTCACGAAAGGAGGAGCATGGCAAAAAACTCTAATACCTGAAACATGCGGTAATCCTTAGTCGTATTCGTCAGTGATCTGCTTTGGTCAGATGTTTTCTATGATTGAGTGTAATTCGATGAGGTGAGAGCATAATTTTTCAGTTATTCCGCAGATGTTCAATGAGGCACGTTGTTACACCGAAAAAAAGAATTGGTAATACCAACCGAAACTGCGGTTAAGGGTGGCGGAAAAAAAATTTGGTCGATTGGAAGAAATTTCAATCAACCAAATATTTTCTTTGAAAGCGTAGCGAAAAAAAACTTTGGTTGATTGAAAGGAATATTTCTTCCAATCAACCAAATATTTCTATCGCCACCGATAACCACAGATTTGGTTGGTATTACCAATTCTTTTTTTTGGTGTAGATCTCTGAATAACTGAAAGACAACTGAAAAATTATGCTCCAATCTTATTGAATAATTATTTTTAATTAAAGGAAAATTGTACCAAAACCGGCGGCTAACGAATAAGACTTAGGGGTGCCTTATTTTTTTGGGTGTAATTGTGCAAGAAGGCATTTTAGCATTTTTATTCGAGGCTTCCAATGAAATCATAAAAAAATTTAAAACGCATATTTGGGGACGAGGATATTTTGTCGTGGGATATTTAGTCAGGTTCCCTTATTTATTAATCTCTACCGACCTTGATGTTACCCCACAGCATTGCTCCAGATAAGCCCATGAACAAAATATTGATGAGAGACTTAGCCACTCGTCCTGTATCTGTTTTACCATGAATGGTATCTACATAAGCGTTGGAATTTTCCTCTACGTCGTTTTCCATTTCATCCGAACTGTAGAGTAGTATTGTCTCCATTAAAAAGGCGAACTGTTAAAAATCACGAAAATCAGGTGACAAGTTTTATTTGATCGCCCACGTAAAATCGCACATACGGTCGATGATTCTAAACTCACTATGTTTAGCGAGGCTATGATAGTCGATCCCGTTTTGAGACCGAAACAGCAACAGCACACTTTCGTATGGAACTTGGCATCAAAATCTGCAAAAAAAATTAGGCATTATTGTGATTATAAAAACGAATCGTATGAAATCACTCATTTTTTTAATTGAGTTCTCGATGACCTGTCCTGAGTATATCCATGTTGTAGGGTTTGCTCTTCCACAACGAAGTACGATTAGACCAAGTTTTCTGCTTTCCGTCAACTTCGAATGATAACTCACTTCAACACTTTTGTTTCATTGCCGTCATCACTGATGATAAATATTTAGAACCAACATTTGCGGATTACGATTTCATGGGCAACGCACAATGGTGATGTAGAATATGTGGCGTTTGACGATTGAAGAGGCGAAAACTCGCGACCGAATGATAGGACGTGACGCTCCTGCTGGTGGCTAGCCTTGTACTGGAGGATGCAATCGATCCAACTCGCAGTAGTGCGTCTCCTAGCGACCATTTTCCTGGCTCTTCCAGAATTCCCATAATATCCTTGGTTGAAATGTACAAAGGCTGGCATGATTCCATCCTTTCCTATCCAATGAATTCTTTGTGCCATTCACTACAACTTTCGACCCGCAAGTTTAGGGCCAATAATGGCACCTTTGCCTCAAGCCGGCAGACGATATGGCGCCAAACGCTTTTTGCTCCAACATTGTGTCGCCAGTGTATATCTATCACTTTCGTTCTCTTTATTTCCATCTAGTGAAGCCAACGGTATATTTATCCATATTTGTAGTGGCGGATTGTACGCAAGCGTGAAGAGAGGACCATCGATTAAATCAAGAAGGAGTCAATGACATTACGTCGTAGACGTTTACTAGTTGACGACGTAGACAGCATCACGATCCTGCAGAGCTCATCTCAACACAGCCTCGTTTGTTGACGAGTAGATTTTATTTGGAAGATTTTTCATTCTTTTCAAGGTATTTAATCGCCTTTTACCGTCCTACCCACTTTTACTTTTATCATTATGACGGCTTGAAATTATTTTTGTGGTCTTGTTTTTTACTTTTCGCCCTGTTCAGGTCCTCCTCAGAAATATATATTTTTTAATTATTTCGGATTTGAGTTTTTTGGATGGTGTTTCATTGAAATCTGACAGTTTGTGTTGTTCATATGTTATAAAACTGTTTTTTTCCTCATTCTTATATAGCTGGTGACCGGATTCTCCGGTTTTTTAGGTTAGGTCTGTGATTTTTGTTGTTATTGTTGTTCACTTAGTCTTTTACTGTAAAGTCATGTTTTCTGAAAAATTATTATAACTTTCTTAACCAGAGAATTCGGTCAGCGTGCAGTCACATTTTTCCCAGTTAAAAAAGAAAGTTAAAATAATTTTTAAAGTTTAAAACAAAGTAAAAGAGATTGATCTTGGCCGCCAAGAGCCGATAACCTGCTCAATTATAATTTTATCTATCCCTCTTTACAAACTAGCCCAATTTTCCATTTGTCCTTTTCACTCAATTTCTCACTCAAAGGTGAGAGATAAATGGAGACGAAAGTCCAGCCATTTTGCTCTGTAGTCCTACAACTCTATCGATAGCGATGCTTGGGTACAGGTACAGAAAGGTTGAGTTTACCTGATGAGAGGCCGAGGGTAATTGATAATGTTAAACTCCGAGGTTAATCCGCCGATTTATGAGCTGGATGTAACGTCCATTTTTCACAACCCTCGAAATTGTGGGATAATCGACAGCGGACGCTAATGCACACTACATACCCTCACCCTAACTCTTTCATCTTATTATTATTGATCCTTCGATCTCTTAGGATCACGCGCCCGTTCATGGAACGAAGATCGGAATAAGTGGCTATCGAGGTTAGCGGCCACTTTCCGTGGGTTAAGGGGAGATCGGTAATAGACGATCCTATATCCGAGTTGTCACGGAAAGTGTGCGCTTACTGGCTGCCAATTATAGTCCCACTTGAAAGTCACGACGGTCTTATCTTTGCTTTGCTACAGTGATATTAGAAAGTTAATGAAATTTGAGTCATTTCTTTAAAATAATTCATTTATGCCTAAAATCTTACATGAGTTATTTACCATTGAATTTGTATCCTTGGTTTATTTTTATTTTTTTGGTAAACGGTCGCTGAAAAGTATCGGCATTTAAAGGATCTCAGAAGAAAGTGTAAAAGCGGATTGCTCAAGTCCGTCAGCTCAGCATGATATTATATCACAGCGTCGACTAGGCGACTAGGGAATGTCGCAAATCTCAGGCACCCGCACAATTATTTCTTTGTCAAGCGCGGGCGTGAAGTAAAATGGAGGAATGGCAGCGAGCTACCACCTGGATTATCATAATTAACGGTCGACCCGTGCGCGCGCTAATTCGAGGAGTTAATTACCAGACAGGCGAGTGAAAGTGACGCGTGCCCGGCATCATGATTGTTCACTCTGTATAGATCCCGCCTTGCCACAACGGGATCTCGCAGTCTGCGCAAAACTTCAAAAATAACACATTATACACAATTTCCAACGAATTACACGAGAGTTAAACAGTTCCGCCTATATGAATACTCGTGAATAATGGATTTGGGTCCGCTTCGCTTTGCGTGCGAGAAATCGCATTTCTCGCACTAGTGAAATAAAATTGTATACGAAAATCGTGCGAGAAACTTTTTCTCACCTCGCTTGATGGCAACTCTCGACTTCGACTCGTGTTGCAAACTCACCTTCGGCTCGTGTTGTAAACTCACTTTCGGCAAGTGTTGCAAAACTCACCTTCGGCTCGTGTTGCAAACTCACCTTCGGCTCGTGTTGTAAACTCACTTTCGGCAAGTGTTGCAAAACTCACCTTCGGCTCGTGTTGCAAACTCACTTTCGGCTCGTGTTGCAAACTCACCTTCGGCTCGTGTTGTAAACTCACCCTCGGCTCGTGTTGCAAAACTCACCTTCGGCTCGTGTTGCAAACTCACCCTCGTCAAAAAAAGTTTATCGCGTCGACTGCTGTCGTTACCCATCTGCTATTTTAATTGCATTTTAATAAAATAAAAGGAACAATAGCGAAAAATCAATGTAGCGAATTTCATAACAATGGCCACTGTAAATTCAGCCGTTCATTATTTCAAAATTCGCTATTGCAGCCCTAGAGATTGTAAAGAGTTATAGAAATTTAAAATTTGTCCATGGCATTCGAAGAAAATTGAAGTCAAAAGCCTCCCTTTACTGCTACGACATGCCCCATACAACCACCACAGCGGCAGTTGGTTCTCCCTATAACATAGACCATTATCCCAAACTTCCAAAATCCCTACACCAACATTACCCGACCGATTTCATACTAATAATTCCTCTCGACGAAGTACCCAAGTGAATCTCGTTTTTCCTTTATCCACTCATGAAAACCCCACAAACGATTAAGCCGATCAATCATTATTTATAGCGGCGATCGAAGTGGATAGATAAGGCGTTGGTTGCGGAGAGTTCTGGAGATACCGCAACAATATGTAACCCGCATCGAGTTACAGTAGGACCTGTCGATGAAATACCGCACACATATAAACCACCGTGATATATAGGGATAAAACGGATTGTACTCGTACGCGATATAAACACATACACATGTACGGTACATACGCTACAAAGGCGTGAGAACATCGATACTAATGGCCGACGGGCAGCTCGTCGTGTTCACGCGGATACCCGATAGGATCTTCGCTAAGTGCGATATAATGTCATAACTCCAGAAACTAACCTGCCGCGTGGTGCGCCACCGCTGCTTATAGAATACCTTCCCCGCTACAGATACATGCATGTACGTAGTATCTCGAGGATTCACCGATGGAGCTTCGCGCACCTGCGTGTACGCGCGTGCTATCCTGCTGCTTCGTATTTTATATATAGGATATACCTTCCATGCAACACGCAACGAGAGATCATCTTTCGCGCCCGAACGGACATAGTTAAGGGCTCGGTCCGGTAAATCCTCTAGATGCAAAACACCCTGGTATTATTGAATCATTCGTGAAGATGAGGAAGAAGGCAAAGAGATTTTTCGTGGGATATCGTGGGAACGAGATATCGCGAGGGAAGAAGCCATGGAAGCACTTAATAAAGTAAAAAGAGGTGAATTAATTGTACACCCGCGCTGGTAATCGAGTATCGTCTCTGTCTCGTGCCTTCCACTGTCGCCTGTAAAGTCGTATTTCCCGAACGGAGAGAAGCCGCATGCTCGGAACCTTCGGTTGACGTCGGGTATATATATAGGTAAGCTGGGACAGCGTCGCGCTTGTTAATGGTAAGGACTGTTGGCTCAGCTGTGGGCAAGCAAGACACCCGCACGTATGTTTCCGTGGAACGCCGCGGGTAACTCCTGTTGAGAATCACCTGAAGCAGGCAGAGGGCACACTTGGTATCAGGATTAGACGTAAATCACTGAGGGAAGTTTGACATGGTCACGGGCTTGGATAAGGAGGTTTGTGGCTGGGGATATAATGTGGTATAGGGGCGAGAGACGAGGATACGTCACGTGTAGGTGTCGGGGTTTGCAGTCGGAAAAATAAATTGTTAGGTTTTGTTTAGACTGGGGATTATGTTTATTTTAATGTAAAATATTTTGTTTGAGGGTAGAAGATATTTATTAGATGATAGCTATGATAATTAATAGTGGAAACTAAATGATTTTTGTTGTGATGAGTTGGGCCAATTTATTGGTTGGGGGTTAAAATAGCGAATTTCATAGGGATGGCAATTATTTATTTAGACGTTCCTCATTTATAAATTCGCTCTTTTGGTCATTGGCTATTTTCATCTCCGCCTAAATTATTTCGGTATCGAATGGACGATATTTGAATGTGCGGGCAGAGGGCACACTCGGTATGAGGATTAGACGTAAATCACTGAGGGAAGTTTGACATGGTCACGGGCTTGGATAAGGAGGTTTGTGGCTGGGGATATAATGTGGTATAGGGGCGAGAGACGAGGATACGTCACGTGTAGGTGTCGGGGTTTGCAGTCGGAAAAATAAATTGTTAGGTTTTGTTTAGACTGGGGATTATGTTTATTTTAATGAAGGATATTTTGTTTGAGGGTAGAAGATATTTATTAGACGATAGCTATGATAATTAATAGTGGAAACTAAATGATTTTTGTTGTGATGAGTTGGGCCAATTTATTGGTTGGGGGTTAAAATAGCCAATTTCATAGGGATGGCCATTATTTATTTAGACGTTCCTCATTTTTGAATTCGCTATTTCGGTCATTCGCTATTTTGGACATGAAATCTACTTGGCCATAATAACAGATAAACAATTTCGTCATAATTATTTATTGTTAAAAATTTTTCAAAAAATGTAACTTTGATAAAAAATAAAGCTGCAAGGTTGAAATTTGCAAATTGCAAGCAAAGCTTCATCAATGAGGAAGCAAAAATATCTTCGCAATGAATATGTCTATTGGCGATCTTAGTTTCGAATGGAAACGAAAAATGAATTCAAACGACATCACTCATCCGCTAAATCAAAAGTCGAGCAAAACATTAAATTGCCGATGAAGGAGCACAAAAAGATGGAACGTATCGAGAGAGAAAGGGGGATAACGAGTGAATGGAACACAAGTTAGTGAAGTAATTACGGATAATCGGTGGTATGACGAGAAAGGAAGAAATTAAGAGGGGAAAAAAAAGAACGTGCCCTGTGCGCTAACGATCAAATCGTATCGAACTCTCGGTGTGTACGTGCACCGCGAGCTTATTCGCCTCGATGGCCCGCGGCGTGCATCGCGTTTCCACCCACGCCGATCAACGAGCCGTAAGTCCTCGCGTGAATTGAGCGGCAAAAGGAGCGCCGATCGTACCGATCGTTTTTCTCTCGCTCTGTTGTGTATAGAGTGAGAGAAGTGCAGCAATGAATCGAGCGGGAAAAAGACCGCAACGGCAGCAGCTGAATCTGAAGAGCCTGGAGGGCGGCCCCGTATAATTACAGGAGAGCCGTCGAAACTTTTGGCCTAACGGATCGCACCCCTGCTGGCGCAGTGCGAAACCAGAGAGAAAGAGAGAGAGCACTTCTTTTTTTATGAGCTCTGTGAAGCCTTCCGTCCTGGCGATCTACTGGCACGCAGTGGAGATAACCCCGCGTGACTCTCATTCGCCAATAAAATAAAAGGACAAGCCCTGCGAGGCCGCGAGATAATAAAACAACACAAAGAATTCGGGCGAAATGCGAGCGAACGAGCGATGAAAGTGAAAGAGGTACGATCTCCTACTTACCGAATTTATTTATTGCAGGGGAGGTACTCGCCCCGAATACTCTCCGGAAGATCCAAGTCTCAAATGAGATGGAGAATTATTGGATTCTGGGCTCGAGAACTGGTTTCGAATTATGGGAATGTAAAGAACATTATTATTGAATATTACCGTCTTCCAATGACGTTATGGTGAAGTTTTGTCATGAAATATTGTTTAAAAAAAATAGCTAGGAGAACTACTCTCAGCGTATGCTTATAACTGAAGATAATAACTGAATTTAGGAATAAGGGACGTCTAAATATATAATGGCCATCATTATGAAATTCGCTATTTTGATCTCCAGTTATTAAAATGCAATTAAAATAGCGAATGGCTGAAGTAGCAAATTTCATAATGATGGCCATTCTAGATTCAGACGTTCCTTATTTTGACCCCCAACCGTCGAAAGTTTGATTTCGCCATCTCATGGTTTGTTAAAGTTCATGCAAAAACATCATTTTTCAAAAACTCAAAATTCTGACAAATTTGAACCATATTCCATATTATGACGAAACTATGTATTAATCATCGCTATATAGTGCCGATTTCATGTATGAAATTTCATTTTTACGTCTGATGTTTTGGCAAAATTAGGGCAAAAACGTGATTTTTTCGAAATTTTTAAAACTCCATAAAATCGGAATCGCTTTACCAACTTCGGTCGAATTCAATACCAAAAAACATTAACCTGCACTTATAAAAAATTATTCAGGCAAATATCATCAATTCTACGGAACCTAGAGCACGCACGTCCTTATTTTAAAAATTTCAAAAAGACATAAAATAAAAATTTCTGCATACATTTTGTAAAAAAATGGATACAACCAAAGACGAACTGCGCCTTTTGTGTCAAATTTTATCCCAATCGCTTTAACGGTTCTTGAGTTACAGATGACTAAAATTTCCAAGCCCTGCACACTCACACATACGCACACTTTTTTAAACAACTTTTCTCCATGCTTTAGACAATCCTAAATATTCTGACATAAAAATCTCAAGAGAAAATTTTTCATCCAAACACAGCTTCCTCTAAGAGGAAGCAAAAAGGCCTGGAGGGATAAAAAAATGCACGTAACGCATCTCCTTGATTTCAATGAGAGAGAATGGATGCGCGCACGTGGCAAGAGTTGGAGTGTTGGTATATAGAGTGGTGTACGTATATGCGTTACGTATGGGTAAAAGACGTGCGGCAAATTGCCGAGACTCGATAAATCTATCGTCCTCCCAGTGATAGACGTGCCCGAGGTATGGTTACCGAGGTGAGGCGTATAGCTAGAGCTCGTACAGCGCTCTTCGAGGGCTTTGCGCACAGTTTTCTCCCTGGATCTCGCACGAGGCCTGCACTCCGACACGTTCCATGAGCGAGCTCATCTGCGTTCACCTGCGCGACCGGATGAGTTACTTCGAGAGCGGCTTGGGCACAGCTATACAGTGATAGTAAACGTGGATTTGTACTATAATGCTGTGAGGCTGGTATGTATTCAATCCAATAGATCCTCCGCGGACTCTTCTTTACTCCCGAGCTCCTACATCGTTGGTGCGGCCAAGATTGTGCCAAGGATTCGCGGCGTCTCTCAGTGCGCCGCTCAGAATCGATCGATCGAAACGATAACTTTTCCCATCGGTATATCACGCTGGTAGATAACCGGCTTAAAGCGTGCACCGCTACATAAAGTTCGATTGAAATTCTAATTCAACTCACCGTCTCCCTTCTCGATAATCTAATGCGGTATTGTATTATTACACGTATGGATAATATCCATAAATCGTTTTCTTATCTGTTGTTTTCTTCTGTCTATATCGGCCGATGTTATCGTTATTATATGTTCCTTAAATTTTTGGATTCGGCTTATTTTTGCTGCTGGATAGGGGAAGCTTTTTTTTTCATGAAAATTGTATTTTTTCATTTCTTCAGAACATCGAGAAGAGTGATTTAGAAAAAAATGTATGTATATGTATGTGTGTGTGTGTGTGTGCGTGTGTGCGCACACACACGCACACATATATAATTACTATCCATTCCATTCTAAATTTACAAAAAATAATTTCGTGTGCTAAAGTTTTTTTTTAATTTCGCATCTCACCCACAAAAATAAGTCCGACGAATCTATCTGAATCAATTATAAGGGATAATAAATGCCGGCCGTTAAATAAAAAAATGTATTCAATGGCCAACCTGAAAGGACTTCATTTGATTCAAACAAAAATGTATCTATTTCAAATTTACCGCGTAATTGATTCAAATGAACTCATCATACCGATTTCCTGGATGCTTCACACGAAACTTCGAGTTCTCAGCGTCCATGAGCAAGATAAGCCTCGGCAGTCTTATTGGTACAATATCACGGAAATCTTTGAGCACGTGTTTGCCATCGCACACCCTCTTCGTTGCGTTTATTACCTCGGCGGACAAATAAATTTTCTCATTTTTCGTGAGCCTTATCCCAACGAATATCCCGCTCACCCAAGAGCTCATAGCTAGTGACTCGCATCGCGAGACGGACGTGGAGGTTATGAAAAAAGCGACGTACATGAAAAAAAAAAAAAGTAACGAGTGGAAGTGGCGATTACAGGTATAATAAATTAAGGCAGGCGACCTTATCGGGACTTATAATTCATCAAGCCGAGAGGGTTACGTGCGCGCGATGTTGCGATGATCTCGCAACGGCCGGGCGCTCGCGCGCCTCCTACCAAAGTGCACCAGACTCACTCACTCGCTCGCGCGCACGCGCATTAACCTCGTAAAAACTCTAACGGCATTTGCGCAGTCTCTACCCGAGCGAGAGAAGAGATTCGAGCGGACTCGTAACGCGCGCACGCCACGGGGCACCTCCGCGTTTAAGCGCGCATATATGCACGCGCGTTGGTGGGCAGCGCCTGTAAAGATACGGGGCGACGTATCGCCGCGCATGAGACGTGAAAGTTCGGAGTGTGCACCCGCTCGCGCTTTGGTCGCATCGTTCAGCATGCATCCGCACGGACGAAAGTTCACGTGAAGCGCGCTCTCGTGTATTTTGCCGCTCTGCAATTAGCCAACGATAAACTGCGACTCAGAGACGAATGAACGCGTATATTTTCAGAGCGGAGCGCACCGAGGACTCGACTCCAGCGCTAACTGGGGAATTATATCGATTGGGATCGTTACACTCTCCATGAGCTTCTTGAATTACGCAAAGTAGATTAAATGCTGATTTGCGTACGAACTGCGTTATGGTTTTTTTTAATACGGTTTTCGGGTATTTGAGGAAATGTATCTAAGTTTCATTTTTTTATTGACGTATATTGAAATTGCGAGCTTGCTCATTGCGGATAGCAAAAATCAAATTTTATGGGTGATTCGAAATTCAGTAACTAAATGTTTTTTCCTTCAATAAATGGAGTCTTGTTATGGTGAAAACGTCACCATATTTCAATACGATTAAATAGATATCTGTCGAGATAATAGAAATTTTTTATTTCTCATTTTTCTTTTAAGCAACTTTGCCTTTGGGCAGTTCATTTACAGAACTTAAGAAAATCCGTTCGGAGAAAAAGAAGTGGTATCTCCGTGAAAAAAATACTATTGATAATTTTTTCGGTAAATTTGCTGTAATTTAAAATTTCTGGTAAATTTCCTAGTACTGATCTAAAACTCTAATTGAGGCTCTATATCGATTGGGATCATTACACTCTCGATGAGCTTCTTGAATTACGCAAAATACATAAAATACTGATTTATATCCAACCTGCAAATTTTTTTTACCCGGTTTTCAAGTATACGAAGAAATGTACCTAAGTTTCACTTTGCCATCAACGTATCTCGAAATTACTCGATATCGCTCGTTGCGAAGAGCAAAAATAATGTTTTATATATGCGTGACTGTAAATTTCCTGGTACGTCGAGGAAAATATAGTTATCATTAATTACATCGAGTCGTTGGTACAAATAATCCAATTCCGCATTGAAAGCATCGAATAAATAGTGGGTATCTCGGTTGATACTTTGCTATTCCCGACATACATAAATGCAAGAGGGAACATTGAACGTCAACGTATAACGTTACGTTCGCTGAGTGTATAACAGTAATCGAATTCGCGTTACACGACTATTACACACTCCTCTTCATCTCAAACGATAACTCACGGCCTCCTGCGCCTTCGAACAAGAACCCGGTGAAAAATAAAAGACAAATAAAAAAACAATGGGGTCCCTCTCATCGTGATCGGGTTTGCCGAGAGTGGACTCCACTGTTCTGTAGTTATAGTCAGTTAGCTATGGGCAATAACACCAAAACAGTTCGATATAGTGTATTGTAAAGCATGAAGCCGTGCCTATACAGTGCTTAGTCGTTGCAAATGTGAAGTATACGTTGTACCCGCGACATAACGAGCAGTACCACCTCGTCTTGTGACTATTAGATTTTGTATTTGTTGGCCAGATGCAGTCCAAGACCAGCAGCAGTGTCGATGTACATCCTACGCGTGCGTGCGACGTCTCCAGATTTGTACTTCAGTGGACTGCAATGGATATAACAGCGATAGAGGAGCTCGAGCAGCTGCCATTATCTCCAAAGAAAGTATTCTCGCGGAGTTTGCTAGGAGAACAGAAATTCGTAGCTAAGTGCGTTCTGCAGAAATTCTTTAATCTATTATCATGACGTTATTTATTTTTTCATTGGTTTAATGATTGATTGATTGATTAAATTATTCGTGTATTTATTTATTTGTTTATTTGCTTATTTACTTATTTATTTATTTGTTCATTTGCTTATTCACTTATTTATTTATTTATTTATTTATTTATTTATTTATTGTTTGGTGAACGGGGCAAGGCCTTTGACGAAAATGATTTAATGATGGCAAAGAGAAACAAAATCAGCTCGTAAAGACGGGAAAAAACAAACACGAAAAATACAAAGATATTATGCAGGCTCAACACTTAATATGTACGCATTTAACGACCTATCGAAGGCCGAAAACGAACGGCCGGAAATGTAAACAAGATTATTGATACAGATCTCACATTATGTATCGTTCCGTGATTATTATACGAGTGTTAAAGACGATTAAATGATGCGCGAAATTATATCGACCGTTGTGAAAATAGTTATGTCAAGGTTTTATCATAAATTGGCATATCTCAAAAAAGCGATTTATTGAACGTGTAAGGACGAATCTTAGAGAAGTTTCAAACGATTTTGAGATCGATTTGATTCTAAGTTCTTTTTAATAAATTGAGCGCGCAAATTAGTCGAATTGTAAAATTTCCGAGATCTTCGATAATTACACAAAAATCTGTATGTGTCTGTATTTGAACATGTGTTTCAAGTCTGGTTTCTTGCTGATTATTGCCTTTTTTTGATTAATATTGATTTTTTCATTGCCTGTAGCATTGTACGGTTTCGCTATTTTTGCTCCAAGCAAGGACCAAGATTGGATTTCCTATCATGGCTCCCAAGACAGCGCTGAGAAATTATATTGTAGAGGATTTCGTTGCCTCAAGTACGGCCTAAAACTGGATCCTTATTTCCAGCTTCCACGAAAATGCATATAATGAGCCAGTACTTGATCGCGGACACCTGTACAAATTTCTCCTTGTACACTAAGATAAACGATTCGTTGGTCCAACAAACCAGGTTGATCACCAGCTGTCAAATATGTAGATTCCTTAGTCAGCTCAACAAAAATTTGTCTCGCCTTAAACATCCGAACCGAGAAACTTTCGAAGAAACCAACTATTCGTTGCTGTAACTAAATGTTTATTTGACATCCGGTGACCGTTGGATATGGTTGACCCAACTATTCCATGTGTAATATGGTGGTCCATCTTACAGAATACGTAACGTGAAAAAAAATTTCATGAAAACAAAGCTTTTTGTAAGAGGAAGGAATAGAGGATATTCCGTGCGTCGCTGCCCTAAGAGCGCAACGCGCCCGCGGTATCCACGCCGTTTTTTTTATTGCCGGTAGCCGTGTACGGATCGAGTAGCCGCCTAGCTGTCGGGAACCTGGCATCGGGAGCGCGGCTGCTGCGAAGGCACACTCGTCGCTTACTTAATAAATATCTGCGCCACTTGCGCTCGCTGAGCTTGTGCAATACACCGGGTAAATATAGGTAGACGTAAAGTCGAGCAACGCGGTGGGTATGAGTCTCGCTGAGTAGCTTTATAGAACGGACGAACTCTACTATCGAGATATACACGTTGTAAAGCATACTTGTATGTTGTGCAGAACTTATAGCGAGCTAGAAGCCGAGACAGAGAATATTCCGTTCGGCTAACGAGGTGTGCAATATTGGCGGACGGATAATTAATTAGCGGATCGGCGTTAGGCAGAGACGCGATAGCCGATATAGATGGTGGCGAAAAACGAGAGTGTCTACCGACCAACCGCACCGCCTAATATACTATATTCTAGGATAAACTGAGCCAGTTGGATCGTAAACCGTTGGAAACTTTCTCAATGTTGCTTTCTGTTAGCCGCAGGCAAACAGCCCCTGGAAACCCTTTCAATTTCTACACTAATGTTGCCAAAAGTTTGTTTTATTCAGCTGTCATTTCAATTAACGTACGGACGAGACAATGTCCTATTTTTCTTAATTCGTCTGTTGATAAAGATATGGCACATTGAATGTCGAAATATCGAAGAGGGAAGCCACCTTTCGAGCATTCTGATTGGTCGGTGATGGCTTCGACGTAAAGCCAACTTCAGACTGTTATAATCGATGCAGAATCACGCGTGGCGCGCTTTTTGAACTGCTGTTTTTTCGCAGTTGTAAAATGAAATACATTTTTTCGTTCAAAAACAGGTTTTCTTTCGTTTTTTTATATTTTTCTTCATAAAAAAACACATAGCACATTGAAGGTCGATTAAATTGAAACACTAAAGGAGAAATAGAGTCACGTAAAATAATTAATGGTATAAACATTCAAATATCGTGTTTAGCCATAAGAAGAAAAAAAATCTTCCTCTATGAGGAAGCAAAAGAAAGGAAAAAGTGCAAGCATGACGAGCACGTTGCTGCTAGTGTATATTATATTCTCCAAAACACAATGTGTGAAAAACTTGACAAGTACATTCATGTAAATTCCATCAGAGTGCAAAATCAACAAAAGAGTGTGGCATTATTATATTAAACAATGTAATTAAGACTTACGAATTATGTTTTAGAATGCATATCTATACTTTGCCACGACAGAATCAAAGCAAAATAATCTCAAACCGCTGAAATGGCTTAAAATACACGAATAATCCATACTAACCGCGAGTTCAGTGAAAGTGGTCCGGGGATCACAGGGCGATCATTAACTAATTAATTATTCTGTTCTGGTGTACATAGGTTGTTACATAGTACATACATAGGTGCAATCGGCTATGGTATGAAAGGAGATGAGGTCAATGGCTTTTTAAACACCAGTCATTAACGGTCCGTGCCTTTCTGTTGAGCTTCCTCGATTTCTATGTTAGCCTAGCATACACCTCGATCTTTTTTGTAATAAACTACTAATTAGGGTAAATTGTAGATCTGGTTAGTTGTTGGCGGGTTATGAGATTACTCGTTTCAGGACCGACAGGAAGTCTTCAGATTTTCTTTCCATCCATTCTGTCTTTATCCTCTTTCATCTCGTTTCCTCAGTGAGTCAAACGTTCGTACCGCACGTCTATTATCTTAGTCTAAATCACTTTGTGAATATCTCTTTTATTTCTTACACACAAATTATGCTCTCCTGTGAGTTCCTAGGAAAGATCCCACGTATCATGAGCTATGAGCGCCCGTTGAGCCAACAAATCACTCGGAAACCGATAATCCCTTTCGACCCCTTCCGGTGACCTTACGTGCTGCATACCCGGTGCCCCCTTCCGACTGACCATTCCCTCGTGATAGTACGTTTATGCTACACGTACTCGACGTACACAACGAAGATTCCCGGGTACGTGACGTGATCGAAAGGCTCGCACGTCCGGGTGCTTTCGCAAACGTACGCATGCATGCTATGGACTCAAGATTAACGCAGGTGGTGTTGTGCTGTCAGGGAAGTCTGAGACTGATGTGGCGTGCACGCGTGCGTATCAGACGCTTCGAGAGCTTGCGTCATGGTTGTTCGCAAAAATGGCCGAAGGTAACAAAAGCAAATCCTAAAAGGCTTGCCATCGGATTTTATCCTGTCCGAATTGGAAAAATAATTAGCTGCCACAAGCGACTCAGTGTAAACAGTATTTGGACATTTGATTTGACCCTATTTTAAATGAACTCGTGGAGGAAATTTGACTTAATATGCAAAATTGAAAGAAAATCCAACGTACGTATCGTAAAATTAAAAACACGATTTTATCAACGATTTTAGTAGAATTGTACATCAATTTTATGCTACACTTGTTGTGATATTTTTATACCCATTTCTGTAAAATAGATGTCTGCACATGTGTTATAATTTTAGTCTAGAGATATTTGATGTTCATATTTAGTTATACCTGTTGATTGTAGCAGGTAATAATTTTTCACGTGTGGTAAATGGCACGTGAGGCGAGAAACGAAAGCACTATTAGTTATTCAATTGGAAAGTGCCATTTTTAAAAGCCTGAATGAGACTGTGGAGCAAAAGTGACGATAGTAGCTATGACTGTATGTACGATGAAATACATTTTATCGTTATTGTCGGTTTGCGTGCGTGCAAGCCGACGAAAAACCGACGATAACCACAACGCTGCTTCGTTACAAATAAGGCTAAGCGGTGTCGTTACGTAGTGGGTTGTGCTTGGCAGAGCTTCGTATACGACGATAGTGTCCGGTGTCGGCAACGCAGAGAGCACGGTAATCTATGGGGAGAGACGCAATCTGTGCCGAACGAGAATAACACAACGGCACATATGCGCTCACAACCTCGCGAACAATAAGCGAGAGAGAAAGGTCTACTGCGTTATGCGTATCTGCCTTCTGACACCTATGTAAGTACAATTGGCGGACTTATAGGGAGATGTTGGCAAACTTTGCGAATGTTATTGGCAGTTTACATGGGAGCTCACTGGGAGTAAGAGTTTTATTGAATCATGGAAATCATCGCCACTGAGATGATATACTTGAGTCAAAAAATACTTCGAAATTTCATAAATTTTATGAATTTAAAAAAATTTCAAATTTCAGAAGTTTTGGAAATTTTTAAATTTCAGAAGTTTTGGAAATTTTTTAATTTCATAAATTTTATGAATTTAGGAAATTTGCAAATTACAGAAATTTTATGAATTTTAGAAATTTTATGAATTTTGGAAATTTTATGAATTTTAGAAATTTAATGGATCTTGGAAATTTTATGAATCTTGGAAATTTTATGAATTTTGGAAATTTTATGAATCTTGGAAATTTTATGAATCTTGGAAATTTTATGAATTGTCAAATTTCAGAAATTTTATGAATTTCAAAATTTAAGAAATTTGATGAATTTTCAAATTTCAGAAATTTTATGTATTTTCAAATTTCAGAAATTTTATGAATTTTCAAATTTCAGAAATTTTATGAATTTTCAAATTTCAGAAATCTTATGAATTTTCAAATTTCAGAAATTTTATGAATTTTCAAATTTCGGAAATTTTATAAATTTTCAAATTTCAGAAATTTTATAAATTCTCAAATTTCAGAAATTTCAGAAATTTTATAAACTTTGGAAATCAGGTGCTATGATGTATAGTACCATAAAAAAAAAAGATATCCGTTCAAACGAAGGAATTCGATCTTCTACGTGTTAATCGAACGGGAAATTTAAAAGGTCTTTGAGTTGACTCAAAAAAAAATCTTAACAAGGGCCAATATTAGGATCCAGACTACAGTTTGTCTTATGTGGCAGGTAGGAAATAAAAAATAATTTTGATTTTAGATAGACCATAATCCTGACCTAAAAATTTCAAGAAAAATAAAATCATAAAACGAAGTTTTCCCTGTGGGGAAGCAAAATGGTGAATGTTGCAGCAGAGACGTCATGGTTTCACGAAGTTGGATCATCGATATTCCTATTTTAATTACTGTCTATTCAGGGAGGACCGTAACGAGTCCGCCTGTCTTTCCGTCTATCTCGGTATGAGCGCGGCATTTCCTTCGTGCTCTCCGTGCACTCTCGCGTACACCACAGTTGCACCAGACTTCGTTAAACCTTAAAAGGCAACGTTATCACGAGAGAGGGGCGCACGCGCTGCAAGCCTTCCGAGCACGGCGAATTAATCGTTTAATTAATTATCCGCTGACTATTGCGGTAACTCAGCTGTATAACCTACGCACCAGGTAAATGCTCCAGTTTCGGTCATCTTTAGATCCCAGGCCCATTTTTTTCGCTGCTTCTAAATGGGTTTTTTCGAAATTCCAAAAACGAACTTTTTCTCATTTATGCAATAAATCCTTTTAAATGTAATCAAATAATTGTTTACGTCAAAAATTCTAGGTTATAATATATAAATTATCGTTTTACTAACGTTCCTCAGTTGACGGGGACTTTGCAACATACATGTCGCAGTTTCGGTCACTTTGCGAGTACTAGTATCGGTCACGCTGGTCAGAATTTTGGTCACCATGCGGACCTAGTTTTGGTCACTTCCTTACATTTGAAGAAATGAAAAAAAAAAATTTAATTAAAGAATAAGACACAAATCCGTCAAAACTGGAGAAACATTCTATAGATTATCAACGAACTTAGTAGAATTGTATATCAATTTTACGCTACACTCGTTGTAGTAACATTTCTATATCCGTTTCTGTAAAATAGCTGTCTGCACATTATAATTTTATCCGAAGGATATTTGACATTGGACCGTAATACTACAGCAATCGCTAGATTCAAAGCGCACGAAAGCGAAGCCAAATTCAAATTTCATAAATGCGAATCATTACAAATATCAACTGTAGCTGCTTAATCAATCAAATTTATCAATCAAGCAGCCACACACAAACATATTAATCTCGAAAAAAACTAGAAAAATTCCGCCACGACCCAGGATTGTAAATAAACTCTGTCAGGGCCACGGTGACGTAATTGATAATTTACCAGGCTAGAATTCAGGGTGTTGCCGGTTCAAACCCGGGTCACGGCGGAAATTTTGTCCAAACGGACCTTGAACATTCTCAAATAAATGATTTACTCAAAAATTCACTATGAATCGAATTTATCTTGCGGAGTGTCTAACGGGTGATGTCATAAGAAACAATCTACCTTGTACAAATAAATAAAACCCCAATAAATCCACCTCAAGAAAACAATAACTCTTTGGTCGTTGTTCTCGCGCCTCGTGGACACGAGCTTCTTGGAATTCACGCGGTTATTGAGCACAAAGAAAACACTTTATTAGTATTTCTGCTATCTACACATCGTTAAGAATAACAATAAAAATTTTTTTTACATAAAAAAATAAGACACAATCCCGTCGAAACTCGAGGAACGTTCTATCGATTTATCTGAACGGCGTCATTTCTATTTCTCTGCGTTATTCATAGGTGTAGGTCCCCGCGAAGGGATATCGGAGAACGCAATTCCGTGGCAAACGTTCCCGTTGTAATGTATACAAGCGTAAATACATGACTATGTACACGTAAGTACATAGGTACCTACTGTTGCCTATCCATACGTTGGAAAATAAAGTCCGTGTGTAGTATGCAAGTATTAGCTGGGTCGCTCAAGGCTGCGCCGACGGACTCGGTGCATAGTTTCATATAGCGTCACTTATTACCGATGTAACGAGATTATGGAGTTTTCTTAAAAAGGCGATATCGAGACTTTGCGGCTGGCCTCGCATTCGTGCTTCCCACGTTTCAAGGGTCTCTCCGCGTCTCCCTTCCATTACTTTTTAACCCAAGCGCTGACGAACGAGAGATTTTATCCCGATTGTGATCCCGATTGGAAGGTGCACCTTAGTCGGAATGCGTACACCGAGAGAAATATATAATTGCATCAATGGAATTTTAAGATAAGCCATTTATTTCAACCGATTCCATATGAGACACTCACTGTAAAAAATATTTGGACAATTAATAAAGTGGACACTGTTGAAAAAGATTGGAATTTATTGTCATGTCTGAGATTTTATTTTGCAATGGGATTTTTAAACGATGGCCATTTTAAGGGTGAATTATTATTTTTTTTTCGTAAAATCTGTTATATTTGAACCGAATTTTATTCCCTTGAATTATGTATATGAATAACGTCAAAAACAATTTTTGTAATAGCCAAAGTCCTACAATTGAAAGATGGCTGGTTGTTTTAACGATTTGTAATCCCATTACAAAAATGTTTTTTTACAGTCGTTGTATATTGTATACAGTATTGTATAGAGAGAAACACGTTGGAAGTAAGTAACAGGATGTAAGTGATGATGAAGAAGCGTTTCGCAATCGGTTCGAGGCCAAGACCGTGAAACACCACGACTTTTCCACCCCTTAAATCTCTGTCGCCTCGTTAATTTTCATAATGTCCTTATAACCGTAATTATGTGGGTAGGCTATGTAAAAAATGCCATGTTGGACATGAGGGAGAATCGAAAAGACACTTTGAGTAGAATAAAATAAGTTGCAAGTACTTAAAAGTGCTAGAGGCGGAAGAGGACCATCGTAAATCAATCTCAATACTTTTTATGGGGTTTCGGCTACGCCCAGCTGGTCCACAATTTAAGCGATAAATACACGCGCGAGTCAGCGATCGCTGAACAGGATAACGCATTCTCAATCGACGCTTATTAATTTTCATCGCGGAGACGACAGGTTTGCGGGAAGTTCCTTGCAGTCAGATTTGGGCGCAGGCTGGTTTTCACTATCACAACGGATGATCGAACGTAATTGCTATTTAAATGGGCTCTTATTATTGATAATGCAGGACATATCATAAATTTAGGCACGATTTATACATATTTATGAGGAAAAAAATTCCTAAATCATTGTTAACTTATTTTTTATAAAAATTGTGTTTCAATATATTTTTGACACAAGCCAAAAAAGAAGTTGTCCATGAAGTAGGAGACATTAGAGCACTTAATAAAAAATGCTTCATAATGTCTAAAACAAGTTCCTAATGTTCATGCAACCTGTGATTCATCATAACATTACTGATATAACTTTGTCCAACCACTGGTACAACCGGTCCAATAAAATTCGTTTTTTGTCTATACACAGTGTAGGAATTTAATTGTGCACAAAAGTACCATGTCCAAAACTCCATATTCCGATATAGATGGTCATTGTACAAAGACCACTGTTTTTTATTCATCCTAACCTGAATAGGCAATATACTAAACAAAACCATATGGAAACAACCACAGATTTCTCCCACACCTTCTCGTGACTCATCAAATCTTAGTTCCCAGCTAAAAGAAAGATACTCATGAATGTGTCTACTTGGAGAATCTCTTTACGAATCAACAAAAGACGAAGAGAAAAAGCCAGTGGACAACGAGAACGTGATAGTCGCTGTTGGGCTTTTAATAGCCATGTGGACAGACCGCCGACTGGGAGCACGTGACGTGCCCAGCAGGTCTCGTGCCGCGTTCAAGCATATCGAGAATAGGCCAACCTATAGGCAATCCAAATGTTTCTTGATCAATGGAAGTCATAGAGTTGCAATGTTCGAGGGTTGACCGATGGGTCAGCTATAGGCAGTCCAAATGTTTCTTGATCAATGGAAGTCATAGAGTTGCAAAGTTCGAGGGTTGACCGATGGGTCAAGTGATTGGGCCAGCCGACAATGATCGCATTATCTGAATATTCCATGTCTTTCACCACTCCTCGTATTTCTTGGTTGTAGATTGTGGAGGAGAGAATCACACACAGTGGATCGTGTTTGCGGGAGTAAATCGCAAGCGAGAGCTTCGTTCCCGAGCGATGGAGAACGACGGGAGTGAGTGGCGACGGGTAACGTTGCGAGTCCTTGAAGACGAGCGGACCGACTCTAAATCCTGGTTTAATGCTCCGCGAGCAGCACTCGCGGAACTCTCGCACGAGCGAGCAAGCGACCCCCTTTGTGGAACGGGCGGCGATGGATTTATATAAGCATTTCCACTCGTATAGTTCTCGACGATCCGCTTGTGCCGAACAGGTTACTCACCGTACACCGTGAAACGCGTCTCGCCTCGCCTTCCCAAGGTATTATAACCAACGGAGATTACCTATACGCGAAACCGAGCTCTCGAGAAGACACTCTGTAGATCATCGCTGCGTGTAATAGTAAGACGTAGACTGTGCTAGTGAGAATGGAAGAGGAGTTCTAAAGCCATTTCGAAATATATCGCCAGGCTTTGAGTAATGAAATTACCTGAATACTATTTCTGAATGCGTTTTGTAGAGTTAGGACGGAATTCGAATTGGTCGTAAATTTGGAAAATCGGGAGATTGTGATTCCAATTCAGCTATTCTAGGTGTAGGCAGAAATAGTTTTCTTATTTATTTTGAGTCTTGGGCATGAGAATTGAGCATGAGAAATTTTTAGAATATTGTGTCATGAAACTTTTTAGAATATTGTGACAATTTGAAAAATCTTGTGTCATGGACATTTTAAGAATCTTTTGTCATGAAAATTTTAAGAAATTTTTGTCATGCAAATTTTAAGGAAGTCCGGTAAAAATCGACAATCCAAAATACGGGCTTGACTTTTTTTTAGTTGTCGCCATAGACAATGGTAAATTATATTTAATGGTAAAGTCGCTGAATTTTATACGTAGGGAATAGCGTCAGGGTCTAGATATCCCTAATTCAGATTTTTTTCTTATGCTCAGAACTGAGATATGCTTATGAAAAACATGATTGTGTTCCTCAAACACTTCTGGTTATTAAGGAAATTTAAAATAGCAGATTTACCGGAGCAATAAAAAAGAAACATTAAAATAAAGCGAAGAGAAATGAAACCTTGGCCGACGAGACTTATAAGTCACATAAAAAAGACGGGGGACGAGGTACAATCTCCAATCGGCGTTTTTTATTCGCTCTACAAAATCTTCCAAAGATCGACACATGTGTGACAACTAGGACCAAAAATATGTAGATATTTTCGTAATGGCGCTAGCTACTCGTCGCCGTATTCCGAACACGTAGAAACCGATTTTCCTAAGCCAGCAAATGTTTTGCCAAAAAGGTGACAATATTCACATCATTTGCTACCCTAACTAAAAAAACGATCATCTAAATAAATCTTCTCCCTGAGCCAACAAATCTGTTAGCTGAGCAAAAAATTCTTCCCAAGGACCTAACAAGTCATTTAGCTGAGTTAGAAAAACTCTGATGCTATCACTATATTTCAGCACCAGATTTCCAGCAAAATCGTTTTCTTGGTGAAGAATCAAAACACACATTCCCATAGTCAGTTGAGTCTAGAGTTATCCATGGGCAAAGTAAAAAGAAACCGATCGTTGGGTTATCAATCTTCTTGCATAGAGTCCAGCGTGACAATGCTCGGTTGGAACGTTACCCGATCTGCATACCGTGTGCCGAGGGTTGGGCTGGTGATCGAACTCCCTGCTATCGAGGAAACTGTGGATAGATCGATGTCCCTCGGTGAGCAGGGGCTGCGGTAGCTGGAAAGATCGCATAGCGCTGGCTGAGCCAGAGAGACAGCGATCCGGTCTCGTAAAATGCAGCGTGCCAGCACGTTAGCATAGTAGCAGGTATTGCTTGCTGACTGGCTTTCTGGACCGCTTGGTCGTTGAACACCGCACAACAACTCGACGATACCGAGGGCTCGCGGGCGTATCAACAACGACGAGCCTCGCGTGCTCCAGAGACCTCCATGCATATTCACGAAGAGGCCTCTTTCCATCAGTATACGTACGCCCCATGCCAAATGTGTTTGCTTGTTGGACTATATGCTACTCGTCGACCCGATAGCCAACGGGCGTATAGCATTGCACTCGTAATACTCCTGCTATCCAACTATGCACTACGCTTGCATAAATAGAATCCTACGAATGACCTACGATCACTCGGCAAACTAATTCACCGAATTTGTGCAAAAGTGAGACCAAAACTCTGATTTCTGTCCACCCAATTCGAATTCGTTGTCTAGGTTAACCAATTATGTAGTTAGGCTGACAGACTAGTTGGTTCTGTTATCCAATTCGTTGGTCCAACCAACTGATTCGTTTCCACAACAAACGAATTTGTTTCTACAACCAACTAATTTTTTTCCATAACTATCTAAGCTACCGGTTCAACCAGCTTATTGTCTCAACCTGTTTTGTTATTCGGAGCCTTTGGAATCAATTTTTTTTGCATGTAAGTGGGTATCGGATCGATAGATCTGGTGTATCATCCCCAGATGGTCATACATCATCGTTGAAGTTCTCTCATCTTTAGGGATAATGATTGCTTAGTCAGTTAGTTTGTAATTCCAACGAAACGATTCTGGCCATGTATCCAACAATGCCTTATGGATAGACAGTTTCACAATAGATTCCGAAGGCTTCATTACAAATGTTACAGAGGTGATAGCGCATTTGAAATCGAGAAGAAGTAGCGTTACGCCCGATTGGCAGTTCCAGGTACGATTATCCATTCCTCGTAGTGTTGTCTAGAGCATAAAGACACGTTCGGTATGCTTCCATATAGGCAGAAAAGGTAATGATCCTGATGAACCAAGTCCACTCTGACTCACCAGATTTACAGCCAGTTAGTCGATACCATATGACGGGAAAGTGGTCGTTACATCCGGCTGAACGTAAATTTGACGCACACCACTTGACAAGTACCGAAAAACGACGAAATCCTTGGAAATTACAGGAGGTATGAAAAAAATGGCTGAAGCCAGTTCAAAGAATCCAGACTTGGAGTGCGATATCTCATATCTGGAGTTTGAAGGGATAATGTAACGGAAAAGTGGTCGTTACATCCGGCTGAACGTAAATTTGATGCGCACCACTTGACAAGTACCGAAAAACGACGAAATCCTTGGAAATTACAAGAGGTATGAAAAGAAAAAAAATGGTTGAAGCCAGTTCAAAGGATCCAGACTTGGAGTGCGAGATCTCATATCTGGAGTTTGAGGGGATAATGTAACGGGAAAGCGGGTCTCGGGAGCCATATGCAATTTACGAGCAATAAGCCTCCACGATCTTTAAGGACGTCGTTAGGATTGGATATGCGCGCACGCGGCCACGACCTCGTGAGCCGATTCACCTTTCCCCGCAACGAGAGGAGACTCGCTCTATGCTGATATGTGCTGCTGGTGCAGCACCCGCTCGGATATGCCGCTACCTCTGAATCTAAGCATATATAGAGGACTGCGACTATATGCAACGATGCACCTTGGCGTGCCCCTGTAGGGAGGCGGTGCTGACGCCGGGGTAAGCGGGAGAAAGAAGGTGAGAGAGAGAGAGAGAGAGGGAAAGAGAGACAGGGACATTCTGCGCCAAGACACGGAAATAGTCGCGATAAATCGCTCTCGGCTACGCCACGAACTATTCCATTATAAGCCACCACGCGGAACATCGAAGACGTGGCTTTGTGTTCGTCGGAGACTCTGATCTCTAGCTTCTGCTTCTCCTGTTGTTGTTGCTTCTTCTCATACCTTCTTTCCTTTCTTGTTCTTCTTTCTTTGCGATTCTCTACCACAGAAATTCTGTCATGGTCTCTGTACTGAATCGACGATTATCGGCAGCGTCGTATATAGATCAGTGCTGACGTTTATCTGTATAATTGCGGGAATTTACACAGTTTACGATGTACAGATTTGGACCAACGATTGACAACTGTCAAGAATTCGTGAATAACGTACTCCATGGTCACACAAATCTCAGACGAGAACTTGTCCTGTCCAGACAGGGATCTTGGCGCTGAGGGGCATCGCGGAGTTTCATCGCTGAAGAGAACAGCAAGTTACCCACGCACAGGTGCACTTAGTTCTCTTTATGGCAGACTTGAAGATGCAATGCCAATATCTACACTTCCCCAAACTCTCCGCTTGGTCATTACACTATACAACCACCTTCTAGGCTTGTCCGACTACTTTCTTTTCCTACGTGCGGCGACAGCGGTTTTATTCGTCATCTCAGTGACTCCTGATGACATTCTACTTCAGCCGTTGTTGCTATTTCTCGTACCTTCCATCGCTTCTCATTTTTTCCTTCCCTGCGTTGCTCTACCATAAAAATTCCGTCTTCGTACTCGACCAAGAATAGCCGACTGCCATTAATCCCTACAATTGCTCGAATTTACACAGTTTACGATGTACCGATTTGGAGGAACGATTGACAACTGTCAAGAATTCGTGAATAACGTACTCCATGGTCACACAAATCTCAGACGAGAACTTGTCCTGTCCAGACAGGGATCTTGGCGCTGAGGGGCATCGCGGAGTTTCATCGCTGAAGAGAACAGCAAGTTACCCACGCACAGGTGCACTTCGTTCTCGGTATGGCAGACTCGAAGATGCTCCTACAGGGACTCTTCGTATTTACGGTGTCCGCCGGCTGGACGCGTACCGACACTGTATGGGATGCACATGCACTTACCGTGTGTTATGTCTATGCTGGTGAGTCCCGGCGATAGAGGCACGCCTGTTATTACTCTCTCTCGCAGATTGATGGAATCAAGCAACCAGTCATTTCGCGAGGAAATCAGTGAGAATTAATATCGGGCTATTAATTTCTTCCCGCTTCGAAGCCGGCGCGAGTGCATGCGGATTACCCTGCACTCGGATGTACCTGTGGTATAGATGCGGATGCATCGGATGTCCATACGTCCATACGGTGCAGCAGATAAGACTCTATGCTGAGTATATATGTGAGTGGCTAGGTATATATGGAATTCTGAAGTGGAAATGACCGGGGCCACTTGGCGAATTCGTTTCCGCCTTCGTCAAAACTCCTTCGTAGTATCAGCTTATAGATATTCATGGCTATTTATGATATTCTTTGGCAAGGGTCTAATTTTTGGAAACCTTACTTATATCGGATGACAATGTTACTGCGTCAATTTTTGATTGTTTTGTATCGAGTGTTTGCTCGGCTTAAGCAAATGGGAATGTAAGCTGTTCACTGAATTGTGATATAAAATCTGCGGGATAAATCGAAGTGTACCATGCTTTGATTTACAGTGTGGGCTTTTGTAGTATTGAGTCTTTGGTTTCCTAACATTCCTATTGTAGTGATTTTTTATACTTTTCAACGCCGGTTAACCATACGATCTACGTACTGTTACGTAAGAACGATGTAGGGAAATAATACAAATTAAACCTGGCTGAGTGTACTGAGATTAAGAAAGAAAAAAGATTTTTGCACTGAGTATAACGTTGCAGTATTTTATAAAATTCATTATATTTAACCAGACCTTTTAATAATTTGTATTAAGCGGTACCATGAAAACCTGTTTTTAATTTTGGCTCTGTTTGACCAGATACGATCCCTACTAAAGCTTTAGGTTAACTTTTGCGTATCTGATTTGATGTAAGATGCCCCGGTCTCCCAGACGATATGTAAATCTAGTGCCTCACAGATTTCAGAGTTCGAAGAGCAAACACACGGAAAGATAGCCGGTAATTCAGGCGAAGCGAGCGTTGGTACGTGATTTAGGTAACGCTAATTTTTTATTATTACCAATGCAAGAGGTGCACGCATCCCGGACCGTGAACCCTCGTGAACCCTCCCAGGTGGCCCCTCGATCGATACTAATATCTCTAGAGATCCTGACGAGCATTGGGAATCAGTCAGACGGTGCGAATTAATGCCCGCTCATCGATTATGTGTTCGGATTCACCTCAGGGTAATATAGTAATGTTGTACGTGGCATATGTATGAGCAATTGATCGAGACGGGTCAGCCACAATATAGCACGCTTTTCAAATCTCGATTTTCTCGGTGCACGCTAAGCCACGTGATGTTGTGCAAGAAAGTACATACATGGGTCTAACTATTCGCCGGTATACATTTTTTTTAGCATTTATTTATACTAAGTTATTTCAATACCAAGTTATTTTGTCACCAAGTTATTTTGTCACCAAGTTATTTTGTCACCAAGTTATTTTGTCACCAAGTTATTTTGTCACCAAGTTATTTTGTCACCAAGTTATTTTGTCACCAAGTTATTTTGTCACCAAGTTATTTTGTCACCAAGTTATTTTGTCGCCAAGTTATTTTGTCACCAAGTTATTTTGTCACCAAGTTATTTTGTCACCAAGTTATTTTGTCACCAAGTTATTTTGTCACCAAGTTATTTTGTCACCAAGTTATTTTGTCACCAAGTTATTTTGTCACCAAGTTATTTTGTCACCAAGTTATTTCGACACCAAGTTATTTTGTCACCAAGTTATTTTGTCACCAAGTTATTTTGTCACCAAGTTATTTTGTCACCAAGTTATTTTGTCACCAATTTTTTTTTGTCGACGAGTTATTTTGTCACCAAGTTATTTTGTCACCGAGCTATTTCGTCACCAAGTTACTTATTGTCACTAAGTTGTTTGGTTACCAAGTTATTTTCGCGATGAGTAATTTTAGTGGCTAAGTTATTTTGTCGCCAAAATATTTTGGTGATATGATATTCTTTCCAAAGTTATTTTATCGAAGTTGTTTAGACATTAGGCGTATGCAAGAGGAATTTATCGAAACACGGGTCAGTCACAGTATCGCACGGTTTACAAATCTTGATTTTCTCGGTGCACGCTAAGCTACGTGATCTTGTGCATGAAAGTATATACATGGCTCTAACTATTCGCGGATATACGATTTTTCTTGTGAATTCATCTATATCCAGCTATTTATCTATGTGCGTTATTGTGCGTACAGACAAGGGAATAGATATATACATAAAGATCGAGAGGGCCACCTGTTCTCCAACTTCACCACGTGCTCCATTCCGAGTTAGCTAGAGCGTAACTTCCCATTATTTATAGTATGGATACTATGCGTTGAAGCCATGCGGTAATGCAGACCTGGTCTACCTATATGGACGTGGTGCACGCAATTCCCGAGCTCTGCAATCATTCACGATTGAGTGGAGGAACTCTTACATTGTTATCCAGAAATATACCTGATATTGCAGTTGTTTTCTACTACCTACTGTTTACATAGTTATGAAATTACTGTGTATGGTTAGTTTTATACTCTGCAATCTTTACGTACCATTCTGTTAGGAAATGGCAGCGTTGCTGTAGTAAAATAACATCTAACTTTGAAGTTTCGTCGCGAGAGAAGGTGAATAGGACTAAAACTACCGGATTTCGACCACTATCACTGCCAAAGATAACCAAAATAAGTACAGGTAAGTAAAGCAATTCTCGAGACACTTGCAATAGACTTGAAATATACATAACCTCGGCTAAGAGTTTCCCACGCTGAAGATAAATACATGGCAAAATAATGTCAGTGAAAAATGATTGGGCTTTTGACAGAGTTAATGCCAAGTCTCGTTGCAAATGATTCTGCGCTTTTAAACTGGTTATACATGCACTAATGATTTTTCCTGCGGGGAATGTGGTGCATTACATGTAAATTGCTTTTAATGGTCTAATTTGTGGGGCTGAATCAGCTTCTGCAAATTGCGATAATTTATGGGAAGCCCTGGTTTATTTTTCTTCATCTGGTGAAATCGCCAACATTATAGACATATCGCTACCAGTGGCAATATTAATTCATTGGCAACATAAATTATCACACGGATCGTTTTCAATTGTAATTGATATACATTGTTCACCTGGGAATTCCAGTAGATCTCATGCTATAAAACCGTCATATCGTTTGTCTATCGCTATATATATATATATTTACAAATATCCACCTGTGTGTCTGTAGTAACAAGCAAGTCAAGCATACAGTGAGTTATCATTATCGGCGATAATTGTACATAAGTGCCATAAGGGAGGTGAGCTAGCGCAGACCATAGAGATATTAAAGAGTGAGAAGTAGATAACAAGAGTATGTGTACGATAGCGAGTATACGGAGGCTCCGAGAGAGCGCGTTCGGCATGAGTGGCTTTATGAAGCCGTTGTAAGTTCGCCGCGGGGGTCCTAGCGGCGGGCGTGTTACTTGCCAGCATAAATTACGCGGGATTTTGCATTTACACTGCGAAAATACTAAAGACCGTGGAAACTTATTTATGGTACATGTTTATAACGTATATATCTGTATTATCTTCTATGTCGAGGGAGAACATGTCACAGCAATTGGCCAAGTTGAAATATCAATAGAAACCAGAAAAGATTGCTCGTCCAATACGCGAAATTTCATTCGGAATGGTGAGTACAAAGTGACGGGTACGAAAATATAGATTTGGATAATGACGATTAGAAATTCAACGAATACACGTCAATAAACCAAAAAAACAATATCTGTGTCTTAATAGTATATTATTATACGAGTGCGATAAAACTTTTTCTGAGGGTGAGTTTGCAGCAAGAGCTGAAGGTAAGTGTTGCAATCAAACGAGTTGACAAAAAGTTTATCGCACGAGTTTCCGATTCGAGTTCATTTCACTAGTGCAAGAAGTGCGATTTCTCGCACGTGAAGCGAAGCGCAGCGTGTGAGAAGTAAGCACTTCTTGCACGGGGTTGCATAAAGTATAATAATTGCGCAAAGCTAATAAAACTTTTCGGCGTCATCATGTTTGAATCAGGCATTTTTTTTGCATTTGCGAATCTATTCGCTGATCTAAAAAATCTCATTGCTGATCTAACGAATCTTTGTGATGAGCTAATGAATCTTTTTGCTGGGCTAACAATTCGGGTTAACAATTTATTTTGTTAAGCCAGCAAATAATCCAATGCTATCACACTTTCAGAAAAAGTTTTGCTGACCCAGGAAAAAGTTTTCTCCGTGTACTTTCCATGATTCAAACTGCAAGCTCCCGTAAAATGATCTATTAATTTCACTTACATTCTAATAAAAAGTTTATTGTTGTCAGATGGGCGGCGCAATGACATACAAAATGAAAGCGTTAGAGGAACCGACAAAGTAACGGGGCTTTTATCTATTTTCTGAGAGGGCAATAACCAAGGTGCAGAAGGAATGAGCCTCGACTACCACCACTAGGTGGATTATAATCCGTACTGCGAATTTGCGAAGCTTCGTCCTTTGGTTGTTCGTCGTCCTCGTCGGGAGTAACAGCAGCAGCAATTAAAGACCGAGCTCCCGAGTCCGTAGCTCGAGCGGTAATCTCGCGCGCTCAGTGACTTTCTATGGATAACGATCGATGCTGAGGCTCGCGCTGCCTCCGCCTGTACTTGTATTCAAATGGGCTCGGTGAGCCTCGCAACCGAGCGCGCTCACCTCGTTTGTGTGCACACCCGCGGACCGCGGAAACTATTCTCGAGACCCCTCAATCTCGACACACCAAATTGAGAGACTCTTAATTGAGAGAGACTTTCCAGCAACGGGCACGAGCGGTGTCTGCACGCTTTGCCCTCACCTCATTCCTATATGTAAGCTACTCATGTGTGTGTTACATGGAATCGTACAATTATATTAACTCAACGAAACTTTTTCATTTTCGCTGCTGAGAAAAAGTATCGAGTATACATCTATCTGCGTGCGGAAATGAATATGATGCGGAAATGTTTTTCGCAGTTTGGGATTTTTTGGGTTTAAATTTACTTTTTTTAACGAGCGACGGTAACGCGTTTTGAGAACATTTTGTAAACATTCACCTTTTGTACCGAGGGATCGTAACACTCTTTGAGGAAGTTTTGTTGAAGAATTACTTGTTTCATCGAGTAGGCGTGATGTTTTTTGAGGACATTTGGTTCAAGTTTTTTTTCTCGTCGAGTGATTGTAACGCTTTTTGAGGACATTTTGTCTAACTTCACTTTTTTTTCCCGAATCAACTTAACGCTTTTGACGAAATTTTAGCCAAGTTGTATGCTGAAAGATGTATATATTTCCTGGCAGGAAATATTGTAAAAATATTGTACAAGACACAACGAGAAATAATTAATTTAATTTATAAAAAATGACCTAGAAAGTAAAACGCCAACGTTACTTTTTAAATCTAAATTGAAAATAAAATAAAAATCAAAATTACCCATAAAGTAAAAAGCTAACGTTACTTTTTAAATTTAAATTTAAAATAAAATAAATAAATAAATTACCTAGAAAGTAGAAAGCCAACGTTATTTTCCAATTTTAAATTTAAATAAAATAAAAATAAAAATTACCTGGAAAGTAAAAAGCCAACAATACTCTATTTTATCTCGATTGAGACTTTCATGAAACATCAACAGATTCCATAACCTATATTGAATAAATCGCACTCGAGTTTCTTCCGCTCTGTTTATTTGTGAAGTATTTGCAGATAGACGGTGATCCATCTGAGCACTGGCATACGGATTAATACAGTATAACGTCTACAGAAAACAGCGGCACGTAGAAATTCGCGTAACAACTGACGTAACATTCGAACAACGCCTCCAGTAGTCGGCAAAAGTCAAATAAGGAGAGTCCAGCGGTATTAGGCGCAGAGCAATGTGCAGAGCGACTAGAACGCTCGTAGGGTCGACGCGATTTTCTAGTCTCGACGATGTGCGATGAGAGCTAAAGATAAGACGTAAGAAATGGAACGCGTCTCTCGCGTCTGCATCGTGCACCTTTGTGTATTACTTTAAATCACCGCTTTTGCCGCTCCTGTCGGAGTATTGCATAAAATATTG
The DNA here is from genome assembly GCA_949699805.1 of Tromatobia lineatoria. Lineage (NCBI taxonomy): Eukaryota > Metazoa > Arthropoda > Insecta > Hymenoptera > Ichneumonidae > Tromatobia > Tromatobia lineatoria. The sequence continues at coordinate 12,203,866 of OX453050.1, forward strand.
GAATTAATCGTAAACACGAAGAGCTTGTTTATATGAGTTTGAAAGAAATATTACATTTTTTATGCATTTACACCATATGTGTTGAAATATCTCAACAGGATCTTATTTCTTTAAGAAGAACAATACAAAATATAAGTGCACTTTTTTTTGCAAAAATTTACCAATAATTCTGTCAGATGTTAAAAAGTCTGGGTCGAAATTCGGTGATTTTGATTCATCTCCATCAGTTTTTCTTCTCCAGGAAAAATCCTATAATAGATTAGCACTTTTCTACTTGGTTAAGGCACTAATGTAATAATTATCATACGATAATAAATTATAGAATATAAATAAAATAAAAATTTAAAAAAAGATGTAAAATCGTATAAATGTGAAGATTTTTTTATATTATAGACACAAAAAAACGAGAAAGTTTGTGAATTATGGGAATATTTAAAAAATTGTTGCACAAAAATCGTAAAAAGTGTAGATTTATGAAGTACAATTAGGAATGACGTTAAAACAACATTGCGGAGAAAATGGAATCAATTGCATGTGTAAAGTTTGATTTCAATGGCAAAAGGCAAGAAATATACGAATTACTAGTACAACTCATGGTTTCGCTCATAAATCGTTAAACGAGTCTCTAGCTCAAGGCAATTCAAACATCATCGTCGTCGGAGTCGTCATCCCGTCTCTCGAGCGCAGCTCACGTGCGTTTGCAGTCCACGAAATCGTTAGAGAACGATCGTTAGTCTCGCAGGATCGATGGTACGCTGCAGTTAATTCTCGTGAAAAGGCGTAAGTCTCGTAACGAGGATAAGAAAATCACGCAATCGTAGAAAACGACTCCACTCCTGGTGCATATTTGTTAGATCAGAAAAATCTCGGATATACTGCGCGCAAGGATCGGTATATTCACCGGAGAATAGTCACTAGGTGTATTAGTACACCTGAGTACAATGCCTACGCGTCAGGAGCTAGGGATTAGCTCTTAAGGTAGTTCTGTCGGTTGGTGTTCATTTCGCATCAGTTCGAGAGAAATTAGAGAGTATTTCAAACGCTTCTCGATGATATAAAAACCTGAAAAAAATGCATGCACATAAAAGATCCTCAGAAAATTAATTTTTCATAATAATTATTTTTAAATGTCGTTAAGAAATTAATAAGAATAAAATCGTTCAACAAATACTCCGAAAACCCAAGTTTTTTTTAAAATGAAAAAGTTTCGTTCATTTTTCTGAATATATAGGAATTTTATCAGATTTTTTAATTCACTTTGAATTTCGTGGTTTTTTATTTCAGGAAATAATATGTGACAAAAATACGAAATTCATAGTGAATTTGAAAATCTGAAAAGATTTGTAAGTATTCGGAAAAATTATCGAAACATTTTTATGAAAAAAAAATTGGGTTGTCGAAGAATTTGTTGGACAATTTCTTAACAACAGCTTGAAATAATTATTATGTAGAATTAATCTTCAGTACCTTTGATGTGCATGAATATTTCAGGTTTTTCTACCATCGAGAAATATTTGCAATTTCCTCTTATTTTTCTCCAACTCATGCGAAATGAATAGCGGCGTAAGAACTTTGATGTATTTCTGAAGAATGAGAGAAAATTGCAAGGAACTTTCGATGCTCTAAAGATTTTCACAAATTCATGCAAATCAAAGAGGACAATTTTGCATAATGGTAATTCCAACATCAACAAATGAATTAAAAAATGAATTAACAAATATTCCGGGAAACCTGATTTTTCGTTATTACGCAAATGACGTTGAAGAAAAATTTTGTTCCCTATTTAAAAAAAAGCTAGTTTGCCGGGTTATTTTGATTGAACATTTTTTTTCTTTTTCTTTAATTTGTTAAGACGATTTATGAATTATCTTTATGCAAAATTATTATTTTTATCATCCGGAATAATTGATTCAAATTTTTTTTTTATTCCTTGAAGTTTCTCTCGATTTTCTCGCAATCTCACGCGGAGTCGTACTGTACTACTAAAGGACTACCTTAACAGCTTCCACGTTCCCGATGGCCAAACGTCTACCCACGCGAGGCTGCAGTCACTAACCAAGCTATAAGCAAACGGGAAAAGCATCGCGCGCCTTCACGAAATCGTTAGTGCGATCGTGGTATATTACTCGGTTGCATATGGGCCTTGCAATGTCTCTGAGTATCGTACTCCGTGTTCGGTGGTAAGTCCGTCGTCTCACCAGACCCACACAGAGCGAGGACGGGACGCACAAGATCCGGGGCCTTTTCTACTATTGGCGAAGCGCGCGCCAATTGCGTAACGCGCAAATCTCTCTTTATTGTGTGTTGCTGTTTGCAAAAGGAAGTGACTCACCGATAAGGAGTCATTCATGGAGGAATGGAATCATTCCTCGACTTGGTACACACTCTTAATGTGGTATATATCGCAATCACCAAAGCTTACCTGAAACACGAAAAAGATACACGAAATATAATAGATGATTTTTGCGTAATCAATAAATAAATATTATTCGGACTTATTAATCCCTTAAATGCTACGATTGAACAGCACTGAAATTTTGTTTTTACACTTTCTGCATGCTTCATAAAAAATACGGAATATAATACATATTTTTAGGATTATTAATTAATAAATATTATTTCCGCTTATTAATACGTAAGCTGCCACCTTCGAACATTTAACGCATTGACACATTTTTTTTCCCTCGTTATAAAAAATTTTGAAAAATAGACAGTCAGGTGAATTGCGTTAGACATTTTTTTGTATGCTAAAGCATTTTTATATCTTATATATATCTTTCCGGTTCTATGATTAAAAGTATGATGATTTTTTAAAATTAAGTTACTAGGAGATTTTATTGCTGATTAAATGTAATTGCTGGCCGCATAAAAAATGTTCTTAGTCCTAGAGATTGAGGCATTACGTGCAATTGTACAACTGCACGCCCTCGAGTTACCGAATAATTGCGGAATCGAGAGTGTGAGAATCATGTCACGTATTTCTCATTGTCTTTTCCTCTATCTTATTGACTAGTATGGAAGGTTAGGTTGAAGAAATTCACTGCAACTATACAAACGATCCTCAGCGCGATAGACGATACACTTTGTATATATGTATATATGTGCATTCGATTAATAGTCTCGATCAATTAATTAAAAGCGAAAAATACGACGTAACGATCGATAGCTCTCGATCCTTCGCGTCTGGATGCGTCGAGCTCGATGCCCGATTGCTCCCTTCTCGATTTTCTCCGTCAATTGCAGTCGAGCAACGGCGAAGTACCTGTACAACTCGTCTCGTCGCCCGCAACGATAACTTACACGTTCGAGAATCCACCATTAATTATGATAATTGATTCGTACGATTAACGCACTTCTCTGTGGCCTTTGCTATTCCTTTTGCTGCTGTTGCTACTGCTGGTCATGCAATACGCGTTATTATTCGCAGAGTCACTCATGGTCGCCCGTAAATATAATGCGCCGAGCCGAGAAATACTGACTGTCCTCTATACGCACCTATTAGGAGTTATCGCGCCGTTCTAATGGGACACATACTTGGTGTGTACACACGGTGCGAACTTTTGAATGTGAAAAGATTTTTGCAAGGGTTTTTTGGATAAAAGGTCCGAAGAAAGAGTTACGGCCATTCGGGAATGAAGTCAACTTAGATGAAATGTCCTCAAAAAGTGTCACAGTCTTTAAGAAAAAAAAAAATTAATTTGGACAAAATGTCCTCAAAAAGCATTACGGCCATACGGTAGAAAGTAGATTCGGAAAAACAATGTTCTTAAGACACGGTACGGCCATTCGGCGAAAATGGGATTTTGGACAACATGTCCTCAATAAGCGTTACGATGCAGAAAAATGTGAATTTGGACAATATGTCCTCAAAAAGCGTTACGATGCAGAAAAATCCGAATTTCGACAATATGTCCTCAAAAAGCGTTACGATGCAGAAAAATGTGAATTTGGACAACATGTTCTCATAAAGCGTTACGATGCAGAAAAATGTGAATTTGAACAACATGTCCTCAAAAAGCGTTACGATGCAGTAAAATGTGAATTTGGACAACATGTCCTCAAAGAGCGTTACGGCCAATTGCATAAAAATGTGAATTCGAACAAAATGTCTCCAAAAAGCGTAACCTCGATGACCATTTAGGAAAGGAGTGAATTTGGACAACATGTCCTCAAAATGCGTAACGGCCATGCGGAAAAATGTAAATTTAGACAACATGTCCTTAAAACGCGTTTCGGCCATGTACGAAAAATACGAATTTTGACAACATGTCCTCAAAGAGCGTTACGGCCAATTGCATAAAAATGTGAATTCGAACAAAATGTCGCCAAAAAGCATAACCTCGATGACTATTCAAGAAAGGAGTGAATTTAGACAACATGTCAAAAAGCGTTGCGGCCATGTACGAAAAATGTGAATTCAGACAACATGTCCTCGAAAAGCGTTACGGCCATTCAAGAAAAAAATGTGAATTCAGACAAAATGTCCTCAAAAAGCATTACGGCGATGCAAACAGAAAGTGAATTTGGACAAAATTTCCCCAAAAAGCGTCATAACATTTAGGTAAAAAAGAGAATTTGGCTCAAATGTCGTTAACCGTGTTACAGTTATTCAGAAAAAAGTGAATCTAGCCCATATGTCCTCGAAAACCGTTACCACCACAACGGCAACGAGGGCTTGACAACGATAAATCACAAATTTACGTGTTGGTCATGCAATACGCTTCATTATTCGCAGGCTCACTCACGGTCGCCCGTAAATAAAATGTTCCAAGCCGACTAACCCTGTCTCTACTCGCACCTATTAGGAATTACCGTGCCGTTCTAATGGGACACATAGTCGCTGTGTACACACGGTGCGAATTTATTTATTTATAATTCAACACGATAGACTTAATCGATGCGGAGCCGACTAAAATACATTGCGATACTCGGATTACCCGAGCAAGGAAGGTATTCAGCAAGATGGAATAATAAAGGGAGAATAGATTATCGAGAGAAAAAAATATTTACTGCATATATATATATCTTATTTTCATTGCCTACTATTTTATTACGAGGATATTCGAGCACCTCGAATTCCAAGAAGAGGCAAATACATCACGTGCACCTCACCTACAGTACAATAGTGTGTATAACTTTCAATTCCCTGTGCGTTTGACGTGTCTTAAGCGACTATAAACGTGAGGGCAGCGCGTAACACGCTCATGGCCGATTCCTTTCTAGATTTCTCGAATAAATGAACTACCCCCCACTTAAATTATTTGTTCGATTGATAATAAACGATCGCCATCGAGATTGCAATAGGCGTTAAGAAATATATATATATTATATGCAAACGGATGAGTCGATCTCTCTTCGATTGTGTGGGAGCTTTGCGGGATCGTCTCTCTAATCTGTCAGCCTCGATCTTACGAAGAATGGAAAATACTTCGACCCACACAGCTATTGAGGAAGAGCAGACTCATGAGGTCCTTGATTCCTGCAATTTTCTATTCGACATTGTTATTAGTGATTGAATGTAGTGAAAATCTTTTATGGTGGATCAGCAGTGAGAGAGAGAGAGGTCAACGACAATGTTGTACATGTGGTAAATTGTTGATGTCCGGGTCATGAGGTCGTTCTCCAATAAATCACTCGTTATAACGAAGCGTCGATGAATTTCGTCTTGATTCACTGCAGATTTACCGTTTATGTCTAAGTGTATAAAGGAATTGAACGTGACGTCACGGCCAATAGAAGAAATATGTGATATTGACCAAAATATCCTCGAAGAGCGTTACGGTCATCCAGGAAAAATATGGATTTGGAGAAAATATCCGCAAGAAGACCTTAAAAAAAAAATTACGGCCATTTAGGAAAAATGTAAATTTGGACAAAACGTCTGGAAAAAGCAATGACCTCAAAAAACGTTATGGCTATTCAGAGAAAATGTGAATTTGGACAAAATGTCCTTAAAATGGGTTCGTCGAAAAAAGGTGAAAAGATGAACTACGCGGCTATTGACGAAGAACAGCTTCACGAGTTCATTAATTCCTGCAATTTTCTATTCGACATTGTTATTACCAATTGAATATTGTAAAAATCTTTGATGATAGATCGTCAGTGAGAAAGAGAGGTCACCGACAATGTTGTAAATGTGCTAAGTTGTTGATGTCCGGGTCACGAGGTCGTTCTCCACAAAATCACTCGTTAAAACGAATCATCGACGAATTTCGTTTCAAGATATCGGAGAAGTACCGTTGATGTCGAAGTGCAGAAAGGATAGAAACGCGACTCTCACAGATATTCACTATGGAAGAACGCATCCTCAGCTTAGATCTCAAGAGACACGCCAATACTCAGGCCTTTCCAACGCCTCGGGCTCGGCAATTATAGCTAAGAAGCGGCTGCTTCGACGATTCGATTACACTACTATGAAGACGTTACTTGCGATCGAGCACACGCTGTGTATTAGTGGCACGTATGTATAAAGGCACGCGCTAGCAAGTGCTACAATCATCGCGGTTTCTCACCGTCGAACTTTCAACGGCTCGAGGGAAGGCGTGAGTGGCAAATGATCCACCACGTCAATGTGTAATACCTACTTACGTGAAGTCTATGGGTACCATATGAGACTCGTTATTTTGCACTGTACAAGTCATAGAAATTTAAAAATTAGACAAAATACTGTAGATGATAAATACTGTAATCGCCATTTTGTACTAAAGACACAAGAAAAAAAAAACATAAAGTCCTAGATTAAAGTAGCAGCATCAAGATTAACGATTGCAAGTATCAATTTGGATTTTTAATTATCCAGAATGTCAACATGGAATACCTACTTATGCACCGAAAAAAAGAATTGGTAATATCAACCGAATCGACGGTTACGGATAGCCCAAGAAATATTCGGTTGATTGGAAGAAATATTCGTTGCAATCAATCGAATATTTTTTTTTAAAGCGTAGCGAAAGAAATCTTTGGTCGATTGAAAGGAATATTTCTTATAATAATCCAAATACTTTTTTCGCCACCCGTATACGCAGATTTCAACGGCTCGAGGGAAGGTGTGAGTGGCAAATGATCCACCACGTCAATGTGTAATACCTACTTACGTGAAGTCTATGGGTACCATATGAGACTCGTTATTTTGCACTGTACAAGTCATAGAAATTTAAAAATTAGACAAAATACTGTAGATGATAAATACTGTAATCGCCATTTTGTGCTAAAGACACAAGAAAAAAAACAACATAAAGTCCTAGATCAAAGTAGCAGCATCAAGATTAACGATTGCAAGTACCAATTTGGATTTATAATGATCCAGAATGTCAACGTGGAATACCTACTTATGCACCGAAAAAAAGAATTGGTAATACCAACCGAATCGACGGTTACGGATGGGGCAAGAAATATTCGGTTGATTGAAAGAAATATTCGTTGCAATCAACCGAATATTTTTTTTTAAAGCGTGGCGAAAGAAATCTTTGGTCGATTGAAAGGAATATTTCTTATAATAATCCAAATACTTCTTTCGCCACCAGTAAACGCAGATTCGGTTGGTATTACCAATTCGTTTTTTCGGTGCATGAAGTCTACATGAGATAAACGGCCCAGTTTCGGTAACTTTTCCGGTTAAGGTCATTGACCTTTCATTTATATTAATACTAGATTAATGTGCTCGCTTTGTTCGCACTCTTTTTCTTTCGTTTGTCACTTCTTATGAGTAAACGTGAAATTTGCATGTTTATACCATTCGTCGTCTTGCTTTACTCCATTTTTGCTTTTTTTTTACTATCACAAAGCTCTGCGAGGTAAAGGATGTATAAATAAATGATAAGAAAAAACTATAGGAAACATATGTTCGCTATGCATAATTTTGAAAAAAAGTGTTCAATCATATTGCGCCATATATATGACTCATATAAGGAGGTTTTCGACCACGCATTTTGTCATACTTTTATTCATCCATTCTCGCCAAGCGGACAATTCAATTACTCAGAGGCGCTTGTAAATTGGTCTTAATTCTGTGAGGATTAACATAACGTAACACAATACTCCAACATCCGTGCTGGGATCTATGTTGTGCGTTGGATCTACATAGGTAATTTGTACATGGGGCATTCCATACCAACTCAATATTTGTCATTTCGTGCCCGATTTTTTACGTTATTGTTATTAAAGGCCATTTTTTGAAAATCTGACCGAACCTTCATAAGCTTTGTATCAGGCACCATTATTTTTAGGCCCAAACTCGGCCAGTCCTCGCTTCTTTTTTCCGGACCGAAAATTCGAAGAAGTTAAATGCGTAAGACTTCGTTCACTATAGCTATCGCTTGAATACGTGTATGTATGTCAGGACTTCGGACAATTGAAATTTTTTTTTTTAAAACGACTTTTTGAATGAAAATAAAAAAAAAATTAAATGAACTGCAGGCTTTTAAAACGTTAATCAATATTAAAGAAACAATACATATCGCGCTCACTACCGAATATGGCTTAAAATTCTTTACTTCGAATGCACGATTTTTGTGAATTAAACATTTTTGAAAATCTATGGCCTTCCAGATGTTCTCTCTGAATAATCAGAAAAAATGAAATGAAATTAGAAAAAAAATAGTTAATACAAAAAATTGCTCATCAAAAAATCTTTAATAATTCTCCAAATAGATATACAGAAATGTTCAATCGATAGCCTGCAGTAGAAGAGTTTTTACGCATTTTACCTATCTCAATTTTCGTTTAAAAAAATTCGTAAAAAATAGGAGCGATTTCCGCCTCACTTTGGGGCTAAGCTTAAAAATATTGATATCTGACTAAGGATTCAGAGAATTTTTTCCGATTTGTAAAAAATTGCCTTCTATATTTACGCTATAAATAATCAAGAATATGAAAATTGTTTAACAAAAAAATCGAATAAAAATCCCGTTGGAAGGTAGAACAATAACATAAAAAGGGATAAAATCCAAAAGGTCGAGGGTCAGACCTAGGTCGAGTTGGTATGGAATGCCCCATATGTATACATATCTACTATACGTGTAGTTATTTTGTACACAGAGCCGGATCATCCTCGTTGTTAACAAATGGTTTCGTGACTTTTACGTCGATTGGTTATTTACATATGCAGATCTTTGGTACACCCACGTGTGTGTATATATATGCGTGCATGGATTACCAGGAGGAGTTTGTATAGCGTGCTGGGCGAACCAGCGGCGGGCACGGCCCTCTGCCACTCTCTTCTCGCAACACGATAAATAATAATCATTGATTAATCGCCACGCACCGATCGACCCACCTCACTTGCTGTTTACCGATTACTATTTCATGTCATAGAAACTTTGAGATAAATGAAGGGATCTCGATCATTCACAATCAATAAATTCATTTAAATTATTCATCCCGTGATTGAATAATTTTCGATTGATCGCATTAGTGTTAAAAAGGGTTTGGAAATGCATAACACCGTCGTAACAAAAATAATACAACATTTACAATTTTTGAATGGGGAATCGTAATTTAGAATTTCATTTGATTACATTATCATATGATATCAAACATTTTTGGCCAACACTCTAATTTATTGAATACATTTTTCTGAAAATTTATTTAAAAATATTCAAGTGCAGGTTTTATTCAAAAAGGGATTTGATTTATAAATTCCCTGTGTAACCTGGAAAAATTCATGCACATTGAAGATCTTGAAAAGATTTATTTTTGATAATAATTATTTCGAAATGTTGTTACGAAATTGATAAAAATGAAATTGTTTAACAAATACCCTGAAAACCCAAGTTAAAAAAAATCCTTCGTTAATTTTTCTGAATACGAATGAATTTTTCGGATTTTTTAATTCACTTCTTATTTTGTGTTTTCCCACACATTTATTCTATATAAACGAAAAAATCGACATTGATACTAATGTTCTATATCGACTGTACAAAAGCGAAAAAAAATGGACAAATATTGCCAAGACTGGAGTTGGAAGTAAAGAGAGTAGGATGATAGATTTACGGAGAAAGATCCTCAGCTAATCGTAATCGTTGTCATTTTTTATAATCATATTTTTATTCAAATAAATCAAACCAATGTCTCTGAGTATGTCATTAAAAGTTCCGTTTCCCAATTTGGAATATCACTTCGCATTCATTTGTGATGCTATACAAGAATTTTTCATAATAATTATTTCGAAATGTTGTTAAGAAATTGATGAAAATAAAATAGCTTAACAAATAAAAATCTCTCGTTAATTTTTCTGAATACGTATGAATTTTTTCCGATTTTTTAAATTCTCTTCGAATTCTGTATTTTGCCACACATTTATTCTATATAAACAAAAAAATCGACATTTATACTAACGTTCTATATTGACTGTACAAAAGCGAAAAAAAATGGACAAAAAGTCCCAAAGGTGCAGTTGGAAGTAACGAATGTAGGATGATAGATTTACGGAGAGAGATCCTCAGCCAATTATAATCGTTGCAAGCGACGTTCTTATCTCGTCGCTACGAGATATACAGAAGGGCGTGCCGGACGTAGAGTAACGTAGCGAGGTTCTTGGCGAGCTAGTGAATCGCCGATGCCGAAGAGTTGACGGGGGCGTCGACACCCACACGCCATACAGTGAGGACAATGAAATACGTAGTGTACCAGCGAAGAGATCATCGCTGGGCTGTGCTTCTCGCGCCGCCCAGTGATATCTCGCGGCTTTCGTATCTCTTTCTCTATTTCTTTCATTCACTTTGTGTTTTTTTTTTTCAAATTTTTTTATTTTCTCCGCAGTGCGGCACAGAATAGTGACTCGAGGGCAAATCTCGTTCTCGATTAGGGGGTTCACGAGAAAATGAATCGCTATACTATAGCTATATCTGTACTTACTACGTATAAAATACGAGTCCTGTTCGCTGGCATTGGCATTGGCAAGATCGAGGGCGCGTTGTACCCACGCGTAATAATTCAGCTGATACTATAATGCTTTGCTACATGCATTTGTACAGTTCCCACACAATGTCGCAATCAAATACCAATAAACCCGTTCAATTTTATAGATTACTATCACATTCATTACGTAATATATAATCGCACCAAGTTCTAGTTCAATTTTCCGCGATAAAGTTTCCAACGTACACTGAGAAAATAAAAACCGTTGAATGCATTATATTTAATATATACATTTGAATCAATAGAATTATTTGATTAAACCAATTTACATGCAGATCTGTTTCTATATATACTACGAAAGAGAATTATCAATATTTTTTCAGACGAATTATTCAAATGATTTGAGTTATGTGTAATAGTAAAAAGGATGAACATTAAAAAGTTGTAGAAAATTGAGGAATTCAATGAAAAACTGACTAACCAAACTCATAACGAATGAAGATCGAAAATATAGCTCAGTATCAAGTTGAAGTTGGTTAGAAATCATTAATAAGTGTAATTAACCACACATCAAATTTTCCCTTTCCCAAAGCCAAGAATAATAATAGAAAATAAGAAAAACAGAATTTTCATGAAAGCTAAAAATTGACATGGAAGCAACGTGACAATTCGAAAGATCAGATTTTTTTTTCATAAGAGCCGATGAAAAACCCAACTTTTTTTGGTCATATTTGTTTATTTATTTTTATAAAACAGCTCGGTAAATGATCTTCAGACTTCGTAATCGCACGATGCCGATCCTCAACTATACGATAATAACCCTCAAAGCTCACACAAATCGATGTGCAAGGATTACTTAAAGTTCTATTGGTGCGTGTAGAAAGAAGGTATATTATAAGCGCGTGGACCAGTGAGAGGGTCTTTCGCACGGCGCGTTACACTGTCATTAATAAAACATTAATTATCGTCGATTGTCTCGCGCGGTCGGTTAATGAGCGAACGCCGCGCCCCGCGCGCTACTATACTCTATAGTTAGTTAGTAGCGCAGCGCATACACGAGAGCAGACGGAGCGTATACGAGTGCGGGCGGCCGAGCTAGCAAGTACAGCAATTACGATTGTCCGGCGTGCGTTGAGTAATTGATTTAGATCGGTGGGATACCCACTCCGCCTAAGGCGGACCTATGTAGTAGACCAACTTTGCGGTGCAACGTTGCTGCTACTTTATAATGCTGTAATTCAGTGCGCATTAGACGAAAAGTTTGCCTGTAAAGATTTAATGAAGTCATTGATTTCTTGGCACCAATAATTACCTCGATACGCTAAACTCCTTCGATGGCATTGCCGCTTTGGTATTTCGATACGCTATGCGCCATAATTTATCAATTTTTTGCCTTTTTTCAGCACCCTTATTGAGATATAATAGTAGAAGGATTTTACACTTGACTGGATTTTTAAATCTATTTTGAATTTTATAGGTTTGTGTGAAAAAGAAGGAAAATGAACGGGATTTTGGCGAGACTCATTGGAATAAGATTTGACCCATATCTAGTGGATATAAAGCAAACCGAGTCTGGTGATTAACGTCGAGATTGAATTTGGGCTTAAGAATCTGGGATCTAGAAATTGTTTAGGATCTTGGGAAGAATAAGGAGTAGATTCTCTAGAATCTCGGGAAGATTCTCTAAAATCTCGGAAAAAGTCTGGGGTAGATTCTCTAGAATCTCGGTAAGAATTTTTGGAAGAGTCTCTAGAATCTCGGGCAGAGTCTGAGGTAGATTCTCCAGAATCTCGGTAAGAATGTAGAGTTAGATTCTCTGGAATTTTGCAAAGTATCTGGCTTAAATCCTCTGAAATCTTGGTGAAAATCTAAGGTAGATTTTCTCGAATCTCGCTAAGTGTCTAGGGTGGATTTTCGAGAATCTCGGACAGAATCTAAGTAAATTTTCTAATAATCTCAAAAAAAAAAATTTCGGATAGATTCTTAAGAATTGCGACAAAAAATTTGGCGATAGATTGTTTGAACTTTTTGAACCATATAAATTAAAGTGGGTTACTCGGTCATAACTTTCGACTCAATTCTGCCATTAAACAGCGTAATACACTCGACTTCGATTCTTCTAAGCTCAACTCTCAGGCCGTGATGCATGGTGAGCGTTAGACTAATCAGTGATCATAGTCGCTACGCGTAAAAAAATTTTGCTGTTGCAGAGTGAAAAACTTTCTTTCAAGCTTTAACTCCCATGAAACGACACTTTTCAAACGTTCTATGGTCCTAATGAAGTTAACCTTTATAATCATAGCTGTAGATTAAACAAACATATCATCATTATACAGTTTCGAGCTTGCACAATCCACCATTCAAACCCATCCCATTTTGATCATGATAATTCAAGATAAAAATATCAAGAAAACTACCCATTAGTTAACAAGGTACAATCGAATGTGAAGATTCTCGTAGCAGTAAATTCATGTGTTAAACGTAGGAGCACCCTGAGGAATTTCCCACTAGTCATAGGTACTTAAGCTAACTCTCTTAAAGACAGTATGATTGATCATTATCCTTCGTTGCCGATCGTTATTATTACGATACGGTAGACGAGAGTAGACAAATTACGACGGGAGAGTCTTGCACGCTGGGATAGACACGTTAAGCCGTTGATGCTGTATAACAAGGTGTACATAATATACACTTTAGAAAGTGTCGATGTGTGTATAGGTGGCTCTCGTTATTACGACACCTAATGACCACGTTTTACCAAAGGCCCTTTAATTAATTGACGATAGTAGCAAATCTGAGTTACATGTTTGTGGCTTCAGTGTAAGCGCGTGATTGTGAAGTGGAGAAATGGTACCAAGGTGACCATAAGCCACTTTAAGTCGCAATATATCCCTCCAAATTTTCTCGGTGGTTTATTCGAACAGCCACTGCTTTCCATATGAACGAAACATGTATTCACCGCATTGCGAACGAGCCCTAACACAAAACTACCGGACCGGACCTTATATTTTTAATCCCATGTACGTTTGGCACATCGTGGGCGTCGCCAAGTGTTGCGTTGATGCTCCTCGGCCATTTCTTTACGCTGACCGATAATTTAAGCCGTTAATGCTGAATTAAGCCAAGGAAGATATATTTATGCGGGCGTACGTCGATGATTTACGGATGCACGCACGAAGAGAGCATCGCAGGTAGAGTTACGAGCGTTACCGACGTCACATAGCCTCGAGGACGTACACACATTCACCGAAATCGATGCATGCAGTCACTCGAGGGGAAGAATTTGTTTTTCATTCGTCGATTGGACTGATGACAAAATTTTTAATAAAAATGGCACGATATTGCCTAATATCTAAGGAAATCGATCTTGTGAGTTTATTTAAGCAATCTGCTTTCATCGAATGAAATAAAAAATTATGACTGTTGGACAACGGTTATCCTAAATTTTTTTTTTTTTTTTCAAGTTGTTTGAATGTGTTGGGTTTACATCCGTTTAAATCTATTTGACCATTAACAGAACGGTGAATGATACTTAATATTTGGTTTAGGTAATTCCATTCCAATAAAACAATCTTCTTTAGTCGGGAGTTTTATGATTTTTATAAAATTATTTTCTTTAGGATGAAATCAGTTTGAGTTCAAGCAACAAAATTCTTACTTTGCCGGCAATGTTTTTCTCCCTGTCGATACTTTCTCGGTTGTATTCATTCAATTCAGTTAAACAAACCCAAAAAAGTGTTATCGAAATAAAAAGTTAATTTTTCTGTTGAAATACACGTTTATTAACTTAAGAGCGTTAAGTCGTTTGTTGTCTTTGAAAGTTTTCAGTACAATCGCATTAAATACGATAACCATAAGATCCTCGGGTATATACAAGTCAACGAATCGGAATGTATATGAATATCGAAGAAATATTCGATACCCATTATAAATATTTCCCATAATCCACTCATAAGGTCAGGGGTTTTTCAAAATTAATTCCGGGAAGAGCCTAGAACAAGAATATCAAGGTATTCTATCAAGCTAAGCTCAGGAAAAAGATGTAACTTATATAGCAAGCACATATTTATATAGTAACGGTTGTCTAGTGCTTTGCCCGAAGATCCGTTAAAATGTTTGATGGACGAGCGAACCGCGGCTTTATATATGCACATATGGTACGGATGAAGACGAAGGATATGCAATTATCCCGAGTGTATATATTCGGAAGGGAATTATTTCTCAATCAGTGTTTAGAAAAATAAATGGGCTCTTCTACCTCAGAGCATCACTCTGATGTTGTGGCTCTCATCGCATCTATCAGCAGTCGGTACTATACGTGCGAGAACAGCCCTTACCTCGGACTTGTAGAGGTCGAACGGCGTTTTGTGACCGACGCGTATACACAGAGACAGAGAGAGAGAAAGAGAGAGAGAGAGACGCGTGTACGGGAAGAAGCGCAGCGCGGTTATTCGAACACCGACGAGGCTCCCGAGCGGGCGAAGGTCAAACGGTCAAGGGTCGAACGTAGCCTCGTCGTGACCGTATAGTGCTCTGCCCGATGTACTATGAACTCGCTCTATACCTACGTATTATAGTTTTACTCGTTACCAACAACTTGCTGCACTGTATATAGTGTATCCATGTATTGGATGCACGCAATCTCGCAGTTATTATATATGTATATGTGCGAGGCTAGTGGGATACGTATCGTATTGCTTTTGTCGTATTTCGAGTACACTCACAGAGGTCATTCTGACCCAAAGTCATGCGAGTATACATAAACACGGGCTTCGGTTACCCCGGGGGATTTCAGTATTGTTATGGGATATTCCACTGTATTTTAGCTTCCGTCGGGAAGTTGCTGTTGTTAAGGCAAAGTCGAATTTTCGATCGGCTCGTTTGCTTATACGATCTCTTAAAAAAATCGGTTGAGGTAGTTGTATCACGATCCAAGCATTGTGATGGCCGCGGCGTGTGAAAAGTCCACTTTGCAGTATACCAAATGTGTTCAGAGATACGCTAGAAGTTTCGTTTAACTTGTGCTATCTTCAGAACTACGCGGTGAATCTTCACATTTTTTCAGAATATTTGTAGAGCTCTACTTTACCTTCATATCGTTTGTTTTTTAAATTCTTGAAAGCAATTTTCGCAGCAAAATTCATAATGTACCGTTTGCGCACCATCGTGCATACGCTACGTGTAAATCAAGCCAAATTCGAAATTGAATATCTCGGCTTTGAAACGGTAAAACTGATTGAGATTGCACTGATGTGTGGATAAAGTATTATAGAACGTGTGTTCCATGTTTCATCAAATTCTTGAAAAACTATCGTGGGGGCAACTACTTTAAGTGTAGATCGAGATGTAGAGCTTCACACTAAATAACTCGGCACTGACAACGCAACAGTT
Organism: Tromatobia lineatoria; assembly: GCA_949699805.1. Taxonomy (NCBI): domain Eukaryota; kingdom Metazoa; phylum Arthropoda; class Insecta; order Hymenoptera; family Ichneumonidae; genus Tromatobia; species Tromatobia lineatoria. The sequence goes on from OX453050.1 coordinate 12,220,114, forward strand.
CAAGAATTTCGGATGAAATTAGCAGGTTTAACGCTAGGACTTGTAAGTGGGGTTCAGTGGGACCCTACGCGGAGGTTAAACTGCACTCGGTAGGTTACCATCGATCTTTTTGAGTGCGGGTCTGAACCGTAATTCAATTTTAAGCCACAGGTGTAGCGTCAGGTTGGTCAACAGACCGAATTTCGGATGAATCTAGCAGGTTTAACGCTAGGACTCATAACTGGGGTTGAGTGGGACTCCACGCGGGGGTCAAAATGCACTCGGTAGGTTACCACCGATCTTTTTGACTGCAGGTCTGAACTGTTATTCAATTTTAAGCCGTAGGTGTAGCGTCAGGCTGGTCCACAAGCCAAATTTCCATGAAATTAAAGTAAATACATTACTAAAGAGGACCCGGATCAGAGTCAAAACAGTTAAGAAGTTGTCATCACTTGGCCGCCAACACCGACAACCCTCCTATTCATTTAATTATTCGGCTTCTTTTTTGATGTGTCATGTCTTTTTCACGAGAAGACCGTTTCCACTTTTGTGTAAAAAATTAAATATTTTTATTTTCTGCATACAATGCGGGACATGCGAAAAGTGCATAGAATGGTTGAAGGTAAAGTAGATGATACGCGTTGCATGTGAAAGTTGGCTCGTTAGTGTGGATGAGCGTGCAGTGCCGAGCCCTCACGTATTGTTGTAAACGCGCGGGTCACGTTAAAAGTATAGTGCGCCTATAAAACACTATAACGTGTAACGGGTGTAATAGATCCAACATAATCTCTCCATTGGCACGGTGACGTCTTAGGGAGCCTACAAAACCGGACGAGCAATTGCTTACGTAAATTTACAAGCGTGCAGAGGCAGATTCTGCGTGAGTATACATATACAATGCAGGCTGAGAGATCTAAGACCATGAGGATCACTATAGGAACCTATGGGCACATATAGGAACATTACGTTGTACGGTATAAAATGAGGCAGGGAAGGAAAACGGTATTGACGTGTCGTGTTTTCAAACGCAGAGACGATGATTGCCTCCTCGTGAATAACATCTTCGAACAGTTTCATGACACGCAACCAATTGACAGTTCCTATACCGATGATAAAAGGATTGCGTCGTTCTGCTCACCAGAAGAGCGAGAGCTTTTATATAGAGGCATAGAAAGTTGATCTTTGGAAGAAGAAACAATTCCACGAGGTTCGTATGATAAAATTCAGAAACGGAATAAAAAAAAATGGTAAGCTCACGAATTTTCGACGGATCTAAAGACATTTGCAGAATCTGCGGAAACCCTTCACTGAAGGAAGAGATTTCATTGGTTCACCGCAATCTTCGGCGATGAGAAGAAATGCTCGAGTTTCGATACTATCTTTTCATTAAATGATCTCAAACTTCATGAAAAGTAGGCAGCGAAACTTATCCCAACACAGCTCAGAACTTTGAGACCTATTTTTTCCTAAGCTACATGGCAAATAAAGCTTACGTTTGGAGTGAACGTGAGGGGTCAAAATTTAGACACGAAATTAGTACGATTTAGTAATAATAGGTACACAGTTTCATCATCATTTGTTATGTGGTCCAAATGTTTAATAAATTTAACTTTGATATAAAATTGAGTTGCGAGATTGAACTTTGCAAATTCCTTACCCATTATTTTTGGTTTTCCACACAAAGCTTCCTCTATGAAGAAGCCAGAAATGATTAACATATTTTATCATCTAGTTAGCTTTGTAAAAAAACCCAAAAATGATGAGAAAAAATATTTGCAAAATTCAACTTTACAGCTTTTTTTTCACATCTGAATAGGAAGCTGACACTAATTGTACAAAAGCTTTACGAGCTCTTCAACGTTGATGATGAGACTTTTCATCATCACAAACGAATATTGCGCAGAAATTAACTCCAACAGCAGAAGCGATAAACCGGTTTCCTTTCGATTGACCCCATGATAACAACTTGTTTTACGGTGGACATTCTTTTAAATTCGTCTGTAACTCCACCTCATGGACGCAGACATGGACAACACTTGCGAAAATTTTCCGGTTAACCGCATCAACGTCATCGTTGCGTGTGGCAAAAAGAACTGTTTACGCGTATCCTGGATCGAAACTCACGGATATTAACCGCGTAATTCATTGCGAAAAATGATGACACGAGGCTAAAAAATCATTTGCTTGATATAGAAACGTGTTTCGTGCGAGACAAGTCCACCCAAATATATTTTAACGCATACGCTGTACGGTTCACAACACCTCCGGCGTTGCCGTTGCTATACATAGTCTCCGCATAGCAGTTATGATGCAGGTGGTATGCGAACGTTTAAATAATGCCTCGCTTCCTCATAATTCGCCCGGTGGCCGCGCCTCAAAGAATCCTTGTACCTACTTTACATGCGTATAGCTGTGTAAAAAATATTGTCATGCTTGTTGCTTTCCTCCGAGAGCCTCCAGTCACACGGACCGCTGTGTATGCATACTGTCCAAAGTTTAACTGACGTCAGTGATGCTGTACGACAAAACGACGGTCTTACGACGGAAAAAAAATGTCATTGGGTCCAAAGAAATGGGTTGATTGATTTTGCTTCCTGATAGAAAAAGCTTTGTTTTCATGAAGAAAAAAAATGTTAATGTTCCAAAAAGAAAAAAAATGTCAATGCTCCAAAAAAAAAATCGAGCAAAGTCGTTTAGAAAAATATGTTCTTGTGTGTGTGCGTGTGCGTGTGCGTGTGCGTGTGCGTGTGCGTGTGCGTGTGCGTGTGCGTGCGCGTGTGTGCGTGTGCAGGACTTCAAAATTTCAATGACAGTAACTCGAGAACTGTTCAACCGATCGAGCTAAAAATTAGTACACAAGTAAAGCAGCAGTCCATGGTTGACTGATGCAATTTCTTCCGTAGTGTGTGCAAAATTTTTCATTTTATAGCTTCTTGTCAAAGTTACACTGCGCGACATTCAAGCAGAGCAATTTTTTTCCAAAGTTCCTTAAAGCTGAATTAATTCCATGATGATTCTAGTAATAATTTTGGTTTCATAATAGGTTTCATAATAATTGTGGCATCTAAAACATGGGTCTTCCAAACGATGACATTCAAAAAAGAATTCTTCCGGTCCTCAATTCGGACCTTCTCCACAAATTGTTATTTGTTATTGAATATTCGAGGATTTTGTCCGTTCCTCCCTAATACCTGCAGAGAGAATCTTAAGTATCTTATTTAAATGGCTAATATTTCCATGAATCAAAGCAAAATTTTTTTTAGTGTACCGGACAAGCGCAAGTGAAAATGATCAGGTTCGCGATCGAGAGTTAACGGTTTCATTGATATGTCTACAATTATTAAAGCGATCGAGACGAGATTGTGGGAACAACTTTTTTTTTTCTCAACGCCACCAGATTAGCAGTGACCCTTTTCAATATATTAACATCCTGAGGCTCACGTAAAGCAACCCTACAATCGATTCTCGATTCCCAAAGATCACATAACCGCGTAATTCGCTATTTCTCCGCTTGACAAAATTCGTGAAATCAATTAAAGTCTAACAGATGTGAGATGTGCTTAACGATCTTACGACTCAGCTCAACGAAACATAAAACAGTCTAATAGTCTCGGTGATTAAGGACCGATTTTAAAGCATTACGCAGCGGATTCATTGCTCGGGCGCTAATTGAGGGTAAAATTGCGTGGTATTAACAACGTCGATGGTTATCAATGGAAACCCGCCTTTATCGAGTCGCGTTTCACTACCGATCGTTGGGTATACATAAAAAAATGAACACGAATCTAAGCTGACGTGTTAATTACCAAGCGTTTTTTTTTTCTTCGTTTATTTAATTATTATTTTGCTAGAGAAGGTTTTAGTGCGTCGGTACTTCACTTCTCGGATTATAAGAGAGTCCTCGACGACGACAACGACCGGACGGTGATAGTTTACATTAGCTACAACGCGAGCTATGTTGTTGCATGGCTCGCTGTTGAGCAAGTGTGCGAGAGAGGAGATCCAGTTTTACGATAGATCAAAGAACATAAGTCGACGGTGGTAATCGAGTTAATCGATCGCCCGAGATAATCGATAATGTCGGTAATCCGTTCCAGGTGGTCCGTCCTGTACTACAGGTGTAGCCTACCATTACTATAACAGTATATATCCTATCGCAAGGTACACCTATGTTACCATATATTCGACGTGGTAATCCGAGGTAAATGATGCGTGTAATGGCTGTCAATGAGTTACTCTTGGATGCTCGCACCGCCGGCACATCTTTATTCACGTTTTATTAGTGCGTCGCGCACTATCCAGTGACGGCCTGGGTAATGAAGACTCTCTTGCTATTGGCAATTGCAGCGATGGGAATTTTTCATCAAAATTGCGTTATGAAAAATGCGCAACTATTTGTGTGCGGTGCGGAATTATTTTTGTGGAAATAATGTGATGGAAAATAATTTTTTTTGTGAAGGGGCGCGTGTTTGAAGGAGGGGAGAAAAGTCCAATTTTTATTCAGGCGGAAAGTTTTTTTTAGGAATAATCGTTATAAAAATATGGGAGAGTTTCTGATGTAGTATGACAATCTGAAATTCTGACATTTTAGTGATATTCAATGGAGACTCTCTTGCTATTGGCGATTGCAGCGATAGGATTTTTCATCAAAATTGCGCTATGAAAAATGCGCAACTATTTGTGTGCGGTGCGGAATTATTTTTTTGGAAATAATGTGATGGAAAATAATTATTTTCGTGAAGAGGTGCGTGTTTGAACGAGGGGAGAAAGATCCAATTTTCATTCAGGCGGAAAGTTTTTTTTAGGAATAATCGTTATAAAAATATGGGAGAGTTTCTGATGTAGTATGACAATCTGAAATTCTGACATTTTAGTGATATTCAATGGAGACTCTCTTGCTATTGGCGATTGCAGCGATGGGAATTTTTCATCAAAATTGCGCTATGAAAAATGCGCAACTATTTGTGTGCGGTGCGGAATTATTTTTGTGGAAATAATGTGATGGAAAATAATTTTTTTCGTGAAGGAACGCTTATTTGAACGAGGGGAGAAAAGTCAAATTTTTATTCAGGCGGAAAGTTTTTTTTAGGAATAATCTCTATACAAATATTGGAGAGTTTGTGATGTAGTATGACAATCTGAAATTCTGACATTTTAGTGATATTCAATGGAGACTCTCTTGCTATTGGCGATTGCAGCGATGGGAATTTTTCATTAAAATTGCGCTATGAAAAATGCGCAACTATTTGTGTGCGGTGCGGAATTATTTTTGTGGAAATAATGTGATGGAAAATAATTTTTTTCGTGAAGGAACGCTTATTTGAACGAGGGGAGAAAAGTCAAATTTTTATTCAGGCGGAAAGTTTTTTTTAGGAATAATCGTTATAAAAATATGGGCGAGTTTCTGATGTAGTATGACAATATGGAATTCTGGTATTTAAATGATATTCAACATACATGAAAAGTGTCGTTCTAGTAAAAGTCTGTATCAGATAAAGTCATTTAGAAGTAAAATCTTTGGGAAAAAATTATAGATAAAAAAAATATATTATAAGGTAAATTGGCAATGTCTAAAAAAATGAAACACCTATAATCATTTTCAGCGAACATGCTCGACAAAGTAAATTCGCGAGTGGCTGTCACCTCGCTTACTTTTTATATTTGTCGTTCTATGCACAGCGAAGATGAACGTGAGCTATGGCATAAGCGAACGTTAATAATCTGCAATTTTCTAAAGGAGGAGACTAGAGAGGGGGTGAGAGCTGGTACACGTGTAATAGCACTGTGTCCACTAACAGCCGTCTTCAGAAGCACGAGATATGGTTTGAGGTTCTTGCTCCTTTTACAACGTGGAAAATACAATGATTATTGGCTTCAGTAATGGGAATAATGTCTGTTCTTACGCCAGACGCACGTGTCTTTGTGTCTACTTCCTATATATGAGTGTATGAAGCACTAGTCAACATACCAGCTAAAGTGAACGAGCCAGTGGATAGACGGAGACCAGTGAATGAAAACTGTCCATAAGAGCACGTGCATAAAAGTCTATTTACTGGATTTTTTCGTCTGCTTAAATGCGTGGGGGTCAAAATAGCGAAGGACCAGAATAGTGAATGGGTAAAAAAGCGAGTTTCGAAATTAGGAACGTTTGAATCTACAATGGTCATCATTATGGAATTCTCAATTTCAGCCATTCGCTATTTCGACCTCCATCTCATCAAAATGCAATCAAAATAGCGAATGATAAAAATGTAAAATGGCTGAAAAAGCGAATACAACAATTATGGCCATTCTACATTTAGACATTTCTTATTTTTAAATTCGCTATTTTAGCCATTCACTATTTAGGTCATTCGCTATTTTGACCCCCACCCGCTTAACGGTCCATTCACTGGTCACTTTGCCCTATAACTACGTTGCTGCATCATGAATGGTCGAAAAAGATCCTCGGTATATGGTTTTCATGACCAAATTTATAGATCAATTTTGACGATAAATTTACACGAATTTATAAATAAATTTCGGTCACGATAAAAATGTTCACACTTCAGATAACCAGATCAAATGTAGTAATCACAATAATTCTCAGCTATGTTATTTCTTTTATTTAATAAAATTTTTTTTTTTAATTTCCACGTAGATGTAAAAAGTTTCGTTTTGCGATGGAATCAATGGCCGTAACATTTTCATTCAGACGATGGGATGATTGTGAGTAAAGGTATGCATAAAGTACTAAATTGTACCTCTTACCATTTGCCGCATTTCACCAGCGGAGTAGCAGGTGCTGAGCACCGGGTTAATATTTTTACGGTACAGAAGCCGCAGACTCGATAATCTCGTGGCTCTGAGCTTCTCCTATGGCGTTGGCCAAAGGGGCAACCATTAACGCGCTGTTTGCTGCTACTGCTCTTGGTGGCCTGACCACACGGTGCCGGTGGTCAGCGCACTCACCGATTTTCAAACGCGATTATAACACAGCGACGAGGGTACCACTGGGACGCTGCCCAGTCGAAAGTGCCAAGAACACCAGAAGAGACGTATGTTCCGAGGTGAAGACAACTCGATGAGAGAAGCAATGCTGCGAGAGAGCCTTCGCACTATAGAGTGAGAGATCCTGTCGGAGATCCGTGAGTTTCAGAGCAGATTCAACCTTGCGCCAAACGTTCCCGATGTAAACCTTTCTACCTTTCATCGTCTCTCGTTCACACACTTTTTAAATCCAATATTTTTATCAAACACCTGTGCAGACTCGATTCCACAGATTTCAGTGGTGAACAGATTCAATTCGACAGCTTGTTACATTATAGAAAATATCTATCAATTTTATATCGAATGTGCGTAAAAAAACATCAAAGTAAAATTCAATGAGTCTGTAACTTGAAACCGTTGGCAATACATGAAATTTCACCTGGACAATTTTTTCGAAAATTCAATGTTCTAATAAATTCCTATTGACTTTTTTGTAGTAACATCAGTAGATCCACTTAATGACAGTTAAAAATACAAAAACCATGACTTTGTTGGTTTTTAACTTTGTAAATATCAACGATATGAAAAACTCGTTAACAATTTTTTTGTAGTGCGTCAGACGGACGAAAAAATTTTCCTTCAACTTTTTGTCCTAACTTCAATAGTTTAGCTAAATAATGTAAAAGAACGGAAAATTTAGAATATAAAAAATTTCAAGAAATTCGAATCAATAAAAAAATTTCTTCGAAATTGAATGATTTATAAGATTTAGTCATTGATTTTATGAAAAAAAATGTCTAAGGTCGCAGGGAGAAAGAATGGAAAAAATCACTTTCGTGTGCTATTTAAATGAGAAAACTTCAAACGCGATGATGGACCTCTAAGAATTAAAATGATGAGCTCCGCTTTTGTCAGGATCACTAAGACGTATTCTACGATATTTTCGTCGGAGATCAAAGAAAAAAAATATCGTTTTTTTTGCACACCCTAATCTATGGCTTTTCTCGTGCAATGTGAATCAGTTACTACAAAAGTAAAGGATCAACTTTCCTGTAGACTGATCTGTACATTGTACCTCTTGGATCATTGTCTTTCCCATTTTTATTCAATCTCTGTGAAACAAATCCTTCCAACGGTTTACCGTGATACGAAAGATTGGATTCCACGGTTTACAGTGTTGTGGAAACAGTCATTTCCAATACAACGAATAAGATTACCAAGTGAATCGATACTCGAGAACGAAAGTTCTGGTGTATGTAGAATGCATTGTGAGAACAAATAAGACGACGTTGGGATACTTTCAGCTTTTGTACATAGTGACTTACATAGTTTTGGACCAAGTTATATGTAATAAAAATCCTTCCATTACATATAAGCTTCAAAAGCGGGTTTATTTGTATAGTTTTTCTCATGCAATGTAAGTAAGTTTCCGCGTAAAAATTTCCAGGATGAAGAACTGGATTTGATCTAAACCATTGTCCATCTTGGTCCTTCCAGACTCCATCCTGGATTCTGCGATGGAATTCATCCTGGACTCCGCATTTTTCCTAAGTAGAAAAATGCGCGTAAGATATTTCACGCGTAAAAATGATAAGTCCGCGTAAAAATGATAAGTACGCGTAAAAATGATAAGTCCGCGTAAAAATGATAAGTTCACGTAAAAATGATAAGTCCGCGTGAAAATCATAAGTTCACGTAAAAATGATAAGTCCGCGTGAAAATTATAAGTCCAGGATGAAGAACTGGATTAGATCCGACCCCATAGTCTATCTTAGACTCCATCCTGGACTCTCCAGACTCCATCCTGGACTCCCCCGACTCCATCCTGAATTCTGCCGTGGATTTCATCCTGAACTCCGCATCTTTTCTACGTGGAAATGACTATAGAAGCGTAGGTTCAGATTTACTCTAGGCTAATCCGTCCAGCAAACCCTCTCAAACATTGTCTCCTCCATTTTTCTTCAACCCCTACGAACCACATCCTCCCAAAGCTTCACCATGATCGAAAGATTCGATTCCACAGTTCACAGTCGATTTCCAATACAACGAATAAGATCACCAAGTGAATCGATACTTTCGAACGGAAGTTCTGCCGTATGTAGAATGCATTGTGAGAACAAATAGAAGGATCCTAAGATACCTCTGGCGTACACGGTGACTTACTGCAGAGCAGAGAGTCAGGTTGCCTTTTATCTCGTGTGGCCGATGTGTTCTATACATCATAGTCTAACTTCAATCTCGTCTCTCTTCAACCGCAGGTATCTACATTTTTATCCAACACCTGGAAAACACCTTCTCCTCAATAGCCCAGCTCGGCTCGACAGGTTTCACAGGTAAACAGATTCAATTCGACAGCTTGGTAAGCTGATGCTATTTTCTCGAAAAGGAGTACGAGTTTAAAGGAGAATCGACGTAAAGGAGTTCTGTACCTATGTTCACGAGATAAACACCGCGTTAAGGTGTTCCTTCTCTTCTTCCACGGTGTAAACACCAGCAGGCAGTTACAAGCTGAGAGTGGAATCAGAGGCTCCCTTTCAACTGATCCGGTTGGTGTACATTGCTCCAACGTACAGGTAGTTGCTACCACTGTACGCTACATATTATCCAGTAGTTCCTTTTATCTTCCCACAAGCGATTCGTTTGCTGGGTTAATATAGTATACATACATACATACGGGTCTTTGAGAATCGAGCCGAGCGCACGCGGTCAATTTGCGTCTAGCACGAGTCACCGAAGGGGGCCCCCTTCTCGTTCGGCAAGCGCCGACGTCATAGACCCAGCATAGAAATGTCCCTCGGGGTGAAGAGCGCGTAAAATAAGATGTAGCGTCACTGATAACCGAGCGCGGCCTCGCGGTCGCCGCGGAGGCCAACAGGAGCACCAGTTCTTCTCTCATTTTCGCTCTCTTTCTCTCTTTTTCTCTCTGTTGATCTTCTCTTTCGATCCTTCTTTTACTCACAGTGTGTCGGGCTGGTGCACGCCGCGCTCATCTGATATCGGACCACGAAGAGTTCTCCTGCCGAAGGCGAGCAAAAGCCTTTACGTATGCTCGATCCAGAGCTAATACGATCTTGGCGAGTACACAGTCAGCTATATTGAAAGTCGAGTGCGACCCGACAATGTCATTGTAAATTCGTCGGAATTTGCGCTGAGTCGAGACACAAAAGAGCCGCCCTGGTGCTCGATAGCAGGGCTCGGAAGACTTTCGGTGGTTATGAATGCGACGTTTGAACAATTTGACAATTTCCCATATGCTTCATGGAAATTAATAGTTTGTTGCCGCTGGCAACACACGTTGGGTAGTTGATGTGAAAAAAATGACATGGTCTTGGGTGTCCTAAGACGATTAAGAAGGGTCTTTGAGATTTTCGGAAAATAGTTTTGAGATTTTCGGGAAATAGTTTTGAGATTTTCGGAAAATAGTTTTGAGATTTTCGGGAAATAGTTTTAAAATTTATGGAAAATAGTTTTGTAATTTTCGGAAATTGTCCTTAAAATTTTCTGAAGATAATCTTAACATTTTCTGAAAAAGATCATGAAATTTTCTGAAAATTTTCTGAATATTTTCTTGAAATTTTCTGAATATTTTCTTGAAATTTTCTGAAAATGTTCTTAAAATGTTTTTGAAGCTTTCTGAAAATTTTCTTAAAATTTTCTGAAAATGTTCTTAAAATTTCTGAAAATGTTCTGGAAATGTTCTTGAACTCTTCTGACCTCAGTTTATGGACCATCCAACAAATCCAAAAAAAGCGCTGTATCCTTCTGAAACTACGAGATCCTGATCATTCATACAGAATAAAATCACACTAAATGTGCCTGATCACAATCGAGACTCCAAACTGACACCGATCTTGAGCCTAACCCTGACGAACCAAGAGCAAAATGTATTCTCGAGCCCCGATAGAAAAATATGAAAACATGAAAATATTATTCTGGGACTGTGAGATGGCGCCACGATGGAGTTGGAGAGAGAGGATGGAAACGGTGAAGCTTCACGGTTAGATGGTATAGCTGTATAGGCTAGGACTATACGGAGTATATAAGAACCAGCATTATACGAGGATCGCAAGAAATTTTAATCCCCGCCGCGCGGGCAAGTATGACCGCCCGATAATGAATGCCGCGCAACTGGTTATGAATAGCTAAGGATACCTCCGACTATTTTTACGCAACTCCCGTGTACTTACGTACTTCGACTTGCTGCATGTGGCTTATAACGTCGTATATACACGTGTATACTGTATACCTACGCGTTCACCGCCACCAATGCCGCAGTGTACTTTATGATTATTGGAGGGCGTACCTGGCTCCTCAAGAAGGATATGCTATCGTGGCTGTGTTCCTACTGCTATCCTACTACGCTTAGATATCTCCTGTGAAAGACCCTCCGGTGTACAACTCCTTTAGTTTGACCTCAACGAAACCTCTCACAAAATGGAAAAGCTTTAAGTAAATTATCGTAGACTGTCAATACAAAAGTTCAATCGATATCTGTTTGCTCATCGAATCGATTAAGCTACTTCAATTCATTTCGTCAACTAAAAAAAAAAAAAAAATTCTGTTGATTCTACTAAATGCACAATGCATTTTGCAATAAATGTACAACTATATGCAACTATATGCATTTTGTTGATAGGAGATTTTGTCAAGTCGACAAACGTTTGTTTAAATTGAATAAATTTTGGTTGCGTCAATAAAATGAACAATGTTGAATCTCAGATCCGGGTTAATTATCACACTTAATTGAAACAATAGATATGAATTCAGTTAACTTGAATAACGGTCGGTTCATACAAATAAACGCGTGGTTTGATTAAATCCAACGGAAAGTTTAGTCCCTTTATTTGTTTTAATTAAATATTTTGTTGGACTGAATCCGAAAAATAATATAGAAAATTCGTTTTTTCGGTAGTCAAAGGGTTTTATGAGTATTTGAGATCATTATATCGCTTCTCAGAATAATTATAAATTAAATAAATCGTATCCTGGATTAACAGATTTCAAATTGATACATTCCAATTAAATACATATTAAAATAATAATTAGAATTGCTACGACAAGTTTAGTTTTAATTTAAAGTACGGTAGTAAAATTTCGCATTGTCCACGGAGACATTAATTATTCGTTTCTTCGGTCGCTCTGTAAGGTCAGAGTTATGCAAATAATTAATTTGAATTACGAGATATCAGAATGTGCTCTTATGCAGTGGCGGCGCCGTCGACGTTTCAATGGGACGCGCACACTCTTAGAGCCGCGAGTAGAATAACCCGCGCCGTGTCTTCTACTCTTCTCTTATGCCTTCGAGGAGATCTTCAAGTATTATATACCAATGGTGCGGTAGCGACTAGCAATTCCAATTGCTGCTGGGCGGTAGCGCCGACACACACCAGTTTTCTTCGGTGTTTTACGAGCTAACCTTATATCCTACCGTTTGCCTTTTGCACTCACAACCGATTCTGTATTTTCCCTCCATCCATTTATTTTTTTATTTGCTTCCTCTTCTGTTTTATTGTCGTATGTGGCAGAAGTCGGCGTGCGGAACTCCTGATTTAAGCGGGACGTAGGATCGTTAGCAATTGAATTCATTTCGCACGAGGGTGTCGTCCTTTTCGTTCTTATCTCTCTGCATGATAATACAGTACAAATTTCTTAAAATTCATTGGATGGTATCATACAGCGCTCTTGCAGACATTTACACAGCGAATTCCATAGACAATCATACAGAGAATCACATAAACACTTAAACAGACTTTTCCACAGACAACCATACGGACGGACACACAGACACATCCATAGACACAGAAATCTAGACGGACATTCGCACAGACATGCTGACAGACAATCGGAAAAAAAGATTCAAGCGACTGTGAATGTCCATTTGTTAGTTTCAGCGCGATTGTTTGAAGATTTGAAGAAATTTCTACGTTTCTATTATGTAGATAACAGTGAAAGGTTTGACAGGGTGATATACATAGATCCACACATAGACTTTTGCTGTATACGACAATAAAAGAATAGAAGCAGTGAATGAGAAATAAGAAAAATGGAGAAAAAATACAAAATGGTACTACGAACATCAGACCTGTTATTTCCAGGATTAATTAATATAATTCATAATATTCCAGCACAGAATGTTTCGCACTTACGCTTTTACTCTAAATCACCGCTACCTGGATAACGATCGATTATATCGAGATTCACCGCTCTTTTCTTGGTGCGTGCTGCTTGATCTATCATCACTCGTTTCTCGTTCACGACTTACGGTACCACACAATACGCCATGGTGTATAATATCCCCTCGACGTCATGTGTTCGAGGGACGTTGCTTCTCAAGAGACGCGTTGAGTACGTATACACACGGGAGAAACACGATGAAGACGAGGAAAAGGGTTGGGAGTTAGAAAGAAAGAGAGAAAGAGCGAGAGCTCTGAGGAGAAACCGCACAGTCATTCACGCTAAGTCCCGACACACCACAAGTCCTGCAGAGAGCTTCATGAACGCTCAACAGAGGACCGAACACAAATCCCATCCGACTGAGAGATTCCACCGAGAATTTCTCAAGCGATATATGTTCCGACATGTAAAGATGCATTCCATGACTTTCTATCATGCTCGTGTCCGCCTCGTAGAAATGGATGAATAATTAATGACATTCACCTAATTATGGTCACGCAGTGGGTGGAGTTATCAAGTCGATATTGTCTCAGCTACAAATGGCAACATACTTGGCGCGTAATCGTTTGTCGCTCACTGCGAAATATGAAATTTTGTACTAGAGTCTATTGTATGTGTTTGTAAGCTATTGGCAATACATTTTTAAGTGTATTCTAACATTCCAGCGGACAAACAAAATTTCATTTGATCGAAATAGATTTCATTCGATTTTTGAAAAATTATATGTGTTCGAATAGCCTCCATTCGATTTAAATAAAATTTTATTTGATCGAAATAGAGTCCATTCGATTTAAATAAAATTTTATTTGATCGAAATAGACTCCATTCGATTTAAATAAAATTTTATTCGATCGAAATAGACTCCATTCGATCTAAATAAAATTTTATCAATTCAAAATAGGTCCCATAATTGATACAAATAGACTTATCAGACCAATTTATGTGGGCGTGTTAGTGCCCATTGTTGACATTCGAATAATTCGACTATGTACATAAAATATATTCTCGATATTTATGAATGTATATAAGTGCATAAATGAAAAAACAGATATTTATAGAATATACAAGATATATTTTTCATATTATGGATCTAAAATAGATCCCCAACGAATATCTGATTCTATATTGGTTCCGTGGTGCGCAATCGTTTGTCGCTCACTGCGGGATATGATATTTCGTACCAGAGTTTATTATACGTGTTCGTAAGTTATTGGCAATACATCTTTAAGCGTATTCTAAGATTCCAGCAGAGTCTTGGACTATAGATGACTCGAAATATTCGTTTGTTAGTGCGGCATAGCTTCTCAATGGGTGGGCTATTGCTGCTATCACAGAAGGCGAGAACTGTGGCAAATGATAAATAGAGTGATTACCCGGGAACGGACGAGAAACTGTGTGCGGTATCTTACGTACGTATAACATGATCGAAGCGGTCACACAGTAATGGGGAATAGCCCAATCATCATCATCAGTTCGTTCGTCCACGTTTACTATATCTTATGGTTGGAACGGCGCTTGGGGAGTCGGCTGCGCACTTCCACGGCTTTGGTATAACAGCCGAGTGGCAGAAGCACCAGTAAACGTACTGCTGGTTCATACACTCGCGATACGCGCATTTATCTTTAGCGAGGAAGCGCCACGCTGCACAAGAGCGCGATGTAACCACCTTCGGGCTAAAAGGGCCGAGCCGATAGAACGACTCAAATTACCGCAGTGGATATATTACCGGTATTCGTTTGTTTTACTCGTCTTTTCATACATCAAGTTGAGTGAATAAATTAGGGGTAAAAAAAATAAGTATTAATGTTCTTCATGGTGTCCAGTAAAAACTCGGTGAGAAATTCAAGGACATTTTTTAGAAAATTGATAGAACATTTTTAGAAAATTTCAAGAATATTTTTAGAAAATTTCAAGAACATTTTTAGAAAATTTCAAGAATATTTTTAGAAAATTTCAAGAATATTTTTAGAAAATTTCGAGAATATTTTTAGAAAATTTCAAGAATATTTTTAGAAAATTTCAAGAATATTTTTAGAAAATTCCAAGAATATTTTTAGAAAATTCCAAGAATATTTTTAGAAAATTCCAAGAATATTTTTAGAAAATTTCGAGAATATTTTTAGGAAACTTCAAGGAATTTTTTTGGAAAATAAAAAAAAATTTTTTTAGAAAATAAAATTAAAATTTCAAAAATATTTTTTAGAACATTTCAAAAATATTTTTTAGAAAATTTCAAAAATATTTTTTAGAAAATTTCAAAAATATTTTTTAGAAAATTTCAAAAATATTTTTTAGAAAATTTCAAAAATATTTTTTAGAAAATTTCAAAAATATTTTTTAGAAAATTTCAAAGATCCTGATAGGTTGTTTTAGGGCAGTAACGAAAGAGGAAAAATTTATTCGGAGAGAAATGTAACGTACGCAATTGTTCGCAAAACTGTGTTGTATATATATATTTTAGATTAGTTGCTGCTAATATGTGAAAATCAGATTAAATTTGAGAGGATATAAAACAATTCAAGGACACTGCATTAAATTTAAGGACATCGAATGACTTATTTAGTGACGCACATTATTTAAGGACATTGAAAGAACTTCGAGGACCACTGGACATGATGTTCTCAAAATTTCGATCCGAAACTTTACATTCAACTGCAGTCAGAAAATCGAAAAAAAAAATTTCTTCATCATCATGTATTCGTTTTGTTCCATCAACATATGGAATTTTTTATTTCGCCACCGTTTTTAAGCCCCCCCCCCCCCCCCCCCCCCCCCCCCTAACACCCATGTCAAACGGTTATGGTGGTTTTTAACAAACAGTAAAATCTTTGCTCGCAGAAGCTAAAGTAATACAAAGCATTCCAATAGTGATTAATCTTCCAACGCAATAACATCTAAAAATTACCGTTTCCAAATAACAACTCTGTTAAGTGATAATAATTCAAGAAGATGCTTTCATTGGAACATATGGTAATGATTCGCTCAGGCTGAGATTTCTCCTACACCACACAGCTACAGATATAGGTGCTAGTATAATACGGAAGAAAAGACGACTATTGGAAGGCCGGTTCCTGTAGTCGTTTGCGCTCCTGTTGCTGCTGGGGCGCGCCACAACACCGTTTTTCCATTTAGCTATCCAGCAAAAAATATCGTCTGTAGAACGAGCGGATCTTCGCCGAGAGAAGCAACCCACGGTTGCCATCCTGATTTTTATTACAATCGGCTATGGGCTGGGCACTCGTGTATCGTTTTCTTGCTTCAAAGGTCCCCGACAAGGAGATCGATGGAAAAAGTGAGAGAAATGGAGCTGCGATGTCGGTATTTTGTATCGGAAGACCGACCGCCCGTATCGAACAAGGGACCCTAACTGAAAACGAGCTTCCAAGGTACAAGGTTGACCCAGTGCCCCGTTTTGCGCATCCATTCATTGCACGTCCATTTGCGGTAAAAATTCAAGCTTTTCTTCAGCACGACTTCCTGATTATATGTTTCTGAAAAAAATTCTTCACAGATACTCTCACAGACACTCACAGAAATTATTACTAAACTTCTCATTGACACTCTCACAGACACTCACAGAAATTATTACTAAACTTTTCATTGACACTCTCACAGACACTCACAGAAATTATTACTAAACTTCTCATTGACACTCTCACAGACACTTTTACAGACACTCTCACAGACACTTTTACAGACACTCTTACAGACATTCTTACAGACATTCTTACAGACACTCTTACAGACACTCTTACATACACTCTTACATACACTTTTACAGACACTCTTACAGACATTCTTACAGACATTCTTACAGACATTCTTACAGACACTCTTACATACACTCTTACATACACTTTTACAGACACTCTTACAGACACTCTTACAGACACTCTCACAGACACTCTCTCAGACACTCTCACAGATACTCTCACAGATACTCTCACAGACACTCTTGCAGACACTCTCGCAGACACTCTCGCAGACACTCTTGCAGACACTCTTGCAGACACTCTTGCAGACACTCTTGCAGACACTCGCACAGACATACGGGAAAAGAGACTTGAGTGGCTATGGGCTGGGCACTCGCTTATCGTTTCCTGACCTCAAATGTCACCGACAAAGAGAAAACGATAAACGGAGTGAGAGAAAAGAAGCTGAGATTTCGGTATTTACTATTGGAAACCCGATCGCCCGTATCGAACAAGGAACCCTAACTAAAAACGAGCATTCAAGGTACAAGGTTGACCCAGTGACCCGTTTTGCAACTTGTACATACATTCACGTTGGAGATTTAAGCTTTTTTTGCCACGACCTCCTGATTATATCTTCGGAAAAAAAAAATTATCATGAAACTTCTGCGAAAATCGATTGATTGATTCTTGCAACCACTTCCGGGAAGCCTGACTGTAGAAGGCTACGTGTACTTGAAGAAGATTCCCGAGAAAGCGGGTTGGGTTCTCGCTCCTGCGAGAAGTAATTTATTGCGTGCGGCAAAGCGGCAATTATGGAGAGAAACAGTTGGTGGATCGTCTCTCGAGAACGCGAACGTGCCCAGTGTAAGCATAACACAGTGTGAGGTGCGAGGAAATTTTCTTGTATACGTATTACACTACGAAATTAGTTTCGGATTAATTCACGCCATCCGAGGATTCGCACTTCGGTGCTTCGCTCATCGTCGCTACAGTATTAGATGTTTCCATCCGTTATGCAAACTTTCCGAGCACCGCTGGTGGTCGACTGCAAGCTGACCGCGAAACCACATGTCATCTGCATGTTTCACGTTAAGTATACTGTAACAGTTTCGTAATGTTATTAAAATTAATTTAATGGTCATTACGAATTAACATAGTTGAGATCTTTTTAAAATAGTCCTTTCGTACACTGTTAAAAAAAAATTTATTATGTAATAATACACAGTGTATTATTGTGTATTATTTGGTATCCAAATAAATTCGCTCGACTTATTATAAAATTAGCAGAACTCTATTATCCTGTTTTAGTTGAGACTAATAAATGATTTCTCGAGAATATTTTTTTCCATGATTCAGATTCAAGCACGTCAAGTTTTTTGTAGAGTTTCACTTGGCTAATATATTTTATTTGGTTTTATATTTTTGTTGAATTTTTTGGTAAAATATTTTTTTTTTTGTTTTTTTAGTAAAAGTTTTTTTTCGTTCAAGTTTTTTTTGTGCAAATTCTTTTTTGTTAGAGTTTTTTTTTTAAGTTTCCTTTGTGAAAGTTTGTTTTTATAATGGTCATAGCTACAGTTTTAATACTTGGCGTATGTTTTTTTTTGGAAAACAAATAATTTCTCGAGAATATTTTTTTCCATGATTCAGATCTCAAAATCCTAAAATAAAATGTACACCAATAATTGAAGTTTCAATTTAGCATTGAATAGGTATTCGGTGTAAGCGTATAATCAAGGAATAAAATCCTTGCGCCACTGTTGAATCCTCGATCGTCTCGCGATCTGCAAACGATTCGCTATTTCTGCTTCGCTTTGGTTTCCTTAAGCCTGTACTATATAGCACACCTGTGCGAGGAGCGAGCGAGTGTCGTTTATTCCCATTTAAGTAGAGCCGGATAGAAGGCGACGGAGTCCGGTTCACACAAATCAGTCAACCCTCTCGCGGTTATACGAAGAGCGTGCGCGCGTACGAGTATAGGGCTCGCTTGCTGGTGCAGGCGTCCGCCGATCCATCTCCCTGAAATCGTCCTTCTCGCGCTGCTACTCCTGGCGTTGCGATTGCCACTGTCGCCTCGTCCCTCTTCAGCATCTTCCTCGTCGTCCTCGCGCGCGGTCGTCGGCTCGCAGGAGGAGATCGCAGCATCAGCTGAGACGCCGAGTAACCGTGAGAAAATCACTACGTCCAGCACGAAACCGTTCTCGCTTCCTCTCTGCTTCTCGTTTGCCGTACAATATGCATGCATAGGAGAATAGCAACCCCGGCCTTATCTCGCAATTATAACGAAGCCCCCGACAAAGTTGCTCGCGAGATTTTCTCAGAATTCCTTTCGTACCTCGGAATTTCCTATTCCTACATCGATCAATCTTTCTGGAGCCAATCTGCTTCGATAGTCCTACTTGATAAGAATTTTAGTTTTCTTTCTTTTGTTAAGATCCTGGGATATTGAACCTCCTGAGGACGTAAACCAAGACAAAAAATATTCAAAAACGTAAAACCGGACAGAGAAAATGAAAATGAAATACAGAAAATAGTCTTAGGATAAAGTAAGTGATACAGAACGAGAAAAAAAATGAGAGGTGTGTAGAGAAAGCAGAGAAAGTTGAAGAAGCTGGAAAAAAAATTCGCAGTTATGGAGACTCGTCAGCATATTTAAAAACGGCCAATGAGGGCGCCCGCGACACTGCAAATGATAGATCATTTCAAAGGAATGATCCATTTACAATATAAGAACGTGTGTAGGCCAATTGGCCGCTTTAAGGATTTTTTGCAGAATTATTTTCAAAGTATCATTCATAAGCCCCATTCCTTTTTTTTATTCGTTATGAAATGGTATTAAAAGTTCGGTTAATCGAAAATTACTGTAATCTCTATGTAAAGAACTGATAAACGATCAACTAATCAAACATGTAGTAACAATCGATATGATCGTCCGTATTGGGAAATATATCGGTATAGTTGGATAACAAAACCGGGATTTTTATGCAGAAGGTGAACACCATATTTTATTGTGGTCTATAGATTTTTTAAAAAGTTATTGTGTTTTCGGACATACAGACAGACACATGGACAGACAAGCAGAAATGAGTGAATGTGTTTCTTAGATTTTTTTTTGTATATACATAAATATGCGTATATCGAAATTAATATACTGTATCTGCAAAAAAAAACGTCTAACACTATTGTATTAATTTTAACACAATTTTTTTTTAAAGTGTAGTATTTTCTATGGATCGAGTAGACACTCGTGTCCCAGAAATATCAGTTCAGAAATAATAACCCCCAAAATAATAATTCAACTAGTGACTTTGGCTGCACTTAAAATCGACTTTTCATATTAATATTCGATTTCACACATCGAACAAAAGCTCGAAAAAAACGCGATACTTTTTCCCTAATGAGGAGTTAATATCTCCTCAATTATTCACGAAGTAAAATATTTTTATTACGAATCGTACCTTTTTAATGTATACAGCTAAGGCTTCTGAAGTAGTTACGAGCAGTCGTCAAAATAATATGACTGCGAATGTGCAACTTCTCCGGACATTTTTACGATTGAAATTCGGTTTCCTCATTGGCACGAGGAAGATTTTTTTATCGAGGCTTCGCTTGACCAGGTCGTACTTTATACGCTTGTCTGGGTCATCTCAGTCACATTTTTTTTTGTTTTTTGCGTGGGGAGCTTGGTCACTGGTATAATGTCCAAGGCGAGAGGCATATCCGCGCAAATCGTATTTATGCCTATAGGAGGAGGAGGAGGAGGAGGAGGAGGGGAAAAAGGGGTTCGGTTGCCACGTACAAACAGCTGCTCGGTCAGGTCGGCGAGAGCAGCGATGTCGTTGCTGGGGAAGTGACTATGTAAGTGAGGTTGGCTGGCCCCCCAGTATCCCATTTGAAATTATGTCCCGTCTCGCCACTTCATTTACATTATTTTATCAGAAAAGCACCGCTTGTACGTCGCGCTCTCGACATGTATATACAAACTCTGCGAGGCCTGCTGTGTATCCCAACGAGCGATCGAGTGCAGGTATAATACACTCGGTATGGTGCATGGCTCTTGGCCGTGGTCGTCGGTGGCGACGTTGGCGATCGGTATTATTTTTCCCGTGCGACGTGAAACAAGGTTCTTCCGTATTGAAACCGAAGAGACTTCTATCCCAAATTAACCGGCCGTATCTTTTATTTTGTCATACTTTTTTTGTTTTGTCATTTTGCAATGGGGACAAGTCTTGACGATCGACGGAAATTCGATCGCACTTTCTGATCGGAAAAATATTTGACCGAATCTGCAATACGCTTGAGTTCGAATTCCCGTGAGATGAGAGAATGTTCTAACAAGATATATTGTCAATTCGCTAAATGACGTGAAAGTTGATTTTTTATCAATTTTTTCGATAGATGGCGACGCTGACGATCGGTATCATTTTTCCCGTGCGACGTGAAATAAAGTTCTTCCGTATTGAAACCAAAGAGACTTCTATCCCAAATTAACCGGCCGTATCTTTTATTTTGTCATACTTTTTTTGTTTTGTCATTTTGCAATGGGGACAAGTCTTGACGATCGACGGAAATTCGATCGCACTTTCTGATCGGAAAAATATTTGACCGAATCTGCAATGCGGTTGAGTTCGAATTCCCGTAAGATGAGAGAATGTTTTAACAAGATATATTGTCAATTCGCTAAATGACGTGAAAGTTGATTTTTTTTTCAATTTCTTCGATAGATGGCGATGCTGAAGATCGGTATTATTTTTCCCGTGCAACGTGAAATGAAGTTCTTCCGTATTGAAACCGAAGAGACTTCTAATCCAAATTAACCGGCCGTATCTTTTATTTTATCATACTTTTTTGTTTTGTTATTTTGCAACAAGGCTTGACGATCGGTATATACCTAATTCGATCGCACGTTTCACTCGAAGATCTGATAGAGTTTGCGATCTGCTTGAATTCCGATTCTTAAAAGTCACCAGTGGATAACAAAATGACGTCAATGATCAATTCTTTCATCAAAATCGACGTTGACGATCGGTATTATTTATCCCGTATGCCGTGGAAAAACTATTAAAGTCAGTAAAACTTCTATTCCACATTAACAGATCGAATCTTTAACTTCACAATACCTTTCCGTTGTCATTATTCCGCAATCGAAACAAGCCTCAACAATCGACAGATAAGAAACGCGATCGCACTTACCGATCGAAACAATATCGGACATACTTCGCGATCTGCGCGACTCCCAACATTCGCGACCCACGAGAAGATATTACAAAACCTCGATAGCAAAATAAGCCGAGACAATAAAAAAACCTAACAAAATCGGCGTACCCTTAATTGCGTATTCGTCCTACTGGCGCTGCGAGTGTGTATAAATGCAAGGCGGCACGTGTAATCGACTATCATATCTTATGTACACGCGTGCTTCTGGCACGCCGGCAAACTAATTAGAAAATGTCGGAGCATTAACTGGCCAATATATTCGTCGAGACGGTCGTGCGCCGACGCGACGATATGAGAATATTTCGCACGTAGTCCACGTGCATTAAGATAAAACCTGGGATCCTCTTTACTAACGGACGGTGGTCGAGCAATGGAGAACTCGCCGATGGAAGTGGAGGCAATATAATATAAAAAAAGGGCGGAGGCCTGAGTCCGAAAGATCGGTTGGCTTCGCGCGCCATTTTTCGCCACCTCTCGATTCTCAACTCGGCTCAAAGTATTGCAACCAACCGCCAAATTGCCTGGAAATGGGATACTCGTGTACTTGCTACTCTCGTGAAGATAAAGGGAGCGTCAGTCTCGCGCCGACTACGATATCTGGACGACGAGGACTTTGAGCACATCTTCTCTCAGCACTTTCCAACTTCAACGCCGGTGATCTCGGACCGACCTGCTGAGGCTTTTCACGCTAATTACACTCGTAAAGATTAATTGGATTAACGCGCCAAAAGCACTATCTTTCAGCGCATTACTTCGTGTAGTGGCTTGTGACTTTGCGGCATATCTATGTTGCCAAGTGTAAAACTTATATACGCTGAGATTAGCTAATCGTTTTTTTTGCATTTCGTGCTTTCAATTGAAGAGCAGGGTGATGATCTCTGGTGTTGAAGAACTAACAGCTGATCTTATGTATTGACACGGCAATTCGCGACTTATCATCTGAGATCAAAGATCACATTCCATTTTTGAGATGCTGATCATTTGAGCGCAATTTGTGACTTGACTTCAGCAACTTTTGCACACGTTTTCATGGTTGATCGGAAATCTTACTTAACTAATTCGGGCAGCGAAATAATTTGGAAAACTTCACTGAGAAAAAAATGGCGTCTTAACAGGTTTAAGCAATGGCACTTTTTGAGATATGTCAATTTATGATTCAAATGTTGTATAATTATTTTTACGTGACAATGTCCGGTTTGAATGTTCTTATTAGTCCATTTTCTATTCAAGGCAAATAAATCGGAAAATCATAAAGTATGAAGTAAAATTCAAATGATATGGTGCAAAGGTAAATTATTGCAAAGTGCGCTTTGTGGTGAAGTATGAAAAAGTTGAAGCAGCAATTTGAATCTTCGTGGCGTCTGCGGAATGCGTTTGATCCAATCTTACCGTAGCGTAGCTACTCCGCCCATTTATGTCTCACTCTATGCCGCTTCAGCCTCGGTCTGAACGTAATTCGCGTCTGGGTTAGCCAGCCTCGGAAAGTACGGAAGATTCAGGTTGCGGTAAAGCACAACATGCACTGATGCGAAAGAGAGCACAGCCTGGTCGTTACGAGACGTATCTATCAGGAATGCAGAGGGATGCTCATGACTTCGAATTAACTCCTAAGTTCAAGCTCTTTCCTCTCGTCGATCGAATTCCTGGATCATCGAAACGGAGTTAATGTTCTGAGCACGAAGGCATTCGACGTAATTAAAGCAGTACTATTTATTATACAACGAGCGTAAGACAAAATCAATGTTACGGTTGAACGATTTGCGGAGGACAAAAAGTTGGTACAACCTCCTTTTTTTATCAGCTGGCTATAAATGAGGTCGGATAAACATTTATTCCTTTCGCGGATGACGGACACAGAAAAAAATACTCAGTTGTATTACATCAACCGAATAAAGTTAGTTCGTTAACCAATAATTTGATTTATGAACGAATCACTTGGTTTGACAATCAATAATTTACTGGGACAACCAATAACCCAGTTGGTTTAATTAATTAATTCGTTGGACAACCAAGAACTTGATTCGATAACCAAAAGTCCAGCTAGTCTAACCCACAACTTAGTCGGACTCATCAATAACTTGATTGGTCTAGCGAATACTTGTCTAACCAATACATTTGTCAATCTTATTAAGAACTTTCTTGGTTAACCTATGGTTGATTGGTCTATACAATAACCTAGTTGTTCTAAACAATAATTTAGTTGGTCTAACCAATAACTCAGTTGGTCTAACAAATAAATTGGTTGATCCAACCGATACAACTTAGTTGACTTTTCATGCCATCTTCAAGTTCCATTTTGGATCCAAGAACAATGATAACGTAATATTTTTACAGATTGAATTGATTGGTTCACGATCGTTTTTTCCTGGTCTTGATTCCTGTTGCACGCGACTTTGTAGAATCGTGACTTTATGCAATTTTTAACCTTGGACCCTAAATGTTTTACGGTAGATGTTGAGGGTGTTTTTTTCAGGTGATCGGAAATAGGTCGAAATCTAGTTGAAAACGGATATGAAGAAAACCATGTAGAAAAAAGCGATCTTTCTTCGTCTACTAAACGGTTAATCGAAAGTCGTAATTTAAGCATACTTAGACTACAGAGTATAACGGTAATAGTAGTGCGAGAGCACCTTCCTAATCGCCCGTCGGCGATCGGAGAACTGAAAATGAAAGTGCTCACGCGAGCACACGCGTTGCATAGACAACTGTGTATAGACGCAGGATCGGTTAATAGTGGAGCATTCACCGACGGATTCTCTCGTCGAATGATGGACGGCGCACCGAATCGAGAACGTCCCGTTTCTCAGGCTGAGGCTCTACTATCCGCGATCCCCCCACGAAATCGATGCGTCAATTAGCGTAATTAACGGGCGCGTTACAGCAACGCGGGCGAAAGAGCAGTGCGACTGGTCGTATAGAATCGAGCGGCGCGCGCACCGATCCGATATAGTACCGATACTATACTACAAGATTTACGCAATTCAATGTAACTACGTTTATACGTACGACGGTAAAACACGCACTACTTCCACATCTACGGTCCGAGTAGCGATCGGCAACGGCAAGAGTGATATTTCTCGAAGAAAAGACGTTTAAATTGAGTTTAAGCATATTTCACGGTTTAGCCGATTTTCTTATTCTTCTCAATAAAATCATTTATTTTAATTTATACATTTTTGCCTTCTCATAAACGAGGCTTGATTTTCGTGAATAGAAATTATCGAGATTTTTATGGTAGGACAAATGGTCCAAAAACGTCGAACAAAGTGATCTAGATAAAATGTCTGTATGTATTTATGCGGGTGTGTAAATTTGTGTATTTAACTTTGAAAATTCAAACGCCGATAATTCAAGTACCATTTTAACTATCGAACTCAAATTTGGCACACAACTGAAGGAGTTTTTGTTTAATCGTTTCGATCAAGATTTAACCGCGACCTCATCGATTTGGCTCGTAATTTTTTGTGGGCTCAGTTGGAAGCCCGAATGCACCAGATTTTCTTTGAATATATTTTTTTAATGACATCAGATGCCAAGATTAAGATATCTGAAAAATACTTTGTTCAATATCAAAATTTTCGAGCTTATAAGTCAAATCGATCTGGCAAATATTCTTGGAGATAAATGCATATTTGTAAGAATTTTTAACGATACGTAGAAATCTTTTGAAACATTGAACGCGTTTTTCTCAAAACACTGTTTTCAAAGTCGGTGAGCACGATTTCGCAAAAACGGCTCAACCGAGATGTCTGAAATTTTAACACAAACTTCTTGGATATATTCTTCAAATATTGACCGATCAAATGAGATTTCAGATAATCATTTTTATCTTTTTAAACAATCCAACGAAAAAATTTTGTCGACTATTGGAGTTTTTTCTTTTTGGAGTCGCCATTTTGTCAAAAATCAAAATTTCCAATATTCCTTCGATCAATACCTAGATTTATCTCACCACTAATGGAATCTGTTTCCTTTTCTTTAATTTTAGATAATCCAAACCGAAGATATCGTGCTCACCGCCAGACTCAATTTTTTGGAGGACCTCCAAGAGATCGTCTACAGGAGCAGTGTAAATAAATCTTTTTGGGAATAAAAAATGCCGATCGGAAGTTAAAAGCTATTGCTACATTTATTGATACTTCTTGTGTTTGTCGAATTAAATTCCTTTTTAGAAAAAATTTGTAAGAAAATGACTTTTTTTGGCCTTGCAACTGCGTATAACCTCTTAATGCGCTTAGTCTTACAATTCCAGAGTAAAAGTAAGCGCGACGGAAAGATACCGCGCTATCACACAGCCTCCGTACTTTTACCCGCTACGGGCCTACTGTTAGTAATACACGCGGATGGAGCTCACGCGCGTGCACAACACTGCGTCAAGACACATGAGGTTCTTTCACTCTGTCTCTCTTTCCCACATATATGTATATGTATCGCGTCTGTGCTGCAATAACCTTGTACTCATTGCGATCTACTTCGCTACTTCGTACAGCCTCGCAACTCTAAACAGGCGGTCCCTTTTACGACGGGACGAACGTTAGTATTACAAATTGAATTGACAATGAAAATGCTACTGCTTCTTCGCCGTTTACTTAGACGCATTTAGACGGTGATGAGCCTTGATTAGCGATTCACAGTCTTATTACAAGCGATACGCAAAACGGCAGTTCAATAATATAAAGCTAAAAAAAAAGTATATTACGATACGAGTGCGGAAAAACTTTTTCTCATGAGTGTAAGTTTGCAGCACGACCAAAACGTGAGTTCACGAGGTGTGAGGACGTGATTTATGCAATCCGTGCGAGAAGCGCCTACTTCTCGCACTCGTGAAATGAATCTGTATATGAAACTCGTGAGGGAAACTTTTTTTCAACTCGTTAAATTGCACTACATGTCAAAAGCGAGCTTAAACCTCGTGAAAAGAAATTTATCGCACTCGTATCGTAATATTATATTATTTCACTCGGTGCGAGAAACGCGGTTTAACGCACGCTTTGCGAAATTTTAACAGTAGCTTCACAATTACATTCTCTATGGTAGTATATCACCCTTTTTTTTCAATTGACAATAAACTGTTTATTCTATGAATAATTACCTTTTTTTCTGACTAGAAATTGATTTTTTAAAAAGTGCAATGAAAGAATTTTCTCGTCAAAACCATTTTCAAAAAATCAGTTCATCCACTTATCGATCCTCATTAAATCAAGAATAAAATTTCTTGATTACACGCTCACGA
Source organism: Tromatobia lineatoria (assembly GCA_949699805.1). Classification (NCBI taxonomy): domain Eukaryota; kingdom Metazoa; phylum Arthropoda; class Insecta; order Hymenoptera; family Ichneumonidae; genus Tromatobia; species Tromatobia lineatoria. The sequence continues at coordinate 12,247,378 of OX453050.1, forward strand.
AGTAAGTCAATCTTTACAGTCAATAAAATGTTCTTTTCCAACTTCCAATGCAAAATTTAATTCCAAACAAGAATTTTCTATATCACTTTTCTAGACTTTCGGGATAATTCTGAGTGTCCTGACATAAAAATCTCGACAACTTTTTTTTTTCCATTAAAAAAAACATCCTCTATAAGAGAGCAAAAATCAATCCATCCATTTCTTCGGGGTCAATGAAATCTTTCTCCTCGATGTATCGCTTGCCTATATTTAATAGTATACACGTGGATACACTTGCTCAAGAGTTTGCGGTATAAGTATGTACTTGGAGAGAGCCACCGCAATCTTAACCCGAGAGCGATAACTCGTAAGGATAGTAATACCCAAATAGAAAAGTGTTATGCGCCTCAAAGGAGAAACATACTCAAAGCTTGGGTAGGATATTATATACAGTTTCACTCGAAATGCTCTCTCGGTAACTGCTACTGCTGGTGGAACTTGGCCGCGACTGCAAGCATACGCGGATGCTAATTATGCGCCGCCCGACGACTGCAGCCGTACACGAATTAATTGGAAACACGCCGTTGCCCCCTCAGTACTCTTAGTACTATTTCCGTCGCTAATTATATTGTTAACATTATTCGAATCGCAGCAGTTAAATGTTCCTGTGGGAACTTGACTCGGTTATTCGATATTCACTTGCAGATCTTAGTTCTCTGTCTCGTATTAAGAGTCTATTGGGCGGGGATACTTGGAAAGTAAGCAAAATAAATAAAAATATCGATCTGCGGGGTAATTTTGAGCACGAGTTTATCGACGATAAATCGAGAACTAAGATCGCCGAGCAGGCGATTCCATTTCAACTAGCTATGCCTTTTGAGTACCTCTCAAATTAATTGGAAACCACCAAGGATAATCAGCCCTGCTGGACTCTTAATACAAGGATTTTATCGCAGGTACTAATTATCGGTTAACATTTTCTGTGGGGTCAATAGATTTCTCGATATAGAATATATCGAGATCCGAAATCTTATGTCACATATGGAGCTCAGAATTTGGTACATTAACAGAATGATGTTCAGCCTCGATAAATATATAATTTAGTGGTAAACGATATAAAAATTTGTGTTTCATGAAATTTTAGACGAATTTTTTTTTTTCGAAATACTTATTTCGTACTTGATATTTGAATGTGAATATAATTAGAGTGTATTTCCGCACAATAACACATATTTCTCATACTTTTCACTTTGATACTATTCTAATACAATTTCCATACTATTATTTTCGCGGGGGAAACGAGTATACGAAATTTGAGGTAATCATTTTTTTTTCATCCAGGAGAGAATTTGAAAGAGTAGAATACAACATTTTAGCTGACCGGGTGTAAGAAAAAAGGGCGATAAAAACTGCAGTAGAATAATGGCCACTTAACTGATTTTCTGGAGCACAAGCGAGCAACTACACGTGGAATTCGTGAAATGCAAAGTGAGCGGTGCATCGTGACTTATTCGGCGAAATAATCGTTTCCGAAGCGCGTGCGGCTATAAAATATATTCAAATGAGTTGCGGCATACGGGAGCACAGATTAATTAGGAGTATAACGCAGTGCGTACGGCAGAATTGGCTCTTTTCAAAAGATTGTTTCGTCGGTCGGGTGCAATAACATTGTTGAAATTATTAAAATCATCTCGCGTGGTCTTGGAAATTATATTGTGTAGTGAGGTAGCGATGATTATGGGTGCATTTTTACGACACATAATTCGCTTCACGGTTGGAAATTTTTTTTTTGAAAATTAATATAAAGTATTGGAAGTTTTGTTGTGGATACGCGTAATTCAATTCAATATACAAATAGTAATTAATATATGAAAAAATTGCTGTCAAATTAACCCTCCGTGTGTAAAGTGGGTCTTTTAAGGAATTGTCGAAATTTCGAACTGAAATTTCTCTCCAACGAATTAAGTGCAGGCTTTGATTCCCCCCAAAATCCTAATTAATAATTAAAAATCCATCCTGAAAAATCTATTTAGTAGTGTGGACAAAAAACTCAATTTGGGGCGTCGGTGTCTTGATAAGTATGCGAACACTGTTTCTTCATCTATTGTCGTGGTCTACGCGTGTCCGCAGTAGTTATAGCATCGAGTGGTCAGACGCTTACGTTTGCCAGTTATACCAACGCAAAAAGGGACGCGGACAAAAGAAAATTTCGAGACCGAAAAATAAGAATAAATAACTGACATAATTGAAATAATTTTATTTGGCCATTTTCATTGATTCAATGACTCATTTACATTCCTGTTTTCATAAAAGTATTTGTACGTTTATTGGTATGACCTCATATAAAATTCGCTAAGGATTGCGGTAAGGTTAAAGTAAGTAAGAATTATAACCGATATACTATTTCAGCACACGTTTTTTCCATGAATTTTCTACGGTCTATATGGTTTTATAAAAAATTTATAAAAAATCAATACCGACAACCGGGAATAAATGGTCTTTTTACCTAGTTACAGATTCTCTTTTAAGGTGTCAAGACATAAAATTTTATATAAAAGGGGTAGTCCAATGATAATCAATAAATGCTTCAACGAATATCACTGATTTTTACCCGATTTTCTTCGTGTGGGATAAAAAATTTTAAAAATGCGTTAAGCAGTTAGCATCCAAATATATCTTCATGTTTATGGAAGTTTTCAACTGCGTGCTTCATCGTATCCGACACCTTGAAGAGTTTCTACACGAAAAGGGAATTGTGTACCAAGTTAACGCCAGAAACGAAGCGAAACGAATTGGCCCTTAGAGTTAAAATCTGGGCGTGTCTAGTACTTGTTCATCTTTACGAGCGGCTTTTTGCTCGCACAGAGAGAACGCAGTTTGGCAGATACATCGGTATCCACCCTGTAATTATGCTGAAATTAGAGCTTGCGTGCGTGCTCGAGTGAATATTTGACTCTTCCGCAGGTATTCCGTACATGGATTGATTTTTGAGAGTTCAGCAATACGTGACGTGTTCATACAAAGCGACGCAAGCTGAAAGAAAGAATTCTCGTTTACCGTACGCACCTCAATTTTATTAACGCTCGTAACACGTTGGAACTACTCTTTCAGCGTAACTCATACACTCGAAGCTATATTGCACCGCGTATATTTTTTCTTAGGCACTCGGCAGTGATGAGAATGTACGATTGTGAATGTGACCAACAGAACCGCGGAATTCAATCTGTATATTATTTTTAATGACAATAAAATCACACGGAAAAAGGCTTAGTTGGATCAACCAAGAATTTGGTTAGTCAACCAATAAGTTGATTGGTCTAACCAATAAGTTGGTTAGTCAAACAATCACTTGGTTGATCAATCAATAACTTGGTTGGCCTAATCAACAAATTGGTGGTCTTATCACTACATTGGTTGGTTTAACCAATAAAATGGTTGATCCAACCGATAAATTGGTTGATTTGATCAATAAATTGGTTGATTTGATCAATAAATTGGTTGATTAAATCAATAAATTGGTTGATTAAATCAATAAATTGGTTGATTAAATCAATAAATTGGTTGGTTAAATCAATAAATTGGTTAATCAAATCAATAAATTGGTTGATTAAATCAATAAATTGGTTGGTCTAATCAATATCTTGGTTGGTTAACCAATAACTGGGTTGTTTGGTTGCAAAGCCACATATATAAGTACTCGCGTTGGTTCTTTCAACTAAGCCTTTTTTTCTGTGTAATCTATAGTGCGATACATGTATAATTTCTTTAATATTCAAATGTATTCGTAATTTTTTGTCAGCTTCACAGGGAATTGAACACGGAAAGAGTGAAGGCGCGAAGAGAGAATATACATTGTAATGGGCTTGTATGGTATGTAATGACCGTCATTACTCGCGAATTTCTTAAGAGCTGTGATTCGCTCCGTTCACAGTGGTTAGTGCGAGTAGACCGCGAGTTAAAGATCCACGCGATGATGTACAACCAGCAGAAGAATTTCTTTCTCGCATTTCTTGTCTACTCCACTGGTTATCGTCCGATCTTCATTAACCCACGTTAGCCCTCGTGCGTGGAGTCGTAGAATTTGGCCGCCAGGAGGGCCTTAATAATTCAGACGAAAAGTGAGCGATAATTCGAGGGGTGAATTTTTTGCACACCGCACGAGCACGTATGGCATTTTATGCGGCGTGAAACGAGCCCAGACAGTTAACGATACTACTTGTCGGCCACTGGATAAAAAGAAGTAAGATTGCAACGTGCGAGCGCTCATCTTATTCTGTTTACGCTCGTGTCTCTTCGATTCTCGGCTTTTTAAGGAGGCGGACAAATTAAGGGGAGGGGAAGCACAGCGAGAATTAACTATTTGAAATATCGATGTAAAAAATCTGAGAAAATTCACCTAGATGCTTTTTCTTAGTCTGTATAACATATTTTGGACCGAAAAAAAATCGTTTTTTTAGCACTGTCGATTTGTTAGAATACAAAAAAAAAACAATTATAAGATAAATCTGCCACGTTTGATTATTAAGAATTAGAATTAGAATACGAAGCGTGAAAAAAATTGACAGGTCAGAATATTTAAAATTGTAGGAGGAGGTAATTTTTTTGGATTTAAGGACGATACATTTTCCTTATTTTTCAATGCTATTTTTTTTTCGTCAAATGCAGTCAAATAAATATCGGTTAGTTCACACCGTTTAAAAATGGTGTTGTTTAAATTCGTTCATCATAAAAAACGTATGGAAAATCACGAATTTCGAATATGTGCTTGCTATAAAACATCCGATTATACCTAAAAAATATTCTGACGATTAATCAACTAGATTCGCAAGTAGAGCACAAACATATTTTTAAAAATCCAATTTTCAAACTACCTAAAATTCTAATAAAATTCATAGGTATTAAGAAAAACCAATAAACCATTATCATTTTAAATGATAATTAGTTTACCGGATAATTTGTGCAATAATTTGTGTATTCGTTAATTTCTCAACAACATATCAGAATAGTGATTATGCAAAATTGATCTTTTCAGCACCTTATATATTCCAAATTATTTTCACATTTTTATTCCATCGACATTCTCTCGATTCTCTCCGAGGATCTCACGGAGGGTTACGCTCAATAATTAGCTGCAAAAAATGGCGCCGCGGGACCTCACGATTATTTGCTGACAGCCGCGAGGTGATATGCGATACCTGTATATTATTCTATCATTAATAACCCATCAATAATCAGGAGTCTTCTGCGAACGCGCTATTTCAACGCTCGTCTCTCGTGCTTATTATTATTTTTTTTAATGCTGAGTGGTATTCATGACAAATTTATCTCTTATACGACGTGCGAGTAACGAGAAGAGGAGGAAGATTAAAATCGCGAGCATATATACACGTGTCGTCGTAGTAGTCGACGTGCTGATAGGTCCGTCGCAGGTGAAACTTTATTCCTCTTTAATTTTTTTTTTTTTACAGGACAAGAGCCACCAGCAGAAGCGTACGCACGAAGAATATACGAGATCTTAATCGACCGCACACGACGAAAGTCGTGGCCCCGGGCGAAATGCGTTTCCCCGAGAGACGATGCGTTGACGAAAATTTCACCATTACCAGAGGCAACAGAAGCTCACAGGAGTTGGTAACAGAATCACGATGACGATGCCATCGGACGAGCTACCGTGTGAATTACAATTAATCGACCATTACGCAAATTTAAAATATATCTTTTATGGTGTTATTACCGAGAACAACGCATGTGCCGCGCTTTTTCGTCCCGAGGCTTCAGTAATAACCGACGGTTCTCATGACCAATTTTTCTAAGCCCACTCAGTGCTACCAGCAGTACGTAATTCTAGGGTTTTGAGGTTGCAATCAAATACTCATCAAAGACAAGGATTTTCCTTTTGGAATATATTCCTTTTGATGATGAATCCTTGAAAATTCGAACCAGTGAATTTTGAAGTGTTCTTTGAGCTGGATTATAGCTGGAGAGGAAAGATTTCATTGGCGTCAAAGAAATGGGCAGGTTGATTTTGATTTCGTTGATTTCAACGAGAAATTTCTTTGATTTTAATGAGATGGTGCATCTGAATTTCATAGAAAACACTTAATTGGCTGTAAAGAAACAATTACTTTGTGAGGATGTAATAAAGAAACAGTGTTATTGTTGTGAAGAAAAGTTTTCATTGATTCAAAAATTCTTGATTGATTGAAAAGATATCCATGACGGCAAGAAGTGCTAGAAATTTCATCTCCTCCAGATTTGAATTTGGTGTAAACGTCTGCCGAGTAGCTCAGGAAATACAAAGCCATCTTTACAAGAAATTATGTCAATAGATTTCGGCATCCTCATAGATGCTAAAATCCGTTCCAAAGACCAAAAAATAATGCGGAAGCAATTTCCAAAGTTACCCTTTGCAGCTTTATTTTTTGGCGGAGTTGTGATAAAAAAAAATGAAACTATGACTTTTTTATTCGACCAAAATGTTCGCCATGTGAAAACTAACAATTTTCGTGGGAGACTTTATACATTGACTCTGAAACTCTGCATGGAGTTAACGTTAAGTGCCATCGTAGAATCGATTTTCAATAGCGTACTCATGAGTCTCCCCAGAGACTCGTCTGTCTCTCTTCTTTTTTTTACCTTTACCCATCTATCGTTCTCTCTCTCTCTCTCTTTCTTACGTAAATAGATATAGTCCGATGTTCCGAGACTGCGATGTGCCTCGCCACAGCCACTAATTGCCGCAACTCGTGAATTAGCATCGGCAATAAACTTACTTGGTTACTCCCGCGAGTCGGACATAAGGTGACTGTAAAGGTTCATTAGTCACCGGTCACCGTGTAACTAGGTACGTCGGCGCTCGATCCACGCGTAGTACTTGGTACCTACGTACCCTGGAGTCCCGATTGCTCCGCGGTTGCATCGCTCCCTCAATGTATACCGCTCACGGCTAGGCTTTGTACCTAGCAGATGCTAGGATACAGTAGAGGCTACTCGTGACTTCACTGCTCAAGCGAACGCCACGAACTTGACTATTCCACCGTGGAGATTGTACAGCAAACTGTGCACCAACTTCGTCAGCTTCACCACGTGGACTGGCAACAGTGAATAGTGGAGTACACGAGGGATTAACGTATAGCCGAAGGGCTATACTTTAATCCGTTGGGACCGCAGCCTAGTCCATATATAATGCACGTAGACTCGACTATCTTGACGGTGTTGCTCAGCCTCGATTGAATTTGGCAATTATTTATCTCGTTCTCTTATGGATGTTGTTTACGAATCGTAATATCTTGAAGTGTCAAACGAGACAAGCAAGAATTAGACGCAAGCAAAAGAATAAATTATTGGGACAAGACGTCTACCATGATCACGATCAGAAAAAAAAATGTCGGGAGAACCATCTTCAGGATATGTTGTTGATGTCATTGAAGTTTGCATCGTTGCAATGAAACGACAAAAACAATAAATCTTGAAAAGTAAGATTAAGGGTGAGCTTTATTTTGAAATGCTGGTAGTTGAAATCATTTTTATTTGGACCTTTTATGATGATCTGAGGTTATTAGAAGTAAAAAAATAAATTTTCGCTGCTTCCCAACGATGCTAACTTCAGTATCGTTGCTGTATAGCAAATTAGTTGCAGTGACTAACTCGATCTGTGAACTGATGTATTCGTGAGTGGTTATGGATAAATAGTACGTGGATCAAGGACCAAGGAGTTGGTTCCTGTAAACAGGAGGGTTGTTGTTACTAACGGCCTTTAGATAGTTAGTTTCGACAGCCAATGATTAGTTTCTATACTCAACGAGTGTTGTCATAAGCCACTCTGTAGTTGACGCTATGTCAACTCCTTCAAGTGGTTTTCAGTAACCATTTATTGGTTTTTCCAACTACAATTTTTTTCTCAGACAAGTTTAAGCGAGATGTTCGAAGGTTGCTGAAAGTAAATCCAGATGAGAGAAAATTGCGTTTGTAAAATTCAAGAGTTTGTTTTGATTCGTTTGTACAGTCAACTATGAAGTGACAATTATTAATTTTTAGCCCATGCAACTATTTTCATAGTCACGATGGCCATGAAAATAGTTGAGGTAAATATTCGGCAGTTAACTATTTGATAGTTGTGTCAACTGCGAAAAACATTCATTATTGAAACTAACAATAAATAGTGATCACTTTACCGTTATTATTACCATAATTCTCTCTCGGTGTGGTTGAGTCCCTTTTTTCCTCATACTCTCCCTTTTTTTCGTCTCTCTGCCTCTCTTTTAAAACCCTGCACTACAGAAAATGATTAAAGTTGCCGAGACTTCCTGTCACCAAGCGTCTTCGTGGTCGTTACTCGAGAGTCATCATCGCCATCGCGTATAAACATCGTGAAAACTATTAAGCTTACTGTAATCACGAGGCTGAATGTCTAACTAGGTTCCAATGAAATACCGGTTGTAACTAGCGTTTACTTCATTACCGATACAAAACTCTGCGACAAAAAACATCATGTCGTTCCTTGTAATTCGTGTCTTGTTTTCATGGGGCTGCCAATTTACGAGTTTAAATATAGTGAACACAGTCGTAACAAATCTAGTTCGTTATACTGTCATCTTGAGAAAGTTGCTCGTTTGATTTCCGTTGTCTTGTCTCTAGCAGGTCTGCTGAAAAATCCGTAATTAACGCTTGTTAATCAAGAATCTGTCGAATCATCTGCGGTACCTTTTGAAAAAAGACAAGACACAGGATTAAGGGGACATTTTGTCAGTGTCTATATAGAAATGCAATCCCTGTTAATTTATTTGTCTATCCGTGTTCACCGATGACTCTTTGCACTGGAGGGGCTTTGTCTCTTTGTCCGAAGTGCGTTGTGTTCACAAACCCCGTTCGTTACGAGTTACTACCGCAAGATCTATCGCGGTTCATTATGAATTTACGGGACATCGTATAACTTGGTCGCGCTGCCGGGGATCTCAACGATTATTTTACGTCGCACTTCTATCCTGTGAATATACGACGGTTTGTATGTACTACGTAGAGTACAGCACCGGGTGCGGCAGGGTGGAGTTCGCAAGGCTCGTAAAGCTTCGTTAAGGCCAGTTTAAACCACTTTTCGAACCACCTCAGGAATTTCTTTGATTTCCCCTGATGACGTTTTATCGTGAACTCCAAAGATAGAAAAAAATGTCGAAGGACATCAAAATCCAATTGGTAAAAAGTATTCTCGAACTTTAAAATAAATCAGATTCTCCATAACCCTTTTTCTGTCAGCCGGGAAACAGAACATTACATGCCTACAATGCCTTAAAAAAAGATCGGCTTCGCAAGACTTGAGATACTCAAGTACAGTCAAATCGTAGTACCATAAATAAGTTCATCTTTTACACGCAATGCAAAAGTGAGTTCACTTTTATGCGTATGACAGTGAAAGGGACGAACATATGTCGCACCTCATGGAATATATTACAAGAGGGATGAAGTGGACAGGTTTAAAGATCAATAAGATTTTTCAAATTCTCGATAGGCTTGCGTTTCTGTTTCCATCTTGACTGATTTTTCAATACAGGATAATTTTATCGCGAAAAAAAAAATGTCGCGTTTGTGCACTGACAATTGCTCAGTGAATGCATTCACTGTTTGGATTACGAGCGATACCTTGATATACGCAGCTCGTAAACTATCCGTGGTGGAAGCATCAAGCCATTCTTACCATCAGAGAGCTCCCTTCACTCGGTTTTGCAGCTCTTCAGGCTCGTTACACGATACACATACTAACTCTTGAAAATATACGAGTGCCGATAGTTTCTCGTCGTGCTCATCATAGATTGGCCTCGTGTGGAGTATTAGATAGGCTGCTCGTATAACTTGTTCGTGTCGCTCCCAACGATCCGATTGTGGCTCTATTCGTCTTCGTAAATGCCTCATCCCACCCTCGTACTTTCTCACCATAACTTTCCGTCTCTATCTCCAGGCGAGAGCTTTGCTCTTGACCATTGCCTGTTCTGCATATAGACGAACATAGTGACCAGAGAACGAGCAGCGAGACTATTAAACAAGCCAGCAATTCATTAAGGGCTTCCTCGTTAGCTGACCGTTCACTCGCTCAGCACTCGAGTGTCAACGTACGCCACTAGACGTCAATTCGCCTAGAGCAGAGAGTTCCCTGAACCATGAGCGTCAAAGCTCTATATATCCACGTGAATTAGATGAAGTTTGGTGAGTCCACCTCTCGTTGCAGCTCACGGCTATGTGAATTCTAATCTAACAGCGCGTTTCGACAGTTCCAATTATTCCAGTGTTCCTGCGAGACCTTGTCAGAAAGCTCTTCTGTAACGCAGATGGATAACGTAATAAACTTGATGCGTGTAGAATATTCCGTGGGGCATGAGCGAAATGCTATATGCTCTCTCAGTTCTATATAATCGGGGTTAGTTTCTATAACACGGGGGAAAAAAGTTAATTTAGACAACTCTCTTGCGAAGCTTTGAATAAGTTGCTAACTTAAGTAGAAATTTGAAACGTTATATTAGCTGTGCATCTAGAGCTGCTGAGGCCCTATCGAGGTTTTATCAATGTCCGATCAATGCCCTATCAAGACTCTATCAAGACCATATCAAGACCATATCAAGACCCTCTTAGATTAGATCATATCAAGTGACTATCAAGTGACTATCAAGAGGCTATCAAGCGGCTATCAAGTGACTGTCAAGACACTATTTAGGTTCTATCGAGGTCCTGTCAAGGTCCTATCAGAGCCCTATCGAGGTCCAGAGAAGGCCTTCTTGTGGCCTGATTGGACCTGATGAAATGTTTAAAAAAATTTGCTTGGATTAGTGCGTATAACCATTTTATGAGTTAAGACAATGAATAAGTGATGATCTCAACTGACAAACAAATGGTTATATTGATAAACGAAAAGTGAGTCCGTGCAAACACTTTTTGAGTGGGTCCAACTTATTATTTTTTCTCCGTGTAGCGACGGACTACGATCAACGTGAATTCCAGTATAAATATAGACATCTAGGAGGGATAATGAAAAAGAGGACTGACAAGCAAAGAGTTGTGTTGTCACGATGTCTATGTGGCTGGGCAAAAGTACGAGACTGGAGATGCAGCAAAAACTCGAGCGTCTTTCACTAATGCCCATAGAGGAAAGTCACTGGGGTGGGTACAATACATAGACGGTGTGTCTTTACTATGTTGTGGGCCTTACGTTATGTACTCCTACAGTTTACAGCCCAACGATGCAACGATGTTGCAAATGTCTTGCTTCCCTCAGTTCACGATACCTAAGGTATATCTACTTTGGTACATACTTACAGTCTCGATAGTGATTGATGATGATTAGCCGGCGATTTGCCGATAAGGCGATGTAACAGCCCGCGTGTGCTAAGTTGCACTCGGGAGAGGATTCTATATACGAACAGCTTAGCTATGTCATTATTACTCTGGATTCCTGGCTTCAATAAAAAAAAAAAAAACGAAGGTTTGCACAACTTTTGTATTTTTGCATGTGAATGTTTCAAGTATACAACAAAACTGTCTTTTGTGCATTCTGCAAAAAATTGCTCGACTTCACGGGTTTTGTGCTGTACGCATGATGAAAGCACAATTACATTACAAACTGCACACCATTCGAGCGGAGTGATTTTTTTAAAAGGTCATACTTCAGATGATGCCTTGTCTTAGATGATAGAATTGTCATGAAATTTTATACATTTGCCTATAATTCTACTTTGAGAAACTTGAAAAAAAAAATGGTATACAAAACTGCGAAGAGAGTGAGATCTAGCAAAGGCCAATCGAGCAATGGATCACGTACAGAGTGTGACACTTATGAATCAAATTTCGAGATAATCGTTTGGCCCAACCGATTGGCTCATTTACAAAAAAATCCTTTGGGGTCGTCCTGAAGGAAGGAAATGATTTTTCATTTTTCTTTCCAACGAGGTAGCGATGTCTTTATAATAAAAAATGCTATTTTTGATTGACTCATTCCCCTCAAATAAACAAATAATAAAATATAGAAAGAGGTTTAAATACTCGGAGTTATACTTTTATACCTTCCTTTTGCGAATAATGTCAACTGTTCTTTGTGATCTTAAATATTAAGCAAGTGGCCATTTGTAGTGTGTAGTTAGCAGATCAATTATTCTTCAAAGGTTCAAAAGCAGAATTACGCAAACAATTGACCCAACTCGTTCGCCACTTACAAAAAAATCCTTGAGGTCATCCTGAAGGAAGGAAATGATTTTTCATTTTTCTTTGCAACGGGTAGCGATGTCATTATAATAAAAAAATGCCATTTTTAATTAACCGATCCTCCTCAAATGAATAAATAATATATAGAAAGAGGTGCAAATACTCGGAATTATACTTTTACACCTTCCTTTTACGAATAATGTCTACTGTTCTGTGTGGTCTTGAGTATTGAGCGAGTGGCCACTCGAAGTGTCTAGTTAGTAGCGTGATTCAGTTGTGGCCACCGGGCGCTCACACGATCTCGCTCAACCGCGAGCACATAGAATAGGCCGAACAGGACTCTTAGGAAGAGGAGAGTTGAATCGCGGCAGGAGAAGCGAGGAGCGTATGTCGATCGACGATTAGACCAGCAGCTTGTTCTTTCCGATCGCAGCTAAATATCTCAGGCGTATATATGTTCCACCTCCGTATAACTATGTCTATAACATCGGACACTGTTGGTGTGCTGGGAATCTCACCACATCCTGCTCCGTCAGCGGTAAGAACCTCGGGAACGAGATACCTCGGCGTGTTTTGTCTAGACGACTAGTGCGACATTCCTCTATGTCCTACAGTAATTTTAATTCGCTTGCTCACTTCATATCGCCAATATTAATGTAATCAGCAACATAATTTTTTACGAATTGGCGACTGAACCGGAAGTCGTTGACTTTTTTTACAAAAGAATTTTTTCCGTTTTCTGACGTTCGGTAATTAAGAAATTGTATTTCGTGTAATATTATATTTTAAATTAACTTTATTAATAATTTATTGCGAGAATTTTGTTGGTCACGGGTTTTGCAGGAAAATTAATTGTTTGACAATTTTCTCGAAAGCATTAATCTTATGACGGTTTCAAGGATATACACGAACATAATAAGAAATTATTTCGAGAAATTCGAGTGATACAAAAAAGTCTGAAAACAATAATTTGCTCGAGAAATTTAGAAAAAAATAGTTCTGAAAAAATGTTTTCTGAATCTTATTCGATGCGAATTGTCTAATTATTTTTGTATCAATTGTTCGTTTTATTTTCGCACTTGCCTTCTATAAAGAACGTGAGAGACTGATACAAGTCGTTTTAAAGAAAGTTAAAATGATTCTGTCTTACCTTTATTCTTTCCTACGTGCGTTAATAAATTTGTGAACTAATACAAAAAAAAAAAAAAAAAAATCCGGAAGGACATTACCGATTAGCACTGACAATGCTGCAGCGAATAAGACCACGTAGGATCAGTAATAGCAGGTACGAAAGATACAAGCGTCAGGACATGCGTTTTACAAGAAGACGCAGCTCTCAGCTGAGCCTTTCGCCGGCCGCAGTTTATCTTGTCCCGTGGCCTGAGTCCGGCTCTCATGCGCACGGACCCAAGAGCTCCAGAGAGAACCCCGACGCACGGCTGTCAATAGACGCGGGATTGTGCCCCTATACGGCGCCGAGCGAAAATCTTGCTGCTGCTGCTGTGCTACACCAGCGTTTCTCGCTCTTTCGTTGCTTTCGAGCACTCTTGGGTCGCTTGTTGCCCAATACATGGGAGTGCTCGCCACTCCGAAGCGGCTCTATGGTTCTCGATAAACCTATTCAGCTTTCGCTAGGACGAGCAATAGCAGATAGGCTAAAAGAGAAGCGCAATGTCGTCAACTGAACGCCTTAAGGGAAGCCAGTCATCTTAAAAATTTATTGGTCATACCCTTCTTCTGAAAAATATCACGTTTAAAGCCCATTAAATATGTAGGTACTTGATGAGGTTAAATGTGAGATTTTTTAAAGTCCATCAAGTACGTAGGTACTTGATGAGGTTAAATGTGAGATTTTTTAAAGTCCATCAAGTACGTAGGTACTTGATGAGGTTAAATGTGAGATTTTTTTAATCCCATCAAGTACTTGCGTACTTGATGAGGTTGAATGTAAGTTTTTTCAGAAAAACGGTGTCATCAGTAAATTTTTACCCGTTTAGAAAAATCTAATACATCACGGATCTATTCAAGAAGTATATGAAAAACTACCGCTAATGGGACTATCTTTGACTTTTCACGTACTTTCAGGTTTTTTTTCTCGTGATAATGTAGTAAAAAGTCCATGTTGAGCTCAGGTACGGTATTCGGTGATTGAATACGTGAAAGTACATGAAAAATATATATTTGCATTAGCCTAGAAGTACATGAAAAGTACATGGAAAGTTCCTATTGGACTTTCACGCGTATAAGATTGATGCCGTTAAGGTATAGGTGATGTACAAGAAAAGTACATATTTGCGTTAGCGCAGAAGTACATGAAAAGTTCATGAACAGTTAAAGTCGTAAAAGTTTTAAAATATCCAAATGTATTTCTTGCGAAACCTCAATTTTTTTTCAAGCCTCCGCTATTTTGTTAGATTTTCAAAAAAAAAAAATTTATTCTTTATTTTATTTATTATGATTTATTTATTTTTATTTTTTTTATTATTTTTTTTTCAAAATCAGCGTTTCCCAATAGCATTTCGGTTTCTTGCTTTGTTTTAGGAAATCTATAGCGGTTGCAGACAGAACAATTAAGACTTTGAGAATTCAACGTTTATATTCAGTCTAAGATCTGATCTTCTGTCAGCACTGATAAAAATTACGTTCGATCAACGCGCCTCTGTGAGTTTTCGCCCGGATGAATCCGTTGATACATTTAAGATTCCAGGCCTCCACGGAAAAAAAGTAGCTCACCTTCTCTGTATATATTGACCATGCAGAGATAGCCGTATGTATATGGGGCATTCCATACCAATTCTACTATTATTCCATCTCCAAATATCGTAAAATATCGTAAAATAACAGAAGGTCCGCTCCACTTTGGGTTTTAGCTTAGACAAATTGATGAGTGATACAGAATTTACGAGAATTTTGTCAGATTTTCAAATTCCGGCTCTCAACGTATTCATTATAAATCATTATATAAATTGTTAAAAAAATCTGATCAAACTGTGATTGCTTTTTAGAGATAGAACGATAACAAAAAAATCGGGGATGAAATCCGAGAAGTTGAAGGTGAGTTGGTATGAAATACCCCATATATATATATAGTACATATAGCTTCATATAAGTATAGTTACGTCAGACTATACTATACACTGTATGTATAGTATGCACTCCCGTCAGTCGAAAGGTAAATAAATTAATAAATTGATCAGGCGTGTCCGTTTTGAATGGGTCTGATGTCTCTTGAGATTCTGTAAGCAAAAAATGAAGCAAATCATCGGTTTGCTTGTGGCTGCTCCTGCATTCTTTTCCTCTGCTTCGTATGCATCTTGGGCCCACAATATCCTTGCATTCAATTAAGACTTCGAGATTGCGAAGACGATTTAAGATCGAATTGATTATACGGCCAGATACAGGTATTATATGTAGTGGAGCGTAAAAATCGGTACGCACCGGTGGTCGAATAAGGGCGCATCGCTTTACTTCAGATAACGTTTGTATTCATTATGATTATTCTTCTTATATCCTGAATCATCTCGTGATATCACGATGACTCTTTGAAATTCGAATCGTAATCTGAGATCACTGTTCCGCGTGCAATGGATGGCATCGCGACCTGCTTTTATCGCACGTATACTGTTAAAAATGGACTGTGTAAGATTTGGGTGGTGTAACCCATCACCGTGTTAATATTACCACTTTTTGTGATGGAAAATTGATTCGAACGATTTATAGTACTTTATGCAACGCCGTGCGAGAAGTGCCTACTTCTCACTCGCGTCACGACACTTCTCGCACTCGTGAAATAAAATTGTATACGAAACTCGTACGAGAAACTTTGTCTCAACTCGTTTGATAGCAACGCTCGCCTTTAACTCCTGCTGCAAACAAGAAAACGTTTTATCGCACTAGTGCGATGAAAAGATATTGTTGCAATTACACCAGTTGAGAAAATGTTCCTTGGAGGAGTTTCATATATACCTTTATACTATTCGTTTTGAACGCGACGTTTTTAACTGCTTATCAAAATGCAGGAACGAAGCATATAATATTTTGAATATTATAATATTTTGAATAAGTAGAATATTTTAAATAAGAATATTATGAATATTATTTCAAAAAAGTAAGGGCATCGATTACGTTGTTTCGAGAATCGCCCCACATACTTGTAAAATTCTTGTATACTAGCTATAGCTATAGATACTATGACAAAACAGCGCATTCTCAATATCGTTGTCGCGTTCTGAACAGATATGTTCACAGTTTCATTAAAATTTATTTATGAATGCTTGGCAAGGGCTCGGCAGTGGACCTCGCCTAGAAGCCGCCTTTTACTCCTCCTTCCCGCGTCATTGTCGTGCTCCTGCCGTTGCTGCAGCCGCCGCTCTTACGTATCTCTTGCGTGTGCTCAATATACTGTCGCGAGCCCGAGGTGTGTCATTGTCATACGACTCGTATGTGTAATTTGCTCCACTTTTTTTTTGTTTTGTTTTATGTCAATGGTAAAAGATATTACTTTCAAATTCATTCGTTGACTTTTCCGTTTGAACAATGTATCTGCATTCCATTCTTTTCAGGCTTGATTGGAGGTTCATGGAAAAAGGGCTAGAATTAGACCGTTTAAATGCTGAAGTATGAAAACCGTATTTACTGAATATTAAAAGAGTCAAATTATAGGATAGCGGATTGGAATAAGACATATGGAATAATGTTCCGTTAAGACAAAGGGAGTGTTGAAACAGTATTGGAGGTCGTTCTAAAATAAAGTTTTTTTAAGTATGATCTATTGGATTGAACGTTACTAAAGACTATCAATCCGTATAAATAGTTTTTAGGGTACATCAAGATCGACATCTCGATGGTTTCCGGTATCCACTTCGATGTCTCATGGCTTTCGGAGTCCAGTTCGATATGGAAACATGGATTCTGGTATCCAAGCCGATATCGTCATGGATTTTAGTGACCAGGTCTTTTTTTTGGGTCTAGTTGTCAAAACTGTTGAACCTAAACATCGAAAACTATACAGATACCGATCTGGACACGTAAAACTATGGAGATATGGATCTGCGCACTAAAATCCATGAAAATATCGACCTGGACACCGAAAGCAATAGAGATATCGATCTAGACCCTAAAAGTCATAGGGACATTCATCTGGGCCTCTGAACCAAATAAAAACATTGTAATACACTTAAGTGTTACTCATCCCCATGGATCATACTTTCAACTTTGGAAACAACTTTCAATACTGTACAATAATTCAGAACTCTTCAAGTATTCAAAAAATACTGTCTCCATACTTGTACGACCAATAATAATAGCGTTTCAACAAATCAGCGAAAAGCGTAGCATTGCAAATAACCTGAAGAGTGTCATTGTCACAGCCCGAGAATGTGTAATTTTCGCTACTCATTAATGTCCGTCCATTTGGAAACCAGAGGTAAACTACGTTTCAGATTCGTTCATCCTCTTTCCTAATTCAACAACGCATCTGCACTTAATCCTGTCCTTCACTAACGGATGCTGGATGAAAATGGCCAACGATGAATCTTTGAAGAACCGAACGAAAAAAGTCATTCGGTCGGGCGACGTAATAGGTGCTAAATAATGACCGGTTCATTACAATTAATTAGGGAAAAGCGTAGCGTTGCGAAGATTGACGGCAGTCGATAATGCTGCCAACCGGTTTACGCTACCAAACCCACACTGTGCGTGCATGGAAATAAGCGCAGAATTACATGGTCTGATACGTGTCAGGTCCAGGTAGTCTCTGCCATTGTCTCACTCCCGTTGTCGCGCACGTCGGTGACTTGCAGCCGAGCGCTGTACCCATCGCTTTGCCATTAATACATCAGCTGTTAGGCTGCTTGCCAGATAGCATACCGCGCACGGCGAACCTAGATTGACGGACAGCGTGCCGCGGTGTTCCCGTTCACACACATAATCCGCACACAAGAACGCCTACAGGCGCTTTGCATGATTCACGGGAGCGTTTGAGCGCGTTTGCCTCCAGCCCTTGTCGAATACTGTCGGTATATACCGTATATTCTCCGCTCTCCAGCCAACTCATCACGTACTCCAACATGATTTTCCGCTCATATACAGCAGACCTCAACAATACGCCGTATTTGTTGTCGGGACGAACATCGATGTTACTATTACTTGGCTCTGAGTCTTTGACTGTCATTAATGCAGATCTTCCTGGGTTGAATGAATTACGTCAAATTGTGATTGTTAATTGACATATCTTAGAAAGTGGCGTTTTGAGACACGTTGAGACGAAAAGTTATGGAAAAATTCGAAGCGATTTTGAAATCGATTCCAAATTGTGTATTGCTACCATTGATTCGCAAATGGGAAACGGTTATGATTTTATCAGCGTTCCTGTAGAATGCAACCCAGTTTTCCAACATTTCCTGAAATATTTGAGAAATGTAATGACATTTACGTTACATTCCAAAGAACCTCAGACAGAATTTAGGATGGATTCTATTGAATCCTGGGATGAATTTTCTAGTATTTGAATGAAGAGCTGCGATAGATTTTCTAATATCTAGGAAAGCATATAAGATACATTTCCCGGAGTTTTTTAAGTGCATATGTGAAGGCTTAACTTTTTAAGATACTCTAATATTTGCAAAAATTTTCAGACATCCAACATTTTTACCAACATTTTCATTTTTATATCATCATCGCGTTGTCAAAATTTAATTTCAGTAGAAAAAAAAACAATAAGTGCAAACGTCCTAATAATTCATATGTAATAATATATTCAGATTGTTTCTCAGAAATCATGTGATAAACAAACAAGAAGCTAACGTTTTACAGTAGGCGTTCATCTTCCTAAGAAAATCAGCCAACACCTACGCATGCTCTTCCGGCGTTTAGATTTCCCTGATAAAATGGATAACAGCGAATAACGCGAAGGTCTAGCCTTATTCGATCGAGATATATCAGTCGCCTCGTTACGAATAAGTATACTGAATATGGAAAGGTTGTGTATAGACGGATACATAGAAAGGTTGAAACGAAAAGAAACGAGAGATAGATAATCCCGTAGATTTCATCGTACAGTGTATTCCCGATGCCAAAAGCTAATTTATCGGAAGCCAATAGTCCATAATTCATTGTGGTATCCATTGTGGAATCTCTCTAGGTGCGTATTTTCATTCTGTGCCCTCGTTGCCAGCTTATAAGCAGTCTCATGACTTACAAGCTTCACGAGTGTGTAGGTTGCTTTATGTAATAAGCAGATACGATACAGATATTCACTAGCTGCTAACGGTAGTTCAGTGCCGAGCACCAACAAAGTGGGATTTACTCGCGTACGTCGACTTTGTTACATTACATTTGGGAATCAATCTTGTTGACTGTTGTCATCTCCTAATTCGCATATATTCATGGAAAATGGGACCGTGTTTGTGCGATCGCTCTTGTTGCGATCGCACAAACGCAATTATCGATCGATATTATAAACAATAAAGTGACGTTCGCGAGGCCAACCGTTCGGTCTTAAAGTGGATTCAGGACTGTCGATGAATTGGAGCTGTTGCTTCCAATTCACCTACATGTTCTACTTAAGGATGTATGATACGTACAGTCCCGCCAAAATTAATCTTTTCAGCACTTTCTATATGAATTATTTTTTTCCGATTTTTATCCCATCGGGAAGTGATCGAAATTGTCTCTGAAACTCACTTTTGGCGGGACTGTACATATCATACATCCTCAAAATGCTGCGTTGGCGTTATTCGCTAAATGACGGATTGTCTGTTGATATGATAGCATTATCCGCGATCAGCGGATAATGCAGTAAATATTATGTAATGTCACTCGCCGATAATTCGGGTCGCAACATTATCAATATTATGAAAAAGCTCTCGCGTGGTTAAAGAGCAAGTGCGTTGGGAGAACGCCGGAAGTAGACGAAATACGGACATGTTAGATCAGCTTGTTGACACAGAGAAGGTATGCTGTCCTCGATAAGCGCACCTGGTTCGTAGATATATTCGTATACTCGACGGTTCTCGAGCTGTAATAACATATTTAATGCTAATTATGACCATTAACGGGCTGCAAGTATGCGATTACATCACGCTCACGGCCGCACTCTTGACCATATCGAAACTCTTTTTTTCCCCGATCGGGTGTGTGCGCGCACTTGACGAAAGTAGAACGATGCATGTGCGTTAGTTCCGCCAATGTTCTTGCAGAGACGCGAGTGAGATTTTGCCGTTGTGGCAGCTGCTGTGACGGCGCACCCGTTACAGCAAAATACGTTCCGGAAGAACGATCATACAGCGCGAGGTATGGCTCTGTAATTTCAACATTTTCTAGTGTCGTGTCGTTCTACATGTATATATGCGCATTACGAGATCGCGGCAGTCAACAAGATTGATTTTCAAATGTAATGTAACGCAGTCGACGTACACGAGTAAATCCCACTTTGTTGCAGTTCAGCACTGAATAATCATTAATAGCCAGTGAATATCTGCATCGTATCTACATATTGGATGAAGCACGCGATCCAGTGATGAAGAGATGCTGGGTAGTTTCCGGAGATGTTATTAATCTCGGAGAGAATCTTTGATAAAATCCATGTATCAACAAATTTGTAAGTGTGTTAAAATCTAGATGGAATAAATCTTCTAGAATCTTGGAAGAACGCTGAGATTACCTAAAGTGTATCAACGAATTTGAGGATTTGAATCTTCAAAACGCATCGCATCTTTGACTCTTTCGAAATTCTGAACGCCGAGATTCTGATACCGATCGAGTTTGCAGGTGTCTTGAAATCAAGATGGGATTGATTGTCCAGAATTTTGAAAGAATTCGGAGATTCTTCGAAATTTGTGAATGAATTTTAGGCTTGGAATCTTTGAAATGCATCGTATCTTATACACGAGATGACATGAGACCAACCGGTGCGAATAAAAAATGCACTATTGATAAATAATTTCTTCTCGGTAGCTGGCGGATTTCTTAAAGATAAGAGCAAAGAAAATCCCAACGCCTTGCAATCTCCAGGAATCGTATTTCCTGCGTACAGACGGCGTGAAATACGATTTAAAAAATTTGCCGGCGTTTTTTATTCAAACCAATCTTTTAACTGTGAAGTGCAATCATCTCCTTCAAGGTTGCATTTTGATCGGCTTTTTTAGCCCTCGTAATATTTAATTAATAAATGAATTCCTAATATTTTCATACTTTCAATGTTCACTCCAAACCAGTCGCATTATCAAGAGACATTTGCATTCTAAAAGCAACAAATTCCTGTGACTTAACGACAACCAAAATTCGATACGGATGCAAAGCCTTCATTACAGAACTATGTGACGTGGAACCTACCCACAGATCGGTAAGTACGTCTTCATAAACGCCTAGCAGATGATGCAACGTTTCTCAGTCTCCTCTTCTAGTTGTGCGGCCACGTAAGTTCTCGGCTACCGCTATCATCATCGCGTATAGCCGGCAGCAAGTGAAGGTATAAGTGCGAGTAAGTATAAACTACCGTGGTTGGCGCTCTGTCCAAGAATCTCAGCCGTAGAGCATCCCACCACTGTGAACCACCTTCATCCTTCTTTATTCAGGGCACCACCCTCGACGCGTTCCGCCACAAAGCAGATAGCATCTCAAGCATTCCTCGGTTTCAACCCTTGCCGCTCGTGTGTCGGGGATTTTCTCCGTCTACTTTGCAACGGGAGCCGCACGCAACGCCTGTAGATGCCAGTTTACTTGGACGTCGGTGCACTTGCACCTTCAGGACCCCCGAGGCTTCGCAGTGCGAGACGCTACCGCGGAAGCCTCATCGCCTTGCTGCCAGAACCTTATCCTCTTTATTTCCTTTTCTCTCACCATGTTTCCATACTACTTTCCACTGTACAACCGAACCGATACACACCGATATGAACCGGTGATTCCGCACAAGTTCTAACCGAAGGAATAGCAGCCGCATGGACGCGCGTTCTTCGAGAAAATGAGGGAGTTAGATGGAGAGAAAGAGAGACCTTGCGATCACTACTAGTAGATTATAGCCGTTTCACACGGACGCCTGGGCGTGTCGAGCCGTTTAGCGAACTCGTGATCTTGCCGAGTAACTACACTGTGTGGGATATCCCATCGTAACGTCCTCGAGGGTAATATAACGTAATAAGAAATTATGTTCTGGACACGCCTGATATTCATCGCCTACTCATGAGGGAAAAAAATAAAATGGAATGTATACATGAAAAAAGTGTTGGATCGTTAAATAGAACCTGTTTTAATGCTATTCAATGTGAGATCATATCTTTCAACTTTATCGGCCTGATTTTGTCGTGTGTCATAAAAGTTTGAGCTGTAAATGTGGGGAATGGGATTAAATGTCCCGAGGCAACGGTTTACTGAGCACCTGCTGTGATCTATGGATTTCTTATCCTGGTGAATTGATGCCGATGAAAAGCGCCATGTTCATCGATTTCTGTGAAACTCACCCCAACGTCGTCTTATTCCATTCGAAATCATACTGGCTGAATTAGGTTTGATGGGAGTGCGTGCTTGAGCTTCGGTAGTCGCTTAAGCCTCGAAGGGCGAAACCCCAGTGATGGTTGGGAACGTTCGTCGATGGTTTTTACTCAGAAGTATTGATGAATTGAATAGAAATAATTTATATATGGTCATCTGGTAGGATATGGTTTTTCTGATCATCTGGATGAATGAATTTTATATTGTTTATCCGGAATGGAATATTAACCTATTTTTTTTTATTAATCCGAGTTATTGCAATGTATATTTTCTCTCCGAATTTGATATTGTAGTGTTGTTTCACGAATGCGAGTGAATGAATGTACGTCGTTCGTCCGTGATGCCGCCAATGGCGATTGCTTTAATCATTCAATTTTAGTCTATTCGCCAATATTAATAAAAAATTCATTCAAGCCAATGCAATTACGTCGCTCATGCCACATAATTGAGCTTGGACAGTTTTGCGAGAATCAGGTTTTTGAGATCGACTTGTCCGGAATTTTATCCAACCGGGACCAATTAGTATTAAGTTGTGCATGTTGAAACTAATTTCGTTACGGAGGTAATTATTTGGGACCAATTTGCCGGAATCAATTTGTTCGGAATATCGTCACTTAGACCTGCTGAGTAGGATGTCCTTTAATGGGGATGAAAGACATAACCAATCAACAAAAAAACTGAAACAAGGATTGTTTTCCTGTCTCCAGAATAAAAATTTTGAGCTACGGTCATATTAGTGCCATAATGCAGTCAATTAATATGCACATGACGTTTTCTAAGGAGTGTCTTATCTCTCAAATAGCCTTATTAGGTCCGATAGGAAAGTACAAGCGGTCGTTACGAATTGGATAAGAGCGGAAAATTGATGACCCCTCGGGTTTCCGCAAGATTCTCGTCCGAACTCAAGGGAGTCTCGAGGGTGGTATAGTGGTGGTGATGCTCAAAGAGGATCGATGTGCCACGAAGAGTGGGTACTAACAGCGGCCAACAGCAGCATCGCCGGCAGCGTGCCCATCGACTCGAGAAATAACGGTCAAGATCTCGACCATAGGCGCTATGGCTAGCAAGCCGAGTTCGCCGGTCGTGGGGTTCAGCTTCGATTCCCCGATACTGACAAACATATTGCCTTATACCGGGGCAGAACAAATGGCAATATATATTCCGGCGCGCGGTCTTTCTCTCTCTCCGTCTCTCCGCTTGACCGTTCGATAGGCTTGCGCGCAATCCTTGCTTTAGGTACTTCAAGGATCTTCCCGGTGGGTAGGATCTTCCCAGGTTCCCATGGGACGAACACGCGCGGAACTGAGAGAGAGCAAAACTGATGGTATACCTCCGCGAGACAGGGGGAAGAGACTCTTGGATGCTGCTAGCGAGCCACAGCTTAAACCTCTGTGTGAGTTCGAGTGTACCAGCCGCAAAGTCCGTCGGTGCAAAACTTGGCTACTTTCTAAGCTCTCCCACGCGGCTGTACTAGACGCCGACGCCGCCGGTTCCGGCACCGCACGTTTGCCTTCTGCTGCTGCTTCTGCTTCTGCTCCTACTGCTTGCCCCTGCTGGCAAATCAACGTCCCTTCGAGAAGCGTTGCCGCCGCCGACGCCGCCTCTTGTACACCGAACGAACCCTCTCTCTGAACCGCGGCCGTGTCTTTCCTTCGCAATTACCGTAATACATCGTCGCGCGGACATTGCCGGACGAGATCTAGCCTCGCCGGTCGAAGCACCATCGACGCCTGTGAACGCTCATGCTGATTCAATGATAGGGAGAACTCGATTAGGAATCTGGATTTATACTTGATTGATTATTTTATACGATTATACTTTTTCGATAGTTTTTAGGGAGTTGTTCTTGAGAATTGATTGCATCGGGATTCTTGAAGCCCTGCGAATGTACGGATACAATCGGATTATGGACAATAGTGATTAAAATGGAGGTTGATAATCCGCCTACGAAAAGATGGTCCATTTCGTTTACAGATGTTTTGGGAGATTGGTTGTATTGATTTGGTCAAGATCCGGCGGAAAATTTTTGTTAAGATGGAATTGGTTAGCGTTTGATAGGATTTGATCAGCAATGTATCAAGCCTACCGATACCTGAAAGTGCCTTAATTCAACACGCAGCAGCTTGAACTCAATCCAATTCATAAAATTATGTTGGATTTGTTCTTATTATTCAGAATTTGAAAGACTTTTAAAAAAACAACTAGTTTCAGGCCGACAAGAGCGCTGCAGCACCTATTACATTTGTCTTCTAATTTTATCAAAACTGTATGAAACAGAAACTTTAGCCCGGTGGTAGAATCAATCACAGTCCAAATAAAATAATGACAATGATCGCGAGATATTCAAAAAATCTCGAGTCACCACTATTTAAAAAGAATAACGTTCGATCGACATATGTTATCAGAATAACGCGGCCGTAAAAGTAGCAGAACGACTGCGCTCGAGCAACAAGTGGTTTTGAGTGTGTCGTTGGACAAACACATAGTAGCACATGCACATAATACGCCCGTTTACATTTCAACCGCAAAACTGTGAAGATCGTCCAAGGTGAACTGGTTATTCTGTACACACTCAATTACCAGCCTCGCAGATAACATAGCCAATGACGTGCGGTGTTCTCCGCGCATCACTCGTCGACGACTTTCAGTTCTGTACCGATCGCCGTCGTGTCCTCTGTCCGAACAGGCATTTCCGTCAATAAATCATCCAATGCTCCGATCAATCGAAGCCCCGGAAGGAAGTTTTCATACTTTCAAAAAATAGACCAACGCTATAAGTCTTCGGCGAATCGATCGATCGTAACCTTCGGAGATCGGCTCATCGCCGCGAGAGACATCTCTACATCATTTACGATTCAGCTCACGTCCTAAGCAGATACTAATCTCCGGCGGACGAGGTCCGTATTGTTAATAGGAAAATCATTATTGCTGTATGCTCGCTGTCGTTCGCGCATCGTGTAAACAGGTTGTCCAGTTGGAAAACCGGTGAACATGCCCCGGACGAATAGGAGACGGACGCGCCGTGGACATCACAGAACCGCATGAGCCGGTGCGCACGCTGTTCTGATACATTACCGGGCAGATACGAGACGGAGAGAGGAAGAGAGGGAGGGGAGAGAGAGAGGGAGATGCGCCAAGGAATACGGATGGGCCTAGAGCTCACCTAGCTCTTCTCTCGCGATGTTACAAGTCTCAAGAATTCTTCCGTCCTTTCTTTGTACTTTTCTTTCTACGGCGCGCTTACATGAAAGTGTTCAAGCTTCTGAAGTCTCGCCGTCGAGCCAACAGGCACGACGCTACCCGATCATCGCCGGCGAAAGAGGCAAAGCCTTGACGATATCGTGAATTTTTCTTTGATCCACTTGAAAAAGGTATTGACAATATCTAACTCCACACCACTCGACTCTCGCCAAGAGCGCATGGATATATACACATTTACAGGTCGATACAAAATATGGCGGTGAAAAGTGGTGAGCCATTTGTGTGGACAGAATTGAAAATATTGTGGTTTGGGAATAGTGCGTTATGAATAATTGTTGGTGCTTTTTGTAGGCGTAATACATGGAAAAAACGACTTTGTTGGAAAAAGTATCTGTTCATTATCGTGAGGTGTGTTATTCGGCTGTTGGCGATCGGTTTTAATAAAGAAATCTTTTTTACTCCTGTTTTAGACGTTTCAGCTCTGATCGGGATCTCCTTTAGTACTTTTATTGTATATTTATAAAATTAAATTACAGTTTTTAAATGTTAAGATGGTTAAACGTTTAAAATTTTCTTAAAGATATAAACAATCTTTTCAGCAAAAAAAAGAATGATTTTTCAAAAATCTCCAGGTACCTTTTAAGGAAAACCCTATTTTATTCAGATCAAACTTGATCTAATTCGCGAAATCTAAAAACAATACGAAAGTTTAATCGTAACAATAAAAACCTTCCTAGGTTCTCATCCTGCATAATCCTCTAATCAAATTTAATAAGAAAAATGTAGAATCAAATATTGTAGCGATTACCTTTTAATTCAGGTCTATGACTTTTCAAAATAAATTTGACAACATGATCGAAGACAAACAGAGATATAATCGATGACATGTGCTAATGATATGAAATTGAAAGCCACGAAGTAATTTTACTGAGATAAAGTCCAGCTCGTGTCAAGTTAAAAGTTGGTAATTCATTTTGAATCGCCTTGTATAGAGACAAGACTACAGTGGACTCTGAAAATATGTGACACGCTTGAGTTATACACGAGAGGATGAGAGAAGGAGCACTTACCAGGAGGACGCGCGACATGCTTTACTCGAGATATGGTTTGAACCGTTACACAGCAAAGAGGAACTCTCTCTGGGGAACACTCACCTGTAACAGAAATAAACGGAAGACAAATTAATACAGGAATAATATCGATGCCAGAGTACTAAGGGCTTATGGTCTACTGCCAATCAATTAAAAAACAATTAACCCCGATGGAATGGGTGAATGACAGGAGGTTGGATGCAAGGAAAAGAGAGATGGAGCTAAAGGCTCGAGTGGAATACACTCGCTGCGCGGGAGCTTAATAAATATTAATAAAAGGGTGTTGTCATAACGAAATAATGAATGCGCACCATTCATCATCACACGGGCTTGTACCACTTTCACAGAGCTCCGCTGAATGGCTCGGTCGTCCGGGTCGAGCCAACTTTGGGTCTTTCAATTTAAAGTGTTAAAAGCAATCAGTCGATATATCGATTACGGAGGAAAGATAAAAATTACATTATTGGGATTATACATTCGTTACCTAGACGTATAACAGATCTGTCAAACTGAAATAGTAACGTTATGTAGGTGGAAAGGAACTTTCAAACTTTCGTCATTCTCCGACAAATTGAAAGGATATAAGGGCCAATTTACCCCGTTTCGACCTGGATCGCGTTTCGACGTTTTCGATTTGGCTCGTAATTTTTTTTAGGCTTACTTGGACCCTTATGTGCAACAAATATTTTTTTCATGGCAATTTTGAAAAAAAAAATATTCTATTGAAGTGACCATATTGAATTGCGGAATTTAAAAACCTGCTGAAATTCTGAAAAATACTCTGTCTAATAGAATTTTCTTTAGCTTATCACTAAAGTGGCAAGATTGTTCTTCTCACAGCTCTCAAGATTTTTTTTATTTAAGAAATTATGAAAAACGAGGAAAATGATAAATCTACCGTGAGCAGTCGTCGATTCTGTTAATAAAATCGTATTAAAAAAAAAATTATCGATTTTTCAAAGATTTTATTCCAGTTGGATCTTATCATATGCATTTATCTAATCATATTTATTTGTCATATTTATCTAATTTGGTAATAATTAGACAACAGAGTATTTTTTAGAATATTTTTAGATTTCTGAATTATGGCATTCGATGCCACTTTAAAAATATATTCAATAAAACAATGCCATAGAAAAAAAAATCTGATGCATTTGAGGGTCCAACAAAGCCTACAAAAAATTATGCGTCAAATCGGCGAGGTCGAGATCAGATCCAGGTCAAAACTTGATGGATTTTCCCATAAGTAGCAAAATTAAAAAAACGAGTCCCTTGTAATTAAAAAAATATATCTATTATAATCATTAATTCTGTAGATAATTTGATGAATAATATAACAGTTATCGAAGCGAAAGTACATTGCAACAATGTAGAGGGCTATGCTATTTCTCATTCTCAATAAATTGAGTTAGTCTCAAGGAGAGGAAGCGATGGAGTACCAAGCGTGTACACTAGATCAACTGAGACTCTTCGGGGATGTTCGCGAGGATAGGATAGAAGAAGAAGGAGACGAAGGAGGCGAAGAAGAAGAGCCCTCTAACAGCCCGGCCAATTCCGGTTCCCACGTTTACATTTCGTGCATGCGCAATGCTGCTGCTTCTGCAGTGGGGACGTATGGGCACTGTAGGTACAGAGAAAAAGACTTGAGTAGGAGGAGGATAGTGTAGCGGTGCGAGTAGCTCGTTAACCGCATAACGGTAGGTCGCGCTGCAGCGCAGCATGGTATGCTGGTGCATCGGGCGCGATGCAACGTGGCGTGGCGGCCCGCGCACACCGACGAACCTGCTGCTTGGTGATGCTCCGACAGGGGGACTAGACAAACGAAGACGGAGAAGAGGTTAAGGAAAAGGACAAGGATCCCGAAGCGAACGAGTGAGAAAGGGAAGACAGCCTCGAAGAGAGTCTTCAGGTACTATCAACCAGAAGTCTGAAAGAAGGATTACACGGGGTAAGAAAATGTCAGAAAAATTTGCGTCTTTGGCGGAAGCAGGAATAATCAGGACACCAGTTCAGATCTAAATCTTGACTGGTATAAGAGGGATGAACAGGTCGAAGTCCTGAACTTGACGTGTATAGGAGGGATGAACAGGTCGAAGTCCTAAACTTGACGTGTATAGGAGGGATGAACAGGTCGAAGTCCTAAACTTGACGTGTATAGGAGGGATGAACAGGTCGAAGGCCTAATCTTAACGTGTATAGGAGAGATGAACAGGTCGAAGTCCTAATCTTGACGTGTATAGGAGGGATGAACAGGTCGAAGTCCTAAATTTGACGTGTATAGGAGGGATAAACAGGTCAAAGTCCTAAACTTGACGTGTATAGAAGGGATGAACAGGTCGAAGCCTTAAACTTGACGTGTATAGGAGGGATGAACAGGTCGAAGTACTAAACTAGGCGTGTATAGTGTATCTTGATTTGTATAAGATGGATATACGAAGCAAGGTCCTGATCTTCATCGTATCGAGGTTTTTGTCGTTGATATAGAACGATTTACAATAGTTGCATCAAGAAAACCTCACGAAAAAAAGTAAACAAATATCTCGGTGGGATGCCAACCCGGTATAGCGCGTCATTTACCCCAACGAACCTGCTGCTTGACGACCAGACGAACGAAGACGCAGAAGATAGTAAGAAGAGGTAAAGGAAAAGGACAAGGATCCCGAAGCGGAAGAGTGTCTCAAAGAGAGTCTTCAGGTAGTAGTAACATCAACCGGGAGTCTGGAAGAAGGATTACACGGGAGAGAAAGATCTGAGTGGAAAGAGGGACTCTGGTGGGAGTCAGGGTTGATCAAGACACCGGTGTAGGATCCTGACTTGTATACGAGGGTCGAAGAGGAATGATCTGACCATGAGTGTGAGAAGGACCAACAGCCACGGAAATAGTGGGTACCTAGAGGCTCGTAGACTAGGGATAAATAAATGATTAAAGCGTCCTATGTATCTTGGTTATTGCTGAGGGTCTATAATAAACATCAAGGTCTTCCGTAGTAAACCGTGCGTGAGAGTGACCAGAACGATGTCCAGTTCTTCGTCTTGTGTCTTTACTACTCTCACCCGCCCTCGTGTACTCTTCTTTATTCCTTTTCGTATTTATATTACTGCGAGAGTCTAAACGACCCGAGCTCGCTGACCGAGACGTGTCTACTTTCGATATCAGTGATCGAAACGGGCGGGCGTACACGATTCGCTCTTCTTCTTGTCCCTCCTCTTCTCACCTTTCGGAATTTATCATGTATATACACACACGAGGGCATCAATGTACATACAAACCCTTCTACTACTTCTGTTGATGATGTTCTGCGAGGCTCTCGACACGAAGACCCGAAGACCATTGCTGCGTGAGAGAATTTAGCTTAGTAAGCTCTGATCTGCGCAACTTGCTCGAGTTATACGCCGGGGATATATCTAGGATCTGTTTATATGCCAGATGCAATGCTTCGAGGAATGAGACGCGTTGTAGGTTCGTCGCATACTCAAATGGATGTTAATTATAGTCAAGTGTAAATAAGGACCTGCGTGCATGAGGTGATTCATTATGGTGCTTAATAATTGATCCGGGATGAAAGAGGGATCAAATGCTTGGCGTTCTCACGAATGGCTGTAACGTATTGACACTGTTAATTACATATTGTTTCAGAGCCTTGTGCACGGAAATATTTAATTGAATCATCGGAATTAGCGTAATAAACCATTTACTTGAACCAATTATATATTTCATTAATCATTTCGTTCAATGGAATCAAAATGTGATTGAGTTTACAAAATATTTAATCGTTTTGATCAAATATTGTATTCAGGAAGTATTTCCCGTCATAATCAGACATTGAATAATGCTCCACTGATTATCAGCAAAACAGTGTCAACTTTTCTAATTAAATTTTGAAAGATCAAAGGAAAATGTTGACCCTGTGAATAATAAAAATTGCAGTTCTGTCAGGTGAAATACCGTCCGTTAATGTGTTAGTGACTAGGACACTTAAATTATTGCAGTAATGAAGTTTTGCTTCGGCACGTATTACTTCCCCTGTCTTCTGATGGCAGAGAGTGATACGTGCTGAAGGTTCAGGAAGCGTCAGCTAATCCCTCTAGAATATATCCTGCTGGGGGCTAATGAAGTTCTTCTATTCGTTCAGGCACGTATTACACGCTCTGTCTGTGGTCAAGACGAACCTTAAGGGATTTTATAATAGTATACATTGCGCGTACACTGTACTTCAGCATATCCCGGAGTGAGATAATGAAGTTTTGGCGCCAAACGTATTATTTTATACTACAGATATACTAGAATATGTATTATAATGAAAGACCAAGGTGAAGTTATTTCTGTTCGGTCCGCGTAACGAGTCACCAGCGAAGAAAGCGGAGATCCTGATGAGCGCCTTCGGACGTCTCGCCTTGTTTCTCGTCTGCCTCGACTATAATGAAACTTGGCCTTGAACGAATGCATTTCCCTGAGAGTATACTAATTAACGCCTTCAGCGCCATCACATAGCGTAAGTATTACGTGGTATGTGCTCTCTTTCTCTTTTTTCTCTCTCTCTCTCTCTCATGTGCACACAGTTGCAACTCGTGCAAGAAGTCTTCAGGTTGTTAAAACCTTTGGAGCGACGTGAGTATTCTCGCAGTAGCCACAAAGACGGCGAGAGTCGTCGCAGGAATCACACTTGCGTTTTCGCTACGCGACTTTTATTTTACAAGCTGCGCCGTAAGCCATTGTTGGAAATTCAACGAGCCGAAAAACAAACTTTACCCACGCACTCTCCGGTTTTATGCGTAACGGTAATTGGTGACTTCACACGACAACGCACCTTCATGCTACCTTTATTCCTTACTAACATGTTTTTCCACAAGACCTTGATATGTTTCCCGAGTTTTAATTAAAAATCTCTGAACAACTCTTTGTTGAGTAGAAAGAAGTGAAAGACGCCAGTTTTGAAGGCTGATAAAAGGGGCTAAGAAACTCATTTCACTGTGTACAACCTAATTTGAAGTTCGAACGTAATAATTTTGGTTCACTCAAATTAACTACTTATTCAATGGTTCTAATACTGTTCACGGAAAAAAAACGCTCATCTTGTAGTGTATATCATGTACTAATTTTGTGCAATTTTGTGCAGATATATGGGGCACCATCAGACTATGGGGTAAGTTTGCGACTTTTTTCATTTGTCGTTACTTTCAGATAATAAATGTAGGATTTTTTTTTAAAGTCCATATAAATCTATGAATTTGAATGGATTATCGGATCTTAATTTTTTGTGTACACTGTCAGAAAAGATTGGAAGTTTTTATGCATAAGCGCGTCACCGAAATTTCACAAACAATTGCAATATAAAATTCATGTACTTTCCCAGTGAAATTGAAGAAAATTATTAAAATTCAAATACTTTTACTGTAAAATTGAAGTAAATTATTGAATATTATGTACCATACATAAATTTTTCATTACATTTGTATACTTAATTTCATATACTAGTTCATGAATAAAAAACCTTCCAATAAAAGTACACAAAATTTCAAGCATATTTTTTCACAGTGTATTTATCGTATAAAAGACTATGTTCAATTTATTTTTTAATGCACTACCAACAAATACACATGCCCAAAAAATACTCCTCGATTATAGAATCGTCTATCAATCCAGAATCAGCACAAAAATAAGACTGATTTTTCAAAACTATTCAGATCCCCTCAATATTCAGTAAAAAAAATTTCGGCATTGCCCTAATTTTTTTCTGCTCTAGAATTTTTTTTTTTTTTCCGACACAAAATTTGTTTAATGGAAAATTTAACGGATGAATTCACACCGGCGTAATTTTGATTCTGTTTCATCATAGAGATGGAGCCTTTTGATATTACATTCCGCGAGATGCATTAGAGGAATTAAGGTTCGTCGAGCTATGAGTGTCACCTCTCATCACGAGGGACTAGAGGGCACGCAGATTTCTACGGGTAATCACCTGCCAGTCTATCGCAAACTCTCGGGTACTTGCGCTCATAAGTCCGTGATGCTCGTGCGGCCCTCGGTCATAAAAAAAATCTACGAATCGCCATCAATCACGGGGAATTAGAGAAAACAGCAAGCGCGCTGGTAGTACGTTGCTCGCTCGGTTTCATCGTCGTGAGAGAGATTTGTTCGCACGCGGCGGCGTCGGCGGCGGCGATGTCCATGGTGACTTGCTTCTCGCGCTTCATTCTCCGTGAGCCGATGAAATTTTCTCGTTATCCGCGCGCGAAAGGCCCTCAGCGAGTCCATCAGCGTCTCGAGCTTTGCTCTTTTTCTCTCCCTTCGTGCCCATCACCTCTCACTCACTTGTACCTATATCTTTTATTTATGTACTAACCTTCCGGACGGAACGTCTTAATCTCCTATCAATAGCATTAGGAAATCGTGTCTGACGTTAGTGAGGGAGAAAAATTGAGCTGATCATTCGTTCTCCTCGTTAAAATTGACTGACGTCGTAACATTGAACAAATGAGATTTTTACTCGATCATTTTTTGCGGAATCCGGGTTTAGACCTTTTAAATAGAATGGCTCAAGAATTCGAATAATTGCGTATGTTGAGCATTCTTTAGGTAAGATTGGAAAATTTTAGTCGTTGCGATGGATGGAGTAGTTTTTATTTTTTTGCTTCGAAATTTCAATCGTTTGTGACTCAAGAACCGTTCAACTGATTGAGCCAAAATTTAGCACACGAGTCGAGCATCAGTTCTTCTTTGATTGTTGCAATTTTTTTACAAAATGTATGCAGACATTGTTATTTTATGGCATTTTTTTAATTTTCGAATAAGGACGTGTGCGCTCTAGTTTTCGTAAAATTGATGATACTTGCCTGAATAATTTTTTCATAGGTGCAGATTCTCTTAATGTTGTTTGGTATTCAATTTGGCCGAAATCGGGAAAGCGCTTCGGATTATATAGAGTTTTGAAATTTTCGTAAAAATCACCTTTTTGCCCTAACTTTGGCAAAACATGTGACAACAAACTGAAATGTCATACACGAACTCTTCACTATCCAGCAATGATTAGTACATATTTTTATCATACTATGCAACATGGTTCAAATCTGTCAGAATTGTAAGTTTTTGAAAAATGATGTTATTGCATTAATCTTAACAATACACAAGATAGCGAAGTTAAACTTTAAGCATAATATCAGTACTATTTAGCAACGATAGGTACACAGTTTCATCATAATTTGTTATGCGGTTAACATTTTCCAGGAATATAACTTTCGTAAAAAAATTAAGCTGCAAAATTGAGCTTTGCAAATCGCTTCCTCATTATTTTTGGTTTTTTTTTACAAAGCTTCCTCCATAAGAAAGCCAAAATCAATTAAAATGCTTCCTCACAGAAGTAACTTTATAAAAACACCGAAAATAACGAGGAAGCAATTGGCAAAGTTCAACTTCGCAGCTTTTGTAAGCCACTGTTCTCAATGTTTCAGAGGAAGCAAAATTTTTTTCATGAAAAAAAGCTTTCTTCGTGATGAAGCAATAAATGTCTTTGCTTCACGGCGACGTAATATGAGGTATGTGAAACATCCTTTAGGTAAAATTGAAAAATTTCGATCATCGTGACGTATGAAAATCTTTTCAATGTTTTCATTTTCAATGTTATAGGATAGTAGACGGTTAGTAGGTACTTGGCAGTTTGCGAGCGTGGGAATATAGCACCCGCTTGGCTGCCCTCAGGAGACTCGTACAAACGGCCTTATAAAAACCCTAATGATATCTGATTGCTCCCTATTCACGATGATACCTGTGCGCCTCCGGCTCTCGCGCATATAACGTGGACTTGGCGTTATGCACTCGGGGCGTTTCTCCTATAAATACGAGTGCGATCCTCACGGGACTAGGAGTTATGTATCTGCGAGTTTATCGTATTTCTCAGGCGGTTTGCGTTCGCATTATGAATTTCCTAACTTGAGTGATTTTTGAGCCCTATTGATTATGTTATGAATTCAAGCTTAAAAGTCATACATAAACAATTTACTTAACTATAAAGTAGCAACTAATTTGATTCTGTGATTAATTCTTTATTCTATTGTCAGATTGTGGTAGTAAATGATTTTTTGCGTCCTGATAGATGTAGTTTTTCGATAATATTTTCTACGAACGTTGTCATAAAATTAAAATACTGAGAATGGGCTAAAACGTCGGGAAAAGTGGTTAATAAAAAAAAATGCATGTATGTGTGCATGAGCAGATTTCTTTGTTAGCACGGTAAGTGTCATAATTTTCAATTTATCTTCTTTTAATTTAATCTAATATTGCACTTGTATAGTAAATTCACTATACCAAATTATGCATAAAAAATTTCGGTCTATGTACATTAAATTTCAAGGAGATTTTTTCTCAGTGTATACACAGACATGATTGTTTTGAGCGCATAAATAAGATTGTCTGATTTAAGATTGATGCTAAAATAGCTCATTTATGTTGTATATATATCTACCTGTACCGAGAGGAGGATTCGTGACGCAGAGTTGCACAAAACGATAGCGAACGATCGAAAGTCTGCACAATAACGTCGCTCGAGGCCAGCTTCCGTCGTCGCACTAGCGCAAAGAGGCCTAACTATCTCGCGCTGTGGGAGGAACCTGCCAAGCTCATTCCCAGACGCCTGGCCGGGGGTCCGAACGGGCCCCGTTCGCGTCACTTTAAGGAGGTTGGTTACTCAACTCAACACGATAAAAATGAGCCAAAATTTTTGTAGGAGATTCGTCGATAAGAATAACACCTCCATTCTAAATTTCACGTCAATCGTCCAGATGATTATCAATAGATTAATTATTGAAGTTACGTTATTCTTATACATGGGCAAAATCTGCTGGTGTTAAGATTAACACCATATCAACATCGAGTGAGTCCGAAAGGTTACACGACATTTGGTATAAACAATTATGTAAAAGATCGGTGTAAGGAAATGCGAGTGATTAATTGACACCAAAAACCATTCAATTGGAAAAACAAAAAACACGTCCACCCGTTAAAGAAATTATCAATTTAAAAAGCGGCCTAAAGAGATTGTATTTGTTCGGAATAGATTCTATTCGATCTAAAAAAAATTATATTTGACGAAATAGACTCCGATTGACCTAAATATAATGTTATTCATTACAAGTAGACCTCATAATTCATTAACATAAACTCATCAAAATGATTTCTCTGGGTCTAGATCACACTATATGTATACCACAGGCCCGGTGTTAGAAATAACAGCAGAATGGTGTTATTTCTAACACCGGTTACATTTTTTAGCGCCCCACAAAAAATGACGTGACCCAAACTCGTGAACTGTACTTTCTCCAGCCATCAATCGACACGGTTGCGAATGACACCGTATTTTGGGTTCTTCGACCGAGCCTAGACACACCCGCGTTATGATTAATCGATCGGGATCATTGCCGTCTTCGGACAATGACGCTAATGTACAGTGAAAAATTGTTTTTATGACAGCGACCGTGCAAAATGTCTCGAAGGAAGAATCATTGTAAATCGAAATATTACACCGACTTCGTAAGAGAATACGCGAGTAAGAGAATAGGATCTATAGATCATAGATCTACACATCGAACGAGATCCCACGCCAAGATATCAACAGCGGTAGATCTTGCTGAACATTTATACCTACTACAAATATATTTGCAAATTAGATTAACGTCAGATAAAATGTAGTAAATTACCAATGTTGTCCGCGTTTGCGGGCAATTAACAAGCCGATGGATTCATTGAGCGATCGATGGATCAACGGGCGTGGTTTGCCAGTTTAACAACGATCAGTGTATATGCTGCTTATCTCGTTCGCATTAAATTATCCGGTTCATTCAATTCTCTAGGCTAGACCTTTTCCCGGCCGTGCGTGATATGCCTGGAGGGAATTTAAAACTTTAATTTATGATCCTCGAGAACTTGGCTCTGTGGCCTTCCGATCGAACGCGGTCTAGTTTACTTGTCGAAACGACCAATAATACTCGATTCACTTGCGATATATCGACCGCAGAGGTGCTGATGTCTTGGTCTACGAAGTTGTCTCACATGGTAATAGAAATATATGCACCATATAGAATCATTTGGCGCTAAACGTACACCAAATATATTTTATTTCACTCCGTGCGAGAAGAGTCTACTTCTCACTTCGTTTCACGTGCGAGAAATCGCACTTCTCGCACTCGTTAAATAAAATTGTATACGAAACTCGTGCGAGAAACTTTTTCTCAACTCGTTTGATTGCATAAACTCACCCTCGTCAGAAAAAGTTTCATCGCACTCGTATCGTAATATACTATTATGTCACTTCGTGCGAAAAGTGTCTACTTTCGCACGGCGACGAAGTCACATTTTGGTGTGATTTTTTGCGAGCGATTTTTTCTGGCGATATTTTGTCTGATTCCTAATAACGAACAGGTTAAAGGCTATAATAGGAAATTTTTTTAAAATCTAATAGAATCGGGCATTCGAAATGAAAAATTTCAATCCATATTCGATAGCGGGAGGATATGTCTTGTATTTAAGGAAAAAATTTCGGTCAACTCTTTAAAAGCGTTCGGGTCATTTAATTGATTTTTTTTTCTGTGGAATAAAAAAATAGCTTTGAAAAAATCACATGATCTGATTACCATAGACAAGATTTTGTCATCTACGAGGATAGTTTGCCGAATATTTCTTAATTAAACAATTCACAAGATTTATTCTCCGTTGATGAGATGAATTTCGAGATTTCTTTCTCCCGCTAAATGACATCAAGCTGTTTCACAAAACGTCAGTATTTCCGGACATCAAGCTATTCCACAAAGTGTCACTTCCTGACATCAGATCTTCTCCCTCATATTATTAAAAAATCGTCTGCTCGGTTATCAAAACAGAGTCGTCGTCTCCCGAGCCTCCGTATATGATCTAAGCAGCATCGAGTTTGCTCCTCGAAGCGAAATCAGTCATCATGCTTCGACTGCGGCGAACGTTTAGCCTTAATGACGTGTTTGTAACGACGTGTAGAGATTAGAGAACGAGTCGTGTATTGTGATCTCGACCCGCGTTAGCGAGGTGTACGCGCGCACTTAGACTCTGCTACTCGCAATGTGAGACAAGCTGGACTCTAGACACTGGACTATAGTTTCCCACGGACTTCGACTGTCTCTCTCTTTCACTCCTCACAATCTCTCAATCGGTACTTCGTCGGTATTCCCCGGACAGTCTGTAAATGGTAGACGAGCCCAGAACGACCCAAGAATAAATTTTAAAAATCTTCCTATGACAGAGATATAATGACTTAAAAATTTTGTCTATATTTATGCGGCCAGACAACACATGTCCTGCACCGTAGTGAAGTCCTTATCGGCAGGGATTATCAACCAGACCTTCCGACGATAAATAACATCGGTGGTAATTATCACGAATTATTACCACGCTGTATGAAGGGCTTTATGTAATATTGCCGGCACTGAAAATATATTATCATCGATGGCATTGATTTCTAGATTTGATAAGTGGGAAGAAATAGTTTTGAGTGGACAGAATGATGGTGTATAACGATGATTCTCAGATAATGGGCGGCAATGTCCTTTTTCAAACTTTAGACCAAACCAGTGATTGAATTTTAGGTTTCGATGTCTTATTCCGTCTGTCAAAGAGTACATTCTGGATTGAATATAGGAATTTCCATTTAAGGGCTTAATGACGACGATACTATTTTCAATGTGTGAATAAGTATTTCTTTGTTAATGAATTACCGAACAATTGGTTACTTTAAATCTAATTTTCACTGCATATCTAGAATCGCTAGATTCAATCCAAAATCCATTTCCGACAGGTAATATTAGACATACAGTTTTTCTTCAATTTTCTTTCTTATGACTACCTGCTCAATTTTCTTTCTTATGACTACCTGCACGTTTTACATTTATCCACGTGCGACTCTTTCGACTTTTACAAGCCCATCCTTTATTTCCAATTTTTTCTCTCCTTTTCCTGTGACTTTTCTCACGCTACTGGGTTCTTAAAATGGATCAATGCTAATACAAAACAACAACTTATATGTAGAATAATCTTTTGTCTTTAACTCTATTTGTCTCGATAGGTTCACTTAAAAAAATAAAAAAAATTGCCTTTCATTAAAATATGAAACAAAAACATCTGCAAAAAATGCCCAGTGCTTTTTGTCGGTGCTTGAACCGACAAGTAAATGGACATTCGAGCAGACAAGAAAACCCAGTGAATGGACGCTTTTTATGCTCTCTTATAGACACCATCTATTTACTGATCCCCGTCCATCCACTGGCTCGTTCGCCCCACTTTGATGACCAATTATCAGTCTTCCCCGAGATGCTGAAAAAAAAGTGTCTCAATCAACACAGAAAACTCCATACGCAAATATTAATTGGGTGTAGCCCACACGTATCACGTAAATCGAACCCGCTCGATGCCGCAATTTCATTGGTTGATGATTCCAACTTTTGCGCGAGATTCCCGCGATGCAAATAACGAGCATACACCTCCATTGAGCACGACGATCACGCTCGAGGCATGAGTGTGCCTCCGCAGAAGAAGGGGAACCTGAAGAAGAACGGGATTGGCTTGTTCTCAGGTCCACGAGCGACTTTTCCGCTCGGACTGCGATCAGCGTCTCGGCAAATGCCCCTCTCCTAGGAGGAGCCTAACTACACGATGAAGTAGGTCATCCTATACCATCTCGCACGGCGCGGTGACGGGCTAACCTCCACCAGACTATCGTTTGCCTTCTTCTACCTTCTAGCAGCAAAAGAGTGGAAGACCGTTTCCACTAGTACCAAGTATAGCTGTAAACAGCTCTTCTCTTATCCTTTCCCCGGTTGATACTTTAGGTGGGGGTGGTACCGACAATCCCAAGAGCAACGCCAGCTAAGCTTTTGGTCACCTTCGGATTGGCTGCCTCCCCGGAATCTTTACGCGATCCTCTCTTTCTCTCAATTCAACAACGAGCATGTTAGTAGGTATATGTAACCGAGAAATTGATACATACAGGTGGGGGAAGTGCAGATCGCTGTAGAGAAACCCTGTACATGAAAGTGTATATAAAAATATATATATATATATAGCCTGCGCACTTAACCGCTGGTGACTAGCAGGTGAATAATCCCGTCGACGTTCCAAACGTAGATCTCGGTTTGCCGCCAATCAAATTCCCAATTAAGCCACCTCTGACTCTCGAATGATACTTCTCCTCTCTCCTCATGCAAGCTTGATGCATTTAACCTGGGTACATCGTGACATATTTCGAATCCGACGAACAGGAAAATCGTTTCAGCTCGATCTCGATTCCCCCTTTCGCTGCTCGATGATCTGATGGGATTTTCACGATGATTTATTTATTATTAGATCACGTGAATTCGTGACAGAGCGTCTTTTGCTCTGGCACACTGAGAGGAATTGGTAATTGAATCAACGAGATCAGCTGGATAAAGCATTTATTTCGATCTTTTCAAGTAAAGCATTTTTGTTGAACCAATTATATATTTCATTAAACATTTCGTTCAATGGAATCAGTGTTTAATTGACTCTTAAAAATATTTAATGTTTGGGAATAAATATTTTGAATTTTTTAAAATCCTGCTGATAAGAATTTAAATTCACTCGATAGCAAGTCGTTGGTTTTAATTATATTATTTAATGCACTTAAGAAGATAGTTTTCCAATTTGCTACTAAACCATTAATACGCTCGAATAAGGCGTAATTTTGATCAAAATGATTGTATCTTCAAAAATAGTCCCGCATGTATATAGGATTGATTAAATAAATCTATTTATTAAAATATACAGATATACATCAAATACATACAACCAGTTACTTAGTAGACTCAACAAAATATATAATTGCTTTAATTGTACTCATTCTTTTGACTCAATAAAATTAACTGTGTTCAAACAATTGACTCGATGAAATATATCGTCATATATACCATACGAATAGTTGCTTTAAAAATCAAGCTATTTAAGTCAATTATATACGATTCAATTGAGTGATTTAGTGCATTCGACGCTTTTTGGTTTATCAGTGAGCCAATCAGTCGCGAAATAATTTCATGACGTTTGCTAGACAACTGAAAAAGTATTCGTCGGTTGTTATTAATCGCAAATCTCGAGCTCACAAGTCGCGTAATTAATTCATGAGAGTCATATAAGTGAGCGGGAGATGTTGACTCGGCGCAGAAGTAAAGATTAGAAGGCGCAGAAGCAAGTGGCGGCAGGTGCGCGTCACGATGACTTAAGCCAATGCTTCTTTATGCATACTTTGACATTTATGGTACAGGAGTCACGACCGAGACTCTTGGGCCCGCACGCGGGCATTCGCGTATCGTTACGTGTACGCTCGAATCGAGATCGATTTATCAAATCGATTCGCCCTTTCGGCGTACGTGAAACCAATAACAGAGCGATTTCGACGGGTAGAGATAGTTCGGGTCATGCATCAAGTCATCGGCACTTCAACACACGAGACATGGATTGATGGCCCATTTTAATTAATTCAACGAAAGATCGGTATTCAATCAATTATTTATGCCCATTTTTATCCAATTACCTTTACCGATTTGGGTGCGGCCGACATTTTTCACGTTGAGTGAAATCCCATATAGCATTTTCACGTACGTTTTATGTACATTGCATAAAGGTTTGTGAATATACAATGTCCAATGCGTAAGAGCGATTCCACCGAGATTCAGTCACTATTTTTTTTTTCCAAAGAATTCGGAAAAATCTAGTTTTGTTATTGTGAAAACTTGTTAGTGTAGAAACTTATATTGAACCATACGAATAACATCGTGTTATTTAATTTTGCCAATAAATTCGGATAATCGACGTTCTACTGTACTGTTTTATGTAAAAAAAGTGTCGAATATGATCCCATCCCGAAAAACACCACGTTACGATTGTCCAAACTTTTGATTTGCCGAACTAGTCTCGGTCTCAATTAGTTTAAATAATCGAGGTTCTACTGTATGTTGTAAAGAGTAAGAAAGCGCATCCAGGTGAATTTATTTCGATTTTTAAAATAAAATTATTTTCAATAGCTAACTCTCGCCGCAGTCTTTCCCCTTAAGCGATATTTTGGCAGCGACAAATTAATGCCTCTTCTGCAAAAAAAAAAAAAACACGCCAATGATTCGGCGTTGATGTACGACAAGCCCTGAAGCTAAACCGGCAACGCGTATATCCGCGTTTATGCGTACCGAGGGAAGGTAAATCCAAACGATAAGACAACACGTCGAGTGGTTACCGTCAAAGATTACCGAGAGATGAGCGACGCACGTGCTACATACGTGTTGAAGAAAAAAGATCCTCGAGTCTGTACTATGTACTCGTAGCGTATATGCTTATGAAAGCAAAGCTGAAGAGCACCACCGTCGCGAGAAAGGAGGCAACACACACGAACTATAAAACAAACTGGGCTCTCACTCTTGTTTCTTTCTCACTCGAGGCGGACAAGATCAGATAGTAGCCAACGGTAACTGATACAACCGCCCGCTGGAGGATCCTCTTCAATTTTCACTCGCGCGTCGTTCGCGCTTGCTGCTGTTGCTTGAATTTCGCCGGTGTTAGCTCGCGCGAGTCCCGGGACCGGTCGAGCGCGACTAATCGCCTTATCTCGAGTTAACCCCCGTGACCGGCCAAGATCTCGGTTCGATAAGTTGACTCTCTCGTCGTCGCTCCGGCAAAACAGCAACGGCTAAAGCTACACACCAGAAGTCCTGCTACAGAGTAATGTTGACTAGCTGCACCGACAAAATTGAAAGAGGTAGTTAACGTCCCTAGCAAAGAGTACTCGTTTGTCTCAGTACCAATGTCACGGTGACCCTGGACTTGGCAGAAATTCACGGGTAACTGGAGAAACGGTTCTTTTTCCTGTGGAGGCAGAATGGGACATTTAAATTGTGACATTTAGCCACTTCGATTACGATGAGGCGATTTTCTGATTCTGAGATAAAAGATTGGCGGGATTAGTCGGTTGGAAAAGTATTTTTGCTCCCTCATAAAGGGAGCTTTGGTTTCGCGAACATTTTATTTTTGATATTTCGTTCAAATTTTTTAGAATTCTGAACTTTTGTGAAATAAAAAGGTAAAAGCAGGAAGTTGAAAATTGATTCCTCATTGTTTTATGTTCTTTCTTCAGCTTTCTCTATGCGGAACCCAAAATCCATTAACATACTCGTCCTCAAGATCCTCGTCTTCATCGTCCTCATCGAAGTAACTTTGTAAAAGAACCAATAGGAATTTTTTATAAACGGATCAAGCGGTTTCCTTGAAATTAAATTCATGAGTTCAACATTGCGCGAATGATCCAGAAGAAGTATTTTTTTCAAGGTCATACTTTAAAAGATCAATGTTTCTGAAGCCAGGATTATAATGACATCTTTTTCATTCGTTTATAACTGTTCTCCCTAGCCAGTGTTTTTTACCATAATTATTTTTAACAATATAAACGTTCAAGCACTCATGGACATGATACCGCTTCAAGGTCAAACTACTAGTCAAGTTCTTCTACATTGGTGAGTTCTCAATCACATAATACAAGTATAATGAACATTATATTCTTGGCAAATAAGAAAAGACATATTTCATTACAACCGTACACA
Source organism: Tromatobia lineatoria (assembly GCA_949699805.1). Classification (NCBI taxonomy): domain Eukaryota; kingdom Metazoa; phylum Arthropoda; class Insecta; order Hymenoptera; family Ichneumonidae; genus Tromatobia; species Tromatobia lineatoria. The sequence goes on from OX453050.1 coordinate 12,290,931, forward strand.
AACGATATAAAACAGAATAAACGTCGAACACGCCTATCATTTACCTGTTTTTTTAAACACAAGAATAACCGATACAAGAAAAAGGCCATAACAAACTTTTTACATTGGTAAATATAGCCAGGTACACAGTGAGACACGTGTACAACTGGAAGACTTAGAAATGCCTGAGTCATTTAATTACGAAGGTTACATTACGTACGTCAGAGACTTGGAATTCACGTGGGAACACGAAGAGGGGTTGATGCAGGAAGAAGTGAGGATGTGGGGGGCAAGAGGAAAGACAGAGACGGCGTAATTCGCGGCGTGGCCGGCAGCGGGTTGAGTAAAACGAGAAGCCGGGGGTCATTACCGGGGGAACACCTAGCATGACTTATGGCGCAGCGCGGGTCCCAGTCCGGGCCCTTCTTGCAAAGCCCTCGAGAACGAACAAGACGAAGCAAGACGCCAGGATAGTCTCATCGCTGAGGTGGAGTTTCGCAGGGTAAGAAAATCACGCTTGTGTCTCCCGTATGAACTCACGAGCCGGTGGTTCAACGTCTTTCCTCTTCGACTCATGCTATGCATAATTCCTTTTTTCTCCTCGTGTCCATTATTTCTCTCGTTCACATAACTACATACGATTCGAATGATTACCAATGTAATTGGAGATCTGTTTAACTGCTGAAATGAATTTTTGCTTGTTCATATAAGAAGCTTTGTTTTCTCGGAATTTTTTTTTATTTTAAGATTTTTTTGTTAGGTCAGTCAAAATCCGCTCTTGAAAAAGACATGGCACATCGAAAGTCGACATATCGAAAACTTGAGCAACCTTTTTAGAATTCTGATTGGTCGTGGATGACCTTGTTAAAAAGACAACTTCAGACTGTTATCATCGCTGCAGAATCACGTGTCACGTGCTATGCGAATTTTTGTTTTTTCGCTATTGTGGAATAGAATACTTTTTTATTCCAGAAACATATTTTTTTGTAAATTAAAATTTTTTTTTTCCTCACTGCGTCGGAATAATTTTATTCCTTGCGTGTGAATAGAGTCGAAAGTAGCCTATTCGACCTACGTCTTGCTGTAACTTCGACTCGATCGAAATCTGGCACTTCCCTCCCTTGTAACGTAATATACTCTTCGAACGGAAGTATAATCAATACATTTTTTTTCTAGTGCCTGCGTTTCTAATGAACATTAGAATCGTCGTCCAAAGGAACGAAAAGTTTCGATTTTCTACACGAGTGTTCTGATTTCATGACATGACTCTGATGACTGATTTAGTGACATGATGTCGCATAAAGTCCTCACTCATTCTTCAAGGCTCTTCGACTAAATTGAAAAATTACCGGGCCCTATTTTTCACCATTGGACTCTTCTCACCAGAATTATTATTTGTACTTCTCCTCGTCTCTAAATCGGTATTTCTCATACCCGAGGCTTCTCTTCTTTTTCCTTCGACCTGATCTTCTACCGGTTCACAGCTTTCGTTGCTTGCCCGCCCCCTCGTCACTGTTTCTGTCGAGCGGTCGCTGCTGCTGTTGCTGCTAGTGCTCGCGATGTTGGAACGCGGGTGGGCGTCAAATAAAAAATTTTAAAAAAAGTATGAGCCCGGATAAAGGGCTCTACATGCGAAGGGCGACGAGTTTGATAAATGGAATTGGAAGAACAACGGGTCTTGCGCTTCCGGCGCGCAGTGATTTACGAGGTTATGTGTAAGTAGGCATATATAGTGTTATCGTGATACATAAAGGAAGTAAGTGTTTACGGAGACGCTAGTGATGAAGAATAGAAAGTTTGGCATTCAAGCCCTGTAAATACTGCCACTAAACAATAACTTCGTGATGAAACAACGATTTTTTATCAATTTTAATTTTTTTATCTATATAACGATTGTATTAATTGCAGGTTCAAAAATATACGCAATTCATTCACGATGTTAGCGAAGGGACTTTTGACCCGACAAAATAATTTTTTTATGTTCGAAAATGTAATTTTCAAGACATATCATATTTATCAGATGCGTGATTGGACTTATAAGGAGTTTGTAAATAAAGTTCAAATATTTCGTTGGTGAAAAAATTTAGTTGAGTACACAAAAGGATGCACATCATGAACAACTGAATACGCAAAGGGCTAGTCACTCTGTATTTCAGTAAAAAAAAATCGAATCTGACTTTTGTTACTTTCTATGATTTCGTATGCGGCCGTAAATGAAGTCGTTATTTTTATCATGATATATGCGGCTACCACCGAAAACTCCAGGTTTTAAGGGAGTGTAAGTAAAATGTTCTTTTGTGTTTCGGTCCTATGATGGGGAGGACCCTCTTCAGAATATTCATTTCGCCTGTCAATGTAGTAACATAAAATAATGTATCCCCCGGTTCACAGTTGGCATTATTACCATAATTGAGTCCTTCGAAGTTTCATTTAAATTTCTTAATTAAAATCAAAACTATGCGCATAATGAAGAAGATGATTGACAATTGTTTTTGAATTTTTTTACTGTGAGTCCGAGCCGTTGATATTTTACATTTTTACTTCGCTTTCATATATAGAAGAAAGACTTTTTTCGTGCTCTAATTTTCCTAAATACTAGCTTAGATTTAGAGTTTAAGCTGCTTCATTGCATCCGCTCAATTTAGGCGACAAAATCGTAATTAATCTTCATTATCGGATTTTCATCTGACATTGGATACCCGAATGAAAAAAAAAACGAGACAACTGATCGACTACTGCACTTTTGATAGCTCATCATAGCAGTTAAGAGTGAAATGAACCGGGCGCCAGCTTCTGACTTGAGAACGATACCAGATTTTCTGACCGTTGGATCCTAATTAATTACGTCGCTAATGAGACACTCACGGAACGGCGTCACGGGATAACGCGAAACGACGAAAGCGCGCGTGACGCGACGGTGGCGTTCTAAGCCGTTCGGACCACGTTTTAACGAGCAGTCGAGAGCATTCTCGCTTTCGATCGTATAAACGCGTTCTCGAGGGATTGTGTGTTTGCGCGGTAGCTCGTCGCCCTGCGTCTGCTTGCGGGGTATACTTACACGCTATTAACCTGTGAACGTGAGGGGACACCGTTCGCCGATAAATCATCAGTCCTTTTGGTTTCACTGTATACATGCATTACATCCATACTCGGAGTCGTATAGTTACCGCGGTTGCCACGACTGCTATGAATTAGGGAAATACCCTGAGTAAAAATGGAAGTATGAAGAGAGGATTTTCTAAATATTGAAAGTGTCTTGAATTGTAGTTGGGCGAACGAACCAGTGGATGGACCCCGGTCCAGTGAATGGACACTGTCCATAAGAGCATGTGCGCGGTTGCCACGACTGCTATGAATTAGGGAAATACCCTGCGCATAAATGGAAGTATGAAAAAAGGGTTTTCTAAATATTAAAAGTCTCTTGAATTGTAGTTGGGCGAAGGAGCCAGTGGATGAACCCCGGTCCAGTGAATGGACACTGTCCATATGAGCATGTGCGCGGTTGCCACGACTGCTATGAATTAGGGAAATACCCTGCGCATAAATGGAAGTATAAAAAAAGGGTTTCCTAAATATTGAAGGTGTCTTGAAATTTACTAGGGTGAACGAGCCATTGGATGGACGGGGTCCTGTGAATGGACACTGTCTATAAGAGCACGTGCGCGGTTGCCAGGACTGATATGACGCCATTTTTAGGCACTCAAGTTTTTAAAAAAAGCTCAGCATTGAATATTCCATTTGGTTTGCATTTGGTCTCGGGATTATATTTTTTTTAAGACTTTGATATAATTTGACATATTTCTTCACAGAGGTAACCTTGTTAAAAGCGAAAAATAATGAGGAAGCAATGTGCAAGATTCTACTTTGCATTCTTGTTTTTTTTTTTCTAAATAGAGTTTTACAATACCGCAAAATTGAAACTTTTTTTGTTGATATATAGAAAAATTGAGTAGCCTTGGAATATCTTAAACGAAATAAGTATTGCAAAGTGAGACAAAAGAGAAGTGGACTGCGTAAGTGAAGTCCATATCGATAATCAATTTCAATCGTTCTGCCTCGCGCAACATACTCTCAATTATTCACCAGCCACTTCGTGTTCTCGTCAGGATGATCGATGACGTCTATATCCTCGTTGCAGCTTTTTCGTCCACAACTTTTTGCTCTCGCCGTTCATCTTTAGAGGATCAGGCACATGAATTTATGATGGCTCAGGCTGAGCGAGAAAATGCGAAAAGAAACTGTGCGGAGAGTAAATACTGCAGTAGAAAGGAGTGCAGCACACAACGTCGAAGCGAAATATATGACAAAAGAAAAAGAAGATATATAATATCGTCTACCAAATGTGGACAAGAAATTTGCGAGGATATCGCGAGCGCGAGTCTCGCCTTTGTGAGAATATGTATGATTATGAAAAAAATAAAATAAAATATAATAAAACTGTGAAATAGGAGCATGTAACACGCCAAGCATGAAAATCACAACTTACTCCTATTACTTATCTCGTTATTAATCAGTCTTGCTTTTTTACTAATACGTGCACATAAATTTGTCTTCCCATTGCAGAATAGCACAGATTCGAATTTGTTATAAACAAAAGGTGACAGGGGTTTATTGAATCACACCAGTTCATCATTTAATTGCTTAGCTTTCTTTACCTCGGTCATTAGTGATAACGAGAAAAAATCTTTTTTTAACGATCAGCGATGGAAAATGTTGTTCCTTAAAAAAAATCATAATTAACATTTTTGACCAATATTTTCTCAAAAAAATATTCCATTTTTTTTCTATGCTTACCGATCATCGCATGTTTCTATTGATCATATTTATGTTCGATGACAATTATCGATAACTCAACTCTAGTAGCTAAAAAATATCTAAGTTCGATGATTCATTTTGGAAGTATGAAAAAGGAAAAAGGATTTCTTTTCAGAGAGCCTATTTAACACATGTTAAAGCATGAAATATACATTTTTGATTATCATTTTAAAGTAAAATGGTGGTCACAAAAGCCATCTTGAAATTCGTATTTTTTTTCCACACTTTAAAGGGGGGACAGTTTTCTTGTAAAATATAAGACCTGGCGAAAAAAACTAAACAAATTTATCATCTATATACGATTGGCTATACATTGAGTTTTTTATATTTTTTATTTGTGAGTTTAAAAAAAAATTTGATTTTTCGCAAGAAAATTATCAAAACCAAAATGGAATATTTTTTTTAATGCTTATAAACTATCCGTTGTTTTAATGAGATGCATTAAATTTCCCTTTGATGACAATAAAAAAACTCGTGCGTTGTATTATCACATGGGTATTCCGAATTATGCCAGAAATTCCGGAAATGAGGTTGATTGAATACGCCCCGGTCTCCTACGCGGTACAATCAATAGCGGTGTGCGAGTTATATACGAGCTTTCGAGCCGTTGAAAGGGAAGACCATTTATTCACGTACGCGATGCTTTGTATGGAGGTAAACTAGGCATGTCGACGAGTGAGTATATAAACAAAGCGAAGGGTGGGCGTAGCGAGGAAAAAAGTTTCAACTACTGGTGAACGGAGCGAGCTCTTGTCCCGTGTGTGCATAGAATGCTCATTTTCTATTTTCCTCGCGTATGTGCGCGATGTCCTGGATGAACAATGAGCGAGAATACGCCAGTGGTGTATTATTATTCGGTTATTAATCAAGCTTTCTTACGGCCACGCCTGTCAGTCGGTAGCAAAATGCTTTTCTTGCATCGTCTCGCTTGAACCGCACTGAGAATCGCGCAGTGCACCATACGGTGCGCAAACACGCCGCGCGGGCGCGGACTTATCGATGGACTTGTACAATGTCGGCCCTCGTCATTCTTGATTCACGTGCCATCAATTTGTTATCATCTCTTTTTCAAGTGCAACCTCTTCTATGGGCGCGATTCGCCAGTAAACCATGATTGGACAGCGCCACAAAAATAAACTTCGATGGACTTGAATGCTGGCGAAATCGAAGATCAATTTGAGCAAGATTGAAGATTTATTGATAATTAAAAAAACTGCTGGTTGAGTTATATTAACGAGTATTCGACGGAATTTGACTTATGTTAGGCATATCCGACAAAATTTGACTTGTGTTGGGAATATCCGATGGAATTTGACTTATGTCACGAAAATCCGACAAGATTTGACGTATATTACGAATATTCGACGATATGTGACTTATGTTACAAACATCCCACGAAAACTGACCTTTATTACGAATATGCGACAAAATATGACTTCATTTCACATGTATAACTACGATTGATTTCATATTTCTAAGTTTTAATGAAATTGATATTGGGATATCTCACGAAAATTGATTGAAGTCAAACTACTGCAAAAATTTGATCATTTAAAATTTAATACGTAGCTTGACTTGTGTCGGTGGTTTTGTAAATTGTTCAGAAAATCGACCAGGATTCATAATTACCGGTAGAGTTTTCCGTCATGACTGAAGCCTTCATCGTTCTAGTTTTACTACCTGAAATAAATTACAGTATTTTTGACATCGCATTTAATTGCGTTTTCCTTTAAACCAAAAGGATGATTCATATTCAGTAATAACTAATCTCGTTACCACAAGAATTTCCTATCGACTGCGTGATGTCGGCAAAGTCAATTTTTTGTTTTCCGCTGCGGCACTTTTCCCTGACGATTAAAGCCTATCATCAATTCCGTATAAAACAATTATCAATCCACGTTTAATTGCTATGACTTTCTATACTGTCTATAATAAACCGTCAATCGGAATAAATCGCATGAAAAATTTCCAAATAAAACCGTTTTTCTCTCTATAAACATCATGAAAGTCTCGTAATGTTAGACACGAGCAGTAATTACGTGCTGCACTACGAGAGCGAAGGGTGCATAAATTAGCGTTTCAGTTGTAGACCTGCAAAATGTCCGCACCTTGCCGCAAACATGTGTTTTCCATACGTGTGCGGTGACGAAAAAGATGGTACGCATTTTTATAATATTCCAACGGGGAGAATTCGATGAGTGACGCCGTACTTTCGTATCAGGAACAGGGTGGAAAACTGTTGGGTAAACAGAAAGACAGAGAGAGAGTACGTCTTTACGACGCTCATGTCCACTGACATTCAAAGATCTCAGAACGCGTTTGAAACGGCGTACGCGGCGGTTGACAACGCGCGGTGTCATTAGAATTTCATTGCCGCAGTTACGGTATGCGCACTGGCTCACATGTAATTGGCCTCCTGTGGTGAGATTCTCGGGCGCAAAACTCGAGAAAGGGAAAGAATTTTCTTGGCTGGTGGTATCACCTATCCAGGATAAAGTCGGATCTGTCCAGGAAGAAATCTGGGCTGTACAGAACAAAGACTGGGTTGTCTAGGGTGGAGTCCGGTCTGCCCAGGATGGAGTCTGGGCTGTCCAGGATAGAGTCTGGACTACCCAGACTCCATTGAGCCTGCCCAGATGCCATCAGGGCTGTTCAGATCCCATTCGGGGCTCATAATATTTGCGGGCAAAATTAAATCAAATATTAGTTCAACATGTGAAAATGAATTCAAATTCAGTCGAACATGTGAAACTGCATTCAAATTGAGTCAAACATATGAAATTGCAGTCAAATTTTGTCGGTCATGTGAAATGAAGTCAAATTTTGTCGGTTATTCCCAAAATAAGTAAAATTTCGTGAACCGAGAGAGTGCGTCTTTACGACGCTCACGCTCACTGCCATTCAAAGGTTTCAGAGCGCGTTTGAGACTCTATACGCAACGGTTGACAACGCGCGCGGTGTCATTAGAATTTCATTGCCGCAATTACAGTACGCGCACTGGCACACATGTAATTGGCCTCCCGTGGTGAGAGTCCCGCGCGCAGGACTCGAGAAAGGGAAAGAATTTTCTTGGCTGTTGATACCGGGCGTGCTCGACGTATTTTCTTAGAGCGTATCCCGCACGAGCCGCACGCACTCGACAGCTTGTCGGATGGAAAGAGAAATGAGCGGAGAATTTCCACGGTCACGGAACCACCGACGGAGATGCCAACTCGCTCTGTACGCTCAGGTAACGTACATTTCCTTTTGGTCACTGTTTACGAAGCGTGTGTGCACGTTCTCATATCCTCGACGTTCTTTTCGTGGTGATGGAATCCGCGGAACGTACAGTAAGAGTCGAGAACTCATATCCGCAACGAGAATACGCCAAGAGCTTTTGCGAGCTGGCATCATCCGTGCGTTTATCGCGACATTAACAACGACCACGAGCGAGAGCGAGGGCAACCATCCGTATAACGTGGGATGAGCGCGAGGTGACATTAGTGGCCACTAACGGGCTTTGCTGACAGGGATTAGACGAGAGCGAGGAAGACTGCGATATAAGCAATTTGAGGCTGCGTGTGCATTCAGTTTCCAGCAATCTCACTCTGGATGCTTTTGCATATTGCGTGTAATATGCAAATCAGCGGAGGGTAATAAGTCTTTGGTTAACGGTTCACATTTATTTATATTTATCATGATAATTCGTGGAAATAATGATGATCGTGAGGAAAAGAAGCTGGAATGAGGGGTGATATCTGGAGAAGAAATTGTGTTGGGAATCCAATTGAATTCCAGTCAGAATCCACATTTGTCGCTCGAGATCGCATTGGACATCTGATCATATCCGAATTGGGATGTGTAACGGCTGTAAATCGGATTACGATAGAATGATTTCATGAGATTCTGATAAAAAAATCTTTACGATCTCCTATTTGGATCGGATGGTTTGTTTCATGCTGAATTGATTATAGGTATTATGCCTCCAACTTTTATTAAAAACATTAAGCGATGCGTTATTGGATTCCCGTTAGGAATGGTCAAAGCTGAATGTGCATTCGATTCATAATGACCAGTCTTCAAAGCCACGAAGATTCCGATGGGAATTTCGATCGTGCGGAGTTCTAACTAATGCCGATCAAGACACAATCGGAAATTTGTAAATTTTTGCACGGTTACGTATCTGCAATAGTCGAACTCAAAAGATCTCGTAAACTTAATCGTTTGACTTCGGAAACGACGTCGGTATTGGCTGGCATTATTGAATTGGGCTAGTATTGATCCTTTATTTCTGTACAGTTCTGTCAACTATATGAATTTTATCATGGATTAGCATATTCTGACTAAAGTCTGGAGATCACACATTTGTAACACCTGCGTAGCCTCACAACATTCAAGCCTCTTTTCCAGTCAACCAGTAAAATATCCACGCAGTAGATAAATTCGTGCGAGTCTATTTCTGAACCATTCAACTGGGCTTTTTTAGCGCACTTCGACAGCTGGCAACGACCTGCAAGCAGGTCTCAGTGACTTTTCCGCGTGATTTCTGATGCTAGGTGGCTATGGGGCGTTGGGACGATGTAACACTGTAACAACAGAGTTGGACATACTGCAACAGTCGCCGCTAGTCTCATTGTTCTCTCGACATTGCCGGCATCGCCGTCGCCGTTGTGAGATGAGAAGTTGGATCGAGCAAGAGAGTACGGCCTCTCATATTCCTCGTGTATTATAAGCCATACGCATATCTACAGCTACAACAGCAGCCACAACAGAAGAAGAAGCTGAAGCAGAAGCAAAAGAGAAGTGCAGCGAACAGTGCTACGCCGGTCTCTTCGAGGACGGTAGAGATGCAAATGCTCGTCCGTACGTGCTCGTTTCGCGAGGTTCCGTTTGTCGGCTGTCAGAGCCTCGGCCACGGCCCATTGAATTTATATTCCCAGATGAAAAGAGGAAACTCCTGTTGGTGACTCTCCTTCTCCTCGCTGTTTTGCGTACTGGGCTGGTGACTCTGTAGTCGCTACTTCTGGTGGCAGTCACCGACCGACAGAATCGAGCCGCTCTGTTATTAGAGAAGAAAAACGGCAAGGGTAGGTCGCTACGCATCAATGATGATCGCGATTCGATGCAGAGATCAAAGACAAATCAAATAAATGATTAGAAGCCTGCTATGCGCATTGGCGCCAACAGCGAACTTGTAATACGCTGGAGAACTTAGATAATTATAAATCATGCACGTTTTATGTGTGGCCGCGTTTGTCGGTTGGTTCGAAGTCGAGGCCGGATGAAAACTCATTGCGACGTGCGGCAATATTAGATGGAAAATTATACAAGAAGCTTGCGACAAATAAGACTTTGCTTAGATCGGTAAATCAAGCGATGAATGCGCTTCCGCACCTTCGCGAACTGCGGGCTTCTTGTGTCCTTCTTCTTCCTCGTTCACTGTTCTGTCTTTGAGATGATGAATGCGTCCTCGGGTGCTAGGCATTGGGTGTCTACTCAGAGGTGCCGTGTCAGGATTAACAGTCTATGATTGTTATTCTTGATATAGAAATCTGAATGTGGCGACAAACTCAATGTCACTTTTTATTTGATGTGGCAAATGCCAGTGGGCTTTGTCTGATCTTTCTTGATATTACATGAATTGCGTACCATTTAATTGTTTGGTAATATCACTATGGCCATGTGTAGGAAGATGGACCTATTACAAATTGCCACGTAACCCAGGAAAACTGATATCCGTTAATAAATAACAAACGAACCAGTGCCTTGTAGAGGCTAATTTATCATTGAGGTCAATCAAAAGTTACCACAAGCAGAGCACAAGAGCTCTACGAACTGACTACGAAGATTTTGAGCCGGAAACAATACTGTCAAACCCGCGCTATAAATGTAATCCGAGAAAGTAACTTTTCTTACAGAGCATCGTACATACTATCTGGCTTTTGATTTCGCAGATGCAAGTCTTCATTTCGATCAGTAGATATATGCCATGCGCACCTGTGTAATGCTCCGTAATCGGTAAGACGATAGATTATTAGTTCGCGATCGGCGTCCTACATCGTCGATACAAATCCACGGTTACTTTTACTCTACGATCTTGGTCGTTACTCGAATGGGAAGCACCGTCCATAATATATTTCCATAATATTGTTCCAGTCATGGCTACTATACCTTGAAAGGCAGAAGGCACAAGAAGACGACGACGTAGACGAAGAAGAGACCGGCGCATAGTTAGTAGCACGAGTTAACATTTGACGCAGGCAGAATACTAAAGTTCCCTCAGGCCTGAGAGAAACAGAGGAGGCGAGGGGATCAAGAACGCGGGACAGGTACCTCCCGTTGCATACTGGCTGCCGGTAGTATGCACTCGGCAAGACTGGGCCGCTCCCGCGCGGTGCTTCATAGCTCTGATTTGCCCGTTCGTTATGCGAAGGAACGTCAGAAGTGCACTCTCGTCCTTCCGCCAGGTGAATCCTCGTCGGCCAAACGTTGGGAATGCATTCGGATGCTACAATTCGCATAGTTGATAGCTTACGGATGGATATAACGATCAAATTGTGCCTACCATTCTACACGTGCCGGCACGTATCAGATTAATCACCTTTCGATTATTCGTATATGGAACGTTTCTATAAAACTGAACAAAACAGCTTTTACGCCAACTGGCATCTCGTCGTTGCGTAGCAACTGCGTTGGGAACAAGAGACACGGTAACGTCTCGACGCCAAGAATTAAAAAAAAAGAAAATTAATGTTGAAAGAAGTCCGTTCGATTCTAATATTGAGACGCTGCACGGAATCAAAGCTTATTTGAGTTAATGAAAGCGCTTGCATGGATATGCGCTAACCAAGTTTTTGGTTAGACCAACAAAGTTAATGGTTACACTAACTGAATCTGTTCGGTTGGTAAAACAGTGGTTGGTTGGTCAATCAATGACTTGGTTAGTCAACGCATAACTTGTTTGCCCTAATTAATAACTCAGTCAGCGGATATGAGACCAGGCACCTCGGCTTTCTGAACCAAGACTTTTTTTTGAGTGTGCATAGGTATCATTCAAGTGAAAACAATCAACAAGAACTAAACATCAGAGACTTCTCCAGAAAGCTTCACTTTGACCCGATACATACCGGTACAGCAGTACAAACCGGTACAAGCCTCATACTCTCGAGAATCGACTAAGAGAACCGCGACAACGAGGACCGCAACGTGGAATTCGAATTTATGCTTCCCGGGTTAAGACGACAATGCTGCCAAGCTGTATATAGAGGGAATACTGGATAATCCGACGGGACCGTTAATCAGATCGACGATCAGGCACAACAGCGTCGAGTGCACAACCTCATGGAACATCTTCAAGCGAAACTGAAGACAGGTCAGAAAGACTACATCTAATGTACAGAAGCAAGTGTTTCTTGTCCCTTCTTAATACAAGACTGATTATTCGAACAATGCTGCGCCTAAGAATGCTCATTAGACGCCTGGCCCCTTTTGTTTTCCTCTGAAACTTACGCCTCAATGAGCATCCATATCTGAAAAAGATAGACCCTCTAAATTTTCGCCTACACTTGTTCCAAATCTCAGTTCGGTTCGCCAATACCTGGATAATTATTCTAGACCACATTAGTTATGCTTTCACTGACATTCCAATGTAAACCAACCATATTTTATGCTTCTCTCGTCGTCGTTGTCCCAGTAAACGGAGGATCCAGGAACGGCTGACTGGGTGCAGCCGGTGGAAATCTCTCTCTTTCTCTCCTCCTCTACGTCTGTCCATGTTTAACGTTATTGCAATCGTAGTTGCGCTTCGCTTATGTATCGGTTGCGCAAGCGACAGCGACGAATCACAGAAGCATAGCGCAGTCTGATACCAGTTCACGTATGAAAGGGATTGGTACGAATACGCCGTGATGACGATGCTCGCGAATCCGAGCGATGAGCCCCCGCAGACTGTATCACTCTTACACACGCCGTAGGAGCGCCGCGAAGGCGAATGTACCGACGTCGGCTGTAGTGGTAGTATTCTCGCTCGCGTGCCGTAAATTTTGAGCTCGTGCGCGATCACCGTACGTGCGCCACGAGTGTGCACGAAGTGTGCTAGATCTTTAAGAGTGAGCGCAGAACCTGAAGAATCCGGCGGTTGGTTGTCCTCTCACTCTGCAGAGTTTCACTCGATGATGGGCTCTTCGTTGGTACTCGGCGGCGACAACGGATTGCTCCTGATGTTAGCGCTTGCGGAATATAAGGTAGGGCGGCTAAGAGCAACATAACGTGGCTGGCTCGTCGTAGAGATAAATAAAACTGGAGACGACGATGAAGACGGTGGAAGGAGAAGAGTCGAGGTGGTGCTCAGGCAGCGCGAGCCTGGCCTTCGACATTTAATCGAGAGCCCCGAGGAGATGTTACCCCGGGTGCAGCTGTGAGTATGTTTTCCACAGTCAGGCCACTGACTCGGTTAACTCTTTGCTGATAATAGCCAAGCGCACGTGGATATGTGTACATACACCGCATTAGGTACTCTTTATGAACAAGCCGCACCCGGCCGTTTGGACGGGCATATTATATAGATATCTTACTACTAACGCGAATAAAAAAAACGCGTGGCGTCGTTTAGCAGAAACTTGCACGTGGCGATGATGTAAAGGACATCAATATTGGAATCTAAATGTGGAATGAATCTGAGTGCATAAATTGTGTTGTACATATTATTTGTGAAACATTCACAAACGTTATTTATACATGTTATGTACGTTAATGTTGTATGGCCACAGTTGGGGGAAATAGCGTAACGCAAGTGTGTAGAAAATCGGTAAGGATAATTGAAAAAATGGACAATTAAAATGGTCCCGATAAAAATAGTTCTGCTTAAGGCCTATGGACGTTTCGATTTGTGCAACTGCATTTTGTTTGTTCAATGCAGATTACTTGCCCTATTCAACATATTGATTAGTAATTGATCAAGTAACTAACGAATTCAGTCCCCAGATTTGAAATCTTTATTGTTGTCTCTAATATTCATATGATTAACTATAATCGAAGGTTTCCTTTTTTCATATTCAACGAGTGGTTTTTATATAACGTGTCAAAGCTCTAACGTGGCGAAATTTATACTTGGAATTTCAAAGCTTTGATTACATTGATCATTAATACTGCATTAATTAAACTGCAATGTCCTAAAAAATGCGATAATTGGTAAAATCAAACATACACGAAGAAAAATACTCGATTAAATAGTTTTCATCAACCACATAACTTGTATTAACTAATTTGTTCACCAGCAACAAAATGTACATTTGCGCCAACATTTTACCAGGTTGGCCCTAATTTTTCTCACATCAAAACAATATCTTCATTGGTTCCAACAATTACGTAAACCCAAAAAATCCAATAGTCCGGATTCTATGTAAGCATGCAACCTTAGAAAAACACTTCCTCGTCATCGAATACAAATATACATTCGATACTTTTTCGTCATGCGGCTTCAAGTCATTTGATATTTGCCAGCGATGTTTCCATTGAGAAAAATCGCATTGTGTACATAAGTTCATTTGAGAACGGGAGTATTTTAGGTGAGTGAACGTATCGTGTAGTAATACAGTGAGCCAGATATAGTGTCTCTGTATTATAAGTATGTATAAGTGCATAGGTTGCCCTGCACCGGTTGCCTGAAGTACCTGCACGCGGGGCACGTCTCGAAGATCGAGCGATCGAGCGATCGAGCAACCGTCGAATAGTTCCTGGTTCACCTGTGCTGTTCGAGTGTGCGGTTGGCGGTGCGCACAGACTGTGGCTTCACCTGGCTTGTGCGCCACTCCCGCTTCGGCACCACCTCCGCGACATGCCGCCTTTTCACTCCCGGCGTTATTATCAAAGTTCACGACGAGGACGGGCGCGCGCAAGAAACCCGCGAGCGTTTGGCCAAATTACCATATAGTGTATAGGTCAGGCGCGAGGGCGCAAGAGGGGGGCGTCGACGTTTCGCCTCAGCCTCGGGTTATAGCAATCGTGACGTTACCCTCATCTCCTTACCTCGCCGTGCGTAATTCATTTCATCTCATCCGATGCACACGGAAAGAAAATATTAGTTATCATAACCAAAACAAAGTAGAACTTTGCATATTGCTTAGTCATACAAAATTTGAAGACAGCTGTAAAGAGGATATTTTTGAAACTTCAATTTTTAATAAATCTACCGCATGAGGAAGACATTTATTATTTTTTTGGCTTCCTCATAAAGGTAGATTTTTTAGAAATTGAAATTTTGAAATATAAATTAGATTGTGTACTGCAAATTGGAAACAATTCCAATACACTTAACCTCAAAATTTCAGTTTCTTTATACCAACATCGAGAATGGCTAATATATACACCGACAGGTTGAGAAATATCTGCACACACACGATCGGACTTCGTTTGAATAATCCATGAAATCCGCACACAACCATGAAATAGGACCGAGACCGTAATCGCGAACCGGCAAATCTTCCAGATTTAAAAATTACCATAAACTTATCCCGTTGTTGACAAATGCTAACTAGTTATGGTAATAATTCGTCCAAAAGTAAATATTCGATGAGTTGATAATAGCAGAGTCTGGCTCTAACACCGAGTGACTTAAGAAAAAATTCTCTCCAAGCACGTTTATAAATAACGAATACCTGAGCAGGCTATTTTTCCAAACTATACAAAACCTCGTAAAAATAAATATAAAAATATCCAACAAGTTTAAAGCTCCCATGTGTATCCAAGGTAAGTGGGTATTAGGTAGGTAGACGTATACTCGGATGAAGTATGACCTAATCAATCTTGTCACGCCTCCGGAAGCTCGCAGCATCTTTCTTACCGAGCAGAGGAGAGCGAGAGACTCTGGGAGGATGCAGGCTGATGGTTTACCGCAGGACTGCGGGTTAGTGCTAATGTGGATGGAACTATGTGTGTATAAGACCCGAGAGAAAACCTCGATTGACCCGTATGGCCTTCCTGGTGCGGCACGATACACCTCGTACTCGCCACAAGCCGATGTGCGACCCTGTATTGTATAATATGCACAATGGATATCCTCAGGTATCTCTACGGCAAGCGCGGTCAATCGTTGGACGATTAAGCTGCGCGGCTGAGCGGCCAACGGACCCCCCTTGCAATTTTACGAAGCCCCAATTACGGCGATTGTCCGCAATGCGGGCATCCCGCTCGCCCCGAGCACTACTGCTTCCGCTGCTGGTGGCAAAGTGTCCTGGCACGTCCCGGGGTTGAGCCATCCCAACCCCCTCCGCTAACCCAGAACAGCCCTGCAACATTTTATAAACTCGGCACGATCCCTGTCCAAGTACTCCCTTATACAGCCGCAATGCAGTTTGCTGCATGCAGCTACTACGCTAGATCCTACATATAACCCCTAAATCACACAGATTCTTACAGGGAAATAAGCTTACCCAAATTCTTTCCATACGGACGGAGAAAAGAAAGTAGATAGGGTAACTCAGCTTTCATAAGTTGGCCAGAACAACTATTTTCGTGAAGTTTCGCATCACTATTGGACATAGACATTTTTTGCGGAAAAGTGATGTTGATAAACATTTTTTATCAAACAATGCTGTCGATAGACATTTTTTACCCAGAATTTACAATCGATTAAACGGAGTTGTCTTACTTCACAGAATTCGCGGTTGTATTGCGGCTTACAAAAAGTGGGTCCGTACAACTACTCCTTGAGTGTACTTAACTACTTTCTTCGTGCATAGGAAAAACGACTGCGTTGGTGTGGAAAAAAAATTGGTCACCTACAAACTATTGGGTTCACATGCGACTGATGTTTTTCTGGTTGGGTCAACCAAGGGAACTTGATTGGATTACATTGGTTGAAGCAACTAAGTTTTTAGACTGGCCAACTACGTAATCGGAATCATTCATGTTCTTGTTTAGATTATATTTGAAAAAACAATTCAGTTATAAAACCCTTATACAACTGCAATGCAAATTGGTGCATACGACTAATACATTAGATCCTACCTAAAACTTCCGAGTCACAGCAATTTTTACAGTAAAATCAACTAGAACCATATAAATTTCGACCAACGTCCAGATGTATTTAATATAAGTAAAACGAAATTAAATACAAATGAGCAGAACTCAAGTACAATTATTGTAGAAGTCCAACGGTCATTCGAATCCAATCCACGTAGTTGTACACTCGGGTAAAAATATTCGGATAACCCTCACCACATTCATACTTCCAAGAGAAAATTCCAACGAGTGATCCTTTGTACACGAGAGGGCCACCGCTGTCTCCCTGAAATTAGTTGATCAACATATTTAAGTTGCATTCTTTCCTAAATTAGGCCTCCCTACTGTCATTTGCTTGTTCGTCAAATGTCATTAGTTGATCTGTCAAGTGTCAAACGTCAAGTGTATCTATCCGTTACTTTTGATCTTTATATTCGTAACAGTAGATTAAAAAAGAATTAAGCTGGGTTGACTAAATTTGCGTTCGACAAGATTTTTGGCCATTACAACTGAACAATTTTTTTTTTGTATGTAATAATTACTTTATCAGTTAACCGAATTATATTTGCGGGAACTAACATTTTTCCAATTTATCAACTGGAATTCTTGTCAAATTTCAGCAAACGCTAATTGAGTCAACCTTACTTATTTTTATTTTTCAGTGTATGATTTTCCGAGTTACAAACCTCGCACAGTCCGGTAGCTGGTCTCGGGAATCCACACACTTGACCAGAAACTAGAGGTTGGTCGTAGATAGTCTTGTCGACATTATGGTAATCAGTGCCAGCAATTTTGAGAGTGTCACAATCAGTATTGTTCATAATCGTCAGATCAAGTTTCTTCAGATATTTCGATCGATACACCACGTAAGTTTGACCCCATCCAGTGACCTTGACATTGGCACCAACAGGTGCGTCTGCTATTGGTAACGCTATGGCTTTTTTAGTTTCATCAAAATTTATTTCTGTCTCGAGCTAAAACCAAATTAATATTAAATTTCATGTTGGAGGAATTCCAATAAACTCACGCATGAAATAAATAGAATAAACAAATAGAAAGTTGTGTTAATATTGAAGGATTAAAAAGGCAATTGAATTATAAAAAAAAACAGTGGCTGCTAAGATCATAAGATTTTGTAACCTGAACTAACCTTCATTACTGCAATATCATCTGGGTACGGAAAGATACCATCAAAACCTGGATGTATCTTAATTGCTTTGACTTGATGCCTCTCTCCTTTTTCTAATTCTATGTTTCCAACCACGATGGATATTCTATCGGGATCTTTTGCGATCAAATTGTCGTGAACGCAATGGGCTGCAGTGACAACATGTTGCTTGCCAATAATCGTGGCTCCACAAATAAAATTGTTATTATCAAAAAGACCAGCTTGCCAGGGAAATTCTTCAATTTTTGTCCTCCAACCGCCAATCATTGCACTTGGTCTTCCTGATTCTGCATATTGTTGAAGATATTTATCACTTAATTCATTATTTCAACGTTTTATCAGTTTCACTAATGGGTAAATATTACTCACCGCCGATTTCTAGTATCAGACATATTATGAGTAAAAAAGTAAAAATCCAGAGAGGAGACATGGTCGGTTTGATGATTTCAAGAACTTGACACCGACTAAAAATTATTACAGCAGTCAGTTCTGATCATATCGATATTCTATTACAGAAATATGATATCGTTGAAACCGGCAAAAATAAAATTTGCTCAGCTGGTTCGCAGATTGTTGGCAGCAAAATGTGACATTCTTTTTAAACATTAGCCCTCGATAAGCAGATTCGTTGTGAAGCTATGTCAACTTTACACCTGAATTAGAAAATCAATTTTTTTTTGTATGATTTTGAAAGTTTGAAGAATGTCATCATCTTTCGTAACAGATTTTCCGTTTGTAGTAGCGCCAAAAAAAGATATAGTATTTTCTACGAAACCTATGCCACGATTTCACTGGCATTTAAAATCTATCCGTTGATTGCTTCATTAGAAAGAAATTCAGCTGAATCAACGAAATTCTATTTGCCTCAACAATATCACACAGGTATATACGTTCAAATTAATATTATGTACCACGAATAAAATGTTTTATTCTTTGCCAAATGAAATACAGTACTTACAATATGACATTGACTTGTTTAAATCAAATTCGGCTCATAATTATCATACTTTGTCAATTTGACATGTATATGAATTTGAATAAAGTAACATTTTGGTGTTTCAATTAACTTATTTTTAAGAGGATTCAAACCTAACCTAACCGAACCTGCCTACCTAACTTCCTAACAACTCTACCGCAACTAATTATGCCACCGAGTACTTGCTCAATCAAAATATCTGAATGGTATAATAATAATAGAAGAATGATTCGCAGAACTAAGTACTAAGTACAATAATTAACCCGAGTATAAGAGTCAAGACTTCATTTTGCGGACTAAACTAAAATGTATTCAATTCAAACAAACATTTGTTGA
Source organism: Tromatobia lineatoria (assembly GCA_949699805.1). Lineage (NCBI taxonomy): Eukaryota > Metazoa > Arthropoda > Insecta > Hymenoptera > Ichneumonidae > Tromatobia > Tromatobia lineatoria. Next base: position 12,310,184 of record OX453050.1, read on the forward strand.
CTTAACAAAGTCTCCAATCAACAAACCATGTTTAATTAAATCAACTGAATTTTTTATCAGTATAGGGAATCGTTAGTAGCTGATTGTTATGAAAAAAAATTCTGTTTGTGGTACCAAAAACAAAAAAAAATCCTCGATGAGGATGATGCAGATGATAAGAAACTAAACATTTATTTTTGTGTCCTATATTGTCGAAGATAATTTCTCTTGAAACTATATTTAAGCGTATAGGCACGCGATTATTTTTGGACATTACGCATAACCTGTTTTCCACAATTTTTATGATCCCAACATTGCAACGTCACTTACAGAGGAAGAGAATAAAATGAGAACGCAGCGCGAACGGTTCTGAGATAAGAGATAAGCGATATAGAACCGTGCATTTACCATAGGTTTATAGTCTACCTATTTCTCGAGTGTAGGAGGATGCTGGATGAGTTGTGCCTCATTGTCGGGGCGGCATACCATTAGAATACATTAGACAGGAGACTGGGCTTCGTGGTGGACCTCGGGGTACATAGGCCACGATGGTCCGAAAGCGTTAGCTGTTGAAGCTGGTCTTGAACAGTACCCGAGAATAATGATTAAACGTTTGCAGAGAGAGAGAGACGGTCCATCGTCGGATCTCGCGTGTAGTACGTCGTCGCAGTGAAGGGACGCAGGACTATCCTGGAAATAGGGGCGTGTTCGATGCACGTCCATGATGATGCGACTAAGCATACAGGCCATAATCGTGTACATATGTACCTGTGTACAACGCTTATTAACTAATGGCCGGTTTATTATCCTATCCAGCACATGGGACGCAGATTTTCCCGCGCCCAACCTTTTCGATCAAGATATTACCTCGTATAGGTCACTATAGCCAATATATTTTCATTCTCGAATATATGATAATACCGAAGATGCAAATAATAATAAATCACCGAGAAGTTAATTACTGAATTTTAAAAAATCTCCAAATGGAATTGTGTTTTTCTGATTTAATTCAGTGGGGCGGAATCGTGTGCTTTCTTGATTGGAATTTCATATAGGCAATTTTTTTGATGGACGAGGAAAATGATAATGTATACGTATCGGGCAATTGACCCCATTTCGACCTCGACCTCTTCAATTGGGCTCGTAATTTTTTGTAGGCTTAGTTGCAGTCTCAAATGCACCAGATATTTCTTTCTATCGCAATTTTATTTTGGAATATAGTTTTGAAGTGACGTATCAAATGCTAAAATTAGAAGTCTAAAAAAAATCTGAAAAATACTTTATTCAATATAAACATTTTCTAGCTTATAGCTGAAGTGGGTAAGATTTTTGTTTCTTATAGTTGTAGAGCTTTTTTTATTCAAACAGTTATTGAAAAATAGAAGAAACAAATCTTGAGGCGATTTATAAAATCATCATTTACAAAAATCCGGAATTTTGTAGATTTTTCCAGATTTTTAGGATGTCTTTCGTTTTTTTCAGAACTATGCAAATTTGTTCTAAATTTTATTTTAAAGTGATATATCGAATGCCATTATTTAAAAATCTACAAAACTTTTGAAAAATATTCTGTTGAATATCAAAATTTTCTAGCTCATAGCCAAAGTAGGCAAGATTTTTCGTCTCATAGTTTTTGACAATTGAAAAAATATAACGATAGCTTTAAAAAAAAAAGTTTCAAAACTATAAGAAAAATTTTGCCCACTTTGGAAAAAAAAAATTTGATATGCAAATTTTAAAATTATGGCATTCGATGTGTCACTCAAAAAAATATTTTAAAAAAATTGCCATAGGAAAAAAAAATCTGGTGCATTTCACGGTCCAACTAAGCCTAAAAAAACTGCGAGTCAAATCGCATAGATCAAGGTCAAATCCTGATCAAAATTGAGTGGATTGCCCCGTATATATGTGCCTGGACGTCACGCTTATTAACTAATGGCCGGTCTACTAATGGGACGCAGATTTCCCTGCGCCCAACCTTTTCGATCAAGATATTACCTCGTATAGGTAATAGGCAATATATTTCAATTCTCGAATTTACGAAAATACCTCACAGGCAAATAATAACGAATTAACGAGTGGCTCCGATGGTAAATTAATTAATTAAAAAATCCACAAAAAAGAATTTTGTTTTTCTGATAAAATTCGGTAGGACAGAATCATAAATATTCTTGATTGGAATAAAAAATTGGTCAATTTTTAAATGGAGGAGGATTATATTTCATTCATTTAATGTGACAAGATATTTATCTCATTCGTTATCGCAGATACGCACGTTGAATTAATTAACGGGAATTCGTTTTACGTCATTTATTTATTTCTGCTGGTAATTGCCGTTGAAAGAATCGTTGAATAATATATTCGAAGTCACGAAGCGTTTATATCACTTCATATGATCTCGAACGCACGAGGCGTGAATCCGACGCGTGTTTCGTTAACGATTCCGACGCCCCGCTACAGATTATCGGTGAGGATAGAAAAACCGAGACAGATAGGAGAGTCTAAGACGATGAAGAAATATTGTTGCTCAGTCAGCGTGACTTCGTGGAGGCTGCGAGCAAATGCGAGCACGTGCGATCTCTGAACGATGATGCTTGTTCAGACCTTTATTTCTCAATCTGCTCTACAGATGACCGTTCCCTTTGTTTCTATTGACAGTTGACTGTCTAGAAAATATGAATTAGAAACAAGTCGTGCAATGCACTTTTTTTACCGTTCAACAATAAGTTATTATGGAATATGAAACAAACTGAATTAATTTTCCGTGTGTAAAGTATATTTTTATATACATGGTCTGTATAGTCGGTCTTTCCGGGAATCGTTGAGTTTCCAAAATTTTCTAAGCTTTTAAAAAATGTGAAAAAATTTAGGAATACTTCTTAAAGTGTCTACTATACGACCCGGAAATTTCCGAAGGCTAAAGTTTGTAACTATTGTTAATAAAAATTGAATTGTAGTCGAAAATGGGGGAAAAGGGGATTTTTGTAAAAACTTTCATAACTTAGCAGTAAACAAATATGGAAACATAGGTTAAGGATTTTGTAGCTTAGACTCTGAGCTTTCAAAAGGATATAGTATCATTGGGGTCGATTTTGAAAAGTTGAATTATTTCGTAATGTAGTGCAAAAAAAGGTTGTTAAAATGGTATAAAATTATTTTTTCGCAAATTCCTTTTATTGTTAATATAGATGAAAGACGAATAACCGAAACTGGACCGTTTATCTCATATATCTAATTATAGTTGTGATAATATTTGAAAAAAATGTTTAGCAATAATGATTTTGGCGATTTCTCTGATAAATCAATCGCTGTATGAAATCGCTCACGAGCCATTACGACTCCCATTAGATATGCCCGCAGGAGGCGGCTCCATTAACGCGTGTACGCGTTATGGAATACATAAATTTCGAGTTAATGCGCCTAGGCGAGGAATCACTGAAGACTAGTGAATAAAATTTGTCATACGGTTAGTGTGCATCTATAGCTAAGTGTCCGCAGTTTAGAGACCCAGCGATCTCGTGCTTGCATCGCGCGTAGGAAGAGTTTAAATTTACGACTATAGTACTAGTTGTATAGGCGAGCGCCGTACACGCGGATTTACGATTATAGTGCGGGGCACACAGGCATTGCGTTAATGTTCGGAATTAAGAATTATTTTTACTGTGTATACGGCGTTGTTATCTGGTTGAGACATAAAATAGAGCGGATTTTTTCTTTCACCGGGTAAATCATATCTGATATCACTGAACTGCTTAACGAGGATTATGAAATCGTTTACGGACAGGAATCGTAATAATACAGTCCACTATAAAGTGTCAACGATTAATTCATAACCCCTGCAACTTTTTTTTGATGATTACGGTAATTATGAAAATAGTTACGGTTACTATTTAGTAGCTGAATAATTATTTCGAGGTTAGGGCAACTATGAATAATTTAGTCATGCCTACTAAAAATTTAAATTTGTCACTTTATGGTTGCTAATACCATAATTTCTTCTGAGTGTTTGTTACGATAAAGTTCCGAAATTGTATGAAAACCGAACCCATCAAAAGATTAATCTCAAACTCGTTACCGATTCGCCTTTAGCATAGCATCCTTAGAAAAAAAAATGCTTTGGACTATTCTGGACAAGCTAAAATGAAAATCATGAGAAAAAAAAATTAACAGAAAGTTTCATTACGAGAAAGTTTAAAAAAATTCACAAAAACTTTTATTATGAGAAAGTTTTTTTTTCGAAAAAATTAACAAAAACTTTAATTATAAGAAAGTTTGTTTTTGAAAAAATTAACAAAAAATTTCATTATGAGAAAGTACGATTTTTAAAAAATTCACAAACCTTTCATTATGGGAAAGTTTGTTTTTGAAAAAATTCACAAAAACTTCCTCTATGAGAAAGTAAAATATGTGAAAATAGATAGCCAGGCAGTGTTGAAATAAATCTGGACTACGACATAGGGCCTGGGAGTGCACGGATCTGGGCGCTGATCGTGAGCACGCGAACCACACGGCAGCAAAAGCCATAGTCCTGAGATCCTGAAAATGGACTAGCACTTGATCCTTATTTACATTGTCGGGCCTCTGCAGCAATAGCAGGAAACAACCAACCAACGGGAGAGGATAGGAGTTGGAGTCTTGTCGTGCCGTCCCATGAGGTAAATGCTTTACGTCAGCGTGAGAGCATCGCCAGAGATCCTGATCCGTGCACACTGAGAGAAATTTTTTTTAATCTTGCCAACCGACAGTACTACATGACAACGAAATTTATTTCAAGATAAGTGGTGTTGCTAACTCATAGAAAAATCCCTTGGGTTAACGATATGGACGTTGACTCATCTCTGCAATTGCATAATTCAATAAAACAATCTGTAACCGAACAGAGAAAAAATATATCGATGCTTGTCTCATTAAAGAGGCCGTTGCGTTTGAACTAGATAGGTTTAAGGGATTTCGAGCTATAAGTTTTTCCAGTTTGTTTAATTTTTCCAATTGCCAAGAATCGTCGATTTTAATGACCTTCTTATTCATTGCAACAAATGGTGGTCACCAATTTATGTACCCTGATAAATTGTGATGCCTTCAGCATTATCTGTCAAACCATTGTCACTCCTTATAATATTCAAGCTAGGATAAATTTTTCGAATGAAGATAATTCTGGTGACCTGCTGAGTAGCAGACATTCATAGTAGGAAATTGAGCTAATTCCCATCATAAGTATTGTTTAGCTTCAAAATGTCGTTTGGCATCCGCGAAAAGACGGCAGAGTCAAATTACCATGACAAACTGACTTATCCTTAAACCCCAATCCTCCTCCATTTTGTCTATTCCCATTGCAGCCCCAAAAAATGTAACAAAATTGCAATCATAAACTGTGCCAACTTGCCCCGGTCTCCTCCACTGTCCATACTTGGTTGCCAATAATGAATTTTGAATTAGATAGGAACAATCTAGCGCTATTGTCGAGCTTTACATTTATAAACTCTGATAAATTGTGATGCCTTTAGCATTTTCTGTTAAACCATTGTCACTCCTTACAATATTCAAGCTAGGATAAATTTTTTGAATAATTCCGATGACCTGCTGAGGAGCAAAGATTCATAGTAGAAAATTGAGCCAACTTCAATCACGAGTATTGTTTAGCTTCGTATTGTCATTTGGCATCCGCGAAAATACGTGAGAGCCAAATTAACACGACAAACTGTGACTATCAGGGACTAATCCTTAATTAGCGAAACTAATTGCCCGTTGACTCGCGATCACGAGGGACGTGAGGGGTCCGCGTGCGCTTGTTCTCCCGAGTAAAAGGTTACGCGAGCTCTCGAGAGCTCTCGTCGAGTGATTTATCAAGCGAGCGCGAGCGCGCTATTCTCTCTTCCGTCTTAATTGAATGCAACTCGGTGGAGTCGAGAATCTCATCTCGATCTCTCGCGCGAGACCAGTAGCTCCTGATGAGACTGTGCGATCACGCCAGTAGCTAGCACGTCTTGTCTCGATCGTGAAAGAAAAAAGAACAGAAAAAAAAAACAAAAAGAAAAAACCCACCGAGACGTGTTGGATCGATCTGGATCTTTCTATTCTGGATCTCTGAGAATGCCGACGGATCCACTCGGCAGAATCACCGAGAGTCGCATCTCTTTCTCTTTCCCACTCTCGCTTTACTCAACCAAGAATCGTTAGCAGCCTCGAGTTCTTCCCAAGATATTAGATATCGAAATACACGCTTGTGTTGCTCTTCGAGAGCAATTCTGCTGGATATTGTTGAGAGTCTGCGAACCGGAAGCTGTAACACGCGAGAAACGTGTAGAGTATCGAGATATCGCTCCAGTTGAGCTGGAAAACGATCCAAAGCATCACAATTAAATCTGCGAGGTGTTCAGGAAGTCGAGAGAGAAATGGTCTGATTTAAAGGCGATTCGTGTGGCCGCGATGTTCGATTACATCTGGATTGATACTCATAATCGATTGGCTATCGAATGGAGCATTATTGACTAAGAAAGCACGACAGAGAATGCAATCATTGGGAAAAGGAAGATCAAGACATTACAGGACACGCGGAAAGTCATCATTTCAGCAGCTCGTCGCGGTTCCACTGTCGTTCCGCTCCAAAACCCTCGCAACCTTATCGCTATTGCGGCTTTCTTTCATACCGATTTTTCGCCTTGACCGTCGGTTGCTCTGCGCCGAGAAAAATATCATTCTTTAAAAAAACAAAATCAGGTTTGATTCAATAAGACATTTGGTTCACGGGCTGCTATAAAATGTATATCATTATTTCAAGTACGTCGGTAATAAAATTTGTTTTTTCAAATTTCATTACAACTGTATCGATTTTTATTGTAGAAATAATTTGTGTCGTTGCTGTATTATTTTTTGTCTGGCGGAAGATTTGATCTGCACTTGGATTAACTGTTTTTATACTTGCTTTGAACTGTTTTACTGTAGGAAGTGTGTCCGAAATAACGACAACCCACCAATAATAGAAATTTACACGCAGAGAAATTTTTGTATCATGTCAACAAATAACGATAGCTACAAAAATCGTTTTATTAGGCTAACAAATAGATTGGTCAGCCCAGCAAAAATATTTGCCAGCCGAACAAAAGATTTTTCAGCATCAATCAATCAATTTTAAATACATCAGTATTATCGAAACAACAACTCCTCAAATTACGAATCATAATTATTCCTGAATGTACTATACACGCAATGTATATATCGGGCTGTTTCATTTGTGACCTTTTATTTTTTCGAGTCTCTTAAGTGAAGCCTAATTGAAAAATAAGAAGGACTTTTCCCAAGGAGATATTTTAGCACGAGTATATATTTCTATAATAGATTCTTTCCGCATGGAGGGAAACGGGGGGTATTTTGCCGTGGGATATATAATCGGGCTGCCCTCATACACGTATTTTCCTGACGGAGCATCATAAATAAACTTATAAATCGATAAATCGTATTGTCGACCGAATAAATTCAAGAGTTTCCAATTATATGCAGAGCATGTATCGAAAGCCTCGAGGGTTAAGGGTGTGTTGACCACGCCCGTTTACGCGGAGTACACCATGTCGTCGTTGCAAATTGCATTGAGACTAATAAACACGCTAAAAACGTGATGGCGTACATTACAGTTTGGGTCACCGCCTCGTTGCGAAATCTCGCGTATGTTTGTGTGTATGTACACATAAAAAAGGGTGAACGTTAACGGTGTGACAAATGATTAATGACCGTAAAAATACTGGGGATTGGATATTAATACCCTAATGACATATCATTACTACGAGATTCCGCGATGTTTTCGTGCGTAATAAATAACCGGGGCACTTTTTCGAGGCCCTCTCTTCCTTCTTCTTCTTCTTCTTCCTGCTGCCGCCTTTACGATCTTTGAATTAATTGCGGTTTCGAGCTTTCCCTCTATCTCTCAACGAGCGCCTCTCTACTCTCTTCCTCTCTATGTTTGCTTTCTTTTTCTCTCCTTGTGCGCACGTTGTACGCTGTACGACTGAGCCGCTCGTAGACTATACTTGTGATAATGATAGGGATAGAACCCCCGCGTGAAGTGCCCCGTGGGATAACGCGGATCTCGTAGATATATACACTCTTAATATCGCATCACGCGATATTCATCCTCATCGGTGCGGTCTCTGATTCTTTGTCTATTATGAGTTGGCGAATAAAGTTCAATGGAGTATTAATCATTGACGCATTAAGGGAGTCTCCCTTAAGAAAAGTGATAAGAAAAAAAAATTCTGCAGGTGATAACATTCTTTCGAAAATCTTACATTTAAACACACGACAATCATCATAATTCAGCAATTTTGCAAAAACATACAGTGCACAAAAATGGCGTATAGAGAACGATTCATAAGATTCAAAGAAAATAATTGTTCTCATCGACTAATACGACGTAGTGTGTCTACTGCAATATTTTATTTATTTATTTATTCATGTAAAGACACTTTTGAAACTTCCACCTAATTTTTTCTTTTGAATATGTTATTCAAACCATTGTTTTTACACTTTATTATTTTGACGTTCTCCAGTTCACTTCCGTGTAACGAATTTCTGAAGTTAACGAATGTTTACGATGAAAAATAACAGGATGGATTTTACTTGCATGAGACGCTGTCATGGCGTCGGACATTTTCTGTATTTTGGATAAAATGAAGTGGGAATAAAATGCTACAGTATTTTTCAACATGGGCTACTAGCCGAGAAAAGTGGACTACTTCCGACAGGGCAAGGGTGTGTCCGCGTCAACATCAGGTGCAGAGGTTCTTCGGTGGGCAATACATTTTCCTGTGACTTCCCTTCCGCTCTCCGCAATGCGTTATTGCAATTGTAAACCGTAACGTGCCACATGTGCATACGTATGTACGTACATGCATAATGCAATTGGTGCACTAGCGGTCGAGATAGCGAACGTCGGAGAATCGCAAACAACCAAGTAAGCGAATCCGATAAATTTAGCGCTCACTTTCCATCTCATTAGAATATGGTGCACATATTACACCCGTCGTGTAATATGAAAGAGATCTAAGGAATGGCCCAATTCGCGACTGCGCTACACGGTATGAAAATAGTACTTTGTTTTACTCAGTGCGAGAAACGCGGTTTTACTCACACTTTACGGACATCAATTCCCATTTTCGCACCTTGTGGAATAAAATTTCTTACGATACTCGTGCGTTTTCTTAACTCGTGTAATTGCAACACTTGTGAAAAAAAATTTATCGCACTAGTATCGTAAAGTACAATTATGTCACTTTGTGCGAGTTGTGCATACTTCTCACACGCTTCTCTTCGCTTCGCGTGTGAGAAGTCGGACTTCTCGCACTCGCGGAATAAAGTTGTATCCGAAACTCATACGAAAAAGTGTTTCTCAACTCGTTTAATTGCAACATTCGGATTCGGCTCATACTGCAAAGTCACCCTCGTCAGAAAAAGTTTTATCGCACTCGTATCGTAATATACTATTATTGACTACTATTTCTACGGAAACTCACATACTGTTATTTCGTTTAAAAAATATTTCACACTGTACGAAGTTTCTATGGTAGAATCATCATGTACTCAGCACTATAATACAGAGGACTGAAGGTTTGTGAAGTGCCATTAGAGCTTCGACGTGAGAGCGTTGAACGCAGAGAGCCAAGTGTTCACTGCACATCTTGGCTGCAATAAAACGTGCTGGTCTCGCGATGAGCTCGACAGAATAGCGTAATAGAATAAAGTCATAATTATAAGGTTGCGAGGCGCCCGGCCCCAGAGCGGTATGGTGGCCGTCATTACCACGCCAGAAAGCCATCTAGCAATTGTGTCTGCTACCAACATTTCGCACTGTTAATGCTCACGCTTTGCGCTAAAAGTAGCAACGCCAGATGACAGGCTATATTCCTTCATGGAATCTTTAGAACTATCTTACTGATCCGTGAAATTGTCTGTTTTTTTTTTTTATAAACCTCATTTCACTTATTAATTCTTCCAGTCGATTCTTAGCAATTTGATCATTTTCAATGTAATTCTAGCTTCTTTCCCGAATGAACACAATTCTAACTGCTTCCATTCGTTTGGGGAAACGATATCTAATTTAATAAAGACTTTCAAAATCTACGAATTTACTGCAGATAACGTTTTTTTTAGAATAGAATAGAATGTTTATTATTATCGTTATTAACATGTAACAAATTTATAAACTTGAAACAGTTACAATATAATAATTATAATGTTTGCTGTATTGCAGCATTTGCCCGCAGTTGTCCAGAAGCTTTCGCGCGGTATCCCTTGTTAATTTGCCCACTGTGAACAACAATTTGACCTCGACCTCTCCAAATTGGCTCGTAATTTTTTGTAGGCTTAGTTAAATCCTCAAGTGCACCAGACTTTAATTTCTGTGGTATTTTTTTTAACATATATTTTCAATTATTTAAAAAAAAAAGCAAAAAAAATTCATCCCCTCCAGGCAATTGGTCGAAATGGCTCTTTGAGTAATTTAATTATCAATTAACTTAATTAATTAATCAGCTGCAGTAAATATTTGTGAAAATTCGCATTTATGGAATTTGAATTGGTCTTCGGTTTCTAGCCATCACTGTCTCAGATTGCAAATGTGCTTCGCAAAATTCCATCATTAAACAATTAACCAGGAATAGTCACATAGCTTAAAAAAGTAATGTTAAAAACACACGGTCGCTGCCTATGATACACTATGCAAAAAATTGTTGCTAGATCCTATAATTGATATCACCGAGTGATTATTTTTCTGCGGATACATAGTAATTTAGCGTGATGGATTTTCTTCTCAATCATGAACGTTCGCCGGTCGAAGAAAAAAAGGTAAGAAACCGAGTTTATCAATGTACGTCTTTGCACAGTACTGAAGTTTACGAGTGACAAGTGTCCAGCTGCATTATCAGGACAACAGTCGAAGCAAAAGACCCAAGCGTTGGGTCTTTGCTCTGATCTGTTTAACTCCGAGCTCAGTTACTCTCACTGCAGTGACTGGATTGTACGAGTAACGAACGAAGTCGCGAGTGGTGGGTTGCTTCTTATAGGAGGAATTAGACGGCGAGTCAGCGTGGCTCTAACGAGCACGCCGAAAAAGCGGATTTATGCGACGGTCTGAAGAACGGTGAGCACACGAGCAAGAGAATCTATGGTATAGGTGAGAAACTGAGATGGACTGGCGAGCTAGCAAAAGCCAAGCAAACATAGGCGAGCGTGCGAAGAGTGCGGAATATCTAAATATATGTATGGGTCATTCTATGCCAATTCAGCCTGTTTCTGATGCCGCCCTCTAAGATTTCATCAATCATTTATGTTATTATTTTATCCCTAAGAGGCAACCACAATGTTCATTAGATTTTTAGACAATTTATATGCTGATGATTATTAACATTGAAGATATTGAGATTCTTGATTTAAATATCTGACAAAATTCTCAGATCCTGTATAATAATAACGGCAATCAAGATTTTTACGCATCTAACTTTTTTTTATTTTTGTTGAGAGAAACAAAAATTCGTTAATGAAATAAAAGCAATGTCCGAGACATTTAAGATCTAAGCTTGAAAATAATGATAACCGATACATGATTTATGGGACTTATGTCGGATTTTTAAAATTCAGGTTCTCAATATCTTCATTATAAATAAGCACAAGTATATAAATTGTGTGAATAAAAATCTAATAAAAATTGTGATTGCTCCTTGAAGATAGTCCAACAAAATTAAACATCGGGATGAAATCTGAGGCGTCGAGATTTTTACGCATTTCGCTCGTTTGCATTTTCGGTAAGAAATTTAAAAAAAAAATATAAACAAGCTCCTGGAAACTTTGGATCTAATCTTTAAAATATCGATATTCGATTATATCTGATACAGAATTTTTGTCAGATTTTTGAATTCCAGCTCTTTATAAATAATCATAAGCATTTAAATTGTTTAATTAAAAATCAAATAAAAATTGTGAATGGCTCCAAGAGATGGAACAATAACATAAAAAATTGAGGATTAAATCGGAGCGGTTGAGTTAGTACGGAATGCCCCATATATATGTATATATAACTATAGTGTACATACTGTACACGAGTAATCTTAGTTTCCTCGTCGTCGTCGTGTCTAATCATAAGCGAGGAGTGTAGAACGGTCGCGCGGATACGTACCTCGCTCACTCGCTCGTTCGGCTTCTAGCGCGGTGCATCTCTCCGTGCATACGAGAGCTTACACGCCGCTCATTAACATGCATTCACACCGCAATATTTATCGCGCGGCGTGTGCGCTTCGCTGCTCTGCGCGAACCGAGGCTCCGCGCGCTGTGTATGCCTGTACGTTGTACTTGCACTATGTACAACGCGCCACCAAGTTGTACACCGATCTAACGGGAGAGACAGAGAAGAGTGAGATGAGTGCACTAGCGCTCCGGGTATATATTACCGGGCGACCACACATCCCGATCTTAGATAAACGCGTGCGCATGAGAGAAATTTAAAAAAAAACGCGCAGGGAAAAAAATTGCGATCGTAGGGAGATCCGAGAAACATAGGTATCACGTCCTTACAATATAATAGGCACTGACTATGAAAATGTAAGGAGACGCTCGCATTTTTATGTGCAACTCTTTTTTGTCGCCAGATGAATGAAAAATTTGTGGTTCTTTTCGATATTTTCATGTCAGGATGCACTGAATGGTCCAACGCGTTCGGAAAAGTGGTTCAGAAAAGATGTCTGTACAATACACTGAAAGAACAATTTTTATGGAGGCCAAGGAAATGTGTGGATTCATTTATTTTTTAAAATGTTTTAATGAAATAGTTTATATGAATTTAACAAACAACATTTCTTCGGCTGTTAGAGGACATTTATTTAGTGATTATATGATGAAGAAACGGTTTCATTGTTTTGAAGAAAAGATGCTGTTGATATTGGCATGTATAACTGAAGTCCGTAAACAGTCGCGGTCAATAAAGTAAATATTATGATATGTTCGTCTGAGTTCAAACAAACAACAACAAACACCGTGTACAAGCACTATTGATCGTTCTGCACTTTATGTCAACTACGTTACCCTGTTTGAAGTCTAGGTGCGAGTTTTTTTAAATAATTTGCTCGGTGACATAAAATCGGTGTTCGTAAAACTTCTTCCAAAGAATACAAGGAATAATTTGGTACTATTTTCAACAATTTTTCATTATTTTTCGTGTACTTACGAGCATCACAATAGACATGCGTATAGTTGTCCCTATGTCACCCATGTATAAGAGTGTAACTTCAATAATTAATTTCTCGATAACGGTTTAGACGATTGACGTCAAATTCGGCATGTAGATAGAATTAATATCGAAAAATATCCTTACAAAATTTGAGTGCATTTCCATAATTTTGAGTATATAACCTTCTTGATGACCTTGCGGCTAAAATGCGCAATATCACTCTTCCGCTCGCGGCAAAGTGCGAGCAAATCCCAGCGAACTTGATGACATTGCACGGCCAGATGTCTGGTAGAAATACGCGTGGAAACCATCGGCTGAAGTAAGCGCGAAGAAAAGCGCGCCCAAGGCAAAGCGTATTTGCAGCGCAGAGACCGACTGTAAGGGTAAAAAATTTCAATTTACTATCGACGCATCGCCCTCGAGTGGCTTGCGTCGACTCGCCGACGCAATTAGAGATCGTGCTCGCGCCCGGATCGCGACGTGCCCACTCTTCATCGTCCTCCACGTCGTGTGCCCCTTCCCCTCATTCCAAGGATCACCTGGACGCCAAAGGGCCACTACAGGGGGAAAATGATACTGCGACACTACGTAGGAATGATCACTGTTGAGACTGATGCACCGCGGCAGCAGCCGGTACTTCAGAAAGGGCGAAAGAAAAATAAAGCTTCCTTTCTTGCTCGAGTTTCAACACTACCAAGGACTATAAATATCAACAGTCTCGGAGCCTCTCTGCAGCAACGACCGAGCCCTGAAGAGCAGCTGAACTGACTCATACTTAGTGTTTTTCAACAGTGTTGCGAAAAGTACTTCGCGGTAATACAACAGTGACGTGTGACGCTATATTTTATGCAATTTTTCTGGTTTGCAAAGCAACTTTTTTGTAAGGGACCTTTGGAAAACTAGTGACACAGAGAACCATGCAGCAGTGCAGTTTATTGGCGCTCTATGTTAGAAATAATCCGAACTTTTATGGTCGTATAGTAAAGTAAGAAGCATTATGCTAGTATAAGGAAATTTTTTAACCAGACCTATAATATTCTGTAAAAGTAAGCAGTAGAAGATGATTTAGACGCTTTCGGCCATTCGAAATTATTTTACATTCATCCCGTATATCTTGCAATATCTGATTATATAAAACGGTTGCGGCGCCTCTAGTGGACATATTAATGGGCATAATTGGTCTTCGTTTGGTTTTCGCAGTTGCACTGCAGGCAATCCGAGTGGAGAAATTTTCTTTTTAAAGATTATAGTTTATAAAATCCATGTATCAGATGCCAGATCTATGATGAAGAATGCCAGAATTCGTTGCTTTCGATCACTTGTTGCCGGCTCGTAAGAATCGCAGACCCACCAGGTCTGTGTCCAACGCGAAACAAGCTCAATTGTGTCAAACTGGAAACAAGCTCAACTGTGTCCAACCGGAGACAAGCTCAAGCCTCAGCACAGACGACACCGAACGTGTCGTCTGATGTTTGTCGTGTTTTCCTGTGGCCAGTTGTGTCGTATCCTGTTTTGCCATGTTCACTTGAGCCACCTCCAGTTGGTGCTGTGTCCAGTTGGTAACATGTCAAGTTGCGTCATGTCCAGTTGGTCTTGTGTCAAATTCCAGTCCAGTTAATCGCGTGTCTAGTTATGTTACGTCGAATACGTGATTTGGCAACCGATTATTACTGTGTCCAGTTGACTTGTGCACAGTTGTCCGTGTTCAATACCGTATGTGTTCATTTGGGATATGTAGGATCGAGCTAATCAGTGGTTGAGATCGTATGTCGCTATTATGTTATTCTAAAAAGAAATTTTGACAATACACTCCTTCAACACCTGAAGATTTTATTTTAAAAAATTCAAAATAATCCGTTTTACATTCTATCCTAATAGCACGCTCTAATACTTCAGCTCTATTGACAAAGTGTTCTCCGACCCCAGAAAAAAAAAGAAGTATTCAAGCTTAATGATAATAATTCCGATGAACGTAACATCGATACTCCCCAGTAATCAGTGAAGGCTCCGTAAAGCATCGCTCAATTGAGGAACGCAGTTCTGAAGCAAAATATCACGCTCAGTCCGAAGTGTTATTTTGCTTGGGGAATCGTTTAAATCGACGATTTACCATGAGGTGTGCAACCGCTTGATGGAAACTAGAGAAAGAGATATTCATGTATATTTGCATGTATGTAAGCGGTACAGTGGAGAATATGGACGTTATCAAAGCGCAAAGATAGGTCCGAGATGGAGGAACCTTTCCACCACCAGCGCCACGACTGCCAGACGATTACGTACAAATTATGGGTAATCAGCGGGGGAAATGAGAATCCACCTTGCTTCCAGGAATGCATTAATAACATCATATTCCTCGCATTGCATCTATCGGTGGCCACTCGCAGTTCGCGCGCGCACGAGTCTCTCTCAGTCTCTCTCTTTCGCTCTCCCGCGGACCTTAATGATCGTACTGTACGTGCCAAAATGCGAAATTACCTTCTCGCGCGCACAGCGTAATCCTAGTCCAAGACAAATAGGTTTTTCTTCGTCGATCGGTCGTATCGTTGCACGCTCGATTTTACCCGCTCCTAATGCTGAACGCATCACGCGATTTACAAATTTTAAACACGAAAAAACAAAAAAAAATGTTACATTCTTACGTTGAAATGAATTATTTATTTCATGACTGGTTTTATGCAATTTTTGAAAAGACATCTTCGTCACTGAAGAGATAAAAAAAATTGTAGAACGACTCATAATATTTTAGGGCTGTATATGTTTCTTGTATTCGGACCCCAAAATGCAGCAAATTTTTAGTGTTTAGTTGATTCGCAAATAATACTACTCTTAATATTATCAATAGCATATTGTTATCCTCATCGCCATTATCAGTAACTAATAAGTTAGCGTTGCATTTATTACCGCGTAATCCGTCATTACCGAAAACTAATGGGTTGTCAATAATGAAGGGATATTAAATCGTAGGCAAATGTACTCTACACGTTCGAGTATGCAGAGGCAACAAATAAAATCGTCGTGTTGTGGGTAATAGGTACATACGCGTTGCACCGACCACAGCATAATCCTCCGTTATCGCACCGATGCAAATTAATAGTGGGAATCGGGCGTGCATAATGCGCGTGCGGTCGAGTACGCGCAGGGACTATTCATGAATTATACATTGCTTGGATGACTGATCTCTCTGAGCGCGCAGCAGCAGGAGCAACAGCAGCATGTAGCAGACGAGATCGCATGCTACGTTTCCTCGTGACGGGAAGAAACGGAGGCTATAAGAACGAGAAGAAGCAAACGCGGCAAGTTGCCAGAAAGCACGAGTTACTGCAATATAGTAATATGTAGTACTTTCTCGAAAAGGGGCCTACTAATTGGTTGAATTACTTTCTTTTTTATCTTCTGTGCACGTTTCCTCCGTAAACAAAACGGTATTCAACTGTACAGTGATACAAATGACACATTCACATACAACTGTATGTACATTAAGTACATACAGCTGTGTATGTACTTTACTCGCAGGATTACAGTCTTTATACATTACAAAGTGCGTGACCATAATACAGACTGCTGTGATTTCGTGCAATGACTCTTACACTCAGCATACATTTCGCTTCATTGCGCGCACTGAGAAGCTAGCCACTCAGACGACCGATTTCTTTCTGTAGTTAAATGTTTTATAGACAATTACCTAGTGTAATAATAAATTACCGTGTAATTTTTCACACCACTGTAACGATAATATTTTTCTCTTGAATGGACTGGAGGTTTTGATCGTAAAGTTGCTTTGAAGTGCAACGGAAAATAATATCTTTGAGTAGACTGAATAATGTAATTGAAAACAGAACAAATGAAGCGTGAACATTCATTCAAATAGTCGCTCAAAAATAATTAGGGTATATTTTTTATTTGTAAATCTATTTAATTGAAAGAATCGAATATTAACCGGGTTCAAATAAATATTGTCCACATTGAAACATATATTGTTTTGATTCAACGATAAAAATTAAGTTATTGATTCAACGATCAAATATTTAAAAAAAATGGTTTATTCGAAAAACCAGGTGATTAAATTATTAATTTATCTCAGTGCACGTACGAGACACTAATTCAATACCAAAATACTTAGTACATTGGTATAAATAAAGGGTTTATTCAAATGTGTCCAAGAAAAAAGTTTATTTAAGAATCCAATTAATTTAATAATTAATTTTTCTCAGTGCACGTACAAGACATCAGTTCTGAAGTAAAATACTTAGTGAATAAGGTATATATTATTGTGTCTCGGTCGTTGGCGACATTCCTAAAATATTCACCGATTTCACGGACGTACGACGATCACGAAGACGACCGGGTTGCGTGGAGTGCAGCACGCGAGATTCTTACTTTATCGCGAGGAAGCATTCGAGGATTCCCCTTTCTCTCGCTCTCTAGGCTTAACGATAACGGGGAATATCGATTTCGCACTGGGAGTTGAGTAAAAGGAAAAGCCAGGCGCACATTCGCGTGACATCGCGCACTTTGTCGCACGTCCAGAGACACTAGAAGTGCGTTATTTTCGCCAAGATATGATTGCCACTCCTCCATCAATTTTTTTTTCGCCTCCAATCAAACACCCGTTACTGTATTCATATGAATACTTTTGTCACATGGGAAGAAAAAGTTGGAAGGCGTCGTAACCGCCAACGCCGTAATATTTCGTCCCGACGAAACAAAGACTATTTATTTCAATCGATATAACGAAAAAAGCTTGGATATATCGTCCAGGCGGAAAAGTTGTGCGATTTATGAATTATCGACTTGTAGATATCGGTACACGCGACATTCGTTATTCAAGGCTGTTCAGTCGTCACTAAGTAGTGCGACACTTGAAAGTAGAAAAGCATTGCTAGAATAGTTTATTACTCAAAAAACTAGTATTATTCAGTTGTTCCCGTTCAGTCGGTATACATTATTAATGCATCTATCGAGAGTCCACGAGACGAGTGCTTTCTTAATGCGAACATTTCTCACTCAGGTTGGCATATCTCAAGGTAAATTTATGTGATTTTTAGCTTACTTGAAGAGGTCAAGTTATCCGAAATTTAGGGGAATGGAATTATGGTGCAATACTACTGATGAAATCTGCTAATGTTTTCCAAAATACATGGTCGTGAGGCTTATTAAGGAGTTTTGTCCAAGTGCAGTTTTTTTTGGCCGAATTGCCGTAACGCTTTTTGAACACATTTTTCCCAAATTTACTTTTTCCCTTCGAATGGCTGTAACACTTCTTGAGGACGTTTTTTCCAAATGCATTTTCCAAATGCATTTTCCAAATGCATTGTCCAAATTCACTGAATAATTTCTTTAAGAAGTAAAACAATTTTCGACCTTTTATCGGATTTCTAGGAAGCCACTCAAAAATAGAGTAAAAGTGACAATATTGTAATGAGATAAAATTGTTCGGATTTTGTCGAAATGTTGATTCTACATTAAGCATCCACCATTTTGGATCCACAATTCCAAATTTCGAAACTCTGATCTAGGATTCATAATCAGCAACCCAAAAATCTCCCGAGAGATAATTTTCAATTTGATGGAACTCAAAGAAAAATGTGTGACTCAAAAGGTTAACAACTAAACAAATTGAAATCAAAAAAGTTGATCTGTTGATCTTAAAATATAGGATGAACAATCTTATGATATCGGAATAAAAATCCTATAATCCTATAATCAGCAATCCTCTAATATAGGATCAACAGATATTCTTGTAACAAAAATGCTTAATTGCGCTTAAAGTGCGCAATCCGTTTTCCCAAAAAGTTTCGACTTCAACACCCTGTAACAGAGCAAAACGTCCAGTGACTGTTCTATCTCCTAATAACACACCTCCTGAACATATTGCGATACCCATGTCAAGAATCACCGAGAAACCGAGGATGTAGCGTCTCTCCCAGATTTATTTTCAAACACGTCTTCGGTATTTAACGACGCGTAACGTTCGACGAGCGCATTCTGATTAGGCAGTTCATTAGTAATGATAGCTCACTAATCACGGCGCACCCTAGTTACGCGCAACATATAAATCATATAGAATTTGTTGCGATGCGTGCGCCATGCTTGTCCGCAACTTGATGCATACGAGCACACGAGTCTAACAACCATACCTGTAACTATCCACTATGGAACGAGTGGTGCGCGCGCTAATTCGCGCGGCTTTGGGCCCCGAGGCTCTTTGGTCTACGCGTACAACACTTGAATACCTTATTACTGGTTTTGAGGTGTATGCAGCCTGTTATACAAATGTTTATACATTGCAATATCGATGTATGGGACGTTGTCCGTCACTCTTCTACAGATACGAACGAACACGTCGTGCAAAAGTGTGTTTCTATTGATCGTGATGACGATAATCATCATAATCATCATCATTATCATCATCATAGGTAAATACAATGACTAGGACACTCTAACGGTCAGATATCCAAGCAAATCTATAGGTAATGTATCACAGCTTCTATAATTTTCTGAATTTGTTGTAGTGTAGGTATAATACTGAGACAACACTCGTGGGAAGTGTCTACAACAACGGAACATGTTCATATACAGATACTATACCAGACGCAGTAATCATGCAGACCCAACTCTCCGCTCGATAGTAATGATAACTATTCGACGTAATTGTAAATTCGTTACGCCCTCGATAGAGCATGCTGTTCGCGAGTCATTATTCCGATTTTCTATTAGGTATATTCTCTGTTGTATAGATAGTATGTATAGCTAACTCGCCATCGAGAATATCATCCGGAACAATCGTCCAACCAGGCTACGATACCTGCGCTTGCACTGTTCGTATTGGACATATCGTGGGGTATATGCGAGATTGTAGAACTTCCGGTCTGGTGATCGATCCAATAATGATGATCGGGATTACGGACTGAAAGCTGTCGGGTATTCTTCTATGTCCGTTCTTTGGTTAGAGATGGACATTTGGAATTCGGTTGAATTTCGATCGATACACTGATTTTGCAATATAGCAAAAAGTCCAATTGTCCAATAATGCGATTATTCACTTGAGAAACGGTAGGAGCTTTTACCTGGGGGAAAATTATGAGGTCTGATCATGTATGATCCAATACAATTGATGGGATGTAATTAGACAAAATAATGGCTTTTGTTGATCAGACGAGTGTGATGAGATCCTAGTGTAATTATCATCTATTAATATAACAATTATTATATATTAATATGAAAATTACACTAGGATATTATCACACTTGTCTGATCAAAAAAGCAAAAAATGAGCCCACTGTAACCTCTAAAATAAAGATCAAATTGTTTTTCATCGTTATTAACCCGACTTAGTGTCGCAATCGAAATATGGACCATCATTTTCAGCGGTCCTTTAATTCCTGAGCATAACAGGTCTACGGTATATATCATCTCTCCGCTTCTCCTCGCATTATAGCAAGT
Source organism: Tromatobia lineatoria (assembly GCA_949699805.1). Taxonomy (NCBI): domain Eukaryota; kingdom Metazoa; phylum Arthropoda; class Insecta; order Hymenoptera; family Ichneumonidae; genus Tromatobia; species Tromatobia lineatoria. The sequence continues at coordinate 12,330,813 of OX453050.1, forward strand.
ACTCGGCTCAGCTGAGCAAGCAGTACTTGCAGAGCGTGAAGTAGCAGCAGCCAGAGCTTGCGGCTGGCTTCAACACTATGGGAACTCCGGAGATCGTGCCCGTATGTAGATGGCGAGAGCCAAAGGCACCAGAGGTGTCTCAAGCCACACCACGCGGTCCTATCCCGACTCACAAAGGTGGTCTATTAGTTCTTGGCTGTACTTGTGTCTGGTTCGTTCTCTCTTCCTCTTCTGCTCTCGCAGGTAAGGCACACCGTCGCACGCGCACAGTCCAGTGCTCCTGCGGCTGGCGGTGCCCATATCTGCGATCTATCCGATAAGATGCAACAATACAGGAAGTCGCACGACGCGCGCGCGAGTGCTACATCGTATACATACACTCCACATTGCACCCATGTTATTTGTGTGAGGAAACCCGCGTGCTGACCAACAGATTTTACAAGCGTTTCGTTTCAAAGAAGCCAAACCCACTGAAAAGATTCGCGAAACATACGCGATCCACAAAAATCCTGGCAGATACTTTATCTTGATAAAATTGAGGGACACGAAGCTTCGAACAACCGAGATGAATTAACGATAAGGCGCTGCGTATGGGGTCTGTGCGTTTCTTCAATTTAAGGGACTACCTCATCGAGGTTCGTTCTATCTTACATGCTTGAACAAAATCGGTCATTATCTTTTCATCTAGTGTGGATAGCTTTAATGCCTTCACATTTTTTTGACAGATCATTTGGATTCTTTAGACAAGAAATACTTGATTGAATTGTCCGAAAATCGTGAAGATCTAGGTCAACTTGAAGAAGTTGATTTTTCGGTTAGTTGGATATTTCCAGTTACAATCTGGATATACAAATGTTTCTCGCCTATTTCGGCCTTTTTCCAAACATTTGGTATTTACCCCTGCTATCCGTGTTCCTACGTGACGACGCGGTCACGATCACTCCTCGGAGATTGTGAAATAAGTGGCGTCACGTTGAAAAAAACTCAGCTGGCTTTAGAGGCGTACAAACTCAAGTTCTCGCATAACTTCGGGTCGAGGGCAAGTAACGCCAGCTTCTTGCGCCAGGACAAGAAGCTAATATAAGCGTAGTTCACCAGTGTAAAGCTAGTGTCCTTCTGCCGTTGCATTTGCTCTTCCTCCTGCACCACCTCAGCGATGTTCACGTCGTTGGGTAGCCGGGCAACGTGCGCGGAACGGCCCACGCGAGGATTCCACGGATGCAAATTCACCGGCTGAGCTATCGTCGGATCGTGAGTCTCCGGGTGCGGAGAGCAAGAGACAACGGAGAGCGAACCCTGCGAAATAACCCGGGAGAAGAGGTTCTATCTGTACTTTCGTCCTCGTTGTCGTCGTCGTCGTTGCACCGTTGCACTTGCACCACGACCTGGAGATGCATGATGTATATCCGCCACCGGGACGCAGTCGCGAATATGCAAACCAGCGGTGCGCGCCGCGGCGTTCACCCGCGGGGGTCAGCCTCCGGTCATGACTGTGGCCCGAGCACCGCTTCACCGCATCAACGATACAACCGCCATAATACCCGAAGGGGCTATTGCACCTCTGCGGAAACATTCGTCGATAATGGGAAAACGAGTATTATACTCTATAGGCGTAGGTACCATGCCAACCCGTGCAATACCCGCGTCCATTCGACCATCCATCTACCCAACGAACGTCTGACTGTAGTAACCGACACTGTTCCCAGGGGTGTTTCATATAGCACTGCTAAGTTTACGAGCCTTAGCAACTGATTGATCGATTACACGGGGTTTCGATGCACGCACGATTCTACACGGGATGCAAAGAAATCAATGGATACTAGGACCATACATGTACCTTGCATTTCACAATCCCGGGTCACACGAAATTCAGTGTGGAGAACGAGGAAATTATGCAAGAGCCTGCAATGTCATTGGAAAGAGTCTTTCGATTGTTTGCTTAGCGGACGGACATGACACACAAGACTGGCCCTCAATGCTTAGCACAGCTGAATCTCTCGTCGCAGCTGCATGTGTGTTTATGGGGACCACCTGACGACCTTATCTTCATAGTGTTGTGCCGACTAGCGAGTCAAAAGAGAGTCACAACACAGCGCATTCCAAGGGGTCCGCATGATCGGTGACTTTGATGTAGGTATTATCGTTCAGTAAAATTTTATAGGTGCATTTCGCGTTACGTTGTATAGAAATAAGGTCGTTCTTTTTATCGAGTTAGTCGTAGGCGAGAGTTGAAATAGCGAATGGCTACAACAGATAATTTGATAATGATGACCATTTTAGATTTCGACCTTTATTACGCTACTTTAGTCATTCTCTATTTCAATCCCCACCCGCGGTTGTCCATCCAAGAGCTTCATGCAAGTAATTATAAGAAACCGCATTTCGGGAGCAATCGATATCAGCAAAGATCGAAAAGACAAAAAAGTAGACACACCCACAGATGTGGAAGAACCGAAGTCTCAGGTGCACTCGCTGTGATGCCCGGAGGTGATTCTAAATATACTTTCGAGGGTAACTCCTTACATATATTATGGTACACCTACGTACCGAGCCAGGAGTAAAAGCTGGTCAGAGACAAGTTGAAAAAAAGTATAAAGAGAAACGCGAATAAAGGAGCCAGACGGAACGTCGAAGAAGGGTGGAGGAAGGCATTCCTACACGGCCCGGTCGGATAATGATACCGAGAGCATGGAAGCAAGCAAAACGAAGAAAAGCGTCCGGTGTTCCCCGGCACACAGAACTCTCCGGGATGTAACTGAGGATCGCTGAGGTAAGCTCAACGATCGGCAAGGCTCTTCGCAGTGGTCTCTCCTATGCCGATGCTGGTGGGTAGGCCGGGCATCGACTCGCGAGGACTTGAGCGATCTCCCATGGCAGTTATCCACTTGCGAACTGCAGACCGCCACTGCTACTGGGTCAAGCGCCAGCGCTCAGGGGCACGGGAACCCGCTCGACTCCTCGCGCTTCTTATTCCACTTCTTCTCCTTCGCCTTCATCTTGCACGGTTGCTTGTTTGCTTCTTCGTCTCTTCTTCTTGTGCCTTTTCTTTCTCCCGTTCTTACCGAGATTCTTATAGCCAAGGACCGTGCCGCGACTGCCGCAACAGTACGAGAAACTCATCCCCGGTTCTGTACCGATCGCGTCGATCGTCCCACCGTGCCGAGTAATTTTGCCCGTTGAGTGTAACTCCGGCACACTAGATCGGCCCATCACGATCCCCAAGTCTACAGTTGAATGCAGAGTGGAGAATTCTGTATGATGGTATTGGGTATGAAATATCTCTCCTATACCTAGTCGTTGATGGGAAGGGATTGATGTCGAGATCAATCGGACGACCTATCAAACCGCTCGATGCTCGACCCGCAAATGGATGTAATATCTTCTCATCACTTATTTTCCTTTATTATACTAAATGGATATCGATATCGATTCTTAATGTACGTTTAACCTCTAGGATACACTGCATATATCTTGTAATCTCATGATACATAGACATCTCAATGACGTAATAGTCAATCTGGGAAACCTGCAGGTCATATGTGCGGTCTACTTTGTAAATGTATGAATCCTGACAAAACGAATTCTACCCTCAGGCTCTTCGTATATATATCTAGCTTTCAACGCTATTTGTATATCGTGCCAGGTCTTAACCTGTGTTCCAGTTCATCAAACTTCACCAAGCATCTATCTTTACCGAATTAATTGCAGCTAGGTGGGCTAAATAGCTGAACTAGCGTCATCTTAGCTAATGAACGTCCCTGCTTCATTGATCGATGGTATCCGCCGTACGTCATATGCCGCGACAAGCAGTTCCGAGTTCAAATACGGAACGTTTTTCTCAGGCAAAAGTCCCTCTGCCTATCCTAGTCGTCGTTACCTCTCCGTTGGCCGTGGAGCGCCAGCTCCAGCCAAGGTGGATGAAGCAGCACGGGCGCGAGTTGCGGTGGTGGTGTGCTAGTGGGGGCGTGCGATAGTTCAAGTCGTGAGCGGACAGCCCCGCCCGACACGACCGCGGAGCATCTCCGTTCTGACCCCCGCTGACTTACCTCGGGTCTCTCTTGCTCCCCCCAAGCCCCACCGCGCTCACGGGCCCCATAGCGGCGATATCCCTCCAAACCCAGTAATCTTCCCCTCCGCGTACCGTTGAGTATTGGCTAGCCCTAGTGCGCTCAATGCTGCACTGCCAGCACTCTCTCTCTCGACACTCGGCCGCGCACCTTTGGGCCCATAACGCAACTGGCGTGTTGCGGTGAGCTGGCATTGGAAGAACAACCCCACCCAGAGGCTCAGCGCCAAGGGCATCGCCGGGGCCCAGTCCGACTCTCGGGAAGGAAGATAAAGAACGAGGATCAAGCGAAAAAGGAAGAACAGCGAGGAAAGAGAAGTGGAGGATAGAAGAGGAGAAGAAGCAGCAGTGATAAGTGTGGGAAGGGCAGGTTGCATAAGGTCTGATATTATGCAAGGAGGAGAGTCACAGAAGAAGGAGCCACACTGAATGCGTTAGATCCTTCGGAAGAGCCCCTTGCAATGAAACACGCAGAATAACACACAGAAGTCTGCCGTCTCGGGCAGACTACACAGCATACCACTCTATATTATGGTTGTATATGTAGTGTAGCGGAGGAAACTCGGTCTACCACGCGGAACCCTACACAACTCTACAACTCCACCTACCCACTACCAACCTGCTTGCCTGGGACTTGCACGGGCTGCATAGAGAATGGCAGAAGAGCATTGAACCCAGGAAGTGTGGCCATGGAACAGTAATTCCTGAAAGGTTAAGTCTAAGAGTCCCCTCCCTCTATGAGCAGCGACTGTCTGAAGAAGTGTTAAAATAAGGTCGTTTTAGGTCGGTGGATAAGCGATTCCTAGCGATCTGCAATTTGAAGTTTCCTCAATGACGTTGATCCTACATTCGATCCTCGTTATCTATTCCTACCGTGTTTTCGTCTTCCTCATTGAAATCGATCAAGGCTTCGAAGCTGCAATATCGTATAATTTAGTTCCCACGTTGATCCAGTGCCTGCATAAGATTTTGGTCTCATCTTCGTCCCACTATCTTACCGTTGTTTACAGTTACACATACGTATCCCGTGAAGGGTCTTATCTGGTCGCGAGATCTCGTGATCGAGTGAAACGTCGAGCTTGTCAAAATTTGATCGGACAAGTACGCCTTGCCACGAGATCGCGGGTGTATATAAGACAAGGCACGAGTTGTTTAGTGGATAAACGTACTGTTAAGAGGAAGAAGGAGAAAAGAGACGAGACGCCGCTGGTCGGTTCCCCTTCCAACGAACCGATTGCCGATGGGAAGTCCGGACTATGCTGGGGGATAGAGGATAGACCGAGAGCGATAGAATGAAGACAGAGAGAGGGGCACGAGATACTCGGGAGGGCCACGAAGGTCACAGGGCTAAGGCACTTCTCACGCCCTCGCCGCGTCGGTGGAGCACCCCACTTAGACGAGCCGTACATACGTACATACTTCTTAACGCGAGCGATTAGTATACGTGCTTAATTGCCGTTAACGTGCGTGCGTGACGGTAGGTATCGATCATCCAGGATTTTCTTGCTGGCGCTGTGAGCATCGCGAATGAAAAAGCATTGATGCATACCCGCGAGAGGGGGTGATTATTCTTTCTCGTCTGCCTGATAAATTCTCATGTACGGTTTCTTACTACAACGCCACAACAGTTTACACAGATAATGTACCATTGGCGATAGATCACTTCTGATCTGAATAATTGGGAACGAGTTTAGTCACCTTGTACACCACAAAGTCGTGGAATTTTTAATTATCATGTTTGTCTATTAAGCTGGTAGGTGTGAAATTGCCAGGAATGTACACCACTGTACTAGGAGACATAGCAAATGCCGAAGTGTCATAAGCTGAACGTACATACAATAGTACAATGCAGAAATGTCTAGCAGTACGATGAGAATAGTCAGCGAGGCGAATAGGAGAGGTTGACAAATCGGACGATCAGTCTCGTGCGACACCCGCCCCCGTCTTTCCGGCGTCGATCAATGTAATGATTCAACCGGTCCGACGACGTGGAGAAAGTCTGTGGTTGCTCTAATTAATGATCGTGTACTTTAGTACATTGGATAGAAATAAATGGTAGAGAAAAGAGATTGGTTTTTGTACGTCAAAAGCCAAAGCATCCTGGTCACGAACAAGAACGGGATGACCTAACTATGCGCACAATACTCATGCCAAATACTTTCATTGATTTATTGGCTTCCCACTGACACCTCGAGATAAAGTCTAAAGGATCTTGAGCTCGTTGTATAATTATCTAATTAATTAAGTAAGAGAAACCGGACTCTGCCTTAACGACAGCACTAAAGATCAGTTATCAGACAGTCTAATCGGAGAATCAATGAACTCTCATGATCGTCTTCCGATTCCTCGAGGCCTCGCTCTGATGTAGAACCGATCAAAGTAGAGAACACCGGGAGGCATTATCGATTTGACTACAACCTTGGATGCCGTTGTAATCTGTACTTTAGAAACAGTCTGTGATAGATAGTAAGGTCACTGCCTCTACACAGCGCATAATACTGTACGTACTGTGGATCCGATAGATCCTATCTGGGTTTGCTCAGGGAGCAGCTCGCGCGATATGACAACATTGCCTATTGCTACTTGTCTTACGCCGCGGTGCAGCTACTGCGCCCCACCATAGATCGGGTCCGCACCAGCGTTCTCCTCGCGCTCCACCTTACAATCCGTTTGCGGTTCGATACGATTTATCTCGATCGGCAAAGCGTGCGCTGCACTCTTGCTTCTGGTGTGCGGCGAAGCAGCGACGAAGCCTTCGGGTGGCGTAAGATCATCCGGAGCTGCGAAGTCCTTGTAGTGCATTCTTGACGACTCGATCGTGACGATTGAATTTCATTCAATGCGAATAATGCTTTCAGTCCTGCTATGCGGGAGTTTTTTTGGATGGAATAGTCAAGTTGAAATGCTTTCGCGACCACAAAACTGTTATTCAAAACTTCCATGGGCTTGAAAAAATTTGATTTATTCGATTGATATTGTCAGCGTTTAGGGTATGAATACATTTTTCCAGCCGGTTATCAGGCGGATATCGCTGAAGAGGTTTGTTGGTGTGAACGGCGAAAAGATCGTGGTACCGACGCGTTAATACTGTTTCACATTATCTAGATTGCTATTCGCGCGCGCGAGCGCAACGTCTGTGGCTTCCGGCGGGCCTGAGGCACCGACGTGAAACAGCACGAGTGATTAATCAAAGACAATTAAACTCTGGGAGCGACCGCTCGCACTGACTCCCAACAAACGAAACGTAACTTATATATCCCAACGTTATGTACTCTCTATCAGTCGTCATCTTTATTCCGTGTACGATAAAACTTGAAGAGAATATAAAATCCGTAATTCCTACAACTGTGGCATTATCTTATCTGCGTGTAACAAAAGATGTTCATATAACCAATTTTGCGGAGCCGAAGAGGTCGCTAAAAGCCCGTGAGATCACGACTTTTATTTCAGATTAATATACTCCGTGAAAACTCACGAATGTTCCCTCTGATAACGTCGTTAAATTTGGGGTCACGACAATATCTCCGTCTTACGATCCTCGGTATAAATTCTGCAGACCCAAAGGGAATTAATCGTACACCAGCCATTCCTTCCCTTTTCCCTGGCAGAGCTCAAACGTGAACGTCTTATCTCTTTTAAAAAGTGACATTGAACGCTTGATAAAAGAACGGCTGCGGTAAAAAGAGGTTTTCCCGTTGGCTCGTGGGAAGGACGCGGAGAGTGCCTCGGTCATTGTGAGCCTTGCCTCGCCTTGCCTCGCCTCAACTTGCAGGATTAATCTCCGACAACGTTTTATGAGAGTCCTCGGACGCGGTGATGAATTCTTGGCCGTTCATTCGCGCATAGAATCGAGGTTCATCTCGGTGCATGCGTCTTCTGTCGGTTCGTACTCACACAGTGATCTTCTCATTCACATCATACGAGAGTGTAAGAAGAAAAGGACGATGAAGAGGAGTGAAGAAGAAGAAGAAGAAGCCACCAGGAGTGGGCACGCCCTATGGACATCTGTGCGGATAAATAATTGGCCAAGTGGCGACGGGGGACGAGGAGAAGAATTCTTCTTCGCTCCACACGTCGACGGGACTCTCTTTCTGACAACAACTTTTACTTGCGTACGCACATGCTTTCCGCACATACGTACCCACCGACTGTCCAGTCTCGCACGGTTCACAAAGTTGAGCAAGAGAAGGCGCCCTTTATGGCGCCGGCTTCCCGCCTCTGCCGTCCGCACGAATGTATCTGCAGTGGCCATAGAGTGACCAGCGTTCAACATCAGCAAAGCCACGCGTTTCCCGAGGCGTTTCATTTTCTATTGCGTAACATTGCACTCTCCTCTCTACGCTAGCGCCCTCGTTGTACTTATAGCCTCAAGTCCACGCAGTTAACGTACCCATAGGAATTTTCCGATCGCAGCACTGCACCGATTTATGGACGTTTGCCGGGACTTCGACGTGGTGCGCTTGAACCTCGTAGCTACTTCTATTCGTTATCCTCCGGTCGGGACACGAACGTCGTCCCGTCCTCGACTAAGTTATCTTCCGCGCGCCACACGATGTTGAAGCTTACTTTAATATCTACCTATCTCACGGCGGGATCGTCGCTTTTACTGGAAAACAATAGAATGTCGGTGGTTCCATTGGCAAGAAGCCGCAACACCGTACCTTTTTTTTATTCTGTCCCGTCTTCGAGCAATGCTTCAACCAGAGGAGAAGACTTACGATCCGCTGAGTCAGTTTTCTCCACGGGAATGTCACAGCGATCTATGGTGCTGAGGGATCGAGGCTCTCTGGCTACTAACACGACCTCGATCTTCTTCTTTCTAGTGCGGTTGGTACCTGCAGCCTCTTATGACACGCGTCAGCTAGAAATCTTGAATTTGGATTTTGAGGTGTAGGTGTAATCATTAATTGCGCGTCTGCTTCTAAAAAGTTCGCTGCGATCAGCTATGTTCATTGGAAGTCATTTTATTCGCGATGTGATTGACCTTTGGGATCAAGACTAGGTTCGTGTTTCACAAATTTGGCAGTTTCGTCAGAATTACAGTACAAAAAAAATTTCTACTTTGTTCTAATTCCGAACCCGATTTTTTATCTTAAATGAATTGTGTATTTACCATCATTAAATATGATTGCGTTTGCCTAAAAAATTTGGGATTGCCAATTTAGGATTTATACTGTATAGAACGATAACCTCCGAAATCAAGGGTTTTCCGCTTTTTCCGCCTGTCTTCGTTATTCAACATTCTAAAAGCCGATTGTTTTACGTGAAGTTTTTCATTCGCGTTTTTGCAACTCGGCATAAAGCACCGTTTTGTCATTTTTGTTACTTTGCAAAGAGTCGAAGTCTCATTTTCACACTTTGTCAAAACAATATCCATTTTATTAAATTAGTTAATTTTATCGAGCTTTTGCGCTGGAACGTCGCGACGATGCACAGAATCTTTTTACAATTCTGAATTGGACCCACGCTTGCACTCCCGCAACAATAAGCAGAAGATTGTTACTTATAAACAGCGTAGAGTATACTTTACCTGAGAAAATTACCGTGGGCATTCACCCTCTGCTTAAACGGGAGAAAGTTACAACGCCTCCGTTATTGCCTCGATCACATGTATATGTATCTTTGTCCCTCATTATCTTGAAAATTGACCGAATATTCATTCGTCTGGCGGCATAAGTTTGACATCGCGTGCCTTTTGAACTGACCGACGGTATTTTCCGCTTTTTCCGTTTGCTTCACCCTTTAATCGTCAGGAATGACGTGAAGAGAAGAGATACACGCTCTCACTTTATAGCTTTTTGGTCAGTGGATAATATGCAGGTTTCACGTCTACATCTATACTTGTGGTCCCGATGCGATGAGAATCATAAGATTTTATTAGTGAACCGAAAACATAAGATCATCTCCGAGCGAATGGTGAAATGAATCCTCGTCGCTTAACGGAGTATCAAGCGATAACTTTCATGATTACAGTCATTATTGTTTGGGCGAAAAACATTGTAGTCAACCGTTAAATTTTCGTGAGTTCGTTCTCTGACCCACCAAAAATTAACGTTTAAAAAAGTTATATCGACACGACTTGAACATATCAATAAAACTGATTGATACGATCAAGGAAGAGGTACGTAATTATTTTAATACAAATTTGGGTGATCGAATTAAGAATTGTCTTATTTTCTATCACTTTTAAATTAAAGACTCTTAACCCAAGCACTAAATCTTTGAACTTTGATGATTATAGTAATTATTGTTTGAGGAGAAAACATGATTGAGGCGAGATTCAAGCGAGCCCGCGCAAAAAAATGAAAAGAGTATTAGGATAGTATTAAAATGGAAAATATGAGGAAAATTTCGTATTGTTCAAGATCATTCTCAAATTGTATTAATAATTAAAGAATGTGTTAGGTACAAAATGAGTATAAAAAATATATATTCGATATTCGAATATTTGCTAATTAATTTTCAATCAAAATAAATTTTTTAATAAAACTAATTGCTAGGTACTTTTTAAATAATATTAACAAATATGTCGGTAACTTTAATTGTTCAACCAAAAATGCATACGGATTTTGGCGACGGTTTAAATAATCATTTATTTAATGATCATGGGTTGTAATCTTAATGAACGGATTATCGGAATTCGTTGACCTGTATTGAAATTACTATACAAACATATTGATTGCGATTTCCTTTACCAGGTTTTACAAAATTTATATATGTTGGTGGAAGGGTGCACATTTTTTTTGCAGTGTTTAATCGGATAGCACGATTTGTAAATAATCGTCAGATGTTAACCCCATTGCAGTAAAAATTTTTCGTGTTTTAACGACGTTCAATTCTTACCAGTAAATCATCTAACGAAATAGCGATGCACGCAAGCGATCAGCAGCGGAAAGAAAAGCACAGATGGACTCCGGTGAGAAAATTACTAGGCAGCACGCGCGAAACGGCAAACATACCGAGAGTGCGAGAGATTACACGCTTGGCTACTACCGTAGCACATTCTCTACGGCAGCGTGAAGAATCGCGCGACGCACCGTTGTAATATGTGAGGTGCGCGTGCTCGCGTTCGATTATCGGAGTTACGCACGCGGAACCTAACATCGGATGTAACACCCGAGAACTTTGCAGGCATCCTATATAAATACCGTTTCAATTATCGCGCTTCGACGGAGTTTACAATTATGAAAACTTCATATTGATTGGATTTCCATTACGGGACTTTTCGATTGGCTTTGCACGTTAAGATGCCAGCGCCGCTTACGGCGCACCTTTGCAACATTGCATAAACAATAAGCATTAATTCTTATGGCAGAATATATTTTATAGAAGACTTTCCGATGTAATGAATGAACAATTGAGAAGTATTGTTATGAATAACAAATTGGGATGATTAATTTCTTTGAAAAAAATTTTAGTAGATAAAAAAATCGTTGGGTTTGGCTGACAAATTTTTTGTTCAGCCGACGAATCAATTTTGCTATATTGATGAATCTTTTGTTTGACTGACAAATCTTTTTGATGGGCTGACTAGTCTTTTTGTTAGCCTGACCAAACCATTCTTTTTGTCAGTGTTCTATGTTGTCACAACAGAAATTTCTCTCCGTGTGACAATAGCTTTTTTTCTTTTGATTCATTTTGTAAGGACCAAAAATGATCTCATAGATAACCAAAATTGAAAAATGATTTACAAAATAAGATCCTAAAGAACCAAAGGAAGTAACGGAATCTAAAAAACCCAGAGTAAATTTCTGTACTGAAGAGGCTCTGCCCCTCCCCCCAAAGCCCTAACAAGGACTCCTGAACCCCAAAAAAAAGTTCAAAGCTACTTTAAGCCACGAAAGAGCCTGAAGAGCTTCAAGAACCCAAAGAAAATCTAAAGAACCGAAAGTATATTTTTTCCTTTTTCCACTTTCTTTTGCGTCTCTTAAGCGGCACGTCACTCAAAAATCAGAACTTATTTCTCCAAGGGCATATTCCGGTAATGGAATATTTTGGGGCATTATTCTGTCGTGGGATATTTGGTCGAATTACCAAATTGACGGACATTAACATGTCCTACTGTGACAGACGTCTGCCTGTCCAAAATGTCCAATGGCGTTAATTTCCTCCATTTTTTTTCTTAAGAGAATAGCTAGGAATGCGACTATGTAGGTTTAGGATACGTGCGGCACGAAGTTGCAATTCCTTGCCGTAAAGAATGCGGAATACCGTCACCGGAATTCCGAATGTCCAGCTTATCGCTTGTATCCATCGAGTAAAGGCGCCAGTATTTGCGATCGTATGCGAATATCACGACACGGTATCGTATATGCCCCAACGGGATCTTTGACCTTTATTTACCGAAGCCAATTCAATGATCGACGATGATTCGCTTTGGTGTCTTCTATGTTAGACCGGGTATTAAATTTTCATATATGAACTTACCGGTAGATGCGCAGAGCGGGGGCGGCGTGGGCGTCGTCGATGGTGAGGGAATCCTCCTAGCTGCGGTAATTAATGCCGCTGCTGGACTGTAACGAGGCACCTGCAGCACAACCGGAGTCTTCACCGATAGGTCCACAGGTTCAAGCTGCACCGGCGGTCCCGCCGCCTGTTCAATTAAAAAGAAAATTTAATTAAACACTATCGCACAGACCACTATAGATTTATACTTTTATTTTCGCTGAAAGTGGATCATATTCATGAATAATGATCATGCGACCTTTTTTATGAAATAAAGTTGACGCCAAATTAATATTGCTGTATTACGAAGGAAATGAGATCATCGATTAAAGAAAAACGTCAAATGCATTTTGTTCAATAATTACTAAATTCAATTTTGACCTGCACGTGTTGAGTGTTTTTTTTAAAGAATGATAATTGAGGGTATGAATTTGTAGATTAAAGTCGCAGACTGAATGTACAATTAGGCGGTTGAAAAAAACATTATTTTGAGATAATCACAAAAATATTACATAAGAAAATAGTTTTCGTGGAGGCAAAGTGCAACAATGTAAAAATTTGATAAAAAAGTTTCGATTATCGGCAATTTTTAGTGCGGAATATCGAAGGCCTCAATCTTATTTCAGGGAGTGCAAATGTTGATTGAATTCAAACTGAAACTGAAGTCTACCCAAATTTCGGATAAATCACACGATTAAATTTTTTTTATAAGTATTTTATACCTCTGCTCATTAAATTTTCGGGTCGATCGGGTCGAGCTGACTTATCATTGTTTTGTCGGTTCACTTCAGCCAAATTCAGTTGAAGAAACACAACTTTTTCCACTACCACTACATTTTATAGGTACCTTTTTAGTATTCAACCGGTTGAAATTTGGACAAACCAAAAGTCTGATTGATTTCATGAAATCAGTACAATGAACATTTTTATTTCTGTGGATCAGTGACCAATAATCGCTTGATGCAACTGTACACAAGGCGACGTCTCGTTCGCCGACTCATAAATAAAATGGCCAATGGAGCCAATGGCATCAGAGAGAATGATTTTAAAAAAAATTATTGATAGCGATATTGTAAGTCGATTCCTGAATATCTAAGTTTGCCTAAATGCTAATGGGATTAACGAACGAAACTCCAGTATCATAAGAAAATCAGTATTATTTTTCGTTGCGATTTATTACAGTGGATTTTATTCACAGAAATATTTTGATGGGAACAAATCTTTATTCTAACGTCCCGAAGAAATTACTCTACTCTCTCCATCCCTGCTGCCTGTCATAGAGTGAAACAAATTGACAGTAGTCTCGACAACGTAAATAATATATATATGTATAGCATTAGATCGTTACATAAGAGAGCTGCGATGGTAATAGGACATCTATTGAGAACATGTCAGCCAGATGACGCTCAGTAAAAAATCGATTAATCCCATATAGTTGCGTATAAAAAAAATTACGCTATAAACACCTTATTTTCCGTTCCCATAGAGTCTACAACAGTATCGACCTTAATATCGTCAAGATTCTCAGCCATATTTTGTACACATATTGTATAGAATCCAGAACGTGCATAATCGTGAGGAGGAGCAATGGGAGTTGCAGGACGTCGGTTCATCCCATGGTATGAAGCATGACTCGAAGACGAAGAACAAGAAGAAGAAGAAGAACCGTGCATAATACCTAATGAGCCTATCTACGTAATAACGCGTAATTGCCTCGAGCGTGCTCGATCCCCGTCGATAATTCTAAGCACGTCTCTGCGCTCTGTACACGCTCGGTTGAACTTACGAGGAAAGGCCATAACGTACTCTATACCCCCCTAAGATTATTATATATATATAATACACGGCGCGGCTTTTCTGCCACACGACTTTTAATAACATTATTATTTCGAGGAACTTATATATATAAAGCACCTCCTCTTCTTATTCTCGCACCTTTTGGAGAGAAAATTGGGTTTGTTTCCGCTCGTTGTTTCGGATAGGGAATGACTCAAATAGCGATTCGCAAAAAAATAAATGTCGGGATGACGATCTTTATGAAATTCGCTTTTTCAGCCACGCTGTTTTGGTGATTCAATGTAAAATAGAATACATTTTCCCTCCAAAAATAGATTGCCTTTTCTCTTCATTTTTCTTCGCAAAAAAAACACGCTACATCGAAAGTCGATAATATGGAAAAACTGACAGAGAAACTTTCAAGAAAATGCCGAATCCTATAAACACGCAAATATCACATTTAGCCATAACAAGAGCCAAATGAAAGCAAAAGAGACTTTCCGTAAAGTCTCCGTTCCGTCTGCAATTATTCATCAAGAAGAAAAAAAAAATTAATGAGAATAACAAATTGCGAAAGGAAACAGCTTCAGTTCCAATGACAAAAACGAATTCACCAAACGGCTTACAAATTCGTCTTGGAATTTCGAAGGAACGCACACACAGGTCCAGCTAAAATCTCCCGGTGTCGCATTCTCGTGTTTGTCGGACCACCACGGAATCCCGCCACTTTTTCATGTCCAACTCGTCGCGCTGATCCCTTCGGGAATATCGCTTAAGCGTTTGTTTGTTTTTTTTTCTTCCCACTGACACCGAGTTCTCGACCTACCGGATGCACCACCTCTAGATCGAGTTCTTCTTCGTTGGGGAGCTCAAACGAGATCTTTTCGCACAGAACTTGCCTTCTTTCCCCGGGGAGCGGATAAGCAGCAGCAGGTTTGGAGGTTTCCCGCGACGACACACGACTCCATTTCGTCGCAGCGGCTGATTCCACCTGGTCCCGATTCCTGCTGCTCACTCCACGTCGAGATATCGCCGTAGCACAGCACTGACCACTCTGCACAGCCACCTTCGTATCTCACGTCGAAAAAGATGAGCCTCTCCGTTGAGCTCGACGCGTTCGCACGTTCACTTCGTTATACCGACAGCAAAACTCCGCTTACCCGCTCGCGAGATGATCGCACAGAGTGAGAGAAATAAACGACTCAACTCCCGGGAGAACGAGATGTTTATTACGCCCATCATGGACGTCTTTATTTGGTGGAGATCCTCCTTCCATCCTCACTCGTTACTCTCGTTAGGCCGCAACTCCCGGGCATCCGCATCGGCACATCAGGAGAAACAGACGCTATTATAACACGGTGTCTACTGCCACCACTTTGTACAGGTGCTTAAGGAAATCAACCGAAGAATACTGGACCACACGAAATCTTCGCAATCAAGCTCAACTCGTTATTTCAGTTTCTTTCATTTAGACGCCGTTCTTGACTTCACGAGAACGAGGAATAATTGATGAGTATTGAGTGAGAGAAGGAGGGAGAAAAAAAACTTGGGATACTGTTGCAAGGAATAGTGTTTTTTTAGAGACTGGATAATACTTTCAGGCTTTGTTCGATGTTACGTTGGTTGTGGAAGGAAACTGAAGGAATTATGGGCTTCGCCGGATAATGAACCTTGTTTCATGTTTTTTTGGCTTACGTTTTGTGCAGAGCTGAACTTCTTCAGCAATATTTATTTATAACAAAGCTGAATGGGTACAACAGAAAAAAAACCATGAGAATAATGTTGTTTATAAAAAATTGTATATAAATGATATTTATGATAACGGTTTATTTCATAATCTCATTTTTATTAACGTTTAATTATCAACACTTAGTGTTGATAATTCTTTGTTCGTCGCATTCAAACTGGCCACATGGGTTTTTTTTTGCTTTTCATGAGGGAAACTCTGTGTTCATGGGAAAAAAAGTCATGGATTTTTATGTCAGAATCCACAACATGGTTCAAAACATCGGAAAAAGTGGGTTGAAAAAAAAGTCTAGATGGATGCTTGTGTGTGTATGGCAAAGCCTAATATTTGTACTTGAGCCTAAGGCTCACAGCTAATTTTTATTCCAACTACTAGTGTTGAATTGCAACTACAACCGAATTCCGCTGCTAAACCTTCGACCTACAGTTTAGAAGCAATCTAGCCGTCCATACCGGTTTTGTGAAAGCGATAACGGAGCTCATTCAATTAAAACATCGTTTCGTTGAAATTAGTTCAAGAAATAATTTGAGAAGTCCGCATGGAAAATTGACAAATAAAATACCGATTAATTTCATACAAACAAAAAGTTGATTCTATTTTTTGTTCCCTACATTGTAACTGGTATTTCCAGTTGTGGTGTGTTCATATGTCCTGTGTTCAGGTAGCAAGTAATTGATTCCATTCAGTGCAATCCGCAATTTATTCCGTGATGGTTTTTTGCTTTGACGTGCACAAGTCGAAGCTGTCGGTATTCATCATCATTGCTAATACGTGTGTTCAGGCTCGAGACATGCTATGGCAACGAAACTCCTCGGGATTCCGTGGCAAAGAGCTCCGAATCGCAAGAGTACAGAGAATATATACTACCACTGCGTTGTTGTCAGCTGGTGCGCTCGTACCTCGCACCCGGATTGATCGGCGTTTTATGGTAATGAGGGCCAACCAAGTGAGCGCATATTGTGGGAAACGCAGGAATGCCAAGACCCCGACGCCGACGACATTATACGCCGCGACACGACAGCCAAAAGAGACCGTTCACCGGGACATTTAATCCGGTTTCAAAGTTTCTGCCACCGTCTTTACCTTATATATAAATAGAGACATCAACGGGCGGTGGGGGAACGCCAAAAGCGTGTAGATATTCCGCAGCTACAAATCATCTCGTGCTTCACTGTATACTCTGCGTACTTTACCCCGGACCAGTGAAGTCAAGTGCCGCGAAAACTCTCGGATTCACCGATCCATAATCTTAATAATTACATCTTGGATTTTAAAGCAAGCGTTCTACGGTGGAGCAGATTTAATGTAATCATGGCTTTAAACATTCCTACTATGCGTCATCAAGTGACGCGGTAACGTCTCGATGCCAAGTTATTAATAGGCGAATAGAAAATAAGGATCCAAATATTCATTGGCTTATGGTCATGAATTTTACACCATGTTTATGAATTTATTACGCAGGATTGTCTATCCTGTTATTCTGTACCAATAACTTCATACATGTACTTCACAAGAACGAATCATTTTGGAAATATTGCATTTTTATAAGTTTTTAAGGGTCTTAAAAAAAATTGAACATAGTGACGGATAACGCAAGATCTTAAAAACCAAGGGTCTACTTCTAGTTAAAACAATTCAAGGTTCGACACGATGGTCAAAAGGTCAAAAGGAACTGGTCACCGGTACATTTAATGCTGTTTCAACGTTTCTGCTACTGTTAAAGCTTGTATATACAAAGGGACATCAACAGGCAGTGGGAAACGCCGGAAGCGTGTAAATGTTCCGCCGCCACAAATCATCTCGTGCTTCACTGTATACTCAGCGTACTTCACACCAGGCCAAAGTGCCGCAAGCACTCCGACATACCGATCCATCGTTTTAATAATTACATCTTCGATTTTAAAGCAACTGTTCCACGGTGAATCGTATTTAATGTAACCTTGGGTTTAATCATTCGTATTTGATTGAATAACGAAAGTGACAGTGCTTCATGTACAAAGTTGATGAAACAAGGTCTAATTTTTTATCGGACTATGGGCACCAATAGTACCACGTTTATGAAATTAACAAGATCCAATCACCTAGAAAAATTATTTAAAAATGTTTTGAATCCCTCTTATAAAAAATCATACGAAATTTTTAACCTGTAGCTTTCGGACCAAATTGGTGAACAAATTTTAGTATGAAGTGAGGTAGCAGCAATCGATAAATAATTTTATTTATTCGATAAATAATTATATTTATTTATTTTATTTATTCAAAGTTTCGATCCTGGTCCGGGTTCTTTTACGGAAATTTATCATATCCCCAGAAACCCTGTAAATCGACAATGGTGCTTAACGCAAACAACTGGCAGGTAAATGTTTTTTTTAGGAAAGATGTGCTTGGAATTGTTTAAGTTAATTTTTTGGAGTTTTCATGAGAAATTTTGAAATCCTTACGGCGAATTTTTACAGTTTAACGTAACTGTATTTTTTGGTTGAAAACGCTTGTGTTTACCTTGGCACATTAGGTACATTCGCATTGAATTATACATCATGCTTAAGATGTTTTTTTCCATTGGTAATTAAACGAATTAATTAATCAATATCAACACATTCACAGACTCCATTTTTAAACAATTCAAAAATCAATCAAAATTCAGTTAATACATAATTAAGTTATCTTGCTGCAATAAAAACACAAGAGAGCTAAAAAATCATGTAAACATGATGAGATCTCCGCGGTGAACCTAACCTACGCATTAAATTGTACATCATATTCAAAATATTTCTTCACCATTAGAAAATGAATAAATCGTTTAATTGAAATTAAGAAATTCACTGGCATTCGCATTTTAAAAAAATGAGTAAGGTCATCGAAATTCAGTTATTACAATGAGCAGATATCTCGCTACGGTGAAAATAAAAGGAAGCGAAAGAAGCATGCAAAGATGATGAGATCTCCGTGAGCATTCCAGCGACGATGGGACACGCCCCGTGACGTCATCAGGCTCCGATCTCGATATTCCTGTTGAAGTCGGTGTGGATAGGGCTCGGCTGCACATTCTGGGCTGGAGCATCGCCCGGTGCATCGACCGGGGGCCACGGTGAATTAAGCTGCAACGGATTTATCGTGCGCCGAACACTCCCTGTTGTCCTCCTGCACCTCCTTGTCTCCTCTCCTTCCTGATCTTTCTCTGTCGTATTCCGCAGCTATCGAGTGTATCGTGTGTTCCCGCTCTCTCCACTTCCTTCCACTTCGTGGGCTCCTCTCCTCAGAGAAAAGACCGGCGGAGCCGCAGACTTATCGCGAACCTCGTAAAGATGTCATTGATCATACGAGAGATGAAGCGAGACCGTGTATAAGCGCAGAGCTGAGAGGAGGCCGTTTCAATGCCCTCGTACATTGGGACACTCCCGAGGAAAGTATTATACGGAGTGTGAATACATCAAGTTGCATTTTTTTTACAGATATATAAGGCATTCTACTATTTTTCAAACAACAAAAGACACGAGCGACTTCAATCTTAATCTAAATTATTCATGTCATTGATCATATCAAGCAGAGCGACTGTGAATTTTTTCAGAATTTTTTTGCAAGGTGTGTTCGATTAAAAAACAATTTTTAATAGGAGAAAGTGGTACAAAATCTCCCTTCAAGCAGAAAAATCGTATTGACCAAAATGACAAGGTGCCTATTTTTTTTTAATGGAAGGAATAATTTTTTTTGAACGATAAAAGTTATTTTTTATTTTTTAAAAGATGTCATAATTTTGGAAACGGAAGGAATAATTTTTCATCGTGGGTTTACGATGTTGTTGCATTTTGGAGGTTTAATACATTGAAAAAATAATCTCGAAAAAAATCGAAACATTTTTATTGTAAGCTGTGCTGGATGTCACAAATTGTGACTTGGTCATTGTTTTCTGAATGATTTTTCCACATGACATTAGATATTGTGTTTTATTTTTCAAGTGATTATTATATAAATCAAAACCATTTTGCGATAGAATTCTAAAAAAAAATTTACAGATGCTCCGTTCGTTGTAATCAATGACATTGAAGAGTTAGGATAAAACTGGAGTTGATCGCGTTTTATGCTGTGTGAAATATCGTGAAATGCCCCGTATATGAATATACGTATATATACATTCAGGTGGCAAATATGGAGAGTGAAAGGCAAAGCCCTGGTAGCGAATAGCAATTAATAGTACGGAACAATGAGGCGAGAATGTGAAATAAAAAAAAACTGAAATGAATAGTCCTCGTGACTAATGGCTCAATAAAGGGATATAAAAGAGACTCGAGCGTCGGGAGCATGAAAGCGAAGTACTGTGGTAGAGTGAAGCGCGCTGATGAGAGGCATCATCTTGGAAAACTCGGTCGTACGTGTCATTGATCGAGCGAGTAGGAAGAGAGCATCGCGATGAAGAAGCATAAGAACCAAAGAAAGTATGGAAAAATAAAACGCGGAAGAAGACAAGATGCAGAGTACATTTCCTTGCTCGAGTTCTCTTCACCCACGCTGGGCAGCAGCAGTTGGCACCTCGCTACAAAAAAATGAATACGTGAAGCCGGGAGGGCGTATTCTACTACAAAGTCATCATCCCCTTTGTGAAGTTTGCCAGTGGCACGGAGTAACACAGATTTCTGAATCACTATTTCATTTTTCAAAATAATAATAATAAATATCATTGCGTTAACGTTGCATTTGAAGAATGCTGTTAAGATGGAAAATCATTGATTGTTAATACATAACCTCAATTAATTTATAACATTAATTTGATATGATAACATTTTCTTCTAATAAACTTGGTTGGTTAACGCATAACTCGGTTGGTCAACAGATAACTTCGTTGGTCGATAAACAACTTAATTGGTCAAGGAATAACTTTTTTAGTCAACGAATAATCACTCGATCGGTCAAGGAATAACTTGTTTCGTCAACGAATCACATGATTGGTCAGCGAATAACTTTGCTGGCCAACAAAAAATTTGGTTGGTCAACGAATAACTGGGTTCGTCAAGAAATGACTTTGTTGGTTAACGGATAACTTAGTTGGTCAACGAATAACTTTATTGGTCAGTAAATAACTTAGTTGGTCAAGGAATAACTTTATTGGTCAACGGATAACGTTATTGGTCAACGAATAACTTTATTGGTCAAAAGATAAGTAAGTTGGTCAAAAAATAACTTGATTGGTTAACAAATAACTCGGTTAGTCAATGAATAACTAAGTTGGTCAACAAATAACTTTGACTTGTCTTGCATGTAATGGTTAAACTTGTCATTGATCGAGCGAGTAGGAGGAGAGCACCGCGATGAAGAAGCACAAGAATCAAAGAAAGTGGCAAAATAAAACACAGAAGAGGACAAGATGCAGAGTACATTTCCTTGCTCGAGATCTCTTCACCCACGCTCAGCATCAGCAGCAGCCGGCACGTCACTATGAAAATATGAATAAGCGAGGCCGAGAGGGCGTACTCTACCACAAAGTCATCCCCTTTGTAGAGTCCGCGAGGACAGTCTTTCTGCTAGCTACTATCCACTGTATACTGTGTGGATACCTACGAAGAATATGAGTGCCAAGGCAGAGAGGGACCCAACCCTTTGCGAATAAAGAGAGCTGCTCTGGCGTAGAGATCAAAGCTTGGCGCGTGAAGGAAGGAGCTCTTCAGCGCCTATTTCGCTACACGTACAAACTCCAGTGGCTCGGTACTTTGGTTAGGCTTCAGGTACCTACTAGACGAGTGCTGAATACAGTGCAGATGGAGTAAAGGTGAGTCGCGTGACTTGCTTACGAAATACATAATTAAACTTTGATGAGAATGATAAAGAAATGGGAATCAACAAAAAAAACTTTCAGTTTATGTATTACATCTGGACGGAAAATGGGAATTGGTCAAATGGGCTCTAGCTGGTTAAATTTTTTGGTCAAGTTGGCCAGTTAATGAGTTGGTTGTGCAATCAAATTGGTTTGCCAATGCGACACATCCATTGGGTGAATCACCAACTATTTTGTCAGGGAACCAAAAAATTGGTTAACCTAACCAATTTAGTCGCTTGGAGCGTATTTAGCTATGTCAGCTGACTAGAGCAACGAATTACTTCTGTCAGTGTGTGTATCGGAAAATAAGAACCATCTTGTACAATAATACAAGATTAACAATGTAATATAGAAATCCAAAAAATTTTACAGAAACGAAAATAGACACTTTAACGGAATCACTTTTTAGTGATTTTGCGGTCCGGAATTCAAGCTTAATCATTTTTTAAGCACAGAAATGCATACTTCAATGCCATTTTAGGTGGTAAAAAAAAATCAATATTACTGGTGTTGGTCAAGAAAATATACTTAAGTACTACAACTCTTTGACCTTGTAGTTTTATAGCTATTTTAACAAATATATCAAGCACGTTGATCCCACGCTCTGCAAAACAGCACAATTCAATTAGCTTAACTTTCCCAATAAGGATTCAGTGGACATTTGCATTAAAACATTTTTCATTCCACGAATGTTGTACGTCGACAAAATTAACTTGCAGAAGTATGAAGGCGATTACCACGTCGAAATAAATTAATGATATCTCATTGTTGCACGATAATAAACAGTAGCTTTCGAGTCTCTCAGGTGCAGTATCTTTATATATAGTTATTTTCAACTCTTGTGCCTTCCATCATGATACTTTACGCCCTTTCTCCGAGCGATCGCAACATGTGGTACAGTATTCGTGTACATGCGGAGGTGCCAGGCCAGAAGCAACGTATTATACGATGGCTCGCGAGCTCGCACCAGTCCGCCGACGTATTCGGCAAAGATTCATTTATCAAATGCTTCAGCGAGTGCAGAACCTGCGGCGCGAGCATATCTCGCGGGAGTTCCAGGCTTTCCAGCCTTCGTTACGAGCTTGTAAGTGTAACGCGTACCTCAGACTCTCGCCAACAGCACTGACTACTAATTATTAGTTCATTAACGGTAAAAACCGATTGGTTTATTGATTTTAACGAGTTTCGGCGTCGCCTGACACACCCGGAAGAATTGCCGGATCTTAATTGCACGTGTCGAGACTCGAGTAACTCTCAGCGTGTTTTTAACGCTGCAACTTGGAGTCAGTAATATCATTCTTTAAAAAATTGACTAGACAATTACCACAGCGGGCTGGTCATTTTTGATTTACAACCTGTACCATTAATTTCTTGTACATCTGTAATAGATATTTTGATTTACAATACTGAAGAAAAGATTTGAAAAATTAGGCGTTTCATTATCATACCGATTTTTCATTCTATTTTTGTTGTTTTCGCATGAAATTTGTAAATTCATTATTTATCATCCGGGTAATGAAATATTCCGTGGAAATTCCTGATTTTAGAATACCGCTAATGAATATCACGGAACGAACTCTGATTTTTCGATTACAAACATATTAACATTAAGAAGCGTTTTCGAATGGTAGAAGAGGTTTTTCGAGGACATTGTACTCCATAAGCGACCCGTTTTTCTAGTAAGAGAAGTTGAAAATTCTGTGATGATGACATTGTTATTTTTATACGAAGATCCAAGATCAATTTTTGAATCGTCCAATGTTAACCAACATTACGAAGCTGATTTTCGTTCAACAATTTTGTTCATGTAGTAACTGAATTATTACAGACGTGTTGTAATTTTCTTTTATATTTTAGAACCTTATCATCACGTATATAGATTTCTTCAATAAATTTCAATTTCACAGTTTTGCAAATTTCATATCACTCGTCACAGAAAATTCACAATATTTTTCAACAGTGATTATAATAAGCAATTAAAAACGATTTATATCGCAATCAACCAACTCAAACCGGAATTCACCTGTGTCTACCATCGTCATAGACATCCAGCTTTCTCTCTCTCTCCGATTTTTTATTTGGAGGATATTATGGGAAACACAACATACATCATAATATATCAGACATCGGTATAGTCGATAGTGGAAAGAGTTGGCTGCGCCCAACGGTATGTATCGATGTATGGGTGCTGTATATTACATGCCTATGTACCGACTATACGTCCAAGCAATAGAATATACAGCACGTAGTAAAGAGTATTCATAAGTAGCAATACATTACGAGACGTGGATGAGGGAGAAAGAGAGAGAGAGAGACGGAGAAATTACAATATTCATTCGCGACGATCGGGTACCGCCTCGAACCACCAGCACACGCTGCTTTGCTCCTTAGCTTCGATTGCGTCGATAAATCAAATCTCGGAGAGACGCTGGAAATCTATCGTGAATATGAGAATTTTTCTCGAGCCCATCTCTCTAATGCTGGGCTATTGCTTCTGCCGATGGTGCCAGGGCTGTATTAAGTGTATTCCAGATGAGGAAGCGACGAACCTCTATTCCACGGGTAATCGAATGGCGTATTATGTCTGCCTTTCGTATTCGCCAGTATGTACGCCAGCTGCGCGGCTCAAGTGGCGCACCCCTGGCGGGAAAATCACGCCCAAGGCATATTACTCACTTGTATACAACGGACCGCGATTTTTAATAGTTACGAAAAATTCATCTTCCTAATAATACCCTTTTTCGTCCGATAAAAAAATAAATAAATTACTATACTCTGAAAAATATTCCATTATTTCTATGAAAAGTAACTGGACTGGGAGAAAATTACGGTATTAGAAAGTATACACTGGCAAGTTACAACTTGTTACTACAGGTATTCAATTTTTGTTCAAACAAACAATTTTTTCATACCTGCCACAACTTTTGAATAGTTACTATAATTACTGCATAGTTGCGATAAACGACAAAAAGTTATTACAACTATTTTGTTTGTTACTGTAACTGTAGAAATAGTTGAAATGACTGAAGATTGGTTTTGTCACTTTATAGTTAACTGTACTATTACGATTTTTTTAGTGTATAGGTTAGATTTATTCTCTGTGGCCATTCATACCATCCATACTACCATCAATGGTCATTCAAAAAAAAAAGTATTAATTCATCATTACTTCAATTCATTCAAATTACTAAATACAATTGATCTACGTAAATCACAGCAAGCTTTACATTGAATGGACAAATTCGTCGTTAAAATTTTTGTAATACTGTATTGTTTGATAAATTATGTTCGAAGGCTTCCATTTTATCCATTCGTAGCCGCACAAATGGATTATTATAATTTTTTTTCAAAATAATAATAATAAATATCATCACGTCAACGCTGCATTTCAAAAATGCTGTTGACACGACAAAGCGATTGATTGGTAGTGCATAACCTTATTCGATTTATGACATTGTTTGATAACCTCTCTCATTTCCAAGCGCATATATTGATCATAATATCCAAGGACGTATAACCAAATAGAGATCTCTCACGAAAGCCTAAGAAATGGTGCTCACGATGATTTAGCGTTTTCGATCATGCGATTCGATATCGACAAGTTGACGTGCCGCTGTCTGCAGATTGAATGCGCAAAATTCATGCTAATTCGTTAACTGATCGTATTCAACAATAATTAATCGATGTGGAATGCGAGGAGAGTGTGCGATTCGATGTGAAAGTGATAGAGAGTTGCACAGTAGGGACGCAAATTTCAATATCTCTTCGATAGCAATTTTTTTTTGTTTGCATTATGATGAATGATTGATGTGCGGTGTAGAACAGTGTAACACAAATTCATAGGTGTTGGCTGATCGTGAGAAATATTAAACAGCGTTTAGATATCGTGGCAACGAGCAACAGATCGAAAGACGTGTGGGATGTTCGTTACCAGACAAGAAGAAAAAAAAATGGCAGTGTAAATACGTATGTAGGAAACACGCGGAAGGCTCTAATTATATGGGCTGCGCCCGGAGCGTTCACTGGTTGGTGTGCAGTGCGCTACCGACCACGGAAGCCAACGAAGAACGAGCAAACGAGCGAGTCTTCGCCTCTTCCTCGCGTTACAACTCTATTAACACGTCCTTCGATCTAATTACGTGCGGTCAGCACAGATATAATCGTTGTTCTCTGTGCAACCAGTGCCTCTCGTTTACGCGCACTACCGACCACGTATATTTGTACTCGAGAATAGAATGAAGTCATCGGGTGATATAATTTGTCGAAATCGTGCGTAACGAATCTCGGGAATGGTACAAAAGAGTTTGAGATGAGAAAGATGAATTGAAAGGCGTCTCAAGCCACTTGAAATTTTTTGATAATATCATTTTGAGACGATCGGTGTATTACTAATTGCAAGAAATCAGGTCTGGAACACCTGCTCTTATAAAGTGATGAGAGGAGGATATTATTCGACCTAATTAAACTTCTTTGGAGCGCGGCATCATGTGCAGACGCACTCTCATAGTAATAATATTTAATGGTCCGAAATTATTTTTTGTTTCTCACGCGATTCGCGTCGAGGAGCATCAAAATCCATACGAAAAATAATGATCAGTTATTAAAGCTGCGAGACGCTGGAAGCGCTGAAGATACGTAACTCAAGAATTCGGAGATGTTTATAACTCTCTACGGATGATGGACGAGACGGTCGGGTAATTGGTGCGATTGAATCATTACCGGTCTTGATAATCGTTGACATACACATGATAGAGTCATTACGCTCTTCGTTAATTGTTGGAAGCTACAAAAACCTTCCAATCACGGTGGTAGGGTTTGATCTATTGGGCACAAGTATCGTTTCTTATCATAGTGGAACCGTTAAAATCGAACAGGTGACTCAACCATATTTAATTGGTTACAGAATTCGTGCATGACGAATTTGATTCGGTTGTCAACGTGGCCAATTATTGGGCTGTACGTCATTTCTTTAAATTACGACTGGGTCCGTACTTAACTTGGCCTGTGCAACTATTGACAAAAAAACTCGACACGACAAAACTCGACCCGACGCAGCAAAACTCGCTCCGACAAAAACTTAGTCTGATAAAACTGAACATAGCAGAACTGGACTTGCTACAACTCGACTTCGTACAACTCGACACAGTGGAACTCGACTTGGTGCAACTCGGCAGAGCAGAACCCGACTTGATACAATTTGATACAGCAGTCAATGTCATGCCGAGTTGTCACTGTGTCGATTTTTTTTGTGGACAGTTTCACGGCCCAAATTGAGTACAGATCGAAATGTAATCTATACAAACGAGGTCCTGTCAATTATCGAATTGTCAAGGACTTATAATCTTCCCCGTGAATGTTCTCACAGTCGTCGTTACACCAACAAGGAGTTCCTCATCGAGTCATGAACACAAGAGGAAGATCCTCTGTACGATTCTCCTTATCCACGGGTATCGAAGTTAGGAGTTCCGGGTTCTCGTCGTCGTTGTCGTCGAGGATTCATTCAAATTTACCGTAACCTCGCGCCCGTAGCGCTGCAGGAAGTTACGCGTGACTTCCATACTGTACCAAGCCAAAGACAAACCACATATACGTGCATCTTAGAACACGAGTGCATTCGACTTTACAGGCAAAACCTGTTTGATATACGAGAAGGTAATGACCAGAATAAAAAAATAAATAAATACAATTTATAAGAATTGAAGAAGCGAATAAAGAGAAATGGAGAAATGCAGAAAAGGAAGTGTCCGAGCGATGCCCGATACCTAAAGAGAGATTGGAAGATTTCGCATCGATGCCGATTTTTTCTTCACAGCACTGACTTGAACATGGCGTAGGAACTAATGCCAGGATATAGATATACAACATCAGCCGGAACAACAACAACGGTAAGCCACTCCACAGCAAAGACTCTATATTATTCTACAGGAGATACATAAGTACATATATCGGATAGAGAGAAGAGTACTGCCGATCAGCGAGACGATCGCGCGCGGCAAGTTTGCGCCGAAGGCTTTTTCAG
Source organism: Tromatobia lineatoria (assembly GCA_949699805.1). NCBI lineage: Eukaryota > Metazoa > Arthropoda > Insecta > Hymenoptera > Ichneumonidae > Tromatobia > Tromatobia lineatoria. Next base: position 12,358,675 of record OX453050.1, read on the forward strand.
CGTCGGTGTCCTTTCAGAGGATCCCGTTAAGGCGACTCCTTCGGCTTCACGTGGATCTTGTGTTCTGCTGGTCAAAGGGAGAAAGAGACGGAGAAAGAATGAGAAAGAGCAAGTGATCGGTGAAGGAGCAACGGCGATAACTGAACGGACAATGAGCTTGTGCCGCGCGCAAAGTGGAAATGACATTTGAGCCGACTCACCGACGCCGCTTCTACTTTCTGCTTCTGCGGGCTGCTGTTACTGTTGCGAGGAGCGTGCGTGGATAACCGACAAGAACGAAGAAGAAGCATCGGCTCGTTATCGCTACCTTACGACTACGCGCGACTTTGAGTAGGTATCTCCTCTTCGGGGCTTCTTGACTATGTTGCTGCGCTTCATTCGCTGTTGCTTTGGCTTTGGAGGAACCCGAGTAAGAGACTCGTGAACTCTCGTGACCGGTCGAGAGCTCCACGCCGATATCCTTGATCCCCACGTGTATTAACCGTGCCACGCGGCAGCACCTGCGATGCCTCCAGACACCGGTTACAATTACAAGCGGTATTGGATATGGAACGGTCAAGTGAACGGCGCAACCGACCGAGAAAATGTGCAGCGAATGAATTTTATACCGCGGGGGAATCTTTCGATGAAATTGTCGGTTTTTTCAAGGTCACGGGGCCAAGACACTCATTTGATTTATGAATTTTAGGTGAAATCCATTGGCGTAAGTGCAGGAAACAAACCTTTTTGGACTTTTCATTTGACACGTTGAAATTTTGCTGATTGAAGGACGACGTAATGCAATATATGAAAGAAGTTATGATTTTTTATCGTCCAAAGGATACTTTGAGTATTTTGTACGAATGCTAAGAAGATGAATAAATTTTGTGGTCGTCTGATATTCTGCATTGGAAGACGATTTTTGTAGTTTTTCTTCGTCAGACATAAGCAAAGTAGTAATTTTGTCCATTTAGTTCGAAGCGTTACCATCTGACATATATTGTTACATGTGTTGAAAATGGGATTGTGCGCATAGTTTGTTGAAAGGTTTTTATCTGGTTATTGGAATGAACAGCAAGTATGGTTAAGTAACATCGAATTACTGATTCATGGATACACTTAATTATGGCACAATTAAGCTTATGCCTTCATTGAATATTGAAGTTGAATTGGATCTCAAAGTAAAAGCCACTTGATTTTAAGCCACGAAGGGTTTAATCAATATGCGTTGCAGGAGTTGAAGTCTTTTTAACGAAACGAGCATGAAGAGAAGACAAAACAGAGGTATACATTGTGCCCAAGGTAGATCCAAGGTAAATGAGAAGAGCGAGTGAGCGTCGAGTAGAAGAGAGGATCGTTCATCGAGAAATGGAGAACACGTACACGGATCAAAGTGAGACACACCGGCGCTGGTTGGATCGACTCTGGCGGCATGGCAGGTAATTAGAAGTCTGCCCGCCAGTAGCTGAGAAATGAAAAGGGCTCTCATCGACCTTTAATGTTGGAAGAGTGCATGCGCTCTAAACACTTCATCCCTCAGGTTTTCTTAGCTAGTATGTTCGATACACGCTTAAAGCGAATTTTCAAAGCTTTTTGTGGATTATGTTGCGTTGCATTGAATGCATTATATAGTTTCAGTCAGAATCATTTGTAACCTACATAAACACAGTGTTAGACGCAGTCAATGTGCTTAGAGATACAGCGATCAATTATTCTTTGAGCACCGGACAATTTCGTTGTTACCACGCATACGAATTTTCGAATTTGTTTGATACATTTTTGTTTTATGAATATTACTTCACTCTTGTATTTATCGTTTATCTCGAATTTGCAGGATACCTTCGATGTGAATGCAAGTGGATATCAAGCACTTTAAACAAAAGATTCCCATCCCGTGCTGAAGTATCCGGGGAATCCCGATTTCCAATCGAGTCCCGATCAGATCCCGATCCGGTTTCCTTGAAGAGTCTGCAAGACGGCGATCGCCACGGGAACCTTGCTCATTTTTTATTCGGCTTATTATTAATATTGTACAAAACTTCTTTTGTTAAACAACAAACATATAGAGCCACATTTTCACAATAGAATAAAATAAAAGAGGTCACAAACCTTTCTGTTTGTGTTCCAGATAATATTTCTCATTGACGATATTAATGTTTTACAAAATTGCAATCCAAGTTTATAAAGACACATTTAATAATGTCAACCTGCAGTATGATGCAGCTATGTAGTGTAACGGAAGGGTGCAAAAAAAAATAATTATTTATTATTTAATACAAATATAAATGTACCGTCGGTATAAAAAATTACATCAGTGTTAGAAACTGGGCCGTTCACCTTATTCACTCAGTATAATGTCGGCATTTGGTCTCTGATAAGAGAATAGAGCCAAATGCAGTATTCCTTCCTGCATATGCGTCAGGGAGGATGACTTGCCACGCTTCTGATTTGATTCACGGTCATAGTTGATTTTTTTTTGAGCATATAAAATCCGATCGTGTTCTAAATTTCTTTATCCCTCAGTTATGTGATAGTCTATAATTTTAAAACGTATAATTCCAACTAATCGATTCCAAACATTCCTTTCATATGTCAGAATATGTTTACTTGATGTAGAAACTCCAGAATAGGAATGGACGTGTGGCATGATCTCAGCTACAGTTGATTTTTTTTTCGATAATATAAAATCTGATCGTGTTCTAAATTTCTTTATCCCTCAGTCGTTTAAGAGTCTATCATTTTATAAAATATAATAGTAACAAAACGATTTCAAACATTCTTTTCATATGTCAGAAGACATTTACTTGACGTGAAAATCCCAGGATTGAACACTTCACTGGTTTACTAAGAATCATGGATTTCGAAATCCACGTTTAATTATTATGTGGAAACTCCGGGATAAAATGGGCGTGTGGCATGATCACACCCACAGTTGATTTTATTTTTTTATCGTATACAATCTGATCGTGTTCTAAATTTCTTTATCCCTCAGTCATTCAAGAGTCTATCATTTTATAACGTATAATAGTAACTAAACGATTTCAAACATTCTTTCCATATGTCAGAAGACATTTGCTTGATGTGGAAACCCTAGAATGAAGCACTTTACCGGATTACTAAGAATCGTTTATTCCTAAATTCACGTTTAATTATCGCCGTAGGCCAGACTAGATCCTCCCAGAAATCTTAGCCCTGCTAGAAATCATTCGTCAACGAAATACGTGAATCTTCACATCCCTTTCTCTCTTTCATACATTCACGAAGATCGTGTTGATCCTAATAAATGGTTATATGCGTTCTTTCAGTCGGCTCGTGCGGTCAAAACGAGAGCCTTTCCCTTCTCCATATAAAAACGTAGGGGGAAAAAAAAATACTATAGCGGTAGTTGGAAGATTCGGAGATCGTTAAGAAGCCGCTCGCTGTCCGAACAACGCAACGTTTAGTCGTAACGTAAAAATAATATACCAGCCGCGTCTGTGCACATATGTATACATAACGTCAATAATAATCATTAATTACATTAATTACAGGACGCTAAATGGAGCGTTGCGATTTTGCGCAATTATGAGTTGCACTTTCGCGCGAATGAAACCGAGAAAAGAATAGAAAAAGAAAATCGCGCGTCGGTCTGATCGAAAGCAGCCCATCGTTATTATCGCCGCTGCGAGAGAAAGAATCAACATCCGAGATGAGAACATTAATGAGCATTTAATCGCACACTTTTAATAATCACATTTGAACAACGGGACGTTTAATGCAAGAGAAACGACTTCCATTCTCTATGGTACAAATAAAGCCGCAATTGGAGAGTCGTGATTGCGATATAACTGGTCCGGTTTCGAGCTGGTCGAACATGAATAGCCACCGTATCTCCAATGAACTTCCACCGGAACACTGTACGCCTGAATCAACCGTTGCATGGCTTAGGGTCATTGCCACGATCGACTTAGATCTCGGAATGATACGAGGAATAAACCCTCAATTAATATCCTGCGATATAAGAACAAAAATTGAGGCAATTGTTGGTTACATACTATGTATGCTCGGAGATTATAGTCTGCACTGTGCGGATGGAATATAAATACCCGTTACGTTCGAATGCACTTGTTTTTCTCGACGGGATTCAGTGAACCTTTTAATTTTTCATTCGAAATGGGAAAAAAAATCTACAAGGGCTCTCTTCTTCTTGCTTAGAGGTACAGCGAAAAAACCATTTTGAATTTTTGTCGAGATTTTATACAACACGAGTTGCCGATTTCAGACTCTTGCATCGACCCCAAAAGTGGTATATTTTACCTGGTTTCATTCAACGAAGGGTGTTCAAAGTGTTTAAATTGTAACTTGCGTTTTCACTTCGATACTTGACGATAAATTGAAAATAAAACATTTTGGCCTTTTTTCAAGTCATATATGTATGCGATTACATTGCAGAAAAGTTTGTAGTACAAATATAAATTATATAAATTAGATAATGACTGAATAAAATATTAAGGCCAGTCATGAAAATGCACATATTTTCTACATTGGCAAAATACCTATTTTTCAAAACTCATTCGTAAATTTTTTTTTTAATAAATTTTAGAAAAACTTAACCTATTATAGTGCATCTGAGTGAAAGTTTTTCGACCACAGTTTCATTTAAAAATGTTTTTAATTGTGTGCTGGCATTGGAAACCAAAATTTCTCAAAATTCACTTTTGTGACATATTTTTATGCAGAAATGTCTCGAGCAGTGGAAACTTGGCCGTTAAAGGGTTAAAAAACTGGCTCTCGTTTTTTTATGACAATTCAAAAGTTCCTGGAGATTAAAAGTTCTGTCCGATCGACTAGCTTAATTTTTATTGAAATAATGATTCAATCGATTTTATAACTGACTTTCTTTACTGTGGGTGTGTTGGGTGGGTTCATACTTAACTCTAACTCAACTGACGTGTTGTACAGACGTTCCTCCAGGACATGTGTTATTTTGGGTAAGAGCGCGAGTCACACTCGAAGGAATCATAACGAGCGTTTTCTTTGTGTGTCGATTCTCGTTCGCGGGTGCCTTCGATCGAGCAGTCGAGCCAACAACGTTGATCACGCCTGGGAGACCCCACAATTACGCCTTTGGATCTGACAAGAGACTGCTAGCTTCTAAATTGGATGATTGACAGCCGGACGCGTCGACGAGAGATCCGGAGGCCGCGCAACCCCTCTCTAACTCAATTGGAGAAATCACACCTCACAATCATTCGCGTTACGTAAATATTCCTCTATCCGACTCATCTCACTCATAATATACGTTATTTTGCTTGCTTATACATAGGAAGCTTTGTTTCCAAGAATTTTCCTTTCAGATTTTTATGTGAGAATAATCAGAAAGGTTCAAAACATTTTTGAAAAAAATCAATTGTCTCCCGGGCCAAAATATCCCAGTCTAAATATCTCATACCAAAGTATTTCGCAACTATAATATCTTGCGAATTATTGTGATTTTAATTTTTTTTTTTTCAATTTCTGTATACTACTTTAACGTCTGAAATTGTTTAGATATCTGACTGCGATTTTCACATCACTGTCGTGGTGAATTCTGATCTTATTTTATAAAAAATTAGCTAAAAAATTGTGGCAATTAGAGAACGTACAGAAATTTTTCGAAAAATTTAAAGTCATAAAATCTGAAGTAATGTTTAAATTTTTTCGTAAATCCATACATCGAAATAAATACACTTTAACCGTTTTCAAAGTCCAACGGATCGAATTTTGCAAACTTGTCACACACACACATATATCTATCCGGACATTTCTTCTAAACCACTCCTATTAATATTTTAGATCATTCTAAATAATCTAACATAAAGATCAAAGAATTTTATTTTCATGAAAACAAAGCTTCTTCTGCGAGAAAGCAAGAAGAATGACGAAGCACTTTGCAAGAGGCTATTGTGTTTTTTAATTATAATAAATCATACAAAAAAAAATAAGTTCCCAGTGAAAAGGTATAAATGGCCAAGCCTTCGATATATGGCAGAGGTGGACAAATTTTTTGCTTATCAGGGCTCTAATGACGGTCGTCAATGTCCGCTGATAAAGACGACAAGCGCACTTGTGATGAGTGTCAACGTCTAGCGTTACGAGAGAAGCCGAACGTCGAGGCTAGCTGATGTCTTCGCGTAGTTTACCAGCTGTTGAACCGGCGCGTTATAGCACATCTCGGCGAACCTTACCCTGATGCAACGTGTGTTTACGAGGCAGGGGGCACGCTGGCGCACAGCGCGGTTAAGAAGTGCTTTATCCGACACGAAACCGGGAGAGAGCAAACGCACGATGATAAATCACGTCGGCCTTGCTTTTACTGTAGTCCATCGCCTTTCGAGATTACACTTCTGCCTCAGTAGTAAGACGCATACATATACTCTGATTTTGAGGTTACTCATAGACACCCTGACCTCCCTTAAGATTCTAAGATTCTGTGAAAATTTCAATCAAGGTTGTTGCCTTGTTAAGAAAATTTGTTGGACTCGCAAGACAATTTTTTTGGACTAGCAACACGATTTGTTGGACTAGCAAAGCGATTTGTTCGAGCAGCAAGATAATTTGTTGGACTAGCAAAGCGATTTGTTCGAGCAGCAAGACAATTTGTTGGACTGGCAAAGCGATTTGTTGAAGCAGCGACACAATTTATTGGGCCAGCAAAACAATTGGTTGGACTAGCAAAACAATTTGTTGGACCAACAAAACAATTTGTTAAACTAACAGAACAATTTGTTTGATTAGCAAACAACGGATGTTGTCACGATTATATTGCAAAATTTTCTGGCGTAGCAAAATCGTTTCCTCCCTGCGAATATGCAATCCAACTGAAAAACAGATTTAGAAAACGCCAGGAATTTACATAAGTTTATGATTTATCTGAAATTTGTAGCTAACCTTAATTTGACCATCGTCAAGTAAGGCGACTGTCTTGAAAAGTAAATATAATGTTGCTTAAACTGAATCCGAATGATGTTAATTATTTATAAGACGTATATCGATGAAGATACGTCGTTTTGATTATAGAGGCGGTCCTCAGATAAAGCAGCATATATTTTTATTTCAAAGGCGATTAAAAGAACTAACTGTTTTAAAGACAAAATAATAAAAATACCGACTGACCATGTGAAAAAGCTAGGTGAAGCAGCATTACTTGCGATATAAAATTGCAATAAAACCAGTAAGACCAACGAGTAAGCTGCAGTTGGCTTAAGCAGCGTCTGAAGCGTCGCGTACAAGATGAACCCTAGCACAGCAGATGTTGTAAGCCAGTGAAGGACTGCACGACTGACTCGACACGTTTCGCGAACGCATTGAACACAATGAAAAAGAAAAAAAGAAAAAGACGTGCTTAATACTCGTTACCTTCCGCTTCCGCGTATTAACGGCGTTTCCGAGTTCCGGATGTTGAAACTGAATAGATGCTTGAACCTTTCCGAAGGGACTATATATTGATCAAAACTTTACTGCATTAATTTTTTAATAAATTAAGGGAACGAAACGTAAGCCATTGCGATTATTTCAAGTGAGCCAAAAAGTCTCATCATTTCGTCGCTGATTATAATCAATACTCTCAAAACTCATCAATAATAATAGTGAATTTTATTTCACCTATTTAGCTAAAATTTATACCATACAGAATCTCAGATTACAATAAAATAATGCATAATTGTAAAACATAATCACGTCTAAAGCGACCGTACGATCTCTATGGCCTCTTCCATTCCTAAAAAAAGCAAGTACGAACATCGGTATGCAGGAGGTGTGACGTTTGGATTCGAAGCACATCCGTCACGGGTGCACGGAGAATAAGGGACGTTACACGCTATTTACGGGCGCAGAGTGAACCCTCGTAATCCCAGAGGTTAGCATTGTACATCGTGAATTAGGAGAAACGTTTTACCTACGTGTATTCCATAACCGTGTAACAAAAGGGCGTATTTAACATCCGCGTGAATTCTCGCGCGTAATAATAATAAGAACGTGGGCTCACGTGTATCCATAGAAATCGATTAGGAATAAAAAGAATCCCTCAGGAGCTGAGATACCGTGATGAGCTATAGGGAAAATACGTGAGAGAGATCCGTGGGTCGCGTGTGAATCGTCGGGGATCCACGCCTTCGCCTTGGATACCGCCACACGTAACAACGGACAACGTATACGAGCCAAGTTGAGGAACGATCCGCACAATATTATCCCAGCGCGAGATGCACAATCGAAACGGAGCGAGCATGCTTCTTGATTTTTCCTGAAGGTATCCAGGCTCGCTGGCAGCCTCGCCGACGGCCTTCCCTGCATCCACCGCCCGCGAAGCCAAGACTCACCTCTCCATTGTCCCGAAGACGAGATCGAGACGAGGGACGCGAGAAGGTGAAATACCCAGCGCGTCTGTCTTGCGCTCTGCCACACCTCGCACTGAGATTCAACCTTATTCGATCATCCTCTCTCACTTCAAGCCCCCTTTCGGTGTGTGTGTGCGCAAAACAAATGTAAATTCGAGAACGCCACGAAGCTCGACGCCTCGATTCTTCGAGTAGCTTCGACATCCTCCTGAGAATCACAAGGGAAAAGAGAGGAATCGTTGACAGGCTATTCCTTCACGTAGGTCCCTCGACTTTCCGATCGGGACGTTGGAACGCGGACTATAGACGCCGACGGATGCTGCGCTCGACGTTTCAGACAAATTTATCAGTTTTTATAGCATCAGCTTTTATCATTTTTGGGTAACGCTAGGGATGATGTTATCGTTATGATTGGTAGAAAATTATTAGCTTGGGATAAATGGAATAAGGGCCTTGGCTGTTATGAATAATAAAACAGCGGTTGAATCGTGATACCGATATAGGCCGATTATAAAAAATGCAGTAAGGTTACAAGGAGCTAAGGTCGTTTTATCGCTTTGCGACAAAAAGTTTGGATTCCGAGGGACAACCGGAGAATTGGACAATGCGGGAAATACCAGAAGATCATTTAAATATGAATTCGTGAAGTGATGCTTTCGAATTAGCGTCCAACCGGTGAAGAAAAATAACGGGAATGGCAAAACGATATTTGTCTATACCGGCAACTTCGAAAACGTCGAGTACTTAATATTTCTGTACAAAAACCTGACTCAAGTCAATTAAATGAAAGCTCAAGTATTCCATAATATTTCTGGTAATTTCAAGTTTTATTCGTTTATCCTTATTAATTATCCAACCTCAAACTTTATCCTGATTTTAATATTCGAATTTATCGAATAATCGATTCGATGCCGAATATTCGTTGTTTTCGAACATTCGCACATCCCAAGTATATGTACAACCCGGAAATCTCAGAACCCCGAAGATAAGCCTGCAGCAATCGTTCACTGTGTTTCAAACTACACCTATCTGTTCAACTTGGTGTATACTATAATATACCTCACGTCCCAATATGCAAGTATGGGGGAATTCGCGATAGAGCCGCGTGGCACGTTAGGTTGAACCCTGGGGTTCTTCTACCGGGACATCTCGAACACGGCGTTCAACAGGGAAGACTGCGCAGTAGAGATTTCTACGATTTTCACGTGAAAGTGCGCGAAGCGTTGCATATATGAGTGAAGCCGCGGAGCGAGAGGTGCGTATACATGTATACACGTAACCCTGGCGCAAGAGAGTGCAGAGTGCGCGTTTACGATACGCGGCTGACCTGCGACCCCGTGAACGGCGAGGTCCGCGTACCGCTGGCGCTGCTGTGGAGAAGACTCTAGCTTTGCGGCTCTCGGCAATCCCCGAGGGCCAGCAAAGAGCGCATTTCGCTGTAGCGAGACGTTCGCTGAAGTCCAAGGACTCCTCCGCTTGTTGGGACGAGTCGCTGAGCTCTTGGGCATGGGGCGTGCGCTCATATACCACACTACTGAGATAGAGGTACCTTACTCGGTGTCGTTGCCGTTATCGCAATAGGCTGATCATCCGCAACTTCACAAAATGGATACACGAGAGATTCAAGAGACACGGAGATGAATCACGGAAGTTTGCGAGCCGGAAAAGCGTCAATTTTATAGGGGCCCAGAAAAAATACCTAATACAGTTGACTTTTATTTAGGTTTCAGAAAATTATTCAACTATAAGCGCATTTTGCTATAGCGAGACGTTCGCTGGAGTTGAAGAACTTCACCGCTCGTTGGGACCGCTGATTGAGCTCTTGGGCATGGGACGTGCACTCATAATATCATAATATACGACTAAGACAGAGGTTCTTTACTCGGTGTCGTTACCGTTATCGCAATCAGCTGATCATCCGGAACTTCACAAAATGGATACTCGAAAGATTCAATAGGCAAGAAGATAAATCCTGCTTCTTAATATAAAAAAAATATCTAGTACATCTCCACGTGACATATTTTCATGTTTATGAAAATCAACCAGCTATAATCAAGCCATGATATTCCTAAATATTGTAGCTATTTGATAACGGATCTAGTGTTAGTTAGTAGAGACTGAATAGTTACCTAGACTTCTGCGTGGTGACATCATTCTCAATCTTAAAAAAAACACATCAAACGATCAATGTGACTAATTCAATGGTGGAGTCATCAGACACAACACTATGTTCATTCTGATCCGACAAGTGGCGCCTGTCTCTCCAACACCTGTCAACGCCTGACCCACGTCACTTTATTTGTTTGTTATATGTTCACTCATTCTATACTTGGATCATGCTTAAATCGAAGGTATAATACTCAATGGGAGTCTTTACATAGACGGAACTTTCCAACCACTCTTTAAATCCATACACGCTACATTTTTGACTAATTTCTACCTTACCAAACAACCATTGATGTTTGACAATGACTTCTAACAAAATACATAAACATATTTAATGTACTATGTTGCGGTAAAAGAGACGATATATAAATACGAAAAGTCACATCTGCTTCTGTACAAAATATCGTTAACCGGCAAGAATCGCAAGCCGTAGAAAAGTATCTACTCAAAGATTCTTCTTCCTCGTCATCCCGATAGTTTTGTCGATCAAGACGATTCAAGGCAATCCACGACATCAGCAACAATAGCGCCAGTAAAATCACAACAGCAACGCAATCACATTAATTTATTCTGTTGACAGTTCGGTACGCGTACTAAGAAAAGAGTCGATGTATCGTTTGCAGCAACGTTGGTACTTACTTTAAGAATTCTAGAAGCGGCACTTTTCCATGGAGCAACCAGTCGCTCGAAAGACCCGCTGCTGAGTTGTATACAACACTCTGTGAGAATAGATCTTGAGCAAGGAAGCGAAGAATCGTGCGGTGGCGCGTAGTATTCGCCTTCTACCTCGCGAATATCACGAGTGCCTTCGAGATTCCTTTTAATTAGCAGCTATCCTCCTATCTCTTACTCACTTCTTTCGTTTCTCTGAGATAACGCATCCGGTGAGGACAGTCGCACATAACACAACGGCCGGTAAACCCGTGCGGAAGTCCAATAGCTTTATAGCGGTTCTACGACTTGTGGATGCTGCGGACTGGACCCATGAACCCGCAACAGATGCTATTGCAAGAGCTTTGCTCTTGTTGCCGTTGGTGCGCCAGTGGGTAGAGGTCATTATCTCGCTTTTCTCTTTCAAGCTTTCTAGAATTTCACGAAAGACTTCACGATAGATCCGAAGCAAGAGGAGCTATACACTCAGAAGCAAGGGAAAGAGACTTAAGAGCCCTCGCGCTAATCTCCGTAAGTGGCGAGTTGTGGCGGGTACCGCATCGTCCGGTCGCCAACTCTACCGCGGTGTGTCCATTGGTGCCGTTCTTTCGCTCACTCTCTTTTCTCTTATTTCGCCATCGTCGATGCTTCGTTCTCGCTCTTTATACCCCGCGATCCCACAGTCTGTCCAAACGTTTACCTTTAACGGACAGTGCGCGCGGACACCCGTGGCGAGTAGCGCGAATAAGCGGCCCGACTCGATCGAATAGTAGGTACCCTATGGCGTACAGTCCAGTGTACAGAGTTCTACGTTGATGCTATAGGAGAAACACGACGAAAGAGCGAGAGGAATAAAGGAGGAGGCGTATATATATGACTGTACGGTTAGTGTACAAGAGAGAAATAAATAAAGTAGTCGATAGAAAGAGAGAGGAACGAATAATGCGCCAAAGCCGAGGATCCTATGGCTGGCGATGTTGCGGCTACGTTGGAGACTCGGAATTCCAACTATCGGAAGCAATCGCGAAATGGCCGAGCAATAATTTAGAGGTTGTAGGTAGGCATCCTCGCCCGCCACCGCCGCCGACGCCGCCTCGGGCTCTTCTTCTTCACCGAGCTGTACTCTCGAGCCACTTGACCATCGTTGCACCGGCTAGATCGACTCTATATAGAACTTGCGTACTGCAGAAGTATAATACACTGAGACCTGCACCGGGCAATCGGCAAAACGCGGCCCCTTCGGCGACAGCGTCGATGCAGACGTACACCCGTCGTCGGTCACTTCGATGCATATACATGGGAGCTTCTCTTGGGACACAAGACGCCGACGGGCGCAAGAAGAACGGAGTTGTTGCAGCGACGGTCAGGCAGATGCGACACGATGACGCGGACTCACCACTCGTATTGTTGCCCTTACTTCGATGTGTTATACCGTTATTGGGTTCGATCAAGTGGGTTGAGGATTGAGAACGATGGAGAAAGAAAGAACCTGTGCGATATCCGGAATTTGCGGTGAATGCAAGTTGAGTTATTTTTTGCTTGAGATACTTTTGTACTTATTTTGTATGCAGGTGATGTGCAGGAGTATGCTGATTTTTTGTCGGAGGCCGATCGGGATTAGTTAGAAACTCTGTAGATTAAGAATCACGGTTCTGTAGAAAAATTTTGCTTGAAATTTAGTGTACTTTTATTGGAAGGTTTTATTCATAAACTAGTATATGAAATTTAGTATACAAGTGTAATGTAAAATTCATGTATGGTACATCATAGGCAATAATTTTATACTACATCTCGATCGACAAATAGAGATTCTAACTAGGATCCAGTTGGGTCACCAACCCAATTTTTCACGGGGAATTCTTTATCAGGCCAAGACCTATAAAATGGAGTGGGGTCAAAGTTCCAAATGCTAAATACATGAAGGTCTAGAATTCAAAATTTACCATCTCACCTACATTTTTGACGAAACGTTTTCTAGCGAACTTTGTAAAGAAAAAATGTAGATGACATATTAAATTTCGAAATTGTACACCTCCGAGTATTTACCATTCAGAACTTTGTCTCCGAGAGGCAAAGGAATCGGAGTTAAAGTTCCGAATACCAAATGCACGAACGTCTAAAATTCCCAAACTTAATATCTCACCTAAATTTTCAACGAAATGTTTTCTACCGAATTTTGTTAAAAATGTAGGTGATATATCAAATTTCAGAATTACCTTTCGGAATTTCAACCCAGCCCCCACTTTTCACCAGAGGGCTAAAAGTAAACCATCAATACACTGTAATACTGGTAGTACTTTTATTCATAACAACGTTATATCTCCATCATCTAAAAACCCCCGCGACTGCATAGTTGGTCCATAGACTCATCGCAGTAAAACAGTAATCGCATATTCCCAGGACACACCCCGTCGGACAGAGTGCTCTGTACCGAGTACATACAATATGCCCACGCCCGCCGGGAATAGATCGACGCTCTTCACTCGATCCCCGGTGTAATAGGTAATGGTAGGTCGCCGCAGTCAGGTAGGTGTAGTATGCGAACCTTCGGTATAATGTAGCGAATCGAATGAGGCGAAAGAAGAAAGACGAAGAAGAGTCAGACGTTAGGTCCCATGAAAGGAGATCCCAGAGTGCGAATATCAACGGATAACAGACATGAGAGAGAGAATAACCGCGATCAGGAGAGACAGAAATGAAAATAAAGAAATAGGAAAGAGGGTTGATGGTCGAGATTAGTTCCGATTGCTCCCGCATGCTATACACTGCCTTCTGCTCGAGTTGTAGATTACGAATGAGCGGTGGGGGTAGAGCGGAGCATCAGCGCAGCATTGAAGTGCGCTACCGAGTGCGCTTTGTGCTGATCTTCGGTCCAATAGTCGTAATACTGCAGGCATCGATCCCGAGACTGCCGGGCGCGGGCTTTGCTGACTCGCGCGCGAGCCGGTCTAGCTTCTGGCCGTTAATGAGTCATGTTTAATTGGCGTGGGAAGCCCGCGGGTATAAGTCCAGCGAGAGGTAACGGAATCCCGGGCCGTACCTGCAGTGATGGGCACTGCGCATGGTTTCTATCCTACACGTATGTAGCTGGCTTCACTGAGATGTATGTGTATTGCACACAGCGCGGATGCTGTATGCACAACAACGTGCTTATACACGATGGGCTGTGGTACTAGCACGCGAGAAGAAGAGACAGAACGACCAGGCAGTGGTACAATCTTGGATACGGGCTTGGGATTCTATGATGCAAAGGTGGACACGGTCAATGTCGCTATACAGAGACTGTATAGCGACTCTGTATGTGTTGGTGTACCTTTGGCTCTTCTCCTCGCTTCATTCTCCATGACTGTCGCGTTGCTCGCGCTTCTGTTGAAGTATTTGAAGATTCTACCGCAGATTTAGCGGACGAGGGGGATTTTATTCAAATTGGCGTGAGTACATCAGAGGATAAGAAGGAGGAAGAAGAGACGCCTTGGAGTATAAACCGTAGGCGATCGCGGGATCTTGAGTGTTGGACGGAGTCGTAGGAAAATGAAGGCTGCAAGGTATTCCAATGCTTCGGGGTAATTGAGTGAGTTGTTTCAGTTCCAACTTTAACAAATGCAATATATGGCCTTTCTTGCGGTGTGGGACTGCGAATGTACATCAGAGGTCCGGAGAAATTACGATTGGTCTGTATGACTGTTGGGGCAATGTTGCTGTGTACCGCAGACGCGAACGCGCGTAATATCCATAAAGAATGTGCCAAGTCGACGAGTCACACCCATCGTTGCGTATACATACGTGCGGTTGTAAGATTCTGTATAGGCACGATTGACGGCGGGTGAGGTCGCCAAGTCTTGGAACCGGTAGAGCTTCTAGTCTCGTATAAATCAGTTCTTCTCTTCCTTGGTATGCATGAGATATGTGAAGCGCTATTCCGCCCGAATCCTTATTCGTTTTCCGAACGCTGCCTGCGAAATCTACCGTGTTGGGCACTGTTATTCATGTTTTCACCTTTTGACGACACAGCGATATGCACTTAGATGGAAAATGAATGACAATAATTCTGGATATTGCGCAACTATTGACGGGTAATTTGTATTTAAGTTCTCGTGGGCGATTTCGGATTTGTTGACTTAGTTCTCAAAGTGCGAGAACAAAAAGCGTTATTTAAATTCTATCTAACGTGGATCTTGAGGAATATCGATGCAAATTGAACAATATGGTCAGTGAATTTGTGAATGGATTATTAAACGACCGTTTTGTTTATTAAAAATAAAGATGTGTCGTTAAAAGTGGACACGGTCCAGGTTTGATCTGATGAATCCTGGAATTTTATTTTGGCGAGTTCTTAATCACAGTCTTAATTTTATACACGAAACCATCCTTCCGTAGGCACTAGCATTTATGAAGAATTCAGGGTGATTATTACAAAATGTATTCATAATCGGTTTATCAATCGCATCAACGAATAATAAATCGCAATAACAGTACCTATCAAAGTTTGTTTCCTCGGGAACATGAATTGTGTTCCTCACTCTTGAACTTGAAGAGTCTGGCGATTGCGCATTTGCACCCAAGTTGCGTTTGACAAATGCCAATTTGTAGAAAAATTTATCGGAAACACTGAGTGTCTCAAAAGTTAATGTTAAAAAGATAATGTCGGCAAGCTAGCGTTCTTTGATTCTGCAATTTATTTTGAACTGGGATTTCTTGACGCATTCGCAGAAGACATCGGGGATAAACTGAAATTATCGATTCTTCGCACGATCGGGAGCGTTTTAAATCGTCACCTCGGGATGCGAAGTGTCGTGCACTAATCTACCTCCGCTCTTCCATTCCACACCAGCAATTCACTCTTTTACTGCTGCTACAGCTTGTAAGTTGCTGTTGCTGTTGACGGCGTGCTGACACGCTCCCCTTGCCGGTCTTGCCGGTCTCGCGATCTCCTTCACTCCGGCCACACTCTACGCCCATTACCAGCTAAAAATGGACCGTGCCGATTCGGGTGCCGTCACGTATTCTAGAGTCGCGCGATGGACCAAAGAGAAAAAAAAATTGAGCCGGGCATGACTAAAGTACTCACCTCCCTAGACGTTGGAGCCCCCAGAAGGCAGGGGCTGTCTGGGCGGCGGGGCGCACTGGCCCACCGCTTGCTCGAGAGCTCGCTCTCCTCCTGGAAAATAATTAAGGACCAAAAATTAATTGCCATAATAAATTAATGGAACTATCGGTAAATGAGAGAGTAATATTTCTAAAAGTAATTTTATTGCCCTGTGCAGAAATTTCTCATGACTAACAATAAGTTCACGTCGCTCTGGGCGGTACGTGTATTAATTAATTAGTCGTCGGTGCAACGAAACAAAGTCATCGGATTCTCTCAGGTCAGACCTTTCATCACCATCCATCTGATTTGGCACTCTTCGCAAATCGGGCAGGCAAATTTGGCACCACTGGGAAATGGTGCAGGCAAATTTGGCACTACTGGCAAATGGGGAAAGCAAATTTGGCATTACTGGCAAATGGAGCAGACAAATTTGGCGCCACTGGCAAATGGGACAGGCAAATTCAACACTACTGACAAATGGGGCAGGTAAATTTGGCACTACTGGCAAATTGAGCTGGCAAATTTGGCACTACTGGCAAACGGTGCATGCAAATTTGGCACTGTTGGTACAGTAACATTGCCAAAAGTGATATGATCGTCCTATGGAAGAATTTCTCATGACGAACAATAAATTCACGTCGCTCTGGGCGGTACGTTAATGAATCAATTAGTCGTCGGTGCAACGAAACCAAGTCCTCGGGTTCTCTTGGGTCGGACCCTTGAGGCTATACAGCACGGCGAGAAAATCACTGTGCAGCTGCCGTTTGGTAGCGTGATTCAGAGGCTGGAGAACTCCGACGACGCCAGTCGGTAGGAGGCTCTGGAGTGGCGACGCTGATGGTGTCATGGCGGAATAATTAAGATCGCATCTTGGCACGGTGTCAACGGAGATTGTGGCGGACTGCCCGCGAACACACCGTTGTCTCTTTACGACCAACAGTTCACGTGACAAGCCTATATATGTCTCTATACAAACATGCGCGGAGGCCCGCGGACCGAGGTATTATCCCCCAGGAAAAGGGAGACCGTATACCCCCGTACGTTCTCTTTTATTATGCTTGGAGACGGGTTCGCTAGCACGCGAGCGCGGTTATTAAAACGTTAAAACAATTATATGCCAGAGACACACGATACTTCGTGGTCCGTCTACGCGGACGTATGTAATAATTACTCTGCGGCTTCTTGCGGACTCTGCACGTGGAGGCATTATTTTTTAGCCAGATCTAGGACCACCCGCAAATACGACGGTTAATAGATTATCAGATGTGCTGTGCACATAATGTGAGTTGTTAACAAATAGTTATTGCAAAACAAAATGAGACCCCTTAACTGAATCTGGAAAATGTGAACTCATCTCAATTGTTTTAATTTTTTGTACACATTTTTGAGGGCGTACAAGAGGATGCTGATCTCCATTGAGATATGCAAATGATACCATACGTTGTGGATAAACTGTTCCCCATTCGCCACTTTATACTTTTGATACACTGCATTTTATGCCTATAACTCTCAGTGCAATATCCGGCGATCTCGTATTATGCGTACAAATATATACCCATAGTTAGTTATATTTATTTATATACGTGTATACACTATAGAATACCAAAGGATTATTACGCAGTGGTAGTTGCAGCGAGCGGCCAATGTTACGCTTACTTTCGCTAGATTTCTCCTATTTTCCGTAATGCGTCGGGATTGCATTTGAAATTGAATCGGCCACATTAGGCGCTCTATTCGGTTGAAAGGGAGTAAAAAGGATATACAGCTACGATATATATCCCATAACGTGTGTATCTACGAGGTGAGACTGAACGCGATCACGTTTCGCGTCAAAATATCTCGATGTGTGTATAGGCGCGCCGCTAATGATTTCATAAAGCTTCGATACGATTGGAGAAGGAAGTTATTACGATTCCTATTCAGTGAGCCTATAACGTAAATCCTTTTTAGCTCTCTCATCGCTTACAAATTGTCGGCACATCTATGATATTATATTGACAATGTTATACATCTTTTTTTAGAGCGTGGAAGCAGCCACAAGCGCGCCAGCATATCAATCCTGTGGCTCACGTCTTGAACCGCTTTCCCACGGACACTTACACTTTTGAGATAACTTTTTCTAAAGCACATTGCGGAAAATCAGAAGAATTCCCTTTTTAATAATTAATCATCGGAGAGACGTCTGGTCTGGTCTGGTCTGGTCCGGTCTGGTCCGGCCTGGTCCGGCCTGGTCTGGTCTGGTCTGGTCTGGTCTGGTCTGGTCTGGTCTGGTCTGGTCTGGTCTGGTCTGGTCTGGTCTGGTCTGGTCTGGTCTGGTCTGGTCCGGTCCATTCTGGCCCGGATTGGTCTGCTATGGTTTTCTATGGTCTGGTCTGGTCTCGTCCATCGGACAACGGGCCGACCAGACCAGGTGTCAACCCAAAAATAATGGAAGCGAGTTATAATGATTCGTATTCACTGAGCCTATAACATGAATCCTTCTCAGCTCTGTAATGACTTACAAATTGCCGGCGATTCTACAGCTCCGAAAGTATGTTTGCGGTGTTATAAAGTTTTTGTTTTTAAAATGTAGAAACAGTCACAGACGCGCCAGAATATTGAATTCTGTGGCTCACATCTTCACCCACTTTCCCACAACCAATTTACATTTTTCAACACGTGCAAGTATCGCAGATACCTTTTTCTGACGTACATTGCGGAAAATCGTGAGCATTCCCTATTGAATAATGAATCATCCGGGAGAGTTTCATTGGATCGTCAAATGCACCGAACGTGAGATGAACACGTGGACAAGAGTAGAAAGGCACTCATTAAATTTCGAAGTGTTCTTACATCGCGATTTCAGGATCTAAGTCATTATTTATTCAGGCACTTATGTTCTTCGCACTTCTGTTATGACAAAGTATCTAAAAATTCTTTAATGGACGTAAAGTCGACTAATGAATTATGAATCATGAAATTTCTCGCTTAAATATCTCTCGAGATGGCGCGTAAAAAATTAAATATTATTGGAGAATTCTTCGTGGATAGTATCGGGTTACCACGTGAAGATTATTCGGCTGTAGAGATAAGAATGTCATATAATATACAGGTGGTTATTACTTTTTAAGAAGAGACCCTCATCACACCGTAACTAAACCGGTATAATTAAATGACGAGTACAAGCATTAAATATGCGTTTGTATATATACTAGTAGAATGTATTCGTACTCAGTATCCGGAAGACTGAGGAAAAAAAATGCTCATAAACGCGGTTAAATCTCGAAGTTGAAGTAGTGGTTGTCGTATCCTTTCTGGCTCTTCCTTCTCAACTTATTTTCTTCTTTTCACTAGCTTTCCCACGCCACACTTGCTTGCCCAGTAGCAGGAGTCGTTAATGGATTACGACTTTTTAAAACTCGAGCATCCTAATGGATATTCTAACGCTTGCTCGCGCGCCATGCACCCGCGCGTAATCCGTATAACCAGAGAGCTCTGGCTTCGAGAGCCATAAATTATGACTCGGGACCATAAAAACATGACTATGAAAATGATTTGCGACTCGATGGAGCCGAACGCAGACTTAGGGTAAACCTACGCTCCTATTTCTGCATAGGGCCCACTGAGAAAAAATAATTCACAGTGTGAGAAATCGGGGTGAATTGGCCAATTCATTATGATTTAGCTGCTTAGAAAAATCAAGTTATTGATACATTAGCAATATGTTTCTGTGATCGTTTATGAATATTGCGTACTTATATTTTCGTTGACGCAAGCGTGTTTACCCGATTCTGCACATATATCACCAGCTAATTTCATACTTAAATGTAAATTGTTTGGCAATTTTTTTGGTGAAAAGAAAAAAATGATGTTATCGTTTGAAATTGAAAAAAACATTGTGCCCGTCTAAACGCCTTTACTTTCAATTTTAAACGACTTTTTTCGGATGTCCCCTTTTGACATCTGACAGTTTCACTATACTTAAGACTTGATCGGCGCATTATTTTCCGAGATAAATATGATCTTAAATAAAAAATAGGACATCCTACATAAATACCGTTGATAACGGATTTAAATAACAAATGATAGCCGTGGTGCTTTTATTGGATCATACTGCGCTAGAAACTATCAGTGAATTCAGAAGAATCATCGTTGATTAAACACTCTATCCCAAAAGATCCAATTGCAGATATCAACGCAATTATTTCGAGCAAAAAAAATCAATCTCAAATACCCTTAAAATACCAATACATCTTGCCAAACTGCTCCAGTCGCTTTCAGGCCTCCAACAGTATCGAAACTCAACGTTACACGCGGAATACTATTCCCTGTCCGTATCAAAAGTTGTTACACTTATTGGGTAGGATCTAGGGACGATCAGCAGAAGCATAACTCCCTCTCCACAAAACCCATGAAAGTAATATTGCACGATGAGAAAAAAAAATCAGACCATGTGGGAATACGTTTGCAAAATGTACGCGTTCAGATATTGCAGCGAAATATTTATAATATTAATTGTGCAACGAAAGTTATAATACGTACGTGACGGGTATTACCGGACCGGAGAGTGTCCGATTAGAAAGGCTAGTGCATATATGCAGTGGCCAATCCATTCGCATGTGTAGCGAGGCTGGTCTCCGCTTCACGAGAAAAGCACGTCTGGTCTTACGCGGAACCGATTATCTCTCGGGGGAGCCATAGATAATCTCGGATTTTCTCGTATACATCGAACCAATTGTTCGTACACGAGTCAATTACATAATTCTGCCTACTCAACAACCTGCTCTACACTCCAACTATTATTATACGCTATATGGTCGATACATTGAAACTGCGATACGGGCGCATTATTGCCGCTATGTTATAATTATTGATATTTTAAAAAAATTTATAAACAATCGCGCGGTGAGAGTGCTGAACGCGTGCCACTGTAATTGGTATTAATAGAGTTTTTACAGAGGATTTATATATCGCGTGTGTCATTAAGCTGGATAACACATACTTGGTCGCTGCTGTAGTCGAAAGTATTGTGTCACGTATACAGGGACGTCGTGCATATATGTGCATGACCAACTGTTAAGAGACGTCGTCCCAACGTATATTATTCAACGACGGAGAAAACAATAGCCACCATGATTTATGGGAACGCTATTATTCGACCTGTGTGCATATCTGCGTGTGTGTCGTATGTAAACGAGTGTCCGCCGCTTAACAGTAATCGTGAGCGTAGCGCCAGCTACCGTGCTCAACTGTCACAGACAATATGTACGTCTTCCCTGCGTTCTTATACTTAAAGAGGACCGAAATACCTAGAAAATAGTCGTAAAAAAATTTTGAGCTATATTAAAAAATGATCATGAAAAAAAATCACAGCTTTGTCATAAAGTCTTAAATCAGAAATTACTATATTTCCTTCAGAATGCACTCTTCGACGGATATGATAATAGATCGAACACAGATTTCTACTTTGCTATTTTCCAAATTAAAATCATTGAAAATTCACCATGTCATTCCGATAATTCACCTGCAATAATTCAGCCATTACGAAAATTTGAAGATTTCATTTAGATGAAATAGGATTCATTTCATAATAGATCCAAAATTCGATTGAAATAAACCGATGAATTCTTCCAGGTGCATCAGGTGCTTGATGATTCCATGTCATCATCGTCATTTCAGTTTCCTGTATTCCCATATGTGATGCCCGTTATTTTCTCAAATGTCACCAAAACGGTAACAAGATCGCACTGGAATCGATTGATCGGATGAATTTTACGACTTCACGAATTCGTTATTTGGATCGACTCCTCATTCAATGATGCTGATGCGGATTGTGAAACGGCGAAGCGAAGCCCAGGATTCCACGGAGTGTACGCAGAGTCCGGAGTAATTACATTCGTTAAAATAACTCGAGCCAATGCCGAGCGACCTCGCAGCTTCGATATCGCTGGCGATTAATTTTTTTCTCCCTACCTCTAACCACAACGATAGTTTTTATCTGTATCTCGTTGCGATGGGCAGCACGCGGAATCACCGGTTAACTATTACAGCCCGAAGACTCGGTCGCGTTTCGGTTATTTCACATCTCTCTGCAGGTAGAGAAGAATCGTTCAATTAGCGATGGCGCGCCGATCCTTGATGGAACTATCGCGCGAGCTTCTGGACCGGTCGATAAATTCGTCAAAAACTCGTCGATGGTCCATAACTCTCGGGAGTCTCGGTGCAATTAGAGAGAAGACTCGCTGAGATCCGAAACTGTCGTCTTGAGTTCGACGTCTCATTCTCATCTGCGATATTTTATATGTGCATTTATATATCTGTATACAGCAGTAGCTTTGGCAGCAATTCAAACACAGGAAATTATACGGTCACGTACAACGAAATAATTGAGCAGTATTTCAAAACCTTCGAATTGAAGGAGAAATATTTTTTTATCCATCGTAACGGAAGCTCTAAAAAGTGTATCGCGGTCATCAAACGGTATAAGCGTCATCGTGAATTGTGTTGTTTTTGTTTTTTCGTCAATTTATACAGACCATGTGCAGTGCTTTTCTAGCAAATAAGCATATGATGCACGCGTTTGGTAGCGTTAAGCGAAATTAACCGGTGAAAGTCCAACCGTAAGCTCTTCTCCCCTGGAGCGATCAGCACGAGTCCTGCAACATAGTTTGTGTGTACACATGCTTGGGTCTGGTCTGGTCTGGTCTGGTCTCGTCTGGTCTCGTCTGGTCTCGTCTGGTCTCGTCTGGTCTCGTCTGGTCTCGTCTGGTCTGGTCTGGTCTGGTCTGGTCTGGTCTGGTCTGGTCTGGTCTGGTCTGGTCTGGTCTCGTCTGGTCTCGTCTGGTCTGGTCTCGTCTGGTCTCGTCTGGTCTCGTCTGGTCTGGTCTGGTCTCGTCTGGTCTCGTCTGGTCTTCTCTGGTCTCGTCTGGTCTTCTCTGGTCTTCTCTGGTCTCGTTTTAAACACAAAAAATTATACGGTCGCGCACGACGAAATGATTGAGCAGTGTTTTAACAACCCGAATTGAAGAAAAAAAATATATTTCTCGATCGTGACGGAAGCTCGAGCAAGTGTATCGTGGTCATCAGACGGTATAAACCAGCATCATCGTGAATTGTATTATTTTAATCCTGACGATTTATGCAGACCATATACAGCGCTTTTCTCGCAAGTGAACATATGATGCACGGGTTTGGTAGCATCAAGCGAGATCCACCGGTGAAAGTCCCACCGTAGGCTCTTCTCCCTTGGCGCGATCAGCACGAGTCCTAGAAGCGAGCGCACGTTTGAATACGAAAGTGAGGGAGAGTATAACGTAGTATGTATAAGGAATGGCGCCGGAACGCCAGTTACCAACGTATGAATTATAATTTATAACTCGACTGCTGTGTATGTATACGCGCTTCGGTATACGCCACAAGAGCAATCGGGTAAATCATGCAACAAGCTCGTGGCACGTGTTCTTGGTTACATATTAGATTATACGTGTGCTTCTCTAAGATCTTGGATTTTGCTGTTAACGTCTGCGTTCGAGGGCAGAGCTGTCGCTGCACACAGAAGATTGCTTTCTCGCATTTAGTGATACTGTTTGAACAACTTATTATTTACCAAACATACTGCGAGCCCATATCTGTCGAAAGTACACGCTATCCTTTTGAAAACACCCCCTACTGTGTTCGATTTTTCAAATCGGTTTTACATTATTCTTGCAACGCTATTCAGTCCTAAACAAAACCTATTAATATCTTTCAAACGTCATGACTGTGACTACTCAACGCTAAGCCTAAATACCTAAACCTGAAAGCGTAACGTCTCGAGAGATTTTATGCTTCTGTAATGGTTTACTAAAAAGCATTTCCGAAAGTGCGACTCTTGAGAGGTTATAAGGGGATAATACGGATTTTTAAAGAATTTCTTAATATCCCTTAGATCCTATAAAATATCGACTTGGTTTTTATTTTTTTTCTTATGGTTTTT
Organism: Tromatobia lineatoria; assembly: GCA_949699805.1. Taxonomy (NCBI): domain Eukaryota; kingdom Metazoa; phylum Arthropoda; class Insecta; order Hymenoptera; family Ichneumonidae; genus Tromatobia; species Tromatobia lineatoria. Next base: position 12,382,868 of record OX453050.1, read on the forward strand.
TATTTATTGATTTATTTTTATTTTCATTTTTATTTTATTTTTCTTTATTTCTTTATTACATTGCACGGGACAGTCCCTTAGAAACCATCATGATTAATGGTAAAAAACAGAAATACATCCTTTTGACAATGAGATTCATGTAGGTTCTCTAAGTGGTACTTAATACGACAGCATCAGCTTTGAGCATTATTTACAGACGAATTCTATAATTCATTGGATTTTGAAACAGCAGGAAAAGCTTTTTATTAGCCTAACGATCGGAAAAGCTTATTGTTAGTGGTATGAACGAGTAGCGCGTGAACGGAGCATGTAATAACGGCGCATCTTGGAAGTAATAATTAATCAGACTCATGCGATAAATATTAATTATACATAACATATATAAAGTACTAAAATGAAAATGAAGGATGTGAAAGTAATTTTCCGCATCTGGACAATATATGGAACCATGTAATCGCACGTGTCTACCATGTTACGGGCATTCATATTTCACGTCTCGGTCCCGTCGACGCAAATTGTTTACGAGATTCTCGCGAGTGAATTACCCTTTTAAACGTATCCGCAGATATTCCCGGGATTTATCGTTGAAGTAAATGCAACTCGGTGCTCAAGGTACCCGCGTTTACGAGTGTAGTTGTACGAAAGAAATACAGGAGTACAGTACGTGGAAAAGGGACGTTAGATGTGGATATGAGTCCAGGTGAAAATAGTACCTATCAGTGGATGAAAGGGTCAGAGGAAACTGCTCGAAGATTGCGGTAAAATGCTTCGCTGTTGTTTATAGTATGTTATAGGCAGCAACCGTGTATTATTAACATTATTGTTTTAAGGTATGCAATTTTATTTCCGGTCGACTGTTTAATGATGGGATTTTGCAAAACATATCTCGGTTCTAGCAAGAAAATTTGTTGGTCCAGCAAGACAATTCATTGGACCAGCAAAACAATTTGTGGGACCAGCAAAACAATTTGTGGGACCAGCAAAACAATTTGTGGGACCAGCAAAACAATTCGTGGGACCAGCAAAAAAAATCGTTGGCCTGGCAATAAAATTCGTTAGGCTAGGATAACACAATATTGTCACTATTTCAGCACAAGATTTGCTGACGTAGCGAAAACGTTTCCTCCATGCTTGTGAAAGCATGTTATCCTTTAATTTGGAGGTCGCCCAGGCCGTTAAAAAAATGATAATACAGCCACATTATTATATTCATATTTACCAAGCTTACGAGACTAGCGGTGAGTTTGACTATCTTTTGCATCGCGCATGTGCGCGCGCGAGTCGAGTCTTCCACGCTTCTGACCCAACGTCCCCTACCTCGATTTATAGCGGGGACCGCGGAACGCGTATTATACGTATGCCTGTGCGATTCTCTCTCTCTCGCGCGTATAATATACGCGGAAAATCTCGCGGCTGCGCACGAAGCGTTGGGTGAACGAGGGTTCCTCGCATAGAAACTCCCAGCGAGCAAAAGGCTCCGCGTCGTTATCACGTGGCGCAGCGCGTCCTCTTCGTTGTGGAGAGGAGTTGTTGCCTTGAGGTCCTGCGACCACGAAGACGCTGCTGCGCGTAATCTAAGATCGTGTAGGCATTATATACCTGCGTACTGTATATACGAGAGAATATAAAAAAAAAAAAGATAGAGGGGAGGGCGGACAAACCGCGTGTGTCCCTTCGGTGTACGAGCTAGCGAACGACGCGCCGTGACCCCGACGTCTTCGGGGCGACAGTAAAGCACCGCTCTCCGTTCGCGGTGAGCAGCAACAACAACAACAGAACGACCTTTCCATACGTGTGTGAATCAGTGAGCGGACGCAGCAACACGACCACCCAACGGAGTTCTTACTTCTCCACACTCGAAGAAGCTGTCTTCCAAACGGAATTCTGTCACACTTGGCGCGTGAATTACTCCGCCTAATCTTTATAATTATTGCAACCAGAGAAATCGGCCTGAAGAGTTTATTTGAATCAATTATGAGGTGTATTTTGAATTTATTCATTTTATTTATTCTGCCGTGAGCGGGAATTTTATTCAAACGGATAGAGTCTATTTCGGAAAGATTAAATTTCACTGAGATCAAATAGAGTTTATTTCGATTAAATAAAATTCTAAGAAAAAAACTGGCAATATAACAATAGCAAGCAGGTTGCAGAACCTCATTTCAAAATTTGGAATAGAACAATTAGATCACCTTAAATCACTATGTATACAACGATCACCGTTTATTATACCGAAACACAAATATCCAACACACAGCATTTTTCAAATCCTAGACCGTATGTACAACGTCAACCGCTAAGATATCACCTTTTTTTACAATTATGTATCTATTATATGTCCACCGACAGTTTTAAGACCTAAAACACTCGAGTACAAGGATGTACTCGGGCTGAAGGACCTCGGTCGATGACCTGTTGGCATTTTACGAATACAACTATGTATTGTTATGTATTTAAATGGCAATGAACACGTTTCTTATTTAAAATTCTATTATTTCGGGCATTACATGAAATTATTTATTTCGCCATGGCGATAACTTTTGCCATGTCAATGAATGGCATAAAAATTCCTCCCTGACAGCACGGACAAAAATCGTTTGTCACCGACGGCAAATCTTTTTTTTTTTTTCTTATCAGCCCAGCAAATTATTTGTAAGCCCGGGAAACAAATTTGTTGAGTCAACTAAAAAAAATTTGCAAGTTCAGCAAAAAAAGCAAATTGCTCGCTATATTAGCTGACCGAGCAAAACATTTTTCTCCGCGAGATTAACGTACCGATTTGTCGGACTCGTTTAACTCCAGGTAACACCTTGACTTCTACCGATGCTCTATACGGTGTAGATACTTACTTGTACAATACTAACGTATAAGAGCAATTTGCCGCGCGGTGCGTCGAGACGAGTATTTGTCGCGTCTGATTGGCGTTTGAAACGACAACGTCCGTACAATGCAATTACCTTAGTCAGAGCTCGATCGTCGGGAAGTCAAAGCTCACCCTGAGGGAGGAACACAGAACTCACTATTGTCCATGAAAATATATGTACAACCGGGCGCGAGTCCATGCATTACCTTTCTTTATTCCTTTCTCCTTATATATTCTTTCTACTTATGTACAGCACACTACACTACGAGAGTTAACGAACGCCCGGAGTTTTTTTCCTCATCCTTGCAAGCACCAATGCCGCCGTTGACGGTTAACGAACCTCGCGCCGTCACTGAATCCTAAGACGATGACGATCGTTACGATATAGTACGTGCCGGCTATCGAATAGTCATAATACGATCGTGACTCGATCTTTAGATGACCGGCAGCGTTAGTGTCCCGAGATCGGAGAATAGTGACAAGAGGTGGGGTGTCCAGGAAAAACTAGCATCGCCTTTACGCGCTCGTTATCGTCGAATGTTGCTAGCAATCTACGCTAGGAAACGTTTCTTGACAGATTCCATCTTGTGTCGTAAATATCACGATTTTTTAAACAGTGATATTTATCAGTGTGGGTCGTTACTTCGACAATGAGTGGTCTTCGATTAATTTAAATAATTTTTAGACGTTCCTGCTTCGATCCGAGTCCTCTTCAGTTTCTTATTGGTCCTGATTATGTTATCGCGGATCTTACTAATGCATTTCGGTGTTGGCTTGTTTGTAGCGTGTTCATCGTTTGATCGGACTCACCAATCATTTTGTTGACGTTACGTTCACGCATAGAGATGATGCGGAGTCAATGATAGTGTCCAACATAAAACATGGCATCGGATCAAATCCAGTTCTTCATCCTGAACTGCCCAAAATCCATCCTGGACTTATCACTTTTACGCGGGTTGGTATTTTTATTATCTTTCACTTTTCGTAGATTTTTACCAAATAATCGTGACCACGTTCAAGATGCTTTTCATCTCAAGCATTTAACCCGGACATTACGGTCATCTTCTCCCTGACACTTAATGTTGTCTGGATAACATTTATCGCTGGTTTATTTTTGAGTTCAAATTTCAGCCGCAATAAATGCTAGTCAACTCAACCGACCGTCAAAGCCACCGTCGGCTGCTGGCGATTAATTCACCGGTATAAATAACTACTTTAGACTCAATACACCATCTTTACTAAAAAAAAATTACCCAGTCGTAGTGAATACGTGTTCCTTTGACGTCGCCAATCCGTGCCTCCATTAAAACACCGCTAAAAATGCAAAACCAACCGAATTCCTTTTCTCCACGCATTAACTTATTAGTCCGCGCGAACACGACGAACAAGAACCAACCGAGTAACGAGCAACTCGATTGATATACTCGGACATAATCTAATGAGCGTAAGAACTCGAGAATAAGAAAGAAAATTTCACCACATTGCCATCAGTCGATAATGCACAGCGTAGTTCTCTCACATCAGCGATGCGCAAAACCAAAGTGCATAAAAATGTAACGCGTTTGTCGCGCGTTCTGTGATGTCGAGAGGCGCGTCGGCGTCCGCGTCGGCGGCGGTACATCAATCGCAAAGCGGAGAAGAAGAAGAAAGAAGTGGAAGTCTCGTGGTCGCGTCCGAGCGGCTGAAGGAACGACGGAGAGAGAGAAGAGAGTGGGAAGAGGTGGTGGTAAGCATCGGAGGACAGAAACTGGAATCGCTGTAGGCGATTTCTTGCGCGATGCTCTCAACGCGCGCGTCACAGCCTCTATGGCCGTCCAAGTTGGTATAGAGACGCGGAATCGCGAACCGATCGTCTCGGGCGGCTCTCGTGCGTTCCTATTGTCGGCGGGCCGCCGCCCCGAGGACCGGATCGTCATCTCGACGGACCCGGACGAAGAGAGGATCCGATGCGTATTCCTCGCTGCGCGAGATCTCGCCAAAGGTGTCCAGCGCGTGCTGACATTCAACGGCGCTCGCAGCACGACCGGCAGCACGCGGAGATTTACGCGTTCCGCCATAACGAACCAGAGATGGAAAAAGACGAGGGAGATGAGACTCATCAGCATTCGTAATAGCCACAGCGCGTATTATATGGTACTGCGCAAGCTATACCAGCTTCGGACCTTTGTCTATCGCTTCTCTTGTGCGCGAATTAATGTTGGTACCGGTCAACAATCACGGACACACACCCGGGCGGAGGAGATGGATTATCCGTCCGGCCTCCACCTCCATTTGCCAGACAACGTGGATCTCTGTGGAATACGCCGACAGATTCCGCAATTGATTTTACTTATTTTGTTTTATTGCTACCGAATGACCGTCAGTCATTTGAGCACACGGCAGACGCGGGGTCTGGTCAGTTCCGCGCTTGTAAAGTGGCCAACTGTTAGATTTGTCATGGGAATGTTGAGATTGTGTTACTGAATCCAACGCATATACACTTTTGTGTCTGCCATTCTTGGAAGTACATAAGGTTTTTTTTAAATGCTGCATATCTTTTAAGAATTACCTGAAGAATTTTATGAGGTTATAAGCGTTTATGCAAGACAATTTTTTTTGGAGACTGTGGAAATGGCAGCTCACTTTGGTCTCAATTCGGGAGTAGTAACAATGGCCCAACTTTTTTTTTTATACAGAAACATTAGACATTCAATGTTATCTCTTTATTGAAATATTTCGGCAGGCGAAGGAAAATAAAGTGAATTTTGGCAGTGACCATCGACCAGCTGCACTAATTCCGATCAGTATCCCAATCACTGTCCACCTTTTTAATTAAATATTGGAAGCTTGAAACTCATCAGTAACATAGACAGTAACCATTAACCATGGAAAGACAAATCCAAGTTCTGACTTTTCTCTTCATACTGACGATCATGCTGTTTGATGTCCGCATTTGTAATATTTGAGGGAGACTGGCGCTATCATACATCAGATGGCGCTTATCATTACCAAGGAGAACGCTATACCAATGCCTAAGACATTAATAATTTCCACTGTTCATTGGTTAAGTCATTTCAGAGACTCTCCACGTAAAATGTAATTTTGTGATGAGTTGTTCGGATTTTGTGATAATGTGTAAATGCAACACGCTTATCAGTGCGTAAAAAGTGCCTACGGTGTAAAAAATAGGAAACGATACACTTGGCAACACTTTAAGCTTTCAAAGTGTGACTTCATTTTTTATTTGGGTAAATACGCCTTCTATCGTTCACTAGAATTTCTGTCAATCACATAACGGCAAACAAATGTTATAAAATCTTTATCATCGGCGCTCGAGGCCAGCCTTATTTACAGAACTTTCTTTTATAATGGAAATATCTGGTCCAGAGCTTCAATAGACCGTATATCTAGCTCGCACTTTCATAGTAGTAAAAGTTCTTGAAAGCGTTACCGTTACTCGAAACGTATAGAGATAAGCGATTGAGCGCGGCAGAAGTTTGCCGCGTCTGTTTTGGACAGAAAGCCCGACTAGCCACAGAAGTTAGGTGATAAATAGATCGCACCTCGCGTTTTGACAGATTGCCCGTGATAAATTAAATGCAGTACTGCGTCGACGCGCTGTATTCCAAACTGTATGTATACATACACCTAAGCGTAGTGCACGATTTATGTACCGCTACCTGTTTTGAAAAAACGTTATAGGACCAAATCACCTTAAAAAAGTCGTACGAAAAGATTTCCTTGAAATGGTATTTTTTTTTCAGAATATGTTGCACTTATACCCAATTAAGGACACAACCAATATTATAATTATGCAAATTTGTAAATACAAAGCAATTTTGTACAGTGCACAAGAAAGATATGAAGTTAATAGCAAAAATTTTACATCTCGTAACTTTCAGATCAAACCGGTGAAGCAATTCTGAATTGATTATGGCGATTTTGGACGTAGTGATAATTAGATTTGCTGTGCGAATTTTTTTATGACTTTTTTCATAGAGAAGGATTTACTTGCACATTTAAAATCGTACCTTGGTCATTAAGACTTGTATTGAACATTCTTATATTTAATCCCGAATGCACTCTTCGACTGATACGATAAGACATCAAATACTGAAATTTGTTCAGCAGTTTGATCTGAAAGTAACGACAAGTGAAATTTTTACAATATATCTCACATAATTCTGGTGTTTTTTTTTTTATTGCAAAGTTTTAATGTTCGTTATGTATTTAATAAGGTTTTGATTCAATATTTTTGAAAAGAAGTGTATGATTGATCGACTTTTTTGTAATGACTTTTTTTAGGTGTCTGGGTCTTCTTAAGTTCAATTGTGTACTACAGAAGATAGTATTATACATTGTTCGCTCGGATTAACGAGCACCGAGTTCACAACTATAACCAACTCTTGCAGTTAGTGCTAGTGTATACAGTAGAGAAATAAAAGCCTCGCTGAATCAGACATAACTGTAATGCGAGGACCATTTCATCGCGTGACCGAAAAAGTTTAATGTTTTATTCTCAAGCATTTATTTCCCCTCTCTTTCATTTCATTTTTTCTTTCTCATGACTATATGTTATTTGCTGAGAAGATTACCGAGTAGAGTGTGACTGTAAGTACCACTTTTCTTCCACGTTGACCTCGCCTTTCTTACTACTACGACCTATAACACCGCAACACGTCATCCTCTAGCTTAAGGGACACCGGGGCGAGTTGGATCATTCTTGATGACATGATTTTAAGCACTTTTCGGAATTTCTTCGGGTAATTAAACACACGAGGCTCTTTTGTGACCAAAGTCAACTGAGAGTTAATTTCAACGAGTTGTCGCCTTAATTATCTCAGGCGAGATTTTTGAAGGTTCACGAACATTTTTAGGAAGCCCCACTAGCAGCATCAATTATACCGTCAACTTGCTTGTTCTAATGCTTCCGACTAATGTTATTATTGTTGAGCATAATTTTGTAGACTACAACCGAAATCCTGAAAATTTTAGTTACCGAGTGCGTTAACGTAGATCGATTTGTAGGATGAATACTTGCAAAACTCGGACTCTGAGTCACGTGATTAATAGTTTTTCAGAGAAGCGCAGGAAATATGAGTTCTTTTGTTATATTTTTGGAAATGTTGACACTAATTAGTTCATTTATTCAATTGACTAATCGACGAACTTTTGACTAAAGGAAATTTCAGAAAAATGCCGCAACCCATATCAATTTGATTACGTATAACGTCAAACTCTTACCTAAAAGTAGTTGTCTCAACTCACAAGATTCGCGTTTGTACGTCTTACGAAAAGTGAGTTCAAGTAACTACTTCTAGGGTAAACCCAACTACTTCTATTTCTTCGTGTGGAGCTTCCTTGATGCAATTTGCCCCGGTTTTATCTTTTGCTCATATAATTTCACGATAAAAGATACACCAGTTACAAATTCATCAGCTAAATCCAGACAAAACACGAGATTAATGAGTCCTCCAACGTAACCTTCTTCGTTTTCAGGATTTAGCTCATGAATTTCGACGACTATTCTCACCGTGAGTTACTAATCACCGCGTGTGGAGAAAAAGCGAGATTTAAAGACTATAAAGGATATTTCAAAAGCGCAACATAACGAAAACGCTCATCATTCTTTGATGACACCGCCGCGCATCCTTGAAACAAAATATCATTTCGAATGTACAGTTAAACATTGAAGAACATTTCGGTAAAAAAAAGAAAGGCCGGCATGTCACGCGATGACACACTTTTTTCTCCCAATCCCACAATAAAAAAAAAAAGTCTCATCTGACTATTTTGTATTGAGCTGAAAGAAGGAAGACTTCTCGAAGAAGATATTCGCCGAGTAACAAGTCCCTGAGAAATCTCGGTGTTCATTAGTTATGATAGAATGCGATTGCACGCGATTCCTCAGATGCAATCTTGTCGCTAGTTACATCCATTTACCTCGATGCACCGTATCGTTGATCTATACGTCTCTGAATGTTTCGTTTGCTGAGCTTGCCCTCGACTCGGTACAAGAGAGTTTCATAAATCCGTGACGTCCGCACCTGTAACGCGACGCGTCGTCGCTTCTAATCACCGCGGAGAACGTACAGGGCATTCCATGCGGTTTTGACCTCGGTCTGACCCTTGACCTTTCGGATTTCGGCCACGGTTTTTTGTGTTATGTTCGCAACTCTGCAAAGAGCCTAAAACTTTGTTGGGCTTTTTCATGGTAAAGGTGTTAGTCAAATTGAAAAATCTTGAAAAATTATCAAGGCTCGGTGAGTTGAGGTTATGATCTCAGCTGGGCATGATTACTATCGGCCCTCTACTAATGAGGTAATAGCTTCTCCAACCGACTGAATAGTTAGCGCTATTCGAAATAATTTGGTTGGTTGTCGGGGACGACGATTTATTTATTACAACTACATTTTTTTTTTCTCTTCTGATTCGCGATTTGTGTTGTTTACATTGAACGTTAATTTTATTGTATGAGAAGAAATGACGAAAAATCGAAAAATTCGTCAAGAGCAGTTTTAGCCACCGCCACCAGTGAATTATTATCATTTTTCGTATCTTGAAATGTCATGTCATATTTAAAAATAGTTTTTTTATTCATGTTTTGAGTAAGGATAAACAGTTCTTAAGTTACAGGTGATTGAAATTTCGAAGCCCTGCACACACCACACAGACATACATACGGACACTTTTCCTAAACCACTTCTGTCGATGTTTGGGCCAATTCTAAGTGATCTCACAAGAAAAAAATTCATGAAAACAAAGATTGCTCTATGCGGAAGCAAAACAGTGTTCGAGTCAAAATTTGACCGGAGAGGTCGAAGGTCAGAAGATCAGACCTGATGGAAACGAAGCGGAATAGCCCGTATACAATGTGAACGTGAAACGTAGAGCTAGCAGTTGTAACGTACGTAGTGGCGTGACATGCACGCGCAGAGGGACCTCAGCGTGCTGGACGCTCCCAGTCTTCGATGTTGCACCAACGAAGAGAACTCGAACGTGGCATGCGCGCGCGACTCGAAGGTAAAAAAACTTGAGAAGCGGTACCTAAGCGTTGTTGGTTCGTGTAGTTACACCTTTTGCCTAGCAGTGAGCTTGGATTACGCAACATCACGCGTGATCATCGTCCCTGCGACTATCTGGCGTGTGTATTGAGCAGAGGGCAGCTAAGCACTACAGCAGTGGCAGCAACGAGCGCAACAGCAGGAACGTCGGGAGCCTCATAAACGAGAGAGGTGTAGTCGTCGCTGGTACGCGAAGTCCCGTCGGGTTAGTTATGATCCATAGTAGTAATACCAGCTGGCACAGATGCGAGAGTAGCGAAGACGGATTGACAGAGAAGTACGAGCGACGGAGACGAGATAATGCCGCAGTAAAATACGAAGACGAAGACGAAATTAAGAAGAAGGAAGAAGGCGTTGCAGAGCCTGACCTTTGAAGTTTTCTTCGGCGGACTGACTCTACTATAGGTAAACATACACACTTCGAGTTTCTCGCTCTCACTTTCGTCGATGAGAGAGCAATCGATCGCATGCAACCGAGACGTGTGGTTATCGACTCTGCGAACAGTCGACACCTATAGGCAACGTCGTCGGGCGTTTACTTAAGTGTAAATACGATGAACATTAGACGGCTTTACATTTTTTTTTGTTTCTGATAGAGGAAGCTTTTTTTCGTGTGTTTTTGTCTCGGATTTTCTTGTTGAAATTCTCAAAATCTCTTAAGACGTCGAGAAAAAAGGCTTTGAAACAATGCAGATATTAGTGTGTGGCCGGTGTATCAAATTTGAACTTAGATAGCTTAAGAACAGCTTTGTCAAACGAGCTGAAATTTTGCATATACGTGGGGCGGATGGATGTTTTATAGTTTATGATTAATTGAAAGAAATGGTAACATGAGATTACTTCTTATTCAATTCCGGATTTGCCCATTGATTTCCCGGAATGGGTTGAACTCGAAAGAAATCTAAGCAATCTCGGGTCCCAGATGTCTGTCGACATAGGATAATGACCCGAATGACCTCTTGATGAGTCTTTTCAACGACCATAACAATAGTAATTATAAATTCCCTGTTAAGTGTGTTAATTGTCTTAATGTCGTCTTTTCAAGCAACTAACTACCTGGAAGGCTGCTAAAAAATCTGACGACTTCATTATGGCTGCACACAACAACCTGTGGACGATTATGAAATGAAGAAAAAAAAAATAACAGGCTGACGATACAACTCAGACAACTTCATAAAATGATTGCAGTGATGATAACACCGAATGAATAGACAAGGGACGGGGGTTTCGATAAGTTGTCTGGTATTTAGATTTATGAGATACCTGCGGCTTTCACAGCTTGTTCGCAAGTTGCGATATATGCAATAGCAGTATGTACGAACGTTAGAGTGTTATCTTCCTCACTCGGCTTTTGCGATGCGATTGCAGCTATTACAGAGCTACCACAGCACCAGCTCCAGTTGCCAGCGGTTGCGCAAATCAACGCGATCGGCTGCTGCCGTTGCCGTTGTCGCTGTTATTGCCAGGATTTAGAAACGGAAACGAGCAGGCCTTGTGTGTGCTGCTAGCTGGAACCCGAGCGATAAAACGATCAGGAACGGAGGAATTGTCGAGGAGATAATGGAACTAATAAAGATTAGTCACCAGCCGCATACACTACCGTGCACCAGAGTATCAGCTGCGGTTGACTTAGAACTATGAGTAAAGCGAAAAGACGAAAAGTTTATGGCGATTGGGCTGTTATAGAATAGATTGCTATGTTCTTTTCACACCTTGGCATAAATGGCATAGGGTGAACCAATCATTGAATGGACAGTTAAGCAGACGAAAAACCCCAGCGAATGGACGCTTTTTATGCACGGGCTCTTATGGACGGTGTCCGTTCACTGGACCCTGTTCATCCACTGGCTCACCCTATTTTCTGTCTGAATATCCAACTTTTCCTAAGCGAACAGCATACGCGAGCAGAAAAAAATTTTTGAATGACTAAAAGAAAGATTAAATGAGTAAAAAAAGTATTGAAAAAATTAAAGACGTTATAAACATTTTAAGTCATCAAAGTCGTTTCGAAAGTTCCATATTCGAACTCGAATATAATTTGATTCTGGACATTGACTCGAACCATCAATGCATAAGCAGTTGCGCAAATCGAAAGTACAGGGTGTATTGTAGAAAACATCAAATAACAAGAAAGGCGTAGGTAGATGTCTCGGTTACGACGATAAAACGTGCAAAGCAGGGTTAGTATTCCCGATAACAGAGCTATAAAGATTGTCCAGGATTTCCAAAGCATTTGTCTCTCGATTCTCACATCTCAAGCTCCATCATGATAAGTAGGCTAACAAAAAAATCATGGAAAACACTCTACCATCAAGAAGACTTATTCCATTCACACAATCCCAAATTCGTGTCTTTCTAGGACTTTCCAATCTCAGCATCTTGGTGTCATAATTCGAGGTCCCTACAAGAGATGAAACATAAACCAGATCTTTAATCGCGCAAATGGTCGTCGTTGAAAGACCCATTACTTCCCTTAGTCGGTGCTCAAAACGCGTCAGAGACTGAACCATAAAGACGTCAAAGGTCAATGAGAATGCTGCTCGTAAATGTGCTTGATTCGTTCCTGGCGTTGAATAAAGGCCCGCACCTATGCTGACTAATCGAAATAAGGAAGGTAACTTGGAACCCAAGCGTTAAAACGCTAGCGCTGCTATCGCTGTGTTTCCTGATGACTGTTAAATCCGGTGGGGGAAGGATTGGTGAAGCAGAACGGTGGCGACAGGTAGACACGTCCAGCGTACACAACCAGAACCATAAGTTGGTTCCTGGCCGCTGGTTAGGCTGGTCTAGCGTTATATACCTGTGGGAAGATGGGCCCCGCGCCCTCTGTACCTCATGTAACTAACATCAGATGCATTATGCATGTGGAACACCTCCTCAGTGGCTGGAGGTGTCGGGGCGACAACGAGAACTGTCTCGACTATGCTATGGGTTCGGACATTAGAGTAACACGGGCAAACTCCGTAGAGGATATACTATTCGTCGGAATATAGAGGGCGAGGACGAAGACGACGCAAGAGGAATACGAGAGGTTTCGCCATGTTCTGTACATTGTCCTCTTGGCTGACTTGTTGACTTTGCGAACGGCAGATCTGACCGATACAGCGTTGTTAACCATTGTAATGGTAATATGGTACTACAGGGCTTGGTCCAGTTTGTTCAGGTGGCCAATATATCACGGTTAGGACAAGCGTAATATGTCCACAGCGATCAAGATAGAAAAATTATTCGTGTGCGTCATATCTTTGGTTATTTTCTGATTCGGTCCGGAGACAATGTGTCTTGGGAGTGTATCTTTTGATTAACAAGCTATGACGACCAGTATCATCCGAATTAAGGAAAAATTCGAGCTTAGGGATTCATTCCGGGGCTTGGAAGAATTCGGGCGAAATGGGTCAGCTTCTCTAAACTGGATTTTCCGGCTTCTCAATACAGTTTAGTGAAGTTGACGCCTTAGGGAAACCCCATGCTCATCAGGATCCCCGTCCGGCTGCCCCTTAGAAACCTCTTTTGCCGTGCAACAGGTGGTTTGCGTCGAATTTTTCCAAGTCCCTCGATTCTTGACATCGCGGCCGTGAAATCTTTATATAATATAGAGAGATAATTTTTTTCTATGTCAAAATTTACAGTTTCAATTCTTTGTTCACTAGGCGTATCGCAGGGAATCCGAACGATAATTAGAGATTAGGGGATAAATTTTTTAAATCAACGTGTACTAAATAATACAGAACCCAAATGACGGACGCATATTCAAGATTAAATTACCGACTTTATTTTACAGTTACTTTTCTGCTGATCATAAGAGAATGAAAGCCACCGAAAAAAAGGAAAAGACTAAGTACGTGATTGGATAAAACTACACGTAGAATATTTCCATGAGGTATGAGGAAGATATCGTGTCCACAAAGAATTAGTACCAGTCATGCTGATTCGATATTTAAGGAAGCGACACAAGTTTACGAGACGAAGAGTCGGTGGGCGCGCAATGTCTTCTTGGCAGAGGTACGAGACAGGAGAGCAAGGTGCTTTCCCAGCTCGGCTGGCGCTGGGACACAACGCGGGGACAGCTAACAACGCGCACGGGCTAACCATTGTCCAGAGTTTAGTCGACGGTGAGGTTCTTCTTATGCGAATGCTTTAAGCCACGACGACAACAACTACGACGACGCGTAACAAATGCCTGGCTCGCATACATTAGCCGCATTAATACCTGGCTTGGATTTATTAATGCCCATATTATATTCATGCGTGTGGTATAAGTTACGCGGTATGGAAGTGGAGAACGATGCATCGCCGGCCAGTTTACGGTTCTGGTCGTCCAAGCGTTATAATATTCTCTCGATGATATATTCAGCGTCGAGGGCTCGGTAACATGTATGTGCCCACCACCTCTATTGTTCGTACTATAATACGCGGAGGCTCTTTCTCACTTCCTCTCGTAATTGTATTTGCTGGACCAAACGATGCTGCAGTCGCAGTCGCTCTTGTAACTCTTGAGTTGGCGTGTACGAGCTTTCATGAACTGATACAATGAAAAACACAACAAGAATTCTCGGTCATCTAGGTTAGTACTTGAAATATGAAGGACGATGACGAGAGGAATTAATGTGATTCTCACGTTTCGACTTTACGTGTGTTTCTAATTATTGTTGGACCACTATTTGCTGTTGTTTTTTTTGCAAGCATAATTGCTGCTACTGCTTCTATTCTTTCTTCATTGGTATGGTCAGCTTATAAAATTTTCCGTCGATGAAGTTGAAGCCGTGTTCGCGAGCGAGAAAATTCCTGGGCATCTTCTTTTTATATGGCGAACGTTCCAATCGACCTGTGTATCGGTGTTATAGTTTTGTTGTGAAATATCTACATTTTGTTGCAGATCAAATACGGTTTGGTGATTTTTTGGATACTGGCGGATAACTGAGATGTTTACCTTATACTGGGTTGGTTTATCAGAAGAATTTTTGCGAATAACTGAACTGGATATCACCATAATTCATGGACTCATTCATGGCTGTCGACACTGAGGTTACACTGCGAATTATATTTACTTGGAGGACATTATCATTTTAGCAGGTTCCGTTAAGCCACGAAGAGTAAATCCGCCGGCTAGCAAATCATAAGAAAATATATGCACTGATACGATGCGTGTTTAAAAAAATGTATTTTTTTTTTAAATGAAGAAAGCTTAAAAACTATGAGAAGAAAATTTTTTCCCACTTTGGAAATAAGCTAGAAAATGTTGATATTCAGCAGAGTATTTTTCCGAGTTTTTGCAGATTTCTAAATTATGGCATTCGATACTTTGAAAAAAAAACAAAAAATTGGCATAGAAAAACGAAATCTGGTGCATTTGAGTCTATGAGCTTGGTCCAACTAAGCCTATAAAAAATTACGAGGCAAATCAGTGAGGTTGAGGTCAAATCCTGGTCGATTGCCTCATATGCATGTATATCTGTACGTGTATATGCCTACACTATAAGGTAACCGAGCGATGAGAGTTCACGAGTTGCCATGGAATGATCCGTGAAATTAGCCGACGTTGGAGCCGTGAAGACTTGAGGATCTCCGCGCGGGTCCTGATGCATTTCTGCAAGTACTTGGTGTTTTTCAGGGTCTTCATCGAGATCAGAATTATGTGAGAGCATAATAAAAGGACCGATTTATTATCTATCTGATAACCTCCTGATCCAATACCGACCGATCTCTTTACTAAAGTGCTTTCTGACTTACGTATGTAGAAACTACGATGCGATTCTTAGAAGTCTGTGGGAGTTGCAACACTTACCTGAAAAATAAATACAAATACAAAATTAATAATCATTCTCATTCTCATAGGAAAATAAATTTTATAACGAAAAGTTTTATTTTATTTTTATTAACGATAACGATAAGTAGTGAACGAACTCTGTTACAATACAACTAAACATATCTGTTATGACATTCAACAACATAACTTTGTAGAAAAACAAAAAAGTAACTTATTCCAAAAACTAATGCCTTATAAATATTTGAATAAATTTAATTGATACGCTCGTACCAAAAATTCGATTTTCAATTAATCTTACATCTTCAAAGCTGTGACTTTACTAAAATGTATTGGAACAAAAAAAAAAAATGTCTATAAATACAATAGCGAACTGTGAAATAAATAAATTTCTATTGAAGCTGTAACTTGAACATGATGAAGAAACGTGAAAATAACATATCGATCGTGACGGTAGGGAAAAAGAATCCGCGAGACATTCTCAAAGCGCTACACGGTGAAATAAAAATAGCCGAGGGTTGCGGAGTTCTCGCAAAAACGAATGCCTTATAAATATTTGAATAAATTTAATTGATACGCTCGTCACCAAAAATCCCATTTTCAATTGATCTTACATCTTCAAAGCTGTGGCTTTACTAAAATGGATTGGACCAAAAAAAATCAAATGTCTATAAATACAATAGCGAACTGTGAAATAAATAAATTTCCATTGAAGCTGTAACTTGAACATGATGAAGAAACGCGAAAATTACATATCGATCGTGACGGTGGGGGAAAAGAATCCGCGAGACATTCTCAAAGCTCTACACGGTGAAATAAAAATGGTCGAGGGTTGCGGAGTTCCCGTGGGATTCCCACGCTCGTTCGTCAGAGCATCTTTTCTCGGTATGGGAGCAAATGCAAATACAAATACAAACATATCGAGTGGATCGACTGCAAGTACAGGTACATAAGCGAAGCATTCGACACGACGGAAGCGAGCCGCTACCACTCTGCACGCCGAAGGCTCTCGGAAGGCACGTCGATGCAGCATACCCAGCTGCTAGCTATATACTCGTTAACCGTCGAGAGACACACCGTCCGCGGCGTGGAAGATTTTGCCACGCAAACCTTCTCGTTCCCGTGCGCCCGACGAGTCGAACGATCCAACGATACGAGGCGATACCGGAGCATGCACCACTCGATACCATATCGAGGCTCCTTCAGGGCTCCCGGTGCACACCCGACGACGGCCAGCCACTACTATTATTCGTGACTTGGCCAGTGTGCACGTGCGCCGAGTCGATTGGCCACCCGTCGGGCTCACTTGAACGTGCCTTACATTCGACGTCACCGCAACTCTTCCTTTATATGCTTTTTTTTTTGTTTTTTTTTGTCCATAACGAAAAAAGGATAAGCTTGTCTAGACGTCCTAATGGGTACAGCTCAATAATTCGGATAAATTGGCAAACGTTCCATGTAGGGTTTTCCGATAAAGCTGAAATCGCCAATACGCGGGCCAATGTTGGGGTGACGATTATTGACTTTGCAACATTAGACTAATGCTCGGCCAAGTATTGACCGGGTAATGGTTGGCTTGTCGATATTAGGCCAATGCTTGGCCAAGTATCGACCCGCCTATTATCGACTTTGCCAGCATTAGGCCAATGCTCGGCCAAGTATCGTCGCCAATATCGAGCTGGACTTATCGACCAAGACTCGGGCCGATATCGGGCCATAGCATATGCCAATGTTGGCAGTCTCGGCACTGGGATTGGGCCGAAATTATCTGCCGAAATAGGACATACTTACCGTCTAATATAGGGCCGATATTAACGCTAAGAGTACGACTCGTTGCTAGAACTGCCAATATTGGCAAATCAATCGCGGTCAATCGGTCAGAAATGTCATTTGAGCCAATTTATGACCCCGAATGATACCCAAAACATTATTTGCCAGTACCAAGATAAAATTTTTTCCCGAATTTGGACATACATTCCATCCAATATAGGGCTTATATTGACTCGTGTTAATATCCCAATTATTTCCGAATAATGGTTTAGAGAAAAATCCTATCACCGATAAGTACTGGTTAAGTACGGGCATAAATTGACATGTGAAAAAGTCCTTAAAAAAATGACGTAAGCCACTAATTCCAAATTTAATACGATTTCTATTAAAACACACTAACCCTACGAAAATAGCCCAGTAACCAGATACTCAGCATATTTTGACAGAAGTAAGTTTCGAAATACTTCTCAAAGATGTAAAAATGTAAACGAACATCACACAAAAATCATTCCGTAAAACGTTCTTCCAAACTCCCTTTTTATAATAGGCTGAAAAAGAACCGTTGCACAATATACATATAAACTTCGCTGACAGCTATCGAGGCTAGAAGTCCACTTATCTCAACGCCCTTTATTACAGTCGGCTGTCCGGGTGGCATATCAAAGGTGCACGCAAAGGGAAAAACAGTGGCCCCTTCGCGTCGGGCGAGTAAACGTAGCGAGAAATAGGCAGTCCTTTTGAAAGGGATATATACACACGTCGTACAACTCAACGTTGGACATACAAAATAATTCACGTCCCACGCGGAGGAAAAGGGTTGGTGAGAAAAGTAAAAGCGAGGAGGGCGAAGGTCGGGACACGATATACAAGAAAGTTGGAAAACTTGAGAGCGGGCGTTTTCAGTCGGTGATGTCTCTCGGTCTTACTGCGTGTCTGACATTGCCTCTTTCGTCGTCGACGTCGGGGACATCGACGCTCAGTAGTCGTGAGTTCTCTTGCGGCAACGTAATTGCGGCTATCCACGAAATGACTTAAAAACCGTAACCACCGTTGGCTATACCAATGTACAGTCCAAAGACACACCTATACATAAGTATGAGACTCCACCATTACTGGAAATGTACGTACGCAACCCTTCTTCGAGTAAAAGTATAAACACACTGTATGAGGGATTCCACATCAATCCAACCACTTCCAGACATCAATGACTTGGATCTTTCTGCAATTCGAATATTTTCTAGCACTTTGTCGGAAAATTTTTTTTATATATTTAGTTGTATGATCAACGTCATTTTTACAGAGTTACGAGCTAACGAAGATTTTTACTAGTTTTTTGTTGAGCCTCATTATCTCGAAAATGCCTAATCAAAATGCAAAAGTACTGAGTATCTTTCGCAGTTATATTCATAAACATTAAAGAAAAAAAATGTCATCACTTGATTCCTTATATTTTGCAAACAGAGCGGATCCCCTTAATCTTCCATGATATACGTACTTGAAGAAAAAGTCATTTCGAAAACGAGTGTACCAAAAAATCTGAAAAAAATCCCAAGAAGTACCGTTGAGTAGTACAAATATCTAGCCAATTATCAAGGAGATCCGAGAGGGTCGAAAAAAAAGTGACCGAGTTGGTGGAGAATGTCTCATATGTCTGTAGCTTTAGGTACCAAGACGATATATAACTATGGCGGGAACGACGAGAGTAGCTAATAGTGCGCACGTAGTGAGGCAGGTAGAAAAGAGCTGTATACTCAACTTCACTATACCATAGATACAGTGTATATACCGAGGAGCGTATATACCAGTGACTGCTACCATTAGACGTGAAATATTAAACATCAGCTGTGTAATTACCGCGGTGGGAGTAGCGAGAGGGGCTGCGCACCGCGATTAGATCTAAACTGGCCGCTAATGCTGTTAATTGCTATGGATTGTGTAATTGTTGCGCGCAGTAAGGGTCTTACCCGGTTGTGGTACATAGTCTGCAGTACAGTACGCTCACACTGCATTTTCAGGTCTATTCCACGCACGAAGATAGTATACATGTATCTTTCGTTATCTGTGTTTCACATGCGTGCTCAGCAGGTAGATTGTTGGCTTACATCGTGCTATAACCCTGTGAGATGATGGTGCGTGTGTGTATATATATATGTGCCTTCGAAGCTGTCTCACCAGCGTCGATAAACTGCGGGAATGACTGTAGGAACCGAAGGAGACTGTGAGCAATAGTGAACGTTTCTTTACGCGTATAGAGGGACGAATTACGTGAGTAACCTAATGTGCAAAGCTGCGTTCGAGTAAAGGCTGACACTTTGCAACCGCAGGTCAACTTCTGCTGACTAAAGCAGATGTATCTTCCAGCCTTTGACATATTAACCCTTTTGCAACTACAGGTGTATGTGTGTTCTGATTTTTTTTAAAGCCTTCATGCAGAACGCTAAGAGAAAAGATTTCTTTGACGCCAAAGAAATTGGTGGGTTGATATTGCTTTCATTGATTTCAACGAAATATTACTTTGGTTTCGATGGAATAGTGCACTTCAATTTCGAAGAGGACATTTCATCGCCTTCAAGGAAATATTCACTTAGTGAGGGTATAATAAAGAAACAATTTCACTGTTTTGAAGAAAAGTTTAAATTGATTCAAAGAATTCACGATTAAAACTTTTCGCCAGTAACACATGTGATGAGAAAAAGAGATGTGAAGAAAAGGCGCGAACATCGCGCACGCCACCTCGGGAGCGCGGCTTGTAGCTTGAATACGAATTCAAAAACACAATCCTAACGAATGGTAGCAAGGAACGTAAAACACAAATAATTTATGGAATTTTCATCATTCTAATCGTGTAGTTTGTCATTATGCTCTAGTAAATTCACGATAAAAACTTGATGAGAAAGTCACGTGTTGCTCATACGCCAGTAGCAAACATTCTTCGCTTCTTTTTTATATCAGTACTTGTGACTTAAGAGAAAATAAGCTTCATTTCAGAAAATAATTTTTTCTCAAATCCTTTTAAGCATACCTAAAAAGTAATCATGCGCAAGCGAAGTATATTTTATTCTGGATAATTCTACGGATTATTCTCTTGTCCACCTGTCGATTTGTGAGCACGGCAGTCAATTGTAACCTTCTATGCTAGTACTATCGATAAAATCTTATAAATAGACATAGAGTTTAGTATGTGTTTATACAGAGTTGGCCGGCAACGAGATCGAAGCACCTTCGCGTTCCGTTCGCTCTCAAGCGTTCTCCTGTGTGCTGTACGCGTCATTCGTGCCGAGAGGACTTTAGCGCTTTTTGCTGTGATTGATTTATGGCGTAATGGGATCATTCATTTCCCCGCGCAGTCGCGCGCGCGCGCGTTGCGCAGCAGCCGCGCAGTAGCTGCTCTGTTCCTGTTGTTGCCGCCGCTTCTCGCTTCCATCCTTCCTTCCCGCTCTCTGCTCCTGGCGTCTCGTGTAGTCATGCTCGTCCTCAAGCGCGAGCAGCCGCGCAGTTCGCCGTCGTTACCGGGGCGCGAGCGGAACCCAAGATGGCGTTACAAATTGCCCCGGAATTCGCTAATACGATCCTATAGAGGTAGTCCTGACTCTACTTGTTGCCAAGCTGGCGTGGTCAGCCGAACCAACTGTTTTTCATTCTTTTTCGAATCCCATCCATTGTCTGATGCTTCCAAAAAAAGTTTATGCCAAACGCACTGAGATTAAATGCGTAAAATAAATATTCGAACATATTTGAAACCTTTTATCGAAAGCGAGCTTAACTGATGCGATGACACAGTTCAATTGTATTTTGTAGATACAGATAGTTTTTGATAAGTGACAAGTTTTCATCCATTTAGTCTTAAGCAGGGAAAAGATGGCGTTACAAATTGCCCCGGAATTCGCTAATACGATCCTATAGAGGTAGTCCTGACTCTACTTGTTGCCAAGCTGGCGTGGTCAGCCGAACCAACTGTTTTTCATTCTTTTTTGAATCCCACCCATTGTCTGATGCTTCCAAAAAAAGTTTATGCCAAACGCACTGAGATTAAATGCGTAAAATAAATATTCGGACATATTTAGAACCTTTTATCGAAAGCGATCTTAACTGATCCGATGGTACAGTTCAATTGTATTTTGTAGATACAGATAGTGTTTGATGAGTAACAAGTTTTCATGTATTTAGTCTTAAGCAGGGAATTGACTAGGAATATATAGTCTGCATGCACTTTGTACAATGAAATTTATATACCATTTATACCGGTATATTTGGTGTCACTATTGATCTTTTATTTTGCAGTGTAGACATTTTTTTTAAATTAGAAATTGCGTTAAGCCTGAAGTTTTGTTTTTAATTATTGATTTTTGAACCTAAATGACTCCACCTGTTTCATTAACAGTTAGACCATGTAGGAGGACTTATCTCTACAATATGTGGAGACATACAGACGAACATGTTTGGAATGTGATTTCTCGACGCTTTCGAATATTTTAAACGTGCTTACATGAAAATCGGGAAAAAAATACCGAAAGCTTCTTGAGTAAGCAAAACAAATATCATTGAATCAAACAATGATGGATAATCGTTGAAAATTGTTGCACTTAACGAGAGAGAATTATGTCAATATTCATTAATTGCTTATTAACGAAAAATCGTTTTCTGAATTTATTGTAAATGCTTGCGACAGCATGGAAAGGAAAAGACTGCGCAGAAAGGACGAGATACATACGTGTGTGCCTCCCCCGCAGCTTACAAGAAATTGTGAGCGACTATCTGTCAGGGGAAAGGGAAATTTCTTCGAGCGGCAAGTGGCTGCGTGTTTAGGTGCTGTTGGAACGCGAGCTGACGTGTATCTTTAACACGCGAGAAAAAGCGAGCAGAGGACAATTTGTGAGATGAGGCGAGACGAGGTGCCAGGTATTCGCGAGGTATAAGCTGGGTAGTCATCATCGTGTACTGCGAGCCAACCAAAGTGAATAAAAGGCGCATAGGGACCAAGCGGCATGCGTGCAAAGACCCGAGCGACGTCCTTCCTCAGGCTTCGTTAGTCAACGTATAATGCCTAGCTAATTCGGATAAAACTGTGAAAATTCCGATGTCGCGTAAAGAAGAAATATTTGCCGGACGAGAACGTTTACGAAGAAGCGTCGACTATGTAGCTGAAGAGTGAATACAACACCGTCGGTGAAGTCTGGAAAAAATGGCCTGAAATAAATAGCCTGCAATTTACCACTGCATGGTTCTGACCTACACCGAGAAAAAAATGTTTCCTTTATTCACGGAAATCGGTGACAATGAAATTGTACCCTTGAGTTGTAATATAATCTTTTCTTTGAATGATGTAAAATTCAATAAAAAGTGGTGAAAAATGAAGGAAACATTTCGTTCAATGGATAAAGTATTTTTCATTGTTCGAAAAAAATCATCTTCGAGACATTAAAAACAAAATGTAACTTATAACAGTATATTACGACATAAGTGCGATAAAACTATTTCTGATAAATTGCAATTACACGAATTGAGAAAAAGTTTCTCGCATGAGTTTTGTACTAAACTCTATGCAACTCCGTGCGAGAAGTGCCTACTTCTCACACGCTTCGCACTTCTCGCACTAGTGAAATAAAATTGTATACAAAGCTCGTACGAGAAACTGTTTCTCAGCTTGTTTGATTGCAACAATCGCGTTTGGCTCGTGCTGCGAACCCACACTCGTCCGAAAAAAAAAAATTATCGCACTAGTATCGTAAAGCACTATTATTTAACGAGTATTTATTCTTGTCATTTTTTACGCTTGATTGAGGAAAGCAATCAAAAACGTGCTTCATTGAAATAAATCAAAGAATTCCATACTGTTTATTTATTTTTTTATTTCACGTGACATAATAAACGTTCATTACTCAAAAGCAATTTACAACTTTCTTAACGCTCCACAAAAACGTTCATCCTACGTACATACAGAATCAACAATCTTTATGATTTTCGTATAAGTACAAATTTGGAATGTCAGATTTAAAAAAAAAAAAAATTTTCACTGATAAACATCTCGATTAAGTCTTACTGTTAAGAGAACGAAAGGTTTAAAAAGCTGCACGTGTCATTACGAGCGTATCGCGAACGCGTCGGGCCGCAGCTGAGTGCTAATGAAATAAGCGAGAATCAAGAGGCCACGGTGTTGAATATAATCCCGATAAGGGCAATATGCCGTGTGCCACGTACATTCAGTCGCGCTTAAACTATTCGCGGAATGTCAGTCGTTTCAGCGGAGGTCCCTCGAGGTATTTTCATGCGGGATCACGAGAGAGCGAAAGCGAAAGAAAGAAAGCCGCGAGGATGGGAAGAGAAGAGGGTCGGTAAGCGCGCAAAGAGGCGTGTACTCGCGAGCGCACTCTAGCTTCGTTAGGGGGTTAATGCCTAGCTAATTCGACGAAACTTAAAAATTCCTGTGTCACGTAAAGAAGAAATATTGCCAGTACGAGGAGCAAGAGCACCGCGAAAAGACGCGTAAGGAAGAAAATAGAAAGAGAATCACGTGTATATACCTAGAGTTTCGTTACGTGGTCACGTGTTTTATACAAACATTTATGGCGTATCACGCCAGGTCATTTACAATTAGTCTTGCACCTACAATTACGGACAAACGATGTGGTAAAATGATTTTTCATAATGCGGAGGCACGCGTGTATATATACATAATTTTTTGCTCGGTGTCGTGTAATTTTAGTTTCATTTAACCTCTTGTACTAAGGGCTAATGTCAACAGACCAACGAGCATAGAATTATTATTCTCAAGTGGGTAACATCAGGACGGTAAATCAAAGTACGTTGTGAAAGTCTGTAATTCTCTGCTTTACACAGATCAATTATTTTTTACATTCTTCAAGGGTTTACTAGAACATTGATAACTTTACACTTCAATAAATTCGATTAGTCTCTTAATAACGAAAATGCATACGGAATTCATTTTACGAGTGTTGTTTCAACACGTTTTACGTGTTTTGCTTTAACATGTTTCACGTGCGTTGTTTCAATATATTTAACGTATTTGTTTCAACACGTTTTACCGGCTTTATTTCGATACGTTGTAAGTGTGTTGTTTCAACACGCAAGCCGACCAAAACGCTTGATATTAATGCATTCGTATGGGAAATATGTAAGTCGTGCATTGTGTACACATAACTACGCAACTATTTTTACATGTTCATGTTCCCGAAATTTTTTTAATAGGCGTCTAAGTATAATTGCGAATATACGAATTGCGAAGCCTTTCACGGGCTTGTCCCGTCTAATGGAATGAAATATATACATATATATATATATATATATTGTAAACTTCTAATGAAAGCCCTTGATAAATCAGTTAACGGCTTATCACGATTCATAATTCCTGTTAAATTCCTCGACTTTGTGTATTTTTATTTTCTACACTGCTGCCACATCCGGATTCATACCGGTATTTAGTTAGGCATTGAGATTGATTACGCCGCCATAACTGTCGCAACATAATATTTATGACTTGTTAACTTCGCGATAGGTTATTGCATACTGCAAGGTTTAGCGAACGGACCGTTCACTTTATATAACATATTCGTTAGCCACGATTTTAATTACCGTCCAGGAATTTCGTGGCAAGTTTCAGGTGCTCTTTCACTCCCGAGATCTCATCCGCGAGAATAAAGAGTGTTCGGTATATTTTGCGGCTTTGGAGGTTTCCCACTACATTACCTCGATACGAAAAACACGATAAATCCCGTGTTCCACGTGGGCGTGGGCCTCCCTTCCGCACGCCTCGCGATCGGTGCCCGGTATACATACAACAAGAACATCTCGTATAGGCGTAGGGAGATCGAGAAGAAGAACCAAATAAAGAAGAAGAAGGAGAAGAAGAAGAAGCTGGCTAAATTACGACGACGAGTTTGGCGTTCTGCTCCTTGGCTCTCCGTTTTGCTCTTGTCGTGTGTGTACGAGGTAAAGTGCAGGATGCCCGACGGCCCTGCCCTCCTTCGTCCTTGGTAAAAGGAGCCTCCGTTGCGGCACGCTGGGCGATAGGTACTCTATGTATAGCGCGGTAAGCGCTAAAAGAAAAATATTAAAATAAAGGTGAACTTTTTATTTGATCTCATTCATATTTTCGGTACAGGATCAGAAGGAGTGGAGGTTTTGGATTGAATTTCAATATCCAAACTAAGATTTGAACGCAGAAAGCTCACACCAAATTTCATTGCAGTCTACCGATTTCTTAAACGTTATTGTACTTTCGAATGCCACAGACAGACAGACAGACAGGTAAAAATATGTGAATGTGTTTCTTGGACAATCAAAACATGAATTTTTATTAAAATCCAGGAGCAGTTTTTTTTTATTTCAATACTTTTTTTCACATAGTTTGTATGTGATGAGAAAGTAAAAAGTATAAAAAGTATAATATCTTAAATAAACTATTAAAATTAAAACTGCAGAGTATCAGACCGGATTTTTAGATTTTAAATTCCGCGTTGATGTGTCTATTGTTTTCGGTTTCTTGGTCTATAGCTTTCGATGTCCAGATTGATCTGGACCTATTTTTAGTGATTTTCTCATTTTGAAGATTTAGATGGCTGAATTTATATCTTCATAGTTCTCGAGGTCCATCGTCGAAAGCTATCAAAAAATCGAACTGGACACCAAAAGCCACAAAGATATTGATCTGGATATCTAAAACCATGAAGATTTCGAACTCGATGTGTCTCATGTCTACCCAGACACATCACCAAGACAACTATTGAGGCAAATAACATTAAGACACAAAAACCCAGCAACGCTGTGCCATTCCAAAAAAAGCCTCGGTGAGAAAATTATCCAACAATTGTGTAAACTTGAACATAAAGAAAATTATCAATTTTTTTAATCTTCTTTCAGTTAAGCCTATAATAATATTTAATTATATCAATGTATTCTATGAAATATCTGCAATTGATATTATTCGAGATTGCAGTCGATTCGACCGGCAAAATGACAACCAATCCATATTTATTATAAGAGTAATAAATTAGTTTTCTGTGAAGGTAAAGTTGACCATAACACTCCACCCTTTTAAGAAACGTTTAAGCGTACGGTGGTTCATCGAATCGTTCTGTCGGCGCGGAGCCGGCGAACTGCGATCGTTCGCCAGCCAGGGTATTATAATTCCCCTGCGAATCATTGGCGTTCACCCGCTGCTCTCGCAGGCTCTCTCGTCTTAAAAGAAATGTACAATTACGCCGCAGGTTTTTATGGCCACGATCCTTTACCAATTACCGATTTGCTTGGTGAAGCGAATGATCATGTGCGTTTTCTCAGTCTCTCAATTTTTTTTTTCCTTCTCTTTCTCTCTCTCCCGATAAATTGAAACGAGTCTCGTCGTTATCGTTATGTATCCCGTACGCCTGCTTATCATAATATCATCGAAAATATACAAGCGGAGATTTCGTTTGGTATTACCCCGTAATTCGAGAGGTCACCAAAGGACAGGTGAAAAATTTTACCAAATTGTGGATGATTTTTCGTTAACGTCTGTGCGCCAAAAAGCAAATTCGAAAGCAAGTCTCGGCAGCACGTAAAATCGAACGTAAAAGTAATAAGCATCGCGACCCCGGATTTCTGCGAGTCCACGGGTTTAAACGTCATCTATCCTTTTTTTTTTTCCTTAAGGGGAAACCTCCTCCAGAATCGAGGGTCATTTTTTTAGTCCGATGTCAGCACGACTTGTAAAATGGTGAATGCGATGAAATATTCAATGAAAGACTAACCAAACTCATAATAGATAAAGATTGAAGACATAGTTTAGTATAGAATTGAAGTTATTTAGAAATCTGTAACATACGTTATTAATCATAGAAATAATTATAATAAAAAATGAGAAAAACAGATTTTTCATAACAGCGAGAAATTAACGGGAAAGTGACAATTCGAAATGTGAGTTTTTTTTCGAATTTTAAAATTATTTGTGGATTTTTTGATACGCTGACAAATTTAATTTTGAAAAAAAAATTATTTTTACCGTATTAATTTTTTTTAAATTGAAAGTTAAGTTACAAAAAAAATAGTCGCGGTGCCAACAAAGTGAAAAAGTGAGCCTCGATTTTTTGGAGGAGTTATCCTCTTAAGGTATATCTTTTTCTCTCTCTTTGCGGTAAAACGTGTGATCGCTCGGGCAACCCACCGATGTTCAGTGGCACCACCCGCTTGTAAGCTCGTTATCTTCGGATCGTCTGAGCGTTAATGAACCCGCTATGCTCTGCCACACGAGGACCCCTAACCCACCGACTCCGCGGAGTTCTTATCCACTGTTGCAACTTCTTGGGCAACGGACCCGCGCGCTCACTTGCTCGACATTCCGTACAAATGTTCTTTGCCATCAGATTATACCACTCGTATTATACCTCGATACCGTGTTTACAAAGCGAATGCATTTTTACCTCATGCACCAAGAAGGAAGATTTCATTGACCTCAACGAAGTGGATGGATTGATTCTTTTGTCACTAGCAACAACTTTTTTTCTTTCGTTCGTCTCTTCTTACGGGTAAACATGAAATTTGCATAAAATTTGCCTACCATTCATCATTTTACATGACTCTATTTCTGCTTCAGTGTCTCGATATAATCGATTTTTGATGCACCATTTTTTTCACGCAGGAACGTGAAAGGAGGATATTTTGAGATCAGCAGTTTGAAAATGATGAGACTCTTTTTCAATTTGATTATATCTCAAAAGCGATTGTAGATAATTTTTTTTTAATTGCATATTCACCTTTCATCCAAACTCAGATAATAACGAAGTTCAAAAAAGAATTAATTTGTGACTGTTCAAATTCATGTGGAACGCCTGCTACATAGATTTTTAGGAAAAGGTCAGGTCTAAATTTCTGATGGAGAAGAATTACGATTTCCTGTACCGAGCATATAGTCTATAAAAAGCATGCTTAAGGACTTGTCAAAATTATTTCTGAAAATATTTTACTTATACATTTTACTCTGACACTCTAAATAAATGCCCAATTGTTCAAGACCTGGAAAAAAAATTCTGGTAGCGATTATCGCATTGCTAGTGGCTTAAGAACCTCCCCTCCAAAACCTCTGCGAAAAAAATTCAATTCCGCAAAAATTGATCTTTTGACTGACAGTTTTATAATTTCGTTTGTCGGTGTTGCTAAGTATAGCTTCGAAAAGAAAAAAAAAAAGTTTAGAGCGGCTCCTTTCTCTAAGTCTCTGGTAATTTAGCGAATGACCTCGTGGACGCACGGGATGTTCCGCTGGGAATATCGTGGGATGTTCATGGCACGCCATACAACACTATACGCGTACACATAACGGTACATTTTTCACGTCATGAAACTGGGTCTTCTTCTCAACGGCGAACAGGGTCGTCGGTTTACGCCCACGGCCGATAGATCCCCATTGTCTCGAGCGTGCACGGTCGCGGGTTTTTTAAAAAATATAATGCGATCTTGCGAGCGCGCGTCTTCGTCTTCCCATGGCTCACGATATATACCTATATACATGTATAAGCCACGAGAAGCACAAAACGCGGTTGATCCCTAATAACTTTGCGTGACTAAAAGATGCGAAGCCCCGTTTCTTCAGACCTAAATCCGCGGTAGCCAACAGCAGCCAATGGAGGCAGTGCTGAATAAAAAATGTCTTATAAACTCTCGACAAAATCCCACTTATCATGATTTGTGTATTATAGATGCTAATAGACATAATTAATAAGAGCTGTTGAGGCGTCGGGAGCTCCGCTTCGCTTGGATCCCTCCCATGAATGATCGCACAAGATCACGATACCCTTAAATATCTCCTTCGCTCCCAAAGCGTCCAACTCTAATCCACCGCGTTTTTTTTCTTGGATCAAAATCGTGGTCAGAAAGTTGGCCTAATCGCTTTCCGGGAAAGGACGGTCAAGCGTCTGGCACCGTCTAATCCGACAAAAAAGGGCGCCAGGTGGAATGGACCTGTAAATTGTTTTGTCTGGCAAGTGTAAAATGAACTTTGACGTCATCGATAGTTGCTCGGAACTAAAGAAACTAAATTTTCTTAGCATTGCCAGCAAAAAAATATTCCTAACTGGTTTCCATTTTTTTTTTACAAACACGTATTAAAAAAACTGCTCCATCATAGAGTGCCAGTAGATCTACGACAATCATTCTACTCAGAGTCTATGTGAATAATTATGGATGTAAAATACACGTCGAGATAATATTTTAAAACCTACAAAATTTCGATCTACTTGAAGTAAGTATATTTTCCCTAAGGTAACCGATTTTTAGAACGTGATAAAACACACTTGAACACATGTTTCCAAACAACACACTTGCAACGTGTGGAAAGAGGACATTGATCATGTTGATCACACGTATGAAGCGTGTCGATCATGTCGTCAAACAACACAGTTAGACACGTGTTTCAAAACAACGAAGTAACAAACGTGTAAAAACTGACTACATGATCAACACGCGTAAAGCAAACCCTACACTTTTTTTTATCAGTTGCCGCCCAGAAAATATACTCGACGTAGACTCTAAGTAGAACAAACTTCTCGTCGATATTGCAACAAAATCTCGAACGTAATTGGAATTTTTAATAGGGCGACGTTTTTATATAAAATCAACTCTGAGAGATTAATTGAATATCTATACCAACCGGACATTATTATGAGACCCTTAGACTTTAATTGTGAAAGGCGAGGGTGAAGAAAGTGAGTTGAAATTACGGAACTTTGGAAGAGCATAAGGAAACTGGAGAAAAGGAGGTGCAGTACAGCCCATGAATTTAATTGAGTCGTTGCTCATAATTGGAGAAGTAGCGAGAGTCACGTTCGGCGTGCCGAGTGAGCCCGGCCATTACGGGATCCAGGGTACCGAGATGCCGATATCGCTCTCGTCGCCTTTTCTTGCCTCTCATTCGTTCTCTTTCTCTTCCTCGCGTTGCATATGTCTCTCCTCAAGATATACACTATTATACCAGGATAGCATATAACGAGCTGAGGGCTGTCGCGGTCGGCACAGAGTGCAGATCGTTAACGTGTGTTTAGCTATTAGCTTAATATACTGCGACGATAGACGAAACAAATGTAACAGTACTGGCAGAGTCGAAGTCGTTTGGGAATCGTGTCTGGTGGTGCTCTTCGCTTCTTTCTCTAGAACACACTATCGCTTTATTTCTACGCCATGCACACTCTCAACTTCCAATGACTCTATTCCAGTTCGTGTTATACGTAATCGCTTAATATGACCAATCAATCTTGTCAACTTCCTTTAATGAAAACCTAAAATACAGTCATTGGAGTGTATGTCTGATATTCTTCTACATACCGTTGAAAATGCAAATATATTCAATATACAAAAGTATACAATATATAAATATACTTTGGCGGTTTGTCTTTTCAGGCACTTAGTCCGTTTTTCCAGATGATACATTAATTTAAAAAATCATTAATAATGAATAATATCGCCTGAGCGGGCTTAGGGTCGAATTTATAGTCCCACGTTCGAACTTGAATTCAAACTTAAATTCCAACTTAAGTTCGGACTTATTTTCCAGTTTAAGTTCGAACCGAATTTACTGAGGTTGCTACGGGATATTTTTGCAAATCAGAGTCCATCCGGCAGATAATGAATGACACTTGATGAATTTGTTGTTTTCCAAAGATTAACAAACAAAAGCAGACGCAACAATGAACAAGGCGTACTCTGCAGAGCTACCATATTTAGGTTAGGAAGAGGTTCTAAATTTTAACACGGGCCTTCGATGCTTTTACAGGTCTATCCGGTGGTGGCGAACTCGCGATACAGCACGAGTGGAAACAGTTTCAGGACATTGAGAAACGAGACGTCGCTCAAGCGCGATACCCGAGCGGGATGATGAATCCGACTCGGCGAACGAATCAGGTCTGTAAGTGCAGTGTGCTCGCGGGAGTAGACAAGACGCTCAATAAACAATGGACCGAAGCGCGGCGGCGAGCACGCGGGAGATCTAGCGTTGACGAAATATCGACGTCGAGGTCCCCCGAGCGAAGGGGCGAGCGCGGTATATTGCGAAGCTCTCGAGCGATCGCGCTGCACTCGCGGGAGGCGCGAACGCGAGAACGAGAAACGCGAATGCGGCCGCCGTCTTTCGCAGTTGAAGCGCGGGAGAAGGAACGTGGGAACGTTTTTGGATCCGTCGGTGGGCAACCCAATATTTCTTTTTTTTTTATTCCCCAAGCCTCTCAGCACAAGGGTGACGCAAGTGCCCAGCACCAACCGATCGATGGGAAAATCAAGTCTCTGTTCACTTCAAGGCGCTTAAGGCACCAAAACACGGCGCGCGCGGTACGAGGGTGGATTTTTCATCATTTTTTTTTTTTCGAGCAAATGATAAATGGCTTCTTTTTTCATTGAACCTTATATTTAATGAATATATGGAGAAGACACGGCACAAATTTTTTTATCCGAATCTTAAGAATAGTTTGCGGTGTACGCCGCTTATAAAAGGAGACTTTGATGAAGTTGGTACTTGGTGGTTGACAGCAATTAAGAGAGGTGGATGGAAAAAATACAAAAAAAAATATTTATTAACTAGTCATGTAGGTTTATAGCATCACGTGAGGGAATTTCGATATCTAAAAAAATGGCGTGCTAGTGAATTTTATTTCCCATTTTCACAGAAAATTTTCGTAAATTACGAAAAAACAATAAATAATAAATAATGTATATAAAATAGATTCTCAAACATTTTAAGACCTGGTAGATGCAAATCGGATGAATAGTTTTTCGAATATGTTGTCAACTAGGTCGAAAAACGTCTTTTCGAGAAAAACGCGTTCAAAGTTTCGATGAAGGATAATTCGGCATACAAACTAAATTTTATATCTGTATTTTTTTTCGGTCCCCAACATCAGTCAGCTTATCCTGGACCATGAAACAGCTCCTCAGCATCCAGAGACCCATCATTTTTTCCGAGTTTTGCACGCATACAACGCTCATGCGTTTTTTTTTGGCTTCGTGTTCAGGCGATTTATAAATGTTTGAAATACTATCAGAAATTTATTTTGCGACAGGAAACAGAAATTTCATGTGTTGAATGTAATTTAAAGTTGTTTACCATCGGTTCTTACGGAAACATGCCACACAAAGTTATGTTTGAAAATTGTGCAATAAAATGGAGAACATTAAGTACTTAATTGGATACAAGACTCTGAATTATGGTTCAACTCGTGAGGCGAAATTGTGAATGTTACAATATTTACACAGTCAATAGTCGCGAAAAATTTATTGTGTCGAACCGAGATCCGAAATCGAAATTTCTTAAAAAGTGTTATTTTTAAGACGCGTTAAGACCAAAAAATTTGGAAAAATTCGTGACTCGGTCTTATCACCTTTTGACAGAAGGATTTTATAGAAGATCAAAAATATTACGATCTTAGTGATTCCAGCACTGTTTAAGATATTGTTCGTAAAAGCAAGTCAAACCCAAAATGGCTTTGAAGTTTTTCAAAATTTTTCGTCTTAACGCATGTAAAAAAAATGACACTTTGAGATATGTTAGTTTATGAACACAATTTGACATGATTATTTTCAGAAGGTAAACTGTATTACTCTATACGTTAGATGGATAACTAAAGAAAGTAAAACTAAAATTTTAAATGTAGCATTACACACGTAATTTATGCACCAAATAAAAGCTTCATGCTTACTGCATAGAATTTATTGAGATGCACAGTTTGGAAAGTCAATTTGGTGGTTCCTCCTCGGGACAGAATAATTTGGCAATATTAATATATAATTGGTCAAGTATCGCCCACGTTGCAAAATCCTTTGGATAATAAATAAATACCTCCGTGTCCCATCGATTTAACGATAAAAATCAAAATGGGAAGGATTACGAGCGATTATTAATTACCGGATGAATGCGCAACGTCCGCGAATTCGCGGCGTGAACGAAGCGCTCGTTGAATGAAGATTTAACGACTCTTTGAGTCGAGTTCCGTTCGGTAGCGCGGAGGAAAGTGCGAATATCCCGAAGTCGCGTCTCTGTCCGTGGTTAGTCGCGCAAGTGCAGCCGAGTCATCGCTACAGGACTTGGTATTTGGGTCCAATTAAAAATAACGATTGGTATATATGCTCTTGCGTGAGTGAGGGCCTCTCGGTTAATATCGATCGATAATAATATCTGCGAAAGAGTGAACGTACCAGAGGCGCGCAAATACGCAAGGATAATGAAATGAAATTGATTGGACGCGCGAGCAAAATCATCATTTCATTCTACGTGAACGTAGATGAATCTGATATTGTACTCTTATTTGTAACGGTAAATCGATATTTATAGTATATTTCGGCGGTATCGATTCTTGAAATAATAGATACGGAAATAAAATTATGGCAAAAACCGAGAGGACGGTGTTCAAAATTGGGTTAACCCTATGAGTCACGGTGGGTCGCTGAGCTACCGACCTATTTTTGCTCAGATTTAACTATTTTCAATTAATTTCTGGCTTAATATATGAGTTTTAGAATTTCGGAAATGACAAATGTATGACTCAAAGGGTCAACTTGGATTCCTTGATCTCTGTTTAGGGTATTTGGCTGATTTTGTTGATGATGTTGATCACAGCACCCGAAAATTCAAACCATCGTGCACTCACGAATAACTGGTCTATTCACGACGAACCGATGGTTTATGAAAATTTTTGTTAGCACACTCAAAAAATACAATAATTATGACAAATGTTGACTGGCCCATTGTAAAGTAACTGCACATCGTGAGCCTAACCTGAAGATGTGTCAAGAGCTATTAACGTATCTTCAATGCTCTTCAGGATGCAAGTTTCAAGAGGTTCAATAAAAAAGCCTCTCTTCATCAACCTCATACGAGTTAAGCGCTCGAGCCTTGAATTAAGGTCTCGTGCTTTATGAAGATACCGATTCGACTTCCACCAAGTAAATGTTTATATTTTTATATCATCAATAAAGTCTAACCTATTTCACCATCATCCATCATTGCATTCACCAAGAGACGCACATGGTCCATTTGTGCAGCTAGTCTAATGACACCGGTTCTCCTGTGGGTAAGAGAGACGACTAAGGCAGATCTGAAGAAGGCGTTGAATACAGCCCCGCCAGTGAAGAGAATGGATGGTACCCATAGACAGGAGCAGCAGCTATATAATACTTGTTCACAGCAGCATAGAAGAACAAGATCACGCGGAGTCGATAGTCAAGGACGCACCTGTCGCCTCCGCACCTCTTCGACGCTCTCGTGCTGGTTCTCCTGCGACGATTACCTCCAGCAGGTGTAAATCCGCGAACCATGCCAGCCTGAGGAAATTTTAACGATCTCTCGGGCGAATATAGGAAGAAGGCGAAAGTCATTAATTGTGGAGTTTGGAAGTTTTCTTTACATTGTGAAAATACAACACAGCGCATTTGCATTAAATTATAATATTGATCCAAACGATGTTGGATCTATGACGGATTTTGAACTGAGTTTTCATGTAAGAATCAAGGAAAACGAACTGTTTACCGGTTTACTGAGAGGAAAAATTAATGCATACGAATTTTTTCAGATTTTTCTCTTTATTAAGATTTTAATTTTTTTTTTTTTTTTATGTGCGCCAAATAACGAATTTTGGATATGTGTTCGGCATAAAACTATCTACTAAACTCAAGATTTTTTTGCAAAACGCATATCCAAAATTTGTTATATTCTGCGCATTTTTCAAAAAATAAAAATAAAAATCAAAATAAAGAAAAAAAATCTAATCGTAATCAAGTAAAATTAATTCTTTTTCCTTTTATGTAAAATTATTTTTAAATTTTTAAATTTTTCTTTTTTAATTCGCAAATATGCCATAAGAGCCCATGTTAAAATGTATGCATTAAAAAATTAATTTTGTGTAAACGATGTAGACGAAAATTCCCAAAAAATTCATGTGAGTTTGTTATGAATTATTTAAAACGCGGTAATTATTTTAGATTTTTCTGTGCACTTCAATTTTACTGACGAACCTCCTTAAGGAACGAAAGCCGCGAGTTTCAGCGAGGAACGAAGCAAGTAAGGAAGCGGAGAGCGAAGGAACACAGCAGAAGGAGGAACGAAAAGGGCTGGTGATGGCGCAACCGACGCGGCCGTAAATATACGTGTGGGCTAATGCGGCGCAACTTTACGTCCTGAGTTACAAGATGACCCCCCACCGGGATCCGCGAAGTGCCCCCCGAGCGACTCCCGCTTCGCTCGCTCGTTGTCGTTCTCGTCGTGCGCTGCTTCTGCCGATGTTAGTGCACCGCAGTTGCACCATTCGAGTGCAATGCGGCGCGTGTACACATCGCGCCCGTTGCACCCTGCACGCGCTTCTTCTTTACCTGGTGGTTGCCCTCTCGAGGATCCCGCACGAGCTCCCATATAACCAATTAGGAATTTAAATTCACGGCAAGCCCGATTTGGTCGTTAAACGAACCTCGACACTCTCCCTCGTTCAACGTCTACGTACTGTGCACCAGGACTACGTGGGAATCCAAGAATCGCAAGAATTTCAATTTCCCACAACAAAAATGTGGCCCTATGTTCGTTAAACTACGCTCGTGTCGCCTCTATAGGGACAATTGTGCAGGACCCCCAGCAAACAAACGCTTTTAGAACCTGCGATGCAAATTTGTACATTTGAATCGCCGCGCAAATGTCGAAGAGGAGTTCCGACTGTCGTATTGGCAACACGCGACTTTCTCGTCACATTTTTTACACTTAAAAAAAAAGTGGAAGCTTTTATGCATAAAATCGTTAATTTAATTTAATCACGATAAAATTTATATAAATTTGTAGTAAAATTTACAGCGGATTATGAAAAGTAATGTAGTTTTACATTAAATTTGATGTAAATTATTGAAATTACTGTATTATACTTGAGTTATATGTCCAACTTGTATAGAAAATTTATTATACCAGTTTATGCATAAAAACTGAATTACTTGTTGCGCTCTACTGATTGGGTGGTAACGGTCTTTGTATGTATCAAACCGAAGCAGAATAACTTCTGTTTTAATTTGCAGTCCAAAGTAACCGAAAATTTTTATTTTATTTTTTTAATGAAAATTGTGGAAACAACTTTTTTATTCATGAGTCGTTTTGTAGACTGATCAGGAATCCAACTTGACAAAAAATCTGACGGTCTTTTATACTTCTGTTCATATGATTTTGTTTTGATAAAAATTAAATTATTTTTACAGAATCCTTATACGATCCTTACCATATTTATAATAACCTCTGCCAGTTCCTTCTCTTTGCGTAGCCGAGGCAAAATTGTGAAATTCAATCGCGAAATTATATCATCCTAGCCACAGATTCATATAATTTTAGTAACTGTACATTTTGATAAGTCTACCACAGGAAGATGCATTCTTTGACAAGTTTTGAAAAAAGCGGTGAGTCCTGACCTTAAACCCGTATTTGCAGTCGCGGCTTATAGTTCAAGCCGCAACGTCGCGAGCGCACGTGCAATTTTCTCAAATCGGCAGTGGCACGTTCACCGACGGAACTGCGGGGAATTGGCGAATCCGAGTCGAGGGTACACCGGGTGTCCCTGACTGTCGGTCTCGGCGCGCTAGCTGCTCACTTAAATCCCATCGGTGGCCCAGCAAATCTGTTGAGCATTCGTACAGATACAAACATAAACACTGTGCACATGTACTCTCGTTTCGTGTGTTTATTACGCATGTGAGCTTCCATGTGATCGGTACCGCGACCTTTCCTTTCCGAAGAATAGCTAATGGCCTTCCATCGCACTCCAGAATAACCATATATGATTTATGCTTATTGTGTATCAACCTACATCACATTTGTAATAATATACACTATACATGGCGCATTCCATCTGGCTTCGACCTGAGTTTGACTTTTGACCTCTCTCATTTCTTCTACGATTTTTCATACTATGATCCTGACTTTAAGAAGAGCCGGAAATTTTTTATCAAATTGTTTTTTTTTATTTCAAATGAGTTACAATTTTTCAAAATAAAATATTGCTAACCCACAGTTAAAAATATAAATAAGTTCTCAAAAATCCCGTAGGAGATGCAACATGTTTTTTTGCACAATTTATGAGTCGAACGCAGAGTGAAGTTTGTTTCTTTTTTTTTCAGAGCTTTTTGTTGGAAAAAAAATCGAAAAACCATTTTCTAATATGAAATGATTAAAGAAATTTGAGTACGAAATGTAATTCATTGTCAGGTGCGGCAATAATATTTTTTAGAGGAATTATTCCGTTTTTGATTACCTTTTCTCATGCTAAAAAAAAAGAATGTTCAATGAAAGAAACAAAAAAAAGCGGTTTTTATATTATTTCCATTATATTTATGCCTAATATCGGTTTCGAGTTTTTAGTACAATGTTTTTAATTTGCAGAGCATTATATATAACACAGAAACGAAATGGAATGCCCCATAGATTGTTTAATATGTATAGCCTGCCGCTCGCATTTCGCTCTGACCTCAATCGTAACACACCTAAACAAACCTAAACACGTAATCCACCTGCGTGTAATTACAATTTTATATCTATTTGCGAATATCCAATCCCTGAAATGACCAAAACAAATCGGCTAGACACGCCCGTAGATCAAACGAAAAAAAAAAAAAAACAACCAGTTAAATGTCAGAAATGTAATACCTAAAGATGCCGTAATAGCTTGTTATGAAAGAATCCTCCAATGCAAAACCGTACCTGTCATCTCCGATATCATTAAACATTCATTTGATACCCAAGGAGTCAAGAGCAGACAAAAAATCTTTTGACATCAGAAACATCGAAAAAAACTCATGGCCTGAGGATTCAATCTACAAATCATTATGCCATCTTTATTTTGGTCAAAAATTAATTCCTCAATGGTACAATAGTGGACCAAACTTTGTCAATAAAAGGCCACAGACTGACAAAAAATTTAAACAACAATAAAAGCCATCAAAGCACCGAATTTATCGTCAGAAAATTCACATGTCCAAGAATTGTGACGTAACGTTGGAGATAACGAATTTCAAAAGGCCGTCAAGGTAAAGATGTAATGGAAAAAAAAAAAAAAACCTAGAAAGAAGAACATTCTTCGAACTGAGTGAGGGCAAATAGCAGAAATTAAAAAAGCATTTTGTGGGCCTATAATTCCTAAGCTTAGAGAGAAGATTCGAGGCTAAAAGAAGTGCGCTGTAATTTAAAGAATTTTTTTTTGTTTTTATTTTTGTCAGACACGCCCTCGGACTGTAAGCATGAAATAAAAAGGACCATTTCGTTACTGAGGTAGCATTTAGCACATCCTGTCCAAAGCGAGAACTCGAGTTCAGAAATCGATATGTGCTATAATTTTAGATCCAAACGATAACGGTTGAAACGTTTGCAGAGGGAACGACATCGAGGTCACATATATACAGAGGCGAGATCCGGTGGTAGCCTCTGTGCCGCCAACCGAGAGAAGATTTTTCAATTAGTCGGACAAGCACAACCCGATGTAAGAAACGTTTGCGATATCGCTTTCATTTTGTCCGCGAGGAATTTCGTAATCCGTGAGGCTGAAGGGAAAATCCTTACTATACACAGGAGACATTCCATACCAACTTGAACATACCTTCGACCTCTTCGATTTCATCCCCAATTTTTTATGATATTTATTATTATATTGCCTTTTCATAGAGGGAACTTTGTTTTCATGAAAATAAAAATTTTCGAGATTTTTATGTCGGAATACTCTCAATGGTATAAAACATCAAAAAAGTGGTTTAGAAAATTATCCGAATGTATGTATGTGTGTGTGTGATGAAAGGCCAAAAACTCATTTAACTGTAACTTACTAAGTATTCGACTGAATTGGCTTAAATTTCTTTTTAAATTTAGAGTGCATCCTTAATCATTTTGTATTATAATTTATTTTTTTTAATTTTAAGTACGAAAAAAAATCGTTCCGAAAAATCATTACAAATCGCAGAAGTCCTGACAAATATAAGTGTTGAAGCAATAGCCTCGGTGAAAGGATTCTTTCGTATCTCACTTTTTTATTTTTCGTAATAATACAAAATTCGTAAAAAAAATAACCGTGGTCTACTTTGAATCTAAGCTTTAAGATATCGATACCTGATACAGGACTTATGAGTATTCTGTAAAAATTTGCAATTGCGACATTTTTTCAATTATCATAGAATATAACAAACACTGTAGTTGCTGCTTAGAAATATAACAATAACCTGAAAAATCGGGGATGAAATCCAAAAGGTCGAGTGTCAGGCCCAGTCCGAGTTGGCATGGAATGTCCCATATACACTCGATAGCTTATACTGCAAGGATCGTCATTGCCTTTGCATCGTTGGTTCTTTCGGTGCTCTTGTTAGCCAAAGATGTTGCGATTGTGAGATAGAAATTTCCGAGCTTTGCAGGGCCTTAAAAAGCTCGACTAATTAACCGCGTAAATATTCTTATGCATCGGAGACCCCTGCAGAGCTCTAATGAAAGAGTTCCAACCGAGTCATTAGACAAAAATTAATAATCCAGGTGGGTATCCAGCTGTCAAAGAACGGGTGCGTAAAGAGCAAGACTGCTCGGTTTCGTTGTCGTGTATGAGAAAGGCGCGGCATGGCGGAGCTGCTTCACCATGTTGGTCATGATTTGCGCTATCCTCGAACTCATTCCCGAGCTCTTGGCCCGTGTGCAGACCGACTTGCTCTACGATTATTGGATCTAATTGGCCGCGAGGCTTACACGGCGGTCAGTGCCTCTCCAGTCTGGTTGTGTGCGTAATGTACAAAACTTCAACTCGTGATTTGATGGTAAAAGCTTACGCCCAGAAAAAAGATCCAGTAACGTTAACTAAAATTATCTTTTCAACATTTAATTATCTCAATGAAGGAAAATTTGCTTGACCTGAAAGAAATATGTATTCCATTTCGCCATCGAATAAAGTGCAATAATTAACAAATATTTGCAACTTTTTTTAAAAA
The DNA here is from genome assembly GCA_949699805.1 of Tromatobia lineatoria. Lineage (NCBI taxonomy): Eukaryota > Metazoa > Arthropoda > Insecta > Hymenoptera > Ichneumonidae > Tromatobia > Tromatobia lineatoria. The sequence goes on from OX453050.1 coordinate 12,423,252, forward strand.
TAAAAGCTGTAAGATATAACCCTATATTATAAAAATATTTTGCCGCTGTCCTGTACAAGACGGTAGGTTAGTCAATTGGCTAAAGCTACGGAGTGGGTAAAGTCACGGAATAGCTGAAATAAGGGAGTGGCTAAAGTCATGAAGTGGCTACAGTTAGGGAGCGACTAACCTCACGGATGGACTGAAATCACGGAGTGACTGAGGATACGGAGAGCCTAAGGAGCCGAAGTGACTAAGGCCACGGTGACTGAAAAGACGGAGTGACTAGTCACACGGAGAGACTAGAGTCATGGAGTGAATAAGGACACGGAGAGACTATGTTCACGGCGTGACTGAAAAAACGAAGAGTAAGGTCACGAAGTGACTGAAGATACGGAGAGACTACGGTCACGGTGTCGAACTCACCGAGTGTTTGAATTGACGGAGTGACTAACCTCGAATGAGGACCTATTTAAATGAGTTCAACCTGCAATATTAAGTCATATTTAATAATAACCTATAGTTTTTTAATAAAAATATTGGAGTTGATCATTCGTAGGTTTCAAAGAAATTTTTTGTTTTTGCTTATTCTAGTTTAAGCGGGGCGAAAAGTGAAAAGTGAGGTTGCAAACTTTCCTCCCTAGGGTCGAAAGTGAAGGTATTATGAAAGGCGCTTGCGCCAATCTATGGTCCCGCAAAACTACCATGAAAATCACCGCTGTTCATGCACGTGTTACAAAAATCGCCATATTCCGAATAGATTCCATATTTGATTTGAATAAATTCATCAGACCAATTTTTCTGGCCGTAACTATAATCGCCTCCAAGGTAACCTAAACTCTGATAGGTTTATTCTACTGGGTATTTGAAGTGTTATCATCATTTTTTGCACTGCCTGTCGATGACCTACAAAAAGCTCTTCTATATATATTATTTTATGGCGTCAATAACACGTGTACCTACTGTTTCAATGGGCGTTTTAGTGTCTGGTTTCAAAGTTGTACAACGTAGAAACTTTTGGTTGGGTGGGGAAATTGGGAGGATATATAGGATCCAGAGCTAGCTAAAAAAATTATCAGTTCTTAGACGACAAGGCTTTGAAACGCTTCGAAATAGTATTCAATATGAAGACAGTCGTAGTTGTTGGTTTATTCATTCTGATAGCTTGTTTCCATCATTCAGCAAATGGTGCAGCATACTTAGGCAAAAGTAAGTACAAAAATCAATAATTATACACAGTGCTGTCTTTTCCAAAACTCAAAAGTTGCTCTAATCATTCCAAAGCACTCAAATTTAATTTGTCAAACCATATGTGAAATTTCCATTTGCACCAAGGCCCGAAATACTTCCATCGCCATTTGATTAAATTCTGCCATTTGATCAAAATATTGCCGAAATATTGGTATTTGATCAAATTCTTGGTTAGCCAACTAACTTTTTATTGTAGGTTATTAAAAAGTATATTTTTTTCAATGACGTTTCGACCCTGGTTTGGGTCCTTTTCAATTATTTATTCTGTACAAAAAAAAAATGGAATACATTTTTGAAGCTATTATTGTGCGCCTATGGTGACATATAGAAAATATAAAATCAATTGCTTGCCTGCGCATCATTTTTCTAATTTGTCTACGGTCACGGTATTTCTTGTTATGCTGAAATGGCTTGAAAATCAACTTTTGCTCAAATGTTGACAGCAAATGTTTTGGGTTTTTCTTTTTTATCCAATGTTTTCAATGTTTTCAATTTTATTTCCATGTTTATTTGAATTTCCTTCTCCAAATGGCTGAAATGTGCGGTTTTAGGTGATTTCCAGGATAGTTTTCGAAAAAGTAAAACTGAAGTTAACATAGTGATTGCGAAATAAAGTTAATAGGCTCTCCATTAACCGTATTTGTCTTCAAATGCCTTATTTTCACCAATGTGTCAAAGTCCGCCTGATATTAGCGAATTAGTGTAATAATAATATTGAAGTCATTGTAGGATTCATTGATAAACGATTTCATTTTTGCAGCCGATGATTGCAGCAAAGGACCTAAGGGCTTCGAAAATTCATGCTACAGATTTTTGTGTGATGAAAAATCGGGCGAATATCAAATCCATACGTGAGTTAACTTTGAAAATCATTCATATTTCAGAAACTGTATAAAGCAATTTTGCATCATGCATTGCACAGTAGCTTGTTCGATTTCTAACAAGTAGATTTATTCTAGTTGTTATTATCTTGATTAGACAACCGTTAGTAATATTAATAAATTCTGAAGAGGATTCAGAATCAGGGTCGAAACCCAAACAGGAGTTTTTTCATGTAACCTGTCCGACCATTACAATTGCTGAAACAAAAACACAAATCAGCTGATCGATTTGATTATGCTTATAGAGATCAACTTTCATTACGTTTTTTTTTTTCTATAGATGCGGTATAAGCACCATTGAATGCGAAGAGGGGCAAGCGCCGGGTCACCATCCAGAAGACTTGACAAAACCATACCCAGATTGTTGTGCGGTACCTTATTGTCGTGATGCATAAGTTATGAAGTACGTACTTCAAATTCAACTAAAGAAAAATCTTGTATTAAAGATGTATTGAACATGATTCTTGAATTTATAAAATTATTTCATAACCTTTTTACCGCACGAAAAAAAAAAGTTTTAGGCACTGGAACTAAATTGAAATCGCAATTTCAATTTTTTTCAATTGGTAGCAAAAAATAACCCGTACGACCAACGATTAATTTCTACAATTATCACAACTGCTGTCCAGTTAAAATCACGGATAGACGGACTTGCTGTTTTTTTATGCCGGCACAGTTCCGTTACGACATCGTGCGGTTCTGACATGTCATCGTACCGTTCTCACATGTCGTCATCGTGCCGCTATGTCCGACCGTTTCTGACGGCACAGGGACGAAATGCAGTGCCGGCATATTAGTAAGGCTTGACATGCAGACACGGTGTCGGTAAAACGTGCCGTTATGGTAACGGCATGGCTCACGTGCATGCTTCTGACGTGTGACCTCACGATATGCCGGCATAGCAAGCAGACATGGCATGTATACCGTCCGATGCGGACGTACATGACGATACCGTGATGACATGTAGTAACAGCACGGACGACACGAGACGGTACAAGATGACACGTTGACAACACGATGTCGGCACATTGACAACACGTTGCCGGCAAATTGACAACACGTTTAACCAACGAAAGTCATTGACGCTATTCTACCGATTCCGATTGATTGTCGGGACCGATAAATCAGGTTTCACAACTACATTTTCCTATTCATACACAAACCGCCAATTCAACACAATCCTTGTCCGTATTTTTTTGCGAAACAGTTACCATTTTAACGTTAGACGAAACATCCAATAATCATGCAGAATATTGAGTCCAGGTACATGATGGAAGAAAACTGGAAGCAGGTTAATTCTAGCCTGCAAAAGCATCATACAACAATTTTATGAGAGCAAAACGGGTTTCGAACATACTAAACTTACCTTCATTTATACATTTATAGTCATAGTGGAGTGTAACAGTTTCTGATACAAACCAATTGGCGTCGAGCTACTACCGCGATTGTTGATATTACCTACTTCGTAGGAAAGGGGGTAATTTATCTAGGTACTGTAGACTATATGTATGCGGACGTGTACTTACTCGAGAGCGAAAGCAAGACAAGCCTGCGAGCATGACCATGAAGACAGACACGGGTGACAAACCCGGCGACGAACGAGCACGAGGAAAAGGAACGTACAGGATAGAAATAGGTAGGTAGTAGCGTAAAGAAGTCGCTCACAGCTAGAACCTGACAAACCAATATTGGCACGAGCAAGTAATCGAAGGAGAGCGGGCGTGGGTGCATTTCGAATCGAGCACTCTATTCGTTCAAAAGCCTTTCGTACGATAGGATGGAGCAAGACAAGAATATTGAGTTGGTGTTGAAAGTATTTCCTCCGGCTTTCCGAGTTTTCACACAATCACTCAACACGTCCTTACAATTTCTAACAATTCTCCTTTTTATTGTTGATGAAGCAAGACCACATTTTTTGCTGGAAAATCATTGAGTCGTCTTTACAAAATTTATTTATTTGTATTGGCAAATTTTTATTTTTTTATTTTACGAAGCCATCGATGAGGAAGTATGTTGACCGATTTTTCAAAAAATACGAAATTTTATAAAATCTTCAACAATGTTTCAATTTTTCTGAAAATTTACACATAGAATTTTGCAAGCCTGTCACATACACACGTCCATTAAGTACATCCATCCAGCTTTTTTTGCAAACCACTTTCCTCGACGTTTTAGACCATTTTGTGTGTCCTGATATACAAAAAGCGAAATTATTTTTTTTTTTTTACAAAAACGAAGCTTTCTTCATAAGCAAGCAAAAATTTGAAAAAATCTAAATCATCGTTTGACTAAATCGTCACTTCGTCATAAGCCACATAACCGATACATTGAAACGGCAATATAGCGTCGCCATCGATATATTTTAATAATATTAAGGGCCAACATGGAATACTTATGAGTATCAAAATTATTTATTGGTCAGATGAAAATCCAATTAAATAATTCAACGAAGGCATCGCAACAGACCGGAAATAACAGAATTATCCTGCGGTCAATGAACTCGGTGGTTAACAGAATATCTGTCGGGAAAGGGGAGAATATATATTTCACAGTTTCCGCCAATAGTGGTCGAAGCTGGTGCTGTCAGGAGTTTATGAAGTCGAGTTACTTCGGTGGGTGAGCACGATACCAAAGAGAGAGAGAGAACTGTGCACCAGCGGGAGCACCGCGACAGGCTATGACACATCCAGAGCCCGTGGCTGCTAACAAGCCACTCTGACCGGTCGAAGGATGTCCTCGAGTCAGCTCGTTGTATCAGCAGACCCAGAGAAATATCTCTCGAGTGCAGCTTTAGCCTCGCTGCTGGCTGGTGTGGTCCAGAAGAGACTGCAGAGTACAACTTCACCACGGGATGCTGCTTCGGATACATCTGCATCTGCGTCAGGTGATGCATGCATGCACCGAGAAATTGTGGAACACGAGCTGCATTGATTTCAGTCTATTATGGTGTGAATCAACACTGGAGCAAGTCTGACAACTTTGTTAGCAATATAGGGTCGATAATATATTAAAGGTGAGGGTATGCATTGGTATAAGCTAAACCGCCCAGTTTCGGTTACTGTCCCGGTTTCGGTCATCGACCTTCCATTTATATTAATAATAACGTATTGAGAAAAGAAAATAACAATAATGCCATGACAAAGACCGTTTTTTGCACTACATTATTGTCGAAATGCGATTTTTTTCATAACATTTTTCATCAATAAACGTTAGAGATTTTACTGTGGAACATTCAGAGGTCGCTGAAGATCTTAGCAATACTTTCTTATGAAAAAAAAAAAGTTTGATCTTTTTTCGGGTCATTACATAGATGCAGCTTCTAGATATTCTACAAGGTATCGATTATTTCTATTCAAACTTATATTCAAACACAATTAGCAGTATCATAAAAAAAAAATAAGCTTCAAAAGATAATTACTCGGTGAATTGTTCGCTAATGATAAAATTCATGGTAACGTCATCGCTCCCACTGATTTTTTTTGTGTACAACTTGCAACATATTAGGATGTGAATTTGACAAGCATTTAAATGCCACTTGTAACGCATCTGAACGCCAGTATCTAGTATCAGATAAATCAGTAAATACTTCGTTAATAGTACGCAAAGAAGCACTGTTAACCCACAAATCCGATAACGCTGTAATTAACGATTCATCCAACGCGATCATCCAATGGATAGCTCCTTAGAAGATAAAATCTAATAGCGAGATGAATGAACAATGGGTCTCGTAGTCTCTCTGACAAGTTCCAAAGGTGCCGCGCAATTTTCTTTTTCTTTTTTTATTATTTTTTCATTATTTCATATTCTTTTTATTTCTTTCTCCCTGCGAATGTCGGTGAGCTCTTCCTTCGCCGAAGAGTTTTACAATTATCGATTAGAGACAAAAGTATTGCTACAAGATCGAGAGATTGTAATCGATACTCGTTAGGAGCTGCGTGGCATTGAATCGATTTAAAATTACTGTCCACCGCCACTCGCACACGCTTTTTTATGCGTTATTCGACGAGCGAACAACCGCAGAGTCGTAAGTTTATCCACATAGGTACATAAACGTTGCGCAGTCAAGATATCGCGAATCGTAGCTAATGCCATTCGCGCTCGATGAAACCAATTTATTAGGCGAAGTGGTAATACAAACTCAAAGGAAATCGGTGGTAGTAGAAAACGTTCGAAAAGACCACAAGCGCGACCGAGTGTAACCGATATAATTTTTTTACGGTCAATTTAAGTAACTAATAGCTGACACAGTAGAGCGGACCGGGAGACAAAGACCGTTTTACAAGAGTAGGCGTGGCACTCGAGAGAATGCTGGCGCCACACAGTCTCGCCCTCACATTTTTCGACGACATTCCCATACCTGATTTTTTTGCTATATCACAAACCGATTTATTATTGGTATCGGATGTGGGTCTCGTTTGTACAGATGGAAAAACAATTAGTAGTTGTGTGTAACTCGCATGGCTAAATACGCTCTAAGCGACTTAGGCTAAGTCAACTACTTTTCAGTTGGACTAACGAACCAGATGGTTCTGACACCTAATTTGTTGGCTGCCAACCAATTGATTTGTTGGCTCAACTGATTGAATCTCCGGCCTAACCAGTTGAACCATTGGACCAACCAATAGAATCATTGGCCCAACCAATAGAATCATTGGCCCAACCAATTGTATCATTGGCCCAACCAATCGAATCATTGGCCGAACTGATGGATTTGTTGACCTAACTAATCGATTTGTTGTTCCAATCAATTGATTATTCAGACTACCACATTGAGATTATAAAAATCGTCAAATTCTAACGTTATATTTATATATGATTTTCTTAACAGTCGTATAAAATAATCACAACATTATATTTGAAGTACATTTCATTTATTCATTGCTCTTCATCGAGATATTATGGCCGATACTCATCACTTTTGTTCTTATTCTGTTTTTAGTATTTTGTATGAATTACTTGTCACACGGCATATTGCATGGGTTAGCATCTGAGCTCAGCTTAACTCAGCCGATCGTGTCGTAGGCAGAATATTGCAAGAGCCTTCCAATTTGCATTTATAAAGCCTTTCGCGGATGTTTGATTTTCTGTTGACTAGTTGATTAGTGAACAAAGCCTATAGCGAGGTACAGCTCCGATATAGATATTATTATAGATGTAACAAGCGCGGGGAGAATTCTAGATTCTGCGCGCCCTCGAAACATCGCCATCTAGAAAGGTAAGACCTAGATGTGACGACAGCGCGGGAACCGATAATTTTCGCTTGCTTCTCGGTAAAACTGACAATATATAATTTTCTCCTTTCTCGTAATGGATTATGATATTTTTTTGAACGCTGTTCTCTGGCTCACGCAACCAAAAGTACATTCCAAGGACGAGAAAATCTGAAGATAACCCGAGGACCCAGAGCTCACTACCCTCGCAAATTGAGCTCTTTAAGGTAGAGACCGTAAAGCAGGCGAAAGATTGGAAAGTGCATGTTTCCTCATATAATCATTGTATACATGCAGTACTTTCTGCGTACACATGTCATGCTCTTGTAAATTATACATGAATATGCATACATTCAGCGCCGGCTACTTATTTAAAGGGAATTAAATGTATAGGTCAGCACTTTCAACGAGAAGATGTTATTTTGAGTTGAAATGCATATTTGAACGAAAAAAAAGAAACAAATATTGAATAACTTGACATGACTGTTGGTTTCTTCAATTCGAAGAGATGCTACTAAGAACATGAAATAGACATTTAAATTAAATTATCTTATATATAATACACACTGAGCAAAAATTATTGTTCTAGTAATTATAAAATATCATAAAATTCTTATTTTTAGTTAGTGGGACCAATTTTTTATCGTTGATATAACTCCCAAACAGTTATCATAACTATAAAATAGTTATATTAACTATGAAAAATAGTTGTCTCACTATAGTTCACTAAATTTCTACGATTTATTTAAGTATATGTACATATACTTGAAGTATATATTCTGAGAAATAAGAAAATGATTGGCTCATAAAAATGTTTTTCTGTGCAGTACTAAATTCAAGAAAATAACAGAAATCATTTTGCATCACTTATTAAAACAAACACTGATATCCAACTGTCCATGATTGTCGGTTTTTCGCTTTTAGGTTAGGAAGAACATTTTTTCCAATTATATGCACTTTAAGTAAATATTCTTTCACAGGTAATAAAATAGTATTTTTGAAATTCAAATGCAACATCTCATTAGAATTTTTTAAAAATCAATCCATTTGTTTGGAGTCGATAAAATATTTTCTCTCGGTGCAAATACAACAATGTCATGGGAATTGATGAGGCACGTAGTTTAGCAATTAGCACGACAGTTTCCTGATTGTTTCTGAACGAGCTAACAACGCGAAGTTGTTGCATCTAGTGCTGCGAGCTGGTGCCGATAGTTACTCGTGCTGTGCGCTCTGCTGGTGTTAAACGAGTACGATGTACACAGCATAGGAGCAGCGAAAATTGTACGTGCGTGCCTTGGAAACTCTAATACAAAGACGAAAGGGGGGAAAGCAGCGAGGCGGGAAAGAGTGCGCACCTGTTTGCGCGGTTAACACCGTCTCTCCCTGTTTACTTCGCGGTATGGCATCGCTCGAGTCTCTCGGTAGACTCTAATTGCGTGAACTCCGTCTCACATTCAAGCCTCAGCCACTGCCACAGCCGTTTCTACACTCTCACTAAGGCATAATAAGAGGCTACGACAAAACTCGCGCTAACGTGAGTTTATACAGCGACGACTACGACTTCAATATTATATATGGGCCAATCCATCCCGGTTTGCCCTCCACCTCTCGGATTTGGTTCACAATTTTTTGTAGGCTTTGTTGGACCCTCAAGTGCATCAGATTTTTTTTCATGGCAATTTTTTTTTGTTTAATTTTTGAAGCGACATATCGAATGTCATAATAAAAAATCTGAAAACATTCTAGAAAATAGTCGTTTAATATCAAAATTTTTTAATCTATAGCAGAAGTGGACAAGAATGTTCTCACATTTTTTAAGCTTTTTTTATAAGAAAATTATTATTAAATGATGAAAAAACATTAATCTACTACATGCGATTTTTTTAGACTTTTCTGAACTATGTATATTCTTAAAAAAAAAATTTCAAATGGTATGTCAAATGCACCAATAAAAAAATCGTCTAAAATTATAAAGAATGCTATTTCAAATATAAACATTTTCTAAGTTATTGCCAAAGTGGACAAGATATTTCTGTTTAGTGAAATCCACAAAATGCGTAATCATTGTAGACTATGAATAATCCCGCTTTTAAATTCGACTAAATCAACTATTATAATCTACAAAATATGATTTTCCTCCATAACAAAGGCTTGTTAAAAAATGAATACAGATTTTGTTATTTTTTGCCTTAAACTCAAAATTTGTTTCATTTATTTTTGCCTTAATCTCGAAATCGTTAGAATTTTTCTTCTACGTAGCTTATTCATGAGGAATGCCTCACATGTCAAATGTATGATTAAGTGTATTCAGCTTTTTTTTCCTCAGTGTATACACTTGCACTGAATGCCACGCGCATGGTATGAGCTCAAAGAAGTACGAAGCTATTTGGTGGTTAGACCGATTGTATTTTCAGTCTACTATAGCAAATATTTGATCTCCTCGAAATCCGGTCCAGCAGTGGCAGCCAACCGAGTGAAAATTTCATACGAACGTCAAATGTTTGCGTAACGGGTTCTCTTGAATTCTCTGGTTTCCATAATGTAAAGGAGAAAACCGGTAGCCGGTAGTTTTTAAATTTCAACGATCAATAATGAGGCCTATAACGACAAAATTGTCAATTGCTTTTTAGGCTTATCGGAAATTACTTTAATAGATACATTACGGGTACTTAAGTACAGTTTAGACGAGTTCGCTGCACATTTATCGATACAGTGTACATCTAGTGTGCAGTTGACTGCCCACGCACAGACGAGCTCTCAACCGGATTATTCATGCACGTGTACATATAATACGTAAGATAGCCGCGAAATGCGCGCGTAAATACCAACACTTAATTACTCGACTGCCAGAAGTGCCAGCTACCGGGGCGAGGCCGGAGCCTCGCGAGTGAGCGATAGTTATTCCACCACCTATACTCGGCATACGTGCATTAATATACAGGGGGCACATACTTGTTGCAGCTTTTCGCGCACCGCTGTGCGCCAACTTATAAGTTTCGCCCTGCGTGCAGCATATACATCATTTCAGTTGGACAGACGAGAACGGAAACGTACCAACATAATTTGAAAGCATAATGTATATGGTTGCCCGGTTAAAAGGATTGAGTTTACCGAAAATTTAAGGGCCCCGAGCTAGACAGAAAGGGCTCGGGCAAGATAATTATTGGATCCAGGTTTTTTACAAGAAGTGTTCTCATTATTGTTGGTTTTTTTTTTTTTTTTGTCCAAGATCAATAATTTCAGAAGATTTCAAGTTCAGAAATTTAACAGGATGTTGAAAAAAGTTTTCTCATAGGCACATTAATGAATCTTAACATTAATTTTTACTTACGCCTTTTAACACTCTTTCAACATAGTTATACATTCCAGAAGAGCTCCACTCACCTGAAACAACAAAAAAAAACAATGAGTTAATAAAAAGTTAACGAAAAATTGGCAATGCATTAGCATATAACTGAAACTATTGTTTAAAATTTTTTAATAGAATAAAAAAACGGTATAATAAATAATTGCCGAAAAATTGAGAATACACCAGCAGATCACATTAAAATATTGTAAGTTGCAAAAATTAGCAATTGAATAATAACGGACGAACAGCATCTGCCATTCGATTATTAATTCGAATAGCTGACGGAATGAGAAATTTTCCCATAGTCGCCTGAACCGATACCAATAAAATAATTCGAATAGTTTGCTTTGATGATATCGATTCCCGGTGAATCAATCTGGCGGAGAGAATCCCGATAAGCGCAATCCTTCATCGACATCTACAACGGTCTCTGTGTCGTCGGCTTCCGACGTTTCGATTATTCGAATCACGTATTGACATCAGAGAGACGGCGTGTGGTCCGTGGAAACAGCTTCCCGATGGTGCAACATACCGCAGCACACCCAGGATCTCTTTTCGTCACGCCATGTGGACGAGTAACATCCACGATAAATTTCCACTTGAGCGACACCGACGATCGACGTCGCGTCTCGAGGCTTTGCCGCCACCGTTTAAATATGTATCGACGTCCTCTGTTCGCGACCACCGCGCGGATCAACAACCGCCAAGCGAAACAGAGAGCACAGTCGAGACGGAATCGAGACGTACGTGTGCGGTTTGCTTTTGACACTCGACACCCAGGTTAATTGCACGATCTAACGCGTGTCGTGCTCTACACGCGTAAGATCGTTTGCTACTGCTAGAGAAACTTCTCATCCTTCGTCAATGTCAATCCTGTCACATGCGATGACATTCACTGCACCGATCCTACGAACGTCTGAATCTACGCCTTGAAATAACTATCGGATCTCTCTGAGTGACATTTTACGAGTACCTTAACGTGATTTTTTTATTCGATAATATATGCGCTGTTGAAGATGTTAAAATTTACAGCAAAACGGTTTCTATTTAAGTTCACACTGATCGCAGTGATAACGAGCAGAAATCAAATGGTGTTGAGTGATAAGAACACTACTATCAACAGCAATATTTGGGTCACTTTTGGAATTTCGGAATTGATGTGAAATTTTGTGATTCTACACCGGGAGAAAAATACGTGGTTGAAGCAACAATACTATATTTATTCACGGCAATATTCGACAATGCAAAAAAAATACTTCAGTTTCAATACTATCTTTTTATTGAATGATCTCAAATTCAATAAAAAGGAGTAACTGACAGACAGACAGACAGACGGACGGACGGACGGACGGGCTTCCCTTTTTACATGATTTGTATGTGACAAGAAATTTAATAAAATCATGTAGCAAGTATCCATATACTTGAAACAATGTAAAGTATACATCTACTATAAAACTGACTTTTACTTTGAATGTATTGTTACTAATGAATGATTTTAATTGTCATGTAATCATTCTGGTTCTGAATGTGTTGAAATTATTAAGGTGAGGCCTGAATAATTTCCACTGTCATCAGTGAATTTATTGCCATTAAAAGTATTGCTACAAGCACTGAATGGATCAACACTGATTAAAAACCCACAGCAATCGCCATGATAACGCTGGATTTTAAGCTGTAGGCACTGAAGAAGTCGTAATTACCGTTTGAACTTTCCAGATAAACACATAAATGTCTTCGTGTTGAACTTACTACTTCAGGCAATGAAATAACTTCATCAGTCATGTGGAACAGAGATAATTTGTTATTTCAATGAAATTTGCGAATACGCAGATCCGATATGAGTTGTCATTGGATTGATGCAGTCAGAGGATATATAATTTAGTTTCAAGTACCTAATTACGTTGATTATCGGATATTTTGGCTTCTTTTTTTCATATTGACGTTAATTACTTTCGAAGTCAACTCTGCAACTGCTAATTTGTTTTCCCTACAAAATTCCGAGTTGCACGCCACATTGAATTCAGGTACCATTTATAGACCGGTTCGGAGAAACTTTTTCCAATTTTATTTTATTCTATGTCAAACTGCCGACGTTTCATTTATTTCGATCTCGAAAAATTAGAATGTTATAACAGACCTGAGGATCTTGGATTCACTTACGCAAGTTTTTCCATTCTCGTAATATGTCGAGACGCGCGTATTAATATAAATACAGGTTTTATTACCGGCCATTACGCGCTATTACCACGAGTCGAGGAGGCGAGCGGCCTGGACTCATCTCCGGAATACAAATTACGCAGCGACAAACTTACAATCAATTTTCTGAAACCCATCGACGAAGCACTTACGAGACTCTTCATCCCGTGTATTTATTCGCAGACTCTACAGTCAGCGGATTTTGTACTTGCGTGCGTCGTACGGTTGGATATGCTAAAGATAAACACCCTAACTAAGGCAAATACGAACGTTTGTTGGGAAAAAAAAAAATCTATCAGTGAAATCGCGGACAAACTGTTACGATCGTGTTCTAGAAAATTATAATAATTATGGGAACCCGTGCAAAAAGAAGAATATTTAAAAAATATAAAAATCAAGGATGCAAAGTAAAACCTGACACGTTGGTTCCATAGTATTTTTCGCTATTTGCGAAGCTATTTTTATGAGGAAGTATATTAATCGATTTTGGCTTTATTATAGAGAAAAGTTCGAACCTACAACACACACAAACACACACACACATCCATTTTTTCTACGCCACTTTTCTTGCCGTTTTGGATAATTCTGAAAATCCTGCCGTATAAATATCGAGAAAAATTTTGTTTTCCAAAAAAGAGCTTTTTCCATGAGAAGCAAAAGTACGAAAAGTATAATATCCCAAATATGATCTATTGGATTGCAATAGATCATATTGCTAGGACGATTGTTCCAAAATTCCAGGTGTCCAAGTTGATATCTTTATAGTTCTCAGGGTCCAGGTTGATTGTTTCATACTTTTAGCTGTACAGTGTATACTCAGACACCGAAACTATGGAGGTATTGACCTGGATATCGAAAACCATGAACAAATCGATTTGGACATCAAAAACCATAGATATATCGACCTGGACACCAAAAACCATAGATATATCGACCTGGACACCAAAAACCATAGATATATCGACCTGGACACCAAAAACCATGAAGATATCGACCCGGATACCGAAAACCGCGGATATATCGACCCAGACCCTGAAAACTAATAATAAGGTCTAATACTTTTTAGTATCAATCCACTCCCATAGATCATACTTAAGATGTACTTTTTATACTTTTTGAAATACTTTTTAAATACTTTCCTTTTTGCGCGGGCAGCAATGTGAAAAGAGGAAGCTACGGATGCACGTGTATACATAAAAGTCTGCCGCGATTATAATAATTGCCAATAATTCTTCACTTTTCGGGGTAATAACGATGACGTGGTCACCTCGAGTTTGGCGGTCGAAAACTCGCTTGGACATATGCGAAACACGTGTAAAGATCACACGAACGTCGTGTGCGAGTGATAAAGAGAAGAAGTGGCTTCGAGACGATTCGAGCGTGTTGCACTCTCGTGTGGCCGCGATAGCAGGGCGAAGAGATTCACGCATATAAGGGGAATAAGTACAGTAGCCGCGGCATGCGTCCCGTCTCGCGTAAGCTCTCTTGCAAAGCCGATAAATTAATATCAGCGACGTATCGCCGTGGTAAGCATGAAATTGCACGGTCATTAGCCGCGTATCGACACGGGCAATTAGCTCGCCGAAGATTATCTTATAACCACCTCTCGCGAGTCGTTTAACCTCGTTCTACGAAAGCATGCGACACGAACCAGTGATATCATGGAATAATGTCTGCAAGGATTTCATTCAAAGCGCTTCACGGCCTTCAATCTAAAAGCAGCATGTTAACATCACACTAAAAGGAATAATTATCGAGTCAACTGAATTTTCGAATGTAACGTTTGTTTAATAATAGTTTAGTAAGCCATTTGCTTGAAAATATTTAAGTAAATCATTTGTTAAAAAATATTCGAGTAGATTATTTGTTGAAAACAATCAAATAAAACATTTGCTAGAAAATATTTGAATTAACCCTTCATTCGAACTAATGATGTATTTGATTGGTTGTTTTGTGGAATGAATGAATATATTTCATCTGGAATTTTTTTTCTTTGGAACAAAATTGACCAATTTCTGCCATTTAGTTTGATCTGAAGTTTACGACAATCTGAGAGAAATGTAGGTGTCGGAGACGCACACCATGCGTCTCCGGTATTCACGTGATAATTTCGATGTATGCGCTAGCGGCGAAAATCAGAAGTGCATCGATTTGTGTTCGGTCGGTAATAATCGACCGGACACAGCACATTTTTATTGGACTCCGGTGATGCAAGTCAAACGATTGTTATGTTTTCATACACGTTGCTAAAACGTGAAATATCGTTAGAGCACGCTACAAATTTACGAAATCATTCAGATATCCGTAATTTTTTGGAATCTCTGTCTAAAATTTTGTGAGTATGCGGTCCACACAATATAGAATCGAAATAAGAAATAAATAAAAAATATTAAAAAATCATTTTTTTACACTGCAATAAATTGCACATTTATAGTGCTTGATGTATACTGTAAGTGGTTGGAATTAGTTTAGTTCGTAAACAGTATGGGTATTTTTAAATTAATGTTTTATATTGACATTTTTAGCTGACTTCAACCACCAAGCAGCAACTTTGTCGGAATGTCTTTTTAAAGGCAGTATACACCGCAAACTATTCTTAACATACGAATAAAAAAATATGTGTAGTGTCTTCTATATGTATATATTAAATATTAGTATCAATAATAAAAGAAACCATTCATCGTTTGCTAGAAAAAAATTATGAAAAATACACCCTCGTACCGTGTGCACCATGATTTGGTGGCTTAATACTCCAGTTCTCTTTAGGAGTAATTACAGTGTCTTTTGCTGAAACCTTCGTGACAAAACGCATTAACGTGAATATTAGCAATGAATCGTACGAGGAAAACTCGAACAACGATAAACCGTTGAATGCAACTGCCCCTGATTCGCCGATAATGGAATACGAATGCGAGTGAATTTGGGCGCGGCGGTTACTCGAGAGATTTTGTCGCTTATAAATGAAAGAGAACCTGGCCCTGTTCGTTCGTGTTAATTCGGAGGTCGAACGGGGAAAAAAAAATGCAAAGAAACCAATGAAAGAATTCGTTGGTCCGACGAAACCATGGATAGTATCACGCCATAAAGAAGGAGTAGCGGGCAAAAGGATCTCGGGCAGAGTTAAGACACGTGCTCGAGAGACTCACAGCGGGGAGAGCAAAGCCGTGTAAATCATTACCGCGCTCGCGGCTTTCTACAAGAATAAGAAAAAGAAGAAGAAGAAGAGGAGACGGAAGAACAGAAAGAAAGCAAAAAAAAAAAAAGAAAAAAAAGGGCGGTGAGGCGAACCGATGCTCTTGTAAAACGTGTTTTAACCACTCTTATCTGTCGTATCTTCAGGTTCTGATAGGAATGAGGTTTCGAGTGAGTGCCAGGCCTCGTTTTCGAACTGGAAAATGATTTCAAGCAAGAAAGTCTCTAAATACCCAAGTTCTTAGTATTTGATATCTTGTAAGTGAGTAAACGCATCTAAAAAATGGCACTTTTTTACATCTGTGATGTTAACTTGACATAAATACGTTTTCGCGGGAGATAATGAAATTTAAATGTAACATTTCATTGAAAACGAAGGGTTCTAAACTTTTCGTTGGTTTGTCAATGAAAAAATTCATCTACACTCTTTTTGGAGTCAATGAATTCCTTTCTTTCGATTCACTCGAACGGTGAAATTTCTGATCTGCCACGAAATCGTCTTCAGATGTTGTGAAATTAAGTGATGAATTGCGTTTCAATTAGCCAGTTAATGTGCTACCAAATCAATTTCGAAACCGCTTTAAAATTTTCTAAGATATTTCCTCTTGACGCATATAAAAAAATGGTACTTTTCGTCATATGTCAATCTGTGATCTGAATTTGACATAATTATTCCTCAGCAGGAAGCAATACCATTTTATCAGAAAAGGGAGAGTCCTGAATTTTTCATTTGTATTAATTTTAAAAATCCATCCACCATTTTTTTGGCGTCAATGAATTTTTTTAATACATTTCACACTTGTTACGCACTTGCACCGATACGAACAAAAATAAAATAAAATTTCATCTAAACGCCAAGAAGTTTTCATTCTATAGGGTGAACAAGCCAGCGGATGGACGGGACCAGTGAATGGACACTGACCATAAGAACACGTACATAAACATCGTCCATTCGCTAGGTTTCTTCGTCCGCTTAACTGTCCATTCACTGGACAGTTTACCCTATTCATATATTTAATCTACATGCCGACGTAATTTCCATTTGACGCTCGAATCGCACATTGTAACACTGAGATCGCGAATGCATTATGTGCACTAGAGTGCAGTGCGATGGTGTATTATGTATGCAGTCTTCCGGTGCAGGTGGTGAATCACGGACTCCGCTGCACGAGTCGTTCCACGCTGCTAAGGCCTTCCTACCTTCGTCAGCAGCATCTCTCCGCTTCTTCGAGATATCGCCAAGTAGTTATGCGCCCACGCCCAACGTACAGAGTGCATACCCTCGCTCAACCCGAGATTCATCGGATCTTCGTGATCTGATCGGATTTATGAGCAGCCCGGTGTACATACATACGAGAGAGGAACGTGAATACATTCGATATAGGAGCAGCCAAATAAATTGCAATAAATTGCTAAACTAAATTCTCTCAACCCTTTTGCTTGAACTGTTTTTTTTTTTACCTTCTTGAATAAATATTTCTGCTGAATGAGAATCATTGAATAATTTCGATTGATATACATGGCATTAATTCCTGCACGTAAAAGCAACTCTCATCTGTTTACCAAATATTTCGGAGAATCGATCTGAGGCTATACTGAGTATAATAATCATTCGAGGGACCATATGATTTATTTGTATTCTTTGAAATTGGTTCACTTGAATCGTTTTTGCAAGAATAAAATATTTAGCAGAAGGAACAATGTATCTCATTGAATTAACTCACTAATTGTGTATTTTGTTATTGATCTTTGTGATCTATTCGGATTTATGAGCAGCTCGGTATATATACATACAAGAGAGGAACGTGAATATTTAAATGTAACGTTTTATTGAAAACGAAGGGTTGCATACTTTTCGTTGCTATATCAATACAAAAAATCCATCCAACCTTTTTTTGTAAATCAGTGAAATCCTCTTTCTCGGTGTAGTTTTAGCATCTTTTTACTTCAGACACTGCCCAAATTAATAAAATCATAAACTTTTATTAAAAACGAAGAGACCCAAATCCCAAAATTAAAAAAAATAGATCTCTTTCAATTAAAAAATTTAAACATTTCATATCTTATCAAATTTCTATTCTATCGTATTAAAATTTGACAAATTCTTACAATAAGAAAACCTGATTTTTTTTCAATTTGTAAAGAAAAAAATCTGTTGGCTAAATTTCGGTAGAATCGCTTATATATCTCAGCGTCAAGGTCGGACACGCGTGGGAGATCGTCGCGCCCTCATCCCAGCCCGGAAATGCATGTACGTATTTACTGTACTACCTAAGTACTGCGAATAACTTATGCGCATAACACGTGTGCTTATTTACAACAGATGGAGCGAAATATGTGAGTCGCTGCCGTACGAAATCTTCGCGAGTCCGAAGAGGATGAGGCTCGTTAGCGGGGAAAGTCTGTACTTGTGTTACGGCCCGTCAGGCGAATAAGAAGAAGAGAATGAAATAAAGAAAGAGGCGGAGGCTCTGGCATGACCGAAATCTTCAAGGACGGTCAATCGGACGACTGTTTGTCCGCCTTTTTCTACTTCTTCTCTTTCTTTTTATGTATCTTCGCGTCCAAGTAAAAATCGCAATCATCGCGATCGTTATAAATCGAATAACAGTTATACCGCAATCGTAGAGTGGGCTAATTCATTATACTCCAATTTATACCGATATATGAGATAAGATTTCGTTACGTGCATTAATGAACGACAAAACGTTGTAACTTGAAGCTAAGTGGTACATTTTTTTGTAAATTTCGATGGAATATCAGTGTTCGATATTTACATACTCAGCATACGTTATTCACCTAATTTCGTTGACGCAACAATGATAAAATTAATTTTACGGAAATTAAAAAACCCTCGACTGAAAATAGTGATTACATCAATTAATTAATTGGGTGAAGGTGATATAGTGATATAATAATCATTCGCATAGTATCGAGAGGTCGTTTCGTCAAATTTTTAGTGGAAAATTTTTCAATATCTACGTAATGACTTGACGATTCACCTGATTTCATTTACGCAACAGTAATGAAAATAATTGTACGAAACTTTAAAAACTCTTGACAAAATATATGGATTTAATTAATTTGTAAATTGGGTAAACGAAAGAAAAAGTGATATAATAATTATTCGCATATTATAGTCGCAAGAACTTTTCGCAAAATTTGTATTTTTTATTTGTAAATTCGGGCAGTCGGGAGTAAAAAGAACATGGATGCAAAGTAGAACCTTGTACATTGTTTTCTCATTACTTTTCGCTTTTTACAATGCTACCCTTAGTAAGTATATTAATCAATGTGGAACTTTTTTCAGATCACTTTTCTCGACGTTTTGGACTATTTTGCGTGTCCTGACATAAAAAAGTCGATTTTTTTTTATCATGAAAACAAAGCTTTCTCTATGAGGAAATTTTTTTGGAAAAAACAAAGGTCAACTTAAATAATTCCTATTCCAAAAAAAAAATTCTCCTGAAGATTAGTCTCGCCAAGAAATTAATTTAGATAAAAAAACAGCAATTAAAATAGCCAATACATAAAGTTGCACCATAGCGAAAAAAAATCTAAACTGCCGGGACCCTTCGAATCCTACACGCTACTTAAAAAAAAAAAAACTAAAAAAAAATACAAAGGATCAAGAAAAAACAAATCTTGAACCATAAAAAAAAATTAATAAAATCTCACTGAAACATTTACCAACGTACAACAAAATCAAAAAAAATTCTGTCACAAACACATTGCCATATTGTTTTTCAGAAAATGTCCAGAGGTTCGCAGATCATCTTGTCACAGATATCTTTTACATTTGGAGAAAAAAAAAAAATTTGACATATTTTTTTCCATGACTCTCATTACCCGTCTCGTCTTGGCAGTACATTCTTCGGTCACATATATGTGTACCGTTATTATTGGAAGAATCTTTTTACGCAAGCTCGATGACACGTGGGCGGTCCATGCTTGAATCTGATTGCATAGCTGTCGAGTGTGCGGTTTACCAGTAACTGCTCTCACCGCGATTATTCTAATTGGATTATTAATAAATCAATATCCTCCGCGTGTTGGTGAACTTTGCGTTGCTGTATAACTGCGTGCGGATTACGTTTTACGATTTAACCCGAGTAGGCCTATCTGTGTACGTTTAAACGAATGTATATTTATGTTATACGATACGATGCTGAGGTGGTGGCTCGTCGGAGAGTCAGCGCGACGTGGCGACTATACGTGCATATGAAAGTACCAAGAGGATCTCGTTACCGGGTAAAGGTATACTATATATGCACCGCAGAAGAGCTGCTGATGCTTCTGCCTGACTATCTCGCGCGAATAACTGACGTGACCGGTCAAGAAAGCAGGCCCCTCAACGATTCTCGTTACTGCAGTGCTTTTGCGATTGCGTGCAATGAAACGATCCCCAGTGAGTGGACCACGAGGCCATGCAAATTGATTATCGCCCTCGCTTCATTCGCTGACTCCCAAACTGGCTTGTCAAATCCTTTGCTTCACTCGAAACAAGAAAAGAATCAACATTTCGTTCCAGAAGAAAAAAAAACCTTGCACATTGGTTCCTCATTATATTTCGCTTCTTACGGAGCTACCGCTATGAAGAAGTATGCATTGAGAGAGAAGATTTTATTGACACTGAAGAAATGGGTTGGTTGATTTTTTTTTCCATTAATTTCGAGGAAATATTTCTTTGATTTTAATCAAATAGTGCATTTTAGTCCTGAGGAGAAGATTTCGTTGCCTGTAGAGGAACATTACTTAGTGAGCATATATTTTAAAAATCGTTTCTTTGTTTTAAAGAAAAGCTCTTATTGATTCAACAGAAAAAAAAACAGAGATGATTTTCTTTGATTCAATATTACTACTTTCCATTAAGTTCGAGATCATTCAATGAGAAGATAGCATGGAAACTCATGTATCTTTTTTACTGGCAAAGATCGCCGTGATTCAATGAAATCTTTTTTCTCTGTGTGTACATTATTCCGTTCGCCATCTTGTCCTTCCGCATATACTTCTCCATAATGGGCTATTGAAAGTACAAAACAAAATCAATTTCATACAGACGTTTACTCAGAAAACTTAAGTTCAAAGAAAAAAAAAGTAGCTATCAAGTTGTATCTCATGCATTACTGCGTTCGTCACTCTTCTGCATACATCTTCATAATGATTCGGTGAAAACAGAGAAAAAAATTAGTTTAATTGAAAAATTTTGTAAATTCAACGCGATTCCAATCCCCCTAAAATACCACAATCTTTTGAAAACATAAAAAAATCGGATGGCCGAAAATTCGTATGTCTCACATATGACCCAAGTTAAATCTGGCACACGCTTCTCGTCTAAGATATGTCGATAACGCCCGTGAGCGTTTCCCGATCCACGGAACGAGTGGACAATAATTGTACGCTTATTTTATATGGTCTGAAAGTCTGTGCGCACACCTAACAGAGAATCGAGGAGCGCAGTGCATTATCCCCTTCCAATTCCATCACAGTCAGCGTCTCATGACCCCCGAGGGAATAGTGTAGCGGGAAAAAAACGTAAATAAACGAAGGCGGGCTCGCGCTGCTGCTGTATCTGTCGACTGCGCAGCCGTAGCGCGCGCAAAGAGGCCCGGCCGGCTGTCGATCACAAGCCACAGTACACGATCAACCGGCGCACCGGTTCGGTCTTCAACATCGACGGCACTCGACTCTCATACACAACAGCCAACACGCTCTTTCGCTTCGCTTACTATTTTACCTCTTTCACTCTCGAGTACTTGTATATATACACTATATTCTCGAGGCCTTTGGAGAGCAGCCGATATCGGCTACCGCCCGTACCGCGGACGACTTTACGAGGCAATAAAATTAATGAAAACCCGCACTACTGTTTATGCTGCCGAGCTCCTGCTATTGCTCTCATGTGCACAGGACCGCATACACTGCGCTCGAGAGCCCGAATAAAGCGGTGGCAATCGACGACGTCCGCAAGTCCGAGCCGCGGGGTTTCCTCTCTAGCTGGGAAATTGAGAAGAATAAAAAATAACTAAGGCCGCGCCGAGGCTGAGGGTGTTTGAGCGTTGGAGATGGATCAGAGTCTGCCGCGCACTTTAAGGAAGGTATCTTCGCTCTCCGGAAATGGCTACTGAGGCGGTTAAACGTTTCTTTGCGGAAAAACAACGTGCTTTTCAAACGCGGAGGCTATTGAGGACTGAAATACGTGCTGCTTATACCGGCAGAGTAATATTTAATCGATATGGAAGAAATAAGTAAGTATCGTTTATTATTTGTATCTGCTATTTTAGTTATTTATAATATTTAACTTATTTTATGTAGAATCGGCCATATTTTCCGCAGTTTCCTTGAGCCCTCGTGCAAATGCGATACAGTAGTGCATTAGAAAGAGTGGCTGCCTACAACACTCTAAAGGAGTCTCGAGGAATAAAATGAGGAATAAAGGAGAGGAAATAGTAAAAGCCAATTGGCGTACTTGAGGAATACGAATTAAAAAAATGCATATATATAAAAGAAAAATCACCTGCTAATTATCGACGATACTAATTGATGCTCTCGCGATATGGTTGACGGTATATGTACGCACGTTTTTCACGATCTTTTCCTCGGGTTCTGTCGGTGTAAATGCGCCGATGGCAAAAAGTGATTTACGCACGGCGACACGACTTAGCTATACCTATATACATATGCGGTTTCTCGTGTATACCCTATATATACCTTTTACCTACACGCGAGCATCACGTAGCAGCGAGCTTCTTTCCAACAAGATGTGGTATGATATGCTATATGGAATGATACATCAAGAACCAGTGGGCATAATATCTCGCACTCCGAGATCGAGGCAAACACGCTGTGAACATAATCGCGGGCGAGAGCGTCGATCAAAGGACCTTTACGTGCATCTGTAAAAATCTGTGTGTAATACTTTAACCGCGACGAGGAGATCAAACAAGAAACTCTGCTATCTCGGTACGCAATTAACATTTCATAGTGAGACTAGAGGCTAAGCACTACGTACGTACACTTTTACCCGCGGATAAATAATTATTTTATTTATTCATCAGGTTTGGTGAGCGCCTGATGATGAATAATATTGAGGCGAAGGGTACGGCTAAAATCTGGTTAATTCCGCTGGTGTTAGAGAGAATGAAACGAGGTGAAAACAATCCTCCAGTATTTTAACGTTTAAGGGGGGACTTCGCTCCTGGACCACACAAAAAAGGATCAAAGCTTCATCAGGCGTGCAAGCTCTGCTGAGAAGGATCCAGTTAAACACTACAGAACCTAGAGAACCAAAATAAACAAAAAAGGACCTAAATTATATTTTTGTATCGCGTGCATGGAAAGTGCTACTTTGGGTGCCATCCGGCAATGACAAAAAGTGGCGCTTTTCGAGAAGGCATATCGACGATACTTCAAGCGTATCGAAAATACGGGAATCGTGTCAAAATTACGGAAATCGTGGCGAAAATACGCGAAGCATCTCGAAAATACGCGAATCGTACCGAAAATACTGTGCGCGCATGCGCACATCCGCGTCCTCTCGGTCACCTTCGTGAGGATCCGTCCCGACTCGTGTCGACGCCGTGGTCGATGCGTGCAGATTTTGGAGGTTAGAAAAAAATAGCATGAGAAAAAAAATAATCGCTACGGATGAAAGCGATACGCCGAAGATTCGCGAAGCGGCAAGAAATGTCGTCGACAATTTATCGTCGAAGTTATTAAGCCGTGATACCTAATGGTTTATATGTGCGCATTAACGAGATTCAGCGCGCGCGTAACTTACAATGCCGGGAATCATAATTAAACCAATCAGCGGTGCGATCAATCACATCTACTTACTTCTTGTGCGCTTAGCGTCGGCAAAATCTCTCTTAGCGTCACGTCGCGTACCTATAAATATGAAATTATTGGACGTGTTTAACGGGAGAGCGAGGTACGCTGTATACGGATATATAGGCGAATCCAGTGTCTACTTGTGCTAAATTTTCTCTCGATGCGGGTAATTTCAGGGTGTCCCATAGACTGATCCGGCACGTACGTTACCGACGTGAGTGACACGAAGGATTTGGATCTATGCATCGAGCTCGCAACGTGTGTTGCTCTCGGCGCCCAATCACGTATTCCGTACGCTAAATCTATATTCGCACACCGAACTCCGGCAGTGAGAGAGTTTATACGTAACTAATGAGAAGCGCCGGAATTTTCGATGCACTTTGCTATTCTATTCACGTTCCTAAATCGGCTAGCCGGTCTATATATTTTATTTCCATGCATATTGTGTATTCTTAGATACCGCCGTTTCACGTCTCATTTATCGACGCGTAAATAACGGAAAAGTATTTTAAGTTTTCAATCGAAATAACCCGGCGGATATTCAAAATAACGGCTAGACGGTAATTGAATAAATTTAACGCCACTTTTAAACGGTTCGCTTCGGGCAGAATAAAATGTTTGCATGGCGAAAATTTTATTACGTTTCGAAATTTAATAGCTAGCTTGAATATCGCTACTGCCAAATGGTAGTTACACATTTTGAACGCTGTGATAGGTTCTTGAGGATTAAATCACACGTAGAGAAGAGAGTCATCGATGCAATCAACTTTTCGTGCTTTGGATATGAATGAATTATGACAAGTATTTATTCACTTTCCGTGAATTAATAAAAGTTTATTGCAACCTATTCATGGTGAATTCATAAGAAAAAGTTTGTACGAACTACTTTCATTTTTGTCGAGCCTCGTTGAAAATATATATAACCTACCAGACAAATATCAACGAAAAAATCCCGTTTTGAAGAGCCAGGAAGTACAACCGTATAATTCGTCTAACGACTATTTAATGCATATGTGTTGATATACGGGATTCGCGATTTCTCGGGAGAAAACCGCGAGCGAAGATCTCATCTCTCGTAAACAGTTTCCAGCGATATAGGAACAGCATAATAATAATAGTTAGTCGCGAATACTCGCACGTTCGATCGACCCACGCGCGATGAGCTCGCATCGAGATATACACCTACTCTTATTCTAGTCGTCGCATCAGCCACGAGATAACTCAGACCGCGAGTTATCGTTGACGCTGTGCCGCATATCCGCACCTATATTTCGATAGCGCCTGCGGGTGTGACAACTAGGCTCGAGCAATTAACGGCTTCACGATCTCTCCTTCGCATGTCCTAAGAATGCACATGATATCTCGTGACGAACGCTTCCAAATGACTACCTTTATAAATACTCACATTTCCAACCAAGTTTCTACAATTTCCAATGGCATTTTACTTTTTTCTTCATTTTATTTTATAATTACTGTATGGTAGGACAGTATTTACGGTAAAATGTAAGTCGAAGTAAAAAGTCTTAAGTCCGATATATGGGACTGAATACGGCTAAGGATTATTGAATCCAATTATTAGTTTTAATGATAGGTATATCCATGATTGTTAGTGTCGAGTTTGCTATCTCCATGGTTTTCAGTTCCAGGTCGGTATCTTTGTCAGACCGAATTCAACAACTTTTGTAAGAACTTTTTCAAGTTGGCATACCGCTTTTTTGTGTACGTGTTTGCGCATGTTTGGGTTTTTATGGTTTGGTCAGGTCGGGCCAGTCGAGACCTGAGCAGACCTGAACAGAACAGAACAGACCAGACCAGACTAGACCAGACCCGACTTCAGAATGCACATGATATCTCGTGACGACTGCTTCCAAATGATTACTTTTATAACTACTGACATTTCCAGCCAAGTTTCTACAATTTCCAACGGCATTATCTGTCCTTTTATTTCATTTTTCAATAACTGTATGGTAGGGCAGTATTTACGGTAATAAGTAATAAAAAAGTAAGTGCAAGTAAAAAGTCTTGAGTATGATATATCAGGCTGGATACGGCTAAGGATCATTAAACCCAAGTTTTAATGGAAGGTATCGCGGTGGTTTTTAGTTTCCAGTTATGTATCTTTATAGTTTGAGTGGTGTCGATTTGTCGCTCCCCAGTTATGAGTGTTCAAGTCGATCGAATCATAATTTTTGCTGTCGAAGTATATTTCTACATAGTTTTCGGGCTTCCGGTTAACCGAGTCGCAATCCCCTTATGAAAGTATCTTAGGGATAAACTGGTTTGAATTGAGCTTCTCGCTAGGTTTCTTGATTAAGGTCCTTTGAAGACCTACGCAGAAAAAAACAAGTCCAGGATGGAGTCCCAAATGAAGTCCAGGATGATTTCCAGGATGGAACCTTGCATGGAATCTGGCCGGTCCAGACAGCATTGCCCGATAAACTCTCATATGGACTTTGTCTTTCAATCCAACCCCGAAGTCGATCCTGAACTCCATCACTCGCTCTAGCATTCCAGCATGGACTAATTCTGGATTCCATCCACGACTCAAAAAACTTTCCCGCACTACAACTCGTCAATAGTATTCAGTCAAATAGATCATCACCAAGACTTTTTACTTTTCAAACTAATTTTGATACTGTTGAGATAATTTCCGCTTTAGGGCGAACTGTCACACCGGAAATATGAAGATCCATCGCAATAATGAGAGACCGCTAATGTACTCCTGCCACACGCTGCGCATATGTTGCAAAAATTCGCCCTCGCTCCACCTCCGCGAAGAAGCCTGACCATAAACGTCTCGTCTTATTCTTGGGATTTAAGCGTTCCGGCATCCAAGCTCAAGAATGGGTAGGGCCCAGAGGCGAATAAGCGAAATACAACTATCTGGCGGGTGCCGCTCCCTATCGCGTGTGCTCATCTTCCTTCCCGGTATAGAATCGCCATCTCCACACTATAATACCCTGGAACTCACACCTCATACGACCTCCAATAACAATTAATGGACAAAAGGTAATGATTTTTTAAATTCCAAACGGAGCATTAATGAAAACTGCAAGTTTTAACCGGTCACAGTATCGACCAGACCATGTCACTTTTGACACTTTACAAATGCAACGAGTTTTCGCTTAAAACTCCGCATTGGTATTTAGTAACCTCTTCAAAATCTAAATGTGGTAGACCCGCGAGCTAAGCAAAGGTTCATCACCTTCGACACACCTTAAAACCTCCTTGGACCACCAATAAAGTTGTACAAGGTCAGATGAGATTTTCAGACCCTTCTGTGAACCTTCAAATGTAGAATATTTCACCCATTTCGATTCAACGGTTGATATTTCAACTTGGGACGAATCAATTGGACCAAAGCGTCCATCATCAGATCAATTGGACGGAAGTATATCGTAAGAAGAATTGAACGAAAAAATATCATCAGAACAATTGGTCGAAAGGATATCGTGAGTACAATTTTAAGTAGATGAATGTAACGTTGTTCACTGCGTTGTTAGCATTAGGCTTTGTATTAGGCTTAGTATTTGCAATAGAATAATTTCCATACGTTTCGTTTCCCAGCCGGCGGTATTCAGACGCGTGAAGTTGTGCGCGAGGAGCACATCGGGTGAGGATCACTCATCTACCGTGGGAAGCCAACCCGAAACGAATCAGTCTCTTCATTATTCTTCCTCCGATGTCTCATTACTCGGACTTCCGTGATGTCAATTACGTTTAACATTGCTAGCAAGCGAGTAAGCAAGCAGCGGGTGTGCGGCGCGAGAGCGAGCCACAAGCTCGCCCTTTTCGTTCCCACAGCATGACTCGTTCACTCTCGTATAACAATCATTATAATTATCGATAGGTGCATAACCGCGGCCTTTGCAACGTCCCACCTCGACGATCTTCGCAACGAGACTACGTATTGTACGATTAAATATAATACTATGTAAGACCGAGTATTCGTGCCGGTGTACTTAGTGTCCAGACCTATTCGATGAACGTATTGTGCATGATACCTTGTAGCGGTAATCATCGACCGGATCCTTACGAAATCGCTGGAAAAATTGTAACGCGACATTATACCGACAAGTGAAGTGAAAAAGTGCTTACGTTCGCATTGCGAAAGGAAGTGAACGTGTGACGGTTATCTCACTTCGAAAGCGCGGAAACCTTAAGACTAATATTGCTTGCACGATAATTAATAACCGTTGCTAGGAAATATGGTAATTGATGACAGTAGAATTGATTGATTTGTCCTTTTGACGCGTGTTTTCTTTAAGTAGTTTTGTATTTTTTAAGTCCATCAGTTCGTGGCGGTGGATAAAGAAGAGTCGCGATTCTTCGACAAGAGGATAAACGATTTAAAAAAATTGACCTTGAAGGGTTTGCTTGCTGAATTTAGGTAACATCGATTACGATTTAAAATTTTATACAAAATATCTAATCACTGATCACCATGTTAGGGATATAGTAGTTCTTGAAGCACCACCAGATGGCGCTTGCCCGGAGTGTTTTGTATACACTGTACAAAACGTCACATTGTCCAAGTATCGAGTACTTTTCACGACCCAACTTTCATTCAGGTGGTTATTACATCGCGACCCGATATTGAAACCCAGTGTAATAGCGCACCAATTTCAAGCACGTGGACGTGCTGCAATGCGACAACGGATAAAGCAAGATCGGAACATATTTTTACGACTTCGGATGCAAACACTCCGCTGAAGTATTGGGTGCAGAGAAACTTTCAAGTCATGAAGTCGGACTTAAAAAAAAGTCGGCTACTATTGAAAGTAACAGTATAAAATAGCTCGAAGGTTTTTTTTTTTCAAATAAAAACGATTTTAACAAAAATAAAACAATTTTTTTTAATTGAAAAAAATAATAATAAAAACGAATTTTTTCTCAGCAAAAGCTCTGTCAGGCCAAATTGAACAACTTGGGAAAAAAATTATTAAATTGTCAATGACCAGACCAGACTAGACTGGATCGGATCAGACTAAACCAGACCAGACCAGACCAGACCAGACCAGACCAGACCACACCAGACTGGACCAGACCAGACTAGACTGGACCAGACTAGATCAGACCCCACAAAACCAGAATCGACCAGAATATATCAGACTAGACTAGATAAGACCAGATCGGGCAACGTTATTTTGAATTTTGGACGACTTTTATTGTAACGCTCCTTTACGAACCCTTAAACTTTCACTATACCCAATACCTATAGAAACAATATTTTTTGACATAAAAAAGATGTAAGATTAAAAGAGGCACCTTGTGAAATCCATGAAATAGTACCAATACTTACTATTTCATAGATTTCACTAAGTATTACAGAATTATGAGTATTGGGGTCAGTAATTCACGAATCTGGTAATTTCTTTGCGCTATTCATCACATAGACACTGAGGGTATAATAACGCTGTAAAATATGTGCGCCGTATGTTTAACGCCCCATGAAAGCCGTGACGAATGTTAATTAATACCAAGGGGATTTAATTAAATTTTCTTACGACTACGACGCAATCACGTACCGAGTGCAAATGGAGCAACGAGGAAAAAACGAAATGATAGATAAATCGACGAATAGAAGGGAATGAACCATGCCTCTGTAGTTATTCCTTATCGGGGTGTTTATACTCGTAGCCAACACGTCTCTAAAGTGAGCTGCAATCGATCCTGGTTGTGACCAGCGAACGTCGATCAGACAGCGCGTTCCGTCATCGCAATAAGCAGCGGGTAACACGGTTTACTTGCTATTCAATCGCGAATGTATGCGAGAGAGAGCTACATCGAAAATGATCGACAGAAAGTTTCGCGTGTGTTTTAACTGTCGGTCCTAACATCAAACTCGCTCGTATATTATAGGAAATTTATATTAGAATTAATTAACTTTTCACCTGTAAGCAACGCGAGCATAAAAGCAGACACGAGCGTTGCTTGACTTTACACCGAGATACGTTGTGGCTGCACAGAAGCTTGTTGCCTCTCCGTGTATCGGCATCTGCAGTTAAAAGTGGATATTACAAAAAATTGATGAAAAATAGTGGCGCCTTGTCGACGATTCAACAGTCGATACACTCGACTGTGGGAAATATAGAAAATTCCGAGCAGGACGATCGTAACGTTTATACTATTTTTGTCGTATCGGGAAACGACAAAAATGCTCTATCGACCCGTGTAAATAACGGACTTATCCTACCCATCGAGTTACACTTTTATTTCATTCATTTTTAACCTTTTCCCCGCGTTTCTCGTATTTCAAATATCGAGAACCCGCCACTCTGGACTTTTAACGATATATACCGGTTGATTATAATCATGGCTTAAGTTAATTCCGAAACATCAAGTGATCTCGCGGCAGACATAACAGATCGGAAATGGAGATCATTATCGATATATCATGATTATGTTGAAATAACAGATTCCGTTTTTTTTTTTTGCAGACATGGCAAATCGAAGATTGTAAATTGGAGAGGCAGCCACCGATCGATGAAAACTGTTTTCATGGACTTCGTCGCCATCTCTTAATGTGAATAATTCCACGTATTTTCCGGATTGCACATCAATGTGGAAAACATATTTCTTGTACAGGAAGCGTTTTCTGTCAATTCGACCATTTTCTTTCGAACATCTCAGAGTGGTCCAATAAGTGGTTATATCAAAATACCACTAATAAACATTCTATGTGATTTTTCAAAATATTTTCTCATTTTATATATTAGGAAAAGCCTTTTTTCCAAGTTAACATATCTCGGAAACTTCAAGATACTGAAACAAAATGGGTTCACATGAAGTTGTCGTTTTCGACTTCCGCTTTCGAACGAAACGTTTGAAATAAAGCACGGTCAAATTTTGTTGTTGCTATATGCCATCTAGTTTAAGAGGTAGTTTTCAATCGCGGGGGTGCAGCGGTGAATTCCATTATACTTGAAATTTAGAGCCTTTAATTCAAGAATAATTTTGAGATCTGTTTCGTGTCCATAGGCCAGGCGATTGTCGATGTGCTATGTGTGCCTAAAATGGACTTAAGATTCCAATTCACCGACTTCACCGCAATTTACTTGTTCATTTCACATACTAAAACAAATAACTTTCCCGATTTCAGATTAACTGAAGGAAAATCGTGACCACTGCAAAACGGTTTTGAAAAAAAAAAATTTCCGATGCATGTGTAAAAATCCCTCAGAACATCAATCAAAAAACTGTCAACCAATTCCATCACTAAAATTAAATCCAAAATGCTAATATTGATTCAGAAAAAAATGTCTGTAAGACGCATCGTTCTTCGACTTTGACGAAGCCCTTCAATTTTTTTTGCCTCATGAGCTGATTTGACACAGTTAACGCAATTGATACATGAGGGATCTGGGAAAAAATCGATAGCCTTTAAGGATCAAGAGAATCGGAGGAGTTTGCAAATTCGCTGGAAGAGAAATCGTGCGGGTATTGGCTGACGAAGAAGCAAACGCTGAGAATATGAGGACGAAGGGGAAGCTCGTGGCGAGACGAGACTAGGTGAGCCCAGACCCACCTGCAATTATCCGGTCTAATGAGCAAACAGTCTGCGCGTCTCTGACCTATCTACTGTTCTTCCCTCGTATTCCCGCTTCTTTCCGTTCCTCTTACCATGCGGAGCATCGACTCGCCCCGTCACGGTTATTCAGAGATCAGTAACCTTCCTCATGTCTCGCGGGCATCCGCGAATGTTCGCCGCAGCGACTCGGATCTTCAGGAGAATGTAAAAGCGGCAGCAACAGCAAAAGCGCTTAATGAACATTATTAAATTAGTACCTATCAGCGTATTATTTTTTTACTTATTGTTTTTTTACAATTTCTTTGCGAAACCTGACACCGGCGATATAGTTACGAGGGGCGGTAAAGACCTCGAGACAGCGACGGGCACATCGAACCAGCACGAAGAATAATTATAAGAAGAAGCGAGGAAGAATGTGTAGAAAGGCTCAAGTCAGGACTGTAATGTTATCTTGCAAAATTCACTGCCGGGAAGTATGAGAAGTGTTTGAGGTGAAGTGATCCAATTTACTGGAGAACGTATATACTTTAAGCATTTTTTATTTTTTTTATTAAGTAGAATTCGTGATAATACATCATGATATAATTATATTGCTGGAGTATAAAATAGGAAGTCTACTATCGATCAATCAAAATCGTCCATGAATGATCAAACCGCTAGCACAATTAGGAACGAAAACTACTATCTTACTCCGAGAATAAATTGCCTTCTCACAAACGTCAAGAGCTACTTTCCTAATTGGCGGATTGCATTTGTACCGAATTGGATAACGTCGCCGGTGAATCAACAGCTAAGTAGGTGATAAATCCTATACGGAGATACTTTTATAGTGATTTATATTAATATATATTTATCGAAATGCGGCACGTACGGTGAACGAGCCAGTAGATGGACGGGGCCCAGTAAATGGAAACTTTCCATAAGAGCACGTGCATAAAAAGGGTCTATTCATTAGGTTTTTTCGTCTGTTTAACCGTCTATTCACTGGTCAATTGACCCTATGTAAGCTGGTTTAGAGCAGATTGATTTAAGGTAGTCTTTCGCCTGGTATTCATCGCGCATGAGTTCAAGAAAAATAAATAAAGGTAATTAAAAGATTGATTTTATATAACAATTATTCTAAGATATTAACAAAACAATGAAAAAAAAAAATTGCTCAACGAATTTTCCGAGAATCCAATTTTTTTCAAATAAAAATGATTCGTTAATTTTTCTGAACATGTATGAATTTTTTCTGATTTTCAAATTCACTTCGAATTTCTTCTGTTTTTTATATGGAAACAATAAGTGAAAAAAATTTAAAGTGAATTTGGAAATCTAAAAAAATTCACACGTATTCAGAAAAATCAACGAAACACTTTTGTAATTGTAAGAAGTTGGGTTTCCGGAAAGTTACTTAAATTTTTTTGTTAACATTGCATTGTTTCGGATTTTTATACCATCGAAAAGTATTTGCCTTCCATTTTTCTCTAACTTATGCTAAATGAACACCAGGTACAAAGGCTGCCTTAAGAATGTCTAGTATTGAGGTAAAAGTTACTTAAGTTTACTGGCCCTTTATCTGTCTCTCTTGACTAGCCTTTTTTTTAATGACCCTACCACGTTTCGAAGGGTTGGGTAGGTTATTGATGATCGGTAAAAAACCATAATCTAGATTCCAGTTATAATTGAGCATTATGCCGCATTGACGATGCTCCAGTGCGTCAGTGAGCAAGAATTTGATATTTCAAAATGTTGAATTGATACAACCGTCTGTAAATTCCGTTTTATGAAATCGATAAAATTTGAGCTTAAAATCAAACATGGTACTAAATACGTGTATACGTATATTGCCGTGTGAGAATTCCTCGGTCTAATCCTTGCAAGCCCGATGAAAAAGGTACGATCGTGCAGACCTGGCCAATCAACTTTATCCGCCATCCACCCAGCGTTGAAATTTTTTTCGTTTCCTCAAACTGGCATCTCTCGAGTCCTATCGACGATCGTATACCCGTTTCCCTGAGGATTATTAAATTACCCGGGGGCATCTACTGTAGGTGCACCGGCTGAGGCACTTCTAGCGCCGGCAAAGATTTGTCATTGCGATGAGAAGTCCGTGAAGCTCACGACTCGCGCGCGCTGCTCAGAGCGCGATATCCTCTCGTTGCGTGCGACTCGCGATCGTGTTCGTTAACGGCGAGGTCGCGCCACGCTGATCTTTAGAAACGGTAGTTCCAACAGATCCCGGCTATATGTTGGTACCCCTGCTGCTATATACGAACGGCGATGAAGGAATGAAAGATAGAGATGAAATAAACGAGAAAGGCGGACATATGAGGGATTCGAAAAATGGCCATTTACGAGCACTCATCGAAGGAAAAGGGGACACATATTTAATGCGCATGACGGTTATGGTATGCTCTCTGGATATAATGCACTTAAAAAAATATTCAGTTAATCTAACTAAATGCGTTTTGTTGATTGAAGATTATCTCAAGTCGACAAACGTTTGTTTGAATTAAATTAATTTTAGTTGGATCAACGAAATGAACAATGACTCTGTGACCCGAGTTAATCATCGCGATTGGTTGGAACAACAGATATGAATTTAGTTCACTTGGGTAACGGTTGGTTAATTCGTGTACATGCTTATTTTGGTTGAATTGAACAGACGGTTTTGTTGAAAAAAAAATGGAATATATTTATTTTCGTACCTACGAAAATAGAGAAAATGGGTTTGCCCAGCAATCTTTTGTCATAATAGTGATAGTATTGTAATATGCTCCGCGCGAAAAAACATTATTTTAAGAAGTATGAAAAGTGTATTATATCGAGTGTGATCTATTGAATTGAAATTGTACTAAAATCACTAAATCACTAATCACTAAAAGCTATGGATATTACAGCCTAGTAATATTCGGTACGCCGTTTGTAATATTAATCCATACTGTCTTTGAGTTCAACATATTATGTTATAGGGATAGTAATATTATAGGGATTTGTAAATTTAAATGGCATCGATTGCCACTCTGTGTATCACGAAAAAAATGGCGTCTAATAGCATGGCAAACAACGCTTATTTGACAGAACCAAAAATCATTCACTTATATCTCACGATAAGAGATACACAAAGTGACACTAAAATTAGGAACGATTGTATGGTCCATGTGTTAGATTACTTCAAAAAGAGATATCGTATGAACAGAACCAAAAGTGAGAGTCGCAAAAGTAAGAAGTAGACCGTCATCAATGGCCAAGTCTCTGGGATGGAAAGAAAAATTGAAAAAGCCGGTGTTCGAACCGCGAGAACGTTGTCAAGACTGTTCGTAGACGAAGAAGGAAGAGACGAGGAAGAAGCAACAGACAAATGAGTCTGGTAGAAGGTGTCGTGCCTGGCGGCCATTTAGACAAGTCCGCGGCTGTCCAGTCGCTGTAAAATCTCCCGGTATTTACAAAGCGCAACCGGACACTCAACTCCAGTCGTTAGCTGCATTAAAAACCGTACAGTCTATACATACACATGTACATTCAAACATAAATCTAGTTGCGTAAGAGAGGCAAAACGCGGAGAGCTGTACAAATAGCCAAGCGCTTTCAATATCGATCCTCACGCCGAATAATCACGTCAAACTAGTTTGACACCACTCGTTAAACGCTCGGTATTATAAACACACGTCATACTCTTAAGATAAAACAATTATAAAACCGTGATTGGTTAAAATTCAGCGAAAAGTCAAACGAGTTTGGTAAGACGAGGATGATCATGAGTCTACAGTATCGTCGACCGTCTGTCGTTTCTTTTGTAGCAGGGAGAAAAAATATCGACGCTTTCGTACGTGCTCTTCAGGGTTCTTTTTACCCATTGAATCCGAGACGACTTCAGCGGACATTGGAAAAAAGCAACTCACTTCTTCCTCTTCTTCTTGTGCTTCGTGGTTGCCGGAACAAGTCGTCTGTGCGGATATAAAGAAGAAGATTAAGAAGAAGAAGAAATGGAGGATAAAGGAAGACGGTGATCATAGGCAGCAGGCGTCGGTGCACTCTTAGTGGTGTGCAGCGAACGAACGAGCAAGCAGGATGCTCCACTCTCTTCGTCCCACTAGAACCCGGCGCAATAGTCTCGGCACGCTGTATGCGCCACGCCCCGCCCGCCATTCACCTTCAACTTGGTCTCACTTGGTTCCCTCTGTACTCGGCTGAAGCTCTCGCAGACTACGTTGTCGGGCCCGTTGTTGTATCTATGGGTTTCTCGTTCACACGGCGCGTTCGCTGAACGAAGACGTTTCTCTTCGTCGCACGCGTTCCCAGCCGGTTAAACGCCGTTGGCTGTGTCAGCCTCAAAGCGGCGCGTCTCACTGTCAGACGGGACAACACGTTTCGAGGAATGACGGAATCTAAACCAGTTTCGACAAATTGTATCGTCGCGCGAAAGGAGAAGGACAGAGAGTCGCCGATTACGGACAGAACGCTGAGCAATATCGCGGGCTGATATGAATGTGGTGTTGAAAATAACACCATTACGCCGGCAGTTGTAGTTCCAATAAGTTTACAATATTTGGTGTAACGGAGGGGGTAAGGAAATCGGGGTTGTTAATTAACACTGAAATTGTTTACTCTGATTGATTTGTTTTTTTGATCGAATATCCGAAATAAATAGTCGCTTAGCCTCTTTTGGTTTAGTCTTTAAAAAAATCATACTTACAATATTCCCATTTTGGAAAACTGATATTTATTTCAATTCGTAAAAAAATCGAACAAAAATGTCAAGCTTCTTGAGGGCTAGAACAATAATGAAGAAAATTGTGAATGAAATCCGAGAGGTACCCGTGTGGAAATCTGTTTGGGATAAACTGGTTTGAACCTAGCGTCTAGCTAGTTTCTCTTATTAAGGTTTTCTGTAAAGGGACTAGATATAATCTAGCTAGAATACACTTATAGATGGCACGGCTATCTAGATTCTATCTAGTTTTCATGGCGCCGGTTATTTGACGAGAAACTAGACATAATCTATCTAGCATACACGTATAAATGACACGGCTGTCTTGGATTTATCTAGCTTTCATGGCGCAAGTTATCTGACGAGAAACTAGACATAATCTGTTTACCATATACGTATATGGTCATCTAGAGTTGAACCAGTTTTGCTTGAATAAAATCAGAGTTGTCAATCCCCATTAATTCATGGGATATAGTTTGCAGTACAATTTGTTTTTTAATTGTGATATAATAATAATGTGTAGTGATTATAAAATAGAGTGTAAACGTTTGAATAGCTGAGAAAAATAATAATTTTCGCTTTAATATTGGAAGAAATAGTGAAAAAACATTAAAGAAAAATTGAATGCATTAAGAAAATAATGCATTAATTATTTCTTCTATTTTTCCACTATATCTTCCAATATTAAAACGTAAGTTAGTCTTTTTTTTACCTATTCAGATGTCAAAAAGGACTTTAAGAATACCGTGAACAAATTTCCCTTTAAAATTAAAAAAAATGAGGGCAAATTTTTATGCACATTTCCGAGGAGGCGGTACTCGCGGTCGTTCCTCACCTGTTACTCGGTCATGTAAAAACTGAAAAAAAAAAACATTTTTCTAGCGGCCAGGGTGGCCAGACCTCTTAATACAAATTCATTTTAAATGCCGAATGGGAAAATTTATGTTTTATATCAAGTTCCTCGGTGTTCTTCATGGCGAGATTGCGCATTCACTCATAAATGTGAACGAAGCGAAAATGACTATTTTATTTTATTGACATTATTACCTATTTTTGTTTTGAATGTTTTTATTCATAAAGACTCCCTAATGGCAAGAATTCCTTTTCTTAAAAAAAAAAAGCGATTGTTCGTAGTATATTTTCCCTGTTATGTGTCATTAATCGAAATAAACGTCATTAGTCACACTAAAAGAACGTATATTAATTCTGTTTTTATTAATCCTGAGATATTCCTTAGACAGTTTTATTCTATAGAGTTGGGCTATTTCCGTGCTGGCTAATCAGTAGCCAAGTTTACTAGATGTATTAGTAGATTCTTATCCAGGTTCTAGGTAGTTTTCTTATATAAGAGCTGGATAGCGAGAAATTACATATAGCGATCGGATCTATCTAGTTTTCTCACCTAGATCTTGTACAGCAAATATGAAAACTTGTCGTTTTCTAGCTATTGGCGAGTTTGAATTTCCACACGGGTAGCCCGGTCGAATTGGTATGAAATGCCCCATATATAACGTGAATAATTACACGTTATTAAAATCCTTAATATTATGAGTATTTTTTTTTCACCGTACGTAAAATGTAAGATCGAAATTCATCCCGTCCCAATGAGTTACAATAATGGAGGTTCTACTGTTTTCGAGATACTATAAATTTTTAATCATACTATAGTGATAATGCCATGAGTTTTTGTAATGATATGATATAATACTTAACATTCCTTGAGAGCAATGGAAAAATCCATCTGCATTGTAAGTGCTTATTTATTCGTCTAGATGCAATGAAACTACGATTAACGTATTCGGTAATCAATACTATTAATCCGATTGATAGGTAAGCGGTCTCATGGTCAGTACGATAGAGATGAGAACGATGGGCGTCGGCACGTCCGGGGTTATCTCTTCAGCTCTCCGGACGCTTCGTCTGCCAACGCCCCTCTCCGCATACGCTCTTTCTGTCTTCCTCTCCCGGATCGCCGTCGATTACGAGCATCGGTAATTACGGCAATTACGGATCGTAGAGTTATGGACTGTCGGAATAAATACAAGCCGGCGCCATTAACCAAGAGTTCGCGATGTGCTTGCTTCTTCGACTCGTCCGTACCTGGCTGAAATGCTGAATGCTCTTAGCTACTGCCGCCTATTCTATACCATAGATTGTTCTCTCTCTGTCTCTCTCTTTCTCTCTAGGTCTATGTGTTAGAAGATACGGACATTCTACTCGCTATCGGAAACAGTAGCTGTTGCCGTTGTCTTCCAAGTTGATGGTCAGTTGCTACTTGAATCAGCAGAAAGCCTACATATTAGAAGGAATGGTTTTTTGGCTATTGGCGACCAATAAATCAAAGAAGAATGTGATCTTCAATAAACGTTTCGGCCCTAATGTGGGTCCTCTTCAGTATATTTTATAGGACATTGCTTTCATCTATAAATAATTAAATTGTTATTGATATTACAATGTATATAACTTAATATCTTACATATATCCTAAATATTATACAATATACTTTCTAATTGGTGCATGTAATTGTTATTAATTGTCCAGTAAAGAGAAATAACTTACTATTATTGATATAAATTGGGTGGATCTAACTAAAGGTGGCTGGATTGCTTGGTTATGTGGTTTATTGTTTTGAGGTTAGTCTAATAAAAAAAAAAAAAAAAAAGAAAGATAAGAAATATTTTCAAGTCGTAATAATTTAATTCAATGTCGAACTTAACGAGTGGGTGGGATAAATCATACCTTGATGTCGTAGATAATAAAACGGTGTTCATGTTATATGTCAATTAAATAATAAAGTCACATTTTTATAAAATAAATAGGGCCAGGCAACCCAGCCAGCTTTTAACATGAGAGTAAACGGTTATATGCTATTTAATCACTGTGTGACTGGTAGAATTACTTATCATGATGGCGGTGGTAATATATAAAGGGCGGGAATAAATTAAAAATTTGAAATTGTGAGTGTTCTGTTCGTTTGATAATGTTATGTAATTTAACTGTGTGTGATAGTGAAGTTAAGTCAGTAATTGTGTTATAGGTTAATTAAATTTAATCAATTGCTAGTTATTAAATAACGGAATTATATATGTTACTGAGTTTTTCTATATCTTGATGGAAATTAATTGAGTTTTCGTGTTTCTTTATGTAGATCATTTCTCTAATCAATCTTTTTTTGTAGTTTGATTCAATTTTCAAAATTTTAGTTTTTTCAAAATCAAAAGTATGTTTTGTGGTTGCAGTGTGTGAGGCTAAGGCTGTGTGTGGGTGGTCCGGGTGGTTTTGACTGTTTTTATGTTCATTTAGTCTTGTTTTTAAGTATCTTTTGGTTTGGCCGATATATGTACTATTACAATTTTGGCATGGGATATGGTATATTAGTTTTGATTTGTTTATTAACGGAGTTTGGTCTTTTGTCGAACCGATAATTTTTTGTAAGTTGTATTTATTATTGTTTACTAAATTTATGTCTAATGATTTAAATAATCTATGTAGCGGACCTTGAATTTGTCTTATGTAAGGGAAATTCATAAGTCTTTTTGTGTCAAATTCATCTTTGTCAAGTGTGTTGTTGTTGTTATTATTGAGACTATTTAAACGGATGTTGATGTATTTTTCAATAAGATGTGTGGGGTAGAAATTTTTATAAAGTGTATCTTTAATGAGGTTAATGTTTTCAGTCCAAAACCGTTTATCGGCAAGTTTTATGCCTCTGTCAACTAACATTAGAATAATTCCAATTTTCTGCTGTTTGGGATGTTCGGAGAAAAAGTTTAGAAATCTACCAGACCATGTTGGTTTCCTGTACCAATTGGTAGTGATTTTGTTGTTTTCTCTAATTAATAGTAAATCTAAAAACGGAATGGAGTTTGAGTTGTTTTCTTTCTCTATAGTGAATTGTAATTTGGGGTTGTGATTATTGAAAATATTTAAGGTTTCATCTATTTTGTTTATTGGTAGTGCTATGATAATATCATCAACATATCGTTTATATAGTGAGGGTGTGAAAGTGAGTTGTCCTAAACATGCTTCTTCCAGATCAATCATGACTATGTCTGAAAGGATTGGGGCTAGAGGTGATCCCATCGGAAGTCCAGAAATTTGTTTGTAAAAGACGTTTTGAAATGTGAAATAAGTAGAAAACATGATGAGTTCTATTGCTTTTTTAAGTTCAATTATTGAGAATTTGTCTATAAAAAAATCTTTCCTTTTATCTATGCTTTGTAATACAGATTTTAATGGGATGTTGGTGTAAAGTGATGTTACATCAAATGAGACTAGTACATGATTATCTGGAAGTTGTATCTCTGAAACTAATTTTTTTAATTGAAAGCTATCTTTAATATGTGAGTTTGCAACCGGTAAGTTATGGGAAATTAATTTGTTAATAAAATTCGCTAAGTTGTAGGTTGGGGAATCAGTCGAAGAGACAATCGGTCTCATTGGATAATTCTGTTTGTGTATTTTTGGTAATGTGTATAGTCTGGATAAATGACA
Organism: Tromatobia lineatoria; assembly: GCA_949699805.1. Classification (NCBI taxonomy): domain Eukaryota; kingdom Metazoa; phylum Arthropoda; class Insecta; order Hymenoptera; family Ichneumonidae; genus Tromatobia; species Tromatobia lineatoria. The sequence continues at coordinate 12,463,861 of OX453050.1, forward strand.
GTATTCTGGTTTGAGAAAGTGATATATGTCATTAGATATTAATTCTGAGTTTTTCCATCTAGCCCCAATCCTTTCAGACATAGTCATGATTGATCTGGAAGAAGCATGTTTAGGACAACTCACTTTCACACCCTCACTATATAAACGATATGTTGATGATATTATCATAGCACTACCAATAAACAAAATAGATGAAACCTTAAATATTTTCAATAATCACAACCCCAAATTACAATTCACTATAGAGAAAGAAAACAACTCAAACTCCATTCCGTTTTTAGATTTACTATTAATTAGAGAAAACAACAAAATCACTACCAATTGATACAGGAAACCAACATGGTCTGGTAGATTTCTAAACTTTTTCTCCGAACATCCCAAACAGCAGAAAATTGGAATTATTCTAATGTTAGTTGACAGAGGCATAAAACTTGCCGATAAACGGTTTTGGACTGAAAACATTAACCTCATTAAAGATACACTTTATAAAAATTTCTACCCCACACATCTTATTGAAAAATACATCAACATCCGTTTAAATAGTCTCAATAATAACAACAACAACACACTTGACAAAGATGAATTTGACACAAAAAGACTTATGAATTTCCCTTACATAAGACAAATTCAAGGTCCGCTACATAGATTATTTAAATCATTAGACATAAATTTAGTAAACAATAATAAATACAACTTACAAAAAATTATCGGTTCGACAAAAGACCAAACTCCGTTAATAAACAAATCAAAACTAATATACCATATCCCATGCCAAAATTGTAATAGTACATATATCGGCCAAACCAAAAGATACTTAAAAACAAGACTAAATGAACATAAAAACAGTCAAAACCACCCGGACCACCCACACACAGCCTTAGCCTCACACACTGCAACCACAAAACATACTTTTGATTTTGAAAAAACTAAAATTTTGAAAATTGAATCAAACTACAAAAAAAGATTGATTAGAGAAATGATCTACATAAAGAAACACGAAAACTCAATTAATTTCCATCAAGATATAGAAAAACTCAGTAACATATATAATTCCGTTATTTAATAACTAGCAATTGATTAAATTTAATTAACCTATAACACAATTACTGACTTAACTTCACTATCACACACAGTTAAATTACATAACATTATCAAACGAACAGAACACTCACAATTTCAAATTTTTAATTTATTCCCGCCCTTTATATATTACCACCGCCATCATGATAAGTAATTCTACCAGTCACACAGTGATTAAATAGCATATAACCGTTTACTCTCATGTTAAAAGCTGGCTGGGTTGCCTGGCCCTATTTATTTTATAAAAATGTGACTTTATTATTTAATTGACATATAACATGAACACCGTTTTATTATCTACGACATCAAGGTATGATTTATCCCACCCACTCGTTAAGTTCGACATTGAATTAAATTATTACGACTTGAAAATATTTCTTATCTTTCTTTTTTTTTTTTTTTTTTATTAGACTAACCTCAAAACAATAAACCACATAACCAAGCAATCCAGCCACCTTTAGTTAGATCCACCCAATTTATATCAATAATAGTAAGTTATTTCTCTTTACTGGACAATTAATAACAATTACATGCACCAATTAGAAAGTATATTGTATAATATTTAGGATATATGTAAGATATTAAGTTATATACATTGTAATATCAATAACAATTTAATTATTTATAGATGAAAGCAATGTCCTATAAAATATACTGAAGAGGACCCACATTAGGGCCGAAACGTTTATTGAAGATCACATTCTTCTTTGATTTATTGGTCGCCAATAGCCAAAAAACCATTCCTTCTAATGTAATAATTGCGGCCACAACACATCATTACCAATGAAAGCCTACATAGTATTTTCATCAACTCTTCAATTATGTAATTAGTTCTTCTAATTATGAAAAGTTTGCGAAAAAAAATACACCAAGAGTAGATTTTATTTATTCACGACAATCTTCGCTAATGATAAAAAATGTTTGAGTTTCAATTCTATCTTTTCATTTAATGATTATTCTTTGATTTCACTAAAATAGGCAACAGCATTTTTACCACCACATTTTAGAACTTTAAGACCTATTTTTTTCGTAACTACTAGGCAGATGCAGGTCAAATTTGGAGGAAACGTGCTCAAGTACAACAGGAATGGACTAAAGTCTCGAGCTCCTCAAAACCCAACGCCGGTTGTTCGGGAAAGCCGAAAAACAAAAAAAGTTGAGTCAGGTGCGAGAGAGACAGCCCTATAGGTGTCTTAAATTGGACGATGAAATTCCAGGACTTACTGCCATCAAGTATATCTTTTCGATGAATCAAGGAGACCGCTTCTTTGAATTAATTAATACTTTTTTTTAAAAGAACAAAATTGTTTCATTGTTATATGCTCACTAAGTAAATGTTTCTTTACAGGCAATTAAATGTTTTCTTTGGAATTCAAGTGAACTATTTCACTGCAATCAACAAAAAAGTGTTAAATCAATCGTTTCAACGACAAAATCGAGACGACCGGATATGGGAAACAAAGATTTGGCAGGTAATCACGGCATACAGTGTGACGCATAAGCAAAGAGTAACTTTATCACGATACCCGTAGTGGATTTTTATTGGTTATGATCCAGAAATTTTATTCCAATAATTAATTTTGACACTTGATCACTGAATCGAAATTGTATGATTTTATGACTGCTGAAACCGTTGAGTGTATTTTCATGACAATTAAGTTTTTGATTAATATTGACATCCCAGGAAAAAGAGTCGTCAGAAGCAGAAACTTAAATAAAAAAGCGACTGTCCTACTTTGTCTCGTGTTCTCCTATCTACTTGATTACATTAAGTGCATTGGCACGACGACACATGTGTCACGACAATATTGATATACCGTCTGTTTTTCTTATTCGAGCTCTATGATATTTTGAACAAAAGGTGGTCGTATCGTTGGTAACTGAATGTCAATATCGAACCGTAACTCTTTCGTAAAACACAACTCTTAAAACTCTATGATTTAGCAACACGAGTGGCCATCCAAGCAGCTTCAGAATCAATGAAACTGAGACGCGTTGTCAAATTGGAAAAAATAAAAAAACTTTTTCGTCGATGTCGCTTTGTGACAATTGTGACCCAGGTTAAAATTTCGACCGTCTTCAACACCAAATCGTGTGTTGACGTAACAACTGGTTTATTCTTAGAATAAAAACCTTTTACCTTTCGATTCAAGACATAAATCTGAAATAAAAAAAGAGCTTTCTTTCAACCAAATTCGAAGGTATCTTGTAGAAAGGCATATTTGCAACATAAATTTTCTTTTTTTTAAATACTTTACATCGAGTCACTACCGCGCCTCTTGATGACAATACAACTGAAATCAGAGAGCGAGTGGATATATGAAAATAAATCTTCAGCTTCCCCGTCAGTGCGACACTAATCCGGAACCGAGTTGTCGGGTGGCAGTAACAATAATCATAGTACTAATAGCAGCAAGCAGTAAACAACGAAGCGAACGTGTTGCAGAACGATAGAGCTGTCGCGATAGATACTGGCGGATAGTTGACGTTCGGTGTACCCGGGTGTTATGCCGTTGAGGTCGAAGTCTGTCGCGACTACACACTGCAAGTACGAAACGTGCCGTTCGTATTTCTACGGCGGAAACGCCCGGTTGAAACGAGGTGAAGGCTACCAGATGTAGATTGGAACGGCCGCGGGGTCCCCGCGCGCCCTCACTTCGGTGGCAATAGTATAACGACGACTGGAACGAGTGCGGATAGGAGCAACGACGCTGTGGATATTAGAGAGGCCGCTCGCACTCTTTTCCCTCCCCGCGTGCACTGTGCAAGCCGCTTTCAAAGAAGCTATAACACACTACGATCCTCGTAACGGAGTTGGCAAGCACGCGGTAGTGCTGGTGTGCTGCTGGTTAACTAAGTAAGTTGCATAACGCTGTGGGTGTGCACGTGGATCAGAGCGCACGCTCCTCCTCCGCGGCGTTGTCGTTGTCGTCGTCGTTGTCGTCGCCGACGACGACGACGATAAACAACAACTACGCGGGCGCAAGGTCTCGCTTCACGATGCCGCGTCCCCACTGTACAGACGAGGCATTTCGTGTCAGTTCGGCCACCGAAAAAAAAAAATTAAAAATTAAAAAGATTTACAAAAATAAAAAAATTAAAATAAATAGAGGAGCCTCCCCAATGTGCAACGTTTTTTGCATCCTTGTTCTAAGTAATAAATTTGTGTTTAAAATCTCAATTTTTACATGAGTAAATGCGATAAAGATGGACAATGAATTGTACATCTATCGTGACTGCATATTATTTTGTTTACATATCGAATTTGGGATTGATATCTCAAGTTTTTCAGCAGTTGATGCGACACCGATAATTTTTTTAACTTTCCAAAATTCTATCAAATACAAATTTTTATATCGTTTGCTACGAAATTTTGAATTTATTAAGGTTGAATATAATTTATTCTTATAATTTTTTAAAAAATTCGAAATTCCATAAAATCTTAACCACTTAGCCAATTCACGCTACACTCAATAACATCAACTGCAAATTCCCTTATCAAGAAATATTAAGCATAATTGACTAATTTTATTTAAATCGGAAATTGAAGAAAAAATCGGATTTTATAATTTCATTGAACACATTGAAATTTAAATATTTTAAATGACTATTGGGTAGACTTGTGCATCATTTATTATTCCCACTAAGACACTAATAATTTAAAAATAGTTTACGCTATCTACAATTTGAAACAGTGAAAATATGCGTCTTTTATTGACCAATGAGATGATGGCTGCCTCCCTGAATCAAATTTGAAACCTCTGAAGCAATTTCGACGAAGAACAGAATTCGAATAAATTAAGTCGATGACAATTTAAGACTCTTTTACTCTTGAACAGATGAATGACACGAATGTATACGTTTAAGATTGAAAATGTTGGATATTGATACCAACTTAATTGTATCGGATTCTATTAGGCAAAAAAAATACTTTTTTCTCGTGACCAAACTGATATGGAATGCCTCATACTTATTACCATGGATAGTAGCCAGTGTACGTATATCTGTGTAATTCGCGGCACCCGATTGCGTTAACCTCGGAATACGAGCCGAGGTAAGTTACGAGAACGATAGGCCGCCTTCCAGCCAATTCGATGCAGTCAAATTTGATTATACGTCGTGTAAGAAAATTGAAGTGCCGACTAAATTATTAGGTGATACATTATGAGAAAACGTTCCATTAGAATAGAAAGACTGTTGAAAGAATTTTATTAGATAATAGTAAATGGAGTTAAGACGTTGATTGATCGAATCCAAGTAAACCTAACAAAATACTTATCAGTACGACAATTTTCTTACAGTAGACTAGATTACATAATTTATAATGCAGCATGCTATTCATGCTTCATTAACTTGCTCATCAATGCTTCAGACTTAGACATAAGATTAGATATATGCATGGGTCGAAATGTTCGGCGTCACTTTGAACACATATCAGCCTCTGACTAGGCAGTAAGAAGGCCTTGACAGGGCTCGATCCAGGTAGAAATCTGAACTGGCCACAAACTCGAAAACGACAAGTATTTCTATTTACTCTACAAGATCTAGAATAGAAATAATAATTCTTCATTCGGTGGCAATAGTACAACGATTTCCACCGAATAATGATTTTTTTCATGAATACACACTACGTATTTTTTATCGATAAATGTTTTTAAAAAAATTTCCCTTAAATAAAAATGTTTCTCGTTCAAATAAACGTAGGTCTCATATCTTCCTTTAGTGAAAACTAATTAATCTTTTTTTTTAGTGTAGCAGCGCCAGATTCACGCTTGAATTATCGACCCAAATTTCTACACGGTGGTGTACATTTTTACAAATTTTTTTTTGGAACCGGTATTATTACAGTAGATCGGGAAGTTGGATAAATGTCACCCGGTACGTGGGCTAACCAAGCGACGTATCGTGCGACATACGAGAAGGGCGTGCCGCTCTGTCGTTCAACTGCGCAGTTTGTTGCACGCGCTATAATCGTGTGTACCGAGCAACGAGGCATTACACGTGGTACACAGTAGTGGTAGTGGTAGTTGTCGCAGAAGTGAAGAATATATGTATATCATGTACGGAAATATGCTGGTACCCTCCGTTAGGAGTTATGTGCTGTAGCTACCCGAAGCGGATTGGTTTACAAAAATTTCCAAGCGTTAAGGCAGTTAATAAGTCGATTCATCGAACATAATTGAGAAATTTCAACATGTGAAGCATCATTGAGCTCACACAAAAATCAGTTCACTATAATTATTTTCAAGCAAAAAATACATAGACAAAAATAATTCCAGGCTAATTTAATTCGGAATAAAGTATTAAGGAGATCCAGTCCCGTAAAAATGCAATGAGAAACAAAATTCTGTCACTGATACACTACTCTTGAAAAATCCAAGATTTAAACCTGATTAAATACATAACGAGTATTATGATTCTGCAATTTTGTAATGACATACAGTTCATCAGAATTATGTGAGGTGCAAAATAAAAATGTTCACTCGTTGTCGCTTTCAGACAAAATCGATGAACAAATTTTAATGTTCGATAGCTTATTTGAAAAGGGCATTTTAGATTAAATATAGAATTTTCTTTAGGACTTTATGACAAAGCAATGTTTTTAAATGTGTGTATAATTTTTTTTCTGTTAAAAAATCACTAAACTATCAGTTACAGTAAATGTCATTTTCACTGCATCTAGAATCACTATGTTCAATCCGAAATCCATTTTTTAAATGAAAAATATTACTTTTCACCTCTCATTATGACGCTTGTTATTGACTCAATGAGATTCGAATTTAACATTTAAAAAAAAGGGTAACATTCGAAGAATTTTTTTTTCTTAGAATCATTTTTAGGTGACGGGGTCTCCTAAATCATTTCCACTATAAATTGTCTTCGCGTACACTGTAGAGGAGGAATGACAAAAAAAAGCCTATTAAAAAAACCAACGTTCCATTGCATTCTATTCTAATCTGTTCTAGGTATAGAATCTAAAGAAGTCAAAGATAAAAGATCAGCGAATCTCGTCCGGTGGCGTTGGACTCGTACCGGAGAAGACTATGGAGGAGAAGAGCGTGGTGAATCGTGGAGCGTGTCGGCAGCGGTGGCGGCAGGGGTCTCCCTACTTCCGGCGAACCATATCCGGCAGAACGCCTACCTATATCGTTGTCGGGTAGCTCCCGCCATAGTCTGTATTGTGCTCACTCCCATGGGCCAGCTTACGATCTCTCTTTTCCAACAGTCCAATTATTTGACCAAGACCTATAAACTGTCTATTCTTTAACAATCCATAGACGGATCTTACAATTTTTTGGCGGCCTATAAACCGTCCATTTCTCAACAGCCTCAAAGACCACGAGTCTCGCAAGTCTTTGGCGAAAAACGATTTGTAATGCCAAACAGATAATGAACATATTCAAAGCCTCAGCAACGTCAATGAAAACATGGGCAGACTCATTTATGGCCAGTTCACAATCTTTCTTATCGAACTGTCCAATTGTTCAACGAAAACCTATAAATTGTCCAATTCTCAACATACCAAACATCACAAGTCCCACAAATCTTTGGCGAAAAACAATTTGCAATGAGAAACGGAGGATGAACATATTCAGAGCCTCAGCGACGTCAATGAAAACGTGGGCAGACTCATTTATGGCCAGTTCGCAATCTCTATTATCCAACAGTCCAATTGTTTGACCAAAACTTATAAACCGTCCATTTCTCAACAGACTCAAAGACCACGAGTCTCGCAAATCTTTGGCGAAAAACGATTTGTAATGCTAAACAGATAATGATCATATTCAAAGCCTCAGCAACGTCAATGAAAACATGGGCAGACTCATTTATGGCCAGTTCACAATCTTTCTTATCGAACTGTCCAATTGTTCAACGAAAACCTATAAATTGTCCAATTCTCAACAGACCAAAGATCACAAGTCCCACAAATCTTTGGCGAAGAACAATTTGCAATGAGAAACGGAGGATGAACATATTCAGAGCCTCAGCGACGTCAATGAAAACGTGGGCAGACTCATTTATGGCCAGTTCGCAATCTCTATTATCCAACAGTCCAATTGTTTGACCAAAACTTATAAACCGTCCATTTCTCAACAGACTCAAAGACCACGAGTCTCACAAATCTTTGGCGAAAAACGATTTGCAATGCGAAACGGAGGATGAACATATTCAGAGCCTCAGCGACGTCGATGAAAACGTGGGCGGACTCATTTATGCGAGCTCACGAACTCTCTCTGGCTACGAGAGCTGCTACGCTCAGCTACGAACCTCCACCGGGATATAGTTATACGTACACGTTACGTATGTCGTAGGTACGTGTGGATAGAGGCGGCGTCGGCGTTGGAGGTACAACGAGAGATCCGCCTGTCAAGGTTCGCCACGATTGGCACGTCCTTGACGAGAGAGCGCGCGACGAGCCACGCCGAGATGTAACGGACCTTCGACTCGTCTTCTTTTTCTTCTTTATTTTCCTCCTCATCGTCCTCTTCTTCTTCTTCTTCTTCTTCTTGGTCAACGGATTTCTCTCACTTTTCGTCGTTAGCATAGATGCAGATAAATCATTCGCGTTCCTTGCACACTTATCATTGTAAATTGAATGTCCCTTTTTTACCTCGCTGCATTCTTAATATTCTTCCGGCGACGCTTAAATGGCTTTATAACGAGAGGCGAGGCTAGTGACCAATGAACGGTACGACAAAACCAGCGGTATGATTTAGAGATAGGATAAGCGATAGTTTTACGGACATATTAAAGATCGCTATGCTTTTGGGAAAGAATTTTATAACCAGGTCTAAACCAATGTCATATTGGACATAGGATCATCTTATAGGGCAAAATTGATGAATTGGAAGACCAGTATTAAAATGTTTGGGTTATTTTTATCGGGACATTGTTTTAATTAATGATAATTGGCTTAACCAGTATATTGGTAATCTTTAGCAAAATAATTTTCCCTGTATATCCACGATACTATCTGTACAATTGGCTCAATTTGTCCAGTTTCTTGCATCAATGAGGGTAGTATGTCATTTACGGTATAGCTAATACCTGCCCCATAAACCACATCAAAGACTGTCGAAGACTGATAGCCCGCAGCATATAACGTGCTAGAAAAACGTATTCCTGCCCTGCAACGATTATCAAGTATAAGGAGAATCGAGATACCTGATCATAATGAGACAAGACGCACGCACGCTGGACAAGTAACGAGAAATAACGAATGTATATGGCATCTAAAAATGAAACTTCCGTAGCGTAAACCTCGAACGGCATTGGCCGCAAGTCTCATTGAAAATTAATTAGAAACTGCATTGGTAATCAATCGATAGGATCCTGCAATTTCTAACGGTGTTTAAATGCGCACGAAGAACGAGAGAAAGGCACAAAGATAAAACGATAGATCAGAGAAACGAGTGAAGATAAATGTCAAGCTGACGCACATTATAGCGTGTAGATAGGCCAACAGCAGGAGCGTCGACAGGTGCTACCATCGGAAAGAAGACCCGATCCCTCGTCCTCCTTCTTCTCCTCTTCATCTTCGATTTATCTCCGACTTTCTTGACTACATGCGATAATACTAAAACGAACCTCAGCTGCGTTCCTTGTCATTTAACTTCTGTCCGCATTTATGTACATCTCAACAGAAGCCTTCGACTGCGCAACACTTTTCTATGCATCACTTTGTTGCATTTATAATACCAACCGTGGAATCATCGTCACTGCACTTTGACTCTGGGCAAACCGTCAGCTATGCCTATCGTTGCACTTTCTCATTATGTACTGGCTGTGATTGGAGTATAATTGAGGATAGAATGAAACTTTTCAAAAATGCAGCACCTTTAACAGAGGGAAATTAAGCGAACCATTAAAATCATATCAATGAGACAATGATTCGTGCGTCTGTGAAAGACTTGGACACAACATCTCAAAGGTCCAATCGTTAAACGGCATAATAGGAGTTGAACGACCTGAGTTAGAAATCAAACTTTTTTCAAAATTTAAATGTAGTAGTCCCAAAGGGTAAACGGAGGTTCATACATTTCTGGGACACTCATTAGAACCTCCGAAAATAGTAGGTATTACCTAATCAAAGTGCACGGAGTCTTTAATGAACGCTAATTCTTATGATACCGCTCAATTAGGTTGTACAGAGTTTATCTAGGTTTACGTTGTACCATTTTAATGAGGTTATTAGGGCCTTGTATAAACCTTCAAAAGTGGCATATTTAACGTATTTGGATCCAATGAAGGGTGTTTGAAGGGTTTAAGTTTTATCTCGGGACAGGACGATTAAACGTAAGCATTTCGTGACCCGATTTAAAATTTAGACCCCCTTCAAAACCCAAATATGATGAACCCATGGCGCAAATGGAGATCCATTCTTTCGACACTCTTCCAAACCTCCGAAAATGGTTTACATCAAGCAATCAGAGTGCACGAATACTATAGTGGACCGAAATCCTCATTCTTGGACCTCTTAATAGGCTCTACAGAGTAAGAAGAGGTTCTTAGACCCTCGTACCTCCAAAAGTGGCATCGTTACCCGTTTCGATTCAACGAAAGGCGTACAAAGATTTCAAATTTCAACTCGGGACAACTCAACGACTAGATGCAGATAGGCATGACGAAGCGGAGAAGCCACGAAGCGAGTGTCGCGCCTCGTCGTTTACAGAGAGCACAGCAGAACTCGTGGACATCACCAGCGATGAGAGTACAGAACTCGTGCGCTATATACACATACTCACGTACATACGTATAGTCATATAGGAGCTAGCCGTGTACGAGGTCAACGTCCCGCTCCCTCACGATCGCTCCTGGTCACTCTCTCTCTTTCTATCGTTTTTACCCTATCTCACTCTATGGTCGCATGTGCAAGCACTTCTCGACGTAGAGTCTCCTGTTACGCCAGACAGTCGCACAGCACTGTTCTCCGATGTGTACACTGTCTATGTGCATGGATATAAATGTATGTACTGGAGTGACGTGCGTAAGAGCGTAGAAACGCGACATTGCAGCTGAGGCTGCAGGAACGATGAAAATTCAAGATCTCTTTCGGACTCTCCTGACTCAGGATCTTCTGTCCTCGGCTTTTATTCCATTGCGTGAGCTCACGATACATCGAGAGAACATTGCACGTGTGCGATCAGGCGAAAACATCCTGGCAATTGGTCTTCAGAAAAATCTCAAGACAATCTTCTACTTTTCAGTTGTTAAGACAGGATTAGATTGTGCGGTTATGTGCGGAATTATCGCCTGTGTAATGCACATGCGAGTTGCCATCATTCGCACGCGCCATCGGCAAGATAAAGGCACTTCCGCCGAAGCGTCCGGGCTCTTTATGTACATTATATACATATTGTAATGTAATGGTCGTGGGTTGAGCTTCCTGAGGTGTGAGAAAATTTGCACCTGCTTAAACCGCAATGTATTCTTATCGACGATTCTCAACAATTTCCGGACTTTACAATCAGAAGTCTTACATGAATATTGCTGATCGCGCGATCGGATTATCGTTGATGAAGATCGTGATGGGAATGACTCGCTATTTTTGATAAATTAATCGGGAATTTTTTTTTTTTTTCTTTTACATTGTGCCTGGCGTGAATCAGAAGCTAGGGTTTCATGAACATTGTTCATAGTGTACTCATGTGAGTCATGGAAACGTATCTGCAATGGGAATTTTTTGAGAGATGTTCTAGATTGCGATTGTGGCTATTCACGGTTATTGTGTCACGAGATTCACGCGCTCTCTCCACATTGAAAATATTAGCGAATTATTTGAAGATCTCGTTTTTTAAGTCGTGGATGGGTTTTTGATGAACGGGTTAAAAAAATTCTTGAAAATCCATGATAAATGTAAAACAGTAAATTATATGCATGAGTCTATTTGTAACTTTACTATTCACTTATTTAGTGAAAATAATTGCTCTCAATTAAATTCCTAAACATATCTATGATATTGCGGCATTAATAAATCATAACCACGTGACAACGCCTATTTACTATCTGTTTTGCCAGAAATTGCCAGATATTATACAGAATACAAATTATGAAAAAAAATATATAAAGAGGTTTCTGCAGGACAGATTTCTGGTCGACTAAACGGATTTTAGCTTCAAAGCTCTCATTCTGATAGTCATAAAATTATTATCTAATCCTAATATAAAAAGTCGCAACGCACTGAAAACTGGGTCATACGCAGCCTATTATTGTAAAACCCAATAGGATACGTTTTCACATTTCGATTCATAGCTTTCTGGCGCACGATTAAATGAAAATTCCTATGAAGACCTCAGAGGCCAAAATAACCTGTTCGCAGAATGAAACACAAAATGATTATAAATGAAGAACATTGATATTTGTAATATTTGATGCTGCACAGAATTTCAGATTCATAACGGTTGATGTACATTTAATAAATAAGTACAATATCACGAATAAAAAATATTTTCAACGAGCAAACCCGTTGAATTACACAACACTGTGAACAAAACGGTCCAAATGGGTCGACAATCGCGGTCATGTAGGTATATATCGATGCTGTTACAGCGCTATTAAGATTTTAATGGATATTTTATGAGGATATTTTTCCAACTTATTCTTCGGTGACTGTAACATTCGCGGTAAATCGAGTTATATCATAGAGCAAGAATAATACAGAGGACCGATTGCCCAAGGAAATCAGAGAGAAGCAAAGGCGTACGAGGTAAATCGAGGCGCGCGAGCCCATAGAATATCGTTCACGGTGGTCGCCGGTTTCCATCTCTCTTTCTCTTTCGCGCTCCAACCGAATAACGAAGACTCCGCTCGTTTCAGGCTCGTAAAGTCGCGTTTGCACAGGAAGCTCTCGCACTCAACGATGCCAATTCGATCGGTACGTCTTTCGACGTTAAATCGACTTTGAACGACCGATGTAAAGTTGGAGGAAGAAAAATAATCGAGTAAAACGAGCAATAAAGTACCAATGGCAAGAACAAGGAGTATATAGTAGGTATAACTACTGTGTTATCGAAAATCGCTTGCCGCAGGAAGTGTAGCGAAACTCCGCCGATGATACTCCAAGTATAATGCTCTTGCATACTTTATTTTGTTCCGGCAACGAGTTCAGTAGACCCTACAGATATTTGGAAATATATTTAGCAGGTACGGACAACGATTACTTTTAATTACAGTTTTTGTCTCTTCCATTTCGAACATTTTTGACGGCCAAACGAAGTCAGGAACTAAATGATTTGCCATTATATTTCTTTGATTGTAAACTGCAAGAACAACCGATTCACTTAATGTTAACCCTTTGAAGCGGCAATGTTGCACTTTTTTTAACTCTGAAGAAATGTATTACGTACCAACCGACTGATTTGAAATTGGACACTTGGGAGTTCTTAGAGTCGATAAAACTGAATATAGAGTCAACATTTTTGGATCAAGATGGCTGATTTTATATTGAGGACCAAAGATCAACTACTTTTTGGTTTTTATTAAATCTTAATATATATAGAAGTATAGTTTTTCATGACATTCAATTTGCTTGAAATTTGGTATATTTGGATTTTTTTGGGGGTCGCTGATAAAGAGTCCATACTTGAAATTTGAAACTTGAGAATAGCGAATCCAATATGCTAGTCACAATTGCTGGAAGTTACTCGATTTGGATGACATTCTGCACGCAAGGATTTTTGAGAACACTGGCAAATTTCAAGTGAATCATATGTAAAGAAAAATGTATGCTTCAAAAGATAAAAAAACCTGAATTATCCCATTTGATCCGTGATTTGCAATCTTTGTTCTATTCTGCCTGCTAAATCGATATAAATCCCATCATCTCTTCAAGCTCATTAAAGATCCATTCAAGAACTAATCCAAAAATGCTGAAAGGATCATTCGTTAATCTGTAGGAAAAACATGAAATTCAAGGTGTAAGCCGCACATTATTTTGTTCCGGTAGCGATTTCCTCAGACCCTAAAGATATTCGGAAGTATATTTATCAGGTGCGGACAACGATTACTTTTAATTACAGGTTGACAGTAATGACGGGAAGTTGTTAATAGCGGGCGTGTGCAAGGCTAAGGACAGCGTGAGACGGTATAGAACGAGTGGAAAAAAGAGGCAACTCTGATGGGTATAGTGGGTGGGCGTGAACCGCAAGAGTATAACGAATGACCCGTGACCCCCGCGGGAACCCTCTGACTCTCTCTCTTTCTCTAGCGTTCGTACTCGATCGTTTCGCGCACCCGCGCTGCGGTTCCGGACCCACGAAATCGTGACGAACGAGCCAGGTGGCAGTCCGAACCGCCCACAACATCGCTTGTGACGGCCTCCTCGATTCTCAACCGGCACTGTCCGAGGATTCTCCAAAACACAGATTGATAGAGGCTCTCAGTCACTGCTGAGACCGGTTGAGCAATCGACGCCTGTTCATTGAGACCATCAGACACACGTGAAGCCAAGTGAATTCGTTGCATTCAATTTGGAATTTGGCTCGCGGCTGATCCTGTCGTATTACGAATGGGGATTTGTATAGAGAAAGAGAGAGAGAGAGAGGTTTGACGTTGCCTAAATTGGAGTCATGAGAAATATATTCGTGAAGTCTCGAGACCTCGGGCAGACGACGTATATGAGACGAGTTGGGCGAATTCTTCGTAGAGTTGTTCTAAAGTCTCCTTGTGATCTTCTTACACCGCTCTCTACCTGTCCTTCGCACTGAATCTTGGCGAGCGTTCCCTTGAGGCTCGAGAGCGCGGGCGAGACTCGATAATTACGCCGGTATAATTACTCACCAGCTCTGGACAGCCGATTTGTCTCTCGACCGCCTTATGGGATACAAATGGTGTTATTAGCGTTGTAATTGCACAGCTCTTTCGCATCGTGGAGCAATGGCCACGATCGAAGGAGCGCAAAGGCGTTGTCACGCGCTCGATTTTTCGATACTAATACTCTGGTGAATTTCTCATCTTATGATCGGCAGCATCGTGCATTTATTTCAACGGTGAATAATCGCTTCGAACGAATACACATCCTGCGAAATATGATATGGATATTTCGTTTCTTTAACTTATTGCCACTGCATTTGTTACAAAATAGATAATCTAGTTTCCCAACGTTTCATCTCATGTTTGGAATCTGATCTGATGACCGACTGGAATACGGTCGTAAGATTGGAATACTGGGCAGAATTCAGTTGATTCCTTGTGAAAATTTTTGTACAGGTATTCCCATGATATTCCTGAGATATTTCTAACTTCTTATCGTTTTGTCTGATCATTGGTTGATTCAGGCATTTCACTGGTCTGTCATGCGACTGGAAGAGGGACAGCAATCTAACAAATTTTTAACATTACTGTTGTTGGTTAAAAAAACATAAGTAATCCAAAAGTCACCGACTTTTAGTTGTCCTTTTTTTATCATTACACCAAGATTTTTTTAGACGTTGATAAAAACAAATGCTAAGTGTCAAAAATTTAACAGTAACAAAAACGTCCGTTTACTCTTATAGAAACAATAATTTTTTCATACCGAAAATTCCGAGAAAAAAATTGGTGGCATTATTGTGAAAAAACTACTGTTGAAAAGAACGAGAAATGAGAAGTAGGAAAAGCACTAAAATTGCAATCGTAGAACGAAATGAGATATTATCAATTACCAAATATCAACGTGAATGTCCTACAAACATGCACAAGAACCGGCTTTCATTCTGCTTGTCTCAATTAAATCTTTGAGCAGCGGTTAATGATTTCGTGACGCGGATATATTTTCGTTTACCGCCGCAATATTTCGCTTACTTCTGGTAGTAAGCTCTTCTATAGTGGAGTTTGCTGACTCGTCGAGCGTCTGCGCGCGATCCCGTGACTTTTTTTTTTTTTCTTTTTTATTGAGGCGCGAGCGACGGCGCAACAATTTTCGCAAGTTTTCCTTTTTATTCGGGTTCCCTCGACAACACAGTGGCTCAACTACATCTCGTCCCCATTTGTCCGTTTTGGGCGCGACTACACACCCGCGAGGAGAAAAAGAGAGAAAGAGAGATGCGTACGGAAGAAATCTTTCCGGTTTTGGTGGTATAACCGGTTTCACACACACGCACGCGGTTTTGTCCCTTCCATTTCAATCTTTCTCATACTACTTTTTTGAACAGCCAAAACAAGCCAGATACTGACTAATTTTACCTTATATCCCTTTGCTTACAAACAGCAACCTTCGAAATCAACTAATTCACTCGATCTTGAAACACCTGTGTTATCTTATTTCCGTCGTGATATGCAATCTTTGTTTTACTCTTCCCACTGAATCGACGAAAAATCAATCATCTCTTCAAAGTCAGTTACATTCAGAAATATGGTTTAAAAATTAATCAAAAAATTTTGTTAAGTGAATTTAGTGATGTACGAGAATAACATGAAATTACATAACTTGAAATATGTGAAAAATATTGAATAGGCTTTTCCTTAAAGCATATTCAATATCGTGAATAGGCTTTTAGTGAATCATACATTGTAACATATCAATCATACCATATAATAAGCACATCTGTCAAATTATCTATTTATCCATAATTTTGAATCCAAGCTATAAATCAATACACTACTTTCACAGAACTAAGAGGGGTCTCCAAGATCGATGTATTTTTGAAGACATCTATTAAGTTCTCATGCAAAAATTCGGAAACAATTTAAAACGCGCCACTTTTCTATGAGAAATGTATCCCACATTTCAACTTTAAGAAAGCGAAAAAATGTCCTAAACTTATTTTAAAAAAAAGTGTTAGCAGTTTACGGTCTCGTTTGTCCAGGAGTTGAACCAGACTTGAAGCCAATGGGTTTGAAGTGAATTTAAGTACAAGTAGCACAGAGGGATGAGAAAGTACATTCCTCCGGACATTCTCCCCTTAAATAGATCTATTGGAGCGAAGAGCAATAATTACTGGCGCAATGATAGGTAGTGAAGTTGAGAGTAAAATAAAATGGCGGTTCCGAGACGGTCGCTTGTCCGGTTGCACAGCTAAGTGAGCAAAAGGCCAGTTGGGTTGCGTTGCTAGCTGTACGGTTTTCCGTAACGGGTCTTAGTACTCCCCTGCGCAACTCCCCCGTTCAGTTATTGTTTCTCCATTAGACACACAGTTTGCGCGCATAACTAATGGTTCGCGAGTAACGGTAAGCTGCGCATACACCGTCTGCCTCCACTTTTCTCCTCGGATGCAATAATAACAGTTTGCACGAGATGCACGCTGTTGCTTTTACCACGCGCAGGAGAAACTCACAGAAATAACGTAGCCTCAGTGAAAAAAAAAAAATATAAATGTATATATATATTGGTAATGGTTCTGACGATGGTTCTCTGGGAAAGACCACGAAGAGGCAAGCGTTACAAATCTATTAACTGCAGCCCGGTATGGATAATTAGGTGGTCGGTGGATCCTCCTTCATGCACACTGACTTACGCCGCTATTACGTGCGATAAATATTATATAGCTATATATCCAAAGACTCGAGTTGGTGAGTTCACACGAACACACGAGACCAGAAGAGTTTACGAATTTATCGTTCAGAGGCGACGTGTATTAACGTCACGCTCATTTGAAAGATCGAACGGTTTCGGGGAAAGCCACGAAGAGTTTAAGTCGATTATGTCTTACACTTCTTTATGCCTTCATACGCGAAATCGATCGACGCGACTTCCTGCTTTTCGCTTCACAAAAAGTACCACCTCTTCTCAAGCTCACTGTAGTTGCTTAACTTGGTTCGTTCAAGCTCCCGGTGAGACCTTTTTTGGAAATAATAGGTTATCCACATCAGAAAAACGCCGGCGGAATATGCGCTGATGAAAAATAACGAATTATTTTTGTTCCGTGCATTTTTATTTTATGACGAGAGTTTTTGAAAGGAAAAGAAATCGATTCTGCTATACTTGATCACATTCTCTCTAAATTTCATCTTTATATGTCGATCAGTTTTGGCAAAAATATGTATCGAAATTCTGCCTCTTTATTAAAATCAAACAAAAAAACAGAGACGATTTCTTCGCTTAAATGTCATCCCTGAGATCATTAAATAAAAAGACAATATTGATTCTTAATTCCCTTTCATTGACGAATATTTCCGTGAATAAATGTAATTTTTTCTCTCGGTGAATCTAGTAGAGCATTAAAGCTCGATGTGGAGCATCGATAGGCTAAAAAAACTTTTATGACGAATATTTTGCATATTAGAGATGCATGCGTGTTACAATGTGGCGAATTGACTGAGAAGGAGGTAAGAAAAGGTGAAAGACGAACGAGAGTCGGTGGTACGACGTGGGGCGGCTTCGCCGGGATTTTACGAGTACAAGTGGGCCGCGCTGACACGATATTTATTGCCGATATTCGTTGGTAATATAGGCACTTATCCAGCGTGGAACGTCAACCGGTATACACAGCGCGAGCTCCAAGAGCTGTTGTAGGATTCCCGTCGAGGCGCAGCTCTTTACCTTGTTGTGTGTGACGCACCCCGGACCGCATCGGGAACGAGCCGGGTACGCGACGGACCCCGAGCGCCGGCTGTGGCCATCGTAAAACGACCAACAACCCGAGTCTTAACGCCCGAGAGCAAAGCGCGACTAAGAGTTTGCGGCTGGAATTCGTATGGCGCGACCGCGAACCTCTCGCCCCGTATAATATGCGCACGGTTATAAAGATCGCAATTATTCCTCATTGAATTGGAGTCCGGAGTGTCGACGAGATCCTTCGCTGTGTTCAACCGGACATCGATAACCGCGAAAAAATATCCGTTTAACGCATTTATATCACGTGTGACTTCAACGCTGACTTTAAGCTCTTCTCACCAGAACCGACGTGTTAAACGATACGTCAAAACGATTTAAAAATTGTACGCAGATAAACGCGGTTGATGTGCTTCGCACAGATCGTGCGACATTTCTCAACTCTTAGACTTTACCAACGAATTATGTTTCACATTTTTTCGAAAATAATTTACGGACAGTGTAAGTCAATTGAAAATACATATTATGGTTCTGTTATATGATAATAATGTGTAGAGGTATGGAAAATTATTATGAGCTGATTTTTTTTAATGACACTGTTTTTAAATATGTACTTTTTTTCACAAGAGAACTCAGGATTTGAGAAAGTTTTTTTTCTTTGACTGGAAAGGTTGAATGCAATTTTTTCAGGCCCTTGACGCGCATGCGCAAATTCCTTCGTATCCAAATTTTTAAAAAAGCGCTAGCCGATTAAGCGACGATGGAAAAAAGTGAAAAATGCTAAATGAAGAGAAATTATTGTTAAGCTAGATATAAAGTCATCGAAGTAGTTAGTTACCCGAATAGAAATTCTACTCGAGTAACTACGATACGTTAACGATATCGTTATCCACAAAAAAAAAATTATTAATTTTCAAGACGCTAAAAGAACTGCGTCACATGGTTGAATCACTGTTGATTCGCATTTTCAATAAAATATCGATGCGTTCGCCAAGGAAACTGAAAGCAAGTCATGTACAAATTAATTTCCTATGCAACAAAGACAAACCAGACGTACTGCATTATCAATAACATTTCGTACATCGAGAAAGGAGATTGACTGCTTGAATAAAATCTGGTAGACACAGACTGTCAAATAAATGTTTCCTTAGAAAGACGAAATTATTGACTGACCCATGTTTCAGGAGACTAAACATCTTACAGTGTCAACTAAATATTTATTTGACAGCTCGCGTCAACCAAATTTAGTCAAACCATCAAATCTCCCTTCTCACTATATATTTTAGCCTAGAAATAATCCCCAAATCTGTTTTGAGAGAACACTTATGAATTTAAAATCAGACCTGAATCAGTCAAATCATCACAATGAATACTTAAATTTTTCCTGCTGCGACAATGTGTAAAAAAATTGAAGTTTAAAGTGTCCAAACTGTAAGATCGTCCAAAAGTCCAAATTCACTGTACCGATACACCATCTTATAAGATCTCTTCAGGAAAGTGTGGCCATAAAAATGAGATAGGCGCGATAATATCGCCCAGTAGCACAATGTTCGCAGGCTCGTTAAATGTTAAAAAGCGAGAATACGATCGTAGTTTAGCAAGAAATATCTAAAGTTATTCATGTTATTTCCATACAGCGAGAAGGAATATGGGATCGTTCCGGTTGTATTGTTGGGGCGTACCGGCCGATCGTTCGAGAGGTGATTTAAAAATTTGGCACCTCTTTAACGCCGTCAAAATTTATGCCCCGACTCTAAACCCGGTATATGACCGCGGGACTTTAGTGCACTACGTGGCTACGCGCTCTCCGCGAGTCCGACGTTAACGATTCGTAAATTAAAAGCCCCGCCATTTTGTTCCGGCAGTGTATGTGGGCAGAAGAAGTTGTCCGGTATCCCGCGAGGCCCGTCGCCTCTTGTACTCTGCTTTGCCGCCCAATTCTTTGTCCTTTCGATGTTCGACGCGAGCTCGAACAAGACGCGACGATGCTGAAGTCGATGACGAACGTCTTGCCATCGGGAACCACAGTATCATACCGATATTGCGTGTCCCCTTCGATCGCGGTTATTACCAAGCTTGTCGTAAATCAGAATAGATGGCACCACACCCATTTAGTGCAACCCGAGAAAACGTCCTACACGACCTTCTGACGCACAACAGTTGAGTAAAAAACACACCTAACCACGAAATGTAACTAAAAAGGAGATGGAACTCGAACAACGATGACCAGACACTTTGCAATTGCCAG
This sequence comes from Tromatobia lineatoria, assembly GCA_949699805.1. Lineage (NCBI taxonomy): Eukaryota > Metazoa > Arthropoda > Insecta > Hymenoptera > Ichneumonidae > Tromatobia > Tromatobia lineatoria. Next base: position 12,484,659 of record OX453050.1, read on the forward strand.
CACGAGCCATTCGTTCAATTTGTGGACGGAAAAGAAGTGCTCAGCGACGATACTGAAAGTTTTTATTTCATTGCTACTCGCGTCTTCATCTGACAGTCGTGCTTCAGTGAGTTTTACTGCACCGAGGAAGGAGACTTTATTGAGACCAAAGAACGAGTTGGATTGAACTGTCTTTCATCGATTCTGAGGGAATAGTTCTTTGCGATCAAAATGAAGATTGTATTATTTCAATGAAACGGGTTTCTTGATTGGTAGTAATGATATTAGTTATAACGTTTTTACGGCTAGTACGGTTTGGAAAAACGTTTTCTTTTAGGAAGCTTCATTGTGTTTTGATTCCTTCAGCGACGTGTTATTTTGTGAATTTTTATTTTAGTGTATCATGGGCGATTTCGTTGGAATTAATGAAAAACGGTCGGTTGTGACAAATAAAATGTTCTTGGATTCGATTTCAACACATATTATGGAGCTTGAAATGATTTAAAGAAAAGATAGTAATTACTTCGGTATATCATTTCATTCACATCAAGGAAATATATCATGAGACGAGATTTCAAAGAGATTTGTACATGTCAAAAGAACGTTATTTTCTCAGTGCACTTGCACTGAAGATAGATTACAAAAAATCGCTTCCTAGGAACAGATAATGAAAAATTGTTAAAAATACAAATAAACGTGCAAAATGCAAAACAGTAGATTGATATAAAGTAAAGATTTCTGGATCAATGTCAACACAATTATGAAGCTTGAAATGATTTGAAGAAAAGATATCAATGACTTCAATATATCATTTCATTCACATCAAGGAAATATATCATGAGCCGAGATTTCAAAGAGATTTGTATGTGTCAGAAAAACGTTATTTTCTCAGTGCACTTGCACTGAAGATAGATTACAAAAAATCGCTTCCTAGGAACAGATAATGAAAATTTGTTAAAAATACAAATAAACGTGCAACATACAAAACAGTAGATTGATATAAAGTAAAGATTTCTGGATCAATGTCAACACAATTATGAAGCTTGAAATGATTTGAAGAAAAGATATCAATGACTTCAATATATCATTTCATTCACATCAAGGAAATATATCATGAGCCGAGATTTCAAAGAGATTTGTATATGTCAAAAGAACGTTATTTTCTCAGTGCACTTGCACTAAACAGATATTATAAAAAATCGGTTTCTAGGAACAGATAATGAAAATAAGTTTGAAATACAAATAAGCGTGTAAAGAAAAAGTAAGAGAACGCTGGGGAGTTGAGCGATGGTGCGGCGGGCATCCCGGAATTCGCCTATGAATATTTCGATTAAAATTAGTGACGCGTGGGCGGCAGGAGCAGCAACAGCGGGGAGCATGGACTAGTAGGGTGGGAAATGAATTTTTAATTGAATGCACAGCTCAAAGTTGGCCCACGGGGGATGTTGTATATGTTTCGAAGCAACACTCTACTGTACACGAAACGAGAAAATGTATATATGACTAACCATACGTTCGGAGGCAAATTAATGTCGTCCGCGTGTACGAGGGCGCGAGCGATGGGGCATTAAATCCATGCGGATGCTAAATATGCTGATTCGCTTCGCTGCAGGTGGTATGCTGAGTGACCGCGGGGGCGGAGAGCACAGAGCGCTGACCGATTCCGACTGGATATACGTTTACACTCCAACCTGCACTTTCATCGTTCGACGTGCGAGCTTTAAGCATCATAGCGCCGCCTGTGGCGAGTTTCGGCTACACTGACGTAGTCATAAAACGCAGATTAACAATAATTAGAATATATCTCGCAGCTCGTTTTTTGGCCGTAATAACGTGTACTTGCGCTAAACATTTCCGGATATTAAATCTGGAGGGGAAAAAAAATATCTTGGTAAGGTAAATGCTCTCCCAAGGGAAAAAATTATCTATAAGTCAAAATATATAGTCTGTATTAAAAAATGGACGTATGGAATAAATATACACTGTATTTAATTTATATGAATTTTATATATAGTCGGCAGATTTTATGAAACGATTTTTGTAAAAACGTTATATTAAATTTGCATAAATTATAATGCACTATATATGATTTTTTTTATAGAATCTTCATAGGAATTGTATACGTACATTTTCCTATACAGGCCTTATGTATTTTACGATATGAAATTTTTATAGAATCTTGATATAATTTTTATACTTGGGCCTGTTCGTCGCAGGGATATATTACTCTGTGAAAAATCGGTGTTAATATATTTACACTGGTTCCACACCGGGGTCTACATATGTCCATCAATATTGTGTAATAAGCCTTGTACACTGTGGTAGTGTAAATAGACAGTGAAAAAATGTTGGTATAAATTTTAGTTCAACACTATAGAATTAACACCAATTTATATCAACACCATATGATGTGCGATATGATATGTAAGTGGGTAAAAACGTCACTGAATAGAAGATGAGAATGGCTTGCTATTAGCGACCAAGTTGGAAGATGTTATTTCATTCCATAATATCTCAAGTTCTAAACGACCGATTTACTTGAAATTTTGCATCAATCTCCTTTATATATTCCTTTATCGAATGGATCAATAAAAAATAGATTTTTATTTATTTTTAATATTTTTAAAAGATTCGGGAACGTTAAAAAATTAGTGGGAAAATCGACCTCAATTTTTGAGTAGCTACTAGTTTGCGAATTTTTTTTTTCAACTTTTTCTGGTTCATACGATACTGGCATTTATACTGATAAAAGCATTCATACGATACTGGCATTTATACTGATAAAAGCTATCCATAATTTTATTTATCAGGTGATCAGGAATGTAGATATCATGACGACCGGGATACTTTTTTCCCCCTCTACTTCAACGACGCATAACTTGCTGAAATTTTAATACTCTTTATTTAAAAAAAAAATTTTAAGGTACTCTTGAGATGTAAATAAATAAGCCATAAAAAATGGATAGTAAAAATATCAATTGCTTTTTTTATGAATCCTCAAAAACGCTCGAAATTCTTTTTCTAGACTAGAATATCGCCGTAACAAAATATATAGCTAAATAAGATTTTACAAATAATTCCACATTACAGAAGAAATCGGTATCCAATTTAAGTTGAATCTCGGAGGAAGCAAGAATATTAGTTAAGGTAATCTTCCATCGTTTGTTGTCACGAATATTGCGGAAAATCCATAGAAAAAAAAAGTTGGATTCCCACATAAAAGTTAGTTACCACCATACAACATATTTTATTCAATATTTCTGGACTTCGGATTATACTCACCAAAGCGATGATTATATATTCATCGTTTAATGTCGGCTACGTGCAAAGGCGAAATAACACGTTGGAAGTGGCGTATGGAGTGTCGATTACAAGCAGACGTATCGTTGCAATTATTAACATGCGAAGGGGTTGTCCGTCGCACGTTGAGTATACGCTCGATATTCGTCAAGGTCGATAGACCCCGACGAGCTGCCGTTCGTCGCAAAACTTTTGCGTCACTCAGCATTTTTTTTTTTTTTTTCTCTCGCTTCTATCTTTCATAATCTTAAGCATACGTCTCATAGTAGTAGACTACCAACGTGGCCACACCCCGAGCCTTTAAGAATTGCAAACGATTATTAATGCTCCGATGCTGGGTGACTTTTGACCCGCGAGTCTCTACCGATGAGGATATAACGGCCGAGGGAATCTCACGCTGCGAAAAGCACACTGTGCGCTCGCCGGCCACGCAAATAATGGATATTTCTCTGGTGTACTTATTGCATGCGGCTATTCCGGGAAAGATGCTAACGCGAGTGACTAAAGTCACTGCGGAGCTTTTGTAATTCAGATTGGCACATACCAGTGATTTTTTTATTTGGGATTAGAAAGACATTTGAGGGATCATCCAACTTGATATGTCCGAAAAATTAGGGACTTTTTTTATTCTGCTACTGAATATACATTCGAATGATTTTTTTCCGGTTGCATAAAAACACTCTCAGAGTATTTTATTTTTTTTTATTTTACATGATTGTTGTGAATTGTGATCATCATGAATTATTGTATTGGTAGTGACGAAGTTTTGTTGACACTACGTTGTACAATTTTTTTTTCTTTTTTTTTGCGGTCCACGATTTTTCGATATTATAGTTACGATATTAACAGTACACGCATTTTCCGCAGGCCATCAACTGGAGACCTTGAGATTAGTAGTGAATGATAATATTCCGAAAGTGTAATGATCCGGAAATTCAATATGGGGAATTTTGAACCAATCAATCTGTATTTTTTAGTTGAAAAAAATAATTTTAGTTTCCTGTAAATAATATCAATCCTTGTTTACCATAAGAACTTCTGACCTTATGTTGCCCAGCCGCGTAATGTGTGGGACCTGTGCAGACATTTAAGGGGGTGACGGCGAAAGAATGTTAGGTTTTATCAGGAATCCACGCTAGGGCGACGTTACAATTCATAACTGTTTCCCAAAAATCATTCTAGGGTCAAAACAGGTCATCCAGATCACGCCCAGCAAAAAAAACCTTAGCCGATAAATATATAAAGATAAAACCTTAGCAAAAAAAATTAGCCGATAATTCGGGTATAGTTTTTATCTAAAAAAATCGCCTGTGGATGTCCCAGCTTCTTTGACTAAATTGCAATACTCGTCCCTTAGCAAAATAAGGCTAAACTAGAAAGAGTCAAATAGGACGCACAACTGATATTCCGCACAGTAAATTTCGTAATTTCGTAACGTAGCTCGCAGATGTGGGCATCTACCCCTGAATTGCCCTGCACAATTTGAGAAAACGACCTGCCTAGCAAAACGTCATGGTAACGTTACGAATTTTCGCCATTTTACGTGAGTTTACTTAATTAGCCAAGTCTGAGTATCGCCGTAGCGCATAAATCGAGCCAGACTGTGGAGCTCTTTGAAATTTCCAACAGATGGCTAAGCGGGGACATACTGCCGACTAATTTGCGTAACGCGCTCCCGCATAAACTTTACTAGCGAGACTACGAACGCGTGGTTGCCGCGCCTCGAGCTTTGGCCCGCTCGCAGTGAGCTACAAGATATCACCACCCAACCCAAGTTATCTTTCAGAGAGAAAGAGAGAAGAGTCGGCTTGTATGTTTGTATGTGATAGAGAGCCTCCGGACGACGAACCGAACGGTAGTCCACCGACTATGCACAGAACCACCAAGACTTTACGGCCAATTTATTCACGCCCGTATTTTGTTACAACTCCCGGCCTCCAGATACAGATACACCCGCACATTCACGGTCGAGGTTATGGACTATGTTTGAACGTACACTACCAGCTACGGTGACCATTCATACCGGTACATGTGATTGTAACAACCAATCCTATCTTCCTACGTTTCCATACGTCTCTACGAGTGTGCACAGTGTACAATACGAGATAATATAGCACTAGGATTCGAGGGAACCGACTTGTAGTATGCAAGGCATTACGACCTTATGGAGAACGCAGAAACGAATTTAAAAAAAAAGAACCACAAGGCATCGCTATTCGCACTGAGATTCTATTATCAAATCCCTGCTGGAATAATCCAATGGCCAATAAAGATAATGCTACAGCAATATCCAGGTACTACAGCAGTTGTGAGACACGCCTTTGTCTCATGTCGGAGCTTAGTCGTTGGATATTCAATGAATAATTGAGAATTTGCATCATGTATGTGATGCAAATTGCATTCATAATTTGAACTGTTGCTGGAGAGATGAAAGTAACTCTTTTGGAGGAATTCTTTAGGTAGTAGATGTAAAAAGAAATTTGACAGATGAACTTGTGCAGGAAATAGACGAGTAGTAGTGTGAGCTCATGTGGGAAAATCATATATAAGTCAATGGATATAGTCTGTATAAGAAAATGGACATATGGAATAACTATACACTGTATTTTATTTATATGAAATTCATATGTAGTCTGCAGAATTTATAAAAGGATTTTCGTAGACACGTTATAATGAATTTACATAAATTACATTGCACTTTATTCCATTTTTATAGAATCTTCGTATGTATATAGAACATTTATATGACCATTTTTGTATATAACTTTTATGTAGATCTTTATACATAATTTTCATACAATCTTCATATTATTCGTTTACAAAGATTTTCAATGACAAGACGTTTATTGACCAGTTGACATATAGTGACATGATCTTATAGAGCATCTTCACTTGCGTATCATTAATTGCAAAAAAAAGACATCGACCAGAGTTCTTCAGCTCATTGATTGCAAAATTTTTTTCAGGTCGAATTTTAGTTGCATGAATTGCGTATTTATGTATATTGCCCAAATGCACTTGTTTCAACTGTCTCAATTTTTTTTTAGTGCCGTTTCTTTGCAGTTGACCGAACAAGTGTGGCCAAATTATAGAATCGAATGACGTGAGCTTCTGCACATTTTTTTCAGGTGATGTTAGTGCATGTCTTGCTTCTTGAAGTAAGTTGGAATAGTATGTACGTAAAATTAAGTCTTACAAGATGACTCACCATGAAAACCATGAACCTTGATTGCAGGTTGGCGGTCCCGATGTAAGTCAGCGTTTCCAGCCACCGATTCTCGTCAGTGGGAAATATCCTTCCTCTCGTTATTCAGCGATTCGTTTCCTCTTATGAATTTTGTTTTCACACTCACACACTAGGCTAGTTTACGCTAAAAGTTCACGATATTCAATGTTACTCACTTGATCAGCGTCAAATTTATGAAATCAATTGACACGGCGATATTTTTCCACGGCCGTGATATCGACTTCTGATCGATCGATGGATTTCTATTATATTATTGATATTATTACGATAAATATAATTGATATTTATGGTTATGTTTATAGTTAATTAATTATTCCCACTACCGATACGACACGATAGAAGTCTACGTAGATAATATTTACTGGCTGTCTACTGGCTCTTGATTGGCATACTGGCATAAATACTGGCCCGTTCGGCTGACACCTGGAACAAATAAGAAAGTACGAAATATGTCAATCCATAGATCCATAAATACATACATTATTATCTATACCCATTATTTCTTTTATCGATTGATAATATCGTTACTGGCTCTATCGCAAACCGTCAACTTTGCGCAATATTAATCGCGCGCGAATTAATAATCTCGTACATACTTCGGGTCATTTAACCCAGTGCGTAAGTACCATACCGTTTATCTCGATACGCAATTATAAATAATAAAACGCTAACGGAATGGTGAGTTGCGGCGTCTCGGTTATTAATTTATTGCACGCGATATCGTTATGCTAAGGAGACTTAATGCTCGTAGGTACATGCACCGAATACCGTTCAAGTTCTCGATATCGAATAATCGGCTTCCATATTATAATACGCAGGCGTGTGTACGCGCATTGTATTTATTCCACAAGGCGATCCGTATTCTCAAGTTTTAAAAAATAATATCATTCGTCATTTACCATAAATTATACATAATTTCTATACAATCTTCATATAATTCTTTTACTTGGGAGTACAAAGATTTTTAATGACAAGACGTTTATTGACCAGTCGACATATAGTGACACGATCTCATAGAGCATCTTCACTTGGCATAACATTAATTGCGAAAAAACACATCGACCGAAGTCCTTCAGCTCATTGATTGCTAAGTTTTTGTTTAAGTCAAATTTTACTTATATGAATTTGCATATTCAGGTATATCGTCGTTCATATACTTTTTTTACTTGGGATTCAATGAAAACTTTGTGCAAAAAAGTAGAATTGTTTCTTTATAACATGCTCACGATGTAAATGTTACTTCACACGCAATAAAAGATTTTCTTCAAAATTTAATTGCACTATTCCATCGAAATCAATAAAAACAAAATTAACCCATCTATTTTTTTGGGCGTCAGTAAAATCTTTTTTTAATTTATCGCAACATCGTTATGCTACGGAGTCTAACTAGTCGTACACACAGAAAATAACGTTCAGGTTCTCGATATCGATTAATCGGCTTCAATATCATAATTAGCAGACGTTTGTACAGGTATTGTATTTAGAGATGGGATATGTCGTTGCACAGCTGGGGAGCGGACGGAAAATAAACTGGAGCTGCTCTCGATAGGGCGAGAAGTGAGATAATAATATAAAAGCATGGCAAAAGCGGACAAGGTGGTACATCCTGCGTTGCCGGAGGATATAACACTACTTTGCAAACGCGCGCTCGAACCTCGTTCCGCTGCTTCGACATCTGGGCTCTTAGAAAAGTAGCTACCGTTTCGACGAGATGTCTACTGCGTGTTAAATAATGGCTAATGATGCGGGACCTCGCGGGCATGGACGGTAATAGGTAATGACGGGGAAGCAACTATTCCGCGAATGTATTCGTTCGGGCAGATGAGAAACAACAGCAGCGCCAACTTTAACCAGAACGATGCATGCTTCGCAAGGTGAAACACGAGGTCGACCAGTGAGTTATGTGCATGCATTGGATTTCTGCGTGCAGAAACGATTCCCGAGAACGAATCGAGATATGAAATCGTAACGGGGACACAGCCTGTTCATTTATTGAAAAACAAGTGCGATAGGCTTCCGCGTGAAGCCAACGCAATTTATTAGAGCTATGTGCACTTTTATTATTGAATTGTCTTGTTCTCGCAGTGGGAGAATTTTATAGAGCGTTCGAATAATTGTGCACTCAGAGGAAACGACCTGATGAGTATATTCGTATCTATTGTGAGATCTATTCGATGTGAATTTAATTTTATTGGGATCATATAAATTTTTTTTTTTATGGAATACAAATAAAATGCACTGTGCTTTTAGTTCTTCAGTAATGAGTTATTTTATAGTTTATGTTCTGTTTTTACAGTTTCGAAGACGATTGCTTTGATTCAGGTTCACTACTTTTTAATGAGTTTGGGATCATCGAATTAACAGATACTATTAAAACTTAAATTTATGGCTTATTTCGACAAATATGTAGGACGAAAATCTGGCTTTCTAATTTTTGGTGCTTTTTTATTTTTATGTTCCGATTCACTGAGATTTCCATGATTTACCAAAACTTCTTCTGTCAGTGTAGTAATACAATCTCAACGTAATGAACAAATCTAACACGAATGATAAGTCTTTCAATAATCTCACTGCATTGATTTACGATTGTTTGCATTAGCAGAATCCTTTTCCTTCCAGAAAAAAAAATAGCGATAAGCAAACAGTTGAACTCAAGTTTCCGATGCATTGCATGACATTTTGATTAGTTAGTGACGAAACGATAGGAATTTTTTTCCCGGTCGAGGAAGAAAGACTCCGTTACGGTTTTGCCAACTTTGGTAAATCAAATCATGTAGTATTCGGTATCCACTACAACTATATATATATCATCTGGTTCTAAGATATTCTGATCCAGTTTTAATTAGACACATGCAAAGAATGTAGCCGTCTTTGATCTACTCTCCAAACTCTTAATGAAAAAGAATGTTTGCGTTCGTTGCTGAGAATTGATCGAGTACATTGATCATTGCAAGATCGTGGATAGCCCTGATTCGCAGGTCGGACGTTTGGGTGTGCAGCGGTTCTTCAGCTTCGTTACTCATAGCCGCTACTCGTGCGTCACAGGTGTCGTTCACCGAAAGGACTTGACTCGTGCGTTAGTATCGCTACGCAATGTAGTAAATACACACACCATTATATCCGTTCAAACGCACAAATGGTTACGTCTAACGAGTTTACGGGCTCTAATGACTCTCTACGGCAAATTGCTCGACTGCAAAACCACGAACCACATGCACTTCAATCGTGCTTTTTTCCTTCGAACTACAAGAAGTTCCGCAAACCGTGAGACAAAATCTGAGAACATACACCGAGAGAAAATATTCCATTGACTCCAGAAAAATGGGTGGATTGATTTTGTTTTTATTGATTTTAATGAAATTGTATTGAGAGTCTCGCGTATTGGACTTTTGAATACTTTTTTTAATACTCAAGTCTTGAAAAAAAGTATTAAATGGTATTAAGTATAAAAAAAAGTATTAAATTCAGTATTAACATCGTTGCAAAAAAATACGTTTTAATATTGTTTTTAATACCTGTTGATACTCTTTTTGATACTCAAATCACAGAAAAACATATTGAATTGTGTATTAAAATCGTTATTAAAAAATAAGATTCAATACTAGTTTTAATACTCATTTGATACTTTTTTTAATACTCAAATCTCCACTCGAAAATATCAACTGAGTTCTAAATTCTTTTCCAAAAATACGATTTAATACTTTTTAAAATACTCAATACCATTCAATACTTTGTTTAATACTCAAGTCTCGAAAAAAGTATTAAACTGAGTATCAAAAAGTCCAATACGCGAGACTCTTAATACTTTTTTTAAATACTTTTGTAATACTCCTTGAATACTTTTTTTGCGCGGGATAGTATGGAAACTCAAGTACTTCTTGCCATTGCCAAAAATTGCCCCGATTCAATGAAATCTTTTCTCTCAGTGCAAATGTAATCATACCAATTTGATATTTACATTAAAAATTTATCAAGCTCTATCTAAATGTAACGAAATGAGGAGATTTTTACATCGCACGTTAGAAGTCCTCAATTAATCGTGTCGATGTCCTCAGTGCGTAGGAATTGGAGGATAACAAAACTGGGACAGCTGCACATGTTGAACGAGAATTGCTCTCACAACACACATTTATACCTGTTGCGTATATCCGGATACCCATACATATAGACGCATGTTTGGGCCGCGCAGCGGCAGCGAAGCATTTATGAATGGAAGCAGCAGCGCACGCGTGCACTGGTGCAACGACAGCGCGAGGACGGGAGCGACGAGAACGAACTGGCGTCCGCGAAGCGAAAGTGACCTGTGCGCTAGTCGAGCGCTTTGCCACCACGTACGCACACGTGCCTCGTATACCTTTACCATATACACTAATGTATGGTGTGCAGACCCGGCACTGCACGCTCAAATAATACACGAGCGCCTACTCACTGTTCTCTCGATAATTGGCTGCCGTAAAAAGAACTATGCGGGGGCTGTCCGAGACCCCAAGTAATACGGAAAAGTGCGAGCGAGAGTAACTGGAAACGCGGAAGACGAAGAACTCTCTCTCGTCTTGCATCGGTATAGGGAGATTGTAAAATTGAATATAATCATTAACTTCCTACCGTATAATGATAACCTTCTGTATAAGGGGACACGAGACAATGGCATTGTTGTGTCGCGCTAAGTTGAATTCATTCACAGCTTTTTGTAATTTGTGTATCGTTGTTTAAGGCCCACATTTTCTTTCACGCTGGAGTAATTCGGAGATTGTTGAGTCATTTAGTGGGGAGCCACCGGTATTTTTGTGTTTTGCGGCGATGGAAATCGAGGAGATCGTTTTTTTGGAGGGCTGAGGAGAGTTTGAATTTTTTTTTTTTTTAAGAGCGTTGGGGTCGCTTGTATTTATCGATAGTCAGCTTTATTAAGTTTTTAACGTAGTATGCGGGAAATTCGATTTTACACACTGTTTTTGGTGTCTAAAATGAATATTCACACAGTAGTGTGTAAAATGAAAAAAAGTTAAAAAGCGTCATATTTGATGGGGAAATATGTTCTGTGATCTTCTTGTGGTATATTCCGGTATACATGAGTAGTGAACTCTATATGTCGTCAGAGGGCATTATTCTATTGACTTGACACACGATTTTCGATCCCGATTTATATTTCGATGTAATCGAATGTAACAAAAAATAAAAAAATAAAAAAATCGAGGTAAAAAAATAAGTAATGGTTAGTAACTTATTTTTATGCAACTCCGTGCGAGAAGTGTTTACGTTTCACTTCTCGCATTCGTTGAATAAAATTGTATACAAAACTCCTGCAAAAAAATGTGCGCTTTCGGCTCGTGCTGAAAACTGAACCTCGTCAGAAAATTTTTTACCGCACTCGTATCGTAATATACTATTATAATCCTGGAATCATCTCAGCTACAATGTCGAATCTCAAACATTAAATTATAGATACTACGTATTACTATCCGAATATTTATGTGTACTATAAAAAAATGTCGCATATTAAATTGCTGGAATCTAAGTATGTATTTCTTTGGGTGCAGTATAGGGATATTATAAGCTCCAATATAATCATTAAGTTCCTACCGTATAATAATAACCTACTATATAAGGGGACACAAGACAATGGCATTGTTGTGTCGCGCCAAGTTGAATTCATTCACAGCTTTTCCTAATTTGTGTATCGTGGTTAGAGGTCGAAATTGAAGCTGGTTACTTTTTTGTACTTATTACCTCCGTTGAACACGATTTCGTAATACCGAAGAATCACGGTATTCATTCATATCCATGTATTCGCGTGCGTTATACAACGCAGCGCAAATAATCGTATTGTAACAGGAGGGCACTTTAGATAGTGATCGTGAGCTGCTGTTCTGCCGCTGCTGCTGCTACTAGATCGGCCATATCCGCGTGAGAACTCGGGCGCATTTACCATTGCCAGGGCGCATTACCTTATCTGGCCTTCTTTCGCACTATCTCTCTTACTTGCACCTCTCGCCTTGAAAATGGAATTGGAATGAACGCGTTTAGCAGCTGACTAGTCGTAAGAATATTGATTTGTAGAATTGGAGCACTGAGTTTGCTTACGCCAATGGTTAAAACTTCAAACATTTGATAAATTAGAAAATAGCTGGATTGCCAAGAAACTTAAGGTAGATTTGTCACTTGTCGTTGATTTCGCATAAGTTCGAGAGAAATGCAAATTCTTCCCGATGGCATAAAAATATTTTTTTTCAATTATGCATATTAAAGTTACTGAAGGGAATCATTTTGTATGTTGAAAACTCCAAAATGTGATTAACAAATTAATCAACAAATTTTTTACTCGTTTATTTACTACGAAAATAATTAGTTTTTTCTTTTGTGAAAAAATGTATCATTTGGGGTAAATATTTATAGTCTATTTGTTCGTGAGAACTGCCCAAATCACAACCAATTTTCTCTTTATTTTATCTGTATCTATTTTAGCAGAGCAAAATAACTTTTATAGCTCGCGGTCTGCATATACAAGTTTGTATCTGAAGGAGTGAAGATTTTCAATTGGATTTCAATACCGACACTTAAAAAAAAGGCACACACCTAATTTCATAGTTTTTTGGACGCCAGACCGACAGACTCAAATGGGTGAATGTTTTTTTTTTCGTTTACGACACTCGAAACAAGTACTTTCATCAAAATCCAAGAGTCGATATTTTTTTATTACAACACTGTTTTTCTTTCGATATGAAATATTGGAATCGTCAAAAATGTTTATTAAAAACTCCGTTTTTTTTCAAGCGCGAATCTGCATAATGCGTTTAAAAAAAATCTTTCGTTTTGTCAACTGAGAACTTTTTTTTGATTGTGACTAACTTCACTCTTCTGTTCAGCCAAGCCATTTGATGTTTAAATTCGGTCAATATTTCCAAGCCAACGATAGGGTTAACGAACCACGAGATCTCGTTTTAATTCCTGGGAAATAAATAGCCATAGGAGTAATGCGAGGTAACACGTCCCCAGCCGTACGTCGAGTCGGGACACACGATACTCTACTGTACACAGTATAGTAGGTATATGTACCTGCTACGTAAAGGCCTAGCATGCGTGCGTCGGGACATTAATAAACTCTTTCTTCGCGAGAGAGGAGATCGCTCGGACTTGCGCTCGTTCGCTGCTTGCTTTGACATTAATTTGAGAGCTGTCCAATTGAGATCTTATCGATTATTTCGAAATGCGCAAGCGCCTGTATGTCCGAGCGAGAGAGGCACGGCTAACAGCGTTTCGTTTTCCACCGTGAGCTCTCCTCCGCTACGTCTCGCAATGAGCAAACGACTTTGCTCCGTGCGTCAGTACGCAACTACGGTTTAGAAGTGCGGGAGCCTGCCAACACACGAGATATTGAGAGCAACTATACTGTGCTCTGTTTATATCCTCCACGCCGTCGTCCTGAAGCATACACCCGGCCACAACGTCCGGATAATTGGCAACGCAATCTTCACACCTTTCTCGCCGAGCCACGTGTTTACGGATTCTCGTGACTTGCGATGAAGCTCAACCATATGCACATTTCGATGCAGCTCTGAAACCAATATTCAAGTTTTTTTTTCGTTTCTTTTTTTTTGTCAAACATTACAAATAATAGTATTTTGTGTAACAAGCGCGTAAAGTAGTTATTTTCTTACGAGTTGCACATAGGATTTTTTGTAATTACAGCGCGTAAAGATTTCCTTGATTTCCTTCGGGAAGCTGAGCGCAGTAATGATGTGAGTTTTCCGGAAGAAATGCGTAAAGTCACCCTTTACGCGTGATAGTAGGAAATGAGAACTTTTCGTACGATGGGGGAAATTGAGCACTTTAGGCACCGGCATCTTTCCCGAAAAGATGAGCTTTACAAACGCTATGGCAAAAAATTAATTTTTTCGAAGTATTGGAAAGATAGGTTGACGCATGCGCAGATTGCATCACTTTCGTCCCTGGGGACGAAAATTTGCAACCTCACTTTTTACTATTCGTCACAAAATTAGAATTGACAGCACGACTTTTCATTGATTTTTTTTCTACTATAGTGTGAAACAAAGGTCACTAACCTTACATTTGTCGCACGCACTAATTTTTAAACCTTGTTGCACGATATACCATTTCTAAAATTTGCAATAACAAGGTTTCTAATGTGCAAAAGAATATTTTTTTTGGTTCATTATGAAGAAAACTTGCTTTAATTAATCCGGGTAAAAAATTGGAGCGTGATGTCGGGCTCAAATCTCGCGCTGTGAAGCCCTTATCAGGGCCTTCTTAAGGCCTCATGAGGATCCGATTTGTGCCCGATGTAACGCTCAAATTTCCTGGTGCAAAGCTACCAAACATTGTGCGATCAGTTGTGGTGTACATGGAGGATCGATAATAATCGATTAATGGTGCTACTCGACGCATCGACGACGTCTCACGATCTCACGAAGCTAGCGCATAATTCTGGCGTCCTCGAACTTTGGTAACGAACGGTCATGGCCGTACAGCGAACTATTGCGTTTGATACGTATGTTCCATTTGATTTTCACTGAGTCTCTTGACGCTAGAACTTTTAACTAGGTTATCGACACAGATACGAGATATTCTCCATCAGTTCAGCTCCTTTTTATCTAACAAGCAACACTTTGCTCGCACTTTTTTGCTTTCATTCCGCTCTCCTTATAGCTAAACATGATTTTTGCCTATTTATACAATTTGTGAGTTCACGTGACTATTTCTTATTGAATGTTTCGATATAATTGACTTTCGATGTGTCAAGTTCTTTTTAAGAATAAAAATCAAAGAATAGAAAATCTGTGTTCGGTTACAGAATTTGTACTGTTTTAAGCTGCGAAGGAACCATAATTCAAAAAGCGCGGGACACGTGATCCTGCAGCGATTATAACAGTCTGAAGTTGGTTTTAAGTCAAAGTCATTGACGACCAATCAAAATGCTAGAAGAATAGCTCCAGTTTTCGATATTTCGACCATCATCATCATATTTCGATCATCAATTATCATATAATCATAATAATGATTGTTTTATTTCGAGTGTATATAATGTGTCAGCCGCGAGATGGCAGTAAGTGAAAAAGGGGGAGCGAAAATTAAAAGAAGGCAGTCAGTCGAGGACCATGATAAGCGGAAGGGAAGTGTGTCACGAGTCAAAAGAGGAATAACGATAATTAACTAAATAAAGACAAATCTTACGAGTAACACTGTAACTCCATTTCACTTCGTTAATAAACGCTTCTTCATTCGAAAACTATTTGCATTGCCATTGCATTTAAATAATTCCTATCCTTGAATCAGATGCCCTAGAAAGTAATAAAATTATCGCCACGACCATTTTCGAACGAAAATCTCGAAACGCACGAAGCGCTTTGCGTTATCTAAATATTTAATAACCCGTGTCATGAGATTAAGAGCTCCCCGAGCGACGATATCAATCACTCATGAAATTCATCGGGAACGACCCCAGAGCCTCAAATACCACATAACCCAATTTCCGAATCGTCGAATGGACATTAAATTCCTTGCTAACTCTAAGTCTATACATGCTAGACGAATGCAAGTGTGTTCAACCACCGTGCAAACGCCATCGTGCATATTTTACATATTTATAGCACAGTTTCACTGTGTCCATGAATGCCTGTCACACGTATCTGGCCCTTATACCGAAGGTCCAGCGGAATGAATGCTGCTGCATCATTAAATTTATGCTCTTTAAGTGGCGGTTACTGGATTTCTTAAGGGGGCCGGAACAGGCGAACGTGGATCACCGCAGTGAAGACCAACACTGAATATAATAAGAACGAACCAATGAACGAGCCATTTTCCTTGTTAGTCACCTTAAGTGATAAAGCCACCCATCATCCTCGACTAAATGTCACACAGTTATGTATTCGAGGTGTATACACATTAGGGTGTGTCTAAAGAAATATTTTCTAAAATTCTTCACTTGTCACATCAAGAAACTAGAGTGTGGATTCTAATATTGGACCTCGATAAATGGAATTAAAAAATAGAACTTCAAAGATTGCTTCCTCATAATTTTTGACTTTTTACGAAGCTGTCTCTATAAAGAAGTATATTTATCAAAATTACTGCTTTAAGGTATGCGATTATTCTCGGTTAACCCTTTGAGTCATACATTTGTCATTTCCGAAATTATAAAAGTCATTAATACTTGTCAAAAATTAGTCGAAAATAGTTAAAGCTGAGCTAAAGCAGGTGGCTCGCTCAGCGACTTACTGTGACTCAAAGGGTTGATTGTTTAATGATGGATTTTTGCGAAGTACATCTCGAGTCTAAGATAGTAATCGCTAGATTCGAAGCGCGCGAAAATTAGGCCTAATTCAAATTCACTAATGCGAATCTTTTTACAAATATCGATTTCAACTGGTTTTGGAACTGAAACAAATGCGAAAAAAAAATTCTGCCACGACTCGAGTTAATTTAATTTATTAAGCAGTTAAGATCGATATTGGGAGGCAAAATATAACGAAATGCTGATATGAAATAAAAGACGAAGCGTACAGTGAATTATTAGTTGTCCCCGTGAGTATGCTAATTTTTAAAGAGTTGAAATATTAAATATCTGTTGAAAAAAATGCATAGCCAAACGAAAATGACTCCCAGTGCAATGTATAAAAATAAAACAAATGTTCTCTCAGCGCTTTTGTGAAATAAAAAAAATCTCGATTGTATAACATTGAAATTCGAAATAAACCAAGCATCACCGGTTACGCCAATTCCGCCACGCCCGATCCCTCTCTGCCGATTCGCGGATAGTTATATACAATGCACGCGCGATACTCCGATGTGACGTGCAACTGGTACAACGGCTTGCGTAATGACTTACGATACTCGACGCGATGCATCGTACGTGCGACTAGAAAAAATTTCAAATAATGACACCGGAATAACAGCATTTTAAAGTTAACCGGCAATAAAATAATTATGTTAAATAGAGATCGCAAAACTGTCAGAAAGTCCCATTTTCTAGATGCGTTACATTAAACACCGCTGAGTGTCCGGCATAAACACGGTAATTTCGATGCATGCGCCAGCGGCGAAAATCAGAAGTGCATCGATTTGTGTTCGGTCGGTAATAATCGACCGCACACACCACATTTTTATTGTAAACCGGTGGCGCAAGTCACACGATTGTTTTATTTTTATACACGTAGTTAGAACATAAAATATCGCCAGAACACGCCATTTTTAATTTACTCCATTAAAATTGACAATCTAAAACCATTCTGCATACAAACAGAGGTGGAGTTCAAAATAGTAAATGACCATAATAGTGAATTCCGAAATTAGGAACGTCTGAATCGAGGGGGCGGGGTTGAAGTTGCGAATGGTGAATACTCGAAGGCCTAAAAATTCGAAATTTAATATCTCACCTACATTTTTGACGAAAATTTTTCTAGCGAATTTCTTTGAAAATATAGGTGCGATATTAAATTTCGATTTTTTTTTAGAATTTCGGTCTATAATTTGATAAGTACATAGTCCCTATAATATACAATCCAAATACAAACCAAAGAAAAATTATTTTCATTTTGCAGATGAATTAGTTCCCTCAAGAAAACCCAGTCAACACTCCAAAGTCACAAGAAAAGGAATTCTGTAACTCACACTGCTCGTAAGAAATTTTAATTCGAAAACCTCATTGAACAGTGCATCATGCGTGCATGATATTCACCAGAAGTCGCGGTATTAGGATCAAACTATTACTAGAGTATATATCGCGCGGTAGTCCCAGCGTCAGCGCGCTATCCTGTTAGCCCTAATTAGTCCCCTTAAGAAAACCCAGTCAACCCTCCAAAGTCACAAGAAAAGGAATTCTGTAACTCACACTGCTCGTAAGAAATTTTAATTCGAAAACCTCATTGAACAGTGCATCATGCGTGCATGATATTCACCAGAAGTCGCGGTATTAGGATCAAACTATTACTAGAGTATATATCGCGCGGTAGTCCCAGCGTCAGCGCGCTATCCTATTAGCCCGCATTGTATGCTAATGAGCAGTTGCCGCCTGTGTGATCCACGCTTATATCGGTATATATCCCCTCCGCCCCGTTACAGTGATTCTCAACTTAGCAGCTAAGCCTTGTCGCCACCCGAGCCAGTCAACACAATGCGCTTTGCTTATGTAGTATAGTTTCTATAAACACAGCAGCAGCAGCAGCAACAGCAGTGCTAGCGATTAGCTATTATAAAGGCGAGGTGCCGAGAGCGAGAGTGTGACATTATCGGTCCCTGTGTGTTCATGCCTCGACGCATCGTGGGCCGAGCTGTCTCGCGAATCCGCCACGGATATACTGTTATACCAGCTGATGGTATAAGAGCATGGCTATCCACCCATAGTTTTATAGTAGTCGCGTGCTAGGCGGAATTTATTCCGGCCGTTTGCCGAGCGCTGATTAATAGCTTAATCGTTTCGCGCTTCTTTCCTGCTTCCACAGCAGCAGCAGCGGCAACAGGAGCAACAGGAGCTATTAAGAGAGCGCTTGCACAAGCGTCACCGTCATAGCATCAACTCACAGCGATATACTCTCGTCGCACGGTCGATCGCTCTCTCGCACCTCCCACAGGCGATCTCGAGGATCGATAACTCGCGTCGATCGCGTCACGGTAGCCCCCGTGTGCTCCTGTTGCTGCTATGCTCTGTTACTATCGATCGGACGTCATCCGGACCCGATCAACGACGACGATATACTATGGCGACGACGATATAACTGATACTCTATACTCTAGAAGTTCGCGAGGCGGAATATCATTGATAACTTCCATGAGATACGAAACACCGCGTGCGGTTATATAGGAGTGTTAATATATGGGCAGTTTCGTGTCAATTACAGATGCCCGCTTGGAAATTTGAGGTTCTGAGATGGGTTGAAAGGTAAGACATTTTAGGGTTATCCTTGGCTGGTATTCATTTTGTAGAGGGTGAAATATCTGTCGGTGTAGACTGTCACAGTGCCTCGGGTAGAAACCACGGTTTTATTGACCAAAATAGTGAATTTCGATGTGAGGAACGTCTGAATATAGAATGGTCATCATTATGAAATTCGCTGTTTCAGCCATTCGCTATTTTGATCTTCATCTTATTAAAATGCATTCTGAAGAGCGAATTATAAAAATAGCGAATGGCTGAAAAAGCGAATTCCATTATTACGGACATTCTATATTTAGACGTTTCTTATTTTTTAATTCGATATTTTAGCCATTCGCTATTTTCGTCGAAATATCGAAGACCGAAGGCACCCATCTAGCATTCTGATTGGTCGTCGATAGCGTTGACATAGAGCCAACTTCAGACTGTTCTGAACAATCGCTGCAGGATCACGAGTGGCGCGCTTGTTGAATTGCCGTTTTTTTTTTTGCAGATGTCAAAAAGAATACATTTTTCCCTCAAGAATAGATTATGTTTTCTTTCCGTCGTTTTGCTTCGTAGAAACAATACACGACAAAACGGAAGTCGTAGATATTCAGAAAAATGTACAAGTTATTTCCATTAAGCCGAAATTTAGGTTGACAGTTAATTCATCAAACTCTCCGTTGTTCGTTCATTCCTTAATAACATTAAAAATGATTATTAACGTGCAATGTCAATTTTTTCAGGATATTTTTGGTTTTTTTTACATTTTTATCCCATCAAGATTTTTCTGAATTTCTCTGAATCTCACTATACTACGAAATTCAGAAAAACTACCTTAAGCACAAGTTCCGGGTTCTTCACTTGTCTGCTCTTAAGATCATCATAAATAAGAGATATATTCATCTCAATGTTGCATTTGATATTCCACTGATCTAATGTTCCGTTTCTTGTGTTAGAATGTCTTCGTAAGAATCCGAGGTGTCGACACGGCAGAAAACAATAATCCGTTATAAATGAAATATTTGTGTTGTCCTGAGAGATCCGACGGGCCCCTTTCGACCCCCTTCACCTTGGCGGGTGTCCCACATTGTGAAATTGTGTGGATGACGTCCAGAGGCATTCCCTATGTACGCGGGAATAGCGTACGTTCTCTCTGGCTTCATAATACTACACCATCGGGTATCCAACTATTTCCACCTTTCTCTCTCTCTCTCTCTCTGTCCTTCTCTCGCTCTATGGTCTCCTCATCACCTAATAAAGCATCTTCTGCCTGCCAGGCATAATTATATGTCTATGTAAGCAACACTAGGCTCGTAGAAACGAAGAGAAAAAAAAGACTTCATATATCTATATGGGGCATTCCACCCCAATTCGACATGGGTCTGACCCTCAACGGCCCCAATTTGGATCGTAATTTTTTGCAGGGTCGTTTGGACCCTAAAGTACACTAGATTTTTATTTCTCATTTTTTCCATGCAAATTTTTTTTTCTATATTTTTTTTTAAGTTATACATCGAATGCCATTATTTATAGATCTAAAAAATTCTGAAAAATATCTTTTTGGAGATGAACATTTTTTAGCCGATAGCCAAAGTCAACAAGATTTTTTTTCATACAGCTCTTAAGATTTTTTAATTAAAAAAATTATATCAAAATAGAGAAAAATTTATCTACTGTGGACGACTTGTCAAAAATTTCTGTATAGATACAAATTTGTTTGAAAATTTTCATAATTGTGTCAGATTCGGGAATTACTTTATTAATTATTTACTTAATTAATTAAAATTCTAAAAATCCAGTTTTACATTAATGAACGTTTGACCAGTCGCCCGTAATAGATTAATTTTTTTTTCTTTTTCTTGATAATTTTTTAATAAAAAAAATAGAAAAAATATAAGAAAAGAAAGCTTACCCATCTTAATTTATTTATTTGATTTTCTCAACAAAAATTGCATAGAAAAAATTAAATAAAAAAACCGGGAGCATTTGAGGGTCTAAACCAATCCCACTAAAAAAAAAGACGAGCCAAATCGAGGAGGTCGAGGGTCAGACCCAGATCGAACCGGGATGGAATGCCCCATAAGCACATACAAGTCCCCGGGCCTGTTTGTAAAACAGCGGTATATCGCAATCGTCACTTCAGTCTTATTGGAAATAATTCTAGTGAAGAGACTATCGCGTCGTTCGGCACTAACATTATAAATATAAATTATACTATTATGGTTTTTGGATAGGTGATCGAGTCTCACTTTGAATATGTATGGATATATTTTATCGACCGGTGTCGGAGCTATAAACGTATATAGCTATGCTATTTATAGTTATTCAAACATCGGCGCCACTTGCTATTCAGTTATTTCACAATTGCTGTAGAAAAAAGCATATGTGGGCATCACCCGAACGTGTATAAAAATATGTACATATGTTGTACCAGAGATAAATATACGGAAGAAAATTTTTTCTATGAGATATTTGTAGAGGTCAAAGATCGTGACTGATATTAATTAATTTATTATCAATTTCGCGGGTCCAACGAACCGATCAAAATATCGATGGATCTAGTTGTAATTGATGTGTCATAACATCAAATTCATTTTTATTCAGATTTTAAATAAGTTATATATTTAGTTCAAGTAAAGCTATGCTAAAAAATTATCGGTATTGAATTCAAGATAAATATATAAACAGATACGGTATTTTTAAGATTTCGAATTTTTCGAAAAATTTCCATTTTGCTCTAACTCACGCAAAATATCAATAAA
Source organism: Tromatobia lineatoria (assembly GCA_949699805.1). Taxonomy (NCBI): domain Eukaryota; kingdom Metazoa; phylum Arthropoda; class Insecta; order Hymenoptera; family Ichneumonidae; genus Tromatobia; species Tromatobia lineatoria. The sequence continues at coordinate 12,506,818 of OX453050.1, forward strand.
TCAATTTACGTTTTCTGCAAAAGGAAAATGGGCTTATACAATTTTTTTTCAACATTTTGAAATTGAGAATGTCGTCGAATGTGAACATACATATTTTTTTCGGAAAATTTACGACAAATAATAGTACTTTCGATTTTCTAAATTAGATTCGGTTAGACGTTATTATTAAGATTGTCAGTTAACATTTTTAGTTCCAAACTAAAGTAGAGATTTTCTTTGAGAATGATAAGCAAAAAATTTTAAATATTGACTTTTTTATATCATTGTAGTGAATCGAATCATGAGGAAAAGGACACCAAAAATTCGTAGGCCAGATTTTAATCCGATATTTGGTGGAATAATTCATAAACGTAACATTTTTTTAAAATTATACAAAACAATATAAAACAAGGATGCGAGGATAAGCTTTGGACATTTCTTCCTGATTACATTTGAATGCTTACAAAATTTCCTCTACGATGGAGCCAAAATAGATAAGCATACTTCCTCATAGAACTAGCTTTGTAAACACTCAAAGGCAATGAGGAAGCAACGTGCAAAGCTCTACTTTGCATTCGGGCTTCAGTTTACAGAGTAGGAATTCGTGAATAAGGCAACCAATGCTAACTTTGGCCGTCATGCATCGTATAATCTCTACGCTGAAGAATTTTCAAGTGACTATACAATTATCACAGATAACACAGAAGGATTCATTAGTGCAGCTATCACAGATAACACAAAAGGATCTCTAAGTAAAAGATTATCGCTTTACTCTTGAACTTGCATTTTCAGGCTTACGATTCCCAAATAATAATTCGTTACTTGGAAACTTAGCGAGTGTAATAGAGGTCAAAATTTCGAATGACCAAAATAGCAAATGGCTACAATGGCGAATTTCCAAAAAATGAACGTTTGAATCTAGAGAAATTAGGGTCAAAATAGCAAATGGCTACAATAACGAATTTCCAAAAAATGAACGTTTGAATCTAGAGAAATTAGGGTCAAAATAGCAAATGGCTAAAATAACGAATTTCCAAAAAATGAACGTTCGAATCTAGACAAATTGGGATCAAAATAGCGAATGGCTGAAAACACAAATTCAACAATAATGGCCATGTTAGATTCAGACGTTCATTATTTAAAAATTCGCTATCTTAGCCACTTACTATTTTGGCCATTCAATATCTTGATCCCCACCCCAAAATATAATAATATAATCAGATGGTGTATATAGTTGATTCCTGTATCCGACTATCAAAAAGTAGTCACTGTTGTTCAGTAGAGGTCGATTCGCATTCTCCTCGAACAGATCTTTCATTTGTACGTCTCTAGTCTGGTAAATTGGCGGCAAAGAATCACGGCATAAAGTCAGCGCGAACGATTCGTCCGCTGTATTGTCATTGTAAAATTAATCGAAGAGTGGCTTTCCGTGTCGGTATTGATAATTTTATTTAATTGATTTCAAGGAATCGGAATGTTTTTTTTTTCTTCTTATTTTTAATCACGGGTTTATTAAAGCGCCGATGACCTTTTGATGAAGAGAATTGATTAGTAACTCTTTGATCGCAGTCTCAGCGCTGGTGGGCCTTATACAAGGTATTATATCGCGAGAATGGTTAAGTATAGTGTATGGCTATATAGCAACAGTGGACAGATTTTATTCTCGGCGAAAACCGGATTCGCAAAGGCACGTCTGTTGCTATTGCCGGTTTGCTGTTACTATTGCTGGTGGCCGCATGGTCGACCGCATTTGCGCGAGTCGATTGCGGCGCGCGCGACATTATTGTGATCGATACACGGGGGAACGCCCATGGGGCTCTATTGCCGTTCTTACGTGTAGGTAAAAGTCTAACTACCAGAGAACCAGTGTTTACTCGTGTCACTGACGATTATAGTTTAACTTTGGTGTCACCAGACGCGAACGATTGCTTTTCCTGCCGAGAAATTTTCAAGTTGTAGATCATAAATCAATAGGTAATAAATTAAAAATAAAAGAAGCCAACAATGATTCAATGAAGTCAATGATTGTTTCGAGCATCGAAATTTAATGTCTTGGCAGCCCTTGACACATCTTAAGGAGACCGAATAACTTAAACAGTCACTAGAAATTATTTTGTTAAGTTATATCCTTATTTTTAAAAATGTTCCATTTACACCTCATTAAGTACATAATAAAAATAATGATACTGCAGTTTTGTAAATACGTACAGTGCACAAAAAGGGTTTGAGGTCGAAAGTAAAAATTTTTACTTGTAGCTTTTAGACCGAATTGATGATGCACTGAAAATAAGATTCACTGTAGACAATTGTTTAGAGATTTTTTAATAGAGGAAGATCTATTTATAAGTTGAAAATCATTTCACCATTACAGTTTTCGATTATTATCATTTAATTTGATTTTATTCCCCTGTAAATTACAATATGTTTTAAGAATCGAATAATAAATAACTTTGACACTGAAATAATGATTTTTCGTGATGTTTTTTATGCTTATGAGTGCCCTTGATTATTTAGATGAATATCCACGACCAGTGTCGAGTACTTCAGGAAAACTGACTAATGATCTCGTTTTCATTATTATACGATTTATGTAACATAACATTATTTGGAAAGCGCCACAACGAAAGTAATTAACAAAAATACATTATTTATCCATGGTCATTATCAGGCAAATAACGACAATAAATGTTGTCTAGGATTTACTTATGGCGTACATAACATGAATTACTGGTACAATGGTTACATTGGCAGCTGATTTGAAAAAAAAAGATTGATATGACAATAATTATGAAAAAATAGAGTGTACTCGCTGAAAGGTCAACAAGTACACTGCAAAATTATAATATAAGAAGCATTATAATAGATATAATCACTCTCACCCCATAAATAAATCCTAGTTGTTTTCTCCAAAGTAACGGTATGTAGAGAGTGAAGTGAAAACATTGGCTACGGTACTTTTACTTCTTCCGTGATAAATTATCGCAAATATCCATTGACACGACGATATGCTAATTTTTTCATAGTTCTGCTATGTACTTGCTTACCATTGCCGCCATGCGCGCATAATTTAAGAAAGACAATGATCTCTTGACACTTTATGAATGTCAGAAGCTATAATGAGGGGAAAAAAAACGCCCGAATGCGGAAAGAAGTTCATTTAATCCAAAAGGGTGTAAACGAAAAATTGTAACATACAATTTATCCGCATATTTCAGTCACGAGATTTTTACACCCTTGACGAATTAATGATGTAATATGCGAAAAAAAAATTTCACATTTTTTTCGATTACCTAATTTGATAATTAATTACACCTCCCATTTCAACCAAGTGCTTCATCATTTTTAGTGACATCATCGATTTTTCATCATTCTCGCATTCATTTGAACCGCTTATTATAATCAATGAAAATTCCAAAAATCCCGAGCAAAAGTTTTCAGCATCACATTAAGCACAAAAAGGTCCTGATAGGGCCAACAGCGCCAGATTTACACCGGATGTAAAGCTCTAATTTTTTACCCGGGATCCATAATTCTGGTCGCCATTTTGTGATATTTCTAATAATTAGTTGCCCTAACTAACGCACCAAGCGACTGAATTGGCTAATTTAAACGATTTCTTAAACTAATTCCATGAAATTAATCAATTCTATAGCTTTTTCATTTTAAAAAATAATCCGTGACAAATAGAAGCATCGTCCAGTCCACTTTAGGCCTAAGCTCAAAAATATTGATATCCGATACAGGATTTATAAGAATTTTTTTTCAAATTAAAAAAAATGACCTTCAATAATTTCGTTATAAATAATCCTAAGTACATAAATTGTAAAAAAAAAAATCTAATAAAAATTGTAGTTGCTGCTTAGAAACAGAACAATAACATAAAAAATAGAGGATGAAATCTAAGAGGTCGAAGGTCAGGCCTACGTCGACTTGGTATGGAATGCCCCATATATACATAGTGGTACGATGCAAAAATGATATCGTACATCAGTAATTTAGTCTCTCATTTAGTCAATATAGTTTAATTTTATTGATATGTTATGATTTAATTTGTGGGACCGATACTTAAAGCCTCCTCTGCATCTCAGAAGTCGCGAGGAGACGCCACGCGAACTCAAACTCAGAAGTTGATTCTAGATGTCGACATAATTATGTTACGAGTCGTCAGACTAGATGCTGCTAAGCGATACGCTATACGACCGGAGGCCGCACGACGTTTGAGCGCCTTCAGTAGCATAAATAATCCTATTAAACGTGTCACTGCCGTTGTCAACAATCCGACAGGTAACAAGATTGAATGGGTGGCGCGTTTCTCATTCGCATCCTCCATATACACTAGAAAAAGAAGCATAACCCAAAGACGTAATCCCTTCACCACTTTAAATTTTCTCATTCTTCCTTTTTTAATTTTTGAATATTTTTTTTTAACCCGGAAGTTGAAGAGCTTTGCATATTTGTAGCATTTTTTTTATCAACCAAAAAATAAGGTATTTTGGAAAGTTGAATTGAATCTAAGCGAAAAACACAAAAAAAAATCTCAATAGAAAATTTTAAAAATTTGTTTATAAAAAAAATAAAAATAAAAATTAAAAAACATAGAATTGCTCAAAGTGATTATAATATGAGATGATAATGGAACTGATCTGCGAGTACCGAACAAAAATGGTAATTTGATCGAAAATCTGACATTTCAGTCCTATAGTTAATTCATTAACTGCAGTTTTAATGAATATTGATCAACAGTTACGTATTCAGATTTTTTTAAGCTAACGTTTCGTCCGAGAGAAAAATAAAAAGATCTAGATTCCGTTACCAAATAAAAACAATTTGTTATGCGAAAAGATTACAATCGCGACTGACCGGAGAAAAAACGATGTGTTTTTAATTATATGTGCGCTCAGTGAAAGAGAAAAAAATGACCGCAGAAGAAAGAAGCAGTTAGCGATGAAGTGGACGAGTGGGGACCGAGTGACTGGGCAGTTCTACCCTTTCAAACTGATCCGGCAACGCAGAGCCAAACCACAAACGAATCTCTCGATGTCGTATATGAGAGATAAACAGAACATGATACGAGAGTGATTTGTAGTAGATTTTTAGTATAGATTAATTTCAACTGGCAATCTTGGGACTCCACCCGCGTAGTTATGCACACGCATTTTTCTGTCGTGACCAACGCATTCGTCTATAGAATTTCTGGCCTCTGAACAGCCGTGCTCTTCGCTTCAGTTTGATAATAAAACACGAGACGCGAAAAGTGAAATAAAATGGCACGTAACACGAATACACGCACTTGCAAAATGCAATCGTTATTTTTTTCTGCAGGTGCATATCATATCCTGTGTATCTGCGAGTTTTGAGAAATATAACGGGTTAGGATTACCGTAATGTTCGAATATTTATAGAAAGGTAAATATATTCGATTGATCAAATTAATTTTTTTATACGTTGGAGTCAAAATAGCGAATGACCAAAATAGTGAGTGGTTAAAATAGCGAATTTCGAAAATAGGAATGTTTGAATCTAGAATGGTCATCAATATTAAATTCGCTATTTCAGCCATTCGCTTTTTTGACCATTCGCTATTTATTATTATTATTATTATATTATAAATACATATGTTCTGATTATAAGTGTAATTATTATTTCTCTTTTTAAACAGAAATAAAAAATAAAAATAAATTCTGGTGTACTATTCCCTTCCAAAGTAATTAGCCCTCTGTTTGTCATCACCGACGATGAGCTGCACAATAGACTCGTCTGAATCTCATCAGCGTCGCGACGCGGTCTTGATATCTGCATTCCTCGGCTATCGCGCGACGTCGGTAACCGACGATTGCGTTTGACTCGCATCAAAATGTTAATAACTAAGGTCGTACGTGTGATACGTTGAGCACGCGCAAACTGCACTCACTTTTCAGTTGCGTGAAACATTCGTACGTTAAAACGAAGCATGTCCGCATTTTGATGTCTCGTCGTCGCGACGACGAACGACAGTGCGCTCGTAAAGTAACACTTCTTTCCAGTTTATGGCAAGGCCCACGGGACCATCGCAATGGTTCTAGGATTTTATCCAAGCGTGTTACCCGGACTAGCCCATATAAAAATATATGGGGCAACCCGTTTCGACCAGGATTTGACCTCTACCTCTCTAATTTAGCTCGTGATTTTTTGTGGGCTTAGTAGGACCCTCGAATGTGGTGCACTTTTTTTCTATAGCACTTGTTTTTAAAAATATTTTTGAAGTGATATATCGAATGCCATAATGTTAATATCTGAAAAATACTTTGTTCAATATAAAAAATTTTCTAGTTTATAGCCAAAGTGGGCAAGATTTTTTTCTTATAGTCTTGAAATTTTTTTTATGGAAAAAATTATTACTATATAAAGACAAATCTGCCCTACTTTGGCTCTAAGCTGGACAATTTTGATATTAAGCAGAATATTTATTCCCAAAAATTCTTCAAAGTCTGAAAAAACTTTTTAAAAAATTCGGTTCCACATAAACGTCGGATCAGACCTCTGTAGTAGAATTATTTTTTTCCTATTTTTTTTCTAATCATTTTTTTAATCAGATATGCTTAGAAATTATACTACAAAAGATCTTGCCTACTTTAACTATAAGCTCGAAAAAGTTCATATCCAAGAAAGTATTTTTCAGAATTTTTTCAGATCATCAAATTATGGCATTCGATATGTCATCTTAAAACGATATTACAAATAGAAGTTTGCATGGAAAAAAACCCAAAATAAAATCTGGTGCTTTTGAGGGTCTAAACTAACCTACAAAAAATTACGAGTCAAATCGGGGAGGTCGAGGATCAGACCCAGGTTGAGTCGGCATGGAATGCCCCATATGCCTATTAAGAAAATACGCTAAAATGTTCCATATTGGAAACATATTTTTCATATATTTTTCATGTATACTATATATCGAGAATATATGCAACTTATTAATTTTATAATTGTCCTATTTACTTTTAGCGGATTTTCACCCTTATTTATTTCTATACGGTAGTAATATAAAGTTTAGATACGACACTTAAAAGAGCGTTTGCAGAGTCAAAGATATTGTTCGTTGAAGAAAGTCGTCGATGATTTGCTCACGTTGGGTTCGGTAAGCCAAATAAGGCACTTGCATAACCGCAAATTAAGCTGCACAGGAGGGCCATTCGTTTCGCATTTCGGTACTACTTACTATACTTACTGTACGACATATGCTCCGTTATGGTATGCCGATATGCGGTTCAGTGAGGCTCACGATTATTATTTACGAGCGCGCACATCCGCGATGCAAAATTTTACGTCTGACCGCCCTGAGTATAGGATACTGCGTATTGCACTACAGTGTTGTTAACTACTAACATACATCGAATAAGCATTTTGCGGGTTTTACAGCAAAGAACATGCATTTATTCAATTTGCATCGATTTATTCACAATTTTATCATCTATAGCTGATACATTGTTATTCCATCGATATTTCTGGAATCTTCATTTTTATTCATTTTTATATATGGGGCATTTCAGACCAACACGATCTGGAACTGACCCTCGACCTCTCAGATCATCCCCAATTTTTTATGCTAATTTTTTATCTCTGAGAAACAACCAGGATTTTTAGTAAATTTTTTTAAAACCATGTATACATTTATAATTATTTATAACGAACATATTATCGGCCAGAATTTTAAAATCTGACAAAATTCTCATAAATTCTGTATCAGATATCAATATTTTTAAGTTTAGAACCAAAGTCTCCCGTTATTTGTTGCAGACTTTTTATTGAAATTTGAAAAAAAAATAGCTTTAAAAAAATCTGAGAAAATACGTCGTCAAACTACATGACGAAGTCGTGTAGTTTAATAATTTGACTTTTCATCCACAGATTGTTAGAAAAAGAATAGTTATTTTTTAAAAAATTTCCTTCTTTCTGAAAGTTCACTGATGTGAAAAACACGAAAGCTTAGAAAAGCTTCGGAAGAAGCCACACGTGCTTTATTAAAACGATTAATACGAGATTGAATATACATATTGTCTCAGCTATCCCGACGTTCACTGTCATGTTAGAATGCTCATAATAAATCTCACGACTCCAAAATAACTATTCGAAATTCTAAGTAGGAACATGCATTTTAAGCTCATCAAAGTGAACTGGATGTCTATTTTAGAAAGGCTCTTTTTGGTCTTTTCTCCAAAACACTATCGTGGAATATGATATTCTAACATGGTTATACGAGGCTCATTACCACAGGATTTAAATTGTGTTATCAGAGTGCGCTTAAATAGAGCAACTATTTATAGGGGAACACAGGGCAAAATGCAATAAGTTGGGAAGAATTAGTTAGATAAGAAGCAAGACCCCGAGATTAAAAAAAAAAAATATTTCTAGAATCTAATTAACACTGGATAAACCTCAATATTAACACTGAAGGCACTTCAAATTTCGTTCCCTTTGATTTAAAAAAAACGATGGATCAACTCTAAATATTTTAAAAGCTGCAAAGTTAAACGTTACAACCCCGCGATCTGAAACTACCCTTCACACTAGCGGACATATAGCACATCGAAGATTTTATCTATCCTTGGATAGTTTTCCCGATTCTGTTATTAGTATAATCTAAATTTGTTTTGAAAATTAATATCTCAGGATTGGGATTATAGATTCGATTCATCATTATTCCATTCGAAAGCCTCAAATGAGCCTTAAATTATAGCATTAATTTTTTACAGTTTTCATATTGATTCGACAAATAACCATAATGGCGGTTCGAATTTGATTTCAAGCTGACACCGCCGCATAGTTAAAAAAAAGTCCATGTAATTTGGGAATATGGCATTAAATTAGCCCCTTATGAGTCTTCAATTATCAACCAGGTTTCAGGACAGTTTTATCATATGGCGATTCCAGCTTAAATGAGACACCAAAATAAGTGAATCGATGTGAAAGAATTTCTCGTAATTTTTCTTACAAAGCAACGTGACACACCGACTAAGTCCAAAAGTCAAAGTTCGCCTATTCCGTAACAGATGCCAAGTGTTACAGCTAAGAGCAAACTAGGTTCGTATACGTCTAGTCATTCTGCACGTGAACGTAATTATATTATGAGCCATCCCTGATTGTGAGAAAAAGGAAAGTCAAACGTATGCCTCCGTAGCCTCAAATACCTAATATGGTATCTCCGTCAATATGTCACACTACCTTAAGAGGAGGCGCTACACGTTTGTGTCATTCGCTATCGCACCGCAGCAATCGACAACGAACTCTTCGGAACCGAAGCCTAGAACAGTCGAGCCGATATATTATATTATTTCAAGGTGTCGTACCTAATTTACATTTGCATGAAACATCAGTGATACTTCAAGGAAAATAGATAAAGCTACTGAAAACCAACTCCACCTCAAATTAATGAAAATCAGAAATACAGATAAACTGATCCACAAAACATTGACAATAAAACATGTCCAGTCTCCAAGACGATATATCATATTTCACCATCATTAATACAATCACTATCAGTGTCGACTCCATATTATAATAGGCTTCCGTAGTCTATTAATATATTTTATTATAATGTGACTATATGTCCCGAGGCACCGACGATTATCCTACCGAATGACGAACGCTTAATCGACTAACCCTTTGGACAATCTACTTCCTAACAGAAGCACTATATATTCTTGCTTCTGTATAGAAAGTTCCCCGTCACTCACCAATCTATATATAGCAGCTGCATAATGAAAAATTGATTTTCGTTACGTTTCTCAGAGTCGCTGGAGTCCCCAGAGGCGATCGAAGGATTCCACGAAGGAACAAACCAACGTAATTAAATTTCCTCCGGTGTTGTTACCTCGTGCGCGCGTTACGACCAGAACCGTAGTACGAACAATATGCGTCAGGCTTTTCGCTCCTTTTGCTTCCTCGGTGCACACGCCGATCGACTTATCGATACTACCGCTCGCCGCGCGCGCACGTTTATGCCCCGACATTTTATTTATTATCGATCGCGGTTAGTGGCGCGAGCGACACACTCGCCCGGATATCGATATCGCGATGCTCGAGAGCCACGTGTTTGTAATATATACCATTCTCTGTGAAATTAGACTTTTTTTTTTCGAGCATCTCAGATCTGCCCTATAATTGGTTATATCAAAGTACCTCTAAAAGACACTCTATGCGATTTTTTTATTCATTCTTTATAAACCAGCGTTTTTTTTTTTTTTTTACGTGACCTCAGAGACTTGAAGTTAATGAAAAAAAAAAAATTATCATAAAAAAAGTTGCAGTTTTGTGTTAGCTTTTAAAAGACATTTTTTATATAACTGTTACATCCCGGTAACACTGATTTTTTTTTTTTGACTGAAACCGGGAGTATTATTTTTTTGTTGAAAAACGGATATTTTTTTTGGCTGAGAAAATTACAGAAGTTCCCTGCTCGACTGTCGATATCGCGAGAGATTCATCAGGGTGGCACGGATCGAGGTTCTAGGGTCATATTTATTTATTATATTCGCAACGGTCTGCATGAGCACGAGTGTATAATGGTGTATGCAAGTGTGTGCAAACGTGTGCCAGTATGTGCAAACGTGTGCGAGTATGTACAAACGTGTGCAAGTATGTGCAAACGTTTGAACCTTTGTGTAAACGTGTGCAACTTTGTGTAAACGTGTGCAACTTTGTGTAAACGTGTGCAACTTTGTGTAAACGTGTGCAACTTTGTGCAACTGTTTGCACGGGTGTGCATGTGTGTGCATGTGTGTGCACGGGTGTGCATGTGTGTGCACGTGTGTGCATGTGTGTGCACGTGTGTGCACGGGTGTGCATGTGTGTGCACGGGTGTGCATGTGTGTGCACGTGTGTGCATGTGTGTGCACGTGTGTGCACGGGTGTGCATGTGTGTGCACGGGTGTGCACGTGTGTGCACGTGTGTGCACGGGTGTGCATGTGTGTGCACGGGTGTGCACGTGTGTGCACGTGTGTGCACGGGTGTGCATGTGTGTGCACGGGTGTGCATGTGTGTGCAAGAGTGTATAGGTATGTGTAAGTGTATGTAAGTGCGAGCCTTAACGTTTTATTTGATATCGATCGCGGTTACAGTCGCGAGCGACGCACTCGGCCGGATATCGATATCGCGGCGCTCGAGCGCCACGTGTTTATAAAATACACCAGTTATGTAGTGCGTCACTTGCAGCGGCCGCACTGACCAGTGTCGTTTCGTTTAGCGGTTGTGCCGCAAACAGCACAAGAGGAGGAGAAAAGTACGCAGGGCGTCGGCGTTCGTTTTAGAAAAACCAAACCATTCATATTCATAACTTGTAACGGACTGTGTGCATGAGCACCCATAACGACGCCTCGTCGTAAAATCAATTACGCATATCGTAGACAGTTAGGTATATTATTTACGCCATTCTCAGCACTTAGATGATGTCGAGTCGTGGATTCAAGGTAAATATCAATTGAACATCACGAACTGGGGTTTAATTCTTCATTGCATTGTTAAAAAAATTGTCTTGACGAGGCTGAAATTAACTGCAATACGGCGTTGTCGCTGTAGCATTTCTCTTGGACTTGATTTGTTTTTTAATATGGCCTAGTTTGAATTATCGACTATTTTCAATGCATCATACTATTTTCGATAAATGTTCTTAGTAACGATCAATTAAACTGGTAACTCATTATTGTGACTATTATATAAATGAATCCGTTATAAAATCGGTGCGAGCTTGGATGGAAATGTAGCTAGTTAGAACAATATTCGTTGAAGAGGGCGATTTCATGGTACAAACAACGCAAAGGTCGAGCAGACATTGCATTACCAACTTCAGACTACACGTTGCTGGGCAATTTTCCAGCAAAACATATCGTTCTTCCTTCAATAGAGGGAACACCTTGTAGAGCATCAACATATCATTACGTGTAACTCTTTTTGTAAACTCTTTGTCTACTCCACTATACCAGATTCTATTATTAAATTTACATCGTTATACCCGTAATACTCGACTGGCAACTTCGAGACTTCAGAAATCGAGAAAATAGTATATGGATAAGCGTGTTACATATAATCTCCAACGAAGGTTACCATGAAGGATAATAACACTGCATTTGCCGATGAGATTTGTTTTTAACACAACTTGAAACAATTTCGCCCTTTTCACCCTGTGTAAATTTCATTCTTTGAAACTGTTCTTATTTTTAGAAAAAAACGTAGCCTCTCAAATGACAGAAGTGAGTTTGTCATTAAGTTTCTGTAAACGAAGAAAATAATCCCGTTTGAGACCAGCATTTTCAAATAAAAAATATCCTTCCGTTTATTTTCAGTGAGGGTTCAAATCACTATCTATGAAAGACTTTCGTTTTGAGCAAAAATCAAAGCGTCTGTGATGTAGTTTGAGAAAAGTCTATATGGATATGGACGGATTGTATGGACGCATAAAAAGTGAGTCTATACAGCCACTTCGTGGCTGTGCCCAACAACTTTTTTTTCTCCTTCCTGTATCCAAACATGAAAGGACAATCATAACTGGGCAAATAAGTAACAAGGACAAACCGACGGCCACAAATGGACAACAATGGAATATTTACACAAGAATAGCAAGTGTCTGTTGTCCCGGACGCCGGTAGTTTAGTTTCAAGCATATTGAGGGTGCCATATACCTCTCAACTGTTACGTCCAACGGTATGCAGTCGTTTACAGTGGCGCCCCAGAAAGTTTCACGCCTCTCTCATACTTTTCTCGTCTCTTGTCTCTTTCCTCATCTTCGTCGTTCCAGGAACCAAATAATTGCCCTCTTTTGACAACATTTATTACGAGCCGAGGTTTCATCGTCACTGTTATAGTATTCTGATCTTCGTACTTAATGCTCGCCTCGTCACGTGTGCAAAGTTCGCCAAGCATAAACGTGCGCACGCCCATAAATCCACACCGGACCTCGCGTAATATGACTTCTCGGTTAGTTCCACTGTCGCACACCGTTCGTCTAACTCTAACGCTAACACGACTGGTATACTACGATGGCCACGATACTACCACATGTAAGCATAACATGCATACAAACTCAAACGGCGACGAACGTCGCATTAACCGACTGGACACAGAATACCCTATGTATATGGGGCATTCCACCTGGTTTTCACCTGGGTCTGACTGTCGATCCTTCGGATTGGATCCGCGGTCTTTTATGTGGTTGACGTAACTCTGGAAGACACTTATTTTGTTAACTTAATTTCTAATCATTAATGATTTTTGAAATTTTCCCAAACTTTACGTGTTTGCCCTAAATTTGGCAAAAACGAGATACGAACTCACATATGGGTAAAATTTCTCCGAATTTTTAGATAAAATAATGTTACTGCGTTAACTTTAGCAGAACATAAGAGAGCAAACTCAAATTTTATCTATGAAATCAGTGGTTTTCAGCAATAATAGTCACACAGTTTTCTTAAAGTTTGTTATGTGGTGCCAATTGGAAAAAAAAAATTGTGACAAAATTTTTTTGTAAAAAAAAATTAAAACATTTTTTTGCAAAGTTTTCTCTATAGGGAAGCTTAACTAAAAAATCGCAAATGATGAGGAAGCAACTTGCAAAGTTCAATTTTTATTTACGATTGACATAACTCTTAAAAGTACTAATTTATTTTATTTATTTTTCCCATTTTTTTTTATTGCGTGCGGTTTTTTAGTACAAATTATAGGTCGAAACATTTATAAAATCTGCCAAAACCTCCAAATCCCACACTTTTCTCCATCTTCTCGAGTATTCTGCGTATACTGCCATGAAAATGTCAGACCTTTTTATTTCACGAAAGCAAAGTTTCCTCAATGAGACAGCAAAATTAAGTGGAATGCCCCATATATATACACAAATATCCATACATACATACATACGTAAAAGTGAATGCGGGCGCATTGTAAAAAGGCAATTCGGTAATGATACCGGTGTCGCGGTACGTACGCGCGTTAATTGGTTGTAACGAGTATTCTACCGTCGGCGCTCGCCAAGTATTCAAGGGACCGAGTTAAAGGGAGGAAGAAAGACAGGGAGGAAGACGGAGACGAGAGTTACGGTTAGCCTCAACCGTGCAATCGCGTTGTCCCGATCGGGAAGGCCGGAAAGATACACAAAAATGCGATCTCAGCGAAACCTTCGTGTGTATACCAACTTCGAATATGTATTGAATCAACCAAAGTTAAATTACTTGAGTAATACACTGATCATCCTCGCATTCTCTTGCCAGGAAAACAAACTAACCAGATATACGCGATGTACTCGGAATATAGAAAGTTCCCGAAACTTGTAAACCGGAAACGGATAAGACTCTTAAATATCGTCTTATTTATTCAATGAAGCAAAAAAAAATTCATTCCCGCGCGGCAATGTTTGAAACGATATTCAGTCGAATAACAAATGCTTCACATTAATTACATTCAAATGGCATTTTTTGTAAGAAATTTCACCATAGCGATTTTTTTTTATACATTACAATTTTGAACTTTAGAATTTCAAGATTTATTAGGATTTCTTAAGATTTCTAGGATTTATGAAGATATCTAGATCTTCTTAACACCGTTTTCACCTACGATTTCAAAAATATCGCGCAATCAAGTTTGTATTTTTTCTCTCGAAATCTAGATTAATCATCGATTAGCAAATACTAACTTTCACCAAAATAAATAAATTTTTAAATATTTTTTCCGACAAACTGAATCCGGCATTTAGAATTTTCCAATTTTATGGTCATTGTTGTAATCATAAGTCAAAATTATCATTTCATACCAAATAAGAATAAAAACATACATAAAGACATCAGAGGCAAAAATATCGCAATTATACCATCTAAAATCTTAAAATTAAAAACATCCCGAAAACTACAGCAGCAAAAAAATATAATTAAAAATATGTCATTCAAACCAAAATACTAATACGCCCCCGAACAAATAACAACGTTGACTCATTTAATCTGAATTTTTCAATCTAATAAATCTTTTCTTCAGGTGCGCAGATTGACCGCAAAACATAGCCCATAAAAAAAAAGTAATCAAGACTCACCAGAGCTCTAGTTTATTCTCAGCGAACGTCGAGTGTTCGTCCTTCCTTCCTCCTCGAAGTTGCTTTTACACGGTGTTTTTAATCCAACAACAAACGCGTCGTAGCTTCCGTTTGTTTCACGGTTCGCCTCTTTCCTTTACTACTATCACAGTAATTTTCGTGGTTCTTATCTCACCGCGCGAGATAATACATACGCAATATATTGAACAACAAACATCGAGCGGAAAGACCACAACGTTTTTTCTTCCTCAACGTATCACATTCACAGAAATTGTAAGATCATCATCCACAGAGCACTGGCCAACGTCCGGTACATAACGACACTACCAAATAATAATAATAACAACAATAACAATCGTGCGAAATTAAAATAAAGAGGGCATTGCCCTTGCACAACTTTCGTCACAAAAAAAACAACCAAAAGACAAAAATAGAAAAAAAAATCGCACTGTTTTCGCGCTAACCGAATCGCTTTTGTCGGACGTCTTTTTTATCCTTTCTTTTCGCGCACCGCAGTTATCACCGTCGTTATCACCGTTTTTCGCACTTCTCGTAACCGGGAATCCTCATAGCTGCGAAGCCTCCGGAGACTTGCTATGGTCGTTTCCTTTTCCGGTGCAGCGTCCTTCGACTTCCGGTGGCGCAAAGAGCATTCACCTCTGGGGATATTATCCACTTTTAAAAAGCGATATTTTCAAGTGCATTCGTGGAACGAATGCACGATCAAACAGATATATTGGTTACAATTTATAGCCCTTCGGAATAGCCGCTATTCACCTTCCGGCTGTTCGGCGTACACGAGAAAATCACGAAGGATATTTAGACTGCTCGCGTGTCTCCGTTATCGATCATCGGTGCGAGGTACCGTGACTGCTCGTGCGAAGGGCGCGTTCCTTTACTCGATTTTCCTTTGTCGCATCGACGATACTTCTATTGCGATTGATTTAGCACCAAATATGCATACACATGCATATATTTATATATACATCGATTTTAAGTCAAGAAATCTGTCGTAGAATCGGAATTTGTATTCTTTTTACATAGAAAATGCGAAATTCCTATGATAGAGTGTTACGAAAGGCTTGTACACAAAATTTGAAAACTTTCGATCGATTATCCGTCACTTTATTTTGCTTAGCCGCATCGACGACAGTTTTGTTGCCAATGATTGAGTGGCAATTATATATGCATATATATATATATCGATGTTTACCCGGGAAATCGTTATGTGGTAAAATCGAAATTCGTATTAGTTTGTGATTGAAAACGCGAAATTCCTACGATAGATCGTTACGAAAAGTTGTACACAGTATGACAAGATGCGTTTGAAAACTGTCGATCTCGATCATCCGTGCGAAGGGCGCGTTTCTTGACTCGTTTTTATCAGCCGCATCGACGATGTTTGTTTTGCGTATGATTGACCGATAAATACGCATTCATACACATATGTATATCGATGATAAGCCAACGAATCCCTCGAAGCACCGCAGAACCAAAATTTGCGCTTATGGCAAAAAATGCGAAATTCTTCCGACAGATCGTTAAAAAATCTTGTACACAAGACAATAACGTTTAAAAACTGTCGATCGATAATCCGTGCGAAGAGCGCGTTCGTTTGCTCAGTTTTTCTTAGCCGCATCGACGATAGTTCAATTGCAACTGATTGAGCGGGAAATATGCACACATATGCATACCGATTTTAACCCACGAAATCGTTCGATCCCCCGTAAAATCGAAACGTTGGCTCAATGACTAATGCAAAATTCCTACGATAGAGCGTCAGAAAAATCTTGTTCAGAAGATAACAACGGACTTGAAAACTGTTGAATATTCTCTCGGGAAAGAGAGGAACGTCAGTGTCACCGCATCTCGTCGGCCTTATTCCTCTCGTCGATTGTATCTCAACAGCGATAGGCAACGATAGCGTCGAAAGCGACACGTGGTCGGGTGCGTAAGCTGCTAATCGTCTGTCTGACTCCGCGAGAGTATAAACGCGCTGTGAAGCCTCTCGGTTCGTTCTCCGAACGATCAGCTGATCGCCACGCGGTGCTATGGCAACGAGACGGTCAGCGGCTCGTCTGCAGGGTGGCGCATAGAGGCGTTGTTACTCGTCCATCAGCAGTCGCTTCTGCTTCTTTCTCTCAGTACATTCCTCTCTCTCTTTATCTATATTTTCCCTGCGTCAAGTTTGCGTAGTCAGTGTGCGCTGTCAGTCAAACAACCGGAACCGAATCGCACACCCACGTGTTTCGCACACACAGCTATCCACACTTCGTCACCTCTTTTGTATATTACGTTCTCTCTATCTCTCTCTCTCTCTATTAGCTCTCTTATCTCTATGCAGTCTGTAGTAGCGTATATATATATGTTTACTGCCGTTGAAGAGCAGTAGTAAAAACGAAAACAGTACTATTACATTATCTCGCCGGAACTTTTCGATTATTTCGCGATGAAGTAAACGAATCGTTGGTGCTTTCTTTCTTTATAGTATCAGTGTCCTTATTTTTTTTACAAAATTGTCCCTTTCAATGGTGTGTGTTTTTTTTTAAATTTTGTTGTTAGTGTTATTTTGGATGAATTTATTTTGAAAATGTGGCGCTGTGTGGCGCGGCGTCACTCTCAAACCTATAATCACTCGGTGGTTAACGCGATTGTTAAGGTTTTGTTAATATAACGCGCGAGTTAATAGGATTGGTAATCACTAGCGTGGGATTGGAGAGCGACGTGCGCCATCCGCTCGTGTCGGCAGCCGGGCGTGCACTGACTCCAGTCTCCCCGAGAGCGCTGCGGTACCGGGGCTTCTACTACTACTCTACTCCTCGCGATCCTTCGTTCGTTCCGTTCGTACATTCGTCTCGCGCTCCCTCGCTCGCTCGCTTACAACCGATGCTTTCATATATAGCTTAGCTAGCTCGCGGGATATATATTGTGGGTATACCTCGCTCACTTCTACTCCTTTGAGCGTACACCATGAGAGAGCTCTTTCGCGGCATGCGATACGCGCGCGGCCCACACGACCGCGCTTATCCGGCACTTTGGACGCGGCGCGCGCACCGCCGCCGCCGCCGCCGCCACCGCCAACAACGGCCTCTCCCTTCGACGGCCTCGTACCGCCACGGTATTATCGTGTCGCGGTGCGTTTCTAGCGCCACTTCTCCTGGGTGCACCCGATCTTGCGCTCTCTCTCTCTCTCCCTCTTTCGCTCTATGAGTGTCTTTACGGACGCACGAGTGCATGCGTGTCATTTCGCGCTCTCGCCAGATGCTTTCTTTTCGGCTCTCTGTTCGACACCCAGAGAACAGATTTATGAGATTTTTATAGACCTAGGGTTAGTCGACACGGGCGCTCAAGCGCCCGAGTCTCTTTACGTCAGTTTCGACATCTGATATAAACAAACAAATTCAATGCATGAAGTTGGTCCCGATCTCAGTGTGTCTGACGACACCACCGACGAATCAGAGCGTGTTTTAACCGCTAACAACGAATTTCGCATTTATCATCCATGAACTTTTTAATATAGGAATTTAGGTAACATGAATAGATTTTTATGTTTGTCCGGCAGCACATTAGTATTTTATTCGACATAACTATATCCCCAAAAAAAAAACCATCATCAAATTGAGCCGAGTACATTTAGGGATGAAAGTGGATAAAAAAAACTTTAGCGATATACTGATATACTGGCGAGGATATTCTTATTTTATTTTCATTTGAAATATAGATTTATTTTTCGATTTTATGGTCATGGTTCAAATCAGCCCCTCAAATTATCATTTCATACAGAATTTCGATGAAAAAGTACGCACGGACAACAGAGGCGAAAATATCGCTGATTAATATGATTTTTTAATTTTTCTATAGGGATATTCATCAAACAAATTCTGACTAGACTAATCTTTTACATGATTGATGACAAAGCTCTTCATACCAAGAGACGCAGTAGCGTCGTGATGCAAAGTATACTTACCAATCATCAAATTCGAAGTTTTCCGAGACCCTTCGGCAAGCACGTTCGGACGACGGTTGCAACTCGAATGTAAACACACACGCGCAGCGCCACTGACTCTAACGTTTTTCGATGAAAGCTTTCATGAAAAACGTTACATTTCGACAACAACGTACATCGTGTAAAAAACTGTTTTCGAAATGGTTTTTTTTTCGCAAAATAATGTATTATTACTCTAAATGGAAGGTCAATGACCGAGACTGGGTCGTTTACTACTCTACTCGTTTAATTGATTTATCAATCTCCTCGACTTTGCCGATTTCCTTGTTTGCGAAGAAAGAAGAAGATCGAAATAGCACTTCTCGCAAAGATTAATTAGTCTTCGTTAAGAGCGTCGACGATGAAGAAGAAGAAGAGGATGGTCAGGATACAAAAGGATAAGGAAAAGAGCGCAGATACACTCGGTGCTTGAGGAGTAGAGGACCTATTCCCACGGGCGAGCGTGCGACAAGATCTCACGAAGCACCTCACAGCTTACACACAGGGTCATCAAAAGCCTGCGGACCCGTTACAGAGGCGCGTGTAATCGACCGGATGGCGTATACGCGTACACACAATATGTTGCGCGCTCTTCAACTATACTAACGAATCCGCATTCGGCCGCAAGGATAATTTTATGTTTCTCGCTCATTCACACCGTACGAATCCTTCATCATCGTCTGTTAACGCGTCGCCGGCAGACAAGAAGGCGGCGGCAGCTCGGATCACACACGTGGCTCCACTCTCGTGAAAAATTAATAACTCACGTGCAATTAAATACTCCACGGGCATTATCATCGCGATCTCTTAAGTACTTCTGAATAACACTTCAAAGAAATCAGTTCTCGATCTCGTGTAACGGAATTTAGTACTCGAGTTGCATTGGATGAATGATTACACGACAAAAGAAATACCAACTGTGGGGTTTCGTTGAACTATCGCTATTGGCTTCACGCTTTACGACGCCAACGCCGCTTGTGGCCCACCTTGGCAACATTGTGCGGACAAAGAGCTTTGAACCTTATGGTATGATATGTTTTAAAGAAGATTTTATAATTATAGTTGATAAACAAGTGATAAGTATAGTTATGAATATAAAATAGAATGTTTTTTTTTTTTCAATGTTAATCATCGCTATAGATTTTTCTAGTTTTATTTGTTTCTTAAGAAGTGAACATTAAAAAGAAAAAGTGTTTTTTGTTTATTCTTTAATGGTAGGCAGTGAGCTAAATTTTTACGTGGTCGGTAAAGAGGGCAGGCGAGTTTTTTACTGTAGATCATTTCGAATTATCGAATTAGAAACGTAATAATCATGAAGTTTGATAATTTTTTTTGCTATCAGTGATTTTGAGAATTACGAATTGTTTTGAGTGAATATTTTTTACATGAAATGATTTTACAAAAAAATACGTCTAATCGAAAAGGCTGACATATAAATACATTTACGCAGTTGGAAATTTCAGGAAACCGATTCTTTTCGTTGCATTTTCGGGATGTACATATATTTGAGTGTATTCTCTAAAAATTAAAAATTGAACCAGCAAATATACTTTGAGATTCATAAAAAAAAAAAAAAATTTACGCCATGTTATTGGACGCGTTTTTCTAAAAACGATGTTTTCGGGGTCGATGAGCACGATTTCTCAGGAACGGTTCAACGGATCGGCCTGCAATATTGACACAACCTTTTCAGATATGTTCTTCAGCTATCCATAAAAGAAATAACATTTTCGACAGTCATTTCTATTTTTTAAAACAAGTCAGCGAAAAAATTTTGGTTAAAAATTTAAGTTTTTTTTTGGGAGCCGCAATTTTTTCGAAAATCAAAATTTCGACTGTTCCTTCGACCAATGCTTAAATTTATTTATCTACTGATAGGTGCTTTTGGATTTTCTATTTTAGATAATTCAAACAGGAGATATCGTGATTACGGTCAGACACCTTTTTTTTGGAAGACGTCCATGAGATGGTATAAAGGAGCGATGTAAGTCAATCTTTTTGAAAATCAAAAATGCCGATCTTAAATAAAAAGCCACCACATTTATTCATACTTCTTGTATCCGTCAAATAAAATCTCTGTTCAGTAAAAATTCGTAAAAAAACGACTTAATAAAACGATTACAAAAACGCGCACCATACGTGCGCGAGAAGTTCGACTTCGCGCCCTAGGGGCTTCACGTAATTCGAGCTTCTCGCTGCAGATATGGTGAAAAATAATATACTATTCTCAAATGAGATACCTACCGCAGCATTCATATAACGCTGCAGTAGGTATTGCTGTAGCAATAGCTACGTGTTTATATGCACGGAAAGGTGAACAATCGCTTGCGAGAAACATTTCAAGTCGTTGGCCATCTCGCGGAGCTAAGCCGAGTCTGCGCGGCGCACCTCTTCGCCATCGCCATGCAGCCGCAGTTAGCCCGCAAGATGGCGAACGAGACGGACCGTTTCTCGCAAGTTAGTGCTCGCTGGTATATCTGTATAACTACGGACGATCGTAGGTTATGGTCCTTTCACGTAATGATGTAAACCATTTTCACTGTCGTTTATTGGTATACTATTTACGCTAAGGCAACCGAAAATTCCCACCAGATTGTGTGTGTATGATTACAAGTGAAATCACGCCAAGGCGAATTCTAGCAATGTGAAATGAATGAATTTCGTAAAAAGTTGCAATAATGAAAGATGAACTGCTTCTCTACTTCTATGCCAAATTTTAGCTCAATTGGTTGAACGCTTCTTGAGTTACAAATGACTGAAATTTCGAAATCCTGCTCACACACATATATATACATACCGACCCTTTTTCAAAATCACTTTTCCCGATGTTTTGAACAATTCTGAGTGTTTTGACACGAAAAAAACATCGATTTTTTTTTTTACGCAAATCAAGATTCCTTTATGAGAATGTAAAAACAGCGAAATTAAGAATTGAATGCTAAGTCAAGCCATCCAAATTTTTCATGATCTCTCAATAATCTGTTGGTCATTAACTGGTCACCGGTTTTTTACTGGTGCATTCGCCCTACGTGAGCAACGCGAATAATGCGGTAAAAAATAAAAATAACAACGAAATCGATCCACGTTGGTCATGGTCGGATGCTGGTTTGCTAATTTGGAAGGAATGCCCCATATCCTTTTCTTCATTTCTTCGAAAAATAGGGCCTTTATTAAAATTTCTAAGCCGTACTGTAATCTATCACTGATGGAAGGTTAAGCGAAGGTGGAGCAGTCTTCAATTTTATTATGAATTAAATTATAGGTCCATCGTCGCTTCGGTCTCCATTCGAGATAATAATCCGTTGTGCATTCATGTTCGGGTTGTAGCAAAGGAAACAATATTCACGTCGAATTTAAACTCGAGTTTAACTAAGAATCAAAGTCGGTGTCGCCATCCAACGAAGGCGCCGAGAACTAACGAATGCGCTAGCGCATGTCGGGTTGCATCTTCGCAGGCGCTGAAAAGCTTTCAATTTTTTTCTTGAGATTTAAACTTGTACATTAAATTCAACAGTTAAGTATCATTAAATCGATTGCAAGAAATACAAAAATAGTGATCATAAGCGTCTGATGTATTTATCTCAATCAATTTCATGCGACAGCTTTAATCATACGTCGTATTTAAACTCAAGTCCAACTACGGATCAAAGTCGGTGTCGCCATCTAACGTACGCGATGGGAACTAACTTAGCCGCTAGCGTAGGTCGGGTTGCGTCTTCGCAGGTGCTGATGAGCTTCCAATTTTTTTTCTCTAGTTGTTGAGTTTGATTTTCAATAAAACAGTCAACTATCGTTAAATCGATTGCAAATAAAATATTAAGACAGTAATTTCCATCATCTGAAGTATTTATTTCAAACAATTTCGTGCGGCAGGCCTAATCATAAATCGTATTTAAGTTCGGGCTTAACTGTTCTTTTTTTAACTCGCATTTGAATGAGAATGGAAGTCGGTGTCGCCATCCAACGACAGTGATAAGAACTAACCTAGCAGCTAACGTAGGTCGGGTTGCGTCCTCTCAGGCGCTGAATAGCTTTTAAATTTTATTCTTCAATTGTATATTTATATATTAAATTTGACAGTTAACTATCGTTTAATTGATCGCAAAAAAAATATATATATAAATAGTCATTATCTGCGCCTACAGTATTTATCTCAATCAATTTCGTGCGACAGGCTCAATCATAAGTCCAGTTTGATTGACGCTGCACCGGTGGCGATAAGAATATTCAAGTCAGAAAACAAAATACAACAATAATTTATTATATATTGTATGTAAGGGTAAGTGAGTGTGAAAATCACTGCGAGTTCCTTGTAAGAAACTGTGATGCGAAATCCTCGTGAACGCTGACCAACAATCACCAGAGCGTCGAGAAGATAAATCGTAGGACGGTGAAAGCGAACCAGGCCATCAGTACGTACGCAAGGTTCAACAGCATGTAATGAGCGATCATCAGTCTGATTGATAAAAAACAGAAAGACATAGAATCAGATATTCATGTTAATTAATTTTAGAGTAACAATTCTATTGTTTATTATTGCCGTCCCGCGTCATATTTTTTAAATGAGCTTTTCTTATATAGCTTGTTAATATTTGAGGGATTTAAGAGAAATAGCGAATCATCATTTTGGAATTCGCTATTTTGACCCGAACTTTTTATAAGTGAGGGATGCCACAGAAATTCAGCCAGCAACATTCACTTTTCTAAAAAAATTCCGGAAAATCGGTTTCTACTATTGCAAAAAAATTTCTGCATTTTTTTGAAGGCGTAGAGTGCACAAGAAAGATGTGAGGTCAGAAGTAAAAATGTTCACCTGTTGTAGCTTTCAGACCAATTTCAATTTACGATGTCTTAATTTATCTGTCGAAGAGTGATTTTCTTATAATAGAGAAAGATTTATTTACACGTTTTAATCATAGATTTGTCATAAAGACATGAGATAAAAATTCCTAAATTTAATGCAGAATGGATTTTTCGATAGATAAAACAAGACATTAAACCCTCAAATTTGTTGACGAGCTCGATCAGAGAGTTACTACATGTGAAAAATCTTACTTTTCACCTCACATACTAGATAGATGCACTATTTGTCTTCAAAAAATTGCATAATTATAATGCCTATTCATTTAAGATTTTTTAAAAAAGCGTTCCAATTACAGAATTTTTTTCATGATCCCCTTCACTGACGGAAAATCGAAGTATATTGAGTGTACATACTTCTTATATCTGGCACGACCTCGCGGTAACGTTTCCATCGGATCCTTGATAATGAAGAGTCGAAGACCTCGGATATGGTAGAAGAAGTAGTTCCTCCATTCGAGGTTTACCACATTAAACTTGAAGAGTTCGCGATCCACAGCACTGAGTTTGTCCCACAACCTCATCACCGTGTCATTACGGAATTTCCACTGTTGCGTCGAGAAGTACGATATAACGCCGCTGAACTTGTGGATTTTCTTGTAAGCGCTCCACAGCCTTTAAACGAAAAGATTCGAACGTTACCGAAGAAATACGGATACAAAACATGTTACCTGCGAAAAACGGCAAGTATTAAAACAGTATCAAATGTAAAGGGTCTTAAGGTTGTTGTGAGGGCAAGTCTCAATGTTACCCAGAGCTGCGCAGTACTTTAAGTACATCATGTATTTTAGTGACTTAAAATACATGATTTATTTAAATCAATACCCAGCTCTGAATGAGACATTAAGCACTACAATTCGTTCACCAGTTTGATCTGAAAGCTACGATAATTTGATGTTTGTTGCATATTTAAGGTAGCTATGTTAGTACGCCGGATTTATATACAGCAGCATCTATATGACATCAAAAATGTATTATATACTGCATTTTTAATGTGACAATGGTAATTCTAAAACTAAACGAGGGTTTCTAAACGTTGTTGCAAACAATGTTTACAAACTGGATCTGGTCAAGGTTTTTTTTTAAATTCTTGATAAAAGGAATACTTTGTTGTTCTTAATACTTTCCTTCAGAATTAAAGGTCCGGCCGTGACGAGCCGTATACTCACATAGGTTTTCGACCCGTGATAAACGCGAGAGTGTCGACGATCGCAGCCGGTACAAGATGAAACAGTATTACATAGAGGTTGTGCATCCACAGACGTTTGTTCAAACAGAAGGAGTAATACCATAAGACCAAGCAGCTCGGCACCGACATGCCGTATATCTCATTCCATTTCATAAATTCGCCCCAAGTTATCGGGTTCTGGCAGGATGACACACTGTTATAGATCGGTGGATCTTGTTGTGGTTTCGGTGCCTCTAACGCAGGAAGCGAAAATTTTCTTGGCTCCAATTTTCTGAAACGATACATTTTTCGGTTACAGAAAATCGCCAACGGGCTTCCAGTCAGAATTTAAGGTACACTACCGACAATTCAAATAAATTAGATATACAAAACAATATGAGATTCGTGAATCGGTTCAATGAATTTCGTATTAATATACTTTTATATTTTATTTGAGAATAGTATAAGAAATCTACGATACCGGGATAAAAAAATTACAGTACATGCCTTTCGTAATCTCCCAGAAAGATATTTGGGAAAACAGTGACTACACAGTGACGAAACGAAAAAAGGGGAAAATAATCAGAAAGCAATGTGCAAGGTTCAACTTTGCATTCTTGTTTTAGATACTAAATTTGGGCTTGATATCTCAAGTTTACAAAAAGTGAATGCGATAAAGTTAGATTTCTGATAATCCGAAAAGCGGCAAGAGCAAAGTTTTTGTTGGGGCTAAGTCTTTCCGTTACAGAATATAGTGGTTACAATGACCAATATTTTTTTTTTTAATTATAAAAAATTGGTACATTCACCCATGTAATTTTCTCCGTGTATAAGAGATATTTTTACGAATATTGAATTACTGTGTTTGGGCGACGTCCCACGCAGCAGCGACTATATTATTGATGACGTAATCGGCAGGTATGATATCAGCTATATTGTTCTTGTCACAGTGAAGGGTCCGAAGCAAGCCGATACCAGCGCCGACAACAACGCCCGTGGGTCCATAAAGATTGTTGATCCATCCAACGATGGGTTCAGTGTCAGTAGCGATCATAATTGAGGGTCGAACGATGCACGTTGGAATTCCTGTGCTGTACTTTCGGACGATATCTTCTCCGACGGCCTTGGTGAATGCGTAAGTATTGGGCCAAGTGCCAACGAGCCTAAATATTTATGGACCCATCAAAATGTTTTATCTTTAGTGTCAAAGAAAATTCGTGTGATTATCGCAATCATAGAAATTTCAGTGGGACTTACTCTGGTGTAAGTAGTTCCAATTGCTTATCGTCGAGGATGTCGACCAGGCTCAAAAGTTTATCGGCGTCGATTGGCGGAGGATAGAATACCTCGTCGATGAAATTGGTCACGCACTGAGAAAAAGCCGTGCCGATATGCACAAAAGCCTGTGGACATCCATTTAGCGAATTAGCTTAAATGAACTCAAAGTGTAGCCAAGTATTTGTGATTTATTGAGGGACCTTCAAGTTCGGCATTTCCCGGCAGAACAAGAGAATTTCCTTCGTCCCACGAACGTTTATGTTGACAGCGAGACGAAGTTTCTCGTCGAATCGAACAGTTGCCGCGCCGTGGAATACCACGTGCGAATCCCTCAGAAGCTCTCGGTTTTCCGGAGATAAACCCAAACCCTGGATCTCCATTTGTCCCTCGATCATTACGACTTTGCTCGCGAAATTTGGCTGCTCGCGTTTAAGTCGATCGTACACCTGAAGACATAAAAGAATTCCAAATTAGCTACTTGTCGACACTTCGTGCATTGTATTATATGATATTCTAGCAAAGTATTTAGGTGGATCAGTAAAATATCTCAGTGAACTAGCAAAATAATTTGGTGGACTAGCACATCAATTCGTGGGGCTAGAAAGTCATTTTTTTGAGTACCAACACAATTTATTAGACTAGCGAAACAATTTTTTGGACCGTTGAAGAAATCTCGTTTTCCTTCTTTTTTCCATCTTTAAAAAAATCTGTATTCAAAATGTTTCCTCATGTTGCGTGTATAATAAATTCAGTTTTTATAATTTCATCTAAAAAAACATCTAATTCGCAATAGAACGCATAATTAATTATATACGGACCGTGGAAGAATATATTTGAAATTTAGATTTTTTTCAACATGTAGAAAAGGAGAAAATTCAAATTTGTTTTAATACGGAAAATGATTCACTGCTCTCACCCTATGGAATTATTACTTTCAATCAAAGGAAGGATTACGCAAAAGCAGAACGCTGACAATGACGATTCCAAGTTGTCGAATTTTTCGGGTGTAATCGTCGAATACAACACCTCTTAAAATTTTTTTCAAGCTCCTCTTTTCGTGCGGTTCATTTAACATATGACAACTAATCTTAAATCGTGAATCATAAACTAACCGTCAATTGTCGTTCAACTATTCACGAAATGACGATCAACCTTTTCGAATAATTATACCAGATTGAGTCGAATTTCAGTCAAACTTTTGACAGTTGACTAAGTTAATTTAGAGACTTCGATTTGGACTAAGTTTATTTGAAGATTTCATTTGAATATGAGTCAATCCATTGAACATTGACAGCACATCGACCCAAAAGGAATTGCAGCCTTAGACCAACAGTGGTCAACTATTCCAACCCAGAAGTTGACTGAATATACAGGAAAATTAACCAGTGTTGGTTGGGTTAACCTCCGACACACCGCAAAAAAAAACAATCCAGCGAGATTTTCGGTCCACTTCTTGCCCAAACGGACTGCCAATTTTTGGTCCACTTCCGGTCAGACATTTCCGCTGAGTTAATTACTTATAGCTACGGTAACTATAAAAATATAGTTATCATCCACTAACCGTAACTATTAAAAATAGTCGCATGACTGCAAAATTAATTGCCGTCACGTTATAATTGCCACAACTTGTACGATTCAATTGAGTGTATATTTTAAGTGATAGAAGCATTACAGATTATCTGTTTGTCTTGAAAAAATTGGATTAGAGTCATAAATGCTTCTTTTAGAGAATTAGCTCAACTTACAGGATCCTCGAAATGCTCCTTGTAACGTTCTTCCGGAGACTTGCCCTTTTTTGCTCTCATTATCAAGTACAGCTTCTGAATTTTCGAGCATGTCCTGAAAAAAAAAGCCTTTCCACAAATGTTTTCGTTTTCTTATTTTGATTACAATGAATGACGGTACAATTTAATTCGCTTGTCCCAGCTAATTAAGTCAATCGCGTGTCTTTAACTATTTGCCATCGGCTCTGGTCCAAGGTCTACCTCAACGTTACGGTACAAAATCGTTTCGATTTATGCTAATCCTTGACCATTGTATTGTTCACGGGTGATTTCCGGGGACATCGAAGTTGCGCGTTTGAAACGAGATCCATGAGCATGACCCTCCAAAGTAATACATATTCAGAATAAATAGTGGCCTGCTATTTGAGTGTATTCTTTGTCGATGGTCAAACGTCAATCGTGGATTAAAGAAAAAATCAAATAAACATGTTATTACAATGGTCTTAGGTAACGAAGAATACTTTATTTTTCAAACTTTTTGAAGCTCTTTCAAAGCATTTACAAATCCGCTTCATAATAATTTTACTAACTAATTTCCAAAATTTTATAATTTTTATAAAATTTCTGAAAGACTTTAAAAAATGACACTAAAGATACGTCCTCGATAATTAATGTGCATTCATTAAAATTAAATGATGTGAGTCATCACGATTGAATTTGATTCAGTTGTTATGTTTACACTTATAGCACACAACAATTTTTTTTTGTGCCCGTTGCAAGAGGATGCATTGCATTTATGATATAAAAGTTAATCAGATTCGTATGTCTTACCGCAACAACTTTTCCACAAGAAGTTTACCCATAAAACCAGAACCACCGGTTATGAGGACATTGTAACCAGTATAAAATTTGGCAATATCGCTCTGCTCCGCCATTTGCTGATCGTCGAGGCCCTCCTCCTTCCAGTCCAACATCTCCTGGAGGTAAGTATGTCCGTTCGGCGTCGACATCCTGATCAAAAATTTTTTTTTTTCAACTTTAATGGAATAGAAGCAACAAAAACTGCCCGCGTTAGGTTCTTCAGGTTTTTTGGGTTCTTCAGGATCTTTAGTTTTCACAGCAAAATAATGTTCTAAGTATCAAGTACATTTTTAAATACAAATTATTGCTAAATATTTAATCTTAAAATAGCCTTAATTTATAAGCACCGTTTAGGAGTAAGTGTTCTCTTTTTTTTGTATAATTTGTTTTATCGTACACACGAAAGGCACGACTTTAAAAAAAATGTTTTCCAACAATTTGTACGTTAAGAACAAAATTGTTAGCCAGTTGAAAATAATCAAACAGTTTGTTTTAATATAAAAAAATATATTCGAAGCGTAATGTATATATCTTAATTACCTTGTAACTAATCGTTGTAACCGAAGATGGAAGAAATACAAAAAAAAATGGTAAAAATCTGCCAGCACCGCCGGCGGCCGAAGCGAAGTCTACGACGGACGAAACGCGACTGTTGTTCAGGAAATGACTCCACCGTAGACGCCGAAGAACAGGAAATGGAGACCCGAGTCGAGTTTGACCATTCCGGACGCGGCATCTCCGTGGATTGATGGCTCACGTTAATTTATTTCCTATTCATGTCTTCGGGACTCGCCCATGTGAATTCGCGACCATTTCGTATCAGCTAATAATTATCAATTGCTCGACATAATTCTCGTTCAGCTTCGTGGGAATAAATTTTCGCTTGCACTTGATCGTGCGCAAAATTTTCATTATATTATTCGTTTATCTCCTTTCCGCCGAATGACGAAGTGAAAAACATGGAAAATCACTGACAATCGAATAACGTTTTCGAGCATAATTAATTTGTTCCGGAACTTATACAAGCCTAAACGATTTTTTTAAGTTATTAATTATATAATTATTATAATACATTCAATTATTAATATTATTAATATTATTAGTATTATTAGTATTATTATTATAAGTTATATAATTATTATAATAAAATAATAACAATTAAATAATTATTTAAATACTGATTTCAATCATTTCGCAATTAAAATTAAAAATTAAAAATTCCTTCGGAGGCACTCCGCTCTTTAGAAAAATATTATAAATATTGTATAACGTGAATAACTCCGAGACTTCTATGAAATGGAAGCATTTTCAGAGATCGCTAACGAACGACGAAAAAAAAAGAATTAAAATTTTTTTTTTAGCTATAAGATATAAACTGTGGTGAAAATGAAAGAGTGCGGCAAAAAATTATTTCATGAGTCAATACGGCTAGCTTATATGTTCAAACAAATTTTACAAAAAATAACCATAAGCCGATGTGTTTTTTCCTCAGATCAGAAAAAAATTTTTTGAAAATTAATATACCAGTATGTAAACCTCTGATGCCGTCAATACCGTATATCAATTTTCAAATGCATTAGTCATTGACAAAAACAACACTGGATTGGAAATAAACAGTCATCTTTGAATATAACGTTCTACTAGCCGTTTGATTTTCCAAGCTTATTCGTGACATCGCAACCAGTGTGCATAGATCGTCATCGATGCACGAATAGTTGTTGCCATGAATCGTATGATAATTTAATTTGGTACGTTACTTTGCTTTCCATTTTTGTTTTTTGTAACTTTCCTTTTGAATTATTTATTTTTTTTGTCTCTCATTTTTGGCCCTGTTGTTATTGTATGTGTTGTTGTGTCACTTTGACGCTATGTTAATTAGACATGGAACCTAGTGAACTTGCATGTCAATTTTCCACAACATCCTATTTGATTTCATTAAAAATAATCGTCAATGTGTTTACGAATTTTTTTTTTTTTATATACATTAACCCCCTCTTCTAATTACCCTCAGAATAATTAGGAAGGGGGAGCAGCTAAGTCCGGAGGTATATACTTTACGACAATGACGGACTCTTTTTGTTTGACATGTTCTCTAAAATGGAAATTATGGATATTCCTGTAAAAACTATTCAGATGTTTCGAAAACAGTTTGTTATTATTCGGAACAAAGATATCCAGTGTTTGAAGAGATTTGTAATGTATTGACGTAAGTCGCGACATTGATTTATAAGAATCGACGCGGAAGTCGCGCAGTGTCAATAACCTACGTATGTATCTACGATAACGAATATGCGTAATCCATGCACAATGTGTCTTACCTGTAGGAATTACTAGTGTGTATTGCATCATGATACAAAAAAGCAACGGGATCAATGAGCCCTGACCCGACAACGATTATAGCAGTTTCATTATAGTGAACCCAATGAACAAGGACACGTCGCGTTATTCTTACCTCGCGGGGTTCAGACATCAGAAGATACTGTGCTCGACATTTGAGTTCAACGATTCTATCCGCATAACTTGGCCCGAACACCACCAAAGTGCACCAAAAGTTATCATTGATTTCGCGTCTCTCAATAAGTCCCGCGATTTTTACTCAACAATTATACTTGAGCCCATTCGAATTTTTATATACGGTTCTTCCTTCGTCAATTTTTTTTCTCCGGGATAAACAATGTGATTGTGGAAATTCATTCCGGCTCAATATTATTAATGCCAGAGTATCGAAGTTCTCTCAGTATTGAAAAATTTGTGTCAAATGCAGAATTCAATGATTTTTAGAAAATCAAAATGATGTATTAATTGTCTTTGTATGCAGTTGAATTTCAACACGAAAAGTGTTGAAAGTGCCACAAAAGTCAGTAGCAACGGAATTATGAGGAAAAATATGAATATGTATCTGCTGTGACCGTGCTTTACCTGAGTGTTCGTAATTTTTATTAATATGCAATGGATTTCTCAATTCTGATGGTGCTGAAAATCATACTTTTTTTTATAGAGATCAATTATTACGTTGAAACATTTTTTGAGCGTATCTTTTATTCCGGTCAAAGTGCTTCTGAGTCATCAGCTTCTGAGTCATATTTATACCCAACTAGACGGCCAATATCTGCCAAATCTTAGGATTAGGCGTATTAAGTGTTCATTCGAATAATCAGAAGAAAAAAAATTAAGATCTATAGAAGATTAGCATTAGACGAAAAAATTCCCACGGGTGTATTACTGTGACTCAAATTGAACACTTACCGATTAAATCGCATGATAGAAGTATAATTTGTTTACATTTCAGTCACAAGCGCTTGTCCACCCACAAAGTCAACTAAGTATGAAAGACAGTGGAAATTAAATGCACATCGATTTCTAACTTAATCCATTGTTTGCAAAGCTTTGTCTCTCGTAGATGTTTCGTCAATAATGAATGAGAACGTAAATGCAGGCGAGGGGATGATATAATAAGGGTCATCAATTACATTGTACCGGTGCAATTATTGTATCGTCAACCTCTATGAATCGTTCGCCATCTTCACGGCGAAAAACATATTAAAGTCGAGCAATACTTATGCGAGTATCGACGAAAAATGAATGATAAGGGAGACGAGCTTTGGATCGACAACGTGAATACTAATTCAGTGACAGCTCGTCAGAAATTATTTGACGCTGTTTTCGTGGACTGTACAAAGCGAAAATCATTCAACATACGATTTGCAAGTATTGACCCAAGTTCGCAATAAATCAATTCACTATCAACGTCATTAGTTGACAACTTTAATCTATTTTCCTTAGATCGAATCTTTTCAGTAACCGGATTTGGAAAACACAATTAACATCTTACGAAAATTATTTTATTAACCCTACACCTCATGCTCTTTTTCTTCCAACTTATGACTGGGGTCGTTAGCGACCCCGTGCTTTTCTTTTTAAATTGAAAGTTATCAAAACCGATCATGGAATTGACGTTCTACATATAAAGTATATTTCAATAAACGATTAATGATTAAATTTCAAGCCTAAAAATATAGAAATCAGACATTGAAAAACTTTTCGTTTCTGATCGAATCATTTAGCCCAAATGACAAATTAACCGTAGCTGTGATCAAGAACGTTTTCCAATTGTTTTGTTACTTCGGACGTGTCACGGACGTCAAACAACATTTTCGTTGCGATCCCGGGTTAAAAATGTCAAAATCTAATTTAGGAGAGCAGTTTGAACCCGTCTGGGGTCGCTAGCGACCCCGTGCATGAATTTCAGGGTTAAAATAAAATAACACACATCAACTTCCATCAACTGGTATATTATCATCCTCGTTTAAAGCGTAACTATACTGAAATTACATTAATAAAGTCGGTGTTACAGTTTTCACAGATCCTCCATTCTATCTTCGTTCAGCAGAAAGTAAATAATTTAAAAAATCAATAGTATTTTTTGCAATGTATCAGAGCATCGCTGATAAATCTGTAAATAAATGAAATTTTCACGACTGCAAGAAAAAAAAGTAAATAGAAAAATATATGTTCATGTTTATGCATATTTTACATGTTCGTGCATATCGCTGATGTTTGCGTTCCACGATCAGTGATCAATCATCCTGAAGCATACTTAAAGGATCTTCGACGATTTTCTCAGCAGTTTTCTTCAAGTCTCTCGTGACAGCTTTTTTAGCACTCGTACGATTTCCAGTTGGATCGACTTTCAAACTACTTTTATCTGTAGTTTTTTTTCCAAAGATATCAGCGCTGTCATCGTCATCGGAGAATACCAGTGCAGCTCCCGACGATTTTCCAGAACCAATGGTTTTCTTTGTAGAAAAAATATCCTCTTCGCCGCTCGACTGATCGCCGAACAGATCTTTGAGCTTAGAGTCTTTGGCAGCTTTACTCGTCACCGGGAACAGTGTATTTTCTGCTATTTCCGGTACTATTTTCTCGGGTTCCGGTGAAAACTTTTTGTCGAGTGCATCAACGAAAAGATCATCGTCAGCATCGTCAGCAAATACAGACGATCCTCGATTAGGCGACGCTGCACCTGATGTTACGCTACTTTTGCTCGCCATCATATCATCAACATTTTCAACTTTTTCTTTGCTTGTTTTCGCTCGAACGCCACTTCCAAAAAGATCGGAAGTTCCGTCCTCGTCCGTATCCACATCATCGAAAAGACCGCTGTTCTTTGCTGCCTTTTTAACCGGTTTCTTTGCCGGTTTTGCTAGGGGAGCGGAAAACAAATCTCCGCCGGAATCATCGGCAAAAAGATCCAACACAGTCTTTTTTGACGCTACTGTCTTAGATTCTTCGCCAGATTTCTTTGCTGCGCGTGTAAACAAACTGTCGTCTTCCTTGAAGAGGAGATTCTGACCTTTTTCAGGAGACGGTGTTTTTGTCACGAAGGCGAAAAGTTGACTTGGATCCTTAAGCGGATCGAGACTGCTGTCTCGCAAAGGATCCATTGGTTTGTCCGCCTCGGAGTCCTTATTTTTCTCATTAGTTTTAACATTTTCCACACCGATCTCGTCGAGCGCTTCGCGGCTTTTAGTCTCCTTGCTTATCTTCTCAGTCGATTTTCCACTTTTTGCTGATCTCGTGTCTTTATCCGCACTTATTGAACTTTCGCGCAGCCCAGTGCGGTTTTCTTTGGACTTTTCCTTCGTTCGTGTATGCTTAGTTCCGAGAAAACCATCGATTGGTGATAAAATAGGTGCTCTACCGAATATGGTATCTTCTTTTGGAGGATCTTCCGGTAAATCGGGCGGTACGTCGAAGAGATCTTCCTCATCGGTCGAGGGCGACAGTAACGTGTTTTTGTTGATACTCATCGAACTGCCTTTGCTGAAACTTATCTCGGATTTATCGTCAGGCGCTAAGGAAGAGCTCGTCTCTACGGGCTTATCGATTGAGCTTCGCTCGTTATCGACTTCCGGTGCGACGAGTCTGTCAGAATCGAAAACCGTTTTAGGACTGTCGACGGAATCTGTTACAACAGTGGGAACCTTATCAGCGATTCCGGACATTGTATTATCGCTTGGATCTGATTCTCCAGCCTCTGTTGATGAAGTGTCGACGGTGTCGAAGTCAATGCCACTTTTTCGAAGAGCAGACTGACGTGCGTGCCGACTTTGTGGACGTCTTTTTGCTTGGATTCTCGCTCGACTCTGCGAAGGTAAGAGAATCAGAGTTTGAGAGTGAATCTACTGTTGGTGAGTTAGTATTCTGTTTAATCTGTTCCATTATCAGGAATTATGAGCAGGGATGGGGACAGTGATCGGGAAGATAAAAAAGAATGAATGGTTTCCACTCATTATTTATTTTCGCTGAAAATAATGAATGGTTTTCCACTTAGCATTATTTAGACTTTAAATAATGATTTTTTTACCCTCACAATTTATTTTGAGTTTAAATCATGGGTAGAAAACCACTTATTATATATTTCGAGTTTAAGAAAGGAGTAGTTTTGCGGAACGAGAACAACGCCATCAATAATTATCTATTAGGCAGTTACTATTGATAATTATCAATTATTATCAAGTATTATCAATTATTCTCAATTATTGATAGCGTTTTTCTCGCTCCACAAAAGCGCTCGTTATTTAAACTCGAAATCAATAATGAATAATTTTCCAGTGATGATTTCAATGCAAAATGGTGGTGGTGATGACGAGTGGAAATTCAGCCATATATTTTTCAGCGAAAAAGTAATTCTATTGGGTTGCAAAATTATTTGAAAAATTTCATCGAAAACTTCATATGGAAATAAAAGTTTCATGTTGAGAGAATTTTTTTCTATGACTTTAATTTGTCAAGATATATTGATTTCAAAGAAAAAACCATGTTCCGAAATGTTGGATTTTAAAATCTGGAAAAATTAGAGGAGAGTATTTTTAAGTGATACTAGAATTCTAAACCTTATACTTTATCGATGAAAATAATAATTTACAAAAAAGAAAAAAAACTGAGCCTAAACCTAATCACTCTCAATCATAATAATAAAATTAAGCCTAAAAAATCATGAAATTAGCACATTAAAAACCCAACACTTGAAGCATAAGCCCGTGATGGAGAAATTATCCTTTCAATTTTTTTCATTGATGTTTCATTGTTAAACGATATTTTCTATTCTTCATACACTGAACTTTTCGCCTTTTCGGTACTCTAATCTAGTTATTCACGTACTAATGCATTGCAAAGTAGTTCCGGTACTCTTATTACTCCAATCGATAATCAGTAACACTCGAGGTACGTTTCAATACTATCTTATCTCAGAGATTATACTGAGATTAGGAGGATAAAACCAATATGTCCACGTGTCATGCTGAAAATAAATAATATTGAAAACTTATCTTGAGTGTTCGCTTAATACCTCCGTTCTTCACATTGAAATAGGGGGTGTGAGCTGGGAAAGAAAAGAAAAAAAAAGAAAAAAAAAAGAAATGACTTAATTTAAAAATATTTCTTAAATTTATAAAAAAAAATTAAAAAACAAAAAGCTAGAATAAAAAAATACAAAGGAACAATTTTTGTTACACGCGAAAAAAATCAGGACTCCCGGTCAAAACCTATCGCGCTACCGGTGAAATTTCCCTTTCGACGTTTAAATTTTCTTTTTCTCAATAACGTCTTTAAGGTGAATCTGACCCCTTAAATATACTTCCTGCGGATGCTATGAATACCTTTTGATACTTTATTTCAAGTTTTGTCAGTGTCATCTGTAAATATCCTCCATTCTCCCAACAAATCTCAATTGATTGTATTTTAAGACTATCTGCTGTACTTCTTTTTCTCTTTGTCTGATCTTTATATTCTTTCCTACGCGTTTTTTTTGGCTCAGATTTTTAGGAAGTTCATATCCCAGGATCTTAATAAATAAATCTAATGTAATCCAATCTGAATAAGCTGATTTCTGTAGAATTACCTTCGACGCTGTGACGGTGAGAGTCTCAACTTGAACCGGAACATCGAAGCTGACGGCAGATTCCGAATTTCCAGAATCATCAAGTGGCGAACTCGGTGGCGGTTCTTTTGATTCTTGAGGAGCGATACCGAAATCCTCAATTTTATCGGGATTAACCGGTGGCGTTTTTGCACTTGGTACACTAATAGAACTTCCATCCTCACTGTCTCTATTTTCCGTCGATTCTTCATCAACATCGGACTTTTCCTCGGCTTTCTTCCATAACGGCGGCGTATCAGTCGGCGAAAGAATCTTCAGATCACCCATTTTTCCCATGAGATTTTTAATTTTACCGGAAACCGCTCGACGTGGCGCTTGCGTCGAGTCCTCTGCATTCGATGGCATCGGTAAACGAATACTTAATGTTTTCGGTGGATCTCTTTTAGTTATTTCGCTTATTATTTCCGGAGAACTACGAGGTACCGAAATCTTTGCACCATCAGTGGTCGAGATGTCCTCCTCTTTTCCCTTCTCATTTGTTTCCTCTTCTTTCTTCTCTCTTCGTTTTTCCTTCTCTCGTTCCTTAACCTTTTCCAACAATTGTTTAGGCGATATTTCTGTTGGTTTTTTCTTCGGCAAAGGTTTAGGTGACTTTTTGGTTGAGTGTTTGTCATTATCGGTGTCAAAAAGCTCGTCTCCTTTTTCGACTTTTTTATCGCGTTCTTCCTTTTCCGTTGGATTTTTTAGTCCCTCGATTTTTCTGTTATTCGATTTAGACGCTTCCATTTTCGATTCGCTTGAATCTTCGTTTTCAACTGTAGATTTCTTCGCAACTTCGGGACTGATTGATTTTTCTTTGGGTGGTTCGATTTTTTTGTTGTCGAACAGACTGTCATCGTCGTCGTCGTCGAGATTGTCGAAAAGACCACCACTCGGATAACTTGGCATCGAGTTCTCAATAGTATCAGCTACGTCACTGTCCCGTTTAGCGTCGGGCTTAGTAACACTTTCGTTGGCTCCGCCTGCGCTAGCTACCTCGCCAGTGAAATCTTTTTTCGGCGCGGTCAGCATCGCAGAGGCGTCCGAGCTTTTCGTTGTATTTGCGAAAAGGTTATCATCGTCGGATTTTATCATTCCGAGAGGCTTTCGATCGGCTTTAAGAAAATTCGACGAGCCAAAAAGATCGTCGTCGTCTTCTTCGCTGTCGTCGAAAATGCTATTAGGCTTACGAGCTGAGGAGTTCTTCGTGTTGCTTCCAATATTTCCCGTAGTATCAGTAGGTACGTTAAAAAACAAGTCGGGTGATTTCCTCGTAGCCGATTGGCCGGAAGCTGCTTCAGTTTTCGGCTTCGAGGCTACGGCGTCTTTTGACGTCACGCTCGACTTGAAACCCGCACTGAAAATATCCAAGTCCGGAACGTCTCTACTGTCAAAAATGTCAATGTCCTCGTCGAACCAACTTTTGCTTCCACCAGCGGCAGATTTACCGACTAACTGCGGCTCCGCGGCCGCCAGTAGGTCGGAGCTTTTCTGTGAACGAGATCCGGAACTTATGGTCGAAAATAGATCGTCCACTGAAGCGACTTCGGACTTGGACTTGGAATTGGCCTTGGGTAAAGGCGGAGGTCCGAATACGTCGTCGCTGTCGAAATCTTCCTCTGGGTGACTGTCCAGTGTACCAGCGACCCGAATTTCCCGAGGCTGGTTGCTCGAATTGTTTATCGAATTTGATGCGTCCACCGGACGAGTTCTCGCGGCGAAAAGACTGTCGCTGGAGATCCTCTCACGGTACACATCCTCCGATTTCAATCGGGTCGATTCTGCCGGAGGCTGGAAGTCCACACTGTAACAGAACGGCAATGGTAATTAAAAAATTGGTCAATATAGGTCGTCTATGAAATTACAAGTAAACAGCTTAATGAAACGTTATGTCGTCTATGAAATTACAAGTAAACAGCTTAATGAAACGTTATAGGGTAAACAAGCCAGTGGATGGACGGGCACCAGTAAATGGACACTGTCTATAAGAGCACGTGCATAAAAAGCGTCCATTCAATGGGTTTTTTTGTCTGTTTCATTCACTGGTCGGTTTACCCTATTAGTAAGAGTCCATAAATGGGTATCGCGTTTCAATAGCACTAAAACTGTGTTAACATTTCCGAATTCAATACAGAAACTTAACATTGCTGATATCAACACACATTTTAAACAGTAGGAGATCTTAACTTTGTCGAAATCAACACATTTTTTTCAACACTTTCTCATGTGTTCTAATCTTTAGTTAGTTATTCGTTTTACTAATTTAGGCAGAGCTTGCACTACTCGCTTTAGAAAAAAAAATTTCGGGGTGCGTAATTATGTGTATCTGCACCAACAGCGAAATAAAGGATAAGAATGTTAATTATGGGAAA
Source organism: Tromatobia lineatoria (assembly GCA_949699805.1). Lineage (NCBI taxonomy): Eukaryota > Metazoa > Arthropoda > Insecta > Hymenoptera > Ichneumonidae > Tromatobia > Tromatobia lineatoria. The sequence continues at coordinate 12,546,010 of OX453050.1, forward strand.
TAAAAGTTGAAAAATATAAAAATGTATTTAAGGGGAGGGGGCTCGATTGGCGTGCGTGTTTTTTACGCATGGGTTTTGACGTGTTATTTAGACACGTAACCGTTAGACATATTAAGCGTCCGGAATCGAATAATATTCACGGTCTTCAAGCGATGATGATTCACATTAATACTGTTGGCAATTTCATCGCCCAATGTTGAACGTCTGCAGCGCTGTTTTCCTTGCAGATAACCTCACTTTATTGGTTTCCGATTCTTCCGAACAATTGGCTTTTAGTATCGAGGAGCAAGACGCTTAGCCCTTTCTTGCCATATTTCCGCACATTCGCTTAAAATTTGCGCTCTGTCTGCTGAGGAGTTTCAGAAAAAGTGGGTTTTGAAATTTTGAGGTGTGATGGGGGAGGCAGAGCACATCCTTCATCACTTTTCATCAGGCATTTGTACATATCCGTGTGTTTTTTTTAAACCAGGATCGTGGTTATATTTCGATATTAAAAACACATGCAGATGCACTCTTCAAGAACGTCAATAGAACCACCAAAATTGTTAGAAAAGCTTTTGAATTTTTTTTAACTCTAAGACCTGCACTTCTTTATATATTTAACGAAATATCACAAATTTCACAAACCGTAGAGCACACTTTTTTTTTAATCAAAAAAGCTATAAAACTCAAACTTCTGCCTATATTTCGTAAAAAATTTCTTGAGTTATAATTAATTGAAATTTTGAAGCCTTGCACATACACATACGGAAATTATTTTCTAGACTCTTTTTCTCGATATTTTTTACCATCCTGAGAGTCCTGATAAAAATCCCGGGAAACAAAGTTCATCACAATGAAGCTTTTCTATATGCGGAAGCCAAAATGAAGAAATTACCAAAATTTTTTAATTATCCGAAATCAGACTAGTGTAAAAAAATCACCAGCTTGACTTACAACACCACAGACTGAACAATAATATCGTTACCCTTCACGCAATAGCCACTTTTTCGTAAAACTTAATAACGTCTGACTTTTTTTGAATAAAATCGGTTTATCTGGCGAATGACTCGCGGCAGACGAGAACGCTGCTTCTCATCGACGCGGCTGTGTCAGTTGTCCTCGCTGTAATGACACCATGCGTACTTTCCTTTCGATTGCGCCAATCGATTCTACTCGCGTTCAAATAGCTTTGCCAAGTGAAAGGCTTAAATAGCAATTGAACGGCTGTGACGACTTCGCTGACTAGAAAATCGCGCTCAATGACCAGAAACAACAACAAACAGCAGATGAAAATTGACGCTTACACCCAGATAAAAAATTTCGTTGCTTACGGAAATCTTTGCTAATGAAATGGAATACTTGATTTTCAATATTCCCTTTCCTTTGCGTGATCTCAAACTCAGTAAAAAGTAGTGACATTGAATCAGAAAACTATTTCCTTAATAGCATAAGATGAAAACTGTGATGATCTTTTTTTTTACGCTTACTGACATTGTACAGCTTCAAAGAAAGTTTCATCGAATACTCCACTTATATCCGCATTCGATTAAAATCTTCTTGAAGCTGTCAATAAAAAATAGCGTGAAAGATGTAGATTACAGGTTTTGATACCGATTGAGACTGGAATGGGCGGAGGGGAAGGGTTTTCACATGCTCTTGAGCATGTAAAAACCCTTCCCCTAAAAATACATGAAAATACACATAATCCAAAGTACAAAATACTTCAGGTATTATTAAATACAATATTCTTTGTAGAGAATCGTATATTTGAGATTTTGTTTTTCCTGAGATTTTTTGGAGATGGGGAAAGGGTTCGAGTAATTTTACGGCTTGCCGAAATTAGCACTTTTGAATCGAGGGAGAGAGAGACTCTTCCAATTCTAAAAGCTGGGTGATCATAATATGAAAATGCTACTTGCAGCGGGCTTATATACTGCTCGCCCCACCACACGAGCAAAGCGAGATTGTCGTCAGAATTAATGGCTTTTTAAAACCGTCCGACCGGCTGTCAGTCAAGCTGGTCACGGCTCGTCAATAATTTACTGATAAGTGAAATGATTAAAAGAATGGTAAAAGAATGAATCGGAATTTAAGCGGGGTTTTCCCGGGGAAAAAAAAAATGCCAACAACGAACGACACGTGCGGTCGGGGAAAATAATATAAAAAATAATATAAATCGGCGAAAATAATATAAAAGTGCACCGAGCAAAGCACAGAATTGCAGGACCAATTTACATCAATAGATATTGAGACTTAACATTTGAAAAAATTATAAATCAAATGTTAATCAATCATGTAAGGGAAAGTAGCAAAAACGTTACAGCGATCGTCTAGTATTTTTTAATAATTTATAAAATTCTGTAAAAACGATGTTTTTATCGATATTCAATTATATACCCAAATATTCTCATTTCTCTATATCATAAAAAGATTTCACCCCCGCCATTGTGTCCAGAATCGAGGCCTTTCGAAAAATTCAGGGGGTGTGTGAGACCCCAAAGTCCGAATTGTTCTAAGCGCGATGAGCGACATTAACATACTAGTATTTATGTATATATGTTAGTATATTTTTTTACAGCATACACTTTTTGTCCTGTTGTACATTTTCGATAACCTATGACTTGTTTATCTATCTTCGTTAAAATACCACGTGTTTGACCTCTGTAAATTTATCAATTCAACAGACTGTTTGAGAGATGAAGCGCATAACTGTCCCAGATGTTTAACGAATAATCACAATAATAATAATTTTAATGATAATATATTGGTATATACACTCGGTCAGTCCGGTTCGACTGAATATTTAGTCTTTCTTTTCCTTATTTCGTCTTCCTCGACACTTGTACAAATGCAGCTCCGATAGAAATACACTTTGTTTATTTTGGATTCGCACGCGCGAGAATGAACACAAGAATATTTCGAATTGTTAAACCTTCTACAAGGTGACTATGGAATATTTTTTAACGCTCTAGAATATGAATAAGCAATGGAAAGTATGTTCCTCAAAATCCTGAAGCCATCAATGTTTAGGATGTTGTTTAGAGTCCATTAGTTATTCAGTACGACAGCAAACGTAGTTCAAAAAGGTATATGATGCGGCGTTTCCGTGTCACAGTTGTCGATAGTATCTCCAAGATGACGTCAGACTTCTCTTTTGTATTTAATGATGATGTGTATTTAAAAATCTGACCAAGCAAATCTTCACCTGTATAACATTGTAGGATGTGAGATTAAAATAGACTGGTAAACACTGGCGAGTAATTACAGCAAGAAGATAGTGATCCATTATACACGCGCGATGAGTTATAGGAGCAGGAGGTAGAGTCATTACCGTTGAATTAATTATCTTTGAGAGACTTCGACTTCTGAAAGCAACCGATAAGTTGCTTATCGAAAATTAATTGCAGAATGAATCTGTTAGAGCGCTGCAGAGTGGCCATAACTCATGTATTCGATGTGAAGAGTGATTCGATTGAACATCCGAAACAATTATACGCTATAATATCAATAGCATTCGATTCGAGAATCGTAATAGGCATTTTTGCTGCTACAGCGACTTATGATCCGACTGATGTGGTGAACGAAATGGCCTATTCAAGTGTCCAAGGTCAACATAGGTGGGGCACAGTGTGACACTATTTGTTTTTTTAATACATCATTTTGATAAGTTTTTAGCATGGTCGTACGAATAAATTTCAATCATAATTTATTTACTAAACCTTGGGGCATATAATGAAGCTACAATGAATAGTTGAGGAGAATTAATGATATCAAAATAATGCAATCGAAAATTTGCAGAATGTGACATTGTACCCCATCAGTGGGGCACAATGTGACAACTTATGTAAAACATTATCCACTGGGTATGTGCAAAAAGCAAACTTAATTTTTTTCGATAGGTTTTACAGTGTTCATTCACTGGGGTCTGCCCATTCACTGGCTCGTTCACGGAGAGAAAAATCCGTGGTATGAAAAAATACTATATTTTCATCATAGAGTAACTTTTATCATACACGATGTTTGTATGATCGTGCCCCACTCTGCCCTACTTACGTACGTCGCGAAGCGAAATGTGACATTTTTAAGTCAGACTTCAGAGATCACCGAACTTACCTAGAGCTGCTTACAACTCCTTTATGTCTATAGAAATTATGATAGTGGTGTTAGCACCGAAGCGACAATTATTAATTGACCTTGTTTTCTAGTTTATTAACAAATTTTATAATTTTCCTGGCTACATTGATTACGTATGGGGCATTTCACCGGGTTTCGGCCTAGGTCTGATCCTTCCAATTAGATCCCTTGTGAGTTTGATGTTATTATAAGTTTCGAAAACTTTTAAGATAAAGAAATGGTTGTAAAGAAATGTTGTTAACTTTTCTATTTTACGGGGAAAAACATAAAAATTTGGGTTTTATTTTCAGGGGGGGGGGGCACCCTTCACCCATTCGCTGGGGCTTCACCCCTGGACCCCACTAAGGGCTCGCCCCTCGACCCCTCCGTCGGGGCTTCACCCCTGGACCCCACTGAGGGCTCGCCCCTCGATCCCTTCCGTGTTTTTCTCGTGTTTTTCGGTCTTAACTCTACCTCGACTCGGATTTTGCATTGTATTCATAAAGAAAAATATTGTTCGATACTCGAGGCCAAACGGGCTTTATGCGCACGGCTCGTGTGGAGAAGGCACGAGGCCGCTCGAGGCGAACACTGTCCCCGTCCGCCGAGGACCTGCACCATACGAGCGGTGCGCAAAACGCCCGTTTGGCCTCGAGTATCGAAATAAACTATTGTGAGTGCTAGATAAATTATACCGCCGAATTTGGCAAAGTTAATATTTTTTTATGATTTACAAATCACTTATTGTAACGCCTGCAGCGTGTTATTACATTTTGTAACTGTTATTAAATAGTGTAATAACAGCTACAATAACACCTATGATAGTTTAATAAACATTGATCAAATATAATTGTTTCTAAAATATTCAATTTTAATGCGTTTGGGAAAAATAATTCACATGCTGCTAATTATCTGGTTATCTGGCTATTACCCGGTTCTAGGATTCAATTTAATTCGCATTAATGCTTGACGTCGAGAAACCACTGCATCTCTTCATGTGTTCAACAGAATATTCTCAGAATTGACAAGACACTTCGACATTGTTACAAGTTGATATATTCTGAAAATATTTGTCATTTCACTTGACACATTGAATGGCAGGTTGATGAATAGTCGTGAGGGATATCGCAAATTTTCTGAACAAATACAATACGGAGAATCGAGTCCCGGCGATGTCGCTGCCACGTTCGCGTATCAAACTTTTTTATCTCCTTCTAGCGACCTCCACAATGTATTACTTCCCTCCATGAAAAAAAGTACATCTACAAGACATCGAAAAATATATCTCAAATATACGACATCTAGTCCGAAAAATACTTTAACTGAGATATATACGAAATATATGCGAGTGAAAAATATATCGGAGATATATCCAAAATAAGAAATATATTTGTGTCATTTAATCGTACGAAAAGTTAGATATATATTTTTGTATATATTTTTTTCCATGAAGGTCACACCTGATATTCATGATTTTTCATCCCTCTCAGCACGAATTATGGAAGAACGGTTATATCAATTCAGCTACAACTGATAATAAACTAATTTCGTTACACTGTTAAAAATCCATGGTGTTAAATTTGGCTGTTGTGGACTCCTTAATGGTGTTACCCATTACAATCTAAATATCAACACTTTTGGCGATGTAAAAACAAAGTGAACAATTTTGTGAAATTTATTCTCGTGTCAACTTCACTTATTAACACTGCCATTAGAATTTATCCTTTATCCTACGATCTACAGTGTCATCTTAACACGCACTCAGGTCGAACGGACACTGCTTAGTGTCAGACATTTTTAACGACGTAGGAAATTAGTTGACCGTAATCTGGTGGATTCCTGCTTCGCGTTGAAGGTCTCAACTTTTTTTTATTTTTCGTGTGTGGCCTCGGTGGATTATTCATAATGGATTGAGCATTCAATTTTATCACGTGATTGTAAATTTCGTCAAATGTGTGCGTGTTCATGGGGTAATTCACCCCATTTCGACTGGGATTTGATCTCAACCCTTCCGATTTGGCCCGGAATTTTTCTTAGGCTTAATTGGACCCTCAAATGCACTATTTTTCTTTGTTTTATGGCAGTTTAAAAAAATATATATATATATTTTTGAAGTGATATACGGAATGTCATAATTTAAAAATCTAAAAAAATTTGGAATATACTTTGTTACCAATACTGTGATCGTCAATGACAAATCCGTCTGAAAATTGATATACGATCTATGTATTCGAGCTTTATAACTGATATATCGTTTTTTTAAATGTTTAGTAAATAAAACGAAATTTGTCGAAATTACGAATATTCGAGGTAATTCAGTAGAAGTAAAAGATCTTCGCAATTGAATTGAATCTTAATTGGGATATTACCAGCAACGATCAACGCGAGTTTTAAGATTCCTTTGTGCAACTCCTAATAAATACCTGACGATTTTTTTTGTTATTGCTGAGTGGTTGATGTCAGCTTAGCGTTTGATTAGGAGGGGACGATGTTAGAAAGTACAAAATGCAGAACGCACTTGGTAAGCTATCAGTTGATGAAACTCCAAGCAGTTGCATGCTATAAACTTCAATTGCGAATATGAAAACCGCGATAGTGTTTTCGGTATTCGTTCTGGTTGCCTCTTTGCGGCTTCAAGCCAATGCTGCGGTATATCGGGGATACAGTGAGTTTGAAAATCCATGATTATGAAATTATACTTGGCATGTATATGTATATGAACTTTATTTCACGTATCATAATGTAAAAAAAAAGCTTTCTCGAATTAACGTCACTGTAAAAACTGTTACCAAATGGGATACAATGCGCGCCATTTTATTCTTATAGGTAAAGACTGCAAAATACCTGAAAGCATCGCAAATACGTGCCATCGCTACGAGTGTACCAATGACGAGTATACAGTTTCTACGTAAGTCACTCTAAAAAGTCGCCTAAAAAAAGTCATAAGAAATTTTTGTTTTCATTACACACTTCTTTTAAAAAATTTGACATTGGAACCTTATTAAATACATAACAAGTGTTATAATTCTGCTATTTCGTAAAGACATAGTGTGCACCAGAATGGTGTAAGGTAAAAATTAAAAATGTTCATTTGTAGTAGTTCTCAGACCAGATCGGTGAACAAATTTTGGAGTTCGATGTCTAATTTGCGCCAAAAGTTGAAATACAAGAGAGCGTGGTCGATTTTTTTTAATCAAAATTTTTCTATCTATTTTACAGATGCGGTTTCAAGACCATTGGATGCCCGCCAGGAGAAGTTACTGATCCGGGCCAGGAAGATTTAACGAAAGAATACCCTGATTGCTGTCCTCAGCGGTCCTGTCACAAAGAATAAATAATGCAACAATATTGCGAATTCTAATGACAGCGAAATCTCCCACACCTTCACATCGCCACAAAGGAAATTTTTTTTTCTAATAATAAAATAGTGTTGAAATAGCAAATGATCAAAACAGCGAATGATTAAAATAGCGAATGATCAGAACAGCGAATGATCAAAATAGCCAATGATCAAAATAGTGAATGATCAGAACAGCGAATGATCAAAATAGCGAATGATCAAAATAACGCTCAAAGCATTTTTCAGAATTTTTTCAGATTTCAAAATTATCCCATTCCATTTGTCACTTAATTTTTTTTCCTTATTTCTTAAAAAAAAAAATAAAAAAGTAAAATGGGCTATATTTGAAGGTCTAAACTAGCGTACAAAAATGTATAAGCCAAATCGAGGAGGTCGAGCCTCAGACCCATCAGGTTGAATCGGAATGAAATGCCCCATATATACTGTATGTTTTTAATGCATTAACTGATATACCAAATTTACTGCACAATTGCGATGTCAAATTCATTTTCGGTACAGTTTATTGTACAGGACAATTGGAAAAGAAATTTAATTGACGAGTTCCATGCATAAAAACTTCTCGTCCTTTCTGACAGTGCGGCGATGAAAAAACGCCGTTCAGTGTACGCTTCTCGAAGTTATAGGAGGATAAAAATGCCGTTTCCACTCTATTGATTTATGTATATTTATGCAAATCCATTGCCAGGCATTTATCATGATGTTGGAACGCCCCTTTTCATACGCCTATCAACGCATCTTCCTGATGATGTTGAACTCAGCATTCGAAATGAATTATAAGAATCTTTTAAAGGAGCGTCTCCAAATAGAATCGTAACACTTGTGTAAACGACGATTAATACGATAAACCGAATAGGATTGATAACTATGGGGGTTTTCAAATATTTGCGACAAACATTTGCAGGTTAAACTGAAATCATCGTTAACATGACAGTTTTGTATGTGTTAACATTTATTCCTTTGCTCACATTATGTATTATTGGAATGAGAAAAATAATTATCGCGTATAATTTGAGTCTATCCTTGCCAGCTAAGCAAGCACGTGTAAAATTTCCTTACATCATATATATTATATAAGTCGGTATTGCGACGGGGCGACTGCCGCTTAGCCCTCGGGAACGATGCAGAATCGATATTCGAATCGATATTCGAATAAGCAACGTTTCCAACGATAATATCGTCTTTTTGCTATCGGCAACGAATGATAAACACGATTTCGCCCTTGGAAACTGCGAAAACAATTGAGTTATATATAATCGATATGTAGATCGATATTCGAAATAACCGTCTTTAATGGTAACGGGTGTTTTTGCCATGGGCGACTGAGGGTAAACACGTTAGCGCCCTTGCCAAATTATCATGGGCGTCAGGCCGTTGAAATTATGAGCGAGCAATGTGCGAAGTTGTACCTTGCATCTTCATTTTGAATAAATAAATAAACATCGCTGAGTCTTATTTACTACACGAGCTGTCATACTAAACTTGGGCTTGTTATCTCAAGTTTTGCAAAAGTTAATGCGATAAAGTGAATTTTTTAAATAATTCAAAAATTCCATGAAATCGAAATAATTTCGTCACTAAATTACTAAATGATAAGTATCTATCATAGCTGCATATTATTATGTTAACATGTTGAACTTCCGATTTATATCTGACGTTTTGCTGGTGTCAATGTGAAATCGTTAATTTTTTCAATTATCCGAAAAACCATAAAACTAAACATTTTATATCGTTTGCTATTATGTACTGTGCTGGAATTTATAATCTTGCGTGTAGTGTGTTGTAACGGATTGAATAAAATAATAGTGTGCTCAAGAAAACGGAGAAATAACGATTTTAAACGAAAATCAATAGGTCAAAAATCGGTGTACGAAAACGCCGGATTTTCTGCGATTTATTTTCGCAATTGTCACAATTACACAATGACTGATATAGCTATGGAAATATATCATTTTTATAAAATTCCGATTTGGCTCATTAGCATGTTTTAGAAACTCTTGTTTGTTATTAAATTTTTTCTAGGCTGTCTCGCAGTTTTATATGACATAACCTCGTTGTAGTCGCAGTCACTAATCAGACATAGACATCTGTCGACATGGGTCAGTGATTAGAGCTTCAATAGATCAGTGGTCCATTCGACTAAATGATAAGTCACGCACGGAGCGGATCACGCGAGTGAGAGAGTATATTTATAATATATAAGGCATTCTTTGTCAACTGGGCCACTTTTCGCGGTCGAACTCACGAATATATCTTTTTAATTTGTCAGTGTTTTGTTGAGATGAACGTCAGTGATTTGATAGAAAAAATTTTAACGGCACTGTTCAGGATTTACTTTTGTTTTTTTTTAAATATCACTTTATCCCAAAAAATATTGCCTGGTCAAGAAATTCTTAACATTTACTTTTCAATTATTCAATTCCATTTTCGTGTACTTTACGGCGTAGTCGCTGCGCCGTCACAGCAACAACGCTGTGATTGGCCCACGCTAATTGTGGATGTCAAATAAACTACTGATCGCACGACATGATCGCGAAGTTATTATTACTCCTATCGTTTTTCTACATTTTTATGGTATAATCACTATATGTCGACTTATGACACCCTGTATGTGGTATGACACAACCAATACAAAGTCATGCCAATATCCGTCTTAATTTTGACAAAATTATTTATGTTATACACTTGGTGTCTCAAAGAGCAGAGGGAAACTGTTACGTCGTGGTTTTTTTTTTTCTTACGACGCAACAAGACTACATTAATTCATTTCCTCCATTTTGAGGAAAAATGTGCAGCCTCGAAATCGGAGGGTTCCTGCTGATTGTTTTATAAATTGTTTCTATAAGTTTTAATAATTTAATGAAAGTACATCGTTCAGAAAAAGAACTTAATCTAAAAAGCATGACACCACATGAACAGAAAATCCGGTAATAAGATTATAAATATATAAATTATTTGATATGTAAGTAAAACCATCAATAAATAAGGATCATACAGAACATCGCAAGAATAATGGATAACTTGACCAACATTAAACAACTCCGAATAATTAAAAATCACAAGAATTGAAATACATTATATATAATTAACAAACTACACAGCACATTTAGTATACATTAGTTTATGTAATTCTAAATAAAAAAAGACAAGATTATGAAAATAAATAATTATCGAAAATAAATAGACTAATTCGAAAAATAAACATCACACAAAAAAAAATTGAACGCAAAAAGCGAATGTTAAAAATAAAACAACTGCAAGATTAATGTGGAAAAAAACTGCATAGAAAACCGAAAAATAACAGTACTGAATTAATGACTGATTGTAAAAATGTCATAGATAATAAAATTACTAACGAGGATCCTAATCAGGACCGAAACTTTAAAAAAAGGAGATCTTCCAAAATTCATTGGTCGCCAATAGCCGAATAAACTCCTTATCATTGTTGAATAAATTTTTTCCAAGACCAGTATACTAAACACTTTGTTGATTAAAAACGCAAATAAAAGGAAATGATTCTTGAAATTTACTCACGATGTATATAAAAAAAAAACAGTTTGGATAATTTTACAAAGTACATTGTATTATTCCGAGGATCGGACGTAGAGTCCGGCCTTCGGAGGAAAACTTTGCAAATATATGCTCTAATTACCATGAGAATGCTCATGAATAGAAAAGTCTAGCACGAGGAGCGCTACTGGATGTTCCAAAAAGTAATAATATTGTTATTTCCAAAAGAAAAATCGAAAATTCAGAGGTTATATTAAGAAAGTATTTAATTATCAGTTAATTCCGTTTTCGAGAGTTTCCCTGGTTAAAAGACCATCAACCGAGGTCAGGCCATTTTTTTGTACATTTGTTTTTGAATTTATTTCAAGTTATATAAAGTATTAATGTGTGATTTGTAGTTACAATTTTGGTAATTTTTTAATTGATGTTTAGAAATATTGATTTATTTAATTAAAAAAATTTTTAATAATCAAAAATTAAAACTCTGCGTTTGTTAGGTGATGAGTCTCAAAAAGATGCCCGGGATTTAAGAGGAAGACGGTTTCCTCACCGGCCTGAATGATGTCGAAGAGCATGGTGGTCACCTGATCAACACCAAAATGTTGGAAAACTGTAACGGTCACCTCACCGTCCTCGAGATATTAGGAAAAAAACATTTTTGTTAAAAAATTGTCACTTGAAAAACATTATTGTTCGAAAATATTCTCTTGGAAACATGTTTCTCCTCTTATGTTTTGAAATGTTTATTTGGGAAGCGTTCTTTTTTTAATGTTCACTTAAAATTTGCCATTTCTTGTTTGTAACAGGTCACTCGGAATGGTGATTCAGAACTATTGAATAATTATTTGATTAGTGATCCATAAGTGCATTCGTTCGACTAGTGATCCTAACGTTCCTTGTTCGACTAGTGATGCATACGTTGCCTGGTTCGACTCGTGTTTCAAAGTTGACATTCAACAAGTGATGCATAAGTTGCCTTGTTCTACTAGTGATCCATAAGTTGCCTTGTTCGACTAGTAATTCATAAGTTGCCTTGTTCGACTAGTGACCATAAGTTGTCTTGTTCGAATTCTTCACGGTTTTCATTTTATTTCATTTTGTTTTACTTCATCTTATTTTTTCAATCACCAGACACTTTATACCCTCTCGCTGTTACCATTATATTAGCCTATCACGTCATTGGTTTTTATCTTACCACGCAACGAGACGAAACGCATCAGAGGATATCTGGTGATTGTTTTACATATTGTTCAAATAAATTTTGTAAGCAACCGTTATTCCAAACATTCCTTTTTTTCCTTATTCGAATTTCGTACAAAACCGGTATTACTTCGTTTATTTGAAAAAAAAAAAAAACAGATAAAAGAAAACAGTTATCAAAATTCACTTACGACGGATATGAAAAACAGTAGAAAGTACATTATATTATTCCGAGGGTCGACTGTCGAGTTCGGCCCTCGTTTCGTGAACAGTCGTTTTTACAAACGTTACGACCGATTTACAGGTTTTTTTTTTGTCAAAAAAAATGTTGCAAAAATATTGAGACCTATGAGAAATGCCGTCAATACGTCAAGTATCGTCTCGAATCGATTATTCCGGAACACGCTTAATTGATAATCAAGTCTTGCGTTTAGTAAATGGTCGTTCCTTTATCTGTGCATTTGATGAGTTCAAAGACACAGAATTTTGTATAATAACGGAATCCCATCGCAACTTTGTAAACAAGAGCGAGCAATTATAATAAATTCCCGCGACGTGGAAATGTTCCACTAAAACGTGACCTTGGTTTTTTTAACGAGCCATGTATTATCCACCTACAAGTTTATAGAGCGAGGAAGCACCTGTTAGAGTGGGGACATTGGAACAGTATATAAGACGCATAGCTGTCTTGGAGAATTATCAGCTTTTTGAAAATCAAGCAATTGAACGCATCAAAGCAGAATTCAACATGAAAACCGCAATCATTTTTGGTTTGTTCGTCCTGGTAGCTTGTCTACAGCTCCAGGCTAATGGTGTTGAAGGTGAGTCTGAAAATTGACATAGCACGAAGTTTTTACGAACTCTGAGATGATGTTTACTTTGCCAATGTTAAATATCTTGCATAATCAATAGTACGTATTAAATTTTTTTTAAAAGCATCTTAAATAGTGGGTGTGTGTGTTCCGGCGATGACGGCTTAATGATTTTTTATTCCAATGAACTTTTACGTTTTGCCCTGATCAGAGCCTCTTCAGAATATTTATTTAGATCGCTGATGAGTTGGTGACCATATTTTTTAAAATTTTTTGAAATTATTCATCGTTGCTGGTTGACAAAATAAATTCACCTAATTCATTTTATGGTGTACATTGGTGACCACGCTCTCCAGTCTTTGAGGTTATGTCTATGTTGATTCAGTTTTTTTCATTGTTTGCGGCTATTTATTGTGCTATTTGCTCTTACAATACAATAAATAAGAGCGAATAGCACAATAAATAGCCGCAAACAATTGAAAAAATTAAATTAACACAGACATAACCTCAAAGACTTAAGAGCCCGGTCACCAATGTACACCACAAACCGAAATAGGTGAATTTATTTTGCCAACCAGCAACAGTAAATAATTGAAAATATATCTATATATATGGTCACCAACTCATCGCCGATCTAAATAGATAATCTGAAGAAGCCCTGATCAGAGCGAAACGTAAAAGTTCATCAGAATAAAAAATCGTTAAGTCGTCATCGCACAAGCACATCCAACCAAAATTTAACAACGGCTAAAGTATTTCCCAACAAAAAAGCTTTATTCAATGAATTTCACATCATTGTGTTTTGATGCAAAACACTAAATAAGGGATTAGCAATCGAATTTACTAATGAAGCTGTTTATTTTTTGTTCATATAGCCGGTGAATGCGGAGGGGACGGAATTCAGTCGTAAGTCAATCTCGGAAAAATCAGTCAATCTTTACAAATTGCACGAAGCCATGTTATTGCACCGCTTCTTATTTGTATCATTGACTATTGCGAGTCGTTTAATTATAAATCTTTACAATAGCAACTTTAAGATTTATGAATGATTTATAAATGCGTTACTTTCAATGATCAAGTTCGAAGTTCGAAGTTCGAAATCGAGGCATCAACATTTTTATTTTCTTAAAGTTAAACTTCACCAAATTCCAAGATAATTGCACAGAAATCCAATGAGATATTAGAATTTTCCATCGAAAGTCTATCTTGGAGCAGGTTCATCCGTAATTCTCATATACGTAATTTAAAAAAAAACCAATTCAGCTCAAAGTATAGCGAGGTTTATGAAAAAAAAAAATCCATCTTATAAAAATCATTTGACCATAAAAATGGCCAGCAAGTCCGAATCATATTTCAAAAAGAATCTTAAAAATGTGTTATTCATATACTGACCTTACGAAAATTCATTCGCCTAAAAAGTAACTGTACCTTCGGTGTAGGTCATAAAACTCCACACTTTTTTATTTTTTTAAAAATGTATGTACGATGAAACCATTTGAATGAGAAATCGAAAAGTTTGAATATCTCATCAGATTTATATTTTATCAAATTAATATTTGCTGAAGTTATACAGCAAGAAATTTTTTTTTAATTTGTCGGGGAAAAAAAATTGTTGGTAGCCGAATTCCGGTTGAATCGATCACAGATCTTCCGGTGGGCTGGATTTCAATCATTACAAATCGTTAATACCCGATTACGATCGAACAATCAGATTCTCATGTTATTTTTCAGATGCGGTGCAAGTGTTGGTATGCCTCATTGCACCGATGGACAACAGATAGTCTACGTTCCAGAAAATCCGGACCTGCCATTCCCTGAATGTTGTGCCCACCCTGAATGTCAATAAGCATAAATCATAAAATACGTTCTATAAACTTCAATGATAACATTTTTCAAGAAAGCCTTCGATTAAGACAATGTATAAATAAAAAATTCACTAAGCACAACAATTACTTAAAGAAATTAATTAATACCTTCACAACGTGCACTACCAAATAATTTGCACTCACGCTTCGATTTCCTGCAAACCGTTTGAGTGTTGATAATAGACATATTTTTTTACCCAGAGCGATATTAGGTTAGTACAATATTGTTGTACATAAAAGACGCTGAAGATTATAACAGAAGTGCATGTGGAATGAAACGCGAATTTCTGAGTAATAGAATATAGATAGAGTCGCCAAAACAAAGTAGGATTAATCGATTGCAATCCTTTTGCGTCTTCACTATCTAACACAAAAGCCCATTTGCAAAAAATCCTGCAAATTTCCAAACCATGTGTAAGAGTTGTTCCATTCAAAACTAGTGTACCACACTGAGAAACAAATATAATTCAAAGTATTTAATTTTCAATAGATTGAATTAAAAATAATTTCTCTGGTAGCATTTAGAAAAATGATTTTTTAATGGAATCGATTCTACGGTTCACTTTTTCTAGTCGCTTGAGTGAATTAAATATTTTTTTAACGCCAGCATGAAAAAGCTGTTTTTTCTAGAGTGTGTATATTTACACTGTAAAAAAAATTAACTTGAAATTTAAGAGGCAGTGATACTCCTCTCCTTCCACAGAAATTTTGAAAGCTATTTTCTTCTGATCTTCTCGACAAATAGGGTTCAAATTTTGAGTTTATCTGCCAAAATATGGCCGAATTGGGCTAAGCTTTTGGCCTTTCGATACACAAAGCCGTTCAGTCGGGAGAACCGGAAAACCAGAAAGAACCGTGATATGCGAGAGAGAAAGCTCTATAGGCATTTAACATTGGGCGATGAAATTCCCAGCGTGTGTATCACTGCATCTTAAAGTATCGCTGCAGAAAGATTTTATGCATAAACTGGTATAATAAATTTTCTATATAAGTGAGATGTAAAATTAATGTATGGTACAGTAATTTCAATAATTTACATTAAATTTAATGTAAAATTACATTACTTTTCATGATGCGCTGTTATTTTACTACAAATTTACATAAATTTTATATCACAATTGTGATTAAATTTGATATACGATTTTATGCACAAAAAGTTCCAGTCTTTTTTAAAAGTGTAGGCACTTTATAGATCTTTTCGTAGCTCGTCCAATAAAACTACGCCAGATATGCGCATTACGTTCTGCGCACAGAGGGCGTGCACAAATGATCCTTGTTAGCACAGCGCGCTTGTAAAGTGACGATTATCGCGCTCTACGGGACACGACTCACGCCGTTTCACACTGAGTCGATGTTTTCTGTACGAGCCGTGTATAACTTATCCTTAGGTTAACCGTATATAACTTATTCGCGTGAGAATGCCGATTGTAGTAATCGGCATTTTTCCGTAAATGAAGGACGCTGTTTCTATTTGGGAGAAGCCATAAAAAAAAAAAATTAAAAATGAGCTCGAGAGAGGATTATTATAATAATGTTTAATCATTGAACGAATTTTATTTAGAAAGCAGATTTGATGATTTTTTCCAAATTTCTTTCGAGTATTTATAAATATTTTTGGCTGCTTTTTATTTATGAACATTCACATGATCATGCAGACTTTTGATAACAAGTTTTTTTACAATTTTAACCATAAATTAGGAATGAGAACACAAAATTATATGAGGGATAATAGATTACAAAAATTAAAAGCGAAAAAATCGTTTTTTAACTTTTCAAAGTGGGCGACCTCTAAATAATTGTTTGCAAGCGTCATTATTCGCGAGATCTGCTTTTTCATCGAAAATATGTTTTTTATTGGGTGAGAAAAAAATTAAAAAATTTCGCTAAAATTTAGCCAGTCTCATACACACATATATACATACGAGTTCTTTTTTGGACGTTTTAGACTATTCGGAGTGTCGTGACATCAAAATATCGAAAACTGTTTTTTTTTTTTCACGAAAATAAATCTTCCTCTATGATGAAGCAAGAGTCGTGCTCCAAATATAATCACTTCAATGTAGGAGATATAATATGTCAGGGCAGTAGAGCAAAGGCTAATATCAAAATACATATTGTAATTGCCAGTTTATCTTGGCGAGAAAATCGTACGTATAAACATGACCCAATAAATGTATTACTTCGGTTGAAAACGTTTGTGTAGATTTGCTATTGAATAAATTTGGTGTTGTATAAAATCGGATGCAGTAGAAAAGTCATAATGCCAGACCCTTAATCATTAAAAGAACTTTTTTCAGGTAAAGTGGCGCCCCAGCTTTTTCATACTTATTAATTTGGTTCCAGAATATATGAATGTTTCGATCCTATATAAAGAAGTGTGAATAAATTATTACCCAGTTTTTTCCTTGAAGCTACAATTCAAACTAATTGGTCAATGAAATTATGGAATTTATGCGAATGGTAAAATATCTGATATGCACGAGTTCAAAATAGGAAACTCGGGTCCAGAAACGGAAACAATCTTCCCAAGTTAAAACAGTAAAAAAAAATGTTATTGCGCCGTCGTTTGTACAATCGTTGCGACCGATTTACTGGTTTGTTTTGCTCAAACAAAATTTGAGAAAAATATTGAGTACGGAATGTCTCTACGTTCAGTATCGTCACGAATCGATTTTTCCCAAAGACGCTTAATTTATAATCAAGCCTTGCGCTTGTTGAATGATTGTTTTTTCATCTGTGCATTGGCTGAGTACGAAAACACAGAATTTTTTTTTACAACAAGGGAATCCCACTTAAATTTTGTAGACACGTGCGAGCAATCCTGATTAATTCTCGCAATGTCAAGATTTTCTGCTAACACGTGACCTTGGTTTTGTAAAAGAGCTTCGCAGCATCCACTCACAAGTTTCTGAAGCGTAGCATCTGCTAGAGTGGGGTCATCGAGACAGTATATAAGATGCAGAGCTGTCTTGGAGAATTATCAGTTTTCTGAGAACTAAGCATTCAAACGCATCAAAGCAGAATTCAACATGAAGACCGCAGTCATTTTTGGTTTGTTCGTTTTGGTAGCCTGTCTGCAGCTTCAGGCAAATGGCGTAGGTGAGTCAGAAAATAAACATTGCACCCTATTGTTTCGAACTCTGGGATGATGTTCACTTTGCCAATATCAAATATCTTGCATAATCAATAGTACGCATTAAAATTTAATTTGGAAAAGGATCTTGACTGATATCACCACAAAAATGTACGGAGGATGACATATAGAAATTTTGAAAAACATGATTTATCAGCTATATTGGAAGTTTCGATAATCAATAAATCCGTGTTTATGCGTTTTAATGCGTATCACTTAATTAGGTAGTAGAAATGTAATTTACTGATAACCCTGTCTATTTTTTGTTCATAGCTGCCGAATGCAAAGGACCGGATGACACCCAATCGTAAGTCAGCTTCGAAAAAATCATAGTCTTCAGATAATCAAATCATAATCTTCACAAATTGCATGAAGCCATTCTATCGCACCACTTCTTGCATCTTTGACCTCTGCGAGTCGTTCAATTATGAATTTTTACAATAGCAACTTCAAGATTTATAAATGCGTTATTTTCAATGATCGTATTGATCATCATAATTTATAAACAATTTTGAGAAACGCAGCCATTGCAATTATTATTTTCGTTAATAAAGTTGAAAAAATTGGGTTTTCTTATTGTTTATTAACTTTCAATATGATGAAACAGAAATCTGATGTAGTATTAGATTTTTTCAATATAACATTCAAAGGCCTTGAATTTGGCACAAGTTCATAGTTCATGCATTTCTGAAAATGGAAACGGGTGGCATTTTATGGACTACAAAGAAAATATGATAGAAAGTTTTCCTTAAATTAGTTTAAATTTTCAACAACTAAAAATTAATCATTTTTTTCGAAGATACCGTTCGGTTTCACCTGAATGAATTTTTTTAAGTTCGTTATATGAATAACGAATGTTAGGCACAATTTTTGTGATGGCTAAAGTATTATAATTTAATTATGGAAAATAGCTGTATTTTTGCAACGATTCGTAAGCTCATTACGAAAATAGTGTAACATTCATTATTTATATTCAAAATTCTTGTTGTTATTCAAAAATATGTTATTCATATACAGAACTAACAAAAATTCATTCGACTAAGCAGTTGCGGTACCTTAGGTAAACAAAAAAATATTATTGATATTTTTGTTCAGGAAATTTGGATTAATGTGAGCTACAATGTTTCATATGAATATAAATTTTTCTATTGTAGGCTATATAATTTCACACATTTCCATTTTTCAGAAATGTATGGACGATGAAACTGTCTCGAGATAAAGCCTCTTAAATAAAAAATGAAAAATTGTCAATATCTCATTCGTATTATATAAATTAAATTTTGTTGAAGCTTACACAGTAAAAAAAAAACTTTTAATTGGTTGAAGAAAAAAAAGTTGGTGACTGAATTACGGCAGAATGGCTCGTATATTTCCCGGTGGGATAGATTGCAATCATTGCGAATCGCTAATACCCGAATACGATCTAACAATCAGGTTTTCATTCCATTTTTCAGATGCGGTGCAAGTGTTGGTATCCCTCATTGTACCGGAGGACTGCAACTAGTCTACGTTCCAGAAAATCCAAACTTGCCATTCCCCGCGTGTTGTGCCCACCCTGAATGTCAATAAGCTTAAATCGTAAAATACGTTCGATAAATACTACTGATAACACTCTTCAAAAAAGGCTCCGTTTAAAACAATATAAGTATCCGTATGAATAAAACATTTACTGCGCAAAACAATTACTTAGACGAATTAATTAATACCTTCACACCTGACACTACCATTTAGTCCATCAACTCTCCATCTCAAACAAAATTGTAAACGTTATCGAATAAAATAAATAATTTATTTTAAAAAAAAATTGAAAAATTCGAGATACTCGAAAAAAAATCATTTTTTGATTATTAATAACAATAATAATTTGCAAGTTTATCATTTCTGAAAAAAAATTTATCGACCCTTATCCTTGCGATTTTGACACGCCCTTTGGTTCATCTTCCTAGCAGAAATAAAACCGGAAATAAACATTTTTGCAGTTCGCCATACACTCGTTTTTTTTTTAAATTGAACGTCCCATAATTTTGTTTTGTACAGAGTTTTGGATTGGATTTGGATTTCCCTTTATTATATTTTTTCCTTTATAAACTTTGATTTTTTGAGAAATTCAAAATTACGTAACATTCTAAAGTTCACGCTTACGCGATTCAGAATTAACAAAATTGATTTAAATGGAACAGAAAAACCAAGGGCAATAATTTCATAACATTCCCTTCGTAGGAAGGAAAGTGAGGCTCTAAAGTGGAAAAAAATTCCCTAGAGAGTAACGTACTCACATTCGTCCCTCTATAAAGAAACAAATTTCTTTTATATTCGAGATTTCTGATAAATTTTAATACCAGATTCATACATTGGTGTCGATAAAATAAACATTGTATTCCACTTATCGTTGTATGATACAACGTATACGTGAATCACGAATCGAGGCGCTAAATCAATAACAAATCGAACTATCTTTAGTTGTCTGTTGACAAACGCCACGTGCTATATCGTCTAACAATATTCTGGGTTTTTACGCACAACGTATTTATCATGATCATGATGATATTTATGATAAACTCGCGATGAGACCGATCGTAATTCTTTTCAAAGATAACACAATGTATCGATGGCTATCGCATATCGATAGCATCTCTACGATGCGCAACGTGTGTAACCATCTATTTTTTTTTCTCACTCATTCACCGTACAAATTATGGTTATAATGAGCCGCTGACTCGAATTATTCAGTATGGAAATACTGCCACAGTGTGGTTAGATTTTTTCATATCTTCGACATCTGTATTCTTCTCGCGCGCCCTAAACCAAAATGGGGTGAACGAGCTAGTGGATGTCCAGTAAATGGACACTCTACATAAGAGCACGTACATAAAAAGCGTCATTGACTGGGTTTTTTCGTCTGCTTAACTGGTCAGCTTACCTTATATACCTAACTTTTTATCAAAAATCGGTTACCGTCGCGGAAATCTACTCACTGTGGATTTCAAGTAAGGCAAACTTTTTGTAGATTTTGCAATGAAATCACAAAGTGAATCTACCGCTCCATGATGCACCAGTTCTTTTGTCCGAGTAATCCGAATCGATTCTTACGATCCGTAAACTCCAGTTGAGATAAAACGTCATCTTGATTACCTTTAAAGACTTTGTACTGGCTTCTTACTAGGTTATGCAGCGGGGAAGTATCTACTAGAGGGGAGGACATTGGGAAAATATATAAGGCACTGAATTGTTTTGGAGAATTATCAGTTCTCTGAACTTTGTAGACGCTTCAACGCAGAATTCATCATGAAAACCGTCGTTCTTGTTGGTTTATTCGTTCTGGTAGCCTGTCTGCAGCTCCAGGTCAATGGCGCAGATCGTGAGTACAGAAACCAATCATTGCACGCAATTTTTTCGAACTCGGAAATGATATTTACTTTGCCAATGTCCAATATCTTGCATAATCAACTGTATGCATTAACAGTATAATTCGATACTAGTGCGAAAAAAATTCTCTTTGTCGAGTATTGCAAACACACAAGTCAAAAAAACGTTTTTCACACGAGTATCTAACGAAATTCTATTTTAAAATATGTAGAGTAAAAGTCCCCGTAAATTTCACGTAGTGAAATTAAATTTTTTTAAAAAGTGGACCTTAACTAATATCTACAAAAAAGTGAATATAGAAATAAATGTAAAACTTTTTCAAAACATGATTCATTAGCTATAATGGAAGTTTTGATGTAGCTTTGTTTAGGAATATAGTATTGCGTTGTGATGAGTATTACGAATGGAGTTATTGGCGATTGATATTACTGATAATTCTGTATTATTTTTGTTCATATAGTTGCCGAATGCAAAGGAACGCACTTAATGTAAGTTACTTGTATCTTTGACTTTTACGAGGCGTTTAGTTATAAGTCTTTACGTACAATCATTACGTATCGTTAGTACTAAATCACTATCTAACGATCAGCTTCAATTGTATTTTTCAGATGCGATGATGTAACACGTTCTAGGCCTAAATGTCCAGAAGGATGGGTGATAGATTGGCTTGAGGAAGACTTGAGCAAGCCATTCCCCGAATGCTGTGCCCGATGGTATTGTCGTGAGATTGACCCTCAAGAAACGCTTTGATGAAATTAATGTATTAATAAAACATTTACTGCACGAAACAATCAATTATGCGAATTTATCCATACCTCTTCACCGTAAAATAGTAATAGAACATACCTTATATTTCCTTATATTACGCTCAACAGTTCAAGAGACAATTATATCTTACAACAAAGGTCCATTGACATATCTAGTGCGGCCATATTAATTTTCGGAAACCAATGTGGCTGAGTTTTAAAAAAATCATAAACAAATTTAGTTTGCCGGGTTTCCTGGCTATCATTTCAAAAAATGTAGTGGTGATTATTAAATCAAAAACGAACAAAAATAAATCGTTCAGAAAAACGACTCAACCTAAAAAACATGACATCAGATGGGCAAAAAATCCGGCAACCGAGATTATGATAAAATAGTAATTTATCTAATATATAATAAAATTACTGGGTGGGGGTCAAAATAGCGAATGGCCAAAATACAGAATGGCTAAAATAGCGAATTTGAAAATAAGGGACGTCTGAATGTAGAATGTCCATAGTTATGGAATTCGCTTTTTCAACCATTCGTCATTTTTATTATTCGCTATTTTAAATGGGTTTAATAAGGTAGAGGTCAAAATAGCGAATGGCCGCAATAGCGAATTTCATAATGATGACCATTCTAGATTCAGACGTTCCTAATGTCGAAATTCGCTATTTTAACAAAAAATCTGAAAAAGTGCGGTTTTACATAAGTATACATTTAAACAATCGCCTGTAGTAGATTTATTATTTTTTATATTTTTAAATAATTTTTTCAATCAAAAAAGGTTAAAAACTGTTAGAAGAAAAATCTTACCCACTTTGGTTATAAGCTAGATAAGTTTGTTATTAAACAAAGTATTTTTCAGAATTTTTTCAGGTTTTTGAATTATGACATTGGATATGTCACTTTAAAAATATATTTAAAAAAAATTGCAATAATAAAAAATACATTTTTTTTTGCGTAGTTGAGGGTCTAACTAAGCCTAGATAAAATTATGAGCTAAATCTGAGGAGTCGAGGTCAAAACCTGGTCGAAACGGGGTGGATTGCTCCTTATATTTTCTCAGCTATTTGAGCAGTAATAATCGACATATTCTGGTTCGCCCAAAACGATATTGAAGAGCCTATTCACCGAAATAGTCATAAATGAAGGTGTGGCGAGACCGGAATGAGAAGCATGTTCACAACTCTACGAAATAGTCATAGACCCATGCGCAAAATTTAAAAAAATCAGCGAACACCGTAAGAAATAGATATTAAGATTTTTAATATCCGATATACTGAATAATATATACTATCGGGGAGTATTTGGATAGTACCGTGTATTATGTGTATTGTAAGGGTTATTATACGGAATGTACTTGGTACAATTAGATATTAACCATTACTATAATTCTACTAACTGTTGCACTCCACAGAGTGATCCCTATACGAAGCATCCAATATACTATCCGATAGTATATTTTTACTATCGGGTAGTACCTATTTCTTTTGGTGAAGGTAGCGTAAGTGGTAACGCACCAGGCTAGAATTTTGGGGATCCCACGTCATGGCGAAATTTTTTTTCACAATTTGTTCGAGATAAAAATTCGTCGATTGTGCCTGATTGAAGAATTTGTTTAATTCATTAAATAGATTCATTGAGCAGCTACAATCGGCACGTGTAAAAAAGATTTGTATTAGTGGAATTTGAATTAGTTTCAAATCCGAGATTTGCTTCGCAAACATTCCATCGAAAATAAAACTTGACCGCCAATCCTCGCATACGATACACCTAACTTATTCAAGAATGTCGAGTAGTAGATAATGAGAGTATCGGTAGCCTCGACAGGTTCGTGTAATCCACATTATGCACAAGGAAACGTGCAAGCAAGCCTTACACTTTCAAAAGATTTCATCAGGCTATTCATTCAGTGCGTGCTCAATCTTATTTTCAAACTCCATAAATCATAAAATACGTGTGAATTCCACGGAGCATATTTTTATAGGTGTTTCGAGCGCGAAGGTGCGAGTTTTGTGGGTTCCTGTTCAGGGCTTTGGATTTTCGCGGAAATATTATGTCGTTACGCCGTGAAATCATTTTGGAAGGTTTCTAAAGGTCCAATTGAACTCCGTTATTAAGATACAGTATTTTCGTTTTTAGAAACAATTTTCCAATTTTCTGTTTCTGTTAAAATATTAATGTAAAATCGTTTCGAAATATGATGGGAATGTCATTACACGCTTGCTGATGTAGATTGACAAGAATAAGAGATATCTTGATGAAATCAGCAATTGAACCTCGGACAGAAGGATTTCTTTTATATCTTTGTGATGATATATAAATATTCCCAAGAGATAATGATTGGTCGGATACCGATACCGAAATTTTTTCAACGCGATTCTACGTGATAAGACGTATAGTAAAAGATCACTTAATTTTAATCATTTTTCGCTCGAAATACTGTAAGAAGGGCTTTGATCAAGACGAAGTACAAATAAAACATTTCTTTAGGATACTGTTTTCGTAGGCCTTATTTAGGATTTGATGTAACCCCTCTTCACCGTTTCTACATGAAGAATTATTTTTTCATCGAATTCAACAAAACATTTTTTTATTTCAATGACGTAGTGCACTTACATTTCGAAAAGATCATTACATTCGCAGTAAAAAAAACATATACTCGCTGAGCATATAATAGAAAAGCCCTTAATAAACTTCGTCATGGAAATCTAAAATTGCCTTATATGGCAAAATTATTATTGATTTGTTTACTTGGTGCCATGTTGAAGCCTGACTGGGTCCTTAAGTGATTACCCTATCAAATTTTTCGCCATGGAAATCTAGAAAAACCTTATCAGGGCCCTACTTGGGAGTGATATGGAAAACCCTTTTTGGGTGTCCACATTAAACTCTGAAAGGGCCCTACTTTATCTTAGGGCATCCCTAATAATTTTCTTCACGGGGAGTAGTTCCTATAACCTTTCGGTGCTTGTCGACGCCCGTTCATTGGTTTTTCAAACTATTTTTTTTCTCAGTGTACACGACACAATCGCCACACGGACAGAATGTTTTGGGAATAATCTCTAAAATAAATTTTAAAATTAAAGTGAAACAGATGAGGAACATGAAAAAACTCTGG
Source organism: Tromatobia lineatoria (assembly GCA_949699805.1). Lineage (NCBI taxonomy): Eukaryota > Metazoa > Arthropoda > Insecta > Hymenoptera > Ichneumonidae > Tromatobia > Tromatobia lineatoria. The sequence continues at coordinate 12,571,220 of OX453050.1, forward strand.
AAAATTGCTTACATACCATAATTCACAATATTGTCGAGTAAAACAAGTTTTTATAAAATGTCCAAGATTCGTCATCACTGTTGGAAGCAAATTTTGTACTTTATACAAAAAATCGGTTATTGTCGCGAGAATATACTTATTGGAGACTTCAAGTAGGGAGAACTTTTTGTAGATTTCGCAATGAAATCTCGAAGTTTATCTCACATCTATATAATAATCAACATAAGTGGAGTCCACTTGTGCTGATGTCCGGACACGATGAGGAAATTCCAGTGCCGATAATACTTGATCGCTTTAATGATTGTAGTGTCTGCTTACTAGTTTAAAAAGTGAAAAACCATTTACTAGAGTGGGGACATTCGGACAATATATAAGGCACAGATATATCTTGAAGAATTATCATTCCTCTGAGGACTTGACACTTAGACCCTCCAAAGCAGAATTCAACATGAAAATCGCGGTAGTTGTCGGTTTATTCGTTCTGGTAGCTTGTCTGCAGCTCCAGGTCAATGGTGCAGATCGTGAGTACAAAAATCAACCATCGCGCATAATTGTTTCGAACTCTGGGATAAAATTTACTTTGCCAATGTCCAATACCTTGCATAATCAACAGTACGCATTAAAACTCATTTTGAAAGGAGAATTTGACTAATATCTACACAAGTGTAAATGTAGAATAGTATGTAGAACTATTTTTGAAATTGATTCATCAGCTCCATTGGAAGTTTTGATATAGCTTTGTTCAGTAAATTCTATGTCATTGCGTTTTAATGCGTATCACGAAGTAAGGAAATAGCAATTGAATTAACCGATAACGCTGCCTGATTTTTGTCCATACAGTTGCCAAATGCGAAGCGGAGATCCATGGACACACCTTTATGTAAGTCAGCCTAGAGAAATCAAGCATCTTCATAAATTACATTAAGCCATACTATCTTACTGCAGATTCCTTGTATCTTTGCTCATTGCGTGTCTTTTTATAATAGTACTTTGCGATACTAGTGCGTGAAGGCAGTCTTTTGACGGAGGTTAGAAAGTGGCTGTACGAGTTGCATCGAGTGCTGTTTGTAGCACGAGAAAAGACAAGTGCAGCCACTTTAGAACAGCAGTCGGGAGTCCGATTTCACGTACGAGTTCGGCATAATACTTTTTGTAACATATGCACGAAAACTGCCAGGTTATGTTGCTGGGTGAGCGCGACAATAAGTTTCGAGTATTTATGATGCGGTTTCAGTACTTTCGATACGCTTCCGATATTTATGATACGCCTTCTTATAAAGCGCCACTTTATGTCGCGGCCGACCCGCACATAAACTGGCACTTTTCGTGCATGCGTTACAAAAAAATCTTTACACTGTTCGAAGTACTTTAAATGAAATTACTACCCAGTAATTTTTTCTTTACTGTCACTGCGTTACTTCCAGTGATTGTGTTGATCACGTTAATGTATATCTGCCGGTAGGATAGATTTCAATCATTACGTATCGTTAGTACTCGATCACTTTTTAACGATTAGTTTCTATTTTATTTTACAGATGCGACGATGTCACGCTTTCTAGGCCTCATTGTACAGGCGAATGGGTAATAAGTTGGCTTGAGGAGGATCTGAGCAAGCCATTCCCCGAATGCTGTGGAAGATGGATTTGTCGTAAAGCATAAGTCATACAATACGTATGACACTCATCAAGATCTTCGAGAAACCCTTTGATTATATGAATGTATTAATAAAATCTCTACTGTACAAAACAATCAATTACGCAAATTCGTTAATGATTTTTCACCCTATGATACTGATTTAAATACGCATACGCTTATATTTTCTTAGGCCGCTGAAATAGTTATAATTGACATATTCCGTCGTGTCCAAAGCGATATCGAATTCATAGAATATTGATGAACATAACGCAAGCTAGATAGATAGATAGATGCACTAGGACCAGAATAATAGGACCTTATTGCACTAGGATCAGAAGGTCCTGCAGGCAATCCGTGCAAGAGAACCATCACAAAGCAGATCGCCACAATCCAGCAACCCACCACCGCTCAAAAAAATTATTAACCTAACTTAACCTTGCTACAACTATAAAGCGCGCAGAAAATAACAGAAAAATATACAAAAAATGCAAACAAATTAAAGAAACGCACTATACAACAAAACTGTTTGTAAAATAAAACGTGAATTACTGTATAACAGCGTCTTGATAAGGTCTCGAAGTCGACCTCGGATTAATCAATAGAAATCCCCTTACGTCTGCACTATTTAGAACAAACACATGTAAGGAGGTTTTTTCAGTTATAGACAAATGTACCAATAAACGGCTCTTGTGGTATATACTGTAGATTTTAGTGCGGTAAAAGTATACATTGCCGATTTCGGGTATACTAATCGATAACTCAGAAACTCACCCCAATTTGCGTATTATAGTGTGATTGAGTTGATGTCTTATTGACGAGATTATGCACATACGTTCTCTGTGGCAGGTAAAATAAAATAACTCAACGATAAGTTCGCTAGACTCAAAGCACGGTAATTGTTCGAGACAAAGGGCACGAAAATGGGGCCTGATTAAAATTCACTAATCCGAATCTTTCCACAAATATCGATTGTAGCTGCTTGATAAATGAATTAACACATCAAGCAGCCACAATCGACGAATTTTTACTCAAACAATTGTGAAAGAATTCTCATTTTTCCGCGATTTGAATCTAACTATTACTATCTAAGACCCGAAATATGCTTCGCAAAAATTCTATCTTGAAAGAAAAGGATGCATGCTCGGTTCATCAATTAGGGTAGATAAAAAAATCACGATATCTAAGTTATCGCTGTGTAATGCAACGCAAACTTGAATCGAAATAAAGACGCCAAATCAATGACGGATCAAACAATGTTCAGTTGTCCGTTGACGAATAACGCATCGTTTATCAATTTCCTGGCGTCCATCGATAACATCACCACGTACTTATTATTATGTTCCCGCGATTGGGCCGTTCCTATTATTAAACAAAGATGATTCAGCGTGTCAATACCAATGACTACGACCTGTCGGTTGCATCTCCATGATGATGTTAGATTATAACTAGATAAAATCCCGGACGCGGAACTGTTTCAACTATTCTACTCTACCTTCCATTTCCACCGAAGACGCGCACTAAAGTCTTTCACCTTAACCAACTCCTGTTAATCCCATTACAGCAGCGATTATTTTTGACGAACTTCGAGCGTCTTAAACATATTTTCGGTTGAGATCGGATGCATTACCTTTAAATATTTCTAATGAGACGAAGCAATATGGCCGTTGGCATGAAAAATATATTTTGTTTACACATTTAAAAAAGCTGACAGTTACATTGTCATAAGGCTTTCTCTCTATCTCTAATCACTATAATAGTTCGGTAGAATCACGTGTAAATGTGGATTGGATCATTATAGATATGCGATACACTCAAGATTTCACATCTATAATAATCCGCATCGATGGAATGCACGTACACTGATGTTTGTGTATCTACTGTCGCTCTATGATACATTTGGAATGATTCCGACTATGATGAAATCACGGTCGCGATAATACCTGATCCTGATTACTTTCATATGCGTTTTAACATCTCTTTACTGCTCGAGTGGGGACATTCGGACAATATATAAGGCACAGATCTATCTTGAAGAATCATCATTCCTCTGAGGACTTGACACTTAACCCTCCAAAGCAGAATTCAATATGAAAATCGCGGTAGTTGTTGGTTTATTCGTTCTGGTAGCGTGTTTGCAGCTCCAGGTCAATGGTGAAGGCGGTGAGTAAAAAAATCAATCACTGCGCGCAATCAGTTTGAGCTCTGAGATAATAATTACTTTGCCCATGTCCAATATCTTGCATGATGAATACTACGCATTAAAATTTATTTTGAACGAAGAACTCAACTAATATCTAGAAAAACATTGATGTAGACGTCCATTAAGTCAGTGCGTTGTACTTTTCTAAACTTGATTTATCAGCTGTTTTAGAAGTTTTGATATAACTTTGCTGAGTGAATTCCATGTCATGGCTTTTAAATTCGCATCACAAAGTAAGGAAATAGAAATTGAATTTACCGATAACCCTGCCTGATTTTTGTTGATACAGTTACCGTATGCGAATACAATGTCGATGGCATGATCCAAACGTAAGTCAGCTTCTGTTAATCAATCATCTTCACAAATTGTATATATACTATGGTACCGCAGTATTATTTTTATCTTCGCCCGTTGCGCATTATTTAATATAAATATTTATACTGTGGAATTACTACACGGTGCGGGAGATTTTTTTGCGCAATTGGGTATAGAAAATGTACTTCACCTATATTTACATGTTTTACTCTCGTCAGTCGCTTAATTATAAATCTTTGTAATAGGAACACCAAAATTTACAAATGATTTATAAATGCTTTATACTTTTGGTGATTGTGTTTATCACAGTATGTCTTCCAGTAGTATATATTTCAGTATATCCACAGTATATATTTCAGTCATTACGTATGGTTAGTGTGCAACCACTTTCGGATGATAATTTTTTATTGCATTTTTCAGATGCGATGATGTTACACGTACTAGACCTAAATGTGAAGAAGGATGGGAGACATACTGGCGTGAGGAAGATTTGAGCAAGCCATTCCCCTCATGTTGTGGTGGATGGGATTGTCGTAAGATACAACTCATACATTAAGTACGACGCTAATCACCTCGTCGAAAAACGCTTTCATTAAACCAATGTATTAAGAAAAATTTACCGCACAAAACAATAAATTACGGGAATTTGTTCGTACCTCTTTACCGTAAAATACTGATTCCATTGCGCATACGCTCGTATTACCTTCGGTCGTTTAAGCGGTAATTATTTACATATTCTGTCGTGCCCAGAGCGATATCGAATTCATACAATATCGATGAACATAACAGAAGCTACAGATCATAACAAAAGTGATTGTGAAATAAAATGCGAGTTTTTGTAGAAAAGCGTTTCCATAAAGTTTCGAAGACCATTTGGGATTGACACCTTAACGTGTACATTATTTGAGATAAACGTTCATTTGCGAGGAAATATGGAAATTTTTGTAACACGTGAGAAGGTTCTTCTAGTCATAGACTAGTGTAACAATTATAGATAATCTTTATGACAGAATATAAGAAACCGTAAATAAAATGCCATCCTCTCAGTAATATGGTTAATCTTATTGTCCATAAGTCCATAAGTCATGAAATACGTGCTATAAATTCCATGGATAAAATTCTTTAGGGTATTCCGAGGGTGAAGGTGTAGGTTTTGTGAGTACCTTGAACGGGGCCACGATATTTTCGGAAATATTACCTTTTTACGCCATGAAATCAATGTAGAAGCTCTTCAAAGGGCCAATGGAACTCCGTTATGCATAAGATATACAGTATTTCCGTTTCAAGAAATAATTTTTCAATTCTCCAAATCTACGGTCCTCAGTCTTTACGAGCGATCAGGCAACGCAGTTGTAGCTGTATCACGCGATGGAATAATAAAAAAAAAAAAACGATAGCTACGCCTGTTAAAATACTAAAATAAAATCGTATCAAAGTATGACGGAAACGTCAAAACACGCTCGCTAATGTAGATTAACAAGAATAAAGGATATCTTATCCTTACGATATCGAGATGTTTGACTGGTCCAATCACCGATCGCAACTCCAACAGGAGGATTTCTTATTTATCTTTGTGCTGATTTTCCACGTCTTAAAATATAATTAGCTGGCCGGCTACACGGCCTAGGATTTTTTTCAAGAGGATTCTACGTGATAAAACTTCGGTATAGTCGAAAATCATTACATCCTGAAGACGTTTACGATACCTTAAAAATGACCTGAACGAAGACAAAGGATAAATGGAATATTTTTTCGAGACGTTTCTTTCGTAGGGACGTTTTAACGGGTTGTTTTTTTTTAACGAATTGTAATGATCTACTTTGTTACCCTGTTGAATACAGACTTACATCACGTATTACTGATGGCACATCGTGCTGCACGTTTGGCTGTTTGAGCAGAGAATCCCACCACAATTCTGTGGACAATGCCGAGCAATCAGAATCGACATCAGCGAGATTATAAAGCGAGGAAGCATCTGCTAAAGTGAAGACATTGGGACAATATATAAAGCCCAGATCTGTCTTGGCGAATTATCAGTTCTCTGAAAACTGAGCAATTGAACGCATCAAAGCAGAATTCAACATGAAAACCGCAGTATTTTTTGGTCTTTTCGTGCTGGTAGCATGTCTTCAGCTCGAGGCAAATGGTGCAGAAATCAACAAAGGTAAGTCTAAAAATCAATCATTACAGGCATTTGTTTCTAACTTTGAGCTCATATTTACTTCACCAATGTTAAACATCTTGTATAATCAATTGTGCACATTAGATTTTTTTTAAAAGAAACTTAACTATCATCTGAACGCAAGTAGAATGCACAGGCCAGTGGATGGACGAGGACAGGGAATAGACACTGTCCATCAGTGCACGTGCATAAAAAGCGTCCATTCACTGGGTTTTTACGTATGCTTTAACAGTTAATTCACTGGTCGGTTTACCCTATTTGTAAAATGTTATACAGAACTTTTTTTTGACCTGATTTCTCAGCTCTGTTGGAAGTTCTGATATATTGCTTTGTTCAGTGAATTCCATGTCATTGCGTTTTGATGAGTATCACTGAGTAATGGAGTAGCAATTGGATTTATCGATAACCCTGTCTAATTTTTGTTCATATAGCTGCCAAATGCGAACTGGAAATCAATGGCTATGTCCAGACGTAAGTCAGCCTCGAGAAATTCATCATCTTCAAAAATTACATACCATACTATCGTACCGCGGATTACTTGTACCTTTGCCCATTGCGCGTTGGTAATATAAATCTTTACACTGTTGAAAGTACTTAGAGTGAAATTACTACACAGTGCAAGAAGTTTTTTTCAAAAAGGGCTATAGAAAATGTACTGCAACTACATCTTTGACTTTTTCGAGTCGTACTGCGGATTACTTGTACCTTTGCCCATTGCGCGTTGGTAATATGAATCTTTACACTGTTGAAAGTACTTAGAGTGAAATTACTACACAGTGCAGGAAGTTTTTTTCAAAAAGGGCTATAGAAAATGTAGTGCAACTACATCTTTGACTTTTGTGAGTCGTTTAATTATAAATTTTCGCAATCGAGAGATTTTTGGATGATTCATAAATGCGTTACTATCAGTGCGATTGGGTTGATCACGTTAAGATAGATTTCAATCGTTACGTATCGTTAGTACCAAATTACTATCCAACGATCAGCTTTTATTGTATTTTTCAGATGCGATGATGTAACAAGTTCCATGCCTAAATGTCCAGAAGGATGGGTGCTAGATTGGCTTGAGGAAGATTTGAGCAAGCCATTCCCCGAATGCTGTGGCCGATGGTATTGTCGTGAGATTGACCCTCAATAAACGCTTTGATCAAATTAATGTATCAACGGAACCTTCGCTGCAAGGAACAATTAATAAAACGAATTTGTTCATACCTTTTCACCGTAAAATACTGATTCAATTGCGCATACCCTAATATTTACTTAGGCCGTTTGAGCAGGAATAATTGACATATTCGGTTGTGCCCGAAGCGATATCGGATTCATACAATATTGATGAAGATAAAAGCTAGAGATCATAACAAAAGTGCTTGTCAAACCAAATGCGAATTGCTGTACAAAAGCGTTCTGCATAAAGTCTCGAAGGCGACGTGGGATTAATCGATAAAAATCCTCTTACGTCTCCACTATTTAAGACAAACTTTTATTTCATGCACGAAATAATATTATGTATATCTCAGATCGAAACATAAGCATTAACTTGCGGTCTGAAGAAGAATTAAAAAAAAAAGTATTTTCACTATTTTTTTTTTGAACCTGAGTTAATGTGCTTTTTTGGAATCTGAGACACTGAAAACGTGCATTTCTATCAAAATCCAGAAGTCGATTTTTTTTTGGATTGCAAAAGGTACAAGCTCCTCAAAAGAGGATCAAGTACAGAGCAGGTCTTAAAGGAGAACAACCACGTGTGAACGCCTATGATTTCATTGTACTTTACTATGTATGTCTATAAAACAAGTCGCGAAACGGTGACAGCGAAATGCTTTCCTCTAGCGGCACAGTGTGTCGGTCCCGAGCAACGATGTACGTCCGCAGACATTTCCTGTTGGCACAGTGAGACGGTACGCTGTGGTGACCTCGTGACAACATGTCGTGCTACACGACGTGCCGTCCCCGTGCCAACGCGATGCCTGTATACCATGCATTTGAGAATTTTATACAATTTGAGAATTTTATACAATTTGAGAATTTTATACAATTTGAGAATTTTATACAATTTGAGAATTTTATACAATTTGAGAATTTTATACAATTTGAGAATTTTATACAATTTGAGAATTTTATACAATTTGAGAATTTTATACAATTTGAGAATTTTATACAATTTGAGAATTTTATACAATTTGAGAATTTTATACAATTTGAGAATTTTATACAATTTGAGAATTTTATACAATTTGAGAATTTTATACAATTTGAGAATTTTATACAATTTGAGAATTTTATACAATTTGAGAATTTTATACAATTTGAGAATTTTATACAATTTGAGAATTTTATACAATTTGAGAATTTTATACAATTTGAGAATTTTATACAATTTGAGAATTTTATACAATTTGAGAATTTTATACAATTTGAGAATTTTATACAATTTGAGAATTTTATACAATTTGAGAATTTTATGTATTAATTGGATGACACAACGGCATCGTGTCATTACCATATACTTCAAAATTGTTTGTGCCTTTGCTTGTCAGCAGAGCCTGCCATAGAAAATCACATTTAAGTTTGATTAATGATTTAGGATACCGAATTCCCAGCTTAAAAAAAAAGACAGTCAGCCAGTGTTTACCTTTGCATCGGAGGAATACAAAACCTAACACTGAGAAGCATCACCTTCATGATAGCTCTCTCACGTGCATATATGAGATTTATTGTAGAAATCGATTCTAAATTCGTACATTAGCGTGAGTACATAAATCATTATATGATGCCACGCGTACTGGAATAAGATATAAATGTGCTAACTCACTAGCACATCAGACTATCTTCGGTTCTCTGTTGCCAAGCAACATGTGCGATACCGGTTGCCAATATTCTGGAAATTTACTCACCGATAAAAATTAGCATTTACTGTAAATCCCTGAGAATTCTCTTAGGATGAAGATTTTCTTTCAGCTCTATTGATTTATGTATATTTATACAAATGCATCACCTCGTATTTATCATAATTTCTGAGCGATGAGGCCAATCATATTTTCGAACGAAGACGATTCAATGTACCAATATAAATAGCTACTGCCTATCCATAGCATCTCCACGATCATGTGTTGGAGTTTCGTTCGAAATTCATAATTATTATTCACAAAAGCAGCTTCGCAAATTAGAATTCCAAGACTTAAACAAACGACGACCAAAACGATTAACTGAATAGGATCAAGAAATGCGGTACTAAAGTAGAGTGAACGAGACCATTCACTGGGTTCTTTAGTTTGCTCAACTGTCCATTGACTTGTCGGTTTACCTTAGATGTGTTTTGTTTTTACAAAAAAGTAAAATCTCGTGAGTAATCGCTTCAAACGTATTAGTTGCTGTTCACTTTTAATAATTTGTACGAACGGAGAGTCCGATCAGCGCTCTCAAAAAAATCATTGACTGAAGTCTCAAAAAAATCATCGGAGCTGCACGAATCGAGGTTTGGGCTCGAAAAAATAATTCCCCTATTTTTCGAAACCTTTACACGAATAATTTTACTTTTTATACTGGAAACTGGATCTCTTTTTTGAATTTTTTTAATAATAATTTTTCTGTTTTTGTGAACTTTCGCACAAATATATTTTTTTATACCAAAACATCGATCGGTGACACTCTGATGATTTTTTCGCGATATCAACAGTCATGCAGGAGTAACTCTTTATTTTTTCCCGTCCAAAGGAAATACCCGTTTTTATATGAAATAATTATTCAAAATATACCGCTCATAAGCTAACAGAAATCGACAACTTTTATGTAGAGAATTTTTTTTTAATGAAGTTCAAGTTTCTGAGATATTTACATTTTAAAAAACCGCATTATCTAAAGTATAATTTTCAAAAATCTAAAAAAATGCCATTTAATGTTCCATTGATATTACCAATTATGGAATAGTGTGGAGACAGTTCATTTACACGGTTTGTAACGATCTACTTGGTTACCCTGTTGAAAACAGATTCACATAACCTATTACTACGATGGCACAAGGTGGTGCACGTTTGTCTGTTTGAACAGAGAATGCCACCAATTCGATTTGTGGACAATTCCGAGCAATCCAAATCGACACCAGCGATGTGGAAATGTCACTCGCGATAAAACGTGTTCCCAATTATTTTAATAAGTGTTTAATTAATATCTGTTTACAAGATTATAAAGCGAGGAAGCATCTGCTAAAGTGGAAACATTGGGACAATATATAAAGCACATATCTTTCTTGGAAAATTATCAGTTTTCTGAAAACTAAGCAATTGAACGCATCAAAGCAGAATTCAACATGAAGACCGCAGTCATTTTTGGTTTGATCGTTCTGGTAGCCTGTCTTCAGCTCGAGGCAAATGGTGCAGTAATCAACAAAGGTGAGCCTAAAAATTAATCATTACATACATTTGTTTCTAACTTTGAGCTCATATTCACTTTATGAATGTTTAATCTCTTGTGCACATTAGATTTTTTTAAAAAAGAAACTTAACTAATATCTGAACGCAAGTTGGGTGAACAAGCCAGTGGATGGATGAGGAGCAGTGAATGGACACTGTCCATCCGAGCACGTGTATAAAAAGTGTCCATTCACTGGGTTTTTACCTCTCCTTAACAGTCAATTCACTGGTCGGCTTACCCTATATGTAGAATGGTATAAGAAACTTTCTTTAAACTTGATTTCTCAGCTGTATTGAAAGTTCCGATATATTACTTTGTTCAGTGAATTACACGTCATTGCGTTTTGACGCGTATCTACTAAGTAATGGAGTAGCAATTGGATTTATCGATAACCCTGTCTAATTTTTGTTTATATAGGTGCCAAATGCGAACAGGGGCGTTTCAAACACGGCTTCACGCAGACGTAAGTCAGCGTTGATTAATTAGTCATGAATATTAGTCATCAATAGTCATGAAAATAAAGAGCACCAAAAATTTGAAGACCAGAATTTCGTCCGACATTGGTGGAGTAACCCATATAAGTTAATTTTGATTTCACCACAAGTACATTGGGTTCAGTAAAAATAAATAAATTAAATAACTATACATTATATCAATTTTCCAAATATTTTTTACAGTGTATGTTAGCAACTTGAAAACTTGTAAATGGTTGATAAAAACGTTACTTTCAGTGATTTTATAGATCATGACAATGTTCATCTCCCTAGATTTCAATGCTACGAAGTTTTAATACTCGATCACTTTCCGACAATCAGATTTTATTGTATTTTTTAGATGCGCTGAAATTGGCGGTATCCCTAAATGTGAAAAAGGACAGGAGCTCCGCTACACCAGAGAAGATTTAGCCAAGTTCTTCCCCGCATGTTGTCCCATCGCTTATTGTTACGACGTATGAATCATAAAATATGTATTACGCTGATGAATTTGTGTAAAAGGCTTTGATGAAATGAATTAATAAATAAAACATTTACTACGCAAAACAATTACCTAAGCCAATTAATTTATACCTTGTCACCGTAAAATATTAATTTAATTGCGCTTACGCTTATATTTTCTCAGGCCGTTTGAGCAGTAATAATAGACATATTCAGTTTCATTCGAAGCGATATAAAAGTTGATACAATATTGATATACTTAAGAGAAGCTACGGATCATAACAAAAGTGTATGTGAAATAAAATGCGAAATGCTGGGAAATAGTTTTTTGATGAAGTCTCAAAAAAGACATGGGTTTAATCGATTGTAATGCTCTTCCGTCTCCACTATTTCAAATAAAGGCCCATTTTCACAAATGTATGTAAGTTCCCGGAAAATGTGAAGAGTTTTTAGTCACACTTTTAAAAACAAATTAGGTTGAGTTACAAAGTGTAGGAAGCTCGTTTACAGAAACGGGTATAGAAAATTTACTACACGAGTGGAACGTAAAATTAATGTTCATAGTATGTGTCATACATTTCAGCTTGATCTCTCAACCCATTTGCAGGTTATGGAGATTAAATTATTTGCACATACATTCGGGCATTTTTTCTAATTGTCAATAATCAACATTTTGGAACATTCTGAACCCGTTTACATGAATCCGTATGAATAAAAAAAAATAATTTACCACGAAAACTTCTTGAGAAAGCAAAACGGATTTTGTTTACAATTAATTTTAATTGTCCGTGGCACACAACTAACTTTACACGTTACACGACATAACCGCCACACGAAGAGAATATTTTTAACTTTACATTATTAACAATTTAAATATTCAAATCGCTATAGCTCAAAAACTATTGGAGATATCGGTATCATTATTCCAACACCAGAATTAGTGTTAAGTTTGGTGTTTACGAATTTTATGACAACAATTGCGTTAGAATTTGCTTTTACTTATATTGCGACGGTCTCAAATACAATACACATGCCATGAAAATTGTTCCACCTTGTAAAATTATTTATTTTCCCATGACTTAACCTCAACGTTATAGCGTTTTCGTAATCGCATTAAGTACGAATAATAAGTAGGATACGCCTGTAAGTTAAGGAATATCAGCACACGCACAATTGAACTTTGTTCTCAAACTATTTATGAATAATTCACTGAGTCCGTACAGGAACCATGAAATAAGACCGAGACGGTCAAGGCGAACCGGCAATCTTTCAGATTCACGGTCAACTCATATTCTACGACGTACAAGTTATTGACTACACGCAGTGTTCGATTATTGACTCGAATAATAAATAGAGAATCCTAATTTCAGTGTTGGTAGATGAAGTTGACACCAGGATAAATTCAACGAAATCGTTATTGTCAACTTTATATCCTCAAAAGTGTCAATATCAACACTTTCATGGATAACACCATGGGATATTTTACACCAGTCGAGTTTAACACCGTGGAGTCTCAACAGCGGACGAAAAAGTCACCAAATTTTGCAGTAATGCTATTAGAAATTTGGCACTGATTTGACCAAAACGTAAAGAGACGATTACGTCAAGTACGGAAGTACTTTTCGTGCTGCGCGTTTATCGGTCTGCACGTGGAATCCTACCGCAATTTTGCAGACACATTCGAGCAGTCCTAATCGTTTCTTGCGAGAAAATAATTCTCATCGCCATAAACCGTGATCCTGATTATTTCAATGAGCGCTGAAGTGTTCGCTTACAAGGTTATGAAGGGGGAAAGTATTCGCTATGGTGGGGGCATAGGAAGAATATATAAGAGGCAGAGCTGTCTTGAAAAATCATCAGTTCTCTGAAAACAGTCAATTAGACGCTTCAAACAGACTTCAACATGAAAACCGCAGTAGTTGTTGGCTTATTCGTTCTGGTAGCATGTCTTCAGCTCCAGGCAAATAGTGCAGAAGGTCAGTCTAAAAATAAATAATTGCACGTAGTTTTTTCTGGCTTTGAGATAATATTTACTTAGACAATGTGGAATAGCTTATATAATTCATTGTACACGTTAAAATTTGTTTTGAAGAAAGAAACTAACTAATATTCACACAAAAGTATATGTAGAATGGTATATAGAACTTTTTAGAAACTTGATTTCTCAGCTATGTTGGAATTTCTGTTATTGCTTTGTTCAGTAAATTCCATGTAATTGCGTTTTAATGCGTTTTACTAAATGAGAGAGTATTAAATGAATTTGCCGATAATCTTGCCTAATTTTTGTTTATATAGCTGCCAAATGCGAACTGGAGCGCTATGGATTCACCCAAAGGTAAGTAATCCTCGAGAAATCAGTCAATCTTCACAAATCAGTCATCTTCACGAATTTCATGAAACCATTATATCGTACCGCAGATCACTTATATCTTTGACGTACGCGCACAGCTTAATATAAATCTTTACACTGTTAAAAATATTTGAGGTTAAATTATTACACATGTGCAAGAAGCACTTTTGGAGAAAAGGGTAGAGGAAATTTACTACTTGAGTATAACGAGATTGATATATAATTCTGCCAAATGCGATAATAAAGTCATGTTTTTTTTATATGGGTTATTCCCCCAAACATAAAAAAATATAAAATTCAGACTGCTTCTTTATTTCAGTGTACACGAAAAAAGTTTGTTTGTGACAACTACGTCTTCAATTTGCTATGTCGCCGTTCTAAAAAATTAATTGCCCCAATAATATCGAATAGGACTCTCAACTGTTCACGATTGGTACTCGCAAAATTAGCCAACCTAACCAAACAAATAGTTGAGTCTTCCACTTGAATTGTGTGGACTACCATTTGAATTGCTGGCTCTATTATTCGAATCATTGGCAACACTATTCGTATCGTTGGCGCTTCCATTTGAGTTGCAAAAAAAATAGAATTATCGATTGGTTTGATCAAGTCATTTCTTGGTTATGGCAGCTAATCTTTTCTCACCGTGTAGTGAATCGAATAATAAAAAAGAGTAGCATACATTTTCTAAGTACAGAACTTGGGCCAACATTTGCTTGAATAACCCATATAAGTTAATGTTGATTTTGCCACACGAACATTGGGTTCAGGAAAAATACAATACGTCAAATCACTACAAGTTGTATGAATTTTGCAAATATTTTTTACAGTGTACAATGGCATCTTCAAGATTCATAAATTATTTATAAATGCATTACTTTCATTGATGGTGTAGATCACGACAATATTCATCTCCCGATGGGCTAGATTTCGATGATTACGAATTTTTTATACCCGATCATTTTCCAACAATCAGTTTTCATTGTTTTTTTTAGATGCGGTGATATTCGCGGTAGTCCTCATTGTACAGGAGGAAAGGTGCTAGGATATACTGAGGAAGATTTGAGCAAGCCGTTCCCCGAATGCTGTTCTCAAGCTTATTGTCACGACCCATGAATCATATGATACAAATTACAGTAATAAAATTCTGTAAGAAAAGATTTTATTAATTTAATGTATAAATAAAACATTTACTTCGCAAAACAATTCCTTACGCAAATAAGTTGATACCTTGTCACCGTAGAATACTAATTTAATTGCAATTACTTTTATATCTCCTTAGCCCGTTTGATCAGTAATAATTGACATATTCACCTTCTCCCGGAGCGAAATTAAGTTCATGGAATATTAATATACTTAATAAAAGCTATGGATCATAATAAAAGCGCACGTGAAATTGAAAATTTGAGGTGCCACATTAAACGTTTTGTACGCCCATTAATATATCCAGAGTATATGCAATTCCGGACTCCATTTGATACCCACCCTCGCGAAAAGGCTACCTTGATTGTGAGGTAAACTCATGAGTATAAGTTTTTTTAAAAAAGTTTGTTGCTTTGAAAAAAACTAGAAAAAAAAATTTTCACAAATTATTCCGACATGAAGTTAAAAAATTAGTATGATAATAACATTATACACGTGCTTATTAATAAAGCTTTGGTAAGTTGAAAAAAAAAAGTTTGTTGCTTTGAAAATACCTAGAAAAAAAACTTTTAAATATTACTCCGACATTAAGTTGAAAAATCAGTATGATAATAACATTATACACGTGCTTATTAATAAAGCTTTGGTAAGTTGAAAGAAAAAAAAGTTTGTTGCTTTGAAAAAAACCAGAAAAAAAAACTTTCAAATATTACTCCGACATTAAGTTGAAAAATCAGTATGATAATAACATTATACACGTGCTTATTAATAAAGCTTTGGTACATATGCATGCGAGCATGTGTTTTCTCACTGAAAATAAACAATAATAACGAGTGAGCGATCCGATCTCTTTCAAAACCCGTTTTTGGAGTCATTAGTCGATTTTCGCTACCTCAACATTCGAACAACAGAATTGTTTCAAAAAGTTGAGATTATTTTTCGTACGTATCACAATGATACTGCAGGGATCGTTAAAAATATTACTGAAACGAATAAAACGCGCGACACTTTATTCTAATAGATAAGGATTCTTCTTAACCCTGAAGACGTTGAAAGTACAATAAAGAACGCCAATAAAGAATATACGGTTTTTCAGTGAGTCACTCTCTTGAGATTGAATAAAAATCCTGTTTCCGATGTTCGTCTGATAAAGTGACCAACGGATTTTCGTCTTCATAGTTACATTCACAGCCCAGATTTATTCACGTATATATAATTGGACAAAATGATGCTTTGAAACGATGCGACTTAGAATAAGATTCTCGATTTATTGATCATTATACTTAACGCTGATTTGTCGACGAAATCGGATCGTCCCGAAATATAAAATGTACATGAAAATTACATATTTGCGTTAACATACGAGTACACGAAAAGTACGTCACGAAAAAATTAAAAAACGGTGTCGAATCTCGTAATTAGTATCACAACATTTGTATAGCCGACGAAAAATCGATTAAATGAAAAGGATTTATGATTATGAGATCTTTTCTATATCTAAGGCAAATATTTGCAGGTGAAATTCGAATCATACGCCATTACTTGTGCTCACATTGCATATTATTGGAGGGAATGAAAACATCATCGCATATAACTTACGTCAATCCTCAACATCCAAGCAATATTTCGTTCCATCTGCCGATAATGACAGTTTGCCTTTAACTATAAGTGAGTTTAATAATTCAATCGGCGACAAAATATACTTCACGTTTCAGGAATACGAGTCAATCAACAGTAAAAACTGTGTGCATAAATTTCAACCGCTGTAATAATGACTGTAATAATGCGTGATTTGTTCAAAAACCACCCTCAACGTATAATTTTATCGTAGATGTAAAACGTCACCTATTATGAAAAAAAAAAAAAAATTAATCAGCGAACGGGATGACAATTCGGTCTAAAAATAATAATCAGCATTGTAGTAGATCCCAATAACGAAGTGATTTTTCTCTCTTGTTAGAGATCATAAAAAACATGATTAATTCAGCATCGTAATCTAATAGGTTAAAGAAGGCCAATCGAACTTTTTTTTTAAATGTCTAAGTTGTTTGAAATTTTTAATTCTTACAATTTGAAAATAAGAAGAACAGGATTTATCGCCAAATCAATTTTTCTTGACAACGTAACACGTCATTGACATTGTTTTATGATTGACTTCTAGATGAAAGGAATTATTTTATATTCTTCCAAATATGTTCCACCATTTCTGTTTCTAAGAATATATATGTGCGTTGATGATGGCCTGACAATCAGTGCAAAGTTGGAATAAATGATAAAACTTTCGTGTTTAAGGTTTATCTTTTTTTTTCTAATTTTGGTTGATAACATATAAAAAACCTATGAACTCTTTTATACAGCTGACCTCTATCCTACATAGCGTTAAAAAAATTTCCACAGATTTGACCCATATGCGCCGATTGTAATCGAGATTCTCTTGGAATCGCCCCTACACATTTTTGAACTTATAATATTTACAACGCACTTAATGTATATGTATATCCAATACAAAAACATTTTAATATCAATCTCGTTTTTAGCATAAAATATAACTTTGATAACTATACATATCCTCAATTTGGTGTCTTAATGAACGTGGAGGAAGAAAATAATATCTTTTACTGATATATATGAGACATTCCATATGAGTTCAGCCGACAAAAAAAAAACAAAATCCGAACATTTTTGTAAAGATCCTATAACTTCAATCCGTGTACTAAAATTCAATCATTTATTATTTTGAGTAAAAAATTATTATTCCGAAAATGTTTTAAGCTATTAACAATTTGGAAAAATGACAATATACGTCGATCAAAAGTCACCAGTGAACGACAAAGAGTCAAGACAAACAGTGACTAAAAACGTAGGTTACATCGGCCTGGTCATTGACTGGTTTTTTTTCTCGATGTTGCTTAACCAGTTTTACTAGTGACGTTTACCCGATCTGTTGGAATTATGGAATTCGATTTTTAGAAAAATTCTTAGATTTTTGTTTTTGGATTACACAAACCGATATGAAATGCTTCATATTCATATATATTTTTTTTACTACATAATTGAAGATTTTCATACGGCGCTTAGAATCAGTTTTTGTTTGAAACTGTGAGCTCCAAAATATTGAGACCTTCGAGACGCCGTCTCTACTTTACCAAATCATATATTTCTAAACACTATTAATCTGTCATCTGGCGTTTAGTACGCGACCGTTGATTTATCTACGACTTGAGCGAGTCCTAATAGACCGAATTTTGTATAATGAGAGAGTCCCTCTCGAATTTTATAAACATGTCCGAGCAATGATAATCGATTGCAGCGATGTGAAAATTCAAGTCGCGATAAAACGTGATGTTGGTTTTTTAATGAGCGTTTAAAAATCCGCTCACAAGGTTATGAAGTGAGAAAGCATCTGCTGGAGTGGGGACATTTGGGGAATATATAAGATGCAGTGATGTCTTGGAGAATTATCAGTTTTCAGACAACTAGGCAATCAGATACTTCGAAGCAGAATTAAAAATGAAAACCGCGGCAGTTGTTGGTTTATTCGTTCTGGTAGCGTGTCTCCAGCTCCAAGCAAATGGTTCAGAATACAGGGGAAAAAGTAAGTCTGAAGATCAATCATTGCACGTAGTCGTTTCGAACTCTAGAATAATATTCACTTCGTCAATGTCCAACATCTTGCATAATCGTACGCATTCAAATTTATTTTGAAAAAGGAACTCAAGATAATTCTGTTGCTTGGTGTTCATTTGGCATAAGTTTATTCGTACTACTGAATGTGGAATTACTTATTGAATTTACTGATAACCGTGTCTGATTTTTATTCATATAGCTGACGACTGCTCGAAAGTACCTGAAGGCGTTAGAAACACATGTCACGAGTACACATGTGATGCAAAATCCGGCGAATACATAGTCTCAACGTAAGTCAGCCTCGAAAAATTAAGCGATCTTCACAAATTGCATGAAGCCATACCATCGCAAAGCAGCTAACTTTTATCTTCAATGATTGCAAGTCATCTAATTATCCATCTCAAACTTTATAAATAAATAAGATCAACTACCAGTGTCGATTATACTCTGCGTTACTTTCGGCTGTTAGCCAAATTACCGATGAATGAACAGTTAAGGAGAACGATTTGTTTATCTGGAACTTGCATGAATGTAATATCCACATTCTGGCGTTAAAAATTTTATCAGACGATCGGAACGTTAAATTATCTAATGCAACTAAAAAAATATTGTGTTTTCATGGCACAGTATATAAAAGTAAATGCCAGATACCAAGAATCTAAAACCGCCGGTAAATGGACAGGCTAATATGACTTACACTTTCAGTCGAAAATACGCTTTGTCAATAATATAATCTGAGTAAATAGCTTAAAAATAGTCTAAGTGAAAATTGAATGTTCAGCTGAGTCGTCAAATTTCTCATGGACTCAAATAAAGCTGTTGTTCACCGATGACTGTTCAATGACTGGTGAATTCACTGTAACTCGTTTCTACTGATTGTGACTCGGTCTGTATTCAACTTGGCACATGCAAATGTTCCCAGAAAAATACGACACAGTAAAAACTCGAATAGACACAAGTCGACCCAATAAAATTCGCTATGGTTAAATCCCCCGAAACTCGACTTAACCCAACTCGACACGCCAAGTTTTTCCCGATAAAACTCAATACAGCCCAACCCGACCCAGCAGAACTACTTTTTCGTCAATATCTCTTGATGGTCTAGAATTCAATCATTGCGAGTCGCTAATACCCGATTACTTCAAAACAATCAGTTGTTATTGTATTTTTCAGGTGCGGAGTAAGTGCTGTGGACTGCGAAAAAGGTGAACCAGCCCACCATCCAGAAGATTTGTCCAAGCCATGGCCCGATTGCTGTCCCGAACCTTATTGTAAATAATTAAATACGAACTGCACACTTCACTGATCAAATTCTTCAAGCAAGACTTTCATTAACTCAATGTATCAATAAAACACTTATTACATCATATGAATTTGTTTATACCTTTTCACCGTCAAATACCAATTTAACTGCGTTTACATTCACACTGACAATAAAGCAAATCGTTGATTCAACGGATTCATATGATAAAACAAATATAGGAAGGCTTGTAATGTTTTATGGTTGAAGCAATGATAATATGGTTCAATAAACGATACTTGCAAGGTTATTGATAATAAACGTTAAAATCATATATGCAACGAAACGGCATATTTTAAACAATTATGATTTTGATGATTGCTACTATAATTATGTTTGCTATTACCATAAGATATAGACGTTCCTCCTGGGAATTATATTAATAGTTGATTTAACTACTCAGTGAATAAAATAAGATATTGAACATCATGACGAATATTACGGTTTTCTCTAATATGAAACTGGATGTCAAAAACTTCATATTGCACATTTGTATCAGTGTCTTTCTTTTTGAACTGTGTCTGTGGACGTATTTGAGGATTGACAACACATGCAGATTTGCAAGCCACGATTCAAAACAGGTAATAAGGTCAGCAAAAATTTGTAAAAATTCTGTTAGAGATTTTGCACTGATTTAACTAGAACGTAGCGTGTCGACGACCTTAAGTACGGACGTAAATACGTACTTTTCACGGTACGTACGGTGCTGCGCGTTTGTCAGCTTGGAAATGGAATCTCATCCCAATTTCGTAGAAATGTTGGAGCAGTCGTAATCGATTCTTGTGGGGTAAGAATTTTAGTTGCGATAAACCGTGACCCTGCTCATTTTAAAGCATGCTGTAGTATCCACTCACGAGCCTCTAAAGTGGGCAAGCATCTCCTAGAGTGGGAGCATTGGGAGAATATATAAGACCCAAAGCTGTCTTGGGGACTCATCAGTTATCTGAAAACAGTCAATTCGACGCTTCAAAGCAGAATTAAACATGAAAACCGCTGTAGTTTTTTGTCTATTCGTTCTGGTAGCTTGTCTTCAGCTCCAGGCTAATGCTGCAGTAACCGAAAAAGGTGAGTCTGATAATCAATCATTGCGCGCAGTTCTTTTGACTCTGAGATGTTATTTACTTCGCCAATGTTAAATATCTTGCATAATCAATTGTTGACATGAAATTTTTTTTTGAAAAACGAACTCAACTAGAATCCACACAGAAGTATATGTGGAATGGTATATTTTGGAGAATGGAACTTTAAAAAACTTGATTTCTCAACTATGTTAGAAGTTCTGATTTTTCTTTGTTCAGTTAATGACATGTCATTGCGTTATAACGGGTATCACTAAGTGAGAGAGTAGCAATTGAATTTAACGATAACTCTGTCTATTTTTTGTTTATTTAGCTGGCAAATGCGACCGGCAGAGGTAAGTCAACTTCGAGAAATCTTCAGTCAGTCTTCACAAATCAGTCATCTCTACAAATTACATGAAACCAGACTGTCTCACCGCGAATTACTTGTATCTTTGAACGTTTCGCACTGTTTGAAATGGAATCGGTTTTATATGAGAGTTATTCCACCAAATATCAGATAAAAATTGAGCCTTCAAATTTTTGGCGTTTTTCTTTCATGATTCGATACATTGTAGTTAAATGAAGAGAAATACTGAATTGGAGATTTTTTGCTCATAATTTCAAACAAAATCGTCTACTTTGGATTCAACAGTAAGATTTTATTGTATTTTTTAGATGCGGTATGATTTCCAGTATTCCTAATTGTCCAGAAGGAAGGATAACCTATACCAAGGAAGATTCGAGAAAGCCATTCCCCCAATGCTGTTCCCATGCTGTTTGTTACTGAGATTATGTTAGAAAGGATCTGATTATTTCAATGTATAAATAAAACATTTACTGCGCCAAACAATTACTGACGGAAATAAGTTTATACCTTGTCACCGTAAAATACTAATTCAATTGCGCTGACGCTTATATTTTCTTAGACCGTTTGAGTAGTTTAGTTTCTACAGAATTCAAGAATAATAACAAGGGTGCATGTGACATAAAAATCGGCGCACTGTACAAAAGCAAAATTAAAATAAAAATGTTTTTCACCATCATCATATAATTTGATAATTGAAGTTAATATGTGTGAAAGTTTCGACTCTACTAAATAAATAAATAAAAACTCAACACTTTTTATCTGAGATATAATTGAAATTTTTTTTTAACTCCTTTTTTTTTTAAACTGGAAAAAATTCTATAAAATCTTATTAAATATAACAAAGTTTTGAGCACTATACGACGATAAAGCTTTTATAACTGCCAAAGACATATTTTTTAAAAAACGATTTGAAAGATAGAATAAAAGATAAGAATGGATTTTTAGGATAAAAATTAACAAAAAAGTTCCTTTTAATATAAATCGAAAAAGTAATATTATTAAAATGGCGGGATGATAATACTGTATTAAAATAGTATCAGGTACATTCCATGACATCTGGATCAGGATTTGGCGATTACGAGCCAAATCAGAGAGGTCGAGGTCAAATTCTAATCGAAACGGGGTAGATTCCCCTCATATCCATACGAGTATGTGCTTTCCTAATAAAAATAAACAATAAACGAGTGCGCGATCCGCACAAGGTTTAGAGCCCGTTTTTAAAGTCATTCGTCAATTGTCACTACCTTAACTTTCAGATTCGAACAACAGTATTTTTATTCGGAAAGTTTTACTTTATTCTTGTAGGTAATGATTGCAAAAATGTGAAAACTTTAAAAATACGTGCTATCGCTACCAGTGTTGCCAATAGCGAATACACAGTTTTTACGTAAGTCACTGTCTGAGATCAATCGAATAAGAATCCTGTTTATGCTCTTCTCCTGATCAAGAGATTAATGGATTTTCCTCATTACAATTACGTTCACAACGCAGATTTATTCACGTATATATAATCAGACAAAATTATGCGTTGGGACGATGCAGGGCTTGATGTATAAATTATTTAACTCCATATTGATTTGTGGACAAAATCGGATTATCTCGAAACATGAGATTAGCCAGTTTAAATTTCGCAACATTTCAAACTCGATGAATTCATTGCTGAAATTGCAATTTTCCTCGAAAACATATATCACGTCATTGCAATTTTTTTAAAATAATTATTAACCTGTTTTTTACAATAAGTTCCACAAGATAAATTGGGATTAATAAATGAGACTGTTACTAATAATTAATCTGTTACAAACAATAAGTATTCGCATTGATGATGATCGGGCAATGAGTATCAAGTTGAAATAGATGATAAGTCTCCAACCATGTTGAAGGTTCATCATATATTTTCAAATTGCAGTTGATAACATACAGAAAAACGTATGAACTCTTTTATACAACTGACCTCTATTCTACATAGAGTTCGAAAAATTTCCACCGATTTGACGCACATTCAACGTTTCTGGTCGAGATTCTCTTAAAATTTCCCCTGCACATTTTCGAACTTATAATATTCACAACACACTCAATGTAAATGTGCTATGATATGCATAACCAATACAAAATCATGTCAAAATCAATCTCATTTTTGGCATCATGCATAACTCTAATACAACTATATATATCATTAATTTGATGTCTCAAAGAACAGAGAGAAAACAATAACATCTTTCGCTGATCTATATGAGGCATTTTATGTCAGTTTGGCCAGCCGTAAAAAACAATCTGAACATTTTCGTAAAAATCCGAAACTATAATCCCAAACGATGCACCGAAATTGAAATTAAAAAATTAATTGTTAGTTATACTTTTTAATCTTTAATTATTTTTACTATTATTTCGAAAATGGTTTATACCATCAAAAATTTGAAGAAATGAAAATATACGTCGTTTAATGTTTTACAATGATGAACATTTGCTGAAATGAAATTACCTAACTCAAACGATATTAATGGCAAATAAATTTAAAAAATCGTATTTTAAGGTAAACAGAATTTTTTATTTTACCAAAAATTCATATTCATATTATATTTTTCTTTTTGGAATAACCGAACCGATATAAAATGCTTCATATATTTCTTATCGAATTACATAATTGAAGCTTTTGTACCCAACTCTCAGAATTAGCACTTGTTCTGAATTAGCTACTTTGTCAAATAATGTAATTTTGAATACGTTCAATCTGTTATCAAACTTCACGTTTAGTATATGACCGTTTATTTATCCGCAGATTGGACGATTTCTGACAGACGGAATATTGTGTAATAAAAGCATCGAATTTCGTAAACATGTCTGAGCAATCTTAATCGATTTCCGCGATGCAAAAATTCAAGTCGCGATAAAACGTCATCTTCGTTTTTTTAATGAACATAGTAGAATCCGCTTACAAGGTTATAAAGTGAGAAAGCATCTGCTGGAGTGGGGACATTAGGAGAATATATAAGATCAGAAGATGTCTTGGAGAACTATCAGTTTTCATACGACCAGGCAATTAGACATTTTAAAGCAGGATCAATCATGAAAACCGCGGTATTTGTTGGTTTGTTTATTCTGGTAGCCTGTCTCCAGCCCCAGGCAAATGGTGCAGAATTTACGGGAAAAAGTAAGTCTTAAAATCAATCATTACACGCAGACGATTCGAACTCTAAGATGATACAAACAATCCACAAGACAAAAACAACACAACCTATAACACTGGAGAACCTCGTCACAAATTTACACCACAAATAATTATATTCAAATTATTTTGCCAACCGGCGACAATGAACAATGTTCACTAACTCATTACCGATTTATATTTAATAAAAATTCCTAAGAGTCCCTGATCAGGGCCAAACATGAACAAAAAAAAATCATTAAGCCGTCATTTGTCGATGCACAACCATCCAATTTCTGTGTCTACTACCGATTCTTGTTCAACGTTCGATATTCCACATTCACTTTCACAAGCAATGTGGCTTTAATTTTTTTATATCGGGACCTGCAATGTCTAGTTGCGCTTCTGCACAAATGTATGTGAAAGCAATTTCATGTCGTTGAGATTTAATTTGTACCACTAAATGAGGAACAACATATTGAAACTACCGATAACCCTGCCTAATTTTTGTTCATATAGCTGACGATTGCAAACACCTACCTGAAGGCGTTGGAAACACATGTCACCGTTGGACCTGTGATGACAAATCCGGCCAATACACAGTCCAAACGTAAGTGAGACTCGGAAAATTGAGCAGTCTTTACAAATTGCATGGAGCCATACCATCGTAATGTCGCTTACTTGCATTTTTTATCATTGCGAGTCGATAAATAATCGACTAATGTGAATTAATGATAAATCTTAAATTTGCTATTATAATGGTGAAAACCTTTCAAAATAAAATTAATTACCAGTGTTGACGATGCCCTATGTTACATCCGGCAGTAGAGTAAAGTTACCAATGAATGAACAGTTAAGAAGAACCATTTGTTTATCTTGAACTTGCATGAAATGTAATATTCCGAAACTGGCGTTAAAAATTTCAACAGACGATCGGAACATCGTTTATTAAAATCGATTAAAATGTTGACCACGATAATGAAAACGAAAAAAAGTAGTTGAAGATACCAATCCTAGCAATGTTAACAATCACCGATTTACTTCAAAAACGATCACATGGATTTTCTCAAAAAAAAAATCGCGTTGGTCGTAACGACCGTAAAAACGACTTTCTCAAAAGATTTTCCGTCTGTTTTTGCAATTGTGTGAAGGTCGTTTTTAAGGTGAATCAGTTGGAAACGACCGTCGTCAAACTGGCTAGGGAATAAATGAGTTCCGATAACCACTCGAAAGAGTTGATATAGCGTCAACTAGTTAGTAGGTTATGACAACTACTCGTTGGTTATAGGAACTTGATTATACGAACTACTCAGTTGGTTAAAGGAACTTTAATGCCGTTGATAACATGAGTTAACAACTATTTCGTGGTACAGCATATGCTGAAGATGCGTCTGCAAACAGCTTTTTTTCCGTGTACATCTCTCGATGGACTAGATGTCAATCATTAAGAATCGCTAATACCCAATTACTTCCAAACAATCAGTTGTTATTGTATTTTCCAGGTGTGGAGTAAGTTCTATACACTGTGAAAATGGTGAACCAGCCCACCATCCAGAAGATTTGACCAAGCTATACCCCGATTGCTGTTCCAAACCTTATTGTAAAGTCTAATACGTACTGTACACTCCTCTGATCAAATTCTTCAAGCAAGGCTTTTATCCAATCAATGTATCAATAAAATACTAACTGCATCATGTGAATTAGTTCATACCTTTTCACCTTAAAATACCAATTTAAAGTAAATAGCATTCAAAAAGTACTTCACGTATCTGTACTTTAAAAAATGGTGGAAAAAATATCGACAGGAGCGAAATGGAAACAGTGACATTCAAAGTGCCACTTCGGCGAGTTGCCGGATGTGCCGCAACTGTGCCGGCAAGGTACTCGCTTCGGCACGGCGTGTCGTAAAAGCGCTGCTCAATGCGGTCGCAGATAACAGCTATCTTACGAAATTTCGTGCACCCTAAAGTGCACGTTTGTCTTATTCGGGTACTTCTCACGGTACGACGTATTGCGCGTTTGTTTGGAAAGGAAATTTCACCACGAATTCGTAGAAATATTAGAGCTGAATCGTGTGTTCCGGGGTAATAATTTTAGTCGCGATAAACCGTGATCCTGATTATTTTAACGAGCGCTGTAGTGTCCGCTTGCAAGGTTATGAAGCGCGGAAGTATCTCCTAGAGTGGGGACATTGGGAAAATATATAAGACACAGACCTGACTTGAAGAATTATCAGTTTTTTTTTAAACAATCGATTAGACCTTTAAAACAGAATTCAACATGAAAACCGCAGTAGTTTTTTGTTTATTCGTTCTCGTAGCCTGTCTTCAGCTCCAGGCGAATAGTGCAGAAGGTCAGTCGAAAAATAAATAATCACTCGCATTTGTTTCTAATTCTGAGGTAATATTAAGGATGACAATGTGAGATATCATATATGATTTATTGTCCGCATTGAAATTCGTTTTTGAGATGGAATTTAAGTAATATCTGCACAAAAGTATATGTAGAATGGTTAATAGAACTTTTCAAGAACACCATCCATAAGCGATACTGCAAGTTCTGACGTTAATTTGTTCAATCAATTCCATGTCATTGCGTTTTAATGGGTATCACTAAGCAAGGGAGTAGCAATTGAATTTACCGATAACCCTGCCTAATTTTTGTTCATGTAGCTGCCAAATGCGAAATGGATACCGGTGGTTTCATCGCGACGTAAGTCAGCCTCCGGAAATCAGTCATCTCCACAAATTGCATAAAGCACAAGTTAAATTTAGATATTCTTGAGTAATTTTTTTGAAAAAAAAAAATTAAGAAAAAGGGGTAAGCATCGAAAAGAGTTTTTCAAATCATTTTTTGTTTTTAGACCTTAGAATATCGTCGAAGTTGAACATACATTTTTTTTCGGAAAATTCGGAACATTTTCGAGAAAAAAAAAGGATTCTAGATTTTTCTGATCTTATTCGGTAAGACGTTAAAATTTGAAGTTTTAAATTTCAGTTAAAAACTAACTGTGATAATAATAAGCAAAAAATTGCAAGGGGCTCTTCTTTATTTCTGTATAGTGAATCAGATCATGGAAAAAAAAGCACCAAAAATTTGAAGGCCACAATTTCATACGACATGAGTTAGAATAACTCATTCAAGTTAACTTTGATTTTACCATACATACATTGGGTTTAGTGAAAATCCCATACATCAAATTAATATACGATATATGAATTTTCTGAATATTTTTTACCGTGTACTTCAAGATTTATAAATACATTACTTTTAGTCATCGCGTTGATCACAACAATTTATATCTCCCGGTAGGCAAGATTTTGATAATTACGAATCGTTAATACTCGATCACTTGCCAACTATCGGCTTCCATTGGATTTTTTAGATGTGGGGATCTTATCGCTAACCCTAGATGTACCGGAGGAAAGGTGCTAGGACATGCTCAGGAAGATTTGACCAAGCAATTTCCTGAATGCTGTGCCAGACCTTATTGTCACGACCCGTGAATCATAAAATACTTATTACAGTAATAAAATTGTGTAACAAAGTATTTAATTGAATATGTATAAATATATATATTGAATATAAATAAGAAATGGAATGCACAAAAAAATCACTCCTGCGAATTAGTTCATACGTTGTCACTGTAAGATATTAATTTTATTGCACTTAAGCTTATATTTCCTCAGGTCGTTCGAACAGTAATAATAATTCAGTTTCAATGATTCCATATAATATTCCCGATGTGATGAAATGTCCCAAATCATGTGAAGTGTTGTTTCAGTCAAATTGGTAAAAAAAATCTGAAAAACGACCAAAGTCCTTTTGTGCAGAAATGTTACCATAAAACGACAGCAAAATGACCAATATTATTTTATACTCGATTCGTCGTTTAACGTTTAATATAGCAAAAAATGACTGCAAAACGACCAACCTTTTTTCATTTAAAAAAAAAACAAATACAATTGATATGGCCTATAGATTTCGATTCTTTAACCTTCGAATTATCAGTCAAGTGCACTGCGTCCTCGGCCACTCGGCTCGATGTTATTTGAAACATACATATACCTCATAAGCTACAGGACGTTCCGGATCATAGATTGTGAAAAACATGTGTCTTTAGACTATCAGCGAGCAGAGTAGCCGAGGACACAGCGAACTCGACTGATAACCCGAAGGCTACAGGATCGAAACCTTCAAATGACGATAATTTTTTTCTCCAAATACAATATTTTAAGAGCGCCCGCATATTGTCTTTGTTCCTTCCATTCACTCAAATTATTCCGTACGAAATAAACATATAAAAAAGATCGGTCGTTTTGCAGTCTTTTTTTTGTACATTAAACGTGAAACGACCGATCTAATATGAAATAATATTAGTCGTTTTGCAGTCGTTTTTTCTTCAACTAGCCGGAAAACGACCGATCGAGTATGAAATAATATCGGTCGTTTGACTGTCGTTTTATGGTAACATTTTTGCACAAAACGACTTAGGTTGTTTTGCGGTCAACTAGGAGTGAATTGCGGTCGAAATTGCAGTCGTACATATTGCTAGAGTTAGCACTGATTTGATTAGCACGTAAAGAGACGACTACGTGCTGCGCAATTGTCTGTGTGGTAAAGGAATCTTACCGCAATTGATTAAAAATATTCGAGCCTTCCTAACCGTATGTTGCGGGTCAATAATTCTAGTCGCGATGAACCGTGATCCTGATTATTTTACCGAGCGCTATAGTGTGCGCTTGCAAGGTTATAAAGCGCGGAAGTATCTGCTAGAGTGGGGACATAGGGAGAATATATAAGACGCAAAGCTGTCTTCGAGATTTATCAGTTATCTGAAAGTAGTCAATTAGACGCTTCAAAGCACAATTCAACATGAAAGCCGCAGTAGTTTTTGGTTTATTCGTTCTGGTAGCCTGTCTTCAACTCCAGGCGAACGCTGCAGGAGGTGAGTATTTTAATAAATAATTTCTCGCATTTGTTTCTATTTTTGAGATGACATTTACTTTGTCAATGTTAAGCATCTTATATGATCTATTGTCCGCATTAAAATTCGTTTTGAAAGAGGAACTTGTCTAATATCTACGCAAAAGTATATGTAGGATGGTAAATAGAAACTTTTGAGAACACCATCTTTCAACTATTTTGGAAGTTCTGTTATTCCTTGGTACAGTGAATTCCATGTAATTTATCTTTTGATACATATCAATACGTGAGGGAGTAACAGTTGAATTCACCGATAACCCTGCCCAATTTTTGTTTATATAGTTGCCAAATGCGAACTGGATACCGGTGGCTACGTCCAGAGGTAAGTCAGCCTCGAGAAATGATCGAGAAAATTTTCAGAAATTGCATAAAGCCATACTATAGTACCGCGAATTACTTTTATTTTTTTATCATTGCACGTCATTTAATATAAATGTTTACATTGTTAAAAATGTTTGAGGTAAAATTACTAGACAGTACAAAAAACTTTTTTTCGAAAACGTGTATAGAAAATGTACATGAGTATAACGTAAAATAGATACGTAATTCCATTAAATTCATTATGAAAGTCATATTAATTGATGCACTGTATACTGAATATGCGATACAAGAGATGTTTTTGACATGAGTTAACATTATTTTTACAACACTCTCGACTACTTTTAAAAATATTTAAGTTGAAATTGCTGTTTTTTTCCGCATGATTCGATTATAATAATGTAAAGAGAGTCTACTTTACTTTTTAACTGGAAATTTTGACTTTTAATTCTAATGTCTTGTCGAACTCGATAAGAAAAATCCGAGATACTATTTATCGGTTTGGTAAAAAGTGAGGCACCGAAAAGGACTTCTAAAATCTTTTTTTTTTTTAAATGTACTTACGTTAATACCCGATCACTTACCAACTAACATTTTATTTTATTTTTCAGATGCGGTGATATTATGAGTATGCCTCGTTGTACAGGTGGACAGGTGATAGGCTATCATAAGCAAGATTTGAGCAAGCCATTCCCCGAATGCTGCGGTGGACCTTATTGTCACGACCCATGAATCTTTGAATACGTATTACCGTAATGAAATTGTATAAGAAATTGGACTTAATTGAATTAATGTATGAATAAAACATTTTCTGTACAAAGCTATTACTTACGTGAATTAATTCATACCTTGTCACCGTAAAATACTAACTCAATTGCAATGCCCTTATATTTCTGTAGGCCGTTGGAACAGTATTAATTGACATATTCAGTTTCACTCGGAGCGATATGAAGTTGATACAATATTGATATATCGCATTATTAAAACCGGTCAAAAAGCTGTCTAGCAAAGCAAGAATGCAAGAGACTTTCCTCATTTCACAAAACTAATTTTCAGTGTTTACGATACATTGAAAATAAATCTACTAATTTCCTCAAAATATAGTCAAATAAACAGCAAAACTAACACTCCAAAAACCCAATATCTTTTCTCAACAGAATGAAAACATCGCTATGATTTTGAATAAGTAAGTTTCGAGCCTCTTTTTTTTATTAATCTACCGAGCTTGGTTTTAGTAAAGTAACTAAAACTTTTCAAATATGTCTCACGAATGAAATTTGAATTAATAAATAAGACTGTGATTATCAATCTGTTACTAAGAATGAGTATGCGCATTAATGATAATCTGACAATAAGTGCCAAGTTAGTACAGATGATAAACGCTCAACCTTGTTTAAGGTTTATCAGCCGTTTCCAAGTTTCAGTTGATAACATGCAAAATCCTATGAACTCTTTTATACAGCTGACCTCTATCCTACATAGCGTTCGAAAAATTTCCGTACATTTGACCCACATGCAGTGTTTGTGATCGAGATCCTTTTTTAATCTCCCCTACACGTTTTCAAATTTATAACATTCATGACACACTTAATGTATATGTGCTGGCATATGACATAACTAATACAAAATAAAAGTACATAACGTCAATATCCGAACGAACGAACAAAATTTTATTACGTAATTTCGAACGGTATTAATGGCAAAATAGGTTTAAAACATCGTATTTTAAGATGAACGGTATGTTTTATTTTACCGAAAATCTATATTTATATTATGTTGGACGTAACAAAATTTTCCGTCGAAATTACCAAAGAATTTGAACGAAAATAACAGTCCTTACATTTTGTATATAATACACGATGACAGACTCTTTTGATCAATTTCGAATGTCATGGAAGATTTTCGCCAAAAAATTTGTTGTTGCTTAACAGAATTCGAATACATTAAGTAAGTGCCATTATCCGACATTTTTCACTGGAAACATATACCTAGATTTTCATCATTCATCTGTTTAAGGTTAAATATGTTGGATATTGAAACTGACTGAATTTTTTTTTCAGATTCTGTTAAATAAAAACAATGATTAGATAAAAATTGTTTCACAGAATCCGAATTTGATTCAAGGACAGAGAGCTATTATTATTATTCAAAGAGAATAAAATGGCTGTCGCTTTTGGTCGAATACTGGCTATGAAGTCATTTCGACAGAAAATTTTTCTATGCCTAACATAATATAAATGAAAAATTTCGGTAAAATAAAATATCGCGTTACCTTAGAACACGATCGGTTAAATTTATTATCGATTAAATATTTTGCCATTAATACAATTTGAAATTACGTCATAGAATTTGAACAAATGTTCATTTCAGAGTCCACTAAAAGACGCATGTTTTCATATTGTAAATAGAGTAAACCATTGTCGAGATATTAATGTTTCAGTTGAAACAATACATGATTCGGAAACACAAGGAAACTTTTTTCAATTGGAATTTTTTGCAGGGTAAATGCACTAGTAATTGATCGGTGACCAGTAAATTACCAACAGCTTGTAGAGAGTTCATGAAAGATTTTGCACCTAACGCTCAGAATTAGCAGGTGTTTAAAACTGTCTTCTTAAAAACATTGAGACCTTCGAAATGCCGTCTCTACTTCAATAAATTATGTACTATTGAACACGCTTAATTTATCATAAAACCTCGCGTTCAGTAAGTGACCGTTTATTCA
Source organism: Tromatobia lineatoria (assembly GCA_949699805.1). Lineage (NCBI taxonomy): Eukaryota > Metazoa > Arthropoda > Insecta > Hymenoptera > Ichneumonidae > Tromatobia > Tromatobia lineatoria. The sequence goes on from OX453050.1 coordinate 12,603,919, forward strand.
TCTGCGAATTGAAAGAGTCAATACACCAAATTTTGCATAATAAAAGAGTCCCACTCGAATTTTGTAAACATATCGCAGCAATCCTAATCGATTACGGCGATGTAAAATTGCAAGTCACGATAAAACTTGATCTTGGTTTGTTTTTAATGAGCGTGGCCGCTTACAAGGTTATGGAATGAGGAACGATTTGTTAGAGTGGGGACATTGGGAAAATATATAAGATACAGAGATATCTTACAGAACTATCAGTTCTCAGAGGACTCGGCAATAAGACGCTCCAAAGCAGAATTAAACATGAAAATCGCGGTACTTGTTGGTTTATTCGTTCTGGTAGCCTGTCTCCAGCTCCAGGCAAATGGTGAAATCACGGGAAAAAGTAAGTCTAAAGATGAGTAATCATTGCACACAGTCGTTTCAAACTCTAAGATATATATTTTGCCAATGTTAAATATCTTGGATAATAATTGTACGCATTCCAATTTATTTTAAAAATAAAACTCAAGGTAGTTCTGTTGCTTGGTGTTCATTTTCGCATGAGTTCGAAAAACATGAGAGAAAATTGCAAATACTTCTCGTTGTCGGAAAACTAAAAAAATGCATGCATATTAGAGATACTAAAAAATATCATTTTGCATAATAGTTATTCCAAAATGTTATTTAAAAATGAATTTAAAAAATCAATTAGTTAACAAAACCCCTGGAAACCCAAGATTTATTTTTTATGAAAATCATTCATTAATTTTTTTTCAAACGTATGAATTGTTTCAAATTTTTTAATTTGTTTTTGATTTTTTTAACATAAGATAAATGTGCGGAAAACAAAAAGGCCTCAGCAACCGAGGAACGATTTTTTTATCGAAACTTTTTTCTAAGAAGGCCTAGATAAAAAAGCAGCTTCCGATTTTTAAAAAAACTCTCTTAAATGGGCCTCGCGCGGCTCAAACTATACAATTTTTTACATTGCATATAATTTAAAGTATATTTTTTTACCTATAGTTTCTCCGTGGTAACCAATTTGAAGTGCTTTATCATTGTAACAAATTCATTTTTATTTGGAATAATACGTGTGTTGAAATTCAAGATTAAATCAAATTTTTTTTCTACCAGAAGCTTTATATTATTTCAACTGAAAACTATTATTCAAGATTAGAGATTATAATTGAAATTTCAGTTTTAATTCATTCATAGTAAAACCCAGTTTTCATGTGTCTACCGTCGAATCTTGTTCGATACTCGACGGGGTACGTTCGGTTTCACATGCAACGGTAGACAAAATTTTGTTTTGCATTGAGTGCCGCGAAGTCTGTTTACGCAAAAAAGTATAGGAAAGATATTCTGTGTCATTGCATTTTAATGCGTACCAATAAATGAGAAAGTACTTAAATTTACTAATAACACTGCCTAATTTTTATTCATATAGCTAACGATTGCACAAAAATCCCTGAAGAAATTGACAACCCATGTCACCAGCGGACGTGTGATGAAAAAACCGGCGAGTACACAATCAAAACGTAAGTCAGCCCCAAAATATTGGGCAGTCTTCACTAATTCCATGAAACCATACCATCGCAATACGACTCACTTGCATCTTTGATTATTTCGAGTTGTTTGATCATTAATCTTAAACTTGCCAAGATAAAGGTAAATAGTTTTAAAAATAAAATGAATTACCAGTGTCGATGATGCCCTACGTTACTTTCGTCAGTAAAGTCGCTAATGAATGAACAGTTAAGCAAAACAGTCAATTTAAGTCGTAATGTGTAGAAACGAGGTACTGTCGTTACTTTCAGTAATTGTGTTGAATACGATAATGCTTATCTCCCGGTTGTCTAGATATCAATCATTACGAATCGCTAATACCCGATTACTTTTAAACAATCAATTATTATTGTCTTTTTCAGGTGCAACGATGTTCCCGTGACCTGTGCGGGAGGTCGTGGAGAAGACTTGTCCAAGCCATACCCTGAATGCTGTCCCCGACCTTATTGTTAAGAATTAAATACGTGCTGTGAATTCCACTAACCAAATGCTGTAAGCAACGATTCTATCCAATCAACGTATAAATAAAATACTTATAACATTACGTGAATTAGTTCATACCTACCGTGAAATACTAATTTAATTGCTCTCACGCTCATATTTCCTAGGACCATTCCAGCAGTAACGATTAACATATTCTGTTTTGTCCACGGCGATATTTAGTTCATAAAATATTGATGTATAAAACGGATGTTACGGTTTATAGGAGCAGTGCATGTTGAATAAAACGAGTTTCTGAATAATTGTATCTCGCTAGAATTTTCGAGTTTTTAACACACTTTTCCGCACTAGTGCGTAGTATGTGATACTGTGCGAAAAAGCGGATTTTTCGATAAAACTTAGACAGCTGACAGCAATCACTTTCGGTTTGTACCAGGAGAGCATTTGTCCTCGCCTCGTGCCTTTGTAGTTTTTGCGCAGCAGCGCAAAAGAATTTTAGGCACGCGCGCCAGCGCGTGTGATTAGCCTAGTAATATTAAAAATTCGTAGTACTTACCCCAAGCCAAAGATATTGCCGGTGCTGTTCGGTAATATTGAAATACCGCTACTATCGGTATCTTCCACGTTAACTTGAGAATCATGGGTAGCATTCCCGGCCACAATAGAAGAAGGTTCACTTTTGTTCTGACTTATGCTTGCTGAATTTTGGTTGCTGTCATCAGGAATCACCGGCTCGTTAAGCTTCGCCTCCGCAGTTGGCATCGGGGAATCGCTGTCCGATGAATCCGCCGAATCCTGACGTGGAACTCGTGAAAATAAACGGTTTCCAAGATCTGAGCCCAATATGTCCGCTTGAGTAATCGACAGGCCCGGTGGTTTCTGAAAGTTGAAGAATTCATTTTCGACTTCTTAAATGTCTCATGTAATTTTTAAGACTGTAAATGAAATTAGCCTTGAAATTGTAAGATGATTCTGAGGCTGACGAATGCGTGAGAAACGAATAATATATGCGCTATATAGAGTGAATGAGTATTATATACTAGTCAGTTCAGATGTCGTTAAGGTTGTGAACGTTACACTACTTTGGGAGAAGTGAAGTGAAGTAAATAATTCAGTACAAAACAGCAATTATAATCGACAAAAAAATTGTTGAGTTCTTAATTAATACGTACTGCTATGCCAGTGGTGCGGATTATTTCGGGAGATCGCTCCGTCATTCTCTTTCCTGATTTTATCGATTTACCGAAGAGATCATCATCGTCACCTTCGCTGTCGTCGCCAAATATTCCACCGTTATCATTTGTTTCGGGAGTACTGGTAGCCATGTTCGTTGCATTGTCACTTTTTACATTTCCTAGGAACTTGTTTTCTCGGAAATCTACGTTTTCGCGTTGACTGTCGCTTACGGAGTTTTGTTGATTAACAGTGTTTCTTGACGAAGACTTGCCAGTAAATATGTCGTCCGAGTCTTCGGAATCAGCGTCGCCACATAAATCATCGAAAGCTGATCTCGGTTTTTTAGCTTAAAAAATTACAAAATTTATATCATTAATTTTTTACCTTATTTATATAGCAACTTGCAAAGGCCAATGCTTTGTCGTCATATAAGTCGGACATATTTCTAATGAAGGAGGAAATATATTGACCATAATAGGTAGCAAAAAAAACGGCAGTTGACTCAAATATAAATGGGACAACGTTAAGCGGTCGTAAATATAATTTAAAAAATCGGGACTTATTGTCGAGATTACTCGTAATTTTTTCACACCATAGTCGTCAATGATTACCTTCACTTTGAATGGGCGGAGGAATATCAAGACACGGTGATATAACATTAATTTCCGGTGCCCTGTAGGGTTTATTTTTCCAAAGACTGCTCGACACCTCAGCATCGAATAAATTGCCACCTCCGCTGAAAGGGTTCTCGGAGTTTGTTCCGAAAACATCGTCGTTGTCGGGAGCAAAAAGGTCGTCTGAAAAAATTCAGTATTTGCTATTTTACGAAAGGATGTTAAAAAATATTGACATTTATATTAGCTAGAACAAGTAAGTAGTTTATATCACGGGTGTGCGAATAATAATATGATCGAATCGAAACGAATTGAATAGTACCATTAGAGTCGAATATTCGATGATTTATTTTGATGATTCGAATATTCGATACTCCCCCGAACAAAAGGTCACAAACTCAACACGAATGCAAACAGAAAACAATGATAAGTAGAACGCAATTCAAAGTGAAGAAGCCGTCATTCGCCGAAGCTAATCCCAATCAATTATTAATGCACGGCTAAAGCAACATAAATCAACAAACTCAATTATATTTACTCGCAAATGGTAATATAAATTATTTCTTACCCGCTGATCGATGGATGGATGCTCTATCGGTCTCCTGGCCGTCCGGAAGCACATTCGCACTCGGCAACACATTTCCCAAACGCTTCGCCAATTCCTCGGCAAAACTAGGCGCTCCTTTACCAGAACTTTCCGGTCTTGACTCTGCTACCGTCGGAGTGGCCATTTCTGAGCCTGAGTTCAACGTATCTTGACTTCTAGCTGCAAGCTTATCGGTTCTCGAGCTAATACCGCTGTAATGCTTAACGGTATCGATTCGCTCGTTACGATCGCTGGATTCGCTAGATGTCAACGAGGATCTGCGCATCAAGGACTCTCGACGATTATTGACAATCATGTCAGACTGCAGAATTTTATCGTCGTCTTCCACTGCCGAATCATCGTCACCTTCCGGCGGCTCGGAATCACTGCTACTCGATTCTAAACCAACTTTAGACGAGTTTTTCCACTTATCCGATCCGATTACGTAAGGCAATGGCCGGTTTTGATAGGGATTTTTAGCCTCTAGTACAATACTGCAGCGAAAATGTGTAAAATAATGTACTGCAAATACTAATCAGAATTCGAAGAGAGATATATGGGGCATTTTACGCCACCGGACGACCACCTTCTACCACGACTGTCACCGGTATGTTTGACTATTTTTTTCAGTCATTCGCTCAAATAAATGAAGCATGCTCATTTTTTTTCAAATTTTCGATGTATTTCTCGCGGAATTGTGAATTTTTTTTTCTTTCTTCCAACAATCGCTTTAAGATTTCGTATGCGCGTATCTTTCTGGATGTAAGCCGTATCTTGAAAAAACTATAGTGTCTAGTAAAAGGTCCGTATTAAATTCAAGGGATTTTGAGAAAATTTTCAGAAAGTTTCAAGGACATTTTCCGAAAATTCTGAGAATTCTAAGAATATTACTGAAAACGTTCAAAAACCTTTATAGAGAAATTCAAGAAAATTTTCAGAGAATTTCAAGAATGTTTTTAAAAAATGTCAAGAACATTTTCAGAAAATTTTATCAACATTTTTAAAAAATGTCAAGAACATTTTCAGAAAATTTCAAGAATATTCGCAAAAAATCCGCTTGCGAGAAACGTTTAAGCCATTCGCCATCTAGCGGAAATCTGGAAAAAAATTTCACAAAAACGAAGCTCCCCGTAAGAGGAAGCAAAATAATCAAACATATCGACGATGATCATAGAGATTAAAGATGGTCCAGTCGATGTAAATGCCCCATAAAGATCATTCTACAAACCTTGTAATTGGAATTCCACCCTCATCTTCACTATCACTGGCAATTACTTCTACTCTCTGAAACTTCTCATCCATTATCCTCAAGCCCTCCTTGATACTTTCACTGACACACACAATCAAGTCTTCTTTATCAAGCCCTCCATCTTTTATCTTCTGTAAAAACGATAAATAAAATATTTCAGTCCCAAGGTTCACTCATAAAAATGTGATCAGACTTTTTTTCAGATTACTTTTCCGAATAAAAGTCGAGAAGTACTGACTGCAGAATACTAAGACGCAGTCTTAACTTCTTGTTTTTTACCTGAATCATCTATTGTAGCCAAGAACAACGATTTACAGTTTTTGTTACCGACCGAGCAGTAGCACACAATCTTAACGTGATGTGTGACACTCTTTTGTCCTTCTCTCTCGCACTTCAGCAATGGTGAATGGCGTTGTCTTTGTCGCACTCATGGCGACTCAGTCAGTGCAACACATCACCTTAAGGTGATGTGAAACTACTCGGTTGGTAACAAAAACTATAATCCGAACGGCGACGTTGTCGTCTTTCATTTTTTAAATCTACCGGTGCAAAGAAATTTCAGATCGCAAGATCCGTAGTCATGAGGCAGAAAATTCTGTAGATGACGCCCTTCTTTAAAAAATCTCACATTTAAACCTCAAGTACATATCAAGCATTATAATTCTACAATTTTGTAACGACATAAAGTGACAATTTTCAAGACAAGACAATTTTCAACTTGTTGCAGCTTTCAGATCAAATTCGTACACAGTTTTTAGTGTTGGATGTTTTATTTAGTCTGTCAAAGAGTGCATTCTAGGGTGAGAGTAACGATTTTTGGAAAACATATCATGATCAATTTCTAATTAATAATTCGTAAGATAAGGTGTACTGTGTGTTTCTAAAAAAATTGCAAAATTATACTACTTAACATTCACATAATGAGGCATAGATGTAAGAATTTTTAAAAAACAAGTATCGTCCACAGAATTTTTTTTCTTATTGCTTCTTTAGATGACTCAGGCTTCTTAATTGATTTAAAACTGCAATGGCTCTAGAGTTGAATTCTTATCAGGTCACCAAAATACATAAAAATTCAATCAATAATACCTCATCTTCTTCACCCTGTGGTAATTTCGTCTCAATATCATCTTCGTGAACTCTACTTTCGATAAACTGAGTATTAGCCAGTGCAAGAGACGCATTAGTAATATTATCTATAATAACTGAAGTCTCATTCAGATCGCTCGTGAGCGAGTTGAGTTTATCCTTAGTTTTCTGTACATTCTCCGTTAAGTTCTGAAATGACAAAAATCCTTTAAAAAAATTACACATCTCCACAGAATCATCAACTTTCTTTTTCTTTACATTAGAAAACTGTTTGAGATGCTGAAGTAATCCAGCGTCAGCTGCGAGACTCCATTCGTTTTTCTTCTGTCTCATTTCATCGGTGGTCCATGGATGATCCCAAGATTTGTCAATTCCATTTGAATCCTCTGGCAAATCCTACATTCGAGTGTACGGAAAAAAAACGTAAAAACGTAAACGTAAACAAAATAAATACAAACTTATATACAGCTGTCAGGAAGCCTTACAAATGATTTAAATTTTATATAAACGTAAATATATAGATTTTTTCGCTTGATTAACGATGACAAAACTTACCATGATTGCAGCCAATAGCCTGTGGACGTTAAATGTACCCGAAATAACATTAATAGACTAACAACCTTTTTTTCTAGTGAAGGTTAAGGGCACCGCTACCAAGAAAAACACCCACTTGACGTTGTTATTGGACAGAGTAAAAGTTCTACTATCACGGGATTTATATCGCGAGCGAAATGACCACTGACACTCATCAGGTATGTGTTCCACGGGTGGAACTGAGAGCGCGTAAGTGGATCACTCAAATTGCTCCTTGCTACTTGACACAATAATTTCATTTCCTATCGTTAAAAGTTCCTATTAACGCCAGCGCAAAACGTACGTAACGTAAGTTATGTACTTTTTTTGTTGTTGTGAAAACAGCCTAAACATGCGATGGTAAGGAAACATTGTCGATACAGCGAATCTTGGTCAATAAAAACAAATACCAATTTTTGTTACGAATAAGTTATCCGAATGAGTTTCATATGTCCGCCAATATGTTAGTTGTAAAATATCCTATGTTGTACAGTTAACTTTCAGTCATAGGATATCTTACCGATAACATTTTTGGAAACCAACTCGGGAAATAATTATTATATAGAATTATATATAAAATGATACATGATTATGTATATTATTATATATAATCATACATTATCATATATAACTATGCTATATGATAATTTATCTTTGTATATGACGATGTATGACTATATATGGGCCAATCCACCCCGTTTCGACCGGAATTTGACCTCGACCTCTCCGATTTGGCTTGTATTTTTTGTAAGTTTAGCTGGACCCTCAATTGTACCATTTTTGTGGCTATTTTTTTTTTAAATACATACATATTCAAAGTGATATATCGAAAGCCATCATAATTTTAAAATCTGAAGAATTCTGAAAAATACTTTGTTCAATATCAAAATTTTCTAGCTTATAGCCAAAGTGAGCAAGACTTTTTTTCTGATAGATTGTGAGCTATGAATGTTTTTATTTTTTAAACAAATTTTATTAATAAATCTTCGGATACTCAGGTATGTGTTTCACGGGTGGAACTGAGAGCGCGTAAGTTGATCACTCGAAGTTTTGAAATTTTCGAAATATTCACTTATTAGCCCTAATTTTGGTAAAACATGTGATAACAATCTCAAATTTCATACATAAAATCGTTGCTTTTTAGCGTCGATCAGTACATAGTTTTCGTAATAATCTGCAATGTCGTTGAAATTTCTCAGAATTTTAATCTTCCGAAAAAATAATGATACTGCATTAACTTTATCAGAACATAAAATAGCGAACTTAAATTTTATACACAAAGCCAGTATTATTCCCATTGTAAAAAAAATGATAACAAATTCGAATTTGAAAAATCAAATCTGAAACAATTTTGAGCTCTTTTAATACTCAAGACAATACCACAAAAAACTCTGAACAGTCTAAACGAAATCTGAGAGGTCGAGGGTCAGATCCAGGTCTCCCTAAAGTATCCCCCCCAAATTCAGGAGTTATCGGGATTGATCGGGGTTCCCGAAATCTTGGATACGTCAGTGGCGCATGCAGCGTTGTCAAACCGATGCCCTGTACGCTCGGTTTCACTCGGTTCTCGAGTTATCCCGAGACGAAAAACAGCGCATCGAATTGTTTGTCAATAATCACCTTTTACCAAGAGCTCTTAGTGATTACGCTGTTTTTATCGGTGTTATTAGGTCTCGCGAATCTAGGCGCATCCGTTTAACGGATTACGTAAATTCGATTTATCGCCGGTGAGCCATCAGCGTCCGATTTTTTTTTCTTTCCGACCATTGCACAGTATTCCGGTATAATCGTCTGTGTGTAGGGGTGCGTTTAAATGTGTGTGCGGCCGTAAAGCCGTGCGTGTAAGTCAGAGCGCTGATAGTTAGATAGCACTGTCAATGGGTGCGTGCAGTCGTACGCAACGATGTTGCCTCCGCCAACAAACTGCTCACACGTCGCGGTGAACGAACCAAATTTCTGAAATATTAATAAAATCATGAATCCTTGAAGAAATGATGGTTCTCTTACTGATAAGGACTTTGTTATGATTGGAACAAGAATTTTTAATACTGCGAGAGCTTTCTGCAGAAGGTGACGAGCCGATAATTCGTGAAATAACATTTTAATACGTACGTAAGTTCCATCACAAATTGTTCATCTATAGCAATATTTAAGAAAATTTAAAAATCCAATGCAGACTAATTTCCATGATATTGCGCTAACTGATTGGACTTCTAAATTAGAGCATTTTATTATTCAAAGAGACCTCTTGATATCGCACACTTGGGATGACATTAATTATGCTTTGAGGGAAATGAGAGACCTTAAAAAAGTCATGAGAAAAAATATTCAGTGGATAACAGCTTTTTTCTCAAAAATGTTAAATTTGAGCCTCATGAAGTACAAATCGAGCATTATGATCCTGTAATTTTGTAAAGACATACAGTGCACCAAAATGGTGCAAAATGAAAATTGAAATCTTCAACTTGAAGCTTTTAGATAAAAACTGTAAAGAAATTTCAGTGTACAATGTCTTATTTCATCTGTCAAAGAGTGCATCCATTATGAGCATAGGAATCTTGGATGTAGTTAAAATTAAAGATCCTGTAACAGATTTTTTAGTGAGTTTAACTTTTTTATTTATTTGTGTTCATATTCAAAATTATAGCTTTGTTACAAAGGACTAAAACAAAATATCCCTACTCATACTCAAATGCAGACTTCGACAAATAAAATAGAACTAAAAATACTGAAATTTGTTCACCACTTTGATTTAAATGTTACACTAAGTTGAAATTTCAACTTGAAAATTTTTCTTCAAAATTGCAGAATCGCAATGTTTAATACATATTTCATGAGGTTCAAATGTAATATTTTCAAAACTAAGAATAAGATCTTCAGAATATTTTATCGTATAACTTTTTTTTAGATAACTTAGCCCCTGTAAGAATTTGAAGTGAAATCAGAAGGATAGCATCACTTCTGAGACATAAGTTCAGAAACTTTTTTTCTTGTATTCACAAGCAGAACCTGCAATACATATTTTCCCATAAAACAGATAATCTGTCTCGTCAATGTATCAGAACATATATTATTTTCAAACTGCTAAGAGATAAATATTTCTATCCTTTTTGCAGGCAAGAAGAAAAATATTCACAATGAACGGTCTGGAAATGTTGTGGTTGAGGGACAGTAGCGGGAAGTACAGCGTTTATGAGTCAACAAGACAACTGTGCATTCTACTAAGTTGATGCACATGATAGACGACTGCGCACAGTCCAATATATTAGAGATTATAGTTACTTTGGCTCTCTAGGGAGCGTTATAATTATTATTAAATTGAGAGTTTAAAGCAAAAAAGACTTTTGATGAAGCTGCAGCGACACATGACGAGGCAGACTCTCTTCTGAGAAGCTTCAGCGCTGTACTATACTGACTCCGATGAACAATGAACCATTCGGGTAGCGGTAAACGTCAGGCGAAGGTTTTGGAAGATAACTATTGGGACTGCAGCGTCTGTACGTATAGAAATACTGCGGAAGCATTCAAGTGCCTCATGTGTGACGTACGGAAAGGAACCTCTACGCGTAAACCGCGAATAAACCCTCAACTTGTGGCACAACAGGTCAGTACCTCATCTCATTTGTAGTTAATTCAAAAAATTGGCTTAAGATTGCCAATGGGAGAAAAATTGTAAAAATTCTAATATCTTATCAGATCGTATTTTATCATATTGAAATTTGGTGAGGTTGTCGCACTGATAAAACCCAATTTTTTTAAATTTTCGTTGAAAAAACATATTGGTAGCTGAATTTCGGTAAAATCATTAACCCACGGACGTTTTCTAAACCATTTTTCTCGTCGTTTTGCACGATTTTGAGTATGCGGCCATGATAATCTCGAAACAAAAATCTCATAGAAACATACTTTTCTCCACGAGAAAGCAAAACAAGAGTATCGCAAATGAATGAGTCGTTCTTATGAAATTACATGTCCTAACAGTGTCATCGGTGATTCACTCCGTAATTGGGATGAGCAGTCCCTGAATCATCGGGTTTTACCGAGTGCCGAGAATAAATTTTTTTTCTAATTCACAACTTTTCATGAAATCTGTTGAACGCAGGTTGCTCAGCAACACTACGTGCCACAGTTGAAGCCAGGTAAGAAGGAAGGCGGAGGCGCAGGGAGCGCGACGAGTACGGGTAAAGAAAAGGAACGCAAGCTGTACAAGCCAACGCGTAAAAATCGTCATCCGCCTCGGCTGAAGAACATCGATCGTAGCACCGCCCAAACGAACGAAGTCACCGTGAATAATGTGACGGTAGTTATAACGGAATACAAGCCGAAAGTAAAGAAGAGCTCAGACCAATCGGGTATATCGAGCAGTGCATCATCGGAAAACGGTAGCCAGCACGACTCGAATCAAGATTCCAGGAGTCTCGATATAGGAACTGATGCCTAGCTCGAACTTACTCGGCCATTAAGTGTACGAATTGTTCTAATTAATATATATTTAATATTGTACGTAATTCATGATCTACCGCTGTACAAGATAATATATTGTTTCACCCGTATGTTACAGACAACAACAACAAAAGTAATGACAAAACAGCAGATATTCCGTGCTATTAATGGAACGATAGGAAAATAATTTTATTGCTCAATTATTATCGGATATGATGCCGGAAATAACCGTTGTATAACAATTTAATCAAATGGTCCAAGTGCCTTTTTTGATATCATTTACCGCGAAAATTTCAACTGGATTAATTTAAAATTCCATTCATTTTCGTCACGGACTACAACTTACAGTGTAATTTTTTTTTTCCGAAGACTTTGATAATCACGATTCGTAGAAAACCGATATAACGTTTGCATTTTTGTTTCGAGCAAAATCTTTTACAAATGGCATTATCGTAGGAAAGTCGTACGAATCCATTATTAGCATAAACTGTCTGATATTTTGTCGCTGATATTTACACTGCCAGACAATAAGTTTGATTCGCATTGCCACAGTATGTTACCGAAATGATAAAATGTTAATTCGGCGTAATCCATGCGATATTTCTGGGCTGCGATGGTTCATGAATTTCAATTTGTCTATAAGCGACCATCTCTTGCCGTCTAATCCCGGTTATTATATTAAATAAATGATGAATAATGCCGTGAAATTAATTGTGTCTGATATCGATGAGTTTCTGTATGTTTCGGAACGATCAATTGACGTGATGTTTATTATAGTAAGTATAGTTATCGATTAAGGAGTCTTAGTGTCTCCAATTACAGCGTGTATGAACATTCGCAACAGTTAGTAAACATGGCAATGTACATATCTTTTCACCGCCGACTCTCGTAATTTTGTCAAATTATTATTATTTACAACTCTTACTCAGTAAATTATCAATCAATATTGATGACCTTTAGAATTAGCTTACGGTAATTTTGTAAATAATAGTTCAATATTTGGGTATTCGTGCCCACTATTTTGTTTTCGTTTACATTTTTTTTTTCTCCGTAAGATGTAAGGTATTTGAAATGAGAAACGATGGAGTATTCAATAGCGATGAAGTGAAATTTGACATAAGTATAAGACTTTGGCAGAGATGATGTATTTTTCGCAAAGAAAGTAGGAAAATATGATTCTAAATTAATTTGTTTTTATTTTGACGAGAATCATCGATAGTTATACGATCAAATTCCACGGACGTATTAGATTGTGGTAATTTAAAATTTTCATGACGATAACCGAGATACCGATTCGAAATACCGAGAAAATAACCCATAATTATCTTGTCAACCATGTGGAAGAGTATGTCTTCTGATACGTGAATAATAAAAATGTTTGTTGAATTACTATATTTAAAAGAACTCAAAATGTTGTCATTGTGCTTCAATATATCTTGTTTCGCCACCGCATTTATTTGTTGGGTCAGGTCGAACTCTCGTGTGTTCCCGCACAAAAAACGCATCATGTCTCCTGATCTTTGGTAGTTAATGAACTTCGTTCAGACTGAAACCACTTACTTCCGGTGCTTTTATTTTCATAAACCTCCGTTTTAATCAATTTTAAAAGCTTCATAAGACGTTCAGTAGCCTCAACATTGTTTGCAAGAGCAACACATCTTTGCCAAGCCCAAAGGAAATTTTCTGGTAACGACGATTCTACGAGGGCATATAACATTACTGCGCATTTGTAGGAACCCTAGCAATCTTAACCATCACCGTTTTACCGTAAAAACGACCGGGTGATTTTTTGCAAACAAAAAACGAAAGTTCGTCGTAACGACCATAAAAACGACTGCCCTAAAAAATCCTACGCGGTCGTTTTTTTCGATTTACAATGGAAAACAAAAAAAAAACAACCGAATAACATTTTTAGCGTGGTTGTTTTCGCGGTCGTTACGACTGATTTCCGGTTCATTTTTTGCAAAAAACCGCCCGATTTTTTGAAGGTGGTTTTTGCAGTGAATCATCTGGGAAAGACTGTCGGACGGATTGCTAGGGAAGTTACACCATCTGATCTTGTCAACCATGTGAAAAGTATGGTTTTTCATACGTGAATAATGAGGATGTTGAATTATTATATTTGAAATAAAACCAAGAGCTGCTTTTCTTCTTTTATTTACAAATTTTCCGTAGGTATAACAAGTTATACTAGAGATCACTCATTTTTTTCCTTTTTTTCGAGAACCCTTCGAAGATCCTGCGGCCAAAGCCATGTCTTCCATGTCTTCGGCAACATCCATCACCTCTTGTGACGCTTCGCCTTCGGTATTTTCCGATACGTTCGTAGTAACGGTTACAAGTTCTCTGTCCTTGAATTTTTCTGAAACTGGAAGAAAAAAAAATGTACACTTCACGAAATGACGAGTAGACTCCAAGTAAATCGATTTCTATTTTAACAATTACCTGCCGATGTCTCGAGAATATCCCAGACTTTAAAATTGTGATTTTTATTGTCTCCACCGACAGCGAAAATAAATGGACTGTCGGGATTAGCCGCGAGACATTGAAGATCTCCCAGGTTCATAGTTTTTTCATAAACCAGTTCAAGAACTGTGGGATTTAACGAGTCCCACACTTTGACAACTCCGTCCGCCGCGGAAGTTACCAGCAAACCTGGACACGAGGCACTGAGCGCTAATCCTGTAATTTCTTTTCCGTGAGCAGCAACTTGCCACATTATTTTCCCCTGCCTAACGTCGATACATTCGATTGTACCGATACTCGTACTGATCTGGAGTAAATAAAAACAGTCTAGCGTCACAAAAATCCTTCACCTGTTAAATGTAGTGCTTTAAGCGTTACTCACAAAACAGTAATTTGTATCGAAGTGATTCCACAGCACTCGCTCTACTTCACCGGACGTTTCCCATTTTTTCGAATCGTTCTGCGCTTTGCAGTCGAATAATCGAACGATACTGAAATGAATGCAAGTTTAACTTTATAAAAATGGATATTGAAAACAGCGACATCTTATAGGAAGCATTCTTTGTCGATTCAGCCACTTTTTTTTCGACCATTCCGATCTGCTCCATAATAGGATATCAATGTACCATAAAAAGGCACTCTACATGATTTTTTTTCAAATTTTTAAGAACAGTATTTCAGATAGTTACAATTCAAAAATAAATCCGCTTAAACAATCGTATAATTGTCCAGATGAATTTCCAATCAATTTGAAAGTTCCGATGGACAAATCGTTTATAATTCGGTCAGATGCATTTCGAATCAATTTGCAAGTTTTAATAGACGAATAGTCGTATTTTATAGACTCGATTCGTGATGGAGTTGTTTTTCGGAAGAGTTATATTTGGTAGATATGTAAATGCACCATTCGAAAGGTTCAACACAATGAAACGTACAAAAACGCTTTATTTGCACGGGTTCAGGTAATAAAAGCTTACGTATCAGCGCAGCCAGTCAGCAGATGATGAGTTTCGGTAGGATGAAACTGAATTGCCTGGACTCTGTCCGTGAAGGTAGATAAAGTTGTAACTGGTTTCTTTATTTCCAAGTCCCAGAGTAACGCCGTTTTGTCGACTGATCCGCTAGCCAATACGTGCCTGTAATTTCGTTAACGAAGTTATTGTTTGTTCGGGATTATTCACGGCTTAGAAAATCCATTTGCCGAGGAAGAAAACTGACGTGTAATTCGTATTCCAAGCAATATCTAGTACAGCGTCTTTATGGCCTTTATTTGTCTTTTTTTTGCCGAGTTTGAACGCTGGTTCTAAACAGTCAACCAAGTCAAGATCCCAAACGTCAATTACTGGTGTCATATTGCCCATGGCACACAAATTTCCCGGCTTCGTGTCCGAGGGATCGAAATTCAGCCATTCAAGGCATAGAGGGAATGATGGCAGAAGAATGTCATGATGGCAATAAAATGACCCTTCTTTCTCATTGTATACTGCAGAGGAGAAATATAATTTATTAATCATCGTTGTGTAGGCGTCATCAGAGAGATGGTTAAAATGTATTTAAAGATAAAAAGTAATGAGTGTTTTTTCTACTTCGTATTCATGTTCGCTATTTAATTAAAATCAAATGGCTAGTGGTTTTCTCAAACTGACAAAAATGCAATAACGATAAACTTAAAAAATCCTACCAAAAATTTCCAGAATACTGGCATCCCCTTCTACATGTCCAATTAAGACGAGATTGTCATCGGGCTTAATAACATCATCGTCCTTCTCAGAATCTACGTCTTCGTTATCTGGTATAGTGACGAATGGATCTTTGCCATCTGCATTGTAAACTGCTAGTCCACCAATGTTGCAGTGGATATCGCCAGCTGGAAATGTGTTGTCTGTTAGTACAGTGGCATGACTTATAAATTGAGGGAATCATATCACTTAAAAAAAGTCATAAAAAAAAATTTCTCTAAACGTTTTTTTAAATTCACCCGTTTAGTCTGAAAGCGAATAAATTTTTAAAAATTCACTTTTTACCTTACACCATTTTGTGTGATGTTCTTACAAAATAACAGAATGATGTTGCTTGTTATATACTTAATGAGGTTTGAATATAACATTTAAAAAAAAAGAGTATTGTCAAAAAAAAAATTTCTTATGACTTCTTTAAGCTGACCGGGTTCCCTAAACTTAAGTTCTACAGTTGAGTTCCAACAAACCTTCGTTGTCATAGTTTCCGAAATCATATTCATCAACTGCCATCTCGTCAGTTTCAGGCTTAGATTCCTTTTTATCTTTTTTAGCTGTACCACTATTCTCATCTTTATTAGTCTCTTCATTTTCAGAATCACTTTCGAGATCTCTGTAAAGATAAATAAATTAGTTGTAAATCTGTCACAGTGCGTAAAATCGAGAATAAAGGAACTTTATATTCACTGTAGTTCGGATTCTGTCTGTTTTATAATATTTTCCAATTCTTGCGGTGTCAATTGAACCTGAAAAGTAGTTGATCAATTTGATGCAATATTGAGAAAAAAAAATAGTTTCTTAAAAAACAATTAATAGAATACATACTTTGTCAGGTACTGCAGCTGACACGCCTCTCCTCACCCAAGTTGTGCATGGTACAACGTTCATTTTTAATATTCACTTAATTATACGAGTATTTATATTTATAAAAAATAATACACTTTGCTATGGAAATGCAGCGTCTGCACATACGAAAACCATGTGCCATGTGGTTGGCATGAAGCGATGCGGTCCAGTGACACCATCAGTCGGTAATACATCAAAAGCTTGACAGCTTACAGCCGCTTGGCGTTAGTGGCAGCACTACTGCGAGGAGGTGACGCATGCGTCACTTTACCATTTTTCTAAAAAGATTCTATTGTACAAATCCGTTGAATTGAATTAAATAATTGAACACTGAGAGATGCGAAATAATTTAATGGTGAATTATAATAATATTTAGCAATTATATCGAATGTGTAATGTAAAATGATGCAAGCACGCACGATTTTTTAGTTCGGAAAAAATATCATATTGTCCAAATTTTTACATGTTATTTTCGTGAAACTGAGGCACATATGTATTTTAAATTAGTTACCGATGATATCTTGAGATAAGATTAAATTTGAGAGTAGATGAACAATTCAAAGACATTTAAGAACTTTTTAAGGACAGACAAAATTCAAGGACATTTGAAATATCTTCCGTAATTGTGTGACGCTTTTCCCGCTAAAATTTCGGACATAGTTAGTCGCGACATCTAGCGAGAATTTCTCTTTCACTGAGCAGCTGCTGTAAATTCGCGCGTGTCGATACACGTTCTGACCTGTAGATTCACGCTTGGCTCGACGGTTACAAATATGAATTTCAGATAGTGTTTGTACATTGTTTCGACCGGAATCTATTTTTGTCGCAAGTTTGCCAGCTCAGTGATCAACAAACACCTGCATTTTTTTGTGAAGCCAGAATAGCAGTGATTCGATCGAAACATTGATATCAGGAAATATTTTCAAACTGATGTGATATTTCTTGGTTTTCATTCGATAACCGAGCGGACGTAAAAACCCGCGTAAATATTACAAACAGTAAATGTCCAATCATTGGTTTATTATTACATAATCATGTTTTTGCTGATAGCTTATCAGTAAAAGATAAAAAAATCTTGAAGCAGATCATAATATTTTTTTTTTCAGAGGCAACAACAAAGACTTAATCAAGATGCTGCTGTCGATTGCTCCTCTATTGTTTGTTTTGCAATTTTCGCATTGCGCGGAAAGCGCAACTCTATTAAATTGGTTTTGGGGAAAATCAGCGGACGAGTCAACTGCAATTGTAGCTGATGGTGTACCTCTTGTTTCCATTCCCTATGAAAGTATGACGGACGATGAGAAGTTTCTTCAGGAAGCAGCAAAATTAACTGGAATACAAGTTTCCTCGCCATTGGAAACATGTCAACACAAAGTTGTTATGAAAATAAAAACATCATGCAGCGATATGTCCGAAGAGGAATTGGCAAAGCTCAGTGTCAATCTGTTGAATTGCCAATCTGCTGTTGAGGGAAGAAAAATGTTTCCTTGTACCGAAGAAATGGTAAATATTTATTTGTTAAATTTACACAGGTAATATATAGATACTTTTAAAGAAATCCACACTGTTATTGCATTTTATTCCTTCTATTTATTCATTTACTTTTGCATAAATAAATGAATAAATATTACAATTCTAAAATGTATAGTTTCAGAATATGGTATATTTTTGATAGGAGACGTTTTGAAATAATTTGTTCAGGACAATAAATTTGCACAAATGTTTGTTGGAGTTTACTATTCATGTACTTTTGGAGGGGGTTGATTTTTATACATGTTAAAACCTGCACTTTCCTCTTTAGTTTCTGTAGGGATGTCCTCAATGGTTTTTATGTACAGTAGAGGCTTAGAAGTATGTTAACAGTGTAGGTTCAGTTCAAATTTTTTTAAATTCACTTCTAGAGGTTCTAATGTTTTTTTAATTACGTTTCATTGGATTATTTTATCTCAGTTATTTGTATACAATAACTTTATAACTATAAATAAGAAATAAATAAGATAGTACTTACATATATATTGTTCCGAAAATATTCTACATTTTAAATCAAAAGAGTTTTTTCAAAATTCCTAGGTACAATTAATTCAAAGCGCAAATTAACTTGCACAGCTGCTTGGTAGAGTTTGCTATACCAATACTTTTGAAGAAATGCAGGCTATTATCGTATTCAGAGGGGGTTGATGCCCATACGTGTTGAAACCTGCAACTTTCCCCCTCCTTTACTTTTTGTAGGGACCCCCTCAAAGGTTTTTCTGTACAGTAGTAGCTTGGAAGTGTTTTGGAAGTGTAGCTTCTGTTTAAACTCTTATCAACTCAAAATAGGATTTCTAAAGTCTTCATCGACTAAAACCTCAATATAACTTGAGATACTACAATTTTTGGTTTATATTAATGTCTGGTTATCAAAAAATTGGTGCATAAAAATCTCTAAATATTTTTTATGCAGTGGTGGCTTAAAAGTGTTTGGGCAGTGCAGTGTCCATCTTAACTTTTATTAAATTGTTACATTGTCTTCATATACTTTCAATTGTTTCCATATTACGTTGTATAATTCTCTCCGTAAAATAATTTTTCCATTGAGCAAATCAAAATTTTTTTTTTTTTTTTAGATTTTTTAACGGTACTGTATAGCTTCCCTCCAATTTTTGTTTGCTTATAAACAAGTCCTCTGAGCCATTCCACTAATTATCCTAAGGAACAATTTCTCTTTTAAAATTCGTATACACGCATCGAAAGATTTTCTATACATTGATGGCTTGGAATTCTCGAGCATTCATTGTATTTTCAGTTCAATTGCTGTAAAGTTTGTGTTCACTTTAATCAATTATATTGAAAGTGCTTTATGTTGAATTTGATTTTGTAACGGTTATTCTTTAAGAGATGTGTATATTTTTCTACCGAACGTCTGTTTCAGTCATTGAAACAATGTACGACGGACATGGACCCGGATATGTGGAACGCTTATCACCTGATGAGCAACCGAGCAAGAGCCGTTTGTTATGCCTCTCGTAGTACACAATTTCGCGCCCTAACAGAATTAACGGTCAATAAATTGATGCAGACCGCGCATTCTCAAATAAAAGCTCTGGGATCTTTGAAGGTAAAATCTCAACAATAGATTAATGATCAAAACCGGATAATTTTTGACGAAATTCAATAATACAATTTACATCAATTTCTCTGAGAAATGCTAAAAAAAATTGATTTCATTTTTGTGTAATCACTCAGGAAAGTCAAGATCGCTTGGAGGATCAAACCCTGCAAGCTCTAAGCTCGCTATCGGCTGGAAATGAGGCGTTATTGCAACAGCAGAATTATTTGCGTGACGCTCAGGCTTCAGCTCACAATTTAGTTGCAAGTAATCTCCGCGAATTAAACAACGAGAAGGCTCTCATCCGTAGTGGCCACGCACAACTCGCGGGCATGGCCGAAGACATAAGATCGAAATTAGGTAATTCTACGCTTCCCCTTTTAATTCATTTCTACTTTGTGAGGAAGTTTGTTGATCGATTTTGGTTTTCTCATAGAGAAAACTTTGTAAAAAGTACACAATAATAGCGTAGTAATGTGGAAGGTTAAAACCTTCCACAAAAGTAAACTTTGCAGCCTTGATTTAGATACGGATGGATTTTAGATAAAAATGCATAGTTCTTCTAAAAATTTGAGTAACTGAAGAGAAGCCATCCTTTTGTATGCTGAATTTTAAACGATAAATCGTGCGATAATTGAATTGCACTTTGCATTTGAATTGAAAAAGTGTAAAATTTCTGCTGGTTACATCGTCTCGTTCGTTAGTTATTGAAGATTGAATATTGGTACTTATGCGCATTGAAGACACAAATTATCAAAACGAAATTTTTTTTTCGCGATACAAAGCTTCATCGATTTTGTTATTTAAAAACGTGAAGTTCGTGTTTAATTCGCTGCAATTTCAGAGAAAGCAAGCGCAGATCTCATGGATCAAGCTATGGCGCGGCACGAAAATCACAACGAAGTTCTCGCAGACTTGATGGAGATTCAGGAGCAAGCTAAATTGATCTGGGAGAAAATTGAATCGAGTACTGATCGCATTGTCGCTCAGAACGCGGAAGCTGCTGCTCAGTACGAGCAGACACTCGAAAAGCTCGGAAAAATTAATGAGACGATTCATTTCATTTGGAATGTGACGGAATCTATGCGTGGCGAGATCGACGAGAAACTGGGATGGATAACCGAATACATCGGTGATACAAGTACGTTATTTATATATTTTTTTACTCCAGCTTTACAAAAACGCGAGGGAGACAGGTTAATTTTCGTATTTAACATCTCTCAAAAACAAAAGATATTCCGTATTAAAAGTCGTCCCACAATTCTGCAGTTTACTTTTTTCGGTTTTTAATTCGTTTTAAGGATGTCTTAACCTGAATGTGAACTATTAAAAAAAATTAAAACATTAATAATCTCAAAATTTATATAACTTTTTTTAAGTCTAATTTAATTTTCAACAGACATTACCGTAAAAAAACGTGTTGCATACGGCTGAAAAACTATCTCGTGAAAAGATAATTGTAAATTTCAAAACAGGCAGCATATGTTTATCTAGGAATTAGTGGAATTTGAACTCGCGATGTGAGAAAAGTATAAAAAATGCGCATTATTTGTTTCTCTTCTAAATAGGTGAGCAGTTTAACAGAGTCTATCGAACGGTTCTTCATATCGTTTATCTAATGTCAGCCATGATAGTTGCCGCTTTCCTACAAGCTCCATTCATAACGAGGGCTACGATTTTGGGAATAATACCCGTGAATCTTGCGACTTTTTTGAAGCATGGCATGGAAGCCTGTCTCGATTTTACGTCGATTACAATGCTGATCTTAATGATAACTGGCAGTAAGTGAAGTTCTAAAAATTGTATTATTTCGCATGGTTTATGTCATCGACGATCGACACTAACACTGTGGTTATTTTCTAGTGCATTTCCTGATGACTATTATTCAGTCACTGTTCGGAGCTAGCGGAAAAACCATGGAAAAGAAATATTCCCGTGATGAAGATATCGCAGCCAAGAGAAATGGAACTACCAATGGACACGCGCATCGTGTGCACCAACGATCATCGACACCGGAACCAGCGGTTACAGTGAGAAAAGCGCGATTCCATGTTAAAATCTTCACCGTCATCAAGGAATTGTTCCGATCTATAGTTCAGAAAATTATTTATATCAAAGGTAAGAATAAAAACAATAAGCTTATTCCTCGATGTTCTCCTGCTGCAAGAGAACGATTATAAATCGTAAATATTTTTTTTCAAATGCTAAAAAAATATCTGAACTTTCACTCGTGTTATGATCGCGCTAGTTGAGGGAAGGTAAAGAAAAATCGAGAGAACACGCGTCGTAAGTACGCAATCGTAAAGAACACGTGTTCGGCAACAACATCGTGACGTCACCAATTGGTTCGGGCGAAGTCAGACAATTCCGAAGTGTTCAATTAATAAGTCAACGAATTGATTTTTTCACTTGCTATAACTTTGTAAATATGAAGTATAATACAAAAAAAAAAAAAATTTATTTACAATTTCATATGAGCTTTAACCATTAGCAATGTTACCTAAACCGACTAGCAAAACCAATTTATTTGGACACATCGAACCGTGCGCGTATAATATTTAGGCAAATTTCGCGAACGGCTGAACAAAGTATTAATTCAGCTTAGGCATTCACTTGTTTAACTACCCTCGTCGCTGACAACTAATAAATCACTGATAAGGAGCTGATATAAAAAAATAGGATACTTTTTGACGAATTTTGCACGCTCATATTTCAGAAACCAGATTACAAAAATCGATTATCTGAAATAACTTGAGATTTTTCCTTTTGTACCTTTGCAAATTAGATACAATAATGCTGATGCTGCATTCAGCCGCTTCCTGGTGTCGACAAACGTCAACGCCCGTAGAGGAGCTCTCGTGCTCTTATTTGCCGTCCAAAAAGTCTCGCGAGGAGCTTGTTATGGATTACGGCAGAGAATATCCGAGCATGTCGGACGACAGCACGGATTTCGAAAATTCGGCGAACGCGGCGCATGATAAACACGATAGATACACGGACGTCGACAATCTCGTTGACGCCAGAGATCTCAGACGTCGGATAGCCACCCGAAGTTCGCCAGGTCGCAGCTACGCAGCTTCCGAGTCGAGAAGGTAAATAGAACAAATAAACGTCGATATAGAGTATATATTGAACAAAATCCCTATCCGTTAGGGTGAAGGGTTGCTGGGTTGTTCTGAAGAAAATCGATTCTCCAAATCTGATCGAATTATGGTCCCATGAATCGATACAAGCATAAATTGGGTATGAAAAAATCGATCTACCGAACATCGATTTTCCTACTGAATCTCGGGAACAGTAATTTATTATATTTAATACATAAATTATGGCAGTCAACGTTTAAAAGAATTAAAACGTTACAATCGAATACGCTAGTAATTTCAAATAATATTTTTGAAACTTTGATCTAGCAAAAAGTTCACGAATTCTTTCGCAAAAATCTTTATGAAAATGTAATCGTTCAATGTAATTGAATTTCTAGCAATTTTTTATATTTACAGCCGGCTAAAAGATGCAACTTTTAAACCTTCGCCTACGTAACACATGGGCTGACTGATACTTTTCGTATCAAATACACAAACTACCAATAATATATCAGTAATTAGATTGATAAATAATTTCTTCCAGTGTGACGCCAAACTTCATGAACGCACCACGAATGCTATGCGGAGCTTTGACGAAGAGTGGATCGAAATGCCGATCGCGGGCCATTCAAGGCGGTTTTCTCTGTGCGAGGCATAGAACTGGATCTTCAATAATGGGTGATTGAATATCGTAATTTAGATAAACGTTAAGAATAGTCTAAAGATTCAGTGATAATTTCCAAGTTTCCATAAGCGATTGCTCCTGCTTTCGGTCAGAACTTGGAAGCTCAAGGGAACTTTTTATTTTTATAACATTTGAAACTCGCGCACCCAACACTTGACTTAAAGTAAACGTCGAGTAGGAGAATGACCATAGTATTTTAATAATAATTTAAAAAAGGGACGTGAACGTGTAGTTATAGTAATTTGTAATATTAGTTAACAAAGACAAGTTTGTGCTTGTAGACCAGTGATTATAGACGAGAAATGTGCAGTCAGCAGAGAAAGCATTTCTGTAAGACATAATAATCCCCTTACCGTAAATCTTGTAATATATCGTTTATTATTTATTAACCCAATAGGATAAACACGATCATATTTAATGGCTAAGATTTTTCTGTCCCCATTTGTAGTCAATGGGCATATTTATTGCAAATTGCGTTTTTTATTTGAACCGATTTTCCATTATCGTAATAAATATGTTTTTATATAGTAAAACTTCTATTTTTTACCTATTACCAAAATAACGCAGTTAGCAGTCTCCCTGCTAATCTCTTCTGTAAGAGTTTGTGTCGTCACCTCGGTCGGTAACGTAGGTAGGTAAATGTACTTTCCTCGAGCTGTGCGATCGTCAACAGGTGATGCAGAATACGACCAAACAACCTCCACCACTGATAATGGATCACTCTCTCAATAGGTTTCAGCCGTTTGGCGTTGGCGGCAGCACAGTTGCGACGACTTTCGTTGTAACTTCCGGTAAGCAAACCGGAAAATTTCCAAAAAATTCAAATTAAATTATTATCGAAAAAATCTGTACAAATTGTGCTTCATACCTTGTAATATTCTCAAAAAGTATGCTAAGTTACAGATCGATTTAAACGATATTATGGGCGGAAAAAATATTCGAGTATTAGCATTTCAAAAATACGTGTATTTTCCATAAAACTTTTCAATCGCTTGGAAGCGCATGTTCGCATTATCCTACGATCAAAATTTACAGAGACTTGTTATTACAAACCTTGATTAATTTTTTGGGACGAGACCGAAAAAATGTTGCCAAAATCAAAATAATGGCCACCCTATTACTCATGAACTTATTAAGAAAGATCAGTCGAAATATTACAGCAGGCTTATTTAATTCAGATCCGACTTCCCTTTCAAGAGAGCTATTTTATCTCTGGTTACTCGGCTATAAAATGCAAAGTGTTTTTTCAATGGATTCTTGAGAGTTTGACTTTTCTTCGAATTTTGAAAATTTGCCGTTATTGGAAATGTCTCCTGATAACGTGAAATTTTACTGACTACGTGTCTAATGTATTTCCCAAGAAGTTTAATATCCTTCAGACCGAAGCAAAAAAGAATAATATGATTTATGAAATTCTGGGTGAAGCCCAGACAAATGGTATTTTGAAGCATGTGTATTTAGCACGTATCGTCCGCACCGGTGTGATGTCTACTGTGAGTTATGTTTGTTTTCGTATGCCCAATGAATATCAATGACCGTCGAGTTACGCTCATAATATCCATGCATATGTTGTTAACGTATACTATCGAGTTCTGTTGCGGATCACACACGAAGTATCATCGCTCGTATATACGCGTATAAAGCAGCCGGTAGACTTTCAGCCCCATAAAGTCTCGGAATTATAGTATAAATCATCGTTGATTGCCTTGCAATATGACGGTGGTTGACAGAAGTATGAGGCTCAGAAGGTTTGCTATTAGCGTATCGAAATAATTCCCCCGAACTGTTACATCCTTGTGTATGTTCAAAATTGGCCTTGTACAATTTTAAGATTTTATATCGAAATTATCAATATGAAAAATGGAAAGGATTAATGTTTAAACGAGTGACGGTTCGAAACGAGAGCCGCAACGCGTTGCATCTATCGCGTTAAAAGAAATTAACGCCGAAAATAAGTCGCAGAACCGTAGTTTTGCAAAAATGCGCTATTTATCACCTATTTTAGTTCCTAAGTTGTCCCCACTATGCAGTAAAGAAGAAATTCCGTTTCCCTGGATGATGAGAAGATCAGTCGGTTTTAATAATCGAGAGTTGTTAAGAATTATTTTTAAGTTACATTCAAATAAGTTATCTCGTCACGATGTTTGGTGGCGTTGCTCGCTAAAGCGTAAAAGTCCCTAGATTAGACGAGGAAGCTCTTATAGTTTTTATTACCAAATTTCCGTATATTTATAGTGCCCAAAAATGAGGGAGAAAGGAAATACCCATACAATATCTTACCTACCCTCTTGCAATTCACCGGGTGATCACATATGGTTTATTCAGTGTAATATCAAACCGAGTCTTATAAGTCCTGATATAATACGATATATTTTCTCAAGAAGGGTGGTAAGACCTTCACGACAAGCAAGAAAGGAGGAGATAAAAAAAAAGCTTTTTTCTGCCATCAATTGTCTCTGCATCCCTCACCCTCCTTAGGGGTGCAGGTGCTTCCTTCGAGATTCGTCTCTCACTCCATTTTGCTACTCGACGCTGGGCGCCCTTCTTCGCCCTCTTCGCCCACACTGCTAGCTTACTTCACTCCCGATGACCCCACAGCCACCCCTTGTTTCCATCCTGTCTCGCAGTTAGTTTCACAGCGGAAATACGCATCTTGCAGTAGCAACGAGAACGCAATATGCAGCTACTATATGCTCGCTCATAGATACTTCAAAATCCGTGGTTTTTTTTTCCTCTTAACTTCACGTACGTCGAGCTGTATTTCAGGATAGTTATTCATTTTTGTCAGAATGCATTTTTTTTCGTGGGTAATGCATAATATGCATTACTTTTCTTCCGATTTTGGTCCCATCGGGAAGTGATTGAAATTGCCTCTGAAACTCACTTTTGGCGGGACTGTAGGTATCATACATTCTCAAGCGGCATTGTTTGCAGCCATTACTTGGATGGGTGACCGTTTAGTCGTGCACCGGCTGGCGGATGAGCCAGTGTACGTACGGTCAATTTTTCTGAGGCGCCTCATTGTTATAGTTCAGTTACTTTCATGTATAAACCGGAACGTTAGACGAATATACAAACGTCTGTACTTCTGTACGCAGTTTCTTCGTGCCCATGGCGAATGCGGTACAGTGCAGCCGAGTCGGTCGCGGACGCATCCGAGGTTAGGTTAGTTTAGTGAAGTGCGAGTAGGGAGTGATAGAAGAAAGGGTGGGAAGGGAAATAACCTCCGTTTTACCATAAAAACGACCGGGTGTTTTTTTTGCAGAAAAATAACGAAAATCGGTCGTAACGACCTTAAAAACGACTGCCCTAAAAAATCCTACGCGGTCGTTTTTTTCGATTTACAATGGAAAACCGAAAAAAATAACCGAATAACATTTTTAGGGTGGTTGTTTTCGGGGTCATTATGATCGATTTCCGGTTTATTTTTTGCAAAAGAAAACCACCCAGTTGTTCGAAGGTGGTTCTTACGGTAAATCAGCTGAAAACGACAATCGTCAAGATCGCTACGGCGTGGAAAGAAGGAAAAATCTTTTCGAACAAATCTAACAATAGTAAAGTGAATATTTTGTGTTGTTTCGATCACCCACTAGTGCTTCTTACTGTTTTCCATCGATGCATTTTTGTTTT
Organism: Tromatobia lineatoria; assembly: GCA_949699805.1. Taxonomy (NCBI): domain Eukaryota; kingdom Metazoa; phylum Arthropoda; class Insecta; order Hymenoptera; family Ichneumonidae; genus Tromatobia; species Tromatobia lineatoria. The sequence goes on from OX453050.1 coordinate 12,631,163, forward strand.
GATCAGCAGTCTCACGCTGTTTCACACCGTAAGTTTCGGCATATTCAACCTCGCCGTGAGTTTTGCAAGATTTCATCGTGAGGTTCAGCAAACCTATATCACATTGGCTTAATAAAATTTTCTTCGAGCCATCAACATCAGGTTGCCTTAGACTAAGTTTGGCTGACAGGAAGTTCGCTTAGAATCATTTTAAAAAAATGTCTCCTCGTGTAGAATTGAGATTTCAATATCGTATGGCGGGTAGTGTTTCGAAAAGTTTGCATGTGGCGCTGGCGGCGAGTCGAATTTTCTAACGAGAGAAACGTTGTTCCTCGAGTTTCCCCGAGAGATAAAGGGAATTTATAGGTAGCAGGGTACGAAGAAGAATGAGGGATTCAGTGAGATAGGAAGCCAAGTGACAAGCCGGATAGATCACACCGGAATCCCTTATCTTCGTGAAAGTTCTCGTCTCGGATCGGCGAGTGCAACTTCATGCCCAATGAAACAGACTGCTAGCGAAGGAGCCGACCTATACTTATACCGCGTCGTCTTCTTCATTCTCCACGCGATTTCTCGGCTGAGTCCACCCTCCGGCTTTCCTCCTATTCTCCTTTTTTATTTTTTCCTCTTGCAATGAAAGAAATTCAAAGTTTTCGCGGTAATTTTACGGGTAATTTGCTGCGCTATATCCGCGGAAAGCTAGAGTTCCCTCGGGATGACCAGGATTACCTAGGCATGGACCTGGGGTTGATATGCCGTAAGAAGAGGAAAAGGGACTGAGTCTTATCAAAAAACAGAATTGTCTCGCAGCACTGAATCTATCTTTATCCCCCTTTTCATCAGGAGATTCTTTTTTTTTTCCATTAGATCAATTTTTTTTTTTCGCTTTCACATTCTCGTGCAAGGAGCTTTATGATATTTATTACTTAAACAATAAACAACTAATGCAATAGAAAGCGTAATTCAGGAGGGGAATGGAAATCGTTGCTATTTGAGTATTCACGTGACTTTATTGTGACGTTCGTTATTCGCGTGAATTTTTATTATTATGAAGTCACTGAGATTACGAATTACATTAATAAATTGATTTTATAGTAGTGCTATTTTATAGGAAATAGCACATTCTGATATCCTCAAAGTTGTAACTCAAATCCCTGGAAATCATTCCTTAAGTACTGACTTTAGTTCTCAACGGTGCATTAGCTTTGCACGAAGAATACGCGGTGACCCCTAAACGTTTGCGAGTGTGTTTACATCGCCAGCGGCGTTAAGCGTGGATTGTTTTCGGCATTATTCTCGGTAGTGTCAACAGTGCAGTGCGTCTAACGAAAGGAAGGAACTGTAGAAACGACAGCAGCATGTAAGTACACGTCTTTTACATAAATATATTGTATTTATAAGTCCATAATATATAGACGAAGAAAATCGCTACATGTCCTCGGTGTTAATCGTTGCATAACCTGCACTATTTGCAATGTAACGTAATCTGCTCTTTAGTGACCTTCGAAATCAGGACGATAAGTTATAATTCAGAAAGCTATAAAATTCTTTTCATTTTTATAATCTCTCCCTATCCTAACGTCATATATATTTCTATTAATTTAAGCATCATCTTAAATGCACGAATTTTCAGCATTTATTAGTACACGATGAAATGTTGGCCTAGAAATTTTTAGTATGCTGCGTTCAAACAATAATATGGGGTTAGTGAATAATTCATAACCGAAACTTGTATTGTTTGCTGTGCTGAGATTGTAACTGTACATTGGACACGTTTATACCCAGTAAACACGTATTACAGCGGCTATATAACCAGAAAATTACATGATATATAACTATGTTAATCTGAGATATTTAGAGGATATGTAACATGGGATTAACATATTATTTAACATTTGTAACCCGCTAATAATGTAACCGCAATGTAACGGTTACATATTTGTTATGAAATTGCAACTTACATGTTAGTTACATGTAACGTTTAGGCAATATTATGCTTCATCTTCGGTTACGTGGCCGTTACATTACCACAATACAATTGTATTTACTGGGTACATTTTTTCGCTTCCAGTTGAGAAGTATAATAGACATGTTTTCTGAAATTGAACCATGGTACATTTTTTTCCTGAAGCCGACCTAGAATTTTCTTGATTTTTGTTTCACTTTCCAATAATTCATAGAAGATTAAGATTATTACGTTTTAGGTTTTCAATTATATGCCGAGAAACTATGAAACCCATACAACACCGATAGCACGTTACATGTTACGAGATCGTTACGAACGAGGGTAACGCAGAGATTTAATTCGACAGAGGTCGAGCTTATATTCGACGTAGCGTAACGGTATATTTTTGCCGTCGAACTTTAATCTTGTCGGGTGTGAAAGTATTTATCAACGATAAATTCGTGCGAACCACACAGATTTGGGGAAAATAATTCAGTCGTGGTACCTGGCTTGCGTAGTAGCAGTCATCAGTCTCGAATCCATTAAGACGAGGCATGCGATGGTGTGGTTCACGCTCCGACACTCTATCAGGATAAGATTAACGTGAAAATCAAGTTCTTTGGGAGGAGGTTCTTCGGTTCGTAGAGGTCTCGGGTGTTACTAGAACGTGGCCTTTGTGCCGATTCGATAAATCATTGGATTTCCAGAGGTTTGCCTCCAGCTCTTTCCCTTCCTCATTGTCAGACTCGACAACCACTTGCGTGTCCTGCAGCCTCGTGGAAGCTCGCTCTCTTGGCCCCCTCTTGGGATGGAAAGAAAGAAAAAAATGGGCCGAGTCAATCCGCTTTGGAGAGAGGAGATGCCTCTCGAATTGGAAAAACTCCGTCTCACTCGCCTTCATCGCGCTTTTACCAATCCCAAAAGACGAGGCACCTGATGCCCCGGAAACGAGGATGGACGTGAACGTGCTCGTCGTGCAAACTGTTCTTCCAATATCTTTTGCATTATTAACAATTCTTTTGCCTCGCGGGATCGCACACTTTTCCGAAAACTCTCCACTAGGATAGGGGAAAACATTCTTCACTCTTGTCGTGGACGTTGGAGGTCGTTCGCCTCCTTTGAGAAAACATTTCAACATGACTCTCGAGATTATACTGAGGGGATTTTCTTGATCCCGAGAAAGGGCCAACTTTTTATAAATACGTAATGCCGTCGTGATCGCGTTGGAACATCAGGAGTATTTGTTAGGACTAAGTAAAATACCTTCGTTTATAGATAAATGTTTGGTTTTTGAACTTGAAGTTGACGAAAAAAAATACGTGTCTTAATAACACAGCGTCGAATTAATACACGACAAAATATACCCGCGGGTGTTTTTTTTCCGGGAATCTATGCTCTCTTCCGCTTCTTCTCTAAAATTATATTAATTATAAGAATTATTAGAATTGAAATTAACTTATCAATTTTTTTAAAATTCGTTTTGTACGAGAATAAAGCTTTTTCATTATATCAACTTTTTCATTTTCTTTATCGACTTGAATAGTTTATCAAAATATTTCTAGCCTGTAGTTCAAGTATTTTTTCCGTATATTTTAAAATGGGTAGACAATCTGTCCAGGTTGTTACGTTGGTTGTCGAGAGCTCTTGACTCTTTTCGGCCATCGAAATGGTCAGGCTTGAAATGTTTCGAAATCCCGAGAACCCAGTAGCAACGAGCAGGGTTTGAATCCGGTGAGAGTTCACCCTTCTCGAAGGGTGGATGGTCCCATCGGGATTTTGCGGGAGATAGACCGAGACGAGCGAAGAAGAGGTTGCGGATATACCGAAAAGAGCGGAAAGCGGAATTGTGATCCGGAAAACTCGTAATCTCTCGTTATCAGCGCTAAGCAGAGTCACTGTTTAGCTTTTAGTTTTATACTGGAAGCTGAGGATGAGTAAATCTCTTTTGTTTTTTAATCTGTGTTAATCTCTAGATCTTATCGTCTTTCTTTTGTGAATAGTTCCCTTTTTCGGATCATTTGTATTCAATGGACACGCATGAATCCGTGACCAGAAATGAAGATTAGAACGGGTGCAAAATAAGCCTAGATGTCTAGTATCTACTATTGTAACTATCGCTACAGTATTCATACGTGAAATCAGGCAAACCTAAAACAATTATACTGGAAGAATGTTAATAGAAACCGTGCAATATGATTGTCTGGGTTGTTTGATTTTCCCCGTCGCGTTTAAGTTCGTGAGACCTAACGATCCAACCAAAGATTTCTTTCGCTAGGTTTCAAAAGAAATATTTGGTTGATTGGAACGAATATTTCTTTCAATCAACAAAATATTTCTTCCGTCACCCGGTGCACTTAATTTAAGTTACTTTTTTCGGTGCACTTGAAAAATAACTTATTAAAGAATCTTGCAGGATCGTCGAACTGTCTCGCAATATATGAATCCCGTAAAAAATATGAAGACCGCAAATGTATAAAAATCTTTTTATTTCGAGACTGAAGACAGCAATCCGTTAATCTCCGTTGAGGACCAATGAACGGCTATTAATAGCGCAGCGGTTGAGGGATTTTATCTTGCGTACAGCAGGGTGCGAGTTGAGACGAATGAAATTTGACTTGAATTCCCGGAGAAAGGAAACGTGAGTCCTCTTCACCCTCTGTTACTTCTTTTTCTTCTCGACATTGATGTATCGCAGGTGAGATACCAATCCTCGGAACGTAGTACCAATCCACTGAGTATGTTGTGCGGGGTAACACTGGAGTTTTCCTCTCTCATTACCTACGCCGCCACTAACCAGCATTGAACCATACGATCGGAGTGACTTCTGCGACCATTAACGCGAATCGAGAATAAGAAATGTCGGGTGTTCGGTTAACCGTGGCGCCAGGATAGGGATTGAGAAAACCCTCGTTGGTGCTCGCGTCTGAATTGATGGTCCTATTCGGATCCGGATAATGGAGAAAGTTCGTCCAGAGGGGCTTGAACAAGTGACTTTCAGCCAGTGAGGAAATAGACCTCGCGAAGACGAGTCTTGGCGATGGACGATTTCGATCAGAGACCATGTCATTAAAGTATCAAATCGTACGACAAAGAGCGTTTGGCACGTTTTCGGAAGCCTACATCAATATCGTTCCCGAATTATCAACATAGCAAATATTCCACAATCCAATCGCCTAAAATTCACAGTATTCTATTCCCGTCTATCATTAAACCTTTCGTCCCAAAATTATGTAAACTTGTGTATGATTAGAACGTGTTGCTTTCACTCTTCCGATCTCAATTCCATTCTACTTTAGTTTCAGGTATTGGGTCTTGTAAAGGGATTGTGATAAGGCCAACATCACAAGTGACCCTGATTAATGGCGATGGAGAATTCGCTAATATCGGAGATGAAAAATGTTCGATAAACATTGCATAGCTTCTTGATGTCATCGAAGTCTTGGTAAAGCTTTAAGGCTTAGCCGATCAAGCGACAGGAGAGGGATTGTTACGTGTAGAGGATTGAAGCCGGCTGGTGAGGAAGAGCTTTTTGTCGTATCCATGGCCATGCGCGTCGAGTATTTGACTACGTGCCCAGGCAAACCACTGGTGTATAATGCGTGGCATGGACGCTTCGGTATAACAGTGCGGCTTGGACGGTTGGTTAAGGCTCGGAGGGACGAGTCCACAGGTCGCACGATCCTCGACAGGGTGCAAGTGTGAGAGGGATGAAGGGGAGGACGAGTCTGGGTGAGGGTGCGAGCTTGTGCTGGACAGTGAGGAAAAGGGGAGCCTCGATGGGATCTGGTAGTGAGAGGGAGAGAGTAAGTACGAGTGAGGGTGAATGTTGAGGGTCGCATCAGGATGTGAGGGAGAGAGGGCAAAGCCAGGAGAGCTAGAACCAGCAGCAAGCCGCAATCAATAGTCAAATACGGCAGTTGAGATGTCACTAGGATGGGTACCTGTGATAGAGGGCGTGTCGACTCTAATTATGCAGTCATCCCTCAATGCCCGGTTCCAGCACCACGCTCCATTCGAGCAGTTTGCTCGTTGAAACTCCGATAGTACCTACAACGGTGATGGTAGTTGTGGAATAGTGGTACGCGTCGACCGGGACCGACGGAGCTCGCGCTCTCCAACAATTGGTCTTCACCTACCACTTTCAAATCGATGTTGCGCCAAGAGAGAGAAAGGAGAATGGATATATAGACAGAGGGACAGAGGCCGGATGAGTGAGAAAAGAGAACACGTGATATCGAGCGTTGCGGCTTCGTGTGATTCGACCACAGCATATCGGACATATATTGGTCAAATTACGATCGATATCCGAACATGGCGATGCCACATTTTCCAACCATTCTATTCTAGTTTGATTCAATTATAAAGATACCGTTGGCTAGGATTTTTTGATTTAGTGTTAACTTCTTTTATGAACAGTTTATTGCCTAGGTGTTATGCAAAATTAATAATTTTTTGTATTGAGTTATTAATTTGTTTGGCTTTCTTCTGTCAGGTTTTTTGCTTTATGAGAAAACCGTTCTGCCGTTAAAGTGTTGCGAAAAATTAAATTTTCAAGTTGGCCTCTGTAGTCGCCATTTTGTATTGAAATGATAATAAAAATATTAATTTTTTATACTTGACCATGTTAAATAAGGAAAATCAGTCTATAGTGTGTCGTAGAATTTTTTTGCTTCGATGCCATATTCATAAGTTATACATTTTCCAAACTCGTAATTGTGATTTTTAACGAAATCGGTTGAGTAGATTTTGCAATATTGTATGAACCATTTAAAAAAAAATAGAAATTTCGATAAAAACGCAAAAAAAAAAAAAAATACAAGACTCTTTAAGCGTTCAAAAAATGCTTGCAAGTATAAAAAATCCAGACAAAAAATAGGAACAAATTATCGATTTGTTGAAAACGTGAAGATGGCGTAACCTCTAAATTAGCAATATTCCTTGAACAATATGTTCCACTTTTCTTCATACATCGAATAGTTCATTTACCCATCAAGAATGATCTTCCCAGCAGATGCTTGTTTTTCCATTTTCTTCTGATATAACGCGCAGGTTGATAAATTTATCATAGATCGTTAAGTAAAGACAAGAGAATAGGATCGTTTCTCGGTGGGATCTTGGGTCTTGGCGTTCGCTTTCGTCTCTCGTGCCTTTCTCATGCAAATAATTTCTTGAGAGGAAAGCTCGTGGCCTGCAGAAAACCGAGGGTAAGACATGGTCGAAGAGATCTCTTGCTGGAGCAGCAGCCACAGCAGCCGGAGCTCCGTGTTGGTGCAGCAACAGTTAATGATGTGGTCACAGGAGTCAAGTCATTACACGCTTATCGTTCGATCCCATCACCGCACTACCCGTCTTACGTTTACGAGAGATAGCTATATACTGTATCGTAGCTACTCCAGAAGAAGTCTGCTCACCCCACGTGCTTCATTTGGATTATGTTAATTAGGCCTTATTTAGATTCCCGTTCGACTTGTACTCTGCACAGAGAATCCTTCTCTGTCTCTCCACTTTCATTTATATTTATTCCTTTGCTCTCTTTCCTACCTCTCTGTAATTACCGCCATATTTTTTCACTCCATGCGATCGCTCGTTCACGTTTGACAAAGTCATTACTGCACGCGCGCACGAGCGATTCAGTCCTCTTCAAGATATTCTGAGAGTACTCTGCGACAGCGATGAGACGATCCCGCGTTCTCGCATATTTATCGGCCAATAAGTCAGCTTCGAAGACTCGATAACTCTCATGTATCTTACTGGTATCGTTTTATTATATCGAACATTTGACCAGGCTCGCTAGATCCTGACTAATTAATTTTTTAATTTATTTATATTATCAAAGGTGAATTTAACGAATGGCAATCGACATTCCTCAAACTTATTTCTATCGGGAAATAAGTATGGGTTAGGTGTGTTTTAAAAATAGGTTATGTATAAATGACAGTATTGCTAATGCATATTTAGTAAGTGATGGAATTAAGGTATAATTATTTGTTTATTCATGTATCGTTCTTTCAATTATTTATTTATTTTAATTTTTGGTGTAGTTTCTATTTAGTATATGCTGACATGACTGTTGTAAATTTATTTACTAAATTTGTAGAAGATAGAAATGTTCTTAAAATTTTCAAGAAATATCTTTGAAATTTTTTGGAAATATCCTTGAAAATAAAAAAAAATATTCTTGGAATTTTTGAAAAATATCCTTGAGTTGTGAAAAAATACCCTTGAAATAAAAAAAAATGCCCTAAAAATGTTCAAAAAATATCCTTGAAATTTTGAAAAAAAATCTTTGAAATTAAAAAAATATCTTTGAAATTAGGAAAAATATCCTTGACATTTTCAAGAAATATCCTTGAAATGGTCTTGAATGTCCTTTCATTTCCTACAGACCTTTTACTGAACGCTATGACTATATCGTTCGAGAGGTATTAAGTACCTTAGCATACCACCCCTTTATTACACCTGCCGTTTCACTGCACGATTCTGGGAGATTTAAATGAATGAATTTGGTGCGTACTCAGAGATGTTCTGTGCGAGATTCAGGCATGCGTCTAGCGTACATAAATACGTATTGTGAAAAGCTCCGTTCACCGAGTACGCATTCAATAGAAAGTTGAACCAACGAAATTAAACTCGAAAGCAGGAATGACATACCGTAAAAACTTTGAGCATTGTAAACGTTGTCAGAAAGTAGACTATTATTAGTCTGCGAATGCAATGTTAACAAAAAGTATGCAAACATTATTCAGGGGTAGAAAAAGGCTGAAGCTTTTCTCTCTGCATTGCCGTGTACCTGCACTTTGGGATTATAAAAAACATTGTCGACGCATTTTACTTTTCTCATAACTCTAGTTTCGTCGTTGGTACCACAATCTACAATAAACTCCTTTCTGTTTACTCCGATGCGGGAAAAAATACTGCGTCAGCAGACGATACTTGAAACTTTGTTATTGCGAAGCATGTGAAATAGAACGCTTATCGATTATCTATACAACATTTTGCGAGCCACAGAACTATAGTTCTATGGTCGGCTAAATTTGATTAAAGTCCTAATCGCAGACTTTAGCTTGTAAAATATTAAATCGCACGATTTATAATTTGATAAACAATTTAATGACATCGAAACGACCTGATAATATTTTAAGTATGAAATGAGTGACAAAAAAAATGCCACGACTTAGCAACAAATATACACGTCAGGAAGTAAAAAAAATTGAATTCAATTTTACAAAAAAGGAACCAAAATCGCAGATTTTGACTTTTCTCTTCGAGAATTTTTTCCCGCATTCAAAATAACATTAAAAAAAGATTTTTGGGTTTTTGCGATATACTAATAAAAAAAATTTAATTTTGATTTTAGAATTATGAAAAAAAAAAAAAATGTTGACTTTATATCCTTATTTCAGATGAAAAGTTGAGCGATAAAAAAAAATTTCGTTTCGATCACCTGAAAAAATAATGTTAATGGATTTAACAGGGTCACTTTATCTGGCCTTAAGTCACTTTGAATTTATATCTCGATAGTAAATATACGGTCTATGGTACGATTTTAAGCCCTGATATCACACTTCGAGTAGATTTTTTTTTTTCTTTAATATTTAAAACTCGTTTAGTTACAGCAATTATAAAACTGCACCGCGTCATGACGCGCTGAGCGCGTCGCTCGTACGCGAAAGGTTAAACACCGGCGCATCAGTCAGTATTACATTGTTAGTGGTAGGGCGTACAGCCAGGAAATCCCGACGAATGTGCCCGGCAGGCACGATCGAACCACAAAAAGCTTAGCTCAACAAATTTGTCCTGGTCATGTGGCACTTGTAATCCTTCCCATAAAAAATTATAATCTACTCATTTAATTAAAATCAAGGTATGTTGGGATAGTCGAATTACCGCGTGACATAAGTCACTGCAGTGGATAAAATGCTCGAGGTAAACCATTATTATTTATTTATGTCGTGAGATCAAGCAATACAATTTTTATTCCAATTTTGTTAAAGTTCCATCTCAATTAGGATCCGTCCATTCACAGAACACGATTTACATTCAGGGCAAATCTCTCAACTACAACAAACAGTGAAGTTTTGTTTTTTTCTCGTTGAACTGGGAATTCATCTGTGGATTCCAAATCAATAACGCTGTTAATTTGAATGCACCAAGCCATCAAGTTGCGTCGAGAAAAAAATTATAAACGGATGGTATATTCATTTTCAACGATATCTAGCCAAATATGACTTGCTAATTGAGTGTACGTCAAGGGATTTTCTGCGAGATTTATTCAGAATATGGAAACGCAAGTTTTATATATTTTTATAGGAATAGGTTTGCTCTTCAAATTCACCAAAACATTTTTATAAAATAATAAAGAATATGAAAAATATGATAGTTTTTTTTAAAATCGATAGCGGATGTGAGCTGTTGAATGGATATACATATTGTAATAAATACAGCCATACAAATAGTACATTACGCAACGCAGGAGGAAAAACCATGATTTCCGGCAAGTGAAGAATTTTGCTGACCGAGCGAAGCGAGATAGAAGCGAAAATTACGCTTCATTCCGTGTAGCCTACGATATTTTTTCTGATTCCGATAAAAAAAATAACTGCATTTCCTGCTTGCAATACAAACGCAAAGTCTGCTGCTGATTTTAAATCAATGGCGAGCATATTTGCATTATTCCTGCGAGCACGGGGTTTTCATTATTCTCGCACTGGGCAGAAATGAACCATTTTCCTATCTAGGCAAATAAATAATTTTTTCTATGGCCGGCCAAATAAAATATTATTCATTCCAAATACACCCCATAATTTATTAAAATAAACACATATGTTAAAGAGTGCATTCTAGATTCAATATAGGCATTTTTATTTTACGTTTCTATGACAAAGCTGCACATTAAATGTGTAAATAAATCTTCCTCTATTTAAAAATTACCGAACAATGGGTTACAATAAATTTAATATTCACTGCATCCAGAATGGTTAATAATTGTGTTTCTGTCGTTAAAGTATATTTGCAATTGGCTAATCGACGTGTCGTAATTAAAATCAGGCTTTATTGACCAGTCGAATGGGAGAATATAGCAGAAAATTTATTTTACACAAATGAGAAACAAAACAATATTTTAAACCTACTGCATCTCTTTTTGTTTGAAGATAGTGCCCAATTAACGCACCATGAGCTACGAGAGCTACAACTTGGCAACAGCAGTAGAACAATCAGGAATTGTACTGGAATTGCATTATTAAAGGTCTATTATTAACCGGCCGAGGAGACAGTCTCGTGAATAATAATGCACAATTCGTCTCGTGACTGGCAGTCATCAAGGTAGAACCATAAACTCGTCTCTTTACTCACTAACTTTGACGTATTCAACTGTTGTAACTGGAACATAATGCGGCAATAGTAAACGCATTAGAATTCTGTATGATTCAGTGCTTTTCAAGAAAATTTACAAATATAAATTACCAATTGGATTGCGCATCGGTTACAAGGGTGTAATATTTATTCGTGTCTATAATTCCACGGTAAATGTGGAATTAATTCCTAATCAATTTCTATTTACTTTTTTGGACTAATATCAGTAGTTCAGTTGATAACATTTAGAAATACAAAAATCACGACTCTGTTGGTCTGTAACTTTGTAAATATCAACGATACGAAAAACTCGCCAGCGACTTTTTTGTAGTGCGTCAGACGGACGACAAAATTTGTCTTTAACTTTTCGCCATCACTACGATAGTTTAGCTAAAGAATGTAAAAAAACGGAAAATTTCCAGCTCTTAATCAGAGCCATAAAATAAATATATAAATTTTTTTTTTTACACTCATACTTTTAACGATAAATTTACTTGCTGACTCCCTCACCATTAATACTATTGTTGATAATGGTAAAAGAATTCCAGTACATAATTAAATAAGGGATGATTAATGAACAACTCATGCCGCCCATTTCTATGCGGTCCTCAGTATTTATCCTGCGATGTTAACGCGCACGTTACTGGTCGTACTTTAACTTGACATTGTACCCTTTTACTGTGATATCTTTAAAATTGATGGGAATGTGAACTGCAGTATAAGCAACAACAGCAAAGAGCTCGTAGAATACAGTGTAGGTATTAATAAAACGAAGAAATCGAGATCGATTCCGTATCGCGCGAGAACGCGGTATAAGGCGTGTGCACGCGATAAACATACAACGTAAGTTACGCTGATAGTTCTTTTGCACGCGATTGAAACTCCCGTCCGTTGTGTAGCCCTTGCTCTTATTTTGCCACCTTCCGCTCGACGTCCGTAGAGAACCAGCCTTCCGATGAATCTGTCGCCAAACTTTTTTTTTTTCGCCTTCATTGCACTTCGCATCAACAGCCTTTGTGAAATAACTTTAATATCTAGCGTCGTTTTTCTCACTGCACTTGATGTTTAAACAAATGTAACTTAGAAGAAGGATCAGAGTTCGAGATTTCTCGAAATAAAATAAACTAAATTTTTTTCCTGTATGAAAAAAGTTACAATTCTGTATATAAGTGATTCCATACTATTTTTAAAAATCAAAAGCTCGATCAAATATTTTTTTTACACTTCACTATTATTGAATGTTTGATGAAGAACGGAAATACGATGTATTTCAAATTTTTATCCTGGTTTTGAGATACGATTAAATTGAAAAAGATTCAATGGAAATTGAACAAATTTCTAGCTATCGGGCTGAAACTGTGTATGTTAATTGAATTACGTGATGCAACGTTTGGTATTGAATTTGAGCAGAATCGATGGAGTGGTTCGAGTTTAATAATTTCGGTTTGCTAGATAGAATTCTGTGAAAATTCATGGAATATCATGATATTTTTATTTATATAAAAATTCCATTGATGTAGTTCCCTGTAATCCTGAACTGCATCCTGGAATCTATTCTGAACTCTATCCTGGATTCTATTCTGAACTCTATCCTGGATTCTATCTTGAACTTCGTCCTGGATTCTATTCTGAACTCTGTCCTGTATTCTATACTGAACTCCATTCTGGATTATATTTGGAACTCTATCCTCGATTCCACCCTGGACTCATTTTTTCTACGGGAGATCCGATCGGAAAACCATTTCTCACAATTATTACTGATGGTAATACACAACTCTTCCGCCCAATATCGTTTCGCAGTTGAATTATTATTTCTTTCAATCCACCGTAGTGAGCGCATGTCAGAGGAAGAGACGTTCAACATTTTATCATCCAGTATATGAGTATACGGTTTTGGTATTCTGTACTCCTACAGCAACCGGAGGTTGCTTGGTGATCCTCGATATTTGCCTCGGGTATACTGGACACCAAGTGCGTAATAATGGTGCGTGTGTGCGCACAAATCGCGTAAGTCAAATAGAGGGCCGGCGGCCCGCTCGGACCGTCGTCCTGCTCGCTCGCTTGCTTGCTTGCTTGCTGCCCGCCTCGACGTAGATGGATATAATTACACAGTCGGAGTTAATAATCTGTAATTAAATTAAAACATCCCCCGGGAACGCCTCGAGCCAGTCCGCGCTCCTGCCTTGGCCAGTGTATACCGAAGGAACATACTTACTGCTTAAGTATAACTCTGTGTTCGCACTACAACGTTGGCCCTCGTCATCGTTTACTTGCCAAGCCAAGGCTTTTCTACATCAGGGCTAGACCAGCTTCCACCTTTCAGTCCTTTCTAATTAGCAGCTCTAACTAGTTTAAATTATGTTGTAGTTACTAGGTACAGTTATATTTGTTTAGTTAAATACATTATTACCACCGAGCAAAATAATCACACGTAGTTTCCCAAGAGATCTATATTTCAATTACATGAAATTTATATATTATTTACTCATCGCGATTTTTTGTAGATCTGTGCGGTATGACCTTCTATTTCAGACTGTTCTTTTCTGATTATCCTGATGTTAAGTTTATCGTTCGTTTAATTCTCTGTTGTCAAACTAAGCTATTCTGGTTATCATCGTAATGTCGTGTGCTTTGTTAGCATGTTTTGCATATTGCTAAAAATATTTTTTAATTTACTCACATAGCTTCGAAATATTTCTGCTAAGATTGTCAAATATGCAATAACGCAATATGGCGAAAGATGTTATAAATATTTTTGATATATTGCAGGAATTCTGCAATGTTCGCTCAAAACGGTGCAAATATTGTGTTTCAATAATATTGCAGAGCAGTATCGTGTGGATATTACATTTTCTGCCAGAGGTTAATTTGTGAAGAATTCAACCAGTTTGAATATGATTTTTTTTACTGCGAGTTTGCAAGCAGTAGCATTGCAATTTCTCGATGAAAATCCTATCTCTTGGAAGAAAAAAATGTCCCTTCTAGGAATGGAACTTGCATAAAAATTCAATTTAGGTCTAGTAACATTACAGTCAACTTTATTAGAAACACAACTTTTGTGGCAAATAATTTAGCAGCAATGTTTATCATTTCTACGTTACACTCGTGTAATAAATTTATCTAAAATATTTTCAACAGTGGAAAAGTTTGTTGCTGAATTAGAGTTGACTCATATTGAAAACACTACAGATTATGGCGTATTCAGTATATGGTGCATCAATTAATACAACTTCTGTAACGAATTTAGCAGACTTTACGTCAACTTTATTATACTGTACATCAATTAATACGCCTTATGTAACGAATTTAGCAAAATTGTACATCAATTTCACGTAATTCTCGTGTACTAAATGTATAAACCCGTTTCTGCAGACGAGTTTCCTGTGCCGTGCGGCAATTTGACTCTGAATATATTTAACACTCTGGTAGAAATGTGAATGTGTTATTTCATCGGGATTTTAATGAATTTATTCGTAGACATGTACTAAAGAAATTATTTTTGTATGTACTGATTTCCCAATGTTTAATAATTATTGTGGACGGCTTAGATTGTCGACCAATAATCACGTGATTGTTAGGTGGCAAATCGTGATGGAATGAAATAATTGTTTTTTTCGTAACCGGCAAACCGTTCAAATACACCGTCCGTTCTTCAGGTAATGTTACCAATTTAGGGCAAGGCTTTCGACTACCAATTTTGCAAAGGATATTTGCAATTAGCGAGGCATGCCTATCAATCGGTTACCCCTTTTCGTAAAGAGTCATAAAAAAAGCGAATCGTATGCGCGAGAGAATTCTGATAAACGAGCGAAGGTATATACATTGAGATTGCATAGATTTTGCCGGCGGGCATCGTAACAACCAAGATCCAATCTTACTTTACATGTATATATGTATGCATGATCGAGATTGTTCGCTCCGGATGAGATTACATCGATACAGTCATTGGGGCGTGATTGCTTCGAAACTAATAACTCAATTTCTAATTGAAGAAAAACATAAAATTATCTTTTATACCGCTGATACATGTATATAAATCGGTGAGTATAAAATGGTAGTGGCTTTATACTTGTATTTATTCCGTATAAATAAACGCGTTGTGTGAACTTTTTGCAATCACAATACTGCCAAGAAACTAAATATATCCCTCAATATCGTAAACACATTTCGCAGCTGCCGTTGCCGTGCACAAGACGGTAGCTTAGTCAATTGACTAAAGTGGAGTAGTAGCTAAAATCACGGTATAGCTGAAGTCATAGAGTAGCTAAACTGACGGAGTAGCTAAAGTCACGAAGTACCTATAGTCGCGGAGTCGCTAAAGTCACGGATCAGTTGCGGTCACGGAGTAGCTGAATTGACGGTATAGCTGAAGTGACGGTACAGCTGAAGTTACGGTATAGCTGAAGTCACGGTATAGCTGAAATCACAGAGTAGCTGAAGCCACAAAGTAGCTAAATTCACAGAGGGGCTGAAGTCACGGAGTAGCTGATATCACAGAGTAGCTAGATTCACCGAGTAGCTAAGGTCATGGGTGGCGAACTCACAGGGTGGCTGATCTCACGGAGTGCTAAATCACATGGAGTGGCTAATATCACGGAGTGCTGAATCACATACAGCGGCTAATCTCACGGAGTGCTAAATCACATGGAGTGGCTACTCTCAAGAAACGGCTGATCTCACGGAGTGGTTGACCTCATGGAGTGACTAATCCAACGGAGGAATAGAATTTATGCGTGCGTTACGAAAAATTATTTATCCACCGTAGTTGATTATCCGAAGTTGAACCGGAAGTTAGATGGTTCCCTCGGAAATCCATATATGTCTACGTTCATTGTCTCAGGTACTAGCGATCTGCCTCGAACGATGGACCGAGGTCGAGATAGCATCGAAAGGACGACACGGTACCGCGACGGTGCTTTGGGACATGCAGTAATGAACGAGATGAGGAATGTGGGAATACGGGGAATGTTGATAATCAACTCTGACTGTCAGAGCTGCAGGTATTCGAGCTATTCTCGTCGGCTGACTGCCTTGCAAACAAGCGAGACATAATTGAGACGATGCTCTAAGCCGTTCGCGACCGTGCGGCGACGACGCGCCGCTCTTCTCGCTCTCTCCTTTTCTCTGTGCTACACGCTCCGGTTAACAAGACACGCCTTTTAGCACCTCGCCGCGAGACACCGGCACAGAACAACGACGAGGATCGCGATGAGCGAACGATGCTTCTCAGGTTTATACATTCATTTAATGGAATGCGTTTTTCGTTTGATGCAGTCACCGGCTTGGTTCAAAGCGCATCCCATAGCGGTACATACATCTCCATGTAAACCCCGCATCCGCGTTCAATTAATCTAATAATTCCATTTCTAATTAGAGAAAAAAAGTAAATTATTATTCTTCATACAGCTAATGTGTGTATATAAATCGGCGAGTATAAAATCGTAAGGAATGCGTACTTGCAATTATTCGGGATAAATGAAGGCGTCATCTCAACCTTTGCAATGATAATACTGGCAAGAAAATAAAAATATTTTGGGTAACAATAATTTGTTACGAAGATGGTGATAAGCGAGCGATGCTTTCCAGGTTTATGAATTTATTTAATGGAATGCGTTTTTCATTTATTGCAATCATGGGTTTGATTCAAAGCATGTCATATACTAGTGGATATATCTACCCTACTGTATACTTCACTTCCGCGTTTATGAGTAATATGATTTCCGTATTTTTTTCTTAATTAAGTTTTTTTCGCAAGAAGGACATTTCGGTTGGAATAACGGAGATTAGCGTAAATAAGGAAAATCGACTATTTTCAGCGTTCAAATAAGATTTTCCGTAATTCAGAATTATTCATGCAGCTACGATGTTGATCACTTATACTCTGAAATGACGTTGGATAATTCGAAGAATTCTCCAACTGGGAAGTTACGATTGGCTGAAGGGGAGGCGCAATTTATTATTGATTTGATCGGGGCTAAGAGAGGCTGCAAGAACGGAAGAAATAGAAAAGAGAGTTGGACAAGGGAGCTAAAAGTCGTGGTTCCTTCTCTTTCAAACTAATGCACATTAATCTTGTCGAATCTCTCGTTTTAGCGTTCCTTTGTCGAGGACCCACGGCTCTCACGTATATCCAAGAATTTATTTTCGATATCGGAGAGAGAGTCCTCCCTTTCTCTCAACTCTCCCCCCAATATCCCGTTCTACCTTTTTTTTAATCAAAGTAATTCGATAATTTATTTTATCGTCGAGTCGCCCTTACAGCTCGAAAGGAATAAGGAAACTTTATAATTTACGGATTGGTAATTCGCGACGGTCATTACACATTTTCAAACTAACACGCACGCGTGACTTTACTTTCTCCGTCTACATGGTGTGCAAGTTTCAAGCTGCTTATCAATGTAAAGGTCCCCCATTTACAGTTAAAATTTAATAATATATTAATACCAGAATTACATTTTTTTTAAGTCTGCAAAGTAGAACCTTCCAAATTATATATGTTCGCCCTGAATTTTTACCTTGCTTTAGTTTTTGGGGGAAGACCGAAAAAATGTTGCCAAAGCCAAAATGACAGCCACCCTAATATATATATATTTATTTATTTCGATAACTGAAATTTTTAAATGCATGAGCGGCCTTTGAATATTTTTTGATCGGTAAGAATTTCCGTGACATTTTTTAGGAGACACTAAACAATCATTATTTTTTCAAAAATTATTGAAGCATTTGAGTCTAGTGAGTGACTTCTGTCTCTTTTTTGACTGGCTAGAACTTTCACTGGTCTATTTTTTTTTAATGAAAAGAATCGTTGTAATATTTAGATAAAAGTATTAATATTTTTTATTGCTCTGAGCGACCTCTCAATATTTTCTGGTTACACAAAAGAGACTTTTGAACTGACACTAAACAAAATAGAGCTCGAAATATTCTCACCCTAATATATATACATACACATACATCCGAAAATATTTTTTAAACCACTTTTCTCGATGTTTCAGATCATCCTGGTTAATCAGACATGAAAAACCAGAAATCAAAATTTTTCACGATAACGAAGCTTTTCTCTAGGAGGGATAAAAATCCGAGTTTTTGCACCCACGTGACTACGGATGTAGTCCAAAAAACAAGCGACGAAAACGCTTCCAGAATTTCAATTAATTCGTGAAATCTCCGCACCATCGCGTTGGCCGCAGAGTTTTAAGTGAAGTTGGCGAGAGTTTCGTCCAAGCTTAACTTAATTATTCATGCGTCTATCTCTAATGGTCAGACCGCAGAGACCGCCGACGAAGTGGAAATAGTTGTTGGGCCTCGGCCCTCGGAGTATTTTCCTGGGCAGCTGTTGTCCCCGACCGTTGAACGAGTGACCGCCGTTCACACATTTTTGTATAAAACAGCAAACCACAAAATTTTATCAATTCCCGCTTGATGGCGTTAAATTCGTAGAGTTAAAATTCAAGGTAGGATACGCAATAAATCGAGGGCAATTAGTTTCGTTGGTGGGTCTTTAAATTCTTTGTTGGCCAGACGCAACGTTGGTCGACGTGAACGAGAGAGAAAGTGCAGCAGCTTCTGAAATACAGTCCATAAATCTCCATGAATTGCACTTCCCTTTTACCTCTCAACCCAACTTACGACCGGAACGTTTTATCCGGGTTATTAGAAAATATGACGCCTATTTCTATCGTTCGCAAAACACAAATGGATGCATTCGAAAATCGTCTTGTCTGCTGAATTAATCCGTAACTTATTTTGAATCGTTTTTCGTCACGTCGTTTGCGTAACAATAAATACGAATTTCGTTAGAAAATATTTGCTGATATATCGCAGCCGAAAAACGTGTCATTTGCTGAACTAATCTGTAACTTATTTCAAATACTTTTCCGTCACGTTATTTGGGTAATAATAAATATGAATTGGGTTGGAAAATATTTGCTGATATATTGAAGACGTAAAACGTCTTTAAATCGTTGACCTTTTTTTCACAGCTGGTTGTTGACGAGAATCGCGAATATTATTTGTGAAAATCGAGCGATTGGTAAATACAAAGATCGTGTAAGTCGTGGAAACATGAGAGATTGGTATAAGAGAGTCGGTCGCAACATATGTACTAAATTGGAAAAGGTGTAGTAGATATCAGTATATATCAATGGTATACAATGAGTATTAATTGCATGGGCCGAGCCAGTGATACGCCGTTTTTTAAGTCATCTGTAATCTGCGATCAATAACGACGTGAATGTTGGCAGTATCGTTATCATCATCGAGATTCTACTGGACGTTGACTAATTGCCCGCCGTTGCCGTAGGCATAGCCGTCAATGATGGGCTGCGTGCTGTAAAGGGTTGAGGCTCCTCGGACTCCTACGCCGAGACCAACGCTCACGGGAATGTTGCCGAGCAATTCGGTATTGTATCCGGTTATGATGTTTCCGTTGGTCAAATATGGAGATTGAGAGGCAATAAGCGTCTGGACAAACAGAAAATATGTTGATCAATATCTATGTTACGATACGTTTTCATATGAGCCCTGAAATTACAAACTGGTGTTCGTAATTCCATGGGTCCTAGAATAATTCCGGGGAAAAGAAAAGTGCCGGGGAAGTTCCGAATGTAGTTTGGATAGTCTAGAATATAGAATGGAATTTGATCACATTGTCCAGCTTGAATTCCAAGCTGGACTGTCCCAAGTCCTTTCTGGACAAATCAAAGTGTGTCCTGGATTCAGTCCTGAATTTATTTTGCACGGAAAAAACATGATTGGTTGCCTTAAGCAACTGGCATAGCTAAATGACTGAATTAGCTGGGGTAAACAAGTTTTTGGTTCCATTGACAAACTTGTTTATTCCCGAGTAGAAATTTCTAGCGATACACGAGGCACGAATCAAGCCCTGATTGGGCGATGCTGGAGTAAATTCTTTTTTATTCAGGGTAGACGCCTTAATTTTTTTATTGGACCGCTCTTAAATACTTTTAAAACGTAATTTTGAATTTTTTCATATGGACAAGCAATCTCACATAATTCTGAGTCTTACCGATTGGCGAAGAAGATTAGCATCTCCACGGCTGGACAAGTAGGCAGTAGGTGCAGTTGCAGTGAGAATTGGTTGACGAGCTGTCAAAATTTGTGTCGGACGTCCAACTTGCACAGTTGCTGGGCGAAGAACTTGAGCAGGTGCAGCAGTCGCTACCACGGGATTTGAAGGGACCGTGTGAGCTTTTACGGTGATACTGGGATCCTTCTGGACTACAGCATTGAATCCGTTAATAGGATCTGCAGCGTAGGAAACGGTACGACGGGAACCATCGGGTTCGACGAGACTGTAACTGCCCTGAACGACATCACCGTTGCGGGTTTCCTCTTGAGCCTTGTTGTCTCCTGCGTTGAAAAAAAAATTAACATTCATCTTGCGAATACTTAAAAGAATGTCCCCTTAATTTTTTAGCATTATCTTTTATTGGGCTTGGGATCGTTAAAAGAAAATACGGTATTTGAGCTCAAGTATGTGCAAGTATAGACATTTCATAGGCGAAAGTTTCCGTGACTTGAGAAAACTTGGGCGATATTTACCTGTCAATCCATCAGCGACGCTGTAGCTGAAACTGTATTGGGGATTGGCGTCATAATTTTCAGTCCTCACGACAGTTGCGGTTGGTTGGGCGACGGCAACCGTCGTACTTGCAGGCCCATGGATAAGGCCTGCATTGGCTAATGCCAGCAATCCAGAGAAAACAACAAACTGCAAAATAATCCAGCAAAATTAACATAGCCTCACAATATAGGCGAGATCAAAATTTTTTTTGGCGGCAGAAAAGTAATTACAATCAACATGAGAAAACTTTTATTTTAGCTCTAGGTACATGGAAAAGTACACAAAGTATAGCTTAAATGAGACTTCAGTTATTCACATTTGTCCAGTGGTGATAACATGGCCTATTTAATGAGATACACTTCATTTGTCTACATCCTCATGTATAGCATTAAAAAATTATAAGGAGCGTTACAAATTATTTCTGAAAAATAATTTCGATACGAAACATAATTTTACTAACACTTCAGCTATTTCTGAATTAACGACGAATTAGGCAATTTATCATGTTTTGAAAAATGAAAATGTACTTGACCGTCAAATTATGAGCAATCAACGTAATATAGTGAAAAAGTGTAGAACACTAAATTTCTTAGTTAAAATTCTGAGATATGACTGAGAAATATGGAAAATCCTTGCAGATAGTGATGAATCGGTAACAAAACTTGAGTAGTTTCCATATTAATCAACTGATGCAGAAATACTGTTCAGTTAATACTTATGAATTAATTGATAAAATACTTTATAAATCACTGAAAAAACCTAAGAATTTGCTTAAGGTAATAAATTTTACTGCTTCAAAATGTGACTTGTGTAAGAGTTTTGAGTTGTTCATAAGCCTACTTTTTTTTAGCCTTGATGTCGCTAATAATTTTTTTTAAATTTATGTTACTTTTCCAGATCATCACTTACTTTACAGGCCATGATGAAACTCGATGTATTTCGGATGCGATTGCTGATGACTGTCTGTACTAAGGGAGACCAGAGTCCGGCTCTTTATAGCAATCTGATAGTACCTCGCCCTGCCTCTCTGCCCGTTGTTTCTCACTTGATCTGCTAATCCTCTCTTGTGTGAGACCGTATATTCACTGCAGTATTCTATTCGTCCGAGGTCGAAGATGAAATTAGAACTCGATATCACCTTAGTAACCTGTACATAGGTACATCGAGAAAACGGTTTATTAAGATTTAAAAAATTTGGTTAAGCACATTCGACAGTTGCGAATGGTGGAAAAATAATTCGGTTGATTTGAGTAAAAATTACCATTGGCATTAACCCTATGATTGCCATTGGAGCATATCTGCCACATAGGCTGTAATAAACTGAAATTTCTTTCAAGTTTTTTTATTTCAAATGTAAAATGTAATTTCAATTTTAATTAAAACAGTTTCTCGCACAAGTTTCGTATACAATTTTATGCAACTCCGTGCGAGAAGTGTGATTTCTCGCACGCGACGCGAAGCATGCAAGAAGTAGGCACTTCTCGCACTTGTAAAATAAAATTGTATACGAAACTCGTGCGAGAAACTTTTTCTCAACTCGTTTGATCGCACCCGCATAGTAATATATTATTATTTCACGAGTGCGAGAAGTAGGCATTTCTCGCACGGAGTTGCATTAACAATTTTTAATTTACCGCAGCTACGAAGTAAAGTCCTTCTTTCTCGATGTAAGCAGTGAGTTGCAAAGTCTTGCGACAACACCGAAATCTTGGGAAAAATTGATTCGCTTTTCTGCGTCGGGTCTTTTCGTTTCTCGTCTGCACCATGACGGTCTACCCACCCGGGAATTCGATTCTATTCGATCGCGGGTATTAGATCGTCGCTCACAGGGTTTAGGACAGAAGGAAAATGGGAAATGGTTGTCGTTCCGGTGGCTGGTACCTTTTCTCGATTTCGTCGTCGCCTGGATTTCTCAAACGCTCCATGGGATCGCCAGATTTATCTTTCCTTAAACATGAAATCTATCACGAGCAAGGTGGCACCCTATTCTTCGTGCGGAGTTTCCAAGGGTGTAGAGAGTTCCGCGGAAAGCAAAGATCGGTCGCTCATTTGGGCGCCCGCCCAGTGCCTAAGGGATTCGACAACCCCGATTCGACTTGATTTAGTCGATAGAGAAACTCAGAGAACGCCTCGAATTCCCTCCTCGATCGTTTTATTATACAGAAGCCTTTAAATCGACGGTGCACTCGGCGCACAGATTGACTTACTTTCGACCTGGGACTCTCGTGGGTTATTTCGGGAAATGACTGTTGGTTCAAACCCCGAGTTGCCTCTCTCCATTTTTTCGTATATACGAAATACTTTTGCTTTACTGACGTCGTCGCTGATCTGCAAGGCAACCGATATATTAGACTTAACGATCTTTCCTCATTTCAAAGGGATTTCGGCTTAAACCATTTTTATCAACGTTCCGTTTCATTTTGAGTGTACTGAAATGAATAAAAACGGAATAGAAATTTCATGAGAACAAACCTCCCTTCATGAAAAAGGAAAATTAATAACCTCCTCCAAAAGAGGTTATTAAACAAATCGCATGAAAAAAAGATTTAAAATAATAATCATTTATAGTCAGGAGAATTGATCGTCATCGAGTGTGGAATTTTCCGGTCTGTAATTTGCAAATTATTATTATTATTTTCGTTTTTTCGTTACTGCAAAAGTAGAGAGCCGTGCTTTCTATTTTTTGACATACTTTTTTCACACTTTTGCAACACTGCACGCATAAAAGAGTCCTAACTCCTGACGGAATTTATGAAATAGGCATCGTTTTGTCTTCAGCTTGTGCGACAAACGTTTTCATCTTTTCCCAAAAGGTCGCTTTTTCGGACCAGTATCAGAAAGTACCATACATACGACATTACAGGTGCTCTATACGTCGCTGTCATCGTCCTTGTCTCTTTTGAAGATAAGTATGTAATGTAAATTAATTTTATTTATTATCAAAAACAAAGTTAAGGGAACAGACAAATTTGCTAGTCATACACTTCGATCAGGACATTGCAGGTGCTCTATACGTCGCTGTCATCGTCGTTGTCTCTTTTGTAGATGGGTATGTAATGTAAATTTAATTTAAACTTCCTGCATTATCGGTGTCCTCGAGAGCAAAGTACCGGGCTATATCTACAGTGCATATAGAAGGAGGAGAGGAGAGAATCTATGAGAGGAAAAGAGAAGAACTCTCGTTGCGGTAACCACTCTGGAATCGCTAGCGGAGGGACGAGATTTTCCCAGACGAGCGAGGGAAGGGTACAGAGAAAGCAGAGAAAGAAAAAGAGAGACGAAGTGGTAGATAGAATGCGATAGAAACCCTGCAGCTTTGATTCAACCGGAAATTACGTGAAATTCACTGCTGATTGTATCACCAACTCTCGAGAGCGAGCAGCCATCCCTCCGCCCCCCTCCTCCCCCTCCTCCCCCTCCTCATTGCGCTCGACCCGATTGCTTTTCTATAAAAGAGACCCGAGAGCCGTTTTGGGTCAAAAATAATTATTTTCAATGGAGATCTTCGAGCTCGAACTCGATCGCGCACTAGTGCCACGAGAGAACTCTTATCGATTGTACTTAAAAGAGGGGCTCTTTCCACGTCAATGATAATGCTCAAATGGCTTGGAAGAGACCGCAGTTTAATTGACACCCACAGACACTCGACTAGTGCTTAAGAATAACTTTCGAGACGCGGTTAAACTCTTCGATTACAAGTGGATTTGCTGAATATAAAGGTTTAAGAGGCTATAGCAAGCTTTATGCACGTGGTTAATAACTTGGCTACTCATTATTACTGAACACCTGTAGATTTTTTGACTTGGCTATCCTGGAGTTCTGGTGTTCTAACGAGAAGATTCCGTACATATTTTATAATTGATTTTGTCGATTTTCTTTGACAATTTTCTGAATTTTTCGTATTGCGTTGGATTTTTTTATTGAAAATACAATTTCATGATTGGAAAAAAAGCTGAAAACTGTCAGAACAATTCTGTGAATGATAAAATTTAAAAAAAAAACCCACATTAAATACATAACGAGCATTATAATTGTCTAATTTTGTAAACACGTAAACGAACAATGATGTGAGGTGAAAAGTAAAATTTCGCACTTGGCGTAGTGTTTAGACCAAACGGCGAACAAATTTCAGTGTTCGATGTTAGTGTGGTGTTCGGAATTTTTATTTCAGGCCTTTGTAATAAAATTATGCTTATAAATATGTAAATAAATCTCCCTCTATTAGAAAATTATTGAACAATTTGAATGCACTTTTCGACTAATAAAATTAGACATTGAACAGTAAAATTCGTTGACCCTATTTTTTTATCTAAAATTTTCATTACTTTAAAAAATTCCCCTTTTTACGTTACCCATTTGTGTGCGCTGTACGTCTCCACAAAATTGCAGAATTATAATGCCTGTTCTGTATTTAATGAGGTTTAAACTTACTTTTATTTTTTTAAGTAGGGTAACGTTGAAAGAATTTTTTTCCTATGACTTTTTAAAAATAAATGGTTAATGAAAAAATTAAGGGTCACTAATAATATTTTTCCGGCAGTGCAATGGTACCAACACACACGAGGATGCGAGTAATGGGATATTCTCGGATTGGCCGATACATTATGAAATAACAAAAGTAACCAAAGCCTAATCCTTTCAAAGTAGCGCGTTTACCAATTGGACAATGCTGCGGGACGATATTTAATAGTTCACTAATTGGTGTCATTGTGACATTGCGTAATTAATATAGCATACGCCGATGTGGGAGAGGTCGGGGCTCGCGAAAGGCCAGGTACTCTTTTGGTTCATCTGGGTCAAGTAACTCTAGTTGTAACTCAAGGAGCTTCGCATATTCATGTATAACACACTAACGAGCGCTTGTTCTACGACTAATGTCTCGAACTATCTGTATCCACGAGGCGTAACTTTACCCCTGGCGTCGAAACGAGCTTGTCTACGCACACGTGCTCGTATTTGTGCAGCAGGAACTCTCGTAATGAGTATTTCCAGAGAAATTAGATCTGTAGTTGTAGGACAAATGATGCTAGCCTCTACCCAGATACAAATAAGACCGTTACAAGTTTTTATTATGAAGTCTTTGCCTGACTTTGATTTTTTAAAAAATGCACCCCACCCGTTTTAAAGTGCATTTGGATTCTAGGGTATAAAAGGAAAAGGTACTTCAAACCAACGTCATTCATAGCAGAAAGTTATGTGAGGTCGTAACTTAACCCTTAGAGTAGAAGTGTGTCTACACACACATGCTCGTATTGTGCAGCAGAAGTTCTCGCAATGATAATCCCCCGTAAAGACGCTGAGTCCAGGATGGAGTCTAGGCAGTCCTGGATGGAGTCTGCATAGTCCAGGATGGAGAATGGGATTTGATCCGGTCCCATTGTCAACCTTGGATTCCATCCTGAACTGTCGAGACTGTATTCTGGATTACCTAGAATCCATCCTGGACAGCTCATACTCCATTCTGGATTCCATCTCGAAATCTACATCTTTTATTATTTCCAGAAAAAATTGATCTGTAGTTGTAGGACAAATGATGCTACTCTCTGCCTAGATACAAATAAGACCATTACACTGTTTTATTAAAAAGTCTTTGCGTCGCTTTTACTAGAAAATTTAAAAAAAATGTCCCCCACTTTCTTACAGTCTTCGAACTCTAGGGTATCAAAGCAAAAGGTACTTGAAGCTGACCTGGTGGTTGCTCCAGGCATAAAAGGGTTGTAGCATCTCATTTTCTTTTAATGAGCAACCGGTATAAATATAATCACGAATCTTTTGAATCTGAGTATACTCAACCGCGTTTCACTTCTCTTACACTTTTTTTTTCGCGGTAGATGGGAAAGAGTCGGGTAGTTAGAAAGATGTTGGGTCACGGTATACGAAATTGGTCATGCTGAAGTGTGCTTCTGGCGAACCTACTTATTGCTCTGCCTTACTTTAGCCTTGTTCCACCGCACATATCTTTTGAACTTTTGGAGCGACCGCGAGGTGGCACAATCTGTCGCGAACGTTGCGAATGAGTCCGGCACCATGCACGGCAATCGTCGTTAGTAATGTCGTGTCGCGGGTGCACTCAACGGCTGCAACACTGATAACGGTACACCCGTGAAAATACACTTGAGTGGCCCAATTTTGCCCTGGAAAATTGAGGCAAAATTTTTGACCGTAGTTGAAATTTCGCAGTCGACGTGGATGAGGCCAAGTTAGTCGCGTATCGTACCATGCGAACGGCTATTCGCACATGTGCATTTTATAATGCGCTTCAAAGTGATTATCGTCAGGAAAATACAGAAATGGGTATAATTCATTTTAATTTTTTCAAGTATGGATAATAGAAAATCGCAATTTTTATTTATTTATTTTTCTCTAAACCAATAATTTGGACTTGATAATCGTGATTCTACGTTGTAAACTGCAGCCAGATATCAAACTGTACAGGCGCTGAAGTGAAGTACAGACATTAAAAAATAATTTAAATGGCAATATAATTTTAACCACTCTATTGATTCTTATCAAATTTAGCACCGATCATGTTCCATTCTAAAATCATTTGTGTACAAAATTTCAGAATAGTATACCGTAATTTAGGCCAATTATAGTGTGAAGAAACCTCTTTTAAAATTTTCAAAATATTATATATTCAAAGTTTTAGACCGATTGGCGCTAATTACAATTCCAAACGTTGTTCTATAATGATCTACTTGTGTTTAAAATTTAAAGAAGGTATACACATACAGATGTTTTAAAAAAATCAGTTTCCTCGACGTTTTGGATGATTTTAAGTTCTCCGACATGAAAATCACAAAAAACAATTTCACGTCATGTAAGCTTTCTCATTTCTTTCACATGCATTTCTACATAAATTCAGCTCGACGAACCTTTTCCTATCGCCGTTTTTGGGACCACGAATTATTGCGAATGTCGAACATAGCTTGTCCATTTCTATAGATTGAACCGACCAGTGGATGGACAGTTCAGCAGACGAGAAAGTCTAATAAATCGACGCTTTTCATGCCTGTACTTTTATAGACAGTGTCCATTTACTGGCTCGTTCACCGTATGTCTCATTTTCATGCACAATAACAATAATATGGATCGTTATAACTGCACCGATTTCCGAATGCCATTAGCAAAAATCTCACCGAATCCCGAGTGCAATATTCCGAAGCTATTCGACGAGAATTTTAGTCAGATATTAAGGTGGAGAAGGTGCATCGCTGAATACCTACGAATTAAAATGTTAGTTCGAGATGCGCGATGATCATTACGCTCAGTGAAACGTTCGCGATGCTCGGCTCGTTCGCCGGTTTCGCTTGCGAGAACTGTGCATGCAGTTGAAGCCACCCGGGTGAACAGACGCTCGTTGGACTCACTTCGAGAAACTGGGCCAACTGTGTAAGAACATTGGGCGAAGCTCCAGAGCTTCGTGTAAGCACTTACCGCAAGTGCACCCAGTCTCTGTCTCTGTGTTTCTCTCTTCTGCTTCTCACCCTCGCTCTACCTTCCACAGAGTATTCTTTTTTACCGTGCCTGTTAATGGGCCGGCCAATTCTACCTCTACAGCGCTCTATCGCGTCATAATCGTATTTTAAATTTAAGCGATTCTCCACGGTAAAAGCGGAAAAAGCGAAATCAGTTGCGCAATAGAAGCTTAGTGAACCGATTTCGGGAATCTTATTAAAAAGATTTAAAAAAACAACGTTATAAGCTTTGACGAGGAGGAGAAAACTTTATTGGCTCAAAAATAGCGGGAAATAGGTATTTCATAAAGTATTAGTATAATATCTTGAGCAATGTTACTGTGAAGGTCGTGGAGGAAAACCGACACTTCGAGGGTCGGATCTTGATCACCTGGTTTCGACCTACGTCACATACGCGAAGTGTATAACTTTTGCCAGTTTAACAATTCCCAGTATGAAGATGCACAATGTATTTCCTCAGTTTTCTGCAGAATCAAGGTTATTTCAAAAGACGTTCGAGAGAATAACTCTGAAACAAAATAGAAGAAAATGTCTATACATTTTGGGTATAGCTTTAAGAAATGTTATATTTGATATGTGATGCAAAGTTCAACTTTGCACCTTTTTTTTGTCTAGATAATGACATAAGCCATCGTGGCACTAATCTGAGAGATCAAGGGTCAGACCCAGATCGAAACCAGGTGGAATGTCCCACATGTGGAAAATATAACTTTTCGCAGTTCGACAATTTCCAGTATAAAAACGCATTGTGCACTACGGTTTTTCGTAGAATCGAGGCTATTTTAAAAGATGCTGGAAACTGCATCAGATGTGTAACCTTCCGAGCGCACAGAATCCGTCGAGCGGTTATTGTCGTTTGAAATGTCCACTATAGAGTGAACGGAACCGAGAAGGGTAAGGTATATCATGTATTGGACCAACAGCAGCCAGCAGCCAGCAGCAGCAGCAGCAGCAGCAGCAGAGCGGACGCTGGTGAACGAGAGTCGCGAGTTCTGTTATCGACGCGACATGTCCCAGAGCATAGCGATGCCAAGGGTCGCCAGTCGCGGTCGTCGTCGTCGTCGTCCTACTACTCCTCTTGTCGGCGGCGGTGGCGTCTGCAACGTACAGGATTTATTTGCCAGATTACATCCTCCCGATAAGCGAAAACAAAATAGAGGACTCAGAAAGAGCTAGCTGGCTGGTTGGCTGGTTGCTTCGTTGGCTCGCTCACTCGCTCGTTCGTTCTCCTGAGGTTTGGTCGATGCATCCGAGCAGCTATACGTTGCGAGCCGAGCGCGCGACTCTTCCTGGCTTCGATCTATTTGTCGAGCTTTCATCCGTCGCCGGCGCTCTCGGCTAGATTGATAGAAACGGATTGCGGAACTCTGTTGCGGACCGGTAAAACAGATAACAAAGCTATTCCAGGAAAAGAAAGGCGAGTTAAGGTAGGAAGGGATGAATGACTGAAGTTAAAGGGTATGGGAGATGTCCTCGACGACCGTGAACGAATATACAGAAGCAATGGGAGAGTGAAGGAAGAGAGAAAAATACGTTGAAGGTAAAAATAAAGAAAGGAGGCCAGTACGACGAGAGAAAGAGAAAATAAGGGAAAAGCTGTCGAAGAAAAAGCAGGCGAAGCTGAAGATGGTGAAGGAGAGCCAGTTGGCGACGCTCGCGGATCGCTTAATGCTGTAAGAAATATCTAGGGAATTAGCCGATTGAAAGGAACCATTCGGAGTATACCCGGAAGCTTCTTCGATCCTTCTTGACTTCGAGTGCCAGCGAGTGAACGTCTTTCACCCACGTTCTTATTTACACAAAGTTTACTTTCCAGAGTTATATCTGAGGAGAGGTTCGCGTTTTGTAATTTCGTAAGTGTATATTTAATTTTTACTTGAATTGTAACCTACAATAGCTTTCGATTTGAAAAAAATTATTTTCGGTGAACATGTAATTGAACTTGCTCACTTACTGCCTATCAAAGAAGAATTAAACCTACAATCTTGCCCTAAAACGTTGGTGCCGAGATTCATCGACTTTTGAGTTTTGCTCGATTGGCGTCGTGTTATCAGTGCTGTGATTGGCAGGCGGACATGCATTGAAATTTCTTGATTATGTCAAATGTCAAACTCACAAAAGAAACAAATGTCGCGGTCGCTGGAGAGCCCATATCAGCCTGGCCTTAGTATGATTATATACGCCAACGAAATCATTTGTTGGATCAACCAATTTATTGTCCGATTAACCAAGGTATTGGTTAAACAACCAATTTATTGTTCGACCAACCAAGTTATTGGTTAAACAACCAATTTATTGTCCGACTAACCAAGTTATTCGTTGAACAACCAATTCATTCGTCGACCAACCGCGTTATTCGTTGACTAACTGCGTTATGTACAGGCCAACCGCTTCATTTGTTGACCAACGACGTTATTCGTTGATTAACCAATTTCCCGATGACCAACCAAGCTCATTTAGTAGAGGTAACGAAATCAAGCGCCTTACTTGACCCAACTAAGGGATTATTCCGTGGGGATCTCGTTTAAGCAGGTTTTTTTTACCGACTTTGATCAGCAATATTACGGGATTTCGGATTTCATACATATCTCGAATTTTTGCGTCTCATGTCCATGAGAAAGCAGGGTTCTAATAGTGGTGCCAACAGAAGGCTCCCGGTCGAAGGGTGAACGCCCCTTATCCCTGCTTGATTCGGCTTCGTAATTGCTTTTTCTTGCATCGCGTTGATTGCGTTCACGTTAAGAAGCCACAGGAGCTCTTGCAGAGAACTATGGTTTTCGCATTAACGGCGGTAATATATCATGGACGATCTGGCTACTAGTATCATGTTTCAGCCCCGGTTAATCAGCGTTTCGATATCTCTTCAGATTGACCAACATTCTGATCTCTTCATGAGCATTCCTGAAGAAAGTTGCTGATCGATTGCGGACCAACATATGCAACCATCATTTCGGCATTAAGTTAGGATAGAGAATACGCACATAATCCCGTAAGCATTGAGCGCATCGTTGTCTTGAGATAAGATGATACATATTCTCAGAGTCCTTTATTCCACCCTGACTGCCATAATTGCTATCGCGTTACCCGCGCATATTTTAGATCGTCTCAGCAAAAACATAGAAAACGCTATTAGCCGTCACTGTAGAATGAAAGAGAACGATGAAAGCGTACAATGCATCTTTTCAGATAACATAAAGTCAGCAAAATAAAAAATGATGGCTCCACTTTCCGTCACGCGTGGCGTGGCCGAAATCAAACTGCTTTTTTCTTCAAACGACGGCCATTTTGTTATTCACGAGTTGTATGGGAAAATGAAAAACGACAAGGCTTTCTATCTTTAGTCTAGTTCAATAATCATTTACCTGTATTTGCATCAGATGGAATTTCATTTTCTGAATAAGGTTCGATTTTTGGTAGAAGAATCGAATACGTGAAAACCTATTTCGAAAAGTATTTGTTAATGATGAAAGTGAAATGATGGAATTGTAACTATGTAGATAACCGTAAAAATCTTCCCATGTATTTCAAGGCCACGATAGGAAATTGAAAGAAAGCTTTTAGATATTGCGATATATATTTACACCCTTAATTCTACATTATGGAGGCTTTTGGCCATTCATCTACGATCTTTCCATTGGAGAATATGCATGCGTTCGAAAAGCTTCATGCTGCATAGAAATAACGCCCCGGATATACTCTTGGGAATGTTGCGGAAGTGAGAGATACACGAAACTGCGAAGGCCCATCCGAAGGGATGAGGTTGGTGCTGCCAGAAGTATAAAAGTATCGGATCCTTTTCGAGTGGTACGATTTGTATTCAGAGTGTTACTACCTCGTATCCTATCCTTCGATATCTACAAAACAAACTGTATGCTCGTCGTGTTTTGCGTGCGCAGGAATCTTGGATATCCACACAGGTTTACCACGCAATTCGACCTATGGCCTCTACGACTTCCATTTTTCCACTTCTGCTTACCTTATTCCGTAACCGGGTATTTTCACAGGAAAAATCCTTTGAACCATCACGCCCACGATTTCGAAGAATCGTAAACAAACCAATCTAGAGATTCAATTTACGCAGAATCATAAAAATATATGAGTCGGTGTTTTCCGACTTTCCAAGTATATCGCATCGATTTTCATCTTCCATTATCTTGGGCTTCATGCGGTGAGATGTAAGAAATGTGGCATATGGCGATCATATCCGATTTTTCACACCAGGATGGACGTCGTCCATCACACAACAACTAATTTTCAGTAAACATAATTTTTATTCCAGATCTACCGCAGTTTTGATTTACCATTCCAATTTAGAACAAACCTCCCCATTCGTGATTTATGCATTCATTTATTCGAAACAATTCCACCCAGCCCCACACAGAAATTTCGACTGCAACCCTGGTAATCCCGCATTACCCATTCTGTAACAGACTATTTTCCCAGAAACAATCCTTTGAACCACGCGCGGTTTCGAAGAGTCATAAACGAACCAATCTAGAAATTCAATTTACGTAGAATCATTAAAACAAAAAAATGAGTCCGTGTTTTCTGACTTTCCAAGTGTACCGTATGAGTTTTTATCCTCCATTATACCGGGTCTCGTGCGGTGTGAGATACGAGAAATGTGGCATATGGGGTTTATATACTATTTTTCACTTCCCGAAGGCGAGTAGACGTTCTTGGTAGGTGCCTGAGGCGCGTAACTCGTTACGCCATCCACAGAGAGCATACCGCGACAGCCCGAGCGCAGACAGACAGACTTTTGCCGCTCTGGCTGGTGTATCCTAGGGGATGCACTCAGACCGGGACTCAGACGTAGACCGCGGGCGCAGCATGAGGTAGCATCACCATCGGAGAGCTTGTGGAAACCGTCTCGACGTGTAGCCACGTTCTTGTAGTGCTCTACCGTCGGCCTGGTACTCAGTAGCGCCTCATACCTGGTCTCGCACGTACGCACCGAGCGTACTGCACTATGATACAGTCGTGAAGACTATTCTGCGCTTCCTCTTTCGCCCGGGGCTAACTGGGCAATCATCCAAAGAGAGACGCGTTCTTCCGCACGGCAAATCCTCCGCACAGGTATCTTCTCTCCGACCAACTCGGTGATATCCACGTGTGCGCCACCTACGACATAGGTACACTCGTAACTTCAACACGAGCTTTATCCCTATCAGCATCCCGGCATTGCCTAAAGAACTCTTAAGGGTTTAATGCACCCGGAGAATGCCGTTGGTATACTCCTCCGACGAGTATCCCTTTTACCTTCAGACTAACCGCAATGCACTCAGTTGGAATGCCATTATTTTTCTGAAAAAATACTGTCGTCAAGCGCCCGCGGCCATTTCCGGACGATTGTCTGCGCTCGGCGACGGAAATTTTCAGTGTTGGAATTAATCATTGTATAATTTTAGTTGAAATAACAAGTCTGTGAAAATGATTCATTTTAAATGATAGGAATTGTTTAAACGAAATGGAACTTAATGAAAAGTAAATCGTTACGTATGCGAAGTGATAGTGGGTCAAGTTCAGTTATCAATTCTCTTGTTCTGTTTATTTTTTTAAATATTGAAAATAATGAAATACTGACGCAATATTACGTGGCATTCAGAAGCTTTGTGATATCTCTCTATATTATAAAAATATTTAACTACACAAATAGTTGTGTAGTTAATTGGAAGAATTCGCAGAGTGGCTGCAGTCAAAATGTTGCGAAATTCACAAGGAGACTACAGTCAAGAAGTCGTTAAATTTACGGAGTGGCTGAAGGCACAGCCTGGCTACAGTCACCGAGTGCTACAATCACGGCGTCGCTAGACTCACGAAGTCGCTGCAATCACGGAGTTGCTACAGTCACGATCCGGCTACAATCACAGACATGCTACAATCACGGAGTGTCTTAAGTCACGGAGTGTCTAAAGGCGGGATTGCTATTAGAAGCGATTGAAACGAATTTTTTTCGATCATGCAGTACATGATGTATAACATGTTTTGTCTTAACAGTCAAAGAAGTTTCGTATACCGTTGATAATCTTATGAAATTCAAGGTGGTCGTTTCCTAATTGAACATCACCTTCGTCTTTTTAATGTCGTCATCCTCAGTTATGGTATCCGTCGTCGCCAGAAATTCTTGCAAAGCGTCACTCGCAGGACGAAAAATTATCCTGCACGAGTTGGCTTTTCCGGCGTAGTTATACGTTGCGTGCGGGCGCCATGCTCGTGCGATTCGAATTAATGAATTTATGCTTCGTGGATGCTCATAATTTGGACGAGCGACGCGCACGAGCTTTAGGTATCATGGAACGAAGTATTACCATGCTCCGCACGATCCGGCCAATTACCAAAAACAACCCCTCCTGTGCGGTGCACACCACCGCACCGGCACCCCTTTCGTCTCGACCACGGCGTTCCTCTCGCTATCTCGTTTCCTCTCCCGATTCAAACTGAACGCTCGCAACACAGAGAGCAGAATAGTCCACAATTATTCCAGCCAGAAGCCCGGTAATGAGGACCGGATATTTCGGTAATACAACGAGAGCGTAATAGCGATGCTCTCTTCTGGGCAATAATGGCGCGGTCTCGCTCGGTTTACGTCGGTAACGAGCGCACGCCCCAGCATCCAGAGTACATGTAAAACATCGACGCCATTCAACGCTATATAACGCTATAATGTACCAACAGTTTGCAGGTACTCCATTGTAAAATTCGATTTAACGTTGCGTTTATACACGCAATTTATCTCATTGCAGCATAAATATCCGATTTTTCCATGATGTCCTTGTAATGAAGCGCATTGAGTAGATTGGAGACTCAGTCTACAAGGATATTTTATCAAGCATAAGGATCTAACACCCTTGCATTTCCAATTCAAGGAAAGATAAGTTTTATAACCGGCAGCAAGTGTCTCGTTGCTGCCCATGTAGAAATCTGACCGGCAGTCCTAGTTTGAAATGCGATTCTGGTCGGGATCGGCTCGGGGTTCCCTAAATAGGTTAACAACTTGGAATCCGAACAGATCCTGAATGAAATTTCGGATTCGTAGTGGATAGCAGATTATCATGGATAAAGATTTGCTAGGGTTACCACTATGCCTCAAAGGGTTAATCAGTTTTTTCTGCTGTTGATCGTTTCTCGTTTCCCTTTCCGTCGTTTCTTGTTTTGTTTTTTGCTATTCACTTTTGTTTCACTTCAACTATTGTGGGCTCACTCAACTTTCACCGACTGAAAACGAAAGGTTGGTTAGTGCATTATGTCAACCCTAACATGTTTTTCAACTAATCTTCTGACTTATTATTGTAATCCACGTAATCATTCATTTTTCAACCCTCTGTGTCATCTGGCTCGAAACTTAAACATTATTTCACGAAATATTTATGGAGAGCTATTAATTTATCATTAACAATCAAAGAAATGAAAAATGAATTGTCGTCAAGTCCTTTGTTCATGTTCGAACTATGGAATATGAAACAGGAGTCTGCTTTATTATGAAGAATAATTTCCAGTGGATTTCTGTTTTTCTCTCAGTGAAAACCCCGGATATAAATATCGTATGGCTGCTAATGTATGCAGGCACGATCGAGCATTAATTTTTGTAGTTCATGTAGTCCTCGTACATCTCTGCATAAAATACCTCAGTAAACAGGTCACGTATACCTCGGAATTTACGATGCGCTAAAAAGGTGCAGTTATTTTCCCATTTGTAACCATGCTCGACTGTATTTCTACCAGTGTTGAATGGCTAATGAAAAAAGTAACAGGCCATTCTTACGAAGTTGACTCTTCGTCGCTTTAATGACTTCCTTGCCAATGGTACATTTGAACTTATGTAAGATTCACGTGTTTCAGTAGTATCCTTCGCTTCATCTCATTTACAATGACGCATGTGTCCAGAATTTCCGCTAAATAAAACAACGATGAAAAGGAAAATCTTGTCAATCGCTTCCTCATAGGTGCAGCTATGTAATAAAGAAAAATAATAAGGAAACAATGTCCAAGGTACTAATTGGAATCCTTGTTTTAAACATATTTCCAACAATAAAATTTAAAAATAATCTTATTCCTAGAAAATCTCAACCAAAAGTGTTAACAATCCTTACTAAATCACGTATCTAGTGTCACTTTATCTTTTTTTAAAGCTTTCTTAGATGATTAGGGCTTATTATTTGAGTCTTTGCATTTTACCTTATTTACTTACTCGGCATTAAAAATAATTATTGGTAGATGTCCCATGTAAATATTATTTTTGAGGCCATAAATCAAAAGTTGCTACATTATTGTTCTTACTACATTATTTACAAGTTGTTAAGTTCATTTTTTGTCCGAAGTACTTTTTCGAAAAAATCATAAGTAAGTAATTGCGACAATGAATAGTACTTTCCATTTTTTCCATACGATAATTTTAATGATGCGGGTTGCCAAAGATTATATTTGAGGTAGAAAAATCTAAAACCATATAACAATCACGAACGAGTATGAAAATCACGAATTGAATCGCTTTTCTTAAACATTTCGATTATTTCGATTTTTCTGACATGAAAACCAGGAAAAAATAAAATTCCCACAAACGAAAACCTTCGGTATGAGGAAGCGGTGCGGTCGATGTTTCGGTCTCGGCACCGTTAGGTATATTTTCGCTCAGCGAGTCGGCAGCAATTCATCAATGACCGGCAGAGCGTAAGCCTGGATGTCACCGAGAAACTACGGGCCGCCCGACGCGGCTATCAAGATCGACGCGACAACTAGAGCTGCCCCGACTTAGAGAAGGCAGAGCCCTTGCAAGGCGTGAGGGTCGAAGGTCTGGCAAGTGGCCAAATTCGCAGTGTCTTTCAGAATTGCTAAGTTAAATATTTTGTCGAAATTGACAAAGTTCGAGAGTGGAAGATGGCGAAAAATGTATTCATTGTAAAATATTTAACCTAGCAAAATTATTATTCTGTCTGACAATATTGAGAACTGCATAAAATGAATTTATACCCTGGAATCGAGTTAGGCACTTCGTAATATTTATTTTTCGGGATCCCGTTTTCTTGAGTTTCATTGTTCCACTTAAGTCTACAAAGATTAAGGGTGGGAGGGAGAAAAATTACAAAACTTTTTTTCCAGGAAAATCTATGAATAGATACATACACTTTTTTAAACGTTCCACCTGCGATTAATTTGACAATAATCAGATATTTTATCTTACGAAAGCTGAATTCAAAGAAAATAAAATTATAGGTGCCTAACTCGATACAAGTTTCACATCGAGTTAGGCACCCCTTAGAAAATTTTGTCGAAGCTCCTGTTGGCCTGTGAGGAAATTTTTTACGACTATATCTGCCCTTTTCGTGGATGGGAATAGGTAAGAAAAAATTCCAAAACGTCACACATCAATATTAGTATACATAGGACATTGTATATCCACAAATGTTTATAAGATTTATATGAAATGTGTGTAAAAGTGTTGAGTGGGTTACCGTTGAGGTAACCACGAAAGTACTGATCAAGAATAATAAAATATAATTATCATTGTATATTTACAACGACCATCTCAATTTCTCTTACTTCAAGCGACACAAAAAATTACTCGAGTCCTTCGCAACTTGAGAATTAAATTTTCTTCTCTTTTGGGCTAACTTGATCCCTTAACAGTGTAAAATCTTTAACTATGCAAGCCGGTATAAAGATGGACGCTAGTCTATCCAGTCTCTGGGGATCTGGATTCCAGGAAGGCAGAGCGAGAGTGCTGTCTAGACCTCTGTCAAACTGTCCCATGCAATTTCGCCCCAGTGGTCCCACAGGGTGCGTTTGCATAACGGCATAAATCGGCGCTAGATTCGGGACATATTTATGCGCGACGGCGACATTACCCTGACGTCCCTCCAGGGCCTCGCCCGAGTGAACGACGATGGCGTCGACGTCGGCGACGAGGCATTACCTACTCCGCCCTGAGCTTCCGGTGAAGGGGTTCTGTAATTTGCTTTGGCCAAACAGCGGAGACCATGTTCTATACATATGTACAGTTTCGCAGTACCTCCGGACATCAGTCTTCCAAAGCACGCACGAGAATCACACGCACAACTTTCCCAAATTCAATTTTCCAACATTGAATATCAACCCATTTACCGAAAGATAGAGTTTCTTGATTTACGGCAATCTTTGTGCATTCAATTATGTACTGGATGTTTAATATTATTTTTTCGTTGGATGATCTCAAGCTCAATGAAAAGTAGTGACATTGAAGCAAGGAAACTTTTTTTTTTAAAACAAAAAAACTGTTTTACTTCCTCATAGAGGAAACTTTGTTTTTGTGAAATTTTTGTTGTTGACATTTTTATGTCAATGTCGAGATAAGTGGACTAAAAAAATTGATGTATGTGGGGATGTAACGAAACAGTTTCAAAACAGGAAGCGAAACAATGAATCGTTTTGCTTCCTCATAGACGAAGCTTTGTAGTTGTGGAATTTTTGTTGTTGTTGAGGTTTTTTTTCATTATTATGACGAGATAACTATTACGTAGTTGCGCTATTAAAATAAGAAGAAAATTGTTTGTATAAGCTAAAAATAAAAAAATTATCACTTTATAGTAACTAATACTGAAATTTTCTCTCATCGTATGGAAGCAAAAAAGACATGACTGGCCGAACAAGTTGCAAGGCGGCTTCTGGTTAGGAACAGATAAAAGAATCGATGGTGCGATAAATAACGCCGTGTAGTGTAAGGATTGGACGGCGGGGGCGGTCGGTAAGAGAGCAGCAGAGTATGAAAAGTGGCGTTTACGAGGGTTGTCCATGAGGTTCTAAAGGAATTAAGAAACCTTGGGACGACGAAAGAGTGAAGGAGTGAGGAAACAGCTATAAAAACGATAACCGACAACGTAACGCTTTTGGGACCTTCAATTTTCCTACTTCAAACCACTTCATTCACAGATTGGACGATATACTCTTTTTTTTTCTCACCCACGATCTTGCAGGATACAAAAAATGTTAAATGCATGTCACCAAGTTAATTTTGTCTTAGCCACTGTAAAGTTAGTTGTGCTTTTGCTTGTACTATTTATTCTCCACAGACTCGACGGTTTCACAGTTTCGCATTTCTCATCCCTATCGCGAAGGGTTCGCGCGTTTCTGGGTATACTATAGCTTTGCCAGCTTAATGGCAGATCGTAAGAGCGTACGTAGGTCGTGTGTATGACTGCGCAAGGCTACGAGGTCGGATTAATGGGGTACGCGCTGGGAATAAAAGGAATTAGGGGACAGGTCTCGGGTACGCAGTTGAGTTTACTGGAGAATCGCGGTGCGTGGCTGTGCGAACGCAAGCGAGAGAATGTGGCGAGCCGAGGAGCTTTTCCTCTCATGGGAGGAGGTGTGCAGGTGTGCAACTGTTGGAAGTTGTATCCGAACCGAGGGGAACAGAGCGTAGAACCTCCTTCTCCACAACATACACAGTACCTGTGTCTCTTACAACACGTGATTACATTATGCAAGGGTAGGCGCGTTCAGAGATCAGCCTAGCAATTGTGAAACGCGTTGCCTGACACCTCGTCTTTTTCTGCCTTGACAGTTCATAACGTTTGCACTTTTATTTAATTACTTTCATCACAGATGACAATTGTTTCGGAAGTGTAATGATTGAACAAATATTTTTTCCTTACTCGTGCATGGAAAGTTCTCATTTGCCAACCGCATGGAGACATGCAAAACGGGTAATTTCCTCTCTGTACGCAAAGGCAGTTACCAAAATGCTTCCACCGGTCAGCAAAGTGCATTCACCCATGTGCAAAATGCACTTTCCATTTTGGGTCGATCAGACCCTCGTCGAGTTGATATGGAATGCCCCATATGCTGTCAAATATTTATGACTATTTTCAGTTTGAGTCGGTCACGAGTACATTTACTTACTTGGAAATTTACCTCTTGGAAATAATATATTCGTGTTTTTTATTTTCCGATAACTCTTGTCGAAGGCGTGTGCACTGATGTATGAAATAAGGAGAGCTGTGCACGATGACGAGAACGTCACGTACACACGAGAAGCATCGGTGCATAGCCCAGAGGATAAACGAGTGAAGGGCTGCAGTCTATATTGTACAAATGTATCGAATCTGTGTGTATTCGATATACGCTCGTATCTTCAAGCATAGATTTTATAACGAGAATGCCAGGCGTCGATATAAATGTTCCCGAGGGCTTCAGCCACGAATGTCGTAATACGTCTTACGACGAACGCAGCGGCTTTGCTCGGTAAGAACACTAGCGCCACTCGCTCGAAGTTTTGTATATTCGAAGCTTTGGCCGTATATCTATAAATATATGAATAACTGCATGAATGTACAACATATATAAGGCGCATGTATTTTTCACTATCCAAAACTTATAAATTACGCCACTTCGAGCGCTGATTGCATGGGGAGAGAATTACGGTATTAATAACTATGAATTAGTAACTATTTATTTTTAATTCGTAGGATTATTTTCTTGCAGTATCCACAGCTATCAAATAGTTACTATAGATACAAAATAGGTACCATAATTATTTTCATAGTTACCCTGATTATTAAAAAGATTTATCTGTGTGTGTCCAAAATGGCTGCAAATGCAGGTTACACGCAAAGCTGGTGAAATGTGGTGGCTCCACTGTCTTATTGCCGCAGGAATACTGCTTAATAAATTTATTTTACCACTCTACACACATCTAATTTGTATTCCACGAGTCGTACGGTTGATAGGGTGTCGAGTTTGTTAGGGCAAACATTAGTGGATTATACCGGGTTTCTCTTGTTATTATGCTAAATAAGATATTGATATTCAGATAGGGGAATCACATTTAAATATTGTCAAAGTAGTACATATCGTTACAATACAACGAGTTATTATATCGCAAGGGTTTGAGAAAATACGAATAAATTAACGCGACATAAAAAGTACATCTTATTGAATTGTTCGCATCGTAAAGGTGCATATTTCTGACAAAGAAATGAGAAACAAGGATGCAACGTAGAGCCTTGCACATTGCTTCCTCATTATAAACATGTACTTCTATCAAAATTCGGGAGTCGATTTTTTTTTGTTGCAATACTTTTTTTTTCTGCATACTTTGTATGTAATGATAAAGCAAAAATCAACCCCAATATTTCTTTGAAGTGTATCTGAAATCTAAAATCTTTTCTCTCTGTGTAACCGAGGAGAGGAGACTTAATTCAACACATTATAACGCAGGCATTAATGTTGAATACCTGTGGCGACTATGTTGAGTAGAAACGACGCAGGTAAACTGCTACAAGCAGAGTTGCATGTGAAGTTTGTAACAGCAATTAAACTGAATCTACTAGGTTTCAAGGGAAGTGCCAGAACCTGCCTCCTCGCCAAGGGCTAACAACGCCCGAGAGAATTCACTGAAAGATTTACATATACCGTGTTCAAGGCTCTGTGTCGGATAATATCGTAGATACGAGTCATTGTACAAAGCACAAAGTTTACGAGATTCTGTTTGATATAAAGGAACACATGGGGATTATTTGTATATATGTGGAAGGCCTGTGTGGTCCTTTTGATATATATATATAGAAGCATCTGAACCTTTTCCCTAAATCGATATTCCCCCTTGCAACAGGAGCTCCATTTCTCGTATTTATTGAGGCCATTTTTATCCACGATATAAAAATGTATTCAGCGAGGCGTCGGTGGAAATTACACCATTCCAACGTCCGACTCTCAACTGCTATAAGTATCCTTCTGGTCCACAGGCCGAGGCTGCAGCCAGAGAAATCGAAGCGATTCGGGCCGCTAAGGAGAACGATTTGCGGCTACCAACGGATCGAGTTAAGCCCTCGAATGAGATAAATTGGAACACTTTAGTATACACTCAACGATAAAAGTATTTTCAGCCTCCTTCGTAGTGCACATGTGGCAGCCTTAATTCATTTAAAAATTAGCAGTCCGAAGCGAGAGTCATCGAGAATTTTATTTTTCCAGTTTTCCATATTTTAGGTAAGTTTCAGAATAAGTGGATATTTTCAATTGGATTTTAATGATAAAATTAGGATTTCAATGCTGATGGCTCACAGCGAATTTCAGTAAAGATCCTGATACCCGGTCATTTAAGGGCATCTTCAGATTCAAGTATTTATTAGACGGCCGAAAAAAGATCTATTTGAAAATCGACTGAGGCCAATACCATGCTCATAGCTTTAAGAATCTGAGATCTATTGATAAGTGTCAAAATACTTAATCAACTGCGAATCTTATAGACTTGAAAACGTTTTACTTTGAACAAATTATTTTTTCACTTGGAAACTTTGATCGGTCCCAGTCTGGCAATTTTTTAGTGTTATCAATACATAGGCACAGAGATTTTGTAATTTTTTCAGTAAACTAAAAGTGGCTTTTCTTTGTTAAAAAATAATCTTTTTTTTTAGCAATAAAGTAATATTATAGGGTCGCAAAATTGTATGAAAACTTACATTGAACAGTTCGCATGGAATTACAACGTTTATGTTGAAACAATTTTTTTATGACTCAAATTTTTCAAAATATATTGACTTTAAAGAAATACTCCATTTTCCGTAATATTGGATTTAAAAATCTGAAAAAATTGGGAGAGAGTACTTTCAAGTGGTACTAAAATCTGTCCAATTATGGGATTAATCAAAGAGGGTTGAAAAGAAAGTGGCTGAATTGACGAAAAATCCCTCCATAGAAAAAAAAAATCTGTCAAAAGTATTAGTTTTCGGATGCTGTTTTCCAACATGTACCGATTTTCGGACGCGAAGGCTCTAAAACTATCGTCCGCCTAGGTTATTACAGCACATGGGCCTGAACAACCCACTTTACACACTTGTTGACGACGATGTACATTTTCTAAAAGAATTGGAAGATAAATTCGGAATTTATTAAGTGTAAAATAGTGAGAAAGCCCGTTAATTGTTAGCATAGAATATAGTGGCATCACAACTCATGGCTCATGCCATGGCGATCTCGTGTACCTGTCGTCAAGTGATTAATAATAACCAGTAGATATATAAAGCAGTTAAATTGATGAAGAAGAAACTTTCTAGCATTATTTTATAGTCGTAGTCGGAGGAGCTGCGCTCGCGAGAAAATTAATGACGGTAGTGCTTCTATAGTCCGTGTATGGAGTCTAGTCTTCAGTATTACCAGTCTCGACTGTGCTATGACCTGAAATCTTATTCACCCCATGATGATATTATACGAGGTCGAGTAGGCGTTTCACGTCCTTGGCTCCTCGCTATTATTAAACATTTTCCCTCAAATATGTAGCAACTCCTCAGGCACACAATTTATAGGCAATATCCTGGCCTATTATCCGCGGAGAGTGAGAGCAGTTATGTAAAACAAACCGGCATCCCACACCGTCTCTATTCATGCAGTATGCTAACGGTGAAAGAGCGATGAAACACGTGGCGAGAAAGAATAAGATAAAATAAGGGAGCGAAAATAGAAACGGAGAAAAAAATTTGAACGGAATCTAGAAAAATTGAGACTCATTTTCCATTAGTAGAAGACAAAAGAAAATACTCAACAATAGTGATTCAGCCATTATTAACTGTGTTCAAGGGGTGAATATGACCACGCGAGATATTTACGAATAAAATTCCTACACAGAAGTAATTTCGAGGACCGACGATCGACTCTCTCCAATCTCCTCCATAATTGGATATATGAAAATATCTGAACCAAAAAAAGCTCCGTCGTTATAGTCGTCTTTTCGGTCATCACCAGAGATGACAGAAAATGATCTGTCATTTTTGGTGTTATAAATGTGTCATCTTCAGTTGCTAGGGTTGTTGCGTGCGAAAACGTTCCACACGTGACATATGGTAACAGCAGTTTCACCCAAGACGTTTTTACACACGGAGATCATCCATAACGGAATATCCCTAAGCCATGTTTATTTACGCGGGTCTTTTTCACTTACCTATGCAGAAATACTACAGTATCTATACGTTGAGTGTAGAGTGGGAGCCTTTTGTTTCAGCTAAAATTCGGCAAACGGGGATCAGTTGAATGCTGCTGGAGAGGCTGCCCGTCTACTCACCCCATCAATGCGTTCGGTGGAACCAGCATCCCCATAAATAAGGGATGGAGTTCGGAGAGGCCACCCTCGACCAACGGAATTGTGCAGTCCGACGTAGAGGCATGCGCTGCTGGCTGGCTAGTCTGCCGACGCTGGAAAC
The DNA here is from genome assembly GCA_949699805.1 of Tromatobia lineatoria. Taxonomy (NCBI): domain Eukaryota; kingdom Metazoa; phylum Arthropoda; class Insecta; order Hymenoptera; family Ichneumonidae; genus Tromatobia; species Tromatobia lineatoria. Next base: position 12,675,677 of record OX453050.1, read on the forward strand.
CCGGATATAAATACGGCGCCGCGTTTAGGGACATTAAGTTTCGGAAGGGTGGCGGCCTCACCGCCGTTGGTGTAATATGGAGGCTGTCCGGTTTCACACGAGTTTGAATATATATTCCGGAGGGTAAACAGGAGGTCAGATTCATCGTCGATTTTCCGGGTGACTTCTAATGTGATGATGACGAAAAGCATTCGTTTAAAGCTGCGTGCTTCAGGTTTAGGGAGGAGAACCTTTTGGCAGGAAAACGGATTTTGTCGACTCGATGATCCGACTATAACACATTTTTATTAAAATTTAGTCTCCGGTCACGCATTTGACTGTGGTCTCAATTTTGCAGGGTATTGAGAATTGTTAGGTGCTGAGGATAAAATTGCACAGTCACATCTCCGATCTTTCGGCAGGAAAAAATGTATGATTTTCTTATTTTTATTTTAATTTTTCACTGACTGAAAATTGGAGATGCCGCTTTGGGATTTTTTTCTCAGAAACTTTAAGCAATGTGAAACACCTCGTAAAATTGAGACCATAATCGAAGTTGTATTTTTGTTCAAAAAAATTACTCATAGTTTTTTTTGCAAGAAGTTGACCTTTTTTCGTTGAAGATATGAATTGAACATTACCCTATTCAAGATAGAAAATGAAACAGTTAATGATCATCAAAATTTTGTGGAAGACCAATATTTTCCGTAATGACATTTAAAAAAAACCTAAACCCTGATCAGCGCCATTCAAAAATCTCAACAAAATCACAAACGTCCATCTCAATGAATACAACAAACAGCCAAATTATAAAAAGCATTGGAGAGTTTGACCCGAAAATAGGCCCGTCGATGAAGAATGTGTCACATGTCAATTGAAGATCACAATTAGACATAATAATTTTCACGCGGGAGATCGAAAAACCTATCAAGGTTCATGACCCATATTGGGCCATTTAGGCGTTATCCATTAATGGAGGCTTTGATTTAAGAGTCATCCGGCTGAGAGAGGACTTAGCAACGGACGTGATATTAACCACTGAATCAGGACGGCGGAACTTAGTCATTGGGATTGGACGGAAATCCTGCGGGGGATAAGCGTGAGCGGAGATTCCCACCATGCCCGATAATCCGAGGCGAACTTGAGACAATATCGATTCGCATCGAATACGATCAATGTATAGTTATGTATCGACGTGTCCATAGGTAAACGGATAGTCAGGTGGTATAGGTTCACCGGGTGATTGGTGGGAGTTGGTCGGGAGACCGTAACGAGCTTCAGCTACCAATTTCGCGGAGTTCGACCGGAGAGTTCATGGCAGTGCTCCGGGCATAACTAGATACGGGGTTGCGCCAGTGCGTGTTACTATGGGTTGGAGCGTTAGTAGGTACTACCAGAACTCTGGACGTCACAAGGATGAGCACACCAAGCGTGCTTCCACTATTGTGTTGGCTGGCACAACTTGCACTGGTTCCAAGATAATGGCGGACACCACGAGACGGAATCCTCCTCTGCTCAGGGTCTACACTAGTGAGCCTGAGGCTGCACTACGTTCGACAAATTAAATTTATATCTGATCGAAGGATTATGGGATATAGTATCGAATCATACATTGGGGGAATGTATTTCTGGGCGAAAGTACAATATTAAATGCGCTGGTAGTTTCTTGGACATGTTTTAATTCAATTATCTTGATGATAAGAATAATAAATTTGTGACTGTGTTGTTTTGAAGAGGGTGCATCGTTGAATCGAAGTCGAATGACGATTTGCTTATGAGACAGGTGGAAGAAAAATGTGCAAAAGATTTTGACAGAACAGGAATTTTCTCTCAAATAAATCATGGCAGATCGGTAGCTGAAATATCGACAACTGAACTCATCTTTCTAGCATTCTGATTGGTTGATGATGGCGTGACATAAAGTTAACTTCAGACTGTTATAATTGCTGCAGGATCGTGTGTAGCGCGGTTTTTGAATTGTTGATTTTTCGCAGTTGGGGAAGGGAATACATTTTTACAACCAAAAAAGGATTTTTATTTTTTCGTTCATTTTTCTTCGAAAAAAAATCATGGCTTGTTGAAAGTCGATTATATCAGAACACCCAAGCAGAAATGGAGTCACGTAAAATGCCTAATGTATAAAGATAGTATAAACATGCAAATTTTATGTTTGCCATAAGAAGAGACAACTGAAAAAAGTGCGAGCGAAGCGAGCACGTTGTTGCTAGTATTTTTAATAATTATATTGCAGAATGGTCATGCGTCCAGTGAACGCGGTAATGTGACAGCAATGTAACAACAATGTACCCGAATGTAACAAGAAACAACCGCAAGTGACCTACATTTGATTCCACAAAAATATCGCACGGACAGTTGATCCCACAACATCGCTCCAATGTCATTTTCATTAAATACATTCGGACACACGGACAATTGACCTCAAAAATCTGAAGAGAATTACCAACAGGTGGTAAATTGGATCTGTAATGGCTGCATATACACGCACCTCTTAAGAATTCATTTTTCAACAGAATATCAATCATAAGATAAACTTTCTGTGGGTTCAATTGTCCACGGGACAAAAAGTCCGGAACAAAAAGTCATGGGTTCAATAATCCGGGATAAAATGACCGGTTAGCTCTGAAACGAGACTTGGACAAAAAGTGTATGCGCCCGTCTCATAGCTACAATTTTACATGACTGACGGCTCGCCGTCGTATCGCTACTTTGTCTCACCACTTTCGTCGTGGGGTTAGATAAACAACTTTAGATACAGCTAAAATAAAGCGAGGGGTTGGTATGGTTATCCCAGCTCGAGAAGAGTGGACCATGCTCCTTTGGGTATACACATTACTCCTCCGTGTGCTATGGCAGACAGTAGCACAGAGAGAAGAAGTCTCATCTCATGGCAATCTGCGTCATCCCGAATTGCCGTCGTTCGTTGTCTGATTTTGGCACCGAAAAACGTTTTCCTCTTATCCCTACTTCCGTCACACTCGCGTTTTGCGGCAGACCGTTAATCTTCTTGTTTTTCTTCTCCATCCACTCACTTTTACCGTTACAATACTCCAAATACACAATGCACGATATCCTCTCCTCATCCTGAAACTAAAGATGGCAACATACGAAAATGGCGTTTCACTGGGCATTAGGAGACCGAACGAGTATCGGATTTCCGAAATTGGATTCTTTCCTTGTGGCGCCAGTTATGGCTTCGTACCCAACATTCAGCCTATCCCCAGCCTCAACTTTATATTTTATGCAGGATATATGCTTCGGGGTTGTAGTTTTCTTCGTCTGATTATTACATACGCCGGATCCCTATTCGCAGACCAGCCAAGAAAGTGCGTCTCGGCTTTGAGAAACATTACTACAAGGATTACTGTTGTTTAGGAGTGAAAGAAACTTCGACCGAACCCATTAAGCTGGTAATCTCACGGGAAATCTAACATCACATAGAAGTAGTTAATCGAAGACTAGATACACCCGATGTACAGCGACTGTGTGTACACATACCGAGAAATTCTTTCTCCGTAAGTAAGTGGCCATACAGTCTTGTCTGCTGCTACATTGTCAGAGATCTGTCGAAAGGGATCTTAGCTGGCAGTATTCGAGCACGTACATGTAACCTTAATGTCTCCTGGTCCTTCTCTGTCTTACTCTTTCACTTCCTTCTCTCGTTTCTCTTTCTCGTCAGCCATACACGAGATTCGGTTACTCCGCTTCTACGTTTCTCGTTTATTATTCAAATGGGTTATTCCGTCGGGCTTGTCTCTCACGGTGTCACGTGTCACGTAGGCCTTAAACTATTTACCGCGAGACACTCGGTTGGATCTCCACTGATTTCATTACAATATTGTACGGCTTCTCTTCATGAAATCTCGAAGAGTCTCGTCAATTGAATTCCCTCACGTTTATAAGTGGAGCATAGAAAAAATAAAAATAAATACAGGGAATATTTTGGAACGTTTACCGGCGATTGCTTCGTTAGATTATATCGCGGAGATTTAACGGAAATCGAAAGGAATTGAAGACAGATAAAACAAGCGACCGAGAAACCGTAGATTCGAACACACACGTCCAAGAAATAATGTCCTTTGCACTTTCGGATTACAATCTTATGGGACCATGGGGAGAATGAAGGATTCTGCGGGAGGGGCGGAAAAGTCGTCCGATTTCGATTACGACCGGGAAAACGACGGGAGGGCAGGTGCTGCCGAAACATTGATTTCTGTAGATTGCTTTCGCTATTTTCGACCCCTCACTCCACGATTTCTAAGGGACTGGACGGGGATCTTGGACTGAAAAGGGTCTTCATGATAAGAATTCGCTTCGGTCTTGGAAAGGACTTTTTCAAAGATTTTACGGAAGGTTTTACGGTTTGACAATTGAAAGAAGTAATGTCACAACCAAAAATTTATATGATTTTTTATTTAATGAATTGAGTATGAAGATACTTCTTGAAGGAACTTTAATCGGTTGAAAAAATAATAAATAAAGTTTAAAACTCATAATAGGATAAATCTTGTCCACTTTAGCTATAAGTCACGAAATTTTGCAATTGAACAAAGTATTTTCAAGGTTTCTAAATTCGGCATTCGATATGTCACTTTACACAAATGTTTAAAAAAAATTGGAATGTAAAGAAAGAAAACGAATTAAATCTGGTGCACTTAAGGGTCCAATTAAGCCTAAAAAAAATTACGAGTAAAATCGGAGAGGCCGAGGTCAAATCTTGGTCGAAACAGGGGTAAATTGTTCCACACATTTTTGTCTGCTTGAGATTTCTTATTAGATGACTGGATCTCCTTAATGAATGCAAGTAGTGCACATATGTTATAGTGATATTTTCGCATGGAGAAATACGAATCTGCAGAGACACTGTGCACGATTTACAGGTTTCGTGATAAACTTTACGATAAAATGTCAGGAGACAATCGGTCCGTCGAGATTCCATGAGAAAATAACGTAGCAATAACACGCTCGTACCTCGTTCGACCGTAGGCCGATGCAATCTGGTCGATTTAGTCTCCGCTGCGACGGGAAAGACAAAGAATCGAATTCGCACACGGTGATCTCGTTCCTGAGTGGCTCGCGATATCCTCCAGCGTATGGGAAAAAAAAAACCAAGAACCTTATCGCATGAATTTACGTTACTGTTGTTTTCTCTATTCGCGCATTGTGTCTTATCGGTATTTGGATCGTTTGTTCTGTTATGTTTCGACGCACTTACAGGTTATTGATAAGAGTATATGGTAGACACATAAGACGCACGATACAAAGAAGCCTGTGCCGTGGAAACTAACGATGGACAGAATAGCGGAAGTCTTATCCGGCAAAACTCGGAGAAAAAACAAAAAATTTGTGTGACAAAAAATGTTTCCTAATCGATGTCTGAAATGCGTTTATCAATCGATAGTTTGATTTGTCAGTTTTATTGTGCTTTGGATATGTTTTGTCAAGGTCACAGTTTCATTATTAGTCGTCATCGTAGATAAGAATCATTCCTGAGCAGATTGCATTCATTATTGCAACAATTTTCTTCGAGAGGAGGTTTTCATGAAGCGACAGAAAAATGAAGTGAATTTCATGAATTTTTCATTCATGGACCAGAGTAGAAAAAAACAATTAATTTTTTGCTCTTATTTACTTGGTTTAGAAAAAAAAAGTTTTGAATTTGAACTTAAGAACGCGATCTTAACAAATAACAGGAAGAAACCTAAACAACAAATTAGTTACGAAATTCTAAAAATTCTATTTTTGTAGTTCGTAATTATGATCTCGTGAATTCACGATGAAAACTTCAATAATGAATAAGTAAAAAATGTGATGAGAAAGTCACGTGTTGCGAATACACCACTAGCAACTATGCTTCGGTTCTTGTTTTTATAAAATTGTTTTGGGAACATATTCTGCATTTAATGAGCTATCAAAAAATCCAAAATACAAGAAATCCATTTTTGACCCGATCTTGACGACAAACTCTCCTCCTTTTTTTTAAAATTAGGCTCATTTAAATGTATCCAAACACATTCCTAAATTCTGCATTTCACGAAATTACCTGTTACGTGATCTCAGATTCCAGAAAGACAATTTTTTTTTTCGAATGCATCTATCATCATGAAATATTAATGAAAAGAAATAATACGAAGGTACATGTACCAGAAAGAATGGAGTGCACAAAGAGTAATGGACCGTATTTTTGTGCTCATTTCCTCGTTGGAACAAAGAAAGCTCCTCGGGCTATACGGTTGGTAGCATTGTATATCCTCACCCCATACAGGAGTACTATCTAGCCACCGCCTCTGATGTTGTCCCGGGATTGTAATTTTCTCCGTTTGTCGGTACGGATGCGAAGAGTATAAGGTCTGTCCACTCGCACATGCAGACATCCTTGCAGCGTAATTAAATACATGTATCAACAGACTCGTCCATCCGTCTAAAAAGCTGTAGACGGTGCGTGAGCACCGCTGAAGACGAGAATACAGAGCAGAAGAGAGGTAGAGGAGAAGGAGGCGCTGAAGACTACCGCGAGCGTTCACAGTGAAACAAAAAATGGTACCAGCCTCTTCTGGTACTACCAGCCTTACTGGTGTATGTGAACTACTGCTGTGTATCCGAGCATTCTGCATTATGCATTAATTTTTCTTCGGTGAATAAGCTTATCGGTCGTGTTCAGTGAAGTTGTGCTGTTCCAACATTTGAAAAATGTTGGCAAATTAATTATAGGAAGAAAAGGAGTTGGCAAGGAATTACCGAGGAAGAATAGGAATTATTCACTTGAGGAACAAGTGCAATATTTTCGAAGGAAATATTCTACGTAATTGTTGATGATCATGTGTACATCAAATTCCTCCTAGTAGTTTAGGTCAAACAGGTGAATTAGTGAGGTCAAGTGAAGTGAGTCAATTGCTTGAGATAACTAGGTTGTTTGAGTAAACCAATTTGATTTGTCAAGTGAGCTATTATTGCACATTTCCGATCAAAGTAGATGTTCATAGTTGACGTTTTGAAGTTGCGGATGCGAATTCTTTTTTTACATAATGCATTTTTCGCACTATTAAGGTACAATTTTTGTTTCGAAATTAATGAACCGGTATATAAAGATCCGATGCATATACGGTCTATTAAATTGAAATGAAAAAAGGTAGAATTCTTATGCAATTATCGAATTAAAAATAAAACTACATTAATGTGGAATTCTTATTCCTGATTTATAAATCTCATGTCCCTTAGTATAATTAATTGTCTTGCATTTTTACAGCGTATATTTACAGATAAATATCTTATTTGATTTTTGTTATACCAAGTTTCAATCAAAATAAGTGTAAGTTCATTGAAAAATGTTACTTTTAATTTTTTATTATAAACTTGTTACAAATTTAAACTCCAAAAATGGTTGCCTTTAAAATTATGAGCAGCATCTTCTTCTACCGCTAGATTCGAGGTTTTCGCAAAAATTGAGACGCCTTCGCATATCACCTCCTACTACACTACTCGTATTCGTTTTTTTTTCGTTTTCTCCTTCTTCCTTGGTACCCTAACTTTTTTCTCGTTTTCTACACCTCGTCGTACTCGCCTCACGTCGTGACTTGGTCCTCCTCCATGTCGTACGTAACAAACTGCGTCCACCCACCTCCCATTTAGCGCGGAACACCTCGGCCCCACTCGCAATCGACTATTACCCACTCCTCACCGATCTTCTTGAGTTCTTTGCTCCGTCTTGCTTACATCCTCTGCTTTTGATCGCGTGGCTATTTTATTTTTTTCAAATCCTCCACATTTATGGACGTTTAAGAACCTCCATAAACATTGATAAATACGCGAATAATATTATAAATAAATTGTCGATAGGTTTCATTACTAATTTTAGTTTAGTTCATCAACTAATTATATAATCAATGTGCATTATACGTCGCAGCCTATTTCTAACAAATACTCAGTGGCTTTATGTACATTATGCTACCATTTATTTCTCTATCTCGTTTTCTCATTCCCATCAGCAATATCTTTCGTCTCGCGCGATCGCTCCTTGTTTGATATGAGACATATTGAGCGTGTTACGTTTAAGTTTACTGCCCGTATTGACATCAGCAACGCAGCCAGGTAGAGTCTCAATGAAGGAGAAAAGGCTGAAGTCTGTTTAATGCTTCTACTGCTGAGGATGTACTGATCCACCTTCCGGCTTTGCAGTACACATGAGAGCTCGCGTGGACCGATGTCGTGCCCACACTGAGATCATATCTCCTCCAATTACGCGGACCTTGTTCGGCAATTTAATGACTCCAAACGGAGGCTCTTCATCTCATCGCTCATCTGTTTTGTGTTTCTCGTTCAGTCTCCCAACTCTTGTGAGTTTTGTTTCGAGACGTTACCATTCTTCACACGTATGTTTTCTGCAACTACAAAACATAGCCTTGCGCTGCAAATGGAAAATCCCATGAATAATCATTTTTGGAAAATGGAGTACTATTCATCAAATAATTTACATTCGGCAAATCCATCTTCACATGACCTCAGTTACAATTGACTGCAATCAAGACTCCACAGCACAAAAAAAAAATGATAGTACCGTAGTTAGACTATTCGATTTTACTGCGGAAGTTGTATAAAGCATTTACGCCCGAGTGAAAATAAACAACAAGAAACACTTTCCGCGTTGATCACCCGACATATTGTACGTACGGTATCATGTGTGGGTCGACGTGATACAAAACGCGCGACATAAACGTCCACTCTAATATAATTGAGTGCGTGGATTTTATCGTGGCAGTGTGAGAGCTCGACTCACGCGCAAATTTAACATCTCAGAGACTCGCCTTTCTCTTCCCGCAGCAAGACACATTACGAGTAGCGAAGTAATGCTCGAGTAGGATTATAGTGTTCTCTGTACTTTGCGGATGCTAGAATACCCCGTTAGAGAACTGAGAATAAGTAACTCCCGTCGGTTAGACGTTAATTCTGATAGTTCCTTTCAAATATCGTACATACAAACTCACATAACTTCAATGACGAGCATAATTTTATCACCATTCACCCTATTACAGTCCTGCTATTCCTAGACTTATTTGATCAATCGAGGAAGTCTCACTTCTTAGTTGCATTGCAAGTGAACGTTAATGCACTTACGGTATGTGTTTCTCCTGGACGTGACATCGTTGAACTGATAATATCTAATGATATGAATTTCCGACTGAAGCTTTGATTGACGACAATTTACCGAAGTACTTATTTCCTCGATGTAATGCATATAATTTGTCCAGTTAAGTCAAGAGTAATTGATATCTCAGTTCAAGGTCACGGACAAGACGCCAGGCTACTTATATCCAACAGGATTTCACTTTGCATGCTGGGAATGCGTATGTAGATATGCTGAGTTAGAGATATTACACTGCAATGGCTTGAAAGCATTGAGGCAGTAATGAGATCTGTCTTGAAACCTGTCTACGGTGTTACAATGTCAATCTACGTATGTATGTACGTGGTTCTCGCGAGGTTTGTGGTCCATAACGTCGTGTGATAATCGGTTTGGTGGTATCAGAAGTTCCAGTAGGCACTGCATATATGTGAATGAGACAGAGCCAGTATGAGAATTTTGTTCTGTTACCCGCAGAGAAATAATTGCCTGTCCTGACCAACCAACTTGTATGGCTAAATACGCTCCAAGCGAATCTCCAATCTCCGTGTCTTAGCAAAGATATGGAGATTTTCTACTGAGAAAATACTCAACCTCGCCTACTATGTCATGATCTCACACTAAACCCACTCTGATTACTTGTTATGCTTGAGTATCGTTGTAATAAACAAATAAACGAGGAAAAAAGAGTTAACCAATTTTTTTGGTTCTGTCATTCAATTCGATAGTTGCCAATTGAGAGATCTGTTGGCCCGTCCGACTGATTTGTTTCGGTAACTTACAAATTCATTGATCTAACTATTTTTACTTCTAGGATGCACTTTGAACTGTCCCTTATGCAGTCTGGATTTGTTAAGATGGAGAACTAGATTCAAGCTGATCCCATTAGTCATTTTGGACTCCATCCTGGGCAGCCAGACTTCATCCTGGATTACCTATAATCCATACTGGAGAGCCAGACTTTATGCTGAATTCTGCCTCGGATTCTATTCTGGACTCATCTTTTCTACGCGGGAGTTGTCCAGGATGGATTGGAGACAATCCAAGATAGAATCTAGTTGTCCAGGATGGATTGGAGACAATCCACGATAGAATCTAGTTGTCCAGGATGGATTGAAGACAATCCAGGATAGAATCTAGTCGACCAGGATGGATTGTAGACAAATCTTGTTACTTGAATTGAATACACATATTTAGAAGCATATCTACGGTGTCAATCTGTTACATGATATAGCGACTAAAACTTTGATTGACGACAATTTAATAAAGTATTCACAATCTCAAAGTAATACATATAATTTGTCCAGTTAAGTTCGAATTAATTGAAATCTCAGTACCAGGTCACGAACAAGATGCCAGGTCATTTATATCAAACAGTTTTCCACTTTACATGCTGAGAATGCATATGTAGGCATGTTGAGTCAGAGATATTCCACCGCGATGGCTCGAAAGCATTGCAACAGCAATCAGATCTGTCTTAGAACGTATCTACGTTGCTCGCTACGTGTGTTGTCCACATACCGCGTGTTTATCGGCTACGTGTTATGACAAGCTGCAGTCGGCATTGCACATACGTAAATAAAACATTCGAAATGAGAGTTATGTTCTCTTGGATGATAGAATGCAACAACTCGCGCATGTTGGCTTCTGAGACTCCCGTTCGCTTGGCTAGTTATCGGAAATCACAGCTTGGAGAGATAAGTACGTCCGCCACGAAGAAGAAGAAGAAGAAGGCGAAGCAAAAGAGGAGGCTATATACATATTCTAACGTTATCTGCTTCAGAACGGCTCTATCCGCCCTGCTGGAGGTCGCTTCGGTCGCTTCCTCGAGCTTCTGCCAGCCACTTCCAATTTTATTTTCTTTTTTCTTGGACGACGAAGTACGCGCATGCTGTGAAAACTTTGTACCCTGGTGCTCTTGCAGCCATGGGGTACCTTTCTACGTGCACAATAATCGTGTATAACTTGAACTCTCTGCGCTTATACTGATCCCCCTCCAAGAGCCATGGCGCTCTTGGTTTATTGAGACTTAGGGATACTTACGAGGGCTCGTATACCATGAGATCTTATAGGGATTTTTCCAGTAAAGTGCGGTGGGATACAACTTATTTATATCGTACTTCGAAGTCAATTCTGGAACAACAGGAAGCCACGATAAATTAAAATGAAAGAGATAATGGAAGCGGGTTAATGCTGCGAACTGTGATTCGTTTAAAAGATTAGCCTCCCAAATGAATTTACTTGAAGGATCATTCCGGGCTTATCAATTTGGAAGAACAGATCATAAAATGCATGAATGATAGAGGTCGAGATATTTTGAAGAAATTAGTACTCATTTTATTGCCTGTGAATTTATATATTGCAAGTTGAAACAGATATTTTTTTTTTACTGGTTTGTCAAAATAGCGGGTGTAAATAAAAATAGACAAACATGCTACAAGGGAAGAAAGTGCCTGATTTTGCGCTATGTGTCATTGTCAAATAAATCTCGTCAATTCATCATGGCTGCCAGTGTGACCAGGATATTGTAACTTGGCAAACTTTCACGCAAAATTCCGCGGCACAATTTTTGATGAGCGTACTTTTTTATAACTTGATCTCAATATTTATGCTTTCAAGCACCAATAGAACTTTTAATCTCGGCGCTGCCTAATTGAAAAACTGGCAAATAATGTTATGAAAGTACGAATCGAACAGGTTTCCTGCTAAAAAAAAAAAAAAAACGGCGGTAAGAGCTTATGATCTTTTACGATATCAACATTAAGCACATATCCTGCAATGTAGATAAAAAAATTGAGAATGTACCTTTTAGTCGGTTCAACGTTATACTTTTTTCAAAACCCTCCGTAAAAGTTGATGTAGCGATAATCGACAAACTTTTCCAAGCTCCCAAAAGGAGAATCCTAAACTACATATCATTTACCGTCGGAAAGTAGTAGCGCGTAGACGAAGAGACGTTGTGAAAGAGCCGGAAAGCATCAGCAAGTGCATAAATGACCGAAAGCTATACAGCGTAGTCCGCGGGTTGAAGCCAGACTTGGAAGTACACATAGAAACCTCTCGGACGGTACGAGCAGGTGCGGTCTGCGGTCTTGCCGTTCCCCGATGCTGGCTGGTTCACGTCCCAGCGACTGCCCATTACGACGAATTAATTAGGAAAGTCGACGTCATAAAACGATGCGCTAGCTGGCGAACTAGGTGAGCGTTTAATTAATTCGAGTCCCATCGCGATGGACAAGGGTCGTCCAAACTTGACTTGGTACGGCAGCTAAAATTCTCAGGCACCGTTGAAAGCTACGTGATGACGATTTCATCCCGGCTTGAGCAAGATAAAGCGGATTCTAGCAGTGTATGCGAATATGCAGTGGACTATATAGTTAACTGCAGTTAACTACGGTACGTCGTGTCACAACGAACACTGGAAAGGCAAGTAGTACACCCCGGAGAAGCTTCGGTGCACGAAGTACCGAGTTATACCTAAACCGCAGCCCTTTGGAAGTCGTAAAGCAGTACCGCGTAGCGAACGGTAACGTAAGGCGACCCCGTAACTTGCGGCCGTGGTACCAGCGGCGGAGACCATGCCAAAATGGGCTAAAGGTGTACGTTGAAATTTCCTATCGGCAAGAGAAGAGAAGACCTTCCTCGTTTCCCTCGGCGGATTAGGCGAGAGAGCTTATCGGACTTCCGCGTAAATTACTATATCGCCCCAGCCGTATTTTAAACCCTTGAATATATCACGTGAAATCCCTATACGCGAATTTCCTTTAGTGAGAATTTACAACCATTTTATTCAGGTTTAACCCGGCAAAAAGAAAAAGGGACGATCATTGCCGTCTGGTATTGGTACTTTGCAATCTTTTCGTCGTAACATTTTCAGAGAGTGAGGTTAATGTCATTTTTATGAGACGAATATACATGATGGTAGAATTTTCTCGTTTTGCTTCCACGTAAGGAAAAGTTTTGTTTTCGTGAAATTTTTTTTAAACATACTGTCAGCTTAGGATGCTTAAAATCATCTAAAACGTTGAGAAAAGTGATTTGTATGAAATGTGGGTATGTGTGTATGTATGTCGGATTCTTATTCGCATAATAGCGTCCGCAATTTTCGAGATATCGGCTTGAATTTTGGTCCACAAGTAAATTGCGATCAGACAGAGACTACGTTTAAATTTGGTGTTAATCCGTCGAGTGGTTAAAAAATTATGAAATTTTGAATTTTTCCTGGAATCACTTAAGACGTTTTAATTTTCACATTTTTTAAGATATGGTGCTTAAATTTGGTCCACGAATGGATTATTATAAACTGATAATTGATATCAAATTTTGTGGAAATTGATGGAACCATTAGAATTCTATGGACTTTTGAATTGTCTGAAAAATTAGTATTCTCGTTTTAATAAGAGTTTAGGTATGAAGTATTGTCAACGTTAGTTAGAAATCAGTAATAATTGCAATTAATCACGCGACGAAGCTCGCTTCCGTTAGATCAGTTTTTATGCGGCCTCGGTGCATATACTCAAGTAAGTTACTTTTGTGTATACACCGGGGAGTTCGAAGAATATACGACCGTCTGCAACCGTACGGGTTTTCTGCAGTTTCTCTGTGCCCATGGCAGTATAGATAAGTCGGCTGCGGACGCATTGGAAGTTAGGTTAGCTTAGCGAAGTTCGGGTAGGAAGTGATAGGACGGGAAGTTAAGGGGTGAGCTAGGTAAAAACCCTCACGGTTTTACCTCGAAGCTTTAAAAACAAAAATAAATGCAATTGTTTCGTTATCATGCTCACTAAGTAAGCGTTTCTTTACATTTTAATTTGGGCAATGAAATTTTCTCTTTAAATCTGAAGTGCACTTTTGAAATTTAAATTTAATAAAAAATTTAAATTGATTAAATTCGAATTTAATTAAAAATTTGAATTTAATAAATTTGAATTTAATGAATTTAAATTTATTAAATTTGAATTTATTAAATTGAAATTTAATAAAAAATTTGAATTTATTAAACTTTAATTTAATTAATAATTGAAATTTATTAAATTTTAAATGAAAGTTTACGGAAAAAAAGATCAACCCACCAATTTTTCATTTCTTAGGCGTTGATTAGATCCTTTCTCTCGGTGCACTTGTTGCAAATACGCCAGTACCATCTATTCTTTGCTTCTAATTGTTATTGTTGATTTGTCGGCCATCTACATTGGTGATCGCGTCATTTAAATGTTATCGGAATTTGAGGGTTGTGTTATATCGTACAAAAGGGAATATTAATGGCAAAGGCGACGACATTTCTCGGTTTAGAGATTCACTGTCTGACGCACTTTATGACTTTTAGGCCAGAGAGAAGGGCGATTACAAATAAAATTATTTCACCCGAAGTGGTGGTCGTTGCTTATAAAACAGTGGCATAAACTTTTGGAAGGTCTGTTCGTCATTCGTCGCTCGCCCACTTTCCCCCAAGTGTAATTGCACTGTCTAGCGCTGTGAAATGTTACGAGTGCATAGTTTCTCGTTTCACGTCTGTTTATAGTCGAGGTCGAAGTGTAATGTCTCTTCTATGCACGAGGAACGGAAATTTCCTGTGAAATTTTCGGTAACTCCAGACGCCGGAGGAGTTTCTACGTAAAGATCATGCCAAAGCCACATTCACCTCGCTGCATACCCGTTTAGACAAGGAAGCAAACTTCCCTTCGCATAATCTCGTACGAGCAGCACAGAATTGTATCGCAATTTAGGTTAGCCACGATTCAAAGTTTCGCAACCATGCACCGACTTTACCGTAGCCACGTTTCTGCTTAACGTCGCGAGAATAAATTGTATCCTTTATCTCGGTGGAATACGCACACAAGCTGAAAACGAAAATCATAGCTCATACCGATTGAGTCTATGTAGTCACTTTAGTCTGCCAATAGAGATACATTTGGAAGACCGAGAAAATTAAATTGTTTTACGAATGTTGACGAGAATGAAAATACTGCAAAGTTGTCAGACTGTTTTTTCTTCCCTATTGATTCCTCATAGAGGAAGATTTGTTTTTATAAAACAAACAGTTTTCCAGATTTCAATGTCAGGACAGTCAGAATGGTCTGAAACGTCGAGAAAAGTGGTTTGAAAAATTGTTCGGATGTATGAGAACGATTGCACCGAAATGCACCAGCAAAATTTTTATTCTCCGAAAAATAATTTAAAAATCGGGTTTTGCTATTGTGAACGCTTACCAAATTCAATACGATAAAATAGAAATCTGATAAAATATTAGAATTCTCCAGTTTTTCATTTAAATATCTCGCATACATTTTTGAAAAATAGAAATGTGTGGAATCTTTATAGCATCTTTTATTGCATCCTTAACGTGTTAGGCTACTTTTATTGAAAACATTATTTTTTTAATAAAAAATCTTGAGAACTATTGAAAGCAAAATCTTACCTACTTCGGTTATAAGCTAGACATTTTTTATATTTAACACAGTATTTTTCAGAATTTTTACAGATTTTTTAATAATGGCATTCCATATGTCACTTCAAAATATTAAAAAATATTTGCACAGATCCGAAAAATCTGGAAAAATTCTCAAAAATTCGGTTTTACATACAAAAACATTTGATCAATCGCCTAAAGGAGATTAATTTTTTTTTCTATCTCTTAATAATTTTTCCAATAAAAAAACCTGAACACTATAATAAGAAAATTTTTGCCCAAATTTTCTCCCTATAAACGAAGTTCCCTCGGTGAGGAAGTAAGATCATATTTTTCGGATCCCAAATTGTATTAAAAAAAACGAAATGTCCTTGGTGGTTTTCAAGAAAGAAATAAGAACTCGATGGGAAAGGCAGTGAATTGAAGTGTTGAAAGAACGAGAATGATGATGTACAAAGCGTGGGTGTAACGAGGAACACGAGAGACTTTTGAAAAGTTAGGCGAAGGGTGCAAATAAGTGGCGCAAGAGACAGACCGTGAAAGAATGAAGGGAGCCCAGCCGAGCACAGATATGGAACTGTCAAAATGGACCATCTGCGTACTGTCAGCGCACGCAGCCGCCACTGAAATATTCCTCCGGTATCTGCTGGCTGAAGCCCTGGCTATGAAAACTCGGAGCTCTGAGTTATTGGCGAAATGTGGGAGAGCAGGCGTAATGAAAAAATACTGTCACGCAGGTATCGAAATAGGGGATGGCCCGTTGCCGCTTCTGGTTCAGTGCTGCGGGGGTGGCTTGTCACCGCGATACATTTCACAGCTTCTGCATGATAAATTCAATACGGCTTCGGAAGCAGATCCAGACTGATAAATGCATCGTATAATTCCTTCGTCTACATGCGTATTCGTCGAACGAATACATTATACCTGAGATTTCCTGGCGATACAAAAACTTTTTTTTTCCCCTGCATCAAAGTTGCGCTTCTGGCCCGTCATTATCCAAGATCGTCGTAATTTTCAAAAATTCATTCCCATTCAATAAGAAAGATGAGTCATTCAAAAAAGTTTATTTGCCCAAATTTTTGTCACCGTTTTGGCCTGAAACCTGCGACGAGTTTAAGATTCTACTGTTAACCTCTCAAAATTTTGATGTACTGTGTGTCATTACAAAATCGCCGAATTAAAATGCTTCGTATGTTCTTGACGAGGTTTGAATGTAAGATTTTTTTTGAGAAGGGTAACATCTATAGAATTTTTTTTTCTACTGTTTTGGGTAAACTGGACCCTCTTAATACAAGATGATCAATTGAAAATTCGGATCTCATCTGACGGTCGTGTTATTGAATCCAATTAACTCAAACCTCAATGAATTAGTGTAAAGGTACTGAGTGTATGTCAGTTTCTCGAATTCTCGGTGGTAACTTCTATTCTGTTGTCTTCAAATAGTTTAACACTATCAGCTCTTAGCTGGTTTTACTTTGACTGTGAAGAGGGACTCGGGAATGCAGTACTTGAGGCGTTAACTTCGTGAATGTAAATCCTCAACGGTACGACGCCACGAAGAGCCTCGCCAAGTTGCTTCCTCGCTAGTGGTGAGGTTTCTCTCGCCATCCTGGATCCCATGGAGCACACAAGATCTCCAATTAATTATAGTTGTTAATTGGTCGGCACTAAGTTGAGTTGTATCGGTGGTCTCTTCTCCTCAGACAATTAGGTACCCAGCGGCGATATGCCGTTTGACGCTTGCGGTGCAGAGCAAGAGATCGAGAGATCCGACACATACAACATTCAAGGTGGAATGATGCGCTTTTACGCGGACTCCAAACGTCTTCGTCTTTCTAGCTAGTCGCTAAAGTCTTTACAACCATCTGTTTTATATTTGTTTTTAATTTTTTAATTCGCATTCCTCACCATGTGCAGGCATTAAGCCTGTTACAGGGTCGGTCCGGGTCAGTAGCCAGTTCAGGGCCTGGTCCGGATTAGTAACTAGGCCCCCATGCGGCCGCATCTGACTTCCCCCTCTATATCGCATTTGCCATTGCATTTCTGCTAAGGGTATAGGGAAAATTTTTGGCATAACCTATGCCGATATAGACAGTCTCGAGATCACCTCACGGCATCTGAGCTACGTCACGATTTTCGTCGAGGATGTAAACACAGACGGCGACCCCTACAGTTACTTGTGTGTGTCTCACGCATACAACTGGAGCTTCATTGCGTCCGTGTTTTTATTTTTCGACAGCACCAGGAATCGAACCCGCGACCTACCGGTACGAAAATAGTACTTTGCGATACTAGTGCGTGAAAGCGGACTTTCGCACTAGGTCAAGGGTGGAAAGTGGCTGCACGGGAAAAGACGAATGCGGCCGTTTTACAACCGTCGTTGGAAATCCGATTTCACGTACAAGTATCGCATACTACCTTTCGTAACAAATGCACGAAAATTGCCAGGTTATGTTGCTGGCCGAGCGGGACAATAAAGAAAAAAGCAGACCGATGTGCGCATGCGCGCACAGTATTTTCGATACGCTTCCAGTATTTATGATACGCCTTCTTATAAAGCGCCACTTTATGTCGCGACCAGCCCGCACATAAACTGGCACTTTTCGTGCATGCGTTACAAAAACGACTTTATTTTTATTTTTGACTTTCCACCTCATGAAATCATAGTATATACATTTAGATTGAATTTCGTGAAAGGAGAATCTTAAATAATTCGATAATTGTTTTACTTTGGACTATTGTGACTCGAGAAATCTCGGCTAAATATCTATATCCGTTGAGTGTACCGGATGTCGGTAGTTGCGGTGACTCTCCTAAATCAAAAGGGTCTGAAACGGGTGTGTGACGCAGGGACACGTGGAAAGGAGTCGGGTTGAGTATATACCACATTAGAAGTGCTGTAAGGAAAGAAGCGCGTCGTAGGCTGCTCGTTCTTTCGCAGCACAACACCCAGTGCAATATATCACGGAGAGTAGGAGACTCGTCGTCGTCTAAATACTCGTGCATCATCCTCGCTGATGCGGTGTAGGAGTCGAGTGAGAGTCGGAGCATTGTGCAGTAATAATAAGCCAACGGCAGCCGCGGCAACTACCGGCCGGTAGTTCAAAGTACATACATATAATATTACTCCTACATCACCGCGCCCCTTGTGCCTTTCACCGGCTAAATTAATATTCAAACAAAACGTTGTTTATGCACCAAAACAAATATATTAATGTCTTCCGAATATAGTTTTAGTGTAAATATATAATCTTCATGTCTAATTTCTACATTTATATTCACGCAGCAGCATAAGACTTTTTTTTTTGGATAATAGATTATAATAAATCATAAGTCTGTCATATTATTTCTCTCTCTTCTGGTCCTATAAATGTTCTTTGGTGTGTCATTGAATTATTTCAATTTTAAATCAAACATTTTACTGATGTACCATATGATTGTAGCATCAATGGTTTGGTGTTCGAATAACTAATTTTCTACTTTTATCTCACGTGAATCGGATGTATCGAATAAAGAAAAGCTTTTTGGCGAGAGCGCCCACACTGCTGAAGGTATAATCCTAATGGTATAATCCTGAAAAATGATAACGAATAGTAATTTACCGTCGCGCCGGCGAGAGAACCGTTTTTCGTGGCCGACCAGTGCGCTTGTTTTATTTAATACTACAATTTATTTGTCGTATTGGTTCTGTTAATAATGATTTGTCGAGGGTGGAGCCGTAGACCCATTTAGCAATTCCATATACATTTTATACACATTGCATAAAAATTTGGGCATATGCAATGTCCAATGTATATACACATGAACTTCATATCATAAGTTATGTGTATGAAATTTATCTGCAAAGGAAACTCATTTTTATATACATCGAACGTATACTGGACATCCATCATATATATGTCGAAATAAGATGAAGGTAATACAAACAAGGTTCGTAATTTTTTTAAGGATTAGCCAGATCCTCAAATGCACTAGATTACTAACATTTATTTTTTCTATGAACATTTTTTCCTTGATATATTTTTTTAAACAATTGCATTCGATATGTCATATTCTTTAAAAATTCTAAAAAATTCGATTCCACATAAATGAACATTTGACCTATTGTCTAAAGTGGATTGATTTTTTTCTTCTATTTTTAAATAATTTATTAATTCGAAAATTCATTTTTAATTTAAAAATATAAGGAGAAAAATCTTGCTCACTTTAGCTACAAACTAAAAAAATTTTATATTGAACAAAGGATGGTTCAGAATTTTTTAAGATTCTTAAGTTATGGGATTGAATATATCCATTTGAAAATATATTTTGAAATAGCCATATAAAAAAAAATTTGGTGCATTTGAGGGTCTAATTAAGCCTGCGAAAAATTATGCGTCAAATCGGAGAATATCTCACGAATATTGATATATATTCGACGTCGACATTCGAATAATTTATGTATGTACATAAAATGTGTTCTGGACATTTATGTGTGCATATACCTGCGTGTATACAGAATAAATATCCATAAGATATACTGGCTATATTTTTCACATTATTAAACTAAAATAAATTTTCACTGAATATATGATGCTATATAGGAGTACGATGTACTATTACGACTATACTTTGAATATTCTAGTCGAAATGACCTGGATTAGGTATATTTCCTTAGACTTCCAAATCCTAGCTATTTACCAGAAAAGTAATTTTGAAGAAAATAACCTTTACATTCACAACATTACCTAGGATAGTCTTAATCGACATTGATATCGGGCATAATCGTAAAAAATAAGCGTTAGCTAAGCTAGCTCGTATTAGAATCGTTATTTCCGGTGCTTCAATCGCGTCTCGATCGTCGTGAAATTGAGTGCATGAGTTGGCCACTAGCTCGACACTTTTCCAATCATCCTCAGTTCGCTAGGCAAGTCTCTTTTTCTCTATTCCATTGTACACTTCAACTGCAATTTTCTTTACCATTCCGGAACACCGGAAGTACTTCTTTCACATTGAATGGTGTGAGGAGTTTTCTCTAGATAGAAATAGTATTGCAGAATTCAAGAAGGAAGAGAAGTATTCATTGATTGATGTTATTTAATAACGCCTTAGGAATACTATAAGGCAATTTGTAAAGAAACCATAAGGAAAATAAACTAGAGTAAAAAAAACCGTCGCTTAAACAGAAGTTGGTAAAAAAAATCGCAAAATAAAATATTGAGAGTTTTTTTCGAAATCGTTTTCGAGCCGAGACACAATATTTAAAAAGAATGGAATTTTGAATTTATTTCTTTATTCATTTATTATAATTTAGCCCCGTAAACAGAGCCAAATAAAAAAAAGTAACGAACTGAAAATAAATATAACTATCAAAAATGAATTCAATTATTGGTTGGCCCAACCAATTGATCTATTGGCCACACCAATTGATCTATTGGCCACACCAATTGATTTTTTAGCCAAATCAATTTATTTGTTAGCCCAACCAATTGATTTTTTAGCCAAATAAATTTATTTTTTGGCCCAACCAATTGTATCGATTGGAACCCACCCAACCAGTTCTTTTTTGCTTTGAATTAGCTTCAAACTTCTGGATCTGTCGAATATACAATTCCAGTGGATGTCATAATCCTTTATCGTACCGAATTCGAGCAGCGTAACAACCCTAAAAAGTTGAACGTACGATTTGCTACGGAAACGTAGTCTAATTGATGATGGAGGTAGAGGAGAAGGAGAAAGAGGCCTTTTAGCATGTGTTGCCGAAGTACGGAGAGGACTAAGCGTGACAGAGGGACGGCAACGCCAGAACGGTAAAGACATTCAGTCGAATTATACTCCGGATGAACACAGGGGGCGCGATAGAAGAGAGAGAAGGAGAGAGAGTCAAAGCGCTCGGGTGGTTGTTGATGTTGCCTGGCAAAGCCATCTCGTCTGGTACTATGAACGTGGAACAATAGTAATCGCATCAAGCCACTCTCAGCGAGCGACATAGACATGGGAGAATTGTCGATACCGATAGTGAGACTTCCTCAACATAGACAGATATGCTGAGAGCTAATCCAGATCAAGGGATCCGAACTATTCATGGTTTAGCGTTAACGTACTGTCCTTATCGTTCAGGTACGGTTAACATTGTGAAGAAGATGCACCTGATCAACCATTCATATTTTTTACAACAAAATGGAAGCCCTTTTTTTCGCAGAATCCCTTCTGCACAAAATGGAAGCCTTTTGGTTGTAGATAAATATTCTCTTATTTGTCGAAGTGTACGTTATGAATTGAATATAGCGATTTTCGATGCAGTGATATTCAAATTTATTTTAAATAATTGTTGAGTAATTTTGCAATACAGGAAGATTTACTTACCCATTAAAAATCAAAGCCTCCTCATAGAGAGCTAGAATAAAAATTCCCATATTCAATCCGGAATGTACCTTTCATCAGATAAAATAAGACATCAAACTCTAAAGTTTAATCACCAGTTTGCTCTGCACGCTACGACAAGTGAAAAATTTTACTTTCTACTTTACACTATTGTGGTCTTTACAAAATCGCAGAATTACAACGCTTGTTTGGTTAATAATAATATTTAATGATTTTTTTATGTAAAATTTTTTAAAATAAATGTATGACTTACAAAATTTTTTAAAAATTATTTTATTTTTCAGATGACTGAGTCCCCTAATCTAGACGTACAACAGCAATGCAGGTAAACATACTTATCCTAAATTTTCCACACATACTGTTTTTTCGGGAGATTGCCTTAAATCTAATTTTCGATTATTTGCGAACAATTCGCATTTCACAATACAACCCCATAATCTCATTGACTTTTAATGGCAAATTATTCAAGCCATTTGGCTAAAGGCCCAGCAAATAGACATTCTAGTTGAGGTAACTGAAAACGCCCCGTGCAATACACAAAATGAGTCGTTTGAGTCGATAGGAATCGTCTGAAGTGTTCTGCGATTGCCGCTGGTTAGAAAAGTCTCAGGGACATCTAATTCAATATCTTCTCTTCTGTCAGGCTAGTTTAAATAATTCATCGAATATATATTCATCGTGTGTCATCGACAGAAAAATTAATCAAGAATCGATTATATCGCGCATAACGACGGTCCAAAGGGTCGGCAAAGCCTTATCGCTTCGCCCTCGTCCTTTCTCTGCTCCATAACGGCTATACTCGAAGCTCTGGACTTTCAAGCAGCCAGAGGCTTTCGTTTCCCTTGGCGACGAGTGTAATTGACGACGCAAATAGAAATTCAAAAGTCGATTCTCGGATGGATGGACAGACGGGTGTGCGATCAACGCGAGAATGAGAAAACCTCGTTTCATGATGAATAGATATTTATTCATTGGAAAAAGGGACCTCGGTGATTCGATTACTATGTTCTATACTACCCAGTGTATTCCTCACTGCCTCCGTTATAATATTCAATAGAACTCTTCTGAAACATCAATCCTTTGAAACGTATTGCATTGCATGAGTGTAAATGTTGGGAACATTTACGAATAAACTGAGAAATGTAAATAGAGCGAGTATTGTATTCATTATTTCCGAAAACAATGCTGTTCACGTGGATATAACGAAGTTGCTTGTCAGCTAATTATTATTAATTCCCGATACGAGAATGTGATACCAGTGAGTATAATAAATAAATGGTCCGACATCACTGCAGCAACAATATCTTGAACAAGGAATAAAATGGAGTGGGGGTAACGAGGTAACAATGGAGCACATTATATCAGAGCCTTGGCTACTTTTCCGATATGTAAACCATACTTCAATGGATATCCATACAAATCATCTGTCATATGCCAATGCAATGTCGAAATTATAGATAATAAAGACCGCTGAATTTGGGATTTTCCCCGGCAAATTTATTGGCTGTTACGCTTATTCGGTTTTGATAATTTGTAACAATAATTTTGCTTCTGATTCGAAAGGGTTTTAGATTTTTTTTAACAATATCTACATTTTTCAGTTTTATTTTCAAGGCTCACAAAGGCGATTTTGAAAACGCTATTTTTTGAACCTGAAAGAATTGACGCTGTGGAATTGAAATATGATTCTCGAGCAACTAAAAATTATGGGCTCTCTAGATATTTTTTTTTTTTTTTTTGGTAATTCCTTTTGTTTTCTTATAGTCAAAGTGGGCAAGATTTTTCTTCATATAGTTTTAATCTATTTTTATTGAAAAAATTATTTCTGTAGTAAATCTTAAGAACTATTAAAAGATGAATCATGTCCACTTTAGCTATGAGCTGGAAAATTTTGATATTCGACACAGTATTTTTCAGGAATTTTGCAGATTTTTAAATAATGGCATTTGATACTTTTAAAAAAATATAACAAAAAATTTGCAAAGTTCAGTATAATCTTGAAAAATTCTGGCAAATCCGGTTTCACACAAATAAACATTTGATCAATTGCCTGAAGTAGATTAATTATTTTTTTCTATTTTCAAATAATTTTTTCAATAATAAAAACTTGAGAACTATAAGAAGAAAAATGTTGCTGACTTTGGTTATAAGCTAAAAAATGTTAATATTAAGCAGAGTATCTTTCAGAATTTTTTCAGATGATTAAAATGCGGCATTCGATACGTTACTTCAAAAATATATATTTGAAGAAAAGAATTGCCGTCTAAAAAAAATCTGGTGCATTTGAGAGTTCAACTAAACCTACAAAAAAAACGAGTCAAATCAAATAAAAAACAGAGCTAACGAATGCCATAATCCCCTCGACGTGCGTCCGTGTCTGGCTCGTGTGTCGCAAGTCCAGGATGCTGATAGTCACGTGGGAGAACGAACGAGTCTGGGATACGAAAAAAGGCCTGATGTACGTGAACATGCTGGAGGACTAAAAAAGAAAAAAAAAATTAAAGAGGAGAAACAGCAGCAACAGCAGCTACACTTAATCGATCGGCAAGATCTGGGATCAAGTGATGAAATTTACACACTTAATGTTCTCTAGAAAAACGAAAAAACGCCATTGAATAACGGGCAATGAAATGGAATAGTAGAAGAAGGGAAACTTTATCGAAGCCATTTTGGAATATTGCACTCGTCGATATCTTTCGAAAAAAAAAGGGAGTGTCAACTGGTGCGAAGTTTGCGCGGTGTTCGGTTACACGTGATGTGATTTTTCTCACCTCTCTCTCCTTTCTCCTGTGTGCATCCACGCGTGAGATCTTGAGCCATCCATTACAAGCGCAAAGGACAAGGTGCGGGGGCTGGTAGCGTTTCTACCGCGCGATTATTTTATACTGTTGCTTCCTTCACAGCCTATTTCGTCGTTTTTTCGTTTTAGTCTTCTCGCGGCAACGAAAATTGCAGCGTTTCCTTTGCGCCGCATGCACGCTCCGAGGCAACAGCAAAGAGGAGGCGGTTGAAGGTGTGCGCGTACCTTATTTTCGAGATTCCTCGTGATTCGAGCGAGCGGCAAATTAATATTATCGCCGCATTTCACCAATGGTGTACATGACGCTCTCGTGCCCAGTGCAGTATATGGGGCGTTCCATACCGATTCGATCTGGGTCTAACCATCGACCTTTTGATTTTTAATTGGAATTAAAAAAAAATCGCTTTGACAATAATTTGCGACACTTCTCTCGAGGACTAACATATATTCTTAAGCAATAACCCGCAATAAAATTATTTTTACGCATTTGAATTCTACGAATTTCCTTTTTAAAAACAATCTTAAAAAAAATTTAACAATGTTCATCAGGACACTTTGGTTCTAAGTTTAAAAATATTCATATCTGGTATAGAACTTATGAGAATTCGGTCAGATTTTTTAATTGCATATTAACATACCCTCGGTATTTTCGTTATAAGTGTGTAAGGTGCTTCGGTGAATGACACCTTTATTTAATTATCAGAAATAATTTATTGCTCTTATTTCGGAATTGAGTATGTGACTATCAATTTCGAACTGTCATTTCTATTTTTGTGGTTGATGACCCTCTGGTCTTATAGGTTAAGCCTGTGTTAAAATTTGTTTGGAGGTTTCAAAATGGTTTTTTTACCTTTTTGAATTATTATCTTTCTTGATTTTTTATATTTATTCGGGACCGGAGAGTCCGGTCAGCGTTTTTAAACTCTGTTATAAGTATTCATTAGTATATCAATTATTTATTGATAAAAATCTTATAAAAATTATGGTCGCTTTTTAGAAATGGAACGATAACATTGAAGATCGAACATTAAATCCAAGAGATCAAGGGTCAGACTCAGGTCAAGTTGGTATGGAATTGCCCATATGCATGCCGTGTGCGCAATGCACACGCTATATATTTCTTCGATGCGATATCGGGAGAGGCAGCCGACTAGGAAGGTGCACGCCCACTTCATCGGCGATACACATCTTAGCCCCCGGGCACCCGAGCCTTCCGGTGCCCCTGTATCTTTTGACGTTGTGTACGTATGAATTTTCAGCATATGTATAATCTTACACTTACCTGAGTTCT
Organism: Tromatobia lineatoria; assembly: GCA_949699805.1. NCBI lineage: Eukaryota > Metazoa > Arthropoda > Insecta > Hymenoptera > Ichneumonidae > Tromatobia > Tromatobia lineatoria. The sequence continues at coordinate 12,701,655 of OX453050.1, forward strand.
TGCATGTACATGTGCATTTATATCTTACGCATACGATACATACTCCCGTAATTGCAGATCGAATCTCTGACCACGTGTGGAATAACCAGTAACCATGTTCTGCTGTCTTGAGAGAATTCAACTACGACCAATTTTGCGGAACTGTGTCATCGATCTTCCAGAAAGCCAAAAAGTTTAGTTTAAGCTGCGGTTCGGCCGACAGAAAATGCCACTTGAAGGGTCATTCTGAGGTCTGTGATTGTGTGACGCCACTCTGAAAAGTTTATAAGGACTTTCTTCAATTTGCAGAGGTTTTGTGTGCACAAAGAGCTCGTTTTCCGATGGTCGTGCGTAAAGTTATACTTTCCTTCGACTTGTTGTGCGTAAAGTGACACATTACGCACCACATCACCCTTCAAATTGTCGAATTTGTATACACACAAACACATACATACATAGGTACATTTTTTAGACCAATTTTCAGGACGTTTGAAACCACTCTAAATGTCGTGACATAAAAATCTCAAAACAGAAGTTTTCATGCGAACAAAATTTTCTCTACGAGTCAGCGAAACATCACATTCGTATTTAGGACAATTTATCACAACGATATTTTATTTCCAATACAGTCTGATTTAACTCTCGAGTTTTAGAGCTTGATGCAACGACTATTATCGATTATATTTCGTCTGTTGATGCGAATTCGGGTCGAAAGCTGAACTCAGTATCTCGGTTTCGATTAATCAGGTCATCGCGACTAGGTTGAGTTCAGTGAATACGAGACTGAGAGTGAAACAGCGCGTTAGGCTCCAGTACTCTCGCAGTAATTGTGCAAACAGTCGACGGGTGGGCTTAATTAATTGTCAGGCTTAATGAGGAAATAAAGGACCGCGGCCAACCGATGAAGCACCATACCGCACGCTTCCTCTCCGATATATTCGATTAAGCACTCGATGTATAGCAGCCCCATGCACGTTCGACCTTTTCACATATAGCAGGTCGCGAAGGATATACTTCAGGTGAATCTACCATACCAGCCATACACGTGCCTTCGGCATTGCTATTCGTGATCGCGGGTACCGCATTCTAATTATTTCAAGGTCAACGTTCAGGTGGACTCGAGCGTTGTACATCGTGAATCGATTGGAACCAGATTAAATTACAGTAATATTCAGTGTGGTGTGCTCCATCCAACGTTTAAGGATATCCTTACCAGAAACGCGAGGGGTCTGAGGCGGCGGGGGATTTCCGGCGAGAAAAATATATGTAGAAAAATATTTGGCAACGCCGCATTTCGCGACTTTGGTGCGGCTTGTGACTTTAGCGTGTACTAGCTTCCGAACCGTAACTTCAACCTGTCAGTGTAACACGATTAGGTTATGAATATTGTTTGAAATTTAGTGTCACTCGATATGAAAGGTATGCTTGATGAATTCGCAGGCATCGTTATAGGCTTCGGAGATACTCTTCCTTTGTTGAAAAAAGCCTTTCCAAAGAGACCTAGCTATAAGCTATCAGTCTCCGCCGGAATTATAAAAAAGCTGGCAGAAAATCGTCTCACGTTGGCAATTCTAAGTCAAACTTATGTAGCGCGTGGTGCCGAGAGCGTAAAAGTTTTACTTGCGGAAAGCGTGAATGGCAAAGCGAAGGTGACTCGCAACAAACGCATTATCGAGTCGATAGTTAATTTTATCGCATCTAATAATGCGTAGAATCTATTCTTAAGTTCATAAGATTTTTCGTTTATTGTTTCTAGCAAAGCTCAGATTTTTATTTTTGAATAAAGAGTTGAAAATTGAAGTCGCATATATTCTCAATTCCCAATTATTTTTCATTTTTTACCTTCCTATGAATTAATGAATTATAACGAAATTCTTATAATTGCTTTGCAGAGTGCCGTCGAGAATGTTTTTATTCTATCTATGTTGAGCGTAGTGGGGGGACGCGGCGTTGCCACATTTTCTATAGTCACGCGATTGAAGGCCGAAAAGCCGTGAATAAACTCAATTGACTTTAATCTCCGACGGTTGGACTAATATTTTCTTTTTTCAATATTTTCGAAAAATTTCGGTCTACATCATGTTAGTTTTTCATTCAGATCGAACAGAAATTGCCTGAGAAAATAAATTTCTTTGCCAGTTTTGGATCAGTCGCCCTATCTAACCTATGTTAAAGTACCCTATTTTCCGAATTAATTTCTCAAAAATAACACCGTGAACCTATTTTTTTAAGATCGCGATTGATAAAACTCTTTCTTTTCTACGCACTGTAAAATTTTGATGAAAATCTAACACAAACGATTTTTGGTAAGGATATCCTTAATCCCAATTGTTCGAACATGTTCGTACCATTGCGATACTTAAAATTCATCAAGTGATTCAATATGAGACAAAATATTCGATTGTCATTTTATTTTATGTTTTATTCGCATCACGTGTTACGCACATCCCAAAACTAATATCAATCAATGTAGCAAAAAAGTTCATGACGCCAATAAGAGATGGATTTTTCTACGTTGTCTTTGTTCATAATCACTTTTACATGGTATCTGATGCAATATGAATTTTTTTAAATGCTATGAGCTACAGAAAAAATATTTGCCCTGTCATAATTTCCAACAATGCATTTTGAATTATAACTTATCTTAGAAATCTATGATTATACAAATTGAATTTCTCTGTGCTTGTAGTCTGTGAGAAATAAATTAGTGTGTGATCTAGAAAATTTCGGAGCGGTGGTACGGAGTGGCTCCCTCCTTTATCCTGATCTGTAACTAGGTAAGTAGATAGCAACAAGGAGTTATCTATAGCATAATTACATTCTGGCAAGTAGACACAGTGCTTCCGTCGGCACCACCTAGGGAGTCTTGCAGCCGTATCCCGTAAGGACTGCACCAGACGAAACAATGTAGCTGCATTAACGGTTTTCCCCTCGCAGTTCCACACTTTAACGGATGAAGCTTCGTGCCCGCACAAGTAAACTTGGAAATTTGCGCAGGCCGAGACGATAAGATACTCAACAAAATAAAACGTAATGATGGTTGTACTTTCGCCTCGCGAAACCAGGCCCGTGCTGTGCACAGCGGTATCCGCCACTGTGCGTGGCACCATATTCGGAAAGTTTGTCAGAGCAAGCTAACAGAAGGAAAGCGCAAATTATCGTGGCTTGCCTAGTCGCGTTAGTACACGCGAAGTAAGAGCTTCACGGGTAGGAACCCACGTAGAAATCAGTCTGGATGTCCTAGTTTGAGATCTTGGTCAGGATTGGCTCGGGTTGCCCTAAATAGTTTGTTTAACTTGAAATACGAATAGATTCTGAACAGAATCTTAGAAAATCCTGAATAGTTCCTGAATAGATTCTGAAAAGGTCCTCAATAGGTCCTGAATATTGAATAGATTCTCAATAGATTCTCAATAGATTTTCAATAGATTTGCTCGGGTTGCCCTAAAAGGGACGTCCTGTTTCCTGCATTCATTATTAGAAAACAATCTTAACCATCCGCATACAAAAATTTTGTCACAGGCCCAGCTGGATCAAGTCTCAAATTACTATCTTTCGACAGGATTCCAGCCAGGTTCAGCCCAGTATTCCAATCTTATTACTGGAATCCAGTCAGTTATCGGTTTGGTTCCAACTTCTAGATTCCGATCTGAAATCTGACCGTAAGATGAGAATAGCAAGTAGCGTCGAGCTGAACTCTGCCGCAATTTGTGCATGACAGAAAAATGGTTCAGATCCCAGGCCAAGATCCTGATCGGAATCTAGTTTCCACAATTACATTCATGTCTCCAATCCGATTCGATGATTGAAATCTGACCATAAGATGACCATACCAGGTAGTACCCAGCTAACCCTGTCAAAATGGCTTCATAGGACGAAGGTAGTTCACCGAACTCGGTACAATTTTTCCGTTCCAGCTACCAGTCAGCTTTTCTCATAGGAAAGAGCAAATTTCAAATAGATATAACGTTGATAAAGCAAATATCTAAACTCCTATCCGAATCTTTGAAAAGTATCTCGAATCGGAAACGTGTTCCGCGGACGAAAACTGCAAGGTTGGTTGTTACATTGCATCGAGCCAAAGACGAAGAGACATTGTACGTGGAAACGTAGAAAGAGGATGTACGTTCGACGAAACTTTGTCCAGCCGTGCGGTGCACACACTATTGGAGCATAAGACCAATAACAACTTTGTTGAAAGTGACCAAATGGTGCACCGACTGTGGAAACCGAATTGTCGGTTCTCTCTTCCAGTGGCGCGTCGTTATCCAGCCCTGGTTCTCATTCCCTAGCCTCCATTGCCTCTGTCCATCTCGTTTATACCTTCTCTCATTCTCCCTCTCGTCTCGGTCGCTCTTCTGGTTCCTCGTGTTTCTTCATATCCCAAACTCACTGGGCTTTAGGGCCCATTGTCCTCTGGTGTTCTACGTGAACTTGCAACTATTGCGGTGGGTGATGCATGAACGGTTAACCACTTGCATTCCGTGCATCCCAACCTCGCGTTCCCCTCCCCTTCCACATTGCATACCCTTGGTACTTGCCATCGACGTTTCTGCCCAATAAGCGGATAGTTTTGCAAGCGTTGAGACGCCACGAGTGAAGAGAGAGAGAGAGAGACGAAAGACACTGCGGTAGAACTGGAGAACCAACCGAGAACCTAAATGGCATTTGCTCTTGATCGAGGAATTAGGTCACATAGTTGCGCACGGGTTTTTAGTGGGTCGATCGATCTCATATAGTGTTTCCAATCTATGTCTCTCTTTCTCTTTCTCTCTCTCTCTCTCTCCCTCTCCAATTTTAGAGAGTTCGCCACCGATTTCTCGAGGTGCAATCTAACTTGCAATCTCGTCTATTGAATGATTCTCCAAAGCTGAGTGCCAAAGTCAAATGAATATCGGGGCGAGAACGCAATTCTACGAGCGACGGTTAAATCGGGTCGGATTTATTGATTTGGAGGTATCGCTATAAAATCAAGAATCATATTGCTGAACACGAGAATTATTTTTCGTAAACGGATTTACGATAAGTGACTCGAACAAATTCGAAAACTGATATCGACGACTGTACGAAATTGTAGATTCATGTATCGGGAGAAATTATTGCATTGAATTCAAAGATATGCGGTTTGATTTATTTTTTAATTTCGATGAAATATTAGATTAAAATTTCAAAGTGAATATCTTATCGCCCTTGAAAAAACATTTTCTTGATGAGCATATAAAGAAGATTACATTGTTTTAACGAAACGTGTTCACCAATTTTGAAAAACCAAGTTATTAATTACGCATACTCAATACTTATGAGTCCTACAAAATCCTTGGTTATGTTAACTAACAACATGGTTTAACCAACCAAGTTTTCTTGGTAATATTTCCAACCAATTTTCTCTAAGTCCTAGCTAAGCTTTTTTTCAAGAGTACATTTCATTGTCAATGTTTCATTGCATTATTAACCTGCTCAGTAACCTCACTGCAATTCTCATAAATAATTTGTCCCGCTCAATGAAATGATAAATAAACACTTTTGATCCTTCAACTTATCAGTTTCTGTAGATCCGGGAAGTTATTATACAAAACTATAGAATGTTCTTCAAAGTGCTTTATAAGCTCAAGAAGCAATGAAGTAGCGTTCGCATCTTAAGCTCTGCCGTATAAAATACTGTGCTGCACAGATAAGTTCGGCTGTTTCTTGAAAGAGCTTCTACGTTTCTCCATAAACGGTTGCAAGGTGTACATCTAGTGCATAACATAATAGCAAACATCTTCACTGGAGTAGATTCGAGAATAACGTTTGCTGGTTGCATTGAACTAAATCGCGACTAAAACTGTTTGCCGTGAGAGGGCGCTCCCACCGATAAAATTACGACGTTTGCTTCGGTGCTTCCGCGCCAAAGACAGCGCGTGCGCATTACAAGTTGTTTCACAAGAAGCAGCCGGGTGAAAACATGACATGGTTACTTCCTACTTTGCTTACACCCGCGCGGATTCTGAATTCATTGTTCCGTTTCTATAGCACGTAAGAGTCAAACTGTGCAGCGTTCCTCCACGTTTAACCATATACGCAGCTTTAGAGGCAATGGTATATACAGCATGGAATGTCGCTATTTCTCCGGAGAAATCATGACGCGCGCCTCCAACCAAGTTTAGTCGTCCCATGAGTGCTATCGAGTGTAATTGCTGCAAGAGCAAACTAATATAAGGTGAATGAGAGAGACGCAGTCGCGGGTTATCCCTCCGACGTTACCGCTCAACAATTTGCCGTCTGCGAAGACGCGCTGTGTTTATTAAGTCTACGCTTTGTATCCCATCTTGTTTAATGGAGCAACGCCTGTAGAGATTCTCTGAAAGTAACTCTGATTAAATAAACCCTATTTTGTAAGTGGTAAATTTATATTCAGGTGTTTCATTTTGAAATTTTTTTTGTCTCTCATGTTGGCCAAGTCCAAGTGAAAAAATTATATCGAGATTCTATAAAAATTTCATATGGTAAAATATGTAAAGACTATTTAGGAAAATGGACAAATCCAATTCCTATATGTTGGATACGATACATATGAAGATTCAATAAAGATTATATACAGTGTAATATTATTCATGCAAATTTAATATAACGTCTTAAAATGTATGTTTAACTCTTCACCAACAAATTTCAAAAGATAGTTATTGTGTTATATTATCGTGATGTGTTTTGTCAATTGTTATTAAATTGTCGTAGAAGGACGTGATGATATTTAATCCTAGATGAATATCGACATATGTTTTCGTATCTCGTTTTCTTTAATCTTATTCACCGATTTAGATAATTCTCTGGTTTCTATTTAACGTTTCTACAAAAATCTTTTTATAAAATCTACGGATTATATATAAATTTCATATAAATGAGATATAGTGGATATAGACATTCTATATGTCCATTTGCTTATGCTGACTATATATGGGGCAATTCACCCTGTTTCGACCAGGGTTTGATCTTGACCTCTCCAATTTGGCTGGGAATTTTTTCGTATGCTTAGCTGGACCCTCAAATAGACCAGATTTTTTTTGTATTGGAATTTCTGTCATATATCTTTTAAGTGACATATCGAATGCCATAATTTAAAAATCTGAGAAAATTCTGAAAAATACTTTGTTCACTTTCAAAATTGTATAGCTTATATAATAAAATGGGCAAGATTATTCTCCTTATAGTTTCAACCTGTTTTTTATTCGAAAAATTATCGAAAAATCGAAAACCGAATCAATTCACTTCAGGCGATTGATTATACGTTTATTCATGTGAAACCAGATTTTTTACAATATTTTTAGATTTTTAGAAATTTTTTCAGATATTTAGAAATTTGTTCAGATTTCTACCGGTCACACAACTTTAAGAATGACCTTAGCTCGCAAAGTGTCACTTTGTTTCGCCTATCACGAGCCAACTGTTGTCACTATTTGTCCGGCCTTAGTCTTAAATATTTACAGAAAGAAGGTCCAAGCGAACTTATAGTAATTTCGCCTTAAAGTTGTGTCTGGGGTCATTCTAACCCGGATTGACCGATGAGGGTCAAAGGAAACACTGCACTGTAAGCTATAAAATGGAATAAACGTCGGCGGCCATAAAAGAGAGGAACTTTTTTCGGTCAAAAGTTTTGCGTTGTATGGACGTGAGGAAAAAATAATAGCTTTCCCTAACGGAATAACTCGAGCATCCTTTCGCATTATCGAGGGAGAACGCGAGTCTGAGCCTTTTACCTTCAAGATACAACGATATAATTGGCCTCCTAGACGTCGCAGTCCCTGCTCCTGAAGGAATGTATAGTATAGAGTTTACGAAGGTATATTTACGAAAGCCACTCGAAACACAATAACCTACCATCGATGAGGCGCGCGCTCGTCCATTCACTGGAGAGCAGCCCTCCCTCCGCGCTCTCCACGCAGATTGTTTTCTAATATTTTTATTCTTCGGTACGTTGAATAGCCGCCGGAGGAAGTGAACCCTTGAGATTTATATCGAAGGTATGCGTTGAAATGCAGCCCGCTGGGCGTTCAGTACGTACCTCGCGAGGGAGGTAGTACAGTGAGATCGAGGGAGCCAAGCAGAAGCAAGAACGAAGCGACCGCCTGGCCAGCCGAAGTAGCATCAGCAACAGCAGCAGCAGCAGCAGCCGCTTCGTCTCGTCTCGAGAGCTATAACGGCTTTCGTGGCCGTGCGAGTTGTTCGTGCGTGAATTATGCTAATATTGTTATTTAATGCGCTTAAGTGCCTTCTTCGTTCCGCTATTATACACCCCGCACAACCTTCAAGCATGTTAAACAATGATTCTTACTATTCATTACTGAATTTGTCGTGAACGTCGTTGTTTACATTCTTAAGACAATTGAATCAAAGAACATGACAAGGGTAATTTCAACGTCTCAAGTGTGTGATCGTACTAGAGGGCTTCTTGAAAAATGTTTAGTGTAGCAACAGTTGTATATGTTCATAAAGGGTTTCCCATTTTAATCTTACAGCTTGCTCACTGACAAATGCGTCCCCGGTCAAGTATTCAGAATAGTGACACTTCGAGGGTTCATAGAGAAGCGTTGAAAACACGTCTTAAGTTCAAAATAACGGCGTTAAGTTGGCAGTTATGTTCTTCTTTAAATGAAGACATGACTCTTTCTTCTTACCAAACAAATTTTCAAGTCGAAGCTGGTCACTTTTGTAAGAATTTTTTTTGCATTAGATCCATAATTTTGAATAAGTCTGGTCTGGTCTGGTCTGGTCTGGTCTGGTCTGGTCTGGTCTGGTCTGGTCTGGTCTGGTCTGGTCTGGTCTGGTCTTGTCCGGTCTTGTCTGGTCTTTTGTAGTCAACCAATGTAAACATTAACATAATTTTTCCAAGTAGATGTTTGTATCACTTGTAATATCACACGATTTGACAAACGAACGTCAGTCACTTTGTATACAAAATTATTGTAAATCACGAATAACCTCACATGACGTTCGAAATAAAGTGATATGACACGAGTGCGAAATAGTGGTAATTGTGCATCATTTTTATAAAAGCATGAGTCGGGGCGATATTAACCGATATTAACAGAAGCATATATTTTATTAACATATTCTTATCTGAATTTCTTCCAGAATCAGATTACATTCTGCACCCTCCAATCGAATTGTCCGCAAGAACATATACTGTCGGCACGATAATTCGTATAATCCCGGCGCCGTGAGAAAGATCGCTTGAGCGTGAAGATCTGTGAACAGTAAAGTAAGAAGACCATGCATAAAGATACAAAGAGAAAGAGTAAGACAACACCGCGTCTTTCGCAAAGTATTAGCGGGGCCTGAAAGAGAACCCGAGATTCTCCCACATGTTCAGTAATTCATTCGCGAATCATGATGATTGAGAGTAATTGTGGCGGCGCGCGTGGTCCCAGGTAAAGTTTCACGGTCGAATGGAAACATTACACATTTCTTGATGCTGCTAGTGCATTTATCCGCAGGTGCGGACAAGCACTGAGCCATATTATAATCTCTCAGGTTGCCTTGATCTTTCAGTTCGCATCTTCCTTTCATTTTGTTTACGTATTTCATTTTCCTTTTGCACAGATAACCGAAACCGTTTGTAACGAGTATTTGAGTAATAGTATAAAAAAGATACTTGCATCTTTCATTTAGAATTTCAATCGCTCGTTGGCACATATTCCCATTATCCTAGGATCCTCAAAAATATACACAGGTTTATTTTACATACCCTGATTAAGTTTTTGGATTAAGAGAACCAAGTCACCCAAGAAATTACATAAATCTTTTTTATTTATTCTTTATTTGGATGCTATATTATGTGGACTACATACTCACTAAATTTTCGTTCTCGCTACGTATACGAAAACACAAAATTGTACAATTATAGCGCTTGATGTATGCTGTAAGTGGATGAAATAAATTTTGTTCGTGAACAGTATGGGTATTTTTAAATTGATGTTTAATATTGACATTTTTCTGCTGACTTGGTCCCCTTAAGACCGAAAAGATGTTGAAAAAGCCGAAAAATTTCTTCTGGGAATTACATTGGTATAGTTGAACCTACCATTCAACAATATTTCTCTCTCAATGTTATTGTGGCGGCGCACGCTTTCCGAGGTAAAGTTTCACGGTTGAATGGAAACATTACACATTTCTCGACGCAGTCAGTGCATTTATCCGCGGGTGCGGACGAGCACCGAGCCATATTATAATCTCTTTGGTTGCCTCGTTCCATCAGTAGGCATCTTCCTTTAATTTCGTTTACGTATTGCCTCTTCGTCTTGCACGGATAACCCGAGACCGTTTACAGCGTTGGATTATTTTGCCGGAGGATGAAAGTACTCGTACGGGGGAGTATGAAGGAAATAAACTCGAGCGTCATTCCTTGGTGGAGAGTGCGATAGGCAGAGCGGACGTGGAGAAAGAAAGAATGTTGGAGTCTACCGCCAGATATTAGATTGTCAGTCAGATACAGGGGTTTTCTGCCTTCAGCTACCAAGGAACTACCATTTTGCTCCTCACTTGAACGAGCGCCAACATCTCTCGCGCATCGGCCGTGACCACAAACCGAGCTCGAGTCCACGCCAACTCTTGTGATGCTCCTTTGCGACGAGGATCATATACCGGAATAGGTACCACGTAATACTACAACACTACAGTAGGTGGAGCAGTGTACCCAAGTTCCATGGCATAATATCCCGATTTTTGCCACTACGGATAAAACCACTTAAGTGCACTCACGACGAGTTGTTACTGACCTACGGCTACGTTTGTATAGTATAGACCACGTGAAACCTATATCGCATATCCTCATTCTCTTTTTTATTATACCTTCAGAGCTCTTTCGCATATTCAGACTATGGAGCTTTTCCGTTTCATTTGAACGACTGTGTTCAAAAGACTTAAGCGGAAGATCTCACCATGTCCTGGAGGAATAAAGGCTAGAACAACGAGAGCAGAATACCACCACTGTGAGATTGTTCCTACATTGAAGTCGTGGAAGAAACTACGTTCAGGTGTTACGAGGAAAAAAGATTGATCAGATATAACAGAAAAACAAAAATCAAACCTTGTTGAAATCCGCTTCAACGTAATAGGCGCATTCGTTATTTCTATTTACACCAATGGCATCACACGGAGAGACATTTTTATGTTGTGACAACATAAAATGTTTATCATGTGATAGAGTAACTATTGAGTTGGGTGAGTTTCGACGAAGGATTTTTTTTTTCCGGACCTTATCTTCCTGTCTATTTACTGGCTAGTGTACCCTATTAGGAATGATGTATTAAGATATATTTTATACTAAAATTTATTGTGGCGGATGCGAGATTTTTTTATAACATAGAACGATATTAAGACTGAAATATTACCTCCAAATTAGATAATTTATGGAAAAATTCAATATGCATCATATATTCTTGAAATTCCAGGCGATTTGTATTCTTGATGAAAGTACATGAATACTTTAGTATCTGACCGGTAATGTGTATTTCCTGGCAGTGAAAATTCAAGAGGCTTTGTACGAAGAATTGCCACGCAACTCTACCATTACCAGATGTTCTCATATTTCCGTGAGCTAATGAGATGGACAGTTTGTTCGTTAATGCCGTGAAGTGTACTGACGTTAAATAGCTTACGGTCCGAAATAGGTTTGACTCTTGTTTCCTTTTTAGTGAGCCAACCACGGTGTACTTACATGTATTCTTACTTGGGCGTACCCTCAAAGCCGCAAAGCCAAAACCGCTCGCTTGCGCTCTATTGCATCGTTCCGTTAGCGAAATTAGCATGGGTACGTTAACTTTAGCCGTAAAACTCGAATGTCGTGGCGCCGTGTTCTAAGTGCGAGAGGTCCTTATATAGCATAGAGAGCGGCACGCCACATAGCCACAGATAGTCGGCAGTATAGGCTCGCAACGTGTGCTTCTCGACATCCCGTGCTCCACTCTCGAGGGATATTGCGTGCGTTTATGATATGTTTGGCTACGTCTCCATTAAGCCTCCGCAATATTAACGTGCGCCTTTGTGTAAGCGCCTGCATTATAGCCGCTAATGTATCGTGCACTCAAACTCGATGACCTAGGCTTTGCGGACACGAGCAAAAACATAATGGGCTGGTAGTTATCAGAAATACATGAAGAAGGGAGAACGGCGTCTCGACGCAACGGCTTTACCAATACTAAACAACTTTCCGGTACATATTACAGCGATTTTCTGAAGATTGTCTCTTTAGAGACCCGATACTAACAAGGTCTTAAGTGTCTGAGGCTTTGCTTGTAAGACATCACTGTATCGAGTATCAACGTCGTTGAATACAAAATGGCGAATATAAGTATGGTATGGTTTTGCATGGTTTTTTGAGCTTTCCTACCTAACGGAAATGCTCGATTTCATGACGTATATTGAAAAAAGAACTTCAATATATTCGTTTGTTTTCTGTTTTTGTTTGAGTAATTAATTTCATAGTTGCTGCTTCTAGCAGACGTTCGTTGTCTGAAAATCTTGATCTCACGTTGCTGTCACTTTGCTTTCACATTAGTCTTACTTTGCTCTCAACGTGCTCTCACTTTGTTCTTACCTTGCTCTCACCTCGTTCTCCAATTGCTCCAACCTTGACTCCAAATTGGCTTTTGAAATGTTACAAAAATTGAGAATTAGAAGTCTGTTTATAAATTTTGTTTTTGCGTATCATTTTGTAAGATCGCCAATAAAATACCTTCGGATAAATAATTCTATTAATATTGTGTGTCCGGCATTTTTTAAATTATCTGTACGCTTTTATAATCAAAAAGTATTTTTTTAAATATTCTAGATCAAACTTTTACTCTTCCTCAAAATTATACATCAGAAAAAAATTGTTTTTTTTTTAAATTACCTTGATTGCCGTATAAACCATAATTGCCAAAACTGAAATTGCTGCAAATATTCTTTATGCATGAGGTTATTTCGTGACTCCGATCATTTTTTGTTAGTAAATGACCTATTAATCAAGGGCTGTTACAGTTATTCTTAGTGACTTATCATTATTAAAATTCATGAAATGTAAATAACGGACTTTACATAGAGCATTGGTAAGGTGGTGTTGAATGCAGTTCTAATATTGATCGTTGTGAGATGCTTTGAGAGTATAATGATCCTGACCACGCGGGCGACAAGCATGCTGGAAAATAAACATGACAGCCAAGCATTTAACCCCTTAATATAAACGTCCTGCGGTACATGCTTGTATATAGTTGCTAAAGTATAAAATACATTTATCGTAGACATAAGCTCAACGGTATTGCAGAAACGGGCTAGAACATAATGCGCTAGCAGTTATCAGTGCTACAGGAACAAGGGAAAATGCCGTCTCGACATAATGGTGTACCAATGGTAGATAACGATTCAAAACACAGTAAAACGAACCTCAGAAGCTTTGCTCTCGTTACCTGTAATTGTTTGATACTTTCTTCCTTCTGAGTGCCTGGCAAACTGCATGTAAGGTAATCGGCCCAGTTTCTGACACTTTGAGGCAACCCTCGCACTCTTCCCATGTAAAAATACACCGACAGAAAAGATTTCATTGATTTAGAACAGTCTTCGCCAATGAAAAGAAATATTTGAGTTTCACTCCTTTCTTTTCATTGCAAGATCTCAAACCCAATTAATCAAATCAAAAGTAATGAAACTGTTGCTTTTTTATAAACCCGCTATGTAAATGTTACTTTGCAGGCAATGAAATGTTTTCTTTAAAATTGAATTGTACTATTTCATTAAAAACGAAGAAATATTCCGTTAAATCAATGAAATCAAAATCAATCAAACCATTTCTTTGGTGTCAATTAACTTTTTTCTCTCGGTGTACAGAATAAATGGGGACCTAACGAGTGTTGTAGTTTCTGACGCTACCATTTACGAATTTGCTATTGGCCGTTTACGGTTTGCTGGGAGAAACCGACTGTGCTAAAGTAGTGTCAGAAACCGGGCCGTTTACCTCAATACCAATTTTTACCGTGTATTCACCGTATTTTGCGAGGTGTGTGAAATCGGGTCTATTTTTGGGCGAATTAGATATTGATGCTATTTGAAAAAAGTTTTGATTGCTTATATAATTCGAATGCATGAAATTTCTTCGAGGTTGTGATCACTTCGATTTGTTAACGAATTTTAAGTTTGACGACTAATTAAAATCAAAGTGATCAGATGTGCTAATTTCAGACTTAATGTCATACAAAGACAGATGAACTCTTTGTTGGTTAGGATAAAAGTGTTTGTGTAATTACAGCGATAGTAGACGTTGAAATACAAAGATCGTATCGACACAGCAAACCTGCGTTTTCAATTGGAAACTGCGTGTACCCACAACATGTTGCAAATCGCAATCAGCGCCTTGACAACAGCTGAGACTTGGATTGGTATAATGAATACGCCGAAGGGCAGCAAGACTTATGCTATGCTTGGACGAGTTGCGGTTTCCTTGTCTACGACACCCTCGACAATCCGCATTCAACTAACTTACTTTCGGTCCTCCTTTAATCTTCTCCGAATACTCGCTGAGTTTAAGGGCTAATACCAGTCTAGCGGCTGGAAAAAGACCTAACCTTGAAGTTTTATTTTGGGAGTATGAAAAAGCAAATTTGGATTTATTTTCAGAGCGTTTCTGTATCACATTTTGAAGTATGAAAAATAAAATTTTATTTTCGTTTCAACACAAAATGGCGGCAAAAGATGCCATCTTGAAATACCGATTTTCTATATAGCCTATATTTATATAGGGTATGTCAAAAAAATTCTATTATTTATTTTATTTACTTTTTGACTGCAAAAGTATGTATTCTGACTTTCATAGCCACCTTCTTAATATATGATTGTTTTTATTTGCAATTTATAAATGCTTTATCATTCACGAACTGATAAAGCAATTAGAAGGGACAAGAATATAAAGATCTCAAATAATTCAACCTTTCCGTTTAGGAAAATCGATAACAACGGAATCTTCGACATCGGTTGACTCAGATCCCGAGTTACTATTTGCAAAATTACCATCAATAAATATCACAGGCTGTCAACGTCGAAGCTCAATAACAATCATTAATAATTAATCAGCCAAAGTCCAGTAATAAATAAAAATAAATAACTGGCAACACAGTTTTCATTTGCAAAAGCTGGAGAGATCGAAAAATGAAGGAATGAATCCGGAGAAATTGTGGACAAATTTATTTTACAATGAAATATCGTATGTTTCCGCACAGTTACATTTCATACGTAGTATTATAGAATACAGGCTCGAAGCCCAGGTCTGCGCTTTCAGTCTGCACAATTATCTTCGTATAACGAGAAGCATTTCGAGCACGAAAAGCGTTACCAGAAGCACGTGGCGACACGGAGCCTTGCCACTTGCCATTTTGCAACTCGCGAGAAACTTCCTACGCGATTCGGAGTAATGTCATTGTCGGTGCTCCCAACAATGGTCTACATGCACTGTGACTCCGAGCTCGTCACGGACTGCTTCCTTGGTTATATATACTCCAGGAACACCAGTCGCGGCATTCAAGAACTGCCGCGCGACAAGTACGACTACTCGTTCTCCCTAATTTCCAAGTAATAGCCAAGCCGGAATTGTGGCCAGTGGTACGTGTCACGTTGCTACCTTTGAGTGTTAACAAGCAGACGACCATGAGATGGGAATTAATTGTCGCCTCTGCAATAGATCGTGACTGTCCAAAAGAATAAAAAAAGTATTTCGATGCCATAGTGATATTGCGATGCTTGTATTCGAATAGGTGAAAATCTATTGAAGAAATTCGTTTTTGCGATAAACCCATAGATATTCTCCATAAAGGATATACAGTGAAACCCTTCGACGCACGTGTTTCATCATTTGTCTGTAATTTTCACTTTTGGCCTCACACATTTTTTGTGCACTATACATTTTTAGAAAATTTTGGAAGTATAATGCTTGATATGTGCTTAATGAGCATTAAATGCAAGATTTTTTTTTTTTCAAAGAATATCATTTGAAGATTTTTTTCAATGACTTTTTATTGGTGATTTTTTCCTCGTAAGTTATAATCGCAATATGCAACTCAGAAAGTGGATACATTAACCCCCATAAAAAAAGTATTTCGATGCCATAGTGATATTGCGATGATTGTATTCGAATAGGTGAAAATCTATTGAAGAAATTCGTTTTTGCGATGGACCCGTAGATATTCTCCATAAAGGATATACAGGGAAACCCTTCGACGCACGTGCTACACCATTTGCATGTATATTTCGCACCCAAAAAGAGACTGAATGTAGGAAGTGTTACAATATATAATGGGTGAATGGGTCGTACTGCTGGTGAGTTTCGGGCTCGAGAATGAAAGTTTCCTTCTTCCTCTGGCCATACGCTTGGAACCTTAGCTATACCAATAAAATAGTGAATCCATCGGGCAACGTTTTAACGCACATGTTACACGCTTCGGGGGCGCGCGTGGAACACGATCGACTCGTGGGATGGCGATATCGACGACGTGAAGGGTGAGAACAGCTCCGGGTCGAGAGGGTAAGACGAGAAAAAGGGAATACGAAGATGGAAGAGGGTGAAAGAAGCAGCCGAAGTCTGGTGCTAGACGAAGGTAAAGAAAATATAAGAAATATAAGGGAAGAGGAAGAAAAAGCACGCATTTCTCAGGCGATTCACGTTCGAGAGGGCGACACCCCAATAACTGGCTTCGAGATTTGTGGTCCTCGCGAAAGAGGGGACAAAACTTATCGATGATTTATCGGCTTATTTATTTTTTTCGCTAGTACGATCTTTGCACCTAGGGTTCTGAAAATTTATCTATGGTCAAACGTAGCACACGTATGAAAATTTCAGCAATTTCCATTTATCTTCGAGAAATTATTTACGGACATAATTGTTGACAATAAGCAGTAATTTAAAAAAAAATCATATAATTAGCTGTTGTTGCTTTAATTACCAGAATTTTTCTGTGTAATTCAATATATTTCCCATTACAAGCTATTGTTCCCAAGATAATTGTACTGATTAGCATGATAGTATCAGTGAGAAGTAATTACATTTTTTAAACTGTAGTGTGCATTTAAAATGTAATGTAAAAATGAGATTTATTGTGATAATTCGCTCCATGATTTTTTAATGTGAAAAAATTACTCGGTATCCTCAACGTTTAATCAGTTTGGGATCATTAAAAAAAGTATTCAAACTGAAGTATATAATTTCATTGGGGAATATTTCCTTGAATGAAGAAGAATTTCTCTCGGTGCATAATATTTCTGATCCAAAAAAACAAAATAAGTATGCAAGCCATTTAATCTTGAGTAAAAATTGACTGATCTATCGTAGCGTAACATGCGTACACGATACATTCTTGCTTGGGCAATTTTCCTTGGCGGAAGTACCATAGTTGAGTTTCGTAATAGCTTTAGAAAGGTGAATAATTCCTGGCGTTTTTTGCTCGTTCTTCTTAATGGTCTACTGAGTCTGACCTTGTGCTTTATCTCGACTACTTATACTACTCCACAATGCGATACTGCTAGGGAGCATAGTTATTTCTAGTCTTGCTGCCTACGCGAGGGTGGCTATACATTCGGTGGAACCTCGAGCAATTACAATGGCAAACCCGTAAGCTGGAGGTTCGCGCGGTGTGCGAACGGCCAGACAAATGGTTCCATAAATAAAATGCCTGGAAAGGAATTAAAAGTCGCGAATGTCGCGGCATTGCTTCGCCCTCTCGTACAACAGTCGCCGTGTTGGCCGTGAAAAATTTTCCCCTGCACTTTCGAAACGTGCCGCTTAAGGGTCTTGGTCGTTTAATCCTTGTTGTGATCAGAAGAGCCAGCAGGAAACAAAAAAAATCTACTTGATTCACTGCAGAAATGGTTAAAGAAAAGCGCTATCGACTCCTCGATAGTTGGCTAAAGAAACATTAAGACTACTAGTACACAACTGGTATACAGTGAATAAAAAGAGGTATGAAAAGTTTCAGAACACTCTCTGAAATTGGGCGGGAACGCTGTTATTGCTTTTTTGTTGCGTAATACGAAGCTTGGAAATGCAAGTATCTCGCTTTCTTTAACTGATTTTCGAAGATGCTTCGTTGTGTATTGATATTGGTTTTCGTTTTCTCGCAGATTGAAGTTGGTCTGAAGGGTGAAGTGTACGGGCAAATCGAGGACGCTCGAACGCCACGGTGTGGAAAGAAAATTATGAGCGAACTTTATGTTCTCGGCTTTCGTAACACTTGAAAAGCTAAGTTAAAGCAATAGTAAGAGCGAGGTAAAAGCAAAGTGAGACCAAAATAAGAGCAAGATGAGAGCAAGGTGAGAGAGCAAATGGAGAGCACATCGAGAGCTTGGTGAGAGCAGGGTAAGAGCAAGATGTGAGCAAGGTGATAGCAGGGTAAGAGCAAGATGAGAGCAAGGTAAGAGCAAGGTGAGAACAAAGAGTTGGCCATAAAACATTTTCTCCTGCACTTCCGAAACGTGCCGCTTTACGCTTTTAACCGCTTAATTCTCGCACGAATCAGAAAAGCCAGCAAGAAACAGAAAAATCCTTGATTTACTGCAGGAATGATTAAGGAAAAGCATCATCAATTCTTTGATAGCTGGACAAAGAAACATTAAGACTACGACTACACAACTGCTATACAGTGAAGAAAAGGTGGTATGAAAAGTTCTCAGAGCGCTCTTCGAAATTGGGCGTGAGTGCACCGACAATCTGTTGCTCTAACGACCAAAGTTGCCAAGCTGCTGTTACTGTTTTCTTTGCGTAATACGAAGCTCGGAAATGCCGGTATCTCGCTTTCTCTAACTGTCTCTCGAAGATGCTCCGTTGTGTATTGTTACCGGTTCTCGTTTTCTCGCCGTTTAAAGTTGGCCCGAAGGGCGAAGTATGCGCCACCTAGCGGGTAAACGAGCACGCTCCAACACCACGGCGTAAATGAGTGCTTCAGTTTGTCCGGTCGTAGACGCGTTTTTCTACTGTCTGCCGCAGGCAACTTTACTACTTACTATACTCTTCTCGAGGGTTATAGCAATACTGGTGGCGGTTGTAGTAGTATTAGTAATAGCATAGCGACGTGCTTGCCGGATTACTTTTCGAGCCGTTAAGGAACACAAAAACGCCCTCCTCGAGTAGTAGAGCTAGCGCTTTCTCATCCTTTTCCCAACTAACCGAGTGCATCTCGACGAGGTACTTTGCAAAATTTTTGAATACTCCCCACTCCACACCGGCTGTTTCTCCCGTGTTTTCCCTTCAACTTCTTCTAACGGTGTAAAAAAGTTTGACGCGCCTCGAGGCGCTTTGCATCCTCTCCTTTGCCACGAACCTAATGATGTAACCTGAGTAATTAGTATAGTTAATAACTAAACTATGGAAACAAATAAACTACACGAACAAAGATGAGGAAATGTGCTAATTAAAATATTCCCTAATTAATGTAAGTATTTAATCGTGTTAATTTTTTTTTCTACACAAAGGGAAAATCTCTTAGTTTCAACGCTAGCGAAATTCTACCTTAAAATCATCTGACACGCTTCGCTTCGCGTGCGAGAAATCAAGTTTCTCGCACTGAGTGAAATAATGATAAGTGGTTTTTACTTTATAAGTGACTGTACTATTGTGACATTTGACATGACACAACTATATTCAATTTAGGATACAAACTTATGCGTAAAAAAACTTCCGGCACTTGTGCATGTAATTTTAAGTGGATATTTTTTCACTCGAAAGCTTTACGAGCTAAAACCGAAAGGAAGTGATCTACTAATTAATTTTTTTTTTCCAAACGACATGAATAGCTTTCGATATATTTCATCGTATTAGCTACTAACGTTATTGAATTTTTTCACCGACGGGAAGATCCATGGCATCGTTTCAACGCATACGAAATTCTACCTCGGAATCCTTGCTATCTATCACTCGCGAAGGCATTTCTTATACTAACGACTGGAATGGGATAAACGTATGGTGATTCCGAAACACCCCATAAGATGTCTTTACTCGCTAGGGCGAGGGTTTGTCTCAATCGTAATCGGGGCTGATGCCACAGTCTTCACGAGGGTAGAACTTAATATTGAGAAACGACCTGAGCGCTTACGGTGAATCCGTGCACTGTGAAGATGAATCTATGTATTTTCTTATATTTCCTCCCCCACACCGATTTTCCTTCGGTTTTTCTGTTGTCTATTCGCTCAGCAAGCTCCGCTGCTGAATAGACTTACTGTCAGAACAAAAGTTCAGTGTATGGGCACGTGGATAAGCGAGGCATTTGATGGAAACCGGCAAATCCTTCGAATAACACTTGAAGACGAAAACTGCCTAAGAGTGGCTCAACATTTTTCTTACCGCTTAACTTATTCTCATTTTCTTCATATTCTGAAGGTTTCTCCCATGCTCAATCAAATCCTCAAGCTGTCTAAGTCAGTGCAATAATATTCGTCAAGTTTTAAGTTATTTTATAATATTTGGCTTTGTATTTTATCTAATTTTATAATATTTGGCTCATATCTTGGTAAATAAAACGAGAATTTATAGAAATTCAGAGACATTTGTTGATAATATCAAATCTTTTTTTTTAATAACAAAATCATGCTGTATTGCATTAATTCCGCGTAAAGGGTTAATTCAGTTTTAGTTCGAGTAGAGTCAGTCGTGTAGAATCGGTGATCTACAGTCGATGGTGCAGAGTCGATGATGTACAGTCGGTTGTGTAGATTCGGTGATGTGTAGAATCGGGTACCGTAAAAACGACGTATTGCCACAAATTGATACGTGAATAAGTTAAATGAATGGCCGCCATACAAATATCCATTGTAATGCATACATCGTCTTCAATCGCATTTAACGAAGACGAATAGATCCCGAGAATTCCAACCGTTCGTCGTAGATAAAATGGCTCCTGAGCCAGAGCGTTGAGTTTTCGATCGGATCCCAAACGTGATACACATATTCGACGAGAGTTTCACGCGGTGGCTCGTTTATCCCTCACCCGTATCATAGACAGAGAACGAAGTAGGATATACAGTGCAGCATAAGAACGAAACAGAGCAAGAGAAACGGGCGTTTGCGAGTGAACGCGTGAGCCGTTATTCCACCCTCGACGAAACTTCTCGGGAATCCGGGATGATCATCGAAATCCGACGTTGACGCTCGTGTCTCTGGCGCTTTTGCTAGGCGTCTCTCGTCAGAATTTAACGACAAAGCTTTGGCGCCTCCATAGGCTTTGGGCATAACCGGGGTTTGACGCGATGGCGGGACAACTGCTTTTACAAACGGAACCAACCGGAAACCACGGCGGCAGGGAAGTGAAACCAAAACATCGTGAAACACAGGAGGTTTGTACGCGCAATTGCTCATACATATACGTGTATGTGAGTTCGTTGACACAGATGTGTACCTGTTTACAATTACATGCAGATGAAGTTTTGCTATGTCAGAAAATCTTTCACTAAATCAATGAAAAGAATTTATTTGCTAGCCTTACGGGAAAAAGTTAGCTTAGCAAATATGTCCGCTGACCTAACACATCTAATGCTGTGCTTACAATTTGATTTGCTGTCATTATTTCAGCAAGAGATTTGCTGGACCAACGAAATCCTTTCCTCCTTTAATCATGAGATTCATCTTCTATCAACTAAGCCGATCTGTGAACCAATGTACCAATACCAACTAATTTGAGGCATTGGCCAAGAAAAAAAAGCTTTCAGCATTGGTTATAGAAAAGTAATATGGAAGTCCGGCTAGTTGATTTATGTAATTCAACGCATTGCTGTTTTTACAAACGGGTCTTAGGTACTAAATTGTAAGTGGCTATATTGATTGTCGGGTAATATCGTAATATACATCATTTAGTTAATTTCTTGAACGTTTCAACCGGAAATTGATTTCAAGCGTTTATATTGTAAAATTTGAAGAATAGGTATAAAGATGAAGCTTTAGGAAAAATAGTATGGAAGACCAACCAGTTGATGTCTTCAATTAGATCCACTGCTGTTTTAACCAACAGTCCTTACGTATTATATTTGAAGTGGCCATATTGATTGCAACTAATTTCATAATATATGTCATTTATTTAATTTCTTGTACGTTTTAACCGGAAATATACTTTAAGCGTTTATGCTGTTTTTACTATCCCGTAAAATTTGAAGCATAGGCTTAAAGATGAAACCTCGGGTATAACTAGGGCTTGACGTGACACGACCGCTTTTACAAATGGAAGCAACTGGAAAGTACGATAGGAGGGTAGTGCAACCGAAACGTCGCAAAGCACACAATGTTGTAGGTACACTTGCGCATGTGTAAGTGCGGTAAAACAGATCTCTCCCTCTTTACACTCACGCTTCTCTTGCCGCACTCTGCCTAACAATATTACGTACGTATTTTACATTTCCCAGATGCGTTTTACGACCCACTGTCTGTCGAGAGTTTCGCGAGGTTTGCCGTGTGCTAGGGTGTATAGCTTCTCTCGCGTGTACTTTTATATCTTTATTGCCCTCTCTCTTACGCACCGGCAGGATTAAATTTTAATCGAGACTTCTTCCATATTTGCATATTATGAAATATACTCGCACCCACTGAAAATGAGAATCTCTGTACTGAGCTACCTTTCCCGACTTTTAGCGTGCCCTGTTATGTATTCGGATTTTACGGTTATACGTTCTGTTTTCTGGCTTTTATTTTTATTCAAGGAAATTGTATCTTCTGCTAAAAAAATACGGGGATTTACCCGTGGAGCCCAATGATTACAACTACCTCCACTAACGTGATAGCGGATAAAATCCGCTTCGTGTATTCCTGGGGTAAATAGCTGTGCAGAGGAAATTAATAGCGCCGAGAGCTTTTTGCGCTGAGTCCCGGTTGATTAAGCAACCAAAGTTTTGAAATAGAAGAGCCACTCGATTTGCGTAGTTTTGGAAATTCTGAACACGAATTCGAAGTATGACAGCCGAAAATTGATGCTGTGGACTATTATCACAGAATTTGGATAGTTATTTTATATTTGGTGATGACATGAAAAATACCGAGTAGAAATCTATCAGGGTTTACCTGCTTAGGCTCAGGCACTGATGAAGGAATTTCAGGGCTAACCCTATTCTGAAAAGCCTTCGTTGATCGGCAGAATGTATGTCGATCCTACATTCATCTCTGAGACACACTAAATTGTTACGACGAAGAATGTACACGTTACGGATTTTACATATGGACCACCATCTCAGTGGACATCAGGACTGAGTCCAGGTGAGAATCCAAAATGGATACTAAAATGGATTTTGCGACTGAACTGCCGAGATTCGCGGATGGTCCAGAGTTCTGGATGGAATCTTAAAAAGTCCAGGTAAAAATCCGAAATCGATACCAAAATAGACTCTGCAACTGAACTCCCGAGTTTCGTGGAGGGTCTAGAATAATATCCGGGATGAAACTTCAGACAGTCCAGGTGACAATCCAAAATGGATACAAGAATAGATACAATTTTCCAAGTGTTAGACCAGCGCATTCAAGCAGCCTTGACGAAGTTCCTGAAATAATCCGTACTCAGGCCATTTCTGGAAGATACCAATTCTATAATCGGGTAATGGCTTGAACTAACATTAGCTCCAATGTGAGCGAGAAGATTCATGAATCCAAGACCACTATGAAAACGTTGGCTGGTTGATAAGGAAAATATAGGACTGAAATTTATTTCATTGAGGGTTCGCGTCCATGCAGTTAATATTTGTTAAAATTTCTCTTATTCCTTTTTTTAATTCTGTATTTATGTCTCACTGTATCATTTTCGTGAAAAGTGAAGATTGAGCACAACGCACGCTTATGTTAATTACCCAGTATTTCTACCCTCGATTTTTTGCCAAAGCCAATGAGAGATAACAATATCTCGAAGAAATTTCTCTCCTCACACTTTCTTCAGCCTTGCTGTGGTTCTTGCGGTTTTCCCGGCGAAGCAACCGTGAGGAAGCTGTCTGCCTCTTTCACCAACACCTTTAAGTCCACCAAAACTATAACTCCAAAAGTTTAGCGCGTTCGAAAACGTACAAGATAAATGCACGCGCTTGGGATATTCTCGACAAGAGAACGAGTGAGATGGGTACATGAGAGGCAGTTAAACGAAGCGCGGCGAGAAGCTCAGGGCCATTATGACTTTCAATAATGCGTTAATAGCCCCTGGCATAAATCTTGCGCCAAATATAAATTCGCCGAGAAGGAATTTCTCTTTGCTTTTGTGAGCTCGTTTATCCATTCGAGGTACAAGATCACGTCGCTGAAAAGTTTTTACTAAAACTCGGCCAGAGAACTCGAGGCAATTGCAGTTGAATGGTTTTCGCTTGATGCTATCGCAAGCTTTTTGGAGAAATGGAGGAAATGAATCTAGGTGACTCGTCTTTTGACCCTAGACGTCCCATCAATTCAGCGTCACATTTGAGCAAACTCATTATTCACAACAAACCCTTATAACCCATTAAATGTGAATATTAAGAAACAGATAAGATTTCCGTAATTAAAATATGGCATAATTTTTTATAAATTCACTGGAAAGGAATTTGGCTTTGTTTTCGTTCGCTAATTTATCCATTCGGAATATAAAATCACGGCACTAAAATTTTTTTTCCTTAAAACTCGGATAAAGAATTCTCGCAGCAATTGCAGTCAAATAGTTCTCGCTTAATTTTATTCGCAAGCTTTTTAAAAAATGGGGAAAATGATTCTTCCTTTATCTAGGGTTGGAAGCATAGGGTTTCTGACCTTAGCCGCCTGATCAATTTGGGTTCACATTTCATCCAACTTGTGGTGTACAAAGAACCCTTATAACCGATAGAATATGTATATTAAAAAGCATAGAAGATTTCCTCAGACGTCTCATCGATTCGGGGTCACATTTCACTCAACTTGTGGTTTACAGTGAATCCTTACAACCCATAGAAGATTTATATTGAAAAGCATATAGGATTTCCGGAAGCAAAAAGGCATGTATCTTGCGCCAAATTTAAATCCGCTGAGGAGGAATTTCTCTTCACTATTGTGCGCTCATTTATCCATTCGAGATATGAGATCACGGCACTAAACAGTTCTTGGTAAATGTCGGGTAAAAAGCTCTCGACGCAATTGCAGTCAAATACTTTTCTCTTAATATTTTTTGAAAGCTTTTTAGGTAAGTCGAGGGGATAACTCTAGGAGACTCGTCCTTTGACCCTAGACGTCTCATCAATTTGGCGTCACACTTTACCTAACTTGCGGCGCACAATCAACCCCTATAGCCCATAGAATGCGTAT
The DNA here is from genome assembly GCA_949699805.1 of Tromatobia lineatoria. Classification (NCBI taxonomy): domain Eukaryota; kingdom Metazoa; phylum Arthropoda; class Insecta; order Hymenoptera; family Ichneumonidae; genus Tromatobia; species Tromatobia lineatoria. Next base: position 12,726,886 of record OX453050.1, read on the forward strand.
ACTAAAAAGCATATAGAATTTCCGGAAGCAAAACGCTCTTGCTGGCGCCTCTGTCTCACTCTGCCTCGGTTTATTCATATTTCATTCGCAATTCGCAAACTCAATTACAGTTGGCAGAGGCACTGGCTCCCGGTTTGATGGTGCGAGAGGACAACGTGGCTACGTGAATTGTTCATAAGATAGGCAGAATGAGAGGACGCAGGGGTGAAAGTAAGGGGAGCATAGGGCCAGAAACATCGAGGTATAGTAGAACGCCGGAGATTGGAAGAGCTCGTGCTCCTCTATCGAAGCTTTTCTCTTGTCTCTTCACGTTATTTACGATCGATAGCCTCTGCATACTATATTAATACGCGCTGAATACACACTTAAGCTTAGAAGACTCCGGCCAACCTCACGGAAAACAAACTCTGCACGTTTCGCCCTCACCATGGCAAAAAGAACATGACATGAACGAAATAGTCATTGTACAAAATTATTCATTAGCTTGTGACGATGAACGTAGTAGCATCTTGAGGGCAAAGATTTTTCTTATATAAGTACCAAGGAAAAAATAAGGGAATAGGAACAATACTTGAAACAAGCGTCACAATATGAATTACCTCATAAGATTTGCGTGAATGTAATCGGTATACAATTCTTGAAAAATGTAAACGAGTTAAAATTTGGACCCTTTTCAGGAAGTAAATGTGGAGGTCTCGAAATCGATACCTAATTAGAGTGAACGAGATTACCGTGGACTTGGAATCTTATGTCTGGATGTCTCATTAGGTTGTACAGAGTGAGATGAGGTTCTTAGGTCTGTGTACAATACTTTAAAAGTAGCATTTATATTCAACGAAGAGTTTAAGTTTTAATTCAGGGGCTTTGATTATTGGAATGAACAGCCGCATAAGACAGACCTTACATAAATGGTGAAAAACCATTCCTGCCGAGAATATTAGATTTAGTCCAATTGCTTGATATGCGAGTTTTGAGCCCACGAATGTCTTCATTTCAATTCATCAAAATGTTTGATTTTCCCTTTACGACCAATAATGATAAACTCACTAGTAGTTAAAGTCACATTCCCTTCAGGAGCCCGACGAACATCTCTGACTTGTATAAGAAACCTCAAGAGACCAACTTTGCATAAATGGGAAAAACCAAAGTGCTTTACTCCATTGCAATTTCTGAATTTGGAAGTTCTGTCTCCAAAAGGGTCTCTTAATTCCGATTCTTGAGAGCCCTTGGTTCTCGCTTTCACGATCAATGACGAACAACTTTGGGGAAGTCGAAGTCACGTTCCCCTTCGAAGACCGACGTTATACGACTGCGTCTGAAAGCGGGAAGAACGCTTCGATCTTGACTAGGTACATCTGGCACACCGGTTTCCTGATGGTCTTGTAGAATGGCATGGCTACGAAAGATCTATACCTAACATTTTACTTCAAACACACACATACACAGCCACGAGTCGCCATCTACTTAGAACTTTTTCGCTCCACGCGTCGCGTCGAATGTTCCCGGGGAGTTAATTTACTTTCGAAGTACGAACGAGCGGGAAACAAAGAAAAGAAGCACCAGGCGCACCAGGGATTGTAAAAGTGCAGAAACCACCTTCCACTCGGCTCGCTATACCAACTATAGTATATATACCGAGTGAATGAAGGAGGAACGGCCAAAGGAGTTTCACGCGAGGTAAAAGAAAACTCGGTGCAAGCCAAACACGAGTCTGGCGGGAAAGTGGATAGAGAAGAGGAAATGGTTCAATTCATGGCAGGATAGCGCTTCGGTGGTGGCCCGCAGGGCCCGGAACATGTTCGGTTTACTGAGTAGAATTATTTAATAATACACCGAGAGAAAAGTTTGATTCACGGCAATTTTCATCAGTGGAATGATGCATTTGAGGTTTAATATTATTTTTCATTGAATGATCTTGGAATCAATGAAGAGTAATGACATTGAATCGTTAAAAGATTTTTTTAAGGGACAGTGGCACTGTTCACTCCACTTCTTAGAATTTTTAAACACCTTTATTTGCAAACGTCTCGGCTGATAGGGTTCATATTTAGAGAGAAAGTGTTGAAGTACGGCAAACATTGGAATGGAAGCTTTTGGATTTCGAGAAGCTTTAAACTAGTTTTTGCTTTTTTTTTTCGCGAAATATCGATGGATATCTGCCATTTTTTTGGTTTTCAACAAGGACACAGTTAAAAAATATCTTTGAATGATGTAATGATTTTTTTTTTTCTTGGACAAGGTCAATTTTTTTTTTTAAGAGATGAATTATTTTCTTTCCACCAACAATACATCTTCGTCTCCAGTCTCAATTTCGCGTATTTTTAATAAAAAATTGAAAAATCCTCAGATTTTTCTAAGAGACTAATAAAGTGGCTTAGCTAATAAATAATGCCTCGTATGAGAAACTGTCCGGAATTAGGAAAAAATAAGGTAGTCAGTGAAGTTTAAAATAATTTTCTTTCCACCAAAAACACATTTTTGTCTGCGGTCTGAATTTCACATATTTAAAAAAAACAACGCTTCCTCTATGAGGAAGTAATAAGTTAAAAATCCTCAGAATTTTCTGAGAGACTAATGAAGTGGCTTAGTTAATAAATAATGCCTCGTATGAGAAACGGTCCGGATCTAGGAAAAAATGAGGGCGTCAGTGAAGTTTCAAACGGAATGGGGGCGGGGGTTATTTTCTGGCAAGATTACTGTCATCGGTTGTAACTGCTTTCGGGCAGCATACACGCAGGAGAGTTGATATTATGCGGTGTCGTGAACGTGGCCGTCCTGTTACCGTCGCCGTAGAGAAGGCGAACGAGGACAACGATGGGATGCTGTGAGCTCTGCTCTTAACAGTGCCCACACCCTCTGCCTCGTCGCCAGCACGATATTGTCTATGTGCGGGGCTTTATAGTTGCCCGACTTCCGTGCCTGCCCCATTAAAGCCTCGAATTATTTTATAACGTACCACCCGAGAGAGAAATGGGGAAAGCGAAAGAGCTGAGTGAGAGACAGAATGAAACGAGGGGAGGGTCGAATGCTAGGTAACTTGCTGAGGGAACGACCAATTCCCCAGTACGATATCGCGCAAACACCGTACCGCTGTATTCCACTTGCGCCATACTCGCTCTCTCTCTCTCTCTCAACTCTGCCTGGCTCACCTAATCCTCGATTTATTTACGGGGCGTTCCAGGCCAAATTCACCGACTGATTTTTACTTCTTGCCGATAGGACCGATTAGGGTGTTTCTTAAATTTATAAACATTTCAGAAAAAAAGCTGCAAAGTTAAACTTTGCAAAGTGTTTTCTCATTTTTCTTACAAAGTCACCACTATGAAGAAGTATGTAAATGGATTTTGACTTTCCATCAGACCTAAGGTGGCCAAAAATGGTCCGTCTACCTTATTTGTATATCGTTGGGTGCTATCAAAATTTATTCTGGAATCTGAAAAGGTTCCATTCCCAGACCATTTTATAAAAACTGCTGGATTGTATAAAATAATCGTGAAAATTAAGTTTCTGTTTTATTGAGAGTGATTACAACGGTAATAAATTTTCCAAGCAGTCATAAAAATGAGTTGAAAAAATTTCTCTAACTTGAGAACATGTCAATGAAAAATCAATTAAATAAGAACGTCAGAGTCAGGTCTAATTGGCATGAAATGTCCTGTATATATATTTGAGGGGTTGGTAATACCCACGAAAGAATGTCTCACATGGAGGGTGCGAGTATATCTCATTTCGCGAAATACTCGTACACCAGCGCGGTAATAAACGGCGTCCGTTCAACGACATCCGTTGAAAACGAACTCGGTGGTCTCTACGTGGACGATACACAGTTTCGACACCCAGAACCACTTAAAACGTGAACACTTTTATTCTCTGTTCCACAACCCATACCCGTTCTTCATTTTTCGTCACACAGCATCCACACGTTGATACGAGCATGAAACTTATTCTCATCACGCTTCACTTCGCTGCGTCTATCTTGCAATAGCCGAGGCGAACGACCAATTATATTGTTTCTTTCATTTTTGTTTGTCACACTTTCATCTATGCAGACAACTCTATGTACATAGAGTTGGTAAAATTCATGAAATGGTGGAGAGAAAAAAGTATCAGTAGAGTAGTAGAAAGTAGAAAGAGTTTTATACTATTGAATGCGATATCACTTTGAGTCGTTCGATTTTTGAACAGAAGAAATAGATATTTCTACGACAAGGTCGTAAAAAGAGTAAATTCCACACCAGTGAAAAATTCCATATGCAAGCTTGGCATATACACAATTTTGGAAAACTAGCACTTTACGCACGACGTTCGGAGAACTGGCACTTTACGCCCAACGTTCGGAAAACTAGCACTTTACGCACGACGTTCGAAAAACAGTCACTTTACGCCCAACGGTCGGAAAACTAAAAAAAAAAAACATCACAAAAAAATCTATTTAACATCATTTGGCAGCAGCGTTAAAGCAAAAGACACCGTGACTTTGTATAGGGGCTCTTCTATGTACAAACTATGTATGTGTGCATGCGGTTGTTCCGTGAAATGAGAGAATACGTCCCGTGGGTGGCGCATACATAAATCGAGAGCTCTCAAAACGCGGTTGCGTCGAGTTGACCGTGCCAATAAAGTTTGACAATTTTTACGCGATCAGAAACGAGAAAATTCGAGGTCCCTCGATCCCGACACTTTGCTCGTGTACAGTGATCCAGTTCCGGGATAATTCTAGCAGGCGTGTGCTGGCGTCCCCTGATCGGTTCGTCTCGCAGTGCCGCTTGGATCGTTCTCTAGAGACCCGTAAAAAAAAAAACGTGGTCGAAAGTTTCTGGCTCCTTTAGCACTCGACGTGTCATAACAAATTTTGATTTCTTGCTCCACGTCTGGCAGTAATGGTAGTTGTAAGCTCTGAAAATACCGCAACGGTGGACGAGCTCTTAGGGGAGGCTCGAAAACATATTTTTATTCGATTTTTAGAAACGTTTGCATGTACCAAAAAAAGTATAGGGGGAGAGGATAAAAGCTAGTTTTGCTTATTAGGCTCCATGATCACGTGAACACTCAAGTTATGTGTCTTTTACAACAGTTTTTCGTTACGGACTGCATCATTTTCGTTAAGTATGATTCCTGATAACAATCGTTAATAATTTACTTTTTGCAATAAAAGTGAAGTGAATTATAATAATTACTGTAATAATAGTAAATTTGACATCGGACTTGTATTGTGAATTTAGTACACCAAATTATGCATAAAATCGTCTAGTACATGAACATGGACATTCAAGTAGATTTTTCACACATTGTAATGAACGGATTTATTATTTCTTAATTCGGAGTACACATTTAGTTATAAATTAAGGACTATATATCTTCTTATCAAAGTGTACAAGATTAAAGCGTTTCCAGAATGAATAGTTTGTCATATTGACCGCGAGCGCAAATCCTTTCATCAAGTCTACAGCAACTACTCCGTAGCCTGAGGTACTGAGCCGAGGCTCCTCCCTGACAACAGAAATAAACTCGGTACACGGTGCTGACGAACGAATGGGTGCTCTGTCGCTTTATCGGCGATGCGTAGCAGTTACCGACAATCGTCGATTGTTCCCAACGTCACTTTGAGCGGCAGTGATAAATTAAAACATATTTTTTCTTCTTTCACGTTGCGGCGTATGTGAGCACACTCACTGTATATATCGACATCAAAAGCCACGAGTTTTCTTCTTGGTATACAAAGGGACTCTTGAGTGCTTCGTTTTCGCTGTGTCCACGACTTGGACTTTTACTTTTCTCTACCTTCATTCGTTGCGAAGACCTTGCACCTCCAGAAGGCTACCGAAGATAATCATTATTATTGTCATGGTCCATGAGATTTACAGCCTGTTCCATAGTCTCCCGGCTTCGTATACTAATAATTGGCATGACGAAAATTTATCATCCACGTGAAAACGTCATCCGAATTCATGAGAAAGCCGAATAAGGAAGTGTCGACGTTTGTGGTAAAAAGGAGAATGTTATATTGTAATCATAAAATGGCATATTTGAAAAGTGTCATTTTTAAGACGTGTTGAGACGAAAAATCTTGAAAAAGTTTGAAGTGGTATTCGATATCAAGTTTGAGATTAATTTGATATCATTTATAATTGTAAAAGTTGGATTCTGCAAATTGTTTTCTTCTTATTTCCCGCTTTTCAGAACGCTTCCTCTACGAGAAATCCAAAGACGATATAAAAATGTTCTATCACGCCAGAGGTAAAAGATTACAGAGTAAAAATAAATTCCAATTTTACAACGCAATTTTATATAATCCATCCTTGCGACTTATAACTTAACTGGGTCAAATACGGTCGTTTGTCATGAAGCCAATCGCTTTACTTAAGCACGAAGACTCTGAGTGTCAACTATAAATATTGCACTTTACATTTTTATAACGCGTACCCGAATTTTTTGACGTATAGCTATTCCATGCATTATGTATATATATTTTTATTTATTTCCGACCGTGAGGATGACATAATCCGGAAATATCGATACATTTTTCTCGGCTTTCCATAGCCAAGTCGACCTTTAGGTCCGTTGCTTTTCCGGCAGGTCGGTGATTTTCTTTGCATGGGAATTCCCATGAAAGTCGCTCGTTCACTCGGGGCAGCGAATTTTCGTATTTATGAAATCTGCGGAGCCTCAGGGGCATTTCGTCTAAGGAATCCCGAAGTGCATTGTTCATGAATAATAAACACATTTCTGAAATATAATTCGCTGAGAAGATAGTAAATTCATGGTAGACCGAAAACTACTGTAGCCATTGGGATATCACGGTTTATCATGGGCAAAGATAGCAGAGGCAATATGTGAATGTTTCCGAAGTTCCAGGAATTCAAATTCGATGGGGAACCACATGAAGGGGAAAACCCCATGAGCTCAATCCAAGAGCTTCCCTGTAACTTCAATATTCTTTAATGTAGTTTACGACGTGGGAGGCAGCGTATCTTCCAAGAAGCTGCTTATCATTTTTTTTTTAAGAACAAAAATGACAGGCTTCATCTAAACAGTGAAAATATTATCAGGCAGTTGCGTAGATCAATTACCATTACATTTCAAAATGTTTAAAATCATAGCCTTCCAATATTTGGTGCTCTCTTTTCGTGATTTGATTCCCTATACTGAAATAATAAAAAATTCCAAATTTGATTTTTTTTGCGCCTCATTTTCAAAAGGAATAGCCTTCTTTAATTTTCAACTAAAAATTCTAGCTGAACGTTAAAAACAAGACGTGAAAAATAAAATGTCATAAAAATAAAGCTTTCTCTATAAGAAAGCAAAATAAATATGATGAAACCCTCACATTTTTTCATTAATCTGATCAATCATCAGATAAATCAAGAGTCGCGGTAACGTCTCGACGCTAAGATACAAAGAAATTAATATTGCCTTCAAATGACGATCTGTCTGATAGAAATTTAATCAGTGATTATGATAACTGATTGTCGATAGTAACTATAATGTGATCGACGGTCTTAAGAGGAACTTCAGTGGTTTGATGCCAGTTATCGTGTTTAATACAGAAATTCCTTTGAAACCCTGGCATAAAATCAATTACATGTTCCCATGTCTGTCTAGCTAGGTTATCAGCTCGTTTGTCGGTTACAGATCGGAGACAATTGAAGCTAGCCTCCGGAGATCGCCTCTCGAATCATTGTTCTCCGCGTTGTCTTATCTCAGCCGTAGCACTCAGTCACTTTGGTGAATTATTGCTTTAATGCGATGAGAGCTATCCTCTTACGTATAGCAGAGATAGCAGATGGGTAAAATGGTTGAGGGCGCAGCGCGGTAGAGGCTCTTCGAGCAACTTCGTTGGGGTTACCTAGGGTTGCCTGAGCTCTTGTACGAATGCATTGTCTTGGCGGCGGTGACAGAAGAGAGAACGGCTCTTACACGCTCCGTCGACTTGGCTAAAGGCGACGCTTAATTATCTACCTAAATGAGATAACCCGTTGCATGTGTGTGAATTTGTGAACAACCGGGGAAAGGAAAGCTGCTAAGCAGACGGTTTGATAAATTATATCGTACTGCTGGGCTGATAGGATCCAATGAATGTGAGCAACCAATTCAGAAATTATCGTATTATAACCCTTTACAGGACATAACTGTAGGGTCGACTCAAATAGATGAAATGTGGAGAAAATAACTCCTGGAAATACCTACATGAGGAATTTTTGTGCCAAATATGTAATTATGAAACGGATATAAGATAGTAGTATCTTCAACCGACTGAGTAGTTTGCGCTATTCTAAATTGTTTGGTCTGTGGACTGGATGAATTGACTTATTTTTTTTTCTGTCTAAATCGACCATATTAATGGTATTACATGAAACATTGAATTCATAATGGTGGAACCTTTCGTTGCATCGGTATTTCAACCTGGAACAACGGCATCGATAACATAGTTTCAATATTAGGTCACGAAGCCTGTGCCAAGTATGAGCAAGTAAAACCTGCATCTAAGACAAGAGATAGACCCATTATATCGACTAAACAATTCCGGAGCCTCTACAAAGCGTAGAAACCCGTGCTCAAACGCTATTATACCGTAACTTCAGTGTTATATATTCAGTACACAGAATACCTTATCCACTCCCTACCGAGTTCGCGCCCTTCTGTTTGCCCTATTGATTATACAGTTATGCCAAGGCAGCAGCAGCGGCAGCAAAACGTCTTTCGTGCTCCAAGTATTTCCGACCTTTATCCCTCGATATGCATCCCGGGCGCATTATTATGTTTACATAAATCATTATACATGATTTTTCTGAGTTTGTAGTTAACGACTTTAGATAAAAATGTATCCCTTTGAAATATTCATATTAGAAAACAACCCGTGCAGAAATTTAATCGGGCGGCTGTGAAAACATATAGAGCCTTGTTAGGTTTCGTCAGGGTTTCCAAAATAGGGGATCCATACTAGGGCCACCTTACAACTCGTAAGGGCTTCTCTAATATTATACCGGTTCGAAATCAAGTAATCTTCAAATATCTGAGTTTAAATTTCACATACTGGCCACGGACAAGCATACATACATTTTTATGGAACTACTTTTCTTGATTTTTAGGTGATTCTGCGAATCCTAATATGAAAATCTCGAAAGAAAAAAAATGTTAGAAAAACAAAGTGTCTTCACGAGGAAGCAAAATCAGAAAAGGCACCAATATCAAGAACAAAATAAGGTCAAGTAAAAAAAGTCTATTAAAAGTTTGCGAGTTAGTCACACATCGCGAGTGTCACTCTATCCGTTCGACGGTGAACCCGCAAAAAAAAAGAATGTGAAACAGAGCTTCTATTTCTGACGGGACCGAGAAACGCCCGACTATTTCGATGAAGAAACATATATAGTATTGCAACCAACGTGTTCTGCGTGCACTCGCGCTAATGGTTTGCCGACGCGTGATTTAACCGCACATTTTCCGGTGTGTCGGTATATGTATTGTGATATAAATGAACGCCTTGCCACAAACAAGAATTTGCTCATTTTGTCTACAGTAAGCTATTAGCTACAGTTTTGTAGCCACGCGTGACGATTATAAGTGGATTATCTCTCTTTGTGCAGTTCCTGCGCGGTTTCGTCAGTCCTTTTCAATAACAAACTTTTTTCTGACGGATAGTTGCCGAGAGACAATAAATGTTCCATCAGAATTTTTTTGTAAATATGTTTTGATCATGGAATCATAGAGAAAATGAATAATGGGATAGAAAATACCCGTAGAAATACGGTTCACGTTGCTTTCTTTCACCTTTCTTTCATCTTTCTTTCATCTTGCTCTTATCTTGCTCTCACCTTTCTCTTAACTTACTCTTACCTTGCTCTTACCATGCTCTCACTTTGGCTTCAACTTGGTTCTTGAAGTGTTGCAAACGTCGAGATTATTCAGTTCGCTAATAATTTTAATCTGGCTTATTATTTTTCAACATTGGTTGGGTAAGAAACCTTGATACGCTCATTAGCAAGGATAGAGCGCTATCCTTGCTAATGAGCTGCTCATGATATTTAGTGCGGCTTGCACGTGTAAAGTGACCTTACGCATGTTGCACATTGTGAATTCCTTGAATGTGCGTGGAATGAATAAAGCCGGAGAGAAACGCCGGATACTCTAAAAATACCGCCAGACACTGTTTGTTCCACACTCTTCAGCATCTGCAAACAGATTCATGAATCACTAATAACCGGTTTATTACCAAAGTGCGGAAGGCGCAAATGTGAAGAAAACAGATTCCAAAAATTTATTATCCATGAACAACCAACCAGAAATGTTCAACAGAAATTCCGTGGCACAATTATATATATGTTCATCACTTGAAATTGTTTTGGTAACTTTTTTTTGTTCAAGTTACCCAGTGAAAGTGGCATATTGAAAAAAGAAAAAAAAACAGATCTTATAGATCAAGTGTATCTCCTTAACAGTTATATATACAAGCTCAAGTCTTAGTCCATTTCGATCATAATGACAGAGTCGCAAAAGCCAGAAAACGTTTTTAATTAATTTATTGAACAGTATCAATGCTACAGTTTTAAAAAATTACTCATCAAAATACGACCCTAACATCTATGTCCTTTTTAATTTATTTGAAGGGAGAATAAAAGAGTTACAAACATAAGAAGAGCTATTAAAGTGAGAGGAACAGTGGCGCCACGATTCCCGACGTAATAACGGAGTATCGCTGTTGTAGTAGTGATACTATAGTCTATCGTACGTAGAATCATGCAGACGAGATGGGGCAGGCGCCTCAAATAGATTGTAAGCGTAACCTGGAGCTCCGAAATCGCGAACAATGCCTTACTTCTTTTATTTGCTCTTATTAGTTGGCACTCGCGTGAAAGCATCGTGTCTCTTCCTTCTCCTTCGCTCTCGCGGCGACGGAATGCCCGGAATGATCGTCAGTTTCTTTAAGTGCATCGTTAACCTCGTCCAACGTGCGTGAGTATTCCGATGGTTCTACCGGTGATTCGAAAGCCCATCGAGCCAGACTGAATAACGAGGGAACCATTACGCTTTATTCACACAGATTGAAGTTCAGGTTTGAATTTTATGAAAACGAGATTATGCGCCAATTACATATTCACTAAGTAGATAATAATCAGAGCATCACTCATGATAATGGCTGCGAACCTAGAAACAAAATGACAATTCATTTGAAAAGCGAATATAGAACGACACAAAGAAATCACAGACAAATAGTTGGTAAGCTTGTCCAACGTGGAAATTCCCAATCATTTGGAAATCTTTCTTTTCCTAGGACACAATATTTTTCACGGCCTACATCGACAAAAGAGATATAAAAAAAGCGATGTATGATATTATAACTGCATTTGAATCTAAAACACATCTAATACATCCAGAAATTGTTGACACTGCAAGAGGTAAACTCACTAACGTAATCAGTCCAAGTCAAATCTAGGCATAACCGTATATTAAAATTATGCCATTGAAGCGCATGGCACTTCAACTATGTATCACGCATGTAATGTCGAACTCATTGGGTTACCCCGTCTACTGAAAATGGTTATGATCACGATTTCGAAAGCATATTCGAATATTTTCCATTACAGGTGATCCAAGTTATGGAGCCGACATTTTGACGTCACTTTCTGACTTTTGAGCATAAAATATCGACATATAAAGACAAAAATCGACAAAGACCAATTAACAACATGAATTCCTCAAACTTATGAAACGTAGTTATGAAATAAATGTTTATGTAATCTCTACATTGTTTTGTAATCGCTACTAAACCTATCCATAGATGCGACTTAAAATACAGGAAAAAAAAAAAATTAAACAATTTCCTCAAACACGTCCAAATTCCTATCAAATTTGATTACCATCTTCTCGTGATCATTTTATTTCCATCGAATGCAATGTGATTGAATTTAAACAGAACTTAAAAATGTTACTAGCGTAAAGTCACCGTTATCCACCCTGATTTTGATCCCAGTTGAAACCAGACATAACCGTATATTAAATATATGCCATTACAGCGAATGGCACTTAAACTATGTATCACACATATAATGCCGAGCCTATTGGCCTACCCCGTGTACTGAACATAATTTTCGTCGCGATTTCGAAAGCATATTCGAACCATTTTCCACAGCGTTGTTCCGCATCTAGTCACATGTTCATACGTATCGTATAATACGCATGTGTGTATTGGCCGACAGCCGCTTTCACGCATAATTCATACTTCCGAACGTCGAATTTCCCAAGCTTGCCCCGCGTATAGGTAATAGTAGGTATGAACGGAACACGCACGACACTCATCCCTTTTCAATCCCTCGCGACCTCGCCGGAATATCCACGTTGCAACTCGTTCACGTACGTATAATAATCGGGCAGCCGCATGCCGATCGCCATTGGAAACATTAAAATGATTACGACGCGTTCACCGCTGCGGGAACCACCAAATTAATGGGAATTAGCAGTAGCGTCCGAGCCTAGCTCGCTATGCTCCGTCAGTATAACAGACGGCTGTAACGCATATTACCGGGATGTACCATCAGTAGCTAACACTTTCCTCATTCCCTCGCCATTCCCGTCACGATGAGCTCGTTCCTAGTCTTGTGTATGCCAATATTTATGGTCGCGTGTTCTCGTGTGATTTATTATCGAATGCACTGAAACCGTATCGACTATCTATGAAACGATACTACCTCTCGCGAACTATGGATTCAAAAGTTTAAACAAATACGAGAAACTAGGACAAAGCGGGATGCATAAGCAAGGAATGGCTTTATCACAAACTCCAAAGTGTATTTTTAAATAAAAATAGTTATGGTAATTATGTGATAGTTGCAGTCGCTGAAAAAATGTATCTCATTAAAAATGCATAGTTTTTACTTTATAGTTATTTGTTTTCAGTGTGTGTACACATTGACTATATATACAAAGTTCATATAGACTTAAATTCATTTTTGATTTCACATATAAGTTGCATATAGACTATCTATAGAATTCCTGTAGACTCAACCAGATTAACGGAAACTAGGTCAACAAAGTGCATCAATATAGTTCAATCACCAAGACATTAAAATATTTCACCGAATTTTTATATCTAAAAAAGAATTTGTCAGCACATTGTATTACGCGAGCTACTGTTATTTTGAAGAGAAAAAAGTTACGAGCTTCGCTGGCATTAAATATTCTTCATACGGTTTTTCGCGTTATGTGCATCGGTGGGGCGAATATCATCGCGAAAAAGAATTCGTAAAAAAGTCGTAAACCGCTGAAGGTGTTAAGTGCCGTTGTCTGGCGCCATAATAAAAACATATGTCTTTATTCGCTGCTTGCAATGTGCCGAGAACCACCATAAAGTTATTCATAACCATCAAGGAAGTGAGTATAAAACACATTTCCCGAATCTATAACCTTGTCTGCTAGTCACTATTGGAATAAAGTTTAGTCTTATAATGATCATCATTGTTCAATCGTCTTATTCAGAGTCTTCACCTTGTAAGTTAAACAATTAGTCATGTAGTACGTACAATTTCTCATGACGATATTGTTAGCATTTTTTAAAAATACTTTATTACAATGTTAAAAGCAATATCCATCTGTGAGAACGATTGCAATAATGACTTGACACAATCGGTACAATAGAAGAAATAAAATCCTGAGGATTGAGGATTAAATAGCTAATATGTGGTAAATAATATGCAGGATCAATAAGCGTCGTGTACTACGACCATATCGATGGTTGAATTCATTGCAGGTTCGGAGACTCTTTGTGTCGAATCGAGTGTGACAAATCGTTCCGATTAGCTCTCCACCTTACCGTAGATCGAACGCTTGTAGTACCGTCCACGCGTCGCTGCATTCCTATAAACCCCTTTCCTATACGATGCCATCGTGAATACCGTATGCACTATAAAGTCAAGCGAGGTGCACAAGTTTTATAGCGTGGATTCTTCGGCTCAAATGGCATATAAACTCACATCCGTTACCGATAAACGACCACGGATTGATACTTTGATAGTGGTTGTCTGAAGATTCACAAAACTCGATTCACCGAAGCACGTGAGGTATATAACTTTTTAGATTCAATGTTTTTATTTTTGCATTTTCGTAGAAGAAGCCTTATTTTCGTGAAAAATTTTTGCTTCGAGATTTTTATATCAGGATTTTAGGAGGGTAAGAAATTTCGAAAAACTGTGTTTTAGAAAAAGTGTCGGTATTTATGTGCAGATTTCTTTATTACCCACATAGAAATATACATATGTAAAATGGATGCAAAAAAAGAAATATACGTAAAATCTTACATATTTTAATGTGTAAGCCGTTTAAATTTCATAGCATTACCAATTTTTTAATATTCGTGTTTCACACACGAACTATCGAGAAACACTGTTCGAGTACAAATTTAACACAAATTGCTCAAGCGGTTCGAATTTTACATCACTTTGAATTTCTAGAAAAATCTCTTGAGCTCAAACAAGCCTGCAAAGTAGAATCTCGCAAATAGCTTCCTCATTATTTTTCGCTGCCTACAAAGCAACCTCCATTAGAAAGCCAAAATCAATAATCATATTTCCTCGTAGAAGTAGCTTTGTAAAATGCAAAAAAATGATGTGGAAGCAATTAGCAAGGTTTTACTATGCAGGCATTTTTTTCATTTTCAAAGCTCCTTTTGTAAAATTATTTGTCGTACTTCTTCTCTTAAATCGATGCCTATGATGTAATTCTGGTTAATTGGAAACTATCGTGCAACAAAGTTACAAGTGTCGTTTTTCTTCGTTGCATTCATTCATCGATATGGTTGACGAGTGCTGAAGCCGAAGTCAAAGTCGAAGTGGAGAAATAGGTTGGTGCAATTACTTTGTCGGTGAAGAAGCATTTTACCGCAGTTACGTTTCCGAGTTTATCAGAAACGGAAGCGAATAGGAGTCAAACGAAGTAAAAGTATATTGTGCACTTTTCATTTTTTGAACATTCTTATTTACGCGCAATATTGTGCGAATATAACGAAATATTGTATTCAAATTTGGTTCACATATTAACTCAGGAAAAACACAGCTTAAGGACATATTAGACACGCACGGAGAAAACGTTTTTTTTATATCAGCAAATCGTTTGTTAAAATAGTGACAACATTGCGTTATCTGCTAACCTAGCAAACAATTTTGTGGTGCTAGCAAAAAAATATGTTGATCGAGCAAAAAAAAATCGTTAACCTAGCAGATAACGCAATGTTATCATTATTTCAACAAAAGATTTGTTGGCATAGCAAAACCGTTTTCTCTGTGCACGAATCAGTAAAGTGGTTTAAATTTTATACCACTTCGAATTGAAATTTCTTAAATCTTAAATTTCACTAGACCTTAGACCAGTGTATGGAATAGAATCTTGCAAATTGCTTCCTCATTATTGTTTTCTGTTTTCAAATCTTTCTCTATGCGGAATCCAAGATCGATAAAAACATTTCCTGACAGAAGCAGCTTTATAAAATGTAAAGTGCAAGCTTGTTTTCTATTTCGGACTTCTCTTCTCAAGTCGATTCCCACGATGTAATTTCCGTTAATTGAAAACTATCATGCAACACTGTACCGAGTGTCGTTCTTTCAAATGTTTTTATACTCCGATGCGGTTGACGAGTGCAGAAGCCGAAGTCGAAGTCGAGAAATTGGTTGGTGCAATTACTTTGCCAACGAAGAAGTATTTTACCGCAGTTAGGTTTCCGAGTTTATCAGAAAAAGGGGGAGAAAGGGAGTGGAACGAAGTGAAAGAAAAAGAAAGACGAACCGAGGGTTCTACTCGTTGAACCGATCGGCGATGGAGCAGCGCGGAACACGCGGACGGGAAATAGAAGGAAACGACGAGATATAGACCATAAAAAGGATGTAAACGAAAAGAAGCCACCCTGGGAGATACGCGTCGGTAATTAGACGAGTGCTATGCGCGCGATGGAGGGTTGGTACTTTTATTACTTAGATTATACCCTCCTCCTTCTCCTCTTTTATCGCAGAACTGTCGGAGAGGGTCTGTTCCTCCACTTGCGCTTTAAGCCAGAGCGTCGAACTGTAGAAACGTGGAGAAAAGAATTTACGGTCTTCCACGAGGGCCATTAAATTTAGGTCTCCACGATTATTGCCGCGTTAACTGCGGTCGGTCTCTGTGCACGTCGATGAAACTTCGTTCTTCAAGTAAACGGGAATGAGGAATTCCATGTTTTATCGGAAATAATATATAGGTATTGTTATATGATTTTGTGTGCTTTTTAACAACGCTTTAATCATTAGGTATCGTATATCGGTATTACGAAGATCTTTTAGAACGAACTTTATGTCTGTCGTTGAGCCCATTTTTTCAATAAATCCAGATGAAATTGATCTATAGCGAGAGAAAAGATTTGATTGACTACAGTTAGAAATGGCAGGATTTTTTTATTTTCATTAATTCCGAAGAAATTCCATTTTCATTTTAAAGAGAACATTTTATAGGTTGTAACAAAAAATTGATTAACTTGACTTCCGAGTAAATAAAATAGTATGAAAAGAGTATTAAAATGGAAAGTATGAAAAGTGTGTCTCATTGGACGAAATCGTACTCTTATTTTACTCATATTCACGTATTAAGAATGAAATGAATATACGAAAAATATTCGACTATCGAATATTTTTAATTCAAAAAGATTAATTTTAATTGGCATTAAAATGGCGATTCAACGTTAATTTATTTATTCTAAACAAACGTTTGTTGACTTGAAAAAATCTGCAACCAACAAAACACATTTCGTTGAATCAACTGAATTTTTTTTCTCAATCTTCATTGAGTCGATTCTTCTTATAAATCCAGAGCATTGTGTTGTTAAGCTGGTCCATTGGGGAAATGGGATGATGAAGAAGTTTCCATCTGAAAAGAAGAGAATAGACCTTGATGGCTTATTCGGAAGACGATTACCGATGCACTCTTAATAAACCAGTCAGTCGACATAGCGGGTTAAGGATTTCCCTCTTGGAAGTTGAGCAATGATACGGCAGTTTTCCCACGTAAGTTATTCCACGGATCTTGCAAATACTTCCTCTCTGGTAGGGCGCTTTCCGCGCCCCGGGCCACGCTTCCATCTGGTAGTACTTTCACGTAACATTGTGTTCCTAACTTCGCAGGGTAAGTACCAAAATTACATCCCCCTCTGGTTGCCTACGGCCCTCAAAACGAAAGTATGGCTGGTGCTTGCGGGGGTGTCGGGGATCCTGGCCATCCATATATATTACGGGATTCTTCGCTTCCCCCCGTCGCTTAACGATCTTTGTTTTAGTGCCCGCGGTTCTCATTTCGACGGAAGGGCTGCGCTTAGATCCGAGTATTCTCAACCCCTGTTAATTTGCTTCCTTCTTCCTTGTGCTTTTCCCAGTTTCTATTATTCTGTAGCTTGCAGCATCCTCATTCATTCCTATTTCACTTTACCAACGTTGAACAATCATGGAAACTTTATATTGTTAAAATGCAAAAAACATTATTGTTTGTAAATGTAAGAATTCTATATTTTACGTAAGTATTGGCCAGTTCGTATCTGTGGAATATTTATAACAAATGCAGGGGGAATGCAGCGGTGCAGTCACCAGTGAATGAACAACCGCTTTTTGGGAGTTCATGAAAAGTGTTGAGGATGTAACTGAGTATTCGACTTTTTAAAAATATTTTTCAGCTGTCTACAACAATCCATTTTTTTAATGATAGTCTGGAAATATTACATTTTATAAAATTAAATGATTTGAAAATCGTGCTACTAAACTGCTCATTCATTGGTGCTTGAAAGCATACGCATCAGAATGGACTTAGACAAGTACGGTCATCGACAATTTCCTGAAGGAATTGTCATGATTCAAAGAATTAACACTGCTTACGGTTAAGTAACACAAATAACAAAATCTTTGCGGATATATTAAATTGTCGACAACACCAACGAGCTTATGCAAAAAGGGCATCACCGAACATTTAATTCAATTATCTTGACTTAAAACGCGCTGTTTGGCAACTGTCACAACGACGGCTGATCAAACTCATATTAAATCAGCAACTCTTAATAACTATTCTTTAATCAGCAATTTAAATTTCAAAAATTTGTGTATGCACTTGATTTGTATCATGAGTTTACCAATGTTTAAAACTTTCTAATTAATCCGTTTAGAGTCGTCAGTGAAGAGGGAGTCATTTGACTACAATGCATCTGCTCACTACAATGCAGTCGACCACCTTAACAGTTGAAACCATAATTTTTATCCATATTGTGAAATCATAAAAAATAACCTCCCATTTCTATTAGTCGTAGCTCGAGAGTCATTGTGGATAAAACAAAATAACACCAACTTGCTCATCTGTAATGCCACATACCTACGACCCTACTCCCTCCACGTTTTCGAGATAATCGTGCAAGTAGGTTCGTAGGACGAGGCCTTAACGGACGGTTATCTCCGTGGTGCAGTTTTGAAAGGAGGAGGTGCTTGCACCCACCAGCGACACGGGTATAACCGTAATCGTAAATACACATGGTGTGTGAAACGATATACTCTTGCAGGGTGCATACCCTCAGGCTAGGGCAGGTTTACCGTTTTTAATGGTCTGACCTGTTACCGGGATAACGTGAGGCGATGAAACGAGAATTGCGATTCGCGTGCCGACCCCTATATCATATTCGCCATACACTCGATTACCCATAACCTCGCCCTGCGCGTTTTGGGGGATTTTTTTTTTTCTAACGTACATGAACGCTGGCGCTTTTTATGCCAGGACTGCGGGACGAAAGTTGGTAGTTTCAGAGCAGTGTTAAATAGGTAGGTGCAAGTAAAGTTCGTGATTTCTTCGATTTCAACGCTGGGGACGAAAGTTTGTAACCACACTTTTCACTGATCGTCCTGGAAAACTGTAATTTATAACAATAAAATCATAGTTTTGTCGTGTGCCTGGTTCTTTTCAGTGCATTTTGCTCCGCTGATTAACAAGATGACCATAGGTTAAATATGAGTCTAACAGGAGTTGAGTAAATGGGATGTGAAGATGGTGATCACGGAAAAAGTCGTTTTTGTTCTGGGATGAATTTTTAGAAAAATGGGAAATACTATTTCGCATTATTCCTCGAGTCGTTATAAAAATGTGAGAGGGAGTTACGATTGCTAGGGTAACATACCTGACACTCGTCGCATTCGCCAACTTTCAGCCTTCACAGAGAAAAATTTCTGTGTTGTGATAACATAAAACGATCAACGACAAAAGATGTGTCAGCCAAGCAAAATATTTGACAGCTGAACAGAGGATTTGTCAGCATAGCAAAGATGATTTGTTAGCCGAACAAAAATTTATCAGCCTAACGTATAACAATTTTTGTTTTCATGGTTTTATATTGCCATAACACAGAAATTTCTTTCCATGCTTGTTGAACAATATACTTTTTTTTCAATTTCTGCAACATCGTAAACTCCTTATCAATTGTTGTGAAAATGTAAAAGGGAGTTGTGTCTTGCTAGGAAGATTTGCTTCATACTTTCGCCTTACGTGACAGCTGGTTGTTTCTCTTCAGCCTCAACAAGCTCGCAGCAATACAATGTTGAACGTGACGCTCGCGTTGGATTTTCAAACGATATACTTGGGCACACGGAATACGAGGATAAATCAGGGCTCGGTTGCGGAGGACGACGATGATGACGACGAATAGGGTAGAAAAAGAGGGCCAGCGAAGGAGAAATGCTGGGAGACACTGGCTGACACGACACACGTTTACACGAAACTGGTTGAGTGGAATCAAAGGAGTACTGGCTGATTTTATACCCCTGAAAATAGTTCTACTTTGAATGGAAATTTTTTACTCATTCTACTCCCTCTTAGAGGGAGATTAATGATCGTGATGCTCGGTATAGATGTTTGATATGTTTCTCACGTGTTCTTCGGTATACGAAATTATTTTGTTTATTATTTGAGAGCATGGCACAAGGAGGGATTTCGAATAATCGCCATGAGACGAAGCCATAAATATAGAGAATCGGCATGTCACGCATAGTGTAGAATTTAATTAACAATGCCATTACCAAAAAAAATAAAAATGTCGTATTTCTTCTTCAGAGATATATTTCGTTCTATGTTATCACTTTCCATATTTTAATCGATAGCGCCCATTTTGTTAGCAGTTGTGTTTGAACTCATTTATTTTTTGGCTTTTTTGACAGTAACGTTCTCTTAAAAGAATTTTCTAAAGGAGAGCTGTATATTCTTGAGTCTTATAAAGAAACGTAAATAGTTGTAAAATAATGTATTGTGTGGTATTCGGTCCATCAACACGAAAATGTGCAATACTGTGACTTGCATTATACGAACCATACATTGGCTTTTAGTAGATGCGGTTGGGCAGTACAAGAGAGACCACATTGGCCCTCATTATGTAAGCAGTTGCGGGCAATTACTTCTATTTTATTGAAAAGCGCTTGGTAATGATTCACTTTTCATTAGACAGTTTAAAAAATGAAGTATATAAATACCTTACTATGGAAACTGATCGTATTGAAAACTGTCTTGCATCATACCCTCAATTTTGCGATATTTTTTTCCCGACGTTGTGAAGTAAATTAAAAGATTAGAAAAAATTCATGTGGACTCTGAAAATTCAAGAATCACTTTTGCTAAAAAAAAAAAATTGGGCTTTTGGGAAATTTGTTGAACTTCTTTTTCATCAATTCGTTAATAAGATATCAAAATAATTATTATGCAAAATCAATCTTTTCAGTACCTTTAATGTGCACGAATTTTTTCAGATTCTTATACTATCAGGAAAGTTTAAAATTCTTTCTTATTTTCCTTGGGCTTATGCGAAATGAACATTGACTAATCACAAGGACTACTTTGATAGAATTTTTGAAAGATCATCGGTATATTCTTAGGTCATATGAGTTACGGTAAGTTTTTGTAAATTAATGTGTTGTGATATTCGATCCACCAACACGAAAACGTACTATACTGTGATTTGCATTGTACGAACCATACATTGGCTTTTAGTGGATGCGGTTGGGCAGTACAACAGAGACCACATTGGCCGCAATGTACGAGGGTTACCTGTAAAGTGGTCAGCGTGTAACGACCCATACCCACTTGTGTGATGCTACTCGTAGAACTTCTAATGGTTATAGTTATGCTAATGGGGCGCGAGTGGTTCTAGTCGACCTGAACGTTTAGTGTACGTTTGTATCGGAACCAAAATGTCTATGCCGATTTGTGGGGAGGATGCCAAAAAAATAGTCGAGCAGCATAGACGACATGAAAATCATCTTTCTAATCCTCTGAAATATAACAACATCTTATTTTTTATGAATCTTATGAAATCGCATTCTTTATGAAATTATAGTTAATTTCTAGAAAGCTTAGCCAGAGAAAATAAACCGTGAATGCATAACAATCATCTTCCGGATTAAATTCTATTGAATGAACAATACCCAAAAAAAATTATGTTGATAAAATAACGGATGAGACCGAATGACTTTAAAGTTAATTGATTGATTTAAATTTTTTGAAATTTTTGAAATTTTTGAAATCTTAGAAATTCTAAAAAAAATTAAATTGGAACATACAGTCACACAAACGTTTTCGGCCACTCCCTTTTATAATAAGTATAAGTTAAGTAATCTCGTGCATGCGTTTTATCTAAGTGGAGGCGAAATTTCATTGAGTTTAAAAAAAAATGTATTTTACTTAGTTGATGCATATCATCATTTATATTATCAGCATCATCATCTTCATCTACATATTCTATAGTGAACACTGGCTCCGGTCAATCCGTGACCTTAGCTAATTGCCTAAGCTATCGTCTTGTTACGACAGCGGCTCCAGAGGCAAATTTTTTTTATAATATAGAGAGATATTAGATTCGTTGATTCAATGATACTATTAATATCGCGACGCGACTGCGTCTCTTGATAATCATGATCGATATCCAACCCTTTCCAGACAACGATCCCGTGTATTTTCTGTATATCTAGAAAATGCACATTGGGAAATAAACTTCCGAGAATAAGATCACGAAAAGAGTCACGCCAGAAAAAAATAAAACCGGTTATTGAATATCATTCGTTGAACTTTACGCTCAGTTGGAACTCTCAGAATGCATAATTTAACATATAAAATAAATCAAAAATTTATCAACATTTAACCGGGGATTTCGTTGAATATAACAAATCTTAGAATATTGTCGGCATTGAAGGCCAGTATGGAAAAAGGCAGAGATAATGTATTCTGCTTGTTATTGTGAAATATTCGGTACACGAGAGATCGTGACAGAGAGTTAGAAATCTTGATCAAATCAGCGGACCGTGATCGACTCGGTATTCACTACACGGCTCAAAGATCCAGCGATGGACAGTTTTATTCAAGACTGCCCGCCGAGATTCTTTGGATTATCCGGCTCAGACGTATCTACGTCTATTACCTTCTCATTCTTTTTTCGGATTGCTTCGTCAACTTGACACGTTTAGTGCGTCCCTTCCAATCTTATTGCCCTTTCTTACTCTATTCACATTCGTACTTAAATTATCAATAAAAAGCGATAATATAATTACGAAAGTAGTAATCTGAACTGATATAATATAATTGAGGCTTCACGTGCAGTCATTAAAATACAAAAATTTATTTAGATCTTTACTCCTTTGAGTTTTGTAAGAGGATTTGGGGGATAAATTAATTTCCATTCCATTTCCCTTGTGAAAAAATATTTCAAATAATAATTGGAGATCGGTTTACATTAACGCTAATTAATTGCAGTTGTTGTTTATTTTCGGTGGTTCAATTCCCTACAGAGTTATTGATATATCAGTGTGAGTGAACTGTCAGCACTTAAATGACACCATCCAACTTGCTATTAGCAATAACAGAGAAAAAGCAAAGGGGAGTGGTTGCTGGGCGCGCGAAAAATGATCACAGTGATCATCATAAAACGTCCGATCAGATAAAAGCATAATTGGCAAAGGACTGGCCGTAAAACACTTGGCGTCCTGCTACTGCTGCTGGTTCTTCTGGCAAACCGGGTATGGGTGGTGAAATGGCGGCGAACGAAAGCAGGAGAGCACGTAGGTATCCAGAGAGAGGAACGAGACGACAGAGTGCCAGAATGTGGAGCTTTAAAAGGTTCCCTGCCACAGTAAAGCGTGTAATTAGTTATCGAACGATGATTAAGTCGTAAATTAGGGCTTGTTTGCTCTTTTCGTCCTGCTTCCTTCATGTCCATCCCACCTCCTCCTTTCTCTCTTCCTCCTTGTCTTTCTTACGTATCTTTCTTCACGATTCTTGAGCCAACAGCTGCAGTAAACGCTACTGCTATACTTTCGATACATATACGGGGCATTCCATCTGGTTTCGACCTGGTTCCTGACCCTCGGATTTTGTCCACGATTTTTCATACTATTGTCTTGACCCGGAAAAGGGCACGAAATTTTTTTTGGATTTTTATTTCCAATTTTCAATGAGTTATAATTTTTTTAAATTGAAGTATTGTTGACCGAGTTTTAAAAAACTGCGATAATTCTATAAATCCTGAAAAAAAAATTCTGAAAGATATTGACAATTTCAAGGCTGAAATTGGCTTTTATTTTTTTCGGGACTTTCTCGAGAAAAAAAAAAAAAAAAAAAAAAATCATGAATATTTTTTGAAATGTGCAATCACATTCAACGATATGAAAACTGAGAAAAATTCATATAAAAAATAGTAGCAAATGTAGGCCGACTCTAAGTTTACACTTTCAAAATTTCAGATCTTATGCAGGATTTAAAAAAAAAATTCCAGATTTATAAATTTGAGTGAACAATATATTTATTTTGAAAAATTGTAACCAATTTAAATTTAAATATAAACAATCGCAAGAATATTTCTGGCTTCTTGCAGAGTCGGGAAAAAAACATAAAGAATCGTTGACGAGATCGAAGAGGTCGAAGGTCAGATCCTGGTCGAAACCACGTGGAATACCCCATATACTGACTGCTACTACGAACCCAAGTCGTGCAGTATAGTAGCCCAACTGCTCTCTCGCGATCTTCGCGCCTTCGAGCCGTAAAAGTAACGCCGTTCAACCTGTGTTGGAACGAAAAATGAGGTGTAAAGCGTAATTTACTCGCGCGCCGATTTAACGGCTCGCGGCCGGCACGAGCTTTACCCCTGCGGCGCGGGCCGACCTTCCCGGTCAGCGAACGAGAATGAGCTTGGTCCCCCCGAGAAAACTTCCCTCCCCGTCGTTTATCGTCTTAGTAGCCACCATTAATTTACTTCTTCAAGAATTTTTTTTATTTCTGCTGTCTATTCGCTGGAAGTCGTAGCGGTATAACAGTGATTGCAGGTATTTATATTCGTAAATGAAATATATGATGCCAGTCACTGGAGGTGACCACGCTCGAAGAATATTTCGTTAACTAGCGTAAATTCTGGAATAATGTGATCTGATTACAAAAAAAAAAAAAAAACGCGGAAGGTTTCTTCATTCGGAACGTCATTAAATTTTTTTATCTCTGGCGGCGTGGCTTTACGATTAATAAATTCAGTTCGCTCTAAAGGGACTGTAAAGGAGTCAGCTATATAATACAGATTACATGGCAATCCGTGCATTTGTATTGAAGAACGTATTAGTCGTTAGATAAATTCAGTAAAAAAATTGTCATTAGGATTTTTCCTTTATTTTATTATAGTGAATCGAATCATGAAAATAAATCACCGTAGATTTATTTATATTTAGTTGAACTGTGGTTTGATATTTTTTTGAATAGTTACAAAATGTATTAACGACGAGAAATTAATTTTTACGAAAATCATAAAACTGTTGACTTGAAAGGAGCTTCATTAATGACGAATTGGGCAAATTAAAAATTTTTTAATCATAAAAAATACATTCACATATTATATTTGGAAGATTGAAATTATTATCATTTTTTAAACATTACAAATCATAAAATGATCTTCAAAGCTGAAGCTCATTCGCTAAAATAAAATTCATCCATCGGAAAAAAATCAATCAGAATCGATTTAGCATATGTGGGTTTTTTGTGGGTATCATCTAAATGTTTTGTCGTTGAAATCTCTTGAAACTACAGCTGTCGCCGTGCTCCAAGTTTTCTCAAAACTTCACGCTTGAGATAGGCTAACATCTCGCGAAACACATATCCTTCTCCACCCACGCGAGGCAGCAGATTTCTCGAGCTCCCGTGGGGATTCAAATAGCATTTAGATAAAAGTGTGAAACGTCGTCTGCGTCGTCATTCTAGGTAGGATATATCATAATGTTCATTCATAATTCATAGTTTTCCTTCACTTCACCGTCACCATACTACTTGTGTACACCTCGTTCCACATTTGTGAGAAAAACTGGATATCTTGAGACTCACTTGAATTTCGTTCATTTCCCGGGCGGATTTTTTCGCGAAGCTGAAAATCTAAGGAAAATAGCACCTTAACGAAATCTGGTAGAAAGAATTTGAAGCTACTTATACAGTGGACCCAACTTCTAAAACTTGCTGAAGGAAAACCGCATTTCTATAAAATAGTAGACAAATTAATATAAATGATGTTGTTTGCACAGAAATTGTATCGAATTCGCTCACAAAAAGCTACATTACTCTGTTTTTGTTGATCGGTTAATATTGAAGACCTGAAATCGCCCGAAATATGCTTATTTTAGCGGTGTCAGGGGAAAAAGGATTTTTGAATGCTAACAAAAAAAAAAGTTTTTTTTTTGGGAATTGAACGAAAAATTTTCATCGTGTTATCAAAACAGCACGAGTAGCGCATCGAGCCAAGGTGAAGTGTAAAGTCGAAGAGGACATTTCAATGGTAGTTCGAAGTAAGTTTATCTCTCGGGATTAAGATCAGGTTCAGCCCTGCTGATCTTTTTTGCACCATGTACGAACCTGGTCTTCACTGAGCTGAAAATATGGAAGATCCAATCGTACATCAAAATCTTTGCATACGTCGTGAGTCATAAGATTTTCTCCTTAAACAATCCCAGACATATCCATCAACTCTGTGAGTCACATTGCTATCGAGTAAATAAAATAAGATAAAAAAGAAGAACGCGAATAGTACATTGCGTCAGAGTCAACCGTAAAAAGAAATCGGACACTTCAATGCTATGCTGAAATAAGTTTTTCTCTCGGGATCAAGATCTGGTTCACCCTGGATCATCCTGATCTTATTTCCACGAAATGCAAACCCGGTCTTCAGTGTGTTAAAAATATCAGAGGTCGAATTGTCCATCAAAATCTTTACATCCGTCGTGAGTCATAAGATTTTCTTTCCAGACATATCCATCAACTCTGCGATTCATATGAGTATCGAGTGGATAAAATAAGATGAAGAAGAAGAGTACCAACAGCACAACGAGCTAAAGTGAAGTGAGGAAAAGACCGGTGGCCCCAAGATCCTTTATATCCTGGCATATACGAATAAATACCATAAAAATTTCCATAAGACAACCGTTACAGTTGAACAAATGTAACGTATATAGCGCGGGAGGTAAAGCGAAGAATACGCGAAAAGAGAAAAGTCTCGAGGCCAGTCCCTCTCGAACTGCAGGGTAAGTAACGGCAGTAAACCTTTGACACTGGCCCGTAACACGTTTAACCCGTGCCCCTTCTGCTGCTGGCTGCCATATCGTTCCTTCGTATATGTCCGCTCGCAGCCCTTCGTCGCGCCTGCCGTTTCGATTCGCCAACACTCGCACCAACACTAGCCAGTGGCTATCCTGGAGCCAGCGATGTCGTTGTGCTGACCATCGACCGCTGCGACGTTACGAAAGTGGCAACCAAGCCGAGCCGCTCTGTTCTTGGACCTCGCTCTATCGCAGATTTATCGGAAACTCTTCCTCACTCCATGCACCATGAGCTGCGCCAGTAATACCCTTATAAATTCATGGAGATCCAAACCGCGCCATTTGTAGCTGACGCTGCGTTGAATCCTCTGTCTCGCACCGAAACTTCGCATGGAATTTAGCGACTCGTCGAGCCTCAATTATTTGGCGCAATGCGTACCCGCGAAATTGACGCGTTTTGCGACATGAGCGCCGCGCTAATTGAGGCCCTTATGGAAAAAACTGTTGTTTCGTCAATAGTAAGCATTGGAATACGAATAGTAATTATGGGGGCGAAGGGTCGCAGTAGCGAATGGCCAAAACAGTGAATGGCTGACATGGTGAATCTCAGAATAATAAATTCTGAATCTGGAATAACCATGATAATGGAATTCGTTATTTCAGCTAGTATTTTTGTGTTGTGACAACATAAATCTTTATGTTCGGCTTAAAAATCTGTTGCCGGCTGAGCAATGTTCTTGATAGCCTAACAAAACAATTTTTATTGTCACCGTTTCATGTTGTCACGACACAGAAATTTTTCTTCGTGTAGTTAAAGAAGCGCATTTCATAATGATCGACATTCTAGATTCGGACATTCATTATTTTGAAACTCCCTACTGCAGACATTTGCTATTCTGATGATTTCACCATTCAATGACTAATGACCCATCTGTGTGAATCATTGGAATGGGAAAGTGGACACTGCTGCAGTTGATACTAGTGTCGACATTTAACAGCCTGCACTACTGTCATACGGATCATTGAATAGTGCTGATCGTTAATGACCGGCAGTTTGCAATATTAAACTATGACTAAGAGTGCACATTCTGTACCTATTGGCAAACTAACACTATTAGCCCACACGATACAACTATTAGTACAAGCGTATCGCTATAAGTGCATACGAAAGTAATGCGCACAATTATTCTTGATGTAGTGCACAGTAGTTTCAGTAATATACCTGGTTTTAAGTAGTAACAATTTCGATAGTACCAGTAATTATTTCTTGTGAGCGAAGCCCGATTTGGAACCTGCATTGCAACCTGCGAGGTGTTTAAACTTGCAGCGAAAAGATTATGTGGAATTTTTATTAGCGAAAAAATAAACCCCACTGTGATTTGTGAGAAAGACGAGACTTAGTCTCTTAAAAATGAACAAAGTTGCGTTATTTTTTATATTAAAGTTGCATGAAAATTTAGTAGAAAGGCTTTTGCATGAGTTATCGTTTATGTTGTGCAAAGAGTGGTGCTAATTAGTGATATTTTATCGAGGTTGATTTCGTAAGGTCACTTCAAATGATTTATTCGCCATTATTATTTTCAACTGAAACCTGAACGTTGTTGCCTTGTTTGCGTATTTATTGGCGAGATTATACGAGAGAATACTTATTATCGTTTCTGAATTGGGCAGAGAACTTAGATGAAGAAAGAAAAGAGAAATGGACCGAGTGTAACCGGACACGATGTACATAAATCCTTAACGACGCGGGAATAAATCAATTTTCGGCGATTTCTTCGCATGGACGATGCAGCAGGTCTCGAATTTCTTTCTGAGAAATGAGATGGTTGGGATTAACGTATACTATACGTATATACATTATTGTCTCTTCTGGCACCTCATTCTCTCGCGAACTCTCGGACGTTCTAACGATCCGCTGAATTACAATTTCTGGCTTGGTCGGCGAGAGAAGCGGAAAGGAAAAAAAAATATACACACAGGGAACAGGGGCGAAAAGGAAACGAGAAAGAATCTTATTCCCTCGAATTCAGCCGACAAGTACATTGTCTTCGCAGTAGGGGACACTCCCTGTGCAGGAGATGGGTGCTCTTGGAAGTTGGCCAGCGGGATGTCGTCTCGTTCGGCTTCTTTCCTTCCATTCCCTTTCTCCGTAGCATAACTTTATAACCTCTGGAAAAACCTGCGAGAACACATGCCTCGTAAACGTCCGTATTCGTGAACTACCCGGATAGAAAGGCACCGATAGCCTCAAAAGCATCGTAATAAGTCTCAACGAATGACCTTTTCATGATGGTCTGACACTTTACACCAACTGTACGGGTTCTAATAAAAAAACTCCTGAGACTTAATTTTTGAATATGCATAGAATAAATTTTGTACAAAATTGGGAATTGAAAAGCCAGGAACTTGAGCCCTCATGATATCCTAAATAGTATTTCTTCTTCGTAGCATAACACTATACATAGAGCATTGGATTTTGCTACACCAGCAAATATTGTACTTAGATGGTGACAACATAACGTTATTTGCTAGCCTGACAAATCGCTAGTCCGGAAAAATTGTTTTTCCTTGTGTAAGAAAATGTTCCACCAGGGTAGCACATAAAACAGACGGGGGAAAACGCAAAAGAAAACAAAGCAAAAAACATGTTGGGCAAGAAAAGCCCTTTTCTCCGTGTGACACACGGCGCAAAAGTGAACTATTTGGATAAAAAGTCTTGGATAAAAAGATAAGCACAGGAATCATTGTGAATCTCAACGAATAACGTTGCAATGATCGTCTCACGCTCCAAATCAACTATTTAAGCTTTCACAAAGAAGCTGGTGAGCCAGCTTCGGGTATGTATAAAATGAATTTTGGGGAAAAAAAGCCCACAAAATGGAGGAGCCGTGAATTGTAGCACTCACGGTATTCTAAACGATTAACGGATTTGCCTCCCTCGACGGTTACTAATTAAACTCGATAATTCGTGTTGGGTCTGTAATATATAGCATATTCGAGTTCTAACATGGTGAATACAGAGGGATATTATAGAGAAAGGGTTATTTGGCCCTGCATCAGTAACAGAGGTTGCTTGTTCCAGCCTGTGTCGCTACTAAGTAGGGAGACCTCCCTTTCCAAGTTACCACATACCCACCTACGCGAGAACCTGCATTAGTTTGTGGTTTCTAATCCGTTAATCCATTCATTAATCACTTTGCGCTTCGTCGGCCCGAATTGAACGACGAATGCCAGCAACCGTATAACGGATTCCGTAATGTTGCGTAGCCAGCAATCGACTGTGAGGCGTATGCCCTAGACTTTTCACGATCGATTCTGGAGTCTTCTTTTTAATGGAGCTTCATGCACGATACATCAAATCATGAGCCTTTGTATCATCGCATTTTGCGCTGAGCCTGCTGAAATTGATCAAACACTCCTTTTTGTGAGTCGACGATGAAACTGACGTGATTCCAAATCGAATCCGAACGATTTCGAATTCAGAATTTTTGTGTTGCATCAAAAAACACCAGGGAACCAACTATGATTTGAAATCGAAGGCAAGTGGCAAATGCCAAACAACTTACCACGTGCCATATTGTACATGCATCTGAAATTTGCGAACACATTTTCTTAGAGAAGTTCGAATTGAACTTGAAAAATCCGTATTTATTATCCCGCTGTGGCTTAATATGAAAGATTGGTATCGAATGTATTCACGTCAAAAGTATCATGAAAAACAATCGTTTTTTAACTTAAAGCACGTCCAGTAAATCTCAAATATAGGTCGACAATTTTGAAGTATGTCGTTCTGTGGAAACGTATCTGGCCACCCATCAACTTCTCAAGAGCAATTACCAACACTTCGCCATCACCCAGTATACTAAGTATACTTCGAGATTCCGGCTTTCACCCGCTTTTGCGGTATGTTGGCACAAAGCAAACTCGGAACGTGATTAGAGATTTAAGGTGCCGGCTGTGCTCGGTTGGTGGATGGTAAACTTTTTCTCAACTTTCTCTTGGCCGTCTCGTTCATTCGTCCGTTTGTGTCTTTACCCACAGAGCAGAGAGTGAGAAAGAGAAAGCAAGAGCGAGCGAACGAGAGGATAGCGCAGTTTGGCGGGCGGTTAGTCGAGCTCGGTAATGCTTTTAATTAAGGGCTAAGGGCCTAACATCACCGCGCGTTCCTGCGAGAGGAAGTAGAACGAGGGGTTGAAGGGGCATACAGACGAACGAGGTTCTGCAACTGGCAAGAGAACCAACTCTATCTCCTATCCTCTCTCGAGCAAAGCAATGAGGCAATATACGCCCTTTCCTTGTTACCAACACTAGACTCGACAGCAAGGGTAGTAAACGGTTCTCATCGTTCGATCTGTTTTCATGAAACTCCCACAGTAACCACGTTGTCCTTATGTCTCTCTAAGTTGGGAATCCCTTCAGTTGCACTGAGCGGAGGGCAGGTTTTACCGGTGAAATCCAATAAGGGGGTGATGACGATTTGGTAGGGTTTGAAGGCTGCAGGGTGAAGCTCCCGAGCGCTCGTTCCGCTTCTCCTATTTCGACTTTTGCTGTTGCTCACTCTTCTCGTGTGTACAAGTCCAGCAAAGTGTGCGCATATATGCCTGCACCAAAGAGGAGACTTGAGCTGTCTTCTTGGCTTCCATACAGCTTCCTTCCACCGTGATGTTGAAGGAATAGGAGAACTGGGAGGTAGCTTCTGTGAAGGGCACTCGACGGCGGAACTGGAGCAAGACAAACTTGGCTTGGATGAGGATGAGAGCCCCGCGACTTTGTGGATGATGCTCTGTCCTAACACTCTCACCCTCCCTATTTCTCTTTCCCTCATCTGTGTACGTGGATCTCACTAGACTAGGCCGAACCTGGCTTGGTGAGCATCGCATCAGTGTAGATCCGGCGTTCCACTTCCTGTTTCCGATGGGAAGCTCCAGGTCTGTGCGCAAGCATTTGTGCAACACAGGTGGCGACGAGAGGCTGCTTTGCCAGCAGCTATAGAATCCTCCTCGTATAGTATTCCGCTTCTGTTTCTGTACGTAGAAGCCACCACGACCGAGAGACCACAGAGACACGACGCGCGAGGCCCAACACGATATGCAGAAGTCGTGAAATTGAACGACCACTATACCATCCCTCTACACGGACACTTGGCCACGAACGTACCGTGGCTATTCCACCTCGGTTGAGCGACACTTCGCGACCTACTTTCACGATTACTGACGCAAACGAGAACCGCGAAGCTCACCAAGTTGTCACAGAGCGGTGCACTGGCTTATAAAGTTAGGTAAGACAGAGAGGTAAATAGTCAGTGGGTTGAGTGGCTGTACCACAACATCCGCAAGTGCACTCGGTAGCCTTCCTTGGGTTAAAACTTTGATCCATTTCAAGATGGATTAATAAATGTGGAAGTTTTATTTCTCGAGGGTTTCCACCCTTCTATATCAACGTTACAATTTATGGAAACCATTTTTTATCTCGAAAATAGAGGATAAACTGCTGAGATATAATAAGGAAGAAGAATGTGGATGAAGCAAACATATCCTAGAGGACATTTGAGTATTCATAGGGCGTTTTGTAATGCGTCACAAATCCGGACGTGGATTAAGTTTGCGGCTGCGAGTGTAGAAACTGGGAAGCAGAAAAGGCGTTAATAAATGTCGCATTCCGAGACATTCTTTCTCCACCGCACGGGTTTTGTAAGAAGCTAGGAAGCCATTTTTTAAATAAAGCTTCCAGCCAGCTACAAATTCGTGCAGAGCACATTTCGTATTCCGCGTAGAAAGGACGCAATGTCCAGAATGTAATCCAGACAGAATCGAGGATGGAGTATGGGATATCCATGATGGAGTCTAGATTATCTAGGATGGATTTTGGGATTATGGACAATCCAGGATGGATCCGGACAATCGAGGATGGATCCGGACAATCGAGGATGGATCCGGACAATCCACGATGGATTCTGGACAATCCACGATGGATTCTGGATACTCCAGGACCGAGTCTAGATTATCCAGGATGGAGTCTGGCGACCATGGATTTTGGACAAAACAGAAAGGAATTCGAGCTTCCTAGGATCGAGTCTGAATTATCCAAAATGAAGTCTGGTGTATTAAGGATGGATTCTGGACAAGCTAGGATAGAGTCTGGGCTAACTACTTTACTGCGTAATGCACGACGTGCTGTAAAATGAACGAAAATAGGGTAAGAGGATACTGAGGATGTCATAGAGAACAGAGCAAGCTGGCAACCTCAGCTCGATGTAGAGAAAAGCTAAGAGCGCAAGAGATGAGACGAGCACAGGACGGATAAAGAATTAGTAATGCGTCACAAATCGGGACGTGAATTAAGTTCGTGGTCACGAGTGTAGAAACAACGAAGAAGAAAAGGCGTTATCAAATGTTGCATTCCAAGCCGTATCATCTTCAGCGTATACAGATCTTGCGAAAAGCTAGAAACCAATTTCAAAAATGAAGACTTCAGCCAGTCTCGAATTCATGCACAGCACACTTTGTACTCCATAGCTCCCAGAATGAATTTCCTAAGCTGAACTTCCAATTCACTTTCCATTCACAGGATATCTATGCACTTAACGGGCAAAGCTTTTGTAGCTATAACCGTTCGAGTTCTCGAGATCGAAAACGGTCTCGATACTCAGTTCATGTTGTCGTTGAGAACCGGAGTGTCCTTGCTGCTATTCGTAGTGCACGACGTGTTGTAGAATAAACGTGGATAGGGTGAAAGGATACTGAGGGTGGCATAAGGAAAAGAGCAAGGTGGAAGGCTCAGCGAGATGCGAGGGAAAGCTGAGAGCGCGAGAGGTGAGACAAGCACAGGAAGGATGGGGAAAGGAAGCAGAGCGCCTATGTACGCGTTGTGAATATCGAATCGGGATAGAATCGGATAGCGATAAACGACCCGATTGAAAGTCTCTGGGATAGCAAACGAAAGGGAGTGAAAGAGGGACCAAGCGCGACAAGAGAAAGGAAAGCAATGCAAGAGTTCGCCCACGTTATTCTCTCATTCTCCTTTATCCGTTTTTCTTTTTTACCGCCTTTTCTCTATCGTTGTCGATGTTGAAGTGATATATCGATAAGCCATTCGTACTTCCATTGGAATCCACGACGTCGTCGCCTTCGTGGTCGTTCAGAAGGGCCAATGATGATGCTGAGTTAGGTGACGCAACCAATGGCAAAGGCCATTGTGGAATGAGTTCTAGTGCCGAAATCTTGGGTTTAGTCGTCGAGGTTCAGTGGAACGGACAAAAGAAACTTTTCAGCATGCTCACGCAGTTTTTAACCCCGTTGTGTGTTCCTTTGTCGCAACTTATTTTCCGGTTCACTTACATGGTTCGTTAAAAAAAACAAGTCGGACTATAGATGAAAGTATAACTTTTTGCGCAAAGTGGAAAGATCTGGGAGAGTGTTGAAAATGTATGAAAAACATAATATCTCAAGTATGATTTATCAAACTTAATCTATATTAAAAAATATAAGGCCGAATTATTAGTTTTCAGGTTCCAGGTAAATGCGTCTATGGTATTCGGAGTACCGATCGTCATTTCCGTAACTTTCGACATCCCAGTCGATATCCCCATAGCTTTTCATGTCCAGGTCGATCGATTACAGTTGAACAGTCATATTCGGTTATAGTTTTGGAGCTCTACATTAATAGCTTCTCGATTTCGGGTATCCAGTTGAGTCCAGACGATTAAAAAACACGTGATGGTGTATCTAGACATCGAAAACCATAGGAAGATTGAAGTGCCTCGTAAAGCCGTATTTAAGTAGATTCAGACATCGAAGTCTATGGAAATATCGACCTGGGTATCGAATATCGTGGACATATTGATCCGAAGCCTCAAAACTAATGAGACGGTCTAATAGTTTTTAGTATCAATTCGGTTCAGTAAATCATACTTAAGATATTATACTTTTCATTTCTATAAATATGTTTCAATACTTTCCGTTTGCGTGGATATCTTTAGTGGTTCAATGCGAAGAGCAACTTGATTTACATGCTTTTGTAGGATATATGTATGGATTATGGAAAGGAGATCATTGAAAACGGAAAACGATCGTTTTCGTTTTGCTTCCCGTCACAGAGTCGAGTCCTCTTTACCTCTGATGTGCTTTGGAAGGCTATGAGCTCACATTTCTTTTATTCAATTCCAAACACCTCTCTTTGTGTGGGCTATATTTAAATTTGCAGGTTGAAAATATAACCCCTGAACATTGCCACCGATTTAGGGTCTTCTGAAAGCTTAGATGCCCATGGCAACGCAAAAAAGCGTGGTTGATATCCGGATTTACCGAATTACTTTACATAAATTGTGGAATCCGTCATTATTGATAATGTATACCTACTTACAAATAAACCACACGATAAGCGCATCTCCTGTATTCACTTTACTCATTAGAAAAGCTGAAAGGTTGAAATGTTTTATTTTTATTTCTATAAGTTATGATAATAAATGAATCCAGTATGCTGTCTTATACAATAGAAAAACATCTGGTTGAGAACAGTATCAAATATTATTAATTATTATTATAAACTTGGAATTGCCACATTCCCCTCAAAATTACGCGAAATTCCGTTATATTAGTCGTTTATAAACAATTCTAATGTTCCCTAGACTTAATGATCATTCAGTCGTACACGTATTGCAAATACATTTCAATTGAATACACCTCCATCAGTGCATAGTAGAAAAAATATTATGTTGGTATCGTTTTTGTTGTTGTTCAATTATTAGAGCAATAAAAAAACAGGAAGTCGGAGGAGAATGTGTGCACGTCTGCGTACAAAACGCTACGCTTCGGTCATACGTAAAAGTGGCATCGCATTATTCAGGAAAATTGCTTTTGGCAGAAGAGCCGATTTTTTACAACCTGAAGAACGTGATTCCGTTTTTGGTTTAATGGTACTTGACTATATCTCGAGAGGAGAGACGTAAGTCAACTCATTTCCAAGACGGACGTGACATGCGGAATCGGCATGATTTCGTCTGAATTTTTCGAAGCGAAAGCGTGCGAGAGATAAGAGAGAAAAAAAATGGTACCGCAGTGCCAGCAAATCTAGCGCTTTTTCGCGCATGTACGAATGCGGCTTTTTAGGAGCCGCGAGAAAACAAGAAACCTGCTGGCAGCACGCTGTATATATACAACAGATGGCGTAGCGGTCCATCCTTGAAGTGTTGCCTTTGCATGCAGGCAACGTCGTGTTCTGGGTGAGTTATTCTTTCGGTTCGTTGTCTCACCATTGTGTTATGTAGACGTAGACGATCCCACGGAGGGGATGGCTCGACGTTTCCTCCTCCTATTCCCTTTTCCGCTTTTCCCTCAACGGACCTCTTTTCTTCATCCCACCGAGCCGAATGCTAAGCAAACGAATCGACCGCTCGGCAGACCGGCGTTGAAGCACAATGCGAATTTATGCTTCACGAATAAGAATGAAAGAGAGACTGGGAAAGGAAAAGCTGGCCAAAGGAAAGAGAATAGGAAAGCAATAGAGGAAAAAAAGGAGTGTAGCGCAGGTCACCCTTGCAATTCACCAGGCTGCCCAGCTAATGCACCCCACAAACTTCCAAAAGCCCTTCCCTATCCACCCGATACAGTTAATTGTTGCCCCTAGTATTTTCCGGAATCGAAGTCTTCTAAGAGGATCAGGAAAAGCTTCTATGTATTATACAGAGCGGTATACGGAAAGCTACAGGAATAGGATTGCCCACAGTATTGTTGAATCAAATATTCTCTTCGAAGCACAACGTATCTGTGTTCGAACGGTGCACGGTATCCTTGAACCTTCGGGAATTGGTTTATTTACGATAGTTTCATCTTTTTACGGAAGAGGAATATTATTTTGTAAACTGTGAGGTTGAACTGTACAAACTGCTTCCTCGTCATTTTTGGTATTAACTGTACCTGCATTTATGAAGAATTATTTAGCAAAATATCACTATTTTTACGGAAGCTGAAGCGCGCACGTCCTTTTTGGAAAAAATGAAAAACTTTGTAAAATGATGATTTCTGCATACACTTGGAAAAAAAAAAAATTAAATCAGTTAAATATGAACTGTTGCTTTATTTGTGTGCCAAATTTTAGCTAATCGGCTGAACGGTTTTCGAGTTACAGGTGATTAAAATTGCGAAGCCCAGATTTTTCTTCTAATAGTTTTTAAGCTTTTTTTGATGAAAAAAATATTTTCCTAATCTCAAGAACCATAAGAAAAATTTTTTTCTACTTTAGCCATAAGCTAGAAAATTTTTATATTCTACAGACTATTTTTCAGAA
This sequence comes from Tromatobia lineatoria, assembly GCA_949699805.1. Classification (NCBI taxonomy): domain Eukaryota; kingdom Metazoa; phylum Arthropoda; class Insecta; order Hymenoptera; family Ichneumonidae; genus Tromatobia; species Tromatobia lineatoria. Next base: position 12,763,740 of record OX453050.1, read on the forward strand.
TTTTTGCAAATTCGAAATGATAGCATTCGATATGTCCTTTTTAAGAACGTATTTAAAATGTAATTTGTTGCAATTTCCGATTTTATTTTAACAGCGCCGAATAGTTTGGAGGCTTGTCCCTTTTTTCCAAGTTATTCGAGAGTTTTTCAGCCGTCGAGCGGAACGGTCGAATATTCAGGCGGTTAAATGGCCGAAATAAATCCGAAAGTACGCCATTTCACGTCGACTTCGCGAGGACCAAGGAGGAACGAAACGGGATATAAGACGTGGAGACAAATTTAGGGACCAATAAGAGGCTCTCGCTTATTGAAATGTAAATTTACGAGGGAGAATAATTGCCGCGGTACTAGAGGGTAGGAGTGAAAGAGGACATTTGAACGTCGCTCCATTGCTGCCGCTTGTGCGCTTACTACTTGGTCGCTTTCTACTACCTTTACTACTTTCCGTCATCGTTTATTTTCCGATGGACACCGTTAAGTCATTCACTAAATTCGCTCAGGCTTAGGAGCTCTTTCTTGTTCATTCTCAATTTCGTTTTAGGCGTGATTAACAACGACTGTAGAGTAAAAGTACAAGGAACGAGCAGATCTACCGTTGTAATCTCGACGATAATTAATTATAACGAGAGAGGTGAAAAATCGCAGGCTCTGCAGTAAGCGACATCTATATACTCTCTGTTATTCGCCCGAGGTCTCCCTTTCTCTTTCTTTTCTCCCCGCTTATAGGCGAAATCCATTTATCGTTAGGCTCTCTTTAATATGGTGCGTGAAAAATGATACAATACCTATGATATAGTGGAGATAAAACGTGGTGATCTGTCATACGATCTTACGAGATATTTTCGTCCCTGATGTTTCTTCGCCAGTCTAACTTTCTCTTCGAGGGAGAGATCATCATGATCATCATAACGCTCTCTCTTTTATCTTTCCACTCGCTTTTCTTGAGAATTTTAGTCATCCCCTGGATTCTGTGTAAGCATACGGAGGAAGTATTCGAAACTTTAGCAAATTGTATCGAAATACAGTAGAAAAGCTTCCTCTCGTCTCGCTACTTCTCTGAAGCTTGTCAAAATTTTCACTAACTTGGTGAAGGAACTGGGTTCAAAGTTTGCTCGAACAATTCAGCCTCTTCATGGAACAAGGACGTAAGATACGACGTAAGTTGAAGGGGAGGGAAAACGAGAAGTCTTATCTTGCGTCGGGTTCTCGTATAAATGAGGGTAATATTCTACGCGTAGCTTCGAGACTACTTACGTCCGTTGGCATATGGCCACGCGTCCATCACTCTCGGTTGGCATCCCTTCTTCGAGAGGGTCCCTTACTAAAAAAATAAGACTTTGCAGCTGTGCAGACAGGGCTGCAAAGTAGAACCTTGCGCATTGCTTCATTATAATTTTTTACTTTTTGCAAAGCTACGTCTATGAGGACGTCATGAGAATGGTTAGTGGGTAACACACGCACACGCACACACATACATACATACATACATATATAGTCACTTTGTTCTGAACCATTTTGCTCGATGTCTTAAATCATTTTGAGTGTGCGGACATAAAAGCCTCAAACAAATCTTCTTTTTATAAAACCGAAACTTCCTCTATGAGAAAGGAAAAGAGACATGTATGATAAAAAAAACCATTATCTTGATGTGCACGAATATTCCGCAAGAAGGCTCCGCATCTTTTCTGCTCTGTCTGCAAGGATTTGATTCGAGCTCGCAGCTGTCGAAAAAAATTTTTGCATTAACGTTATTTGATTCTCGAAAAACTTGAACCGTGGAAAAACTTGAACGTGTTCATTAGACCATTTTCTACTCGCTGGATGTTATAAATACAGCGGTGGGTTTTCATATTCCTTCCGGGAATTTTCCTTGCGCTCGGGAAGTGAAACTATTGTCCGGCTTTCTTCTCGGTTATGAATATTAAGATCGTGGAAATATGGGCTCTTTCCCTGAACCGGAAAGTTGGCCCACTTTAATTTTCCGCTAGCTTCGGCGAAAGCACAGCCGAGGGTAGCGGATGGGCGAACGATCGCATTAACGTCGACGAGAGTCGAGAAAGCTACGCGCTCTGTGTCGGAAAGCTACGAGCCCTTCTCTAACGTTGGTTCTTTCCAATTCGCTGTATTATAGTGAAATATCACTGGGGAATATCATCTCGAAGATATTTGGTGACAGGTAAGAAAACAGGTAGTTTACCTACGAAAGGCACGATAGAAAACAAGTCATAATGGTATATTACGAAACTCGTGCGAGAAACTTTTTCTTAACTCGTGTGATTACAACACTTGGCTTCTACTCGTGCTGCAAACTCGACTCCGCCAGAAAAAGTTGTGAAAGAGTGCGAGAAGTGCGATTTCTCGCACGTGAAGCGAAGCGTGTGAGAAGTAAGCACTTCTCGCACGGAGTTGTATGAATACAGTCATACATGTCGTATCTCTCTTTCCCTCGCACCACTTGTGAGAGGCTCAGAGCGTCAAAAAGATGTGTGCAGCAAGGAACTCAGGAGAAAAAAAAAATCTGATTCAGCGGAGGCGTGAAAATGGTACCAGAATTTTCACGAAGCTAAGAATGATTCATTGAGCGTCACCTGCTCCGTCGACGTCCACGCTCATTTTATCACGGGTGACTTAGTTTTTATACTGGAAGCAGAATACAAAAGAGTGACGAAAAGGGAACGAAATTCTCAGGGCAATTTCGCGGGGCTTAGACATTCCCATTAAAAACTTGTTTGAAGGGAAAGCTCCACGAAAGTGTTCTAAAGACCATAAGATCAGAACTAAACTCATTACAATAAAAATTAATAAAACTTTGGTAAGGTCGCATTCCCCGCTCATGGAACATAATCATCGACAGTCATTTATGTTAAAACTAGAGAAACCCTTTTTATGGAATAAGTCTTACTCACAGGTCATACAAAAAGAAAAATACTTTATTCATAATTAATAATCGGGTTTTTACGTTGAAACTTGTAGCATCAAAATTAACAAGCGTTGAATTGGAGTACAGACATTCAAAAACAATTCAAATCGTAATAAAGTAGTGGTTCTACGTCATTGAATCTCGCGTTATTTAGCACCGATCATATTTTCCGCACCGCCATTTGTGTCAAAAATTTCAATAAAGATTTTAAAGATTCCACCGATGATTTAGGAAATCTAATGATTCAATTTCGCGATAGACAAACTTGAGATGGACTCGTCACGGTGATCAGAAAGTACCGAAAAATTTACCTGGTAAGAATCGCAATAACGCTAGGCTTCGAAAGTTGAAACGAGTCGCGATGATGACAAGAGCAGCTCTCGCGTGGTCTGCACCGGCAGCAACAGCAGGCGTCGTGCTTGCGCCTGCGGTTATGAAGTTGGAGTCGCGAGGGGTAATCCGATTTGCTGGCTGATTCGATTTTCAATTTTCTCTCGGGCTCTTCCCTAACCAGTTCTTCCCGTCTCTCTTTTTGAAAAGCTACGCACTTCCCAGCCTGACGTTGCTCTCATAGTCGTCGATGTCCTTCTCCCCTCTTCCTTACCACCCGCTATTCCTTACCAACAGCGCGAGTAGCACAGAATCATCTCCTCGCCCCTGACTGGCATAAAAGAAAGTTCATCCTCTCTCCGTCTTCGAAGCGGATCCCTCCCCGCTCGACGATCAGCTCGGATCCGGACCAATGCTTGAGCACCTCCCCAGTCCTTGAGTCTACGTACTTTTGGAGTTCCTATACCTTGGTAAAACTTTTTTTCTTCCTCCTTCACCCCGGCTAAATTGGAAAATACAATGGCCATGGAGAACCTTTTACGAGGCAATAGCTTCGACAGCACTGAAACCTCGATCAAGGTCTTTCTAGTTGATCAATGATTTGTGCTGCATAATAGCACCATGAAGCTGTAATAATTCCTAACGAATTCCGTTATATCGAATGGCAAGTGCTTTTTTATATATAAAGTTCATTGAACTTTCCGCATTCGCTTGGGTCAATCGATCCCATTTGGCTTGGCTTACGATTAGACTTAACCAGAGCCTGGAACAAATGTGGATTACGACAAATGATAAGGGCTGCAAGGTGATACACCTGGCAGGTCATGATAACGAATGGAAATTATTAGAATTTCAATACACATATAATGGTGCCCTCCCTATCCGTTTCTATGAGTGCACATCTGTTTCATGGTGGCTTTTTGCGAACAAAACGATGCAACGTGAATGACGACGATTTGGTCGATGCAGGAGTATTCCGATTCCATCAGATGCTCCAATGCGCGTGATGGATTAAAGCTGATTCGGCCTCGTTAACTAGAATTCAACGAGGTAATATTTAGATCATCTCTCTCCCCGTTTCCCTTGCTGCACATTCACCAGCGACGGGCCTCAGCGCTATTTCAATCTGCAATGTAACCTAGTTAAAGAGTCTATTAGGAACGTCCTACGACCATTACCGGACTGGGAATTGCTTAGTTCAGCCAGTTCGCTCTCGAACTCCGCCCCAAATTCACGCGGCAGATGAGGATTGGGTCACTTCACCGTAACACAGTATACTTCGAAAATATCTTGATCTAGTGATCGAGAACAATAATTCTATTTTTGTTCTCTATTTTTATAATTATAAATTCAATTTTCCACGATTAAAAATTTATTGCTTATATACCGTCGATTTAGATTGCTTCACCAATTTACGAATTGATAAAGCAATCTGAACGGACAAAAATACAAAGATTTCAAATGTTTTGTGCTAATTTCCAGATTTGTGTGTGTTTTACAGGACTTTCCTTCAGTTGGATACCATTGATTGTTGTTGCGGTTGAATTTCCGTTGCGGTTAAATGTCTCGATTTAATCTTCACCATGGTATTATTAATATGAGCATGAGAATGAATTGAATCACTTTGACAAATTTTACTGGCCCGGCAATTAGTCAGAATCGCGAGTTCGCTCTCGAATTCGACCCCAAATTCACGTGGGAAATAAGGATTGGGTTAAATATTTCACAGTAACACGGTATTCATTAAAAAAATCTTATTCTTCAAGAGTAAAAAATTATAAGTACAAAATATTACACATGTAAATACTAAAAACTAAAATGGGGTGTCAGCAGATTTTTAGTCGATTTATCTCTCCGCACAAATTTGGAGATTTTTGTTTTTCAAAGGAATTTTTTTCAGGGGGATTGCAACCCTTTCATTGTTGTCTTTGATTTCGTTACAGTTAATTACTTTTGACATAGTCTTTTCCGCGGTGTTATTAACATGAGCATGAGAATAGCTTGAAACCTGTTTGAAAATAATACTAGCCCGACAGTTGGTCAGGTGGATTGACAATTGGTCAGTCAGATGCGGATTAGATCCGATATTTAACAATATTACAGCATACTTCTACAATAAACTTGATCGGACATTAAAAATATTAATGTTTATGACTGAGGGAAAACTTATTTCAAGGATGATAAACGATAGGTACAAGAATTCCGCATATAAAAACTATTAAAAAACATGGGTATCAGCAATTCGCTGGTAGATCAATTTTTGCGCCAGCCTGGAGATTTTTTTTTTTCGAAGTATCTTTCTTCAGTTGTACCACTTCTTTTTCATCGATATTTCTGTCTTTCCTGCAGTTAATTGCTTGCAATATCCTCTTCCGCGGTAATATTAATATGAGCATGACAATGGGCTGGACCATTTTTATGAATTTCAACACCCAAAGATCATGGAAAATAGCAGCAAGTGCGGATGTTAGCCACGGTGTATCCATGACAAGGTAGAGTTTCAGGAATAATAAGTACCTCTTCATCACGTTAGCCTTGCGATTTTCGTTGATGATTGCGGTTGATTTTTGGACGGCTATCGTCTTGACAGTTGTGTAGATGAAGAGAGAAGTAGTGGTCAAGCAAACTATCGCTGGTCCGGTGGTGACGTATATGATGACAGCGACGTTAGCCTCCCGGAAGTTATGGAAATTAGGTCGAATGGGTGAATCTTCAGGAAATATTGGAGTGAACTCGACGATCGTCGCTATGAGGGTCAGAATGCTCGAAAAACCCCAGGCCCACGCTGAATATATAATAAATTTTCGTCTCTCCTCGCGACCTCTGTCAACTCCACTTTTCGGTGCCCAACGAAATCTCGTTATTACAAGTGTCATATCGAAGCACAGGATTAATATCCAACTGACCGAACCTTGGACTGTGAACATTAAGCCAAGTCCGAATAAGCGATATGTTGTAACCGACAAAGGATTGTTACAAAGAGTGAGCAGTCCCAGTATTATCAGTTGAAAATTGATCAACATGTAACATAGATTGTAGCATATTACGCCTTTGTCGTAAGCTCGAGTACGAAGTTCCGAGAAAGCGCAATAGATAATAACGACAATGATGAACGGCACGTTGTAGACCATTGTGGCGAAAGTAACCATCGTTGCACCCCAAAATTTCACCTGAGTGAAGATATTGTCGCACTCTTGGATTGTGTCATTGATTACCGAAGATTCCGACTTGCAGATAATCTCCACTTTCGTTCCGTTCGAAAAAACATCGACACAAGTATAATTTTTCACGTCTTCTTGGGTCTCTGCCAGTTTGGCAATTTCTCCATCTGCAAACCGAAAAAAAAGCGTTTAGGAAATTTGTGCTTGACAATTATTAAGCATGAGAATAGACTGATTTGTAGCGGTAGGCGGAAAAAATACCCCCTAGAAAAAAAAAACCCCCGGGTAAAATACTGATGAGAATAAAAGCCTCTGACGGCTATTCGCCAAGTAATTCATTCATTTATCTACTTGTTAATAATTTTTCGGAATTACTATTATGCATAGTATACAAAAATAGAAATAAAATTGGTTATCCCTGTTTTTTTTTTGGGTTAAACTCACTTTTGAAGCACCCAGGGTGAATAATGCCAGTGTTGTTGGTAATATTCAAAATACCATGAGACAATTTTCCATCGCCGGTATTTGACTCAATCAGCTTCTCACACATGAGATTTTCATTCAACGCACTTTCATCGTCGCAACACTTGACAAAAGACGTTGAGTACTCCGACTGTCCGGCACTTACTCTTAGCGAAATAGCGATCAGAAAAAAATACGCGAACATAATGGTAACCGACGTTGAATTTGCGCCTATGACATGGGTCATATAGTCAAGCTAACACTGATTATGTGACAGACCGAGGTAAAATGAAGGACTGGTATCACTTCGGAATACAAGCTTCTACGATAACGCAACGTGGATTACACATCGCGGGAATGAAACTTTTGAAGCGAAGCGGTAGAGAAGCTTGTGTGCGTTAAACTCAACCACATTGACTCAACGACACTGGACAGCACTGATGTTACTGCTGTTGCTCCCAGCGAATCTCTAAAAAGGCTGACGCATGGGTAAGCCGCGATTGTTGATATTCACTCGGAACCTTTGTGGGGGTACGGGTCGAGATCGGTTGCGCTTGCAGTCGATTTGCATTCTCGCTCGTATTCCTAAGTAAATATCCCCACTACTTCTGAACGTGGTACCGATTTTAATTCGTCTTTCGGTTTTTCCCGAGAATTGTTCAGCTGTTAATACGTAAAGATTTATTTATTTATTTTCTTACTTATTTATTTACTTATTCATTTATTTGTAATTTGTTATTTTGTCTTTTTTTTTATTGGTCGGTGAATGGGGCAAGCCCCTTAAAAAAAAATAATAATCGCAAAATGAGAAAAAAAAAATCAGCCAATTAAGTCAGGAAGAAACAAAAGAGAAAAATAGCACAAAAAATACAAAGATCTCATGCAGACTTAACAGTTGATATGTACGGATTTAACAGGATTCCTCACTAACGCGCTTATCTTTTTGTCGAACTTTTCGAATCTGGTGATTGGACTATTCGATTGGCTATGAATTAGTCACCGACCAGGATAAACATTGTTAGTTATATCTCTCTTACACGTTTAAATTTTCCACATTATTCTTAATTATTTTGCTACAATTGTGGAATTGATTCCGAGCAATATTGTAAATGAATACTAATCAATACAAATGGGATCCGTATACATGAAGATTACTTCAATATTTTCAGCTTTGAAACAAACATATATGTAACGGATTACTATACGGTTAAGGAATGTCTGTCATAAGGAAGTCATTGCTGCAATTAAGCGAATTAAGGACGATGACAATATGTATCGTAACCTGTGCACTTTTTTTTATACGAGCTATTAGAAGGAAATCCATGGGGCACTTCAGGTACTATTTTTTGCGAGACTCACAGCAATGTCCTTGGCTTTATTTCATTCTGTTTAATTAACTTACATGTATATCTGCATTTAAACTGCTTCGAAATTTCTATCTCTGCATTTGAACTGCTTCTAAACTTCTATCACTGCATTTGCTATTTTACTCGATAATTGTAGCATTTTCATGATCTTCCACAGCTGTTATAAAAATATTTTCGAAATCCATTCCCACAAGTGCCCAAAAGCTATAAGAATTAAAAAGAAGTTACATGTACAACCGATAAGGAACAGATTCTCATTTCAATCAACACCTGTTGTCCTAGACCACTCGCTTTGAAATTATCAAATAAGTATGCAATCGTCCAATTAGCATTTCCATTTGTTGGCGGTTACGTTGAGTGGAGTACTTACGACCGAGCCTTCCAGGAAAAATTATAATTTATAAGTAGCGATAAGTGGAAGAGGCGACGACGCCTATTTCTGTCCTCAGTCACGAAACCGCTAATATACGGATATATATAAATATGTTACCACGAAGTATTACTACCTGTTTGAATTTTACGATTACAAACATATAAAATTGTTATTCGTATGTATTCATATAGCTACTAAATACAACGTCATCATCATCATACTTTTCTGCACATTGTAGGTGATAGTATATTAAGAAGGTTGCATCGTTGCACCGACCTTTAGATACTTTCTCAAATTTTTATCTGGTTAATGATTAAGTACAGAACGGATGGCCATTCTGTACTTAATCCGTTCTGTACTTAATCATAATAATTTTTATGTTATCCAGAACTTTTGTAAGTTGTCTTCCAACTGTCTCTAGAACAAATCGTCATTTGACTTTTATGTAATGATTCACCGTCCTTAAGAATTAAATGTTCAATTAAACCTGAGTCCTTGCGGTTTAATATTTCTATTAAAACCGAGCGTATGAATATAACAACAATCGGGATTTTCCCAGTAGTGAGAAATATCGGTAAGAAATATATAAGAGGTGTGCGGTTTCTTACTACAGCTTATCAAATGCGTTGATCTAACCGTCGAGTATCAAACGACAGCAGTGGACGCGCGGTCGTTCTGTGGCCACGGGATTTCCCGAGTTAAGAAGCATTTCTTGCGGCCGTATTATAGATGTGTGACTGATTGTTGCACTTTCTGTTGTTCACATTTTCTGAGCTAGATCCACGTGCTCTGAGTTTTAAGTGTATTGTCAGAATGACCAGTTCAGTATGGAGTCTGGGCTGTCTTGGACGGAGTCGGCGTGGTTCACGATAGAGAATGGGACTTGATCCGATTTTATTGTCCAACTTAGATTGCCTAGACTGCATTGTGGAAGACCGGAAATCGTTTTCGACAGCCTGGGCTCTATCCTGAATTTCATCCCGAATCCCATCCTAAATTCTGCCCTGAAGTCTACCCTGGAATCTACCCTGCATTCCAGCCTGGATTTTGACCTAGATCCTATCCTGGAATCTGCCCTAGATCCACTTTGTAAAATCATGAATTTGCTCACATATTCTACATTACTACATACGTCTACATATTCTACATGCTCACATATTCTACATTACTACATACATCTACATATTCTACATGCTCACATATTCTACACATAACTCATATGGCGTAGCAAATCGATCCATTGGTTCACAGTCATTGAAGTAGTCAAAGTAACAACTGCATCTGAGTATTGAACCTATCAGGACGATGTAACAATCGCAAGCCCCATGTAAGTACGGAACACAACGGAGGCACAAGACTACGTGAAGATGGGATACTCGAATCGTCGAGTAACGCTGAATTTCTGCATTGAGGACACGAACCATCGGCACGAAAATGGTGTCCAAGTGTCCGGCACTCCGAACAAGAGCCGCTGGCCACCAATTTCAGTCTCCTCTGCCACCCTCCACGACCTCCGAGGAGATGCTAGTGCTCAACTACAGCAGACTCGGCACGGTCGTGTTCTGGAACGCTCAGACGTACATGACCACGAACATCGCCCACGTGGTGCTCTGCATAGTCGTTGTCGTAGTCTACCTGTCGGTACCAGAACTGGGTCGCGGCCTTTACAACCCTCCTGTTCTCCGACACAACGTCTCTCTCATGCTGCACGGCTGTCTATCGATCCTGTTGATGCTGTGATCACGTTCATGGCCACATTGTCGACAGACTGATCATATTCATATGGACCTTCGTGCAAATCTTCAGCAATGCTACTTTTTTTCCTGATTTAATGGGATGTAGTTTGTATGTCGTTTGGCTTACAGTTTTTATGGACTCCCACGACTTCGGGACATCGAAGAAGCGATCCTAAGGAAACTTCTGGACTCTTTATACATGGAACAACTCCTTAGAATATCACACTCGTTTCAGCGGTTGTGATCGTGTCCACAGTCACATTGTTGACAAGCTGCACATTTCCCTATCGGTCTTCATGTAAGTTCTCACCGATACCACTATTTTCTGGTTCTATGTGATCTGCTTTGTCGCTTCAAATTTTGGTAATTTATCACAGCATCCACGTGGACGAAACTTTGAGAAAAATAGTTTAAAATGTGTCGTACTTTTCTCTATGGCATAGAAAAAATTCGGACAAAAATCTTCGAAGCTTTCAACCGGTTTAACATTTCTAGTCGTGGTCAGTCTGGACTTATCAGGAGTTGATAGTGCAAATTGTGAGTCCAGACGAACTGGACCACCATGTATGAGTATCCATGCGATGGTCACAGTACTGTTACACCAGGCATCCCCATTTATTTTGCCGGTATTCATTGTGGATCATGAGATTCTCCGTTAAGAAAACGTGCGGTCATAAAACAATCATAATTTTATGTCGTCACACAATTGTCATGTTCATTTCTAATTTATGTACGTGCGTACATCGAAATAGATAATTTTCTTAAGTATTCACGTTAATAAAATAACTATGATCTAGATAACCACATTGTAGAATGAATTGTTGATTTTTGTAGAGAATCTTTAGACCAAATTATCCCAAGCACTCATGAATAAATCGATCAGCTGGTGGCAGAAATATTCACGCCGTGTTGTGAATGCCTCACCGCTTGTAGGCCTTCACGCATTTCATTATTTATATTTATTAACACCCCTTGATTGGCCGATCAATGATGGATCGTCGTGCGACGTCAATGCGCGCGTATTCAATCAATCAAAGGATAAGCGGATCAACCTCATTACGTGGGGTAATCGACTGCGAGCAACTAGCAATGGATTATGGATTTTTATTTGATCGAAAAGTTTTCTAATGTACATGAGCTCATTCAATGAGCTCGCTTTTCTCCATGCTATAGGCCGATGAATTATTGATAAGCAGTTGAATGAGAGAAAAGATCTCTCTGAACAGTATGACAAATGTAATTCAATTATTCAACGCGACTATTATAAGCAAATTTTAGCATGGTGTTTTATATCTATTGATACTACTTTCGATTTTTATATGTTAAAATTTCTACTTTTTTAAGATGTTAAATTCCATGTCCAGTTCCAATTAAAACGTAACGAAGCTAAATTCAGTCGAAACCAAGTATAATACATCATAGACTTATTTTAATCAAGGATCCAAAGTAGAAATTTGTAAATGCAAATTTCATTTTCATTATCTGTCATTTCTTACAATGCTTTCTTCATTTGGGAGTCAAATTCGATTAACATACGTCCTCATAGAGTTATTTTCGTACAAAGTGGAAAACGATGTGCAGAGTTCTTATTTATATACTTTTGCAAAAAAATGTTGAGTCTCGTAAGTTTATTGATAGATGCAAAATTTGTGAAATTAAGATACAGCGAATCAGCAGATTCAAGGATACGAACACAACATACTTCTTTGAATTACACAAAAATGTTGGTGGTTCGATTGGTCTTCAGGGGCTGAACGCTACTTCAATCACACGTCCCCCACATGATGCATGAGATGCGTGTCACCCCCTTAACTACAGCATCCCGCTTTAGCTGGTGCGTGTTCCGTGCGTGTACGCCTAGCACGTCCCCTATGATATCATTGTTCCCTCTCAGACTGGACAAACTATTCCATCCAGTGAACCCCTTGTCAGTCGTTGTAATGAAATCATAATTTCATTTAGCCAACAAAAGTCGCAAGGCCGCCACGCAACACTAACTGAGTACAATTGGGGATGAAGGAAGTCCGCAAAATGTCAGAAACCTTGAGGTCGATGAGAACTGGTTCCAGCAAAGACTGAGTGGTCATATCAAACTTAATTTGCCCTTGGGAAAAATGCCTGTCTCCTTTCAGTTCCACGTGGTGGCATTAGAAGAAGGCATTAGAAGAAGAAAAAATGTCTGTTCGCCATGAAAACAGCACGTGATCAAAATGACAAAGAACATGTTACAAGACTGTAAAAACAAGACAAAAGAGACGCCATTGACCCCAGCCTTTAAGCCAGATTCCTCGATAGATAATTCAGTTATCGTGTCTATGTAAATTGGGTAATTTGTTCGAATAGGAAACAGTGACCAATGCTCGATGGAACAAGCTCCATAGATTGGCGCCTCAGGGCCTCACAATTCTTCAGTCAAGCAGGTCCTAAATCTCTAAGGTCCGATTTTATCAGCAGCAGCACAGCGGTCTTTTCTAGGTTTTAATAAACACGGGAATGTTGGCGAATCTCGTTTCCCTTGAGGAGCGAGTGGTGCTCGCAAGCTCGCCCGCGAGTGTACAAAGTATTCGAGATTCTTGAATAACTCCGGAGACAGCTAAGCCCCCCTCCCCCTCATAAATGAATATTCAGGCGAATGCAAAACTGGCGCGACTCCGTGGAAGTTCCTTCAGCGGGGCATTGATTCGCGTTCGTCCGTGCCCCACCGTCGTTGGAACAAAAGAGTTGGCTTTGGGTCAAACTTCCATGAGCTCGGAGCGGCGGAAGGCGAGCACGACGAAGGTAGAGCACTAGGCGAGAAGATATGTACTACCACGATGAATTGAAACGCCGGGAAGTCGAGTCTCTCCTCCATCATGCGCTATTCCTCTTCGTATCTCACATCGGCTCACTTAGACTTGGCTCTTCTATGCATATCGTAGCACAAGAACCCGCGCGGAAACTATAAGGGGACACCAACGACGATTTACCGGGAAATTACTCGGTCGGATAATCTTGGATTTTGCAGATTCCGACTCGAGCTTCCTCTAACCTCCGCTGCAATGAACAGATGGCAGTGTGAAATCTTCGAAGTACGAATAAGTACAGTTTGTGCAAAGTCAAGTGTAGAAAATCTTAGTAAGATTCCCATCTAATTTTTAAGAGATCGGTCATCCGATAATTCGATCCCCTTAACATTTGTTTCGAAATCCGTAATTGGAAATCGTATTATAGTACGAAGAATACCTACTTATTACACAGCGTTTTCTTTTTTTTTCCCTTTAGACACTCTACCAGTCGCAATCATTTCAACAGTGAAGCAACTTATTTTTTAATAGCCTCGAAGAATAGTGCATAAGTTGCTCGCACTTAATCATTTTTGTACCAAAGTTCACCAAATGTTACAATTTCTTCTTGGAAAATTTTCTGGAATCTTTGAATTTTAGAATATTTGCACTTGTATAACCCCTTAAAAATTCACGTATACCATTTCATTCACAAATTTCTTCGTGAATTATGGGAAAATTTTGTCTAGGTGTAATTTATAGCTATTCGTAGTATTATCGTATTATGACGAAGGGTCGTGATTATTAGCACTGGGGTCAGGTATCTATCCGCATTCAACGCGTTAACAATGTGACATGCGAGGGAGTGTTTGAGAAGGTGCGAATGGTGAGGGGGGAGGGGGCAACTACGTTTCGCGCCCCCATTTACCGAGTTATGCATTATGATTTAATTACAATTTATGGGACGCAGCCTCTCGTACTCGGTGAATGCTGTGTACTCTGATTTGGCATTACATCGCCTGTGGTTTGGTATACGGGACTCTGACTATCCATGGTCATACTGCAACGCAGTCAGTTCGCACACCAACGAAGCGGATATCCATTTCAAATTCCGTTTTGCTGCCATATCACACGAATGCAGTTGTGCCATGCACGCGTTAATGGACGAGAAGGGAATTTCTACCTGATCACTCTGCTGATCGTTGCACTGTGCTGGTCAATGTTAACTGAACAATGTCGAGACGAGACGAAACGAAATGCGAAATCGCGTGGATTATAACAAGTAGAAGCACTAAACAATCCTTTCGTCTCTTCACGTGGGCAGGTGTGAAAATCAGTCAAGTAGGTATTCATCTCGCGGTATTCAAGTCTGATTTTGTCGTACGCTTCACGGTTTTTCGCCTACACTGAGATAAAGATACACAATGGATTTTTAAATAAACGATTTTTTCGAACGCATTCAAGTGCAGGGCTTATTTAAAGCAATTATATATCTGATTGTTATACAAATGTATGAATTAATGAAATGTAAAATTAGAAACGAAATATTTATGATTTTTCGAATTTTTAATGACTAAAATACTCAGAGAATTTTATTTGCAATCAAATAACGTAAAAGTTCTATTAACGAATCAACACATATCTATTTTATTATGAAATGCCTGTTTTCTTTTGGGCAAGGAATTTGTATCTGTCCGCTCTTCCGCTCATTGCAATGGCCACGTCAATGTCCACTAAACAATGTCAAGCTAAGAAGAGACGAAACGCGATATCACGTGTATTATAACAAGACTAAGCGCATTTAATGCAGTAAGCAAATCCTTTCATCTCTTTATGTGGGCAGGCGTGAAAATCGGTCAAGTAGGTATTCATCTCGCGGTATCCAACTCTTCAACGTTGTACGTTTGACGGTCTTTCGACCGAGTCTTGGTCCTTATCATTCTCTCAACTCTTTCAACGAGAAAACTTTGCCGCTTTATCGGTCTGCCCTCAGAAAAGAAAACTAACGAACGACCTTCTCTTGAAAGAGGTATTAATCCCAGAACTGAGGTATGAGGCATGTTATCCCTCTCGCGTAAAACGGCAGCAGCAAAAACTACGAGAATAACCGACGCTATTACCGTTCAACATTTTCAAAGTTCAATCAATTCAACTTTGTAGTACCCAGCATAAAGTGAATATCTTAGTCATTAACCACGCACCAAAACTTTATGGGGTCACGACATAAATACTCCCTACAATTATTTAACCTAAAATGTCTTTAATTTAATCGATTCGACGTTCTATCGAAAAATCCACTTCGATTTTTTTATTATCAAGATATCTGATTTTGGTCTCTATTATTGTTCTTAAGTCATATATTTTACCGCGGAAAAAAATGATTCGTTTAAATCCTTCGCACTATTTTTTTTTAGTATCTTTTTGGTCGTTTCTGATTTAAGAAATTATAGATTCGACTTTCGGTCGGAGAATGTGCGCTAATTTTTGATTTTCTTCAAGATATCGAATTTTGCATTTTATTATTGTTTCAGAGTTGTATATCGTATATCTTAAAAGATCTGTTTCGAATTATTGAATATGATTCGAACAAAAGTAACTTTTGGTCCTTTTTGGTTCCAGAAGTTATAGACTTTATAAATTTTAAATCCACTATTTTAGTTATTCGTTATTTCGGTCATTCGCTTTTTTGACCCATCACCGGACCCAAAAATAAGACCTCTGAAAAGTTTGTCAATATTTCGACATATTCACAAATGAAGAAGTAATGAGATTCGCGATTGTGACGGTTTCCTATTTTAACCTCCATCTTATTAAAACGCAATCAAAATAGCGAGTGACTGAAAAATCGAATTCCATAATTATGGCCATTTTACATTCAGACGTTTCTTATTTTAAATTCGCTATTTTAGCCATTCGCTATTTTGGTAATTCGCTATTTTGACCCCGACCCAGTGATTAAATACTATTCCATCTCATGCAGAATGATCACATCCAACTTCCTGTTTCCTGGCTATTGTTCATGCTAATGTATCGAGAGAAGTGAAGAAGCAAATGAAGCCAGGGCGGATCCAAAGCCGAAACATGGGCTTAGAGGAAAGCTAGAGAAGAGGAAAAGCATCGAGGAAGAGAAGCAGAATCAAGCAGAAGCTGTTCCGGGGAACACGGAGGCAAGAGGCGGGTAATGGGAGGACAGAGTGGCGAGGTCGGGAGAGAAGTTCACGGTGCAGAGGGATAATGAGAGCAATCTGCTCATCTGCTGGCCTGCGATGTCTCAAGCCTCCTTCCTTGCGAGGCAACGAACCTCCAGTGCTTCTCGACGCTTCTCCACTGCTCCTCTCATCTTCTCCCTACTTGCTGTGTATACCCACTATCCGTAAACCTACCCACCACCTATCTTTCGAGGATTTCACAGCCACTCGTCGATGCGCTTCTCCGGAGTCTCCGAGGGGCTTCGGCTATTTCACACAACCTCAAAACAATTACGTTGTCAATCCCAGCGCGGTGATAAAAAGGATAGTCGACACGGATATCTTACAGTCGTATCCTGCTTAAGGAAATCCGATAGGAGCGTATCTCACGAACCTTTGACTTTCATGTAACTTGACTGCGGAATGCGAGAGAATTTATAGAGAATGAATTACACGGAGAGAAATGGATCTGCGTATATAGGTGCCACCCACAGAAAATATAGTACGGAGGTAATACACGGGCTTTTTTGTAATCGATTGTATGAACAATTTACAACTTACGATGCATGTCATGATCTTCCTAAATTTGCTCGATTACGGGAATGACTTTTTCCTTAAGGGGACCAAGTCACCTGAAGAATGAAAAAAATATTTTTCTTCTAAATTTAGATTCTATATTATATTGATTATATGCTTACCCAATTTTAGACCGGAATTTTAAAAAATACAAAAATCACAGGGATTTCAATGATTTTGTAAATGTGAAATAGCTCTTTGTGACAATATTTATTCAAAAGTCGTGTGACTTGCGCCACTGTGTTACAATGAAAAATTGCTGCTTGCAGTCGGTTATTACCGACCGAACACGAATCGATGTACTTCTGATTTTCGCCGCTGGCGCATGCAGCAAAATTATCGTGTGTATGTCGGAGATGCATTGAATATAGGATTTCGAACTGCAGTGAAAATTGAATTAATCACAGTTCAAAATAAGTAAGTTTTTGGAAAATGAAAAATTTTCCCATTGTAGTTAATATATCTTATCTTCACGCCACAAAATGTCATGTGTATAAAACGAAACTTTGGATTCATTGCACCAGATGAAATTATGTGGAATGAATATTTATTATCATTCAGAAACCGAAGGAATATACAGACGTGAATGGGAAATGTCTGTGGAAAAGTCGACTGTAGCATGAATTTAGAGGTAAAGACAAGGGACGTGCAAAGTCATTTAGATAGTAGTATACATATACTACTATATATTAGGGAAGAGCAGCGACGGATTTACGATCTCGCGCCATTTGGTTCTCGAGAGGTTTCGTTGGCTTAATCTTCCTTTTTTTTCTATATCGTTTCCTCGTAGGTGTTCCAAACGCACTTGAAAACACCAAACATGTCATCTCATCTCTGACACGTAGACTGGAGTTTGTCGAAATTCTTGAATTTTTATCTCTTGTCGACAGACCGGCGCTGTAATTTTACTTTTTTTTTCTCCTTCGTAAAGGAAACTTTGTTGGCGTGAAAAGTTTTTTTTTTAAGTTTTACATGTCAAGATACTTGGAATTTGTTAAGAAAATGTTAAGAAAATGTTAAGAAAAGTAATTTTTTAAAAATGTGTGTATGTGTTTATGGACGTGTCCATGTGACCGTTTCCTTGTCAGCATGATAACTGTGGTATAATTTCATGTATGCTCTTTAAATTTGGTAGTCAAGTGAGCTTTTATACAACAGTGATTGGGATTGTACTTGGCGCCACTCAGGTGAAAAGTTCAAACTTTACAGCATGTAGGAAATTTTGAGAAGAAATTTTTAACGTTATATTTTTCGGAAATTGCGATATATCAGTCTGGAATGTTGTGCTCATATGACTTTACAGTAAACCATGATCGTTGCTAAATTTGGCAAGGATCGATAGCGTAGTTCAAATTTTATCGCCATTTAAATTTTTCATTACGATTTTTAATCATCAATGATAAAATTTGTTAAAGGAATGATCGCTATGATTCTATTTTTCGATTTTGCTTGATAAGAATGAAAAAAAATTTTGGCATACATTTTTTTAAATTCAATTTCTTTATAGATTTTGCTTAAGTTTGGTTTACGTATAAACAACCATTGAACAAAATTCAAAAAGAAATTCGACGAATATCAGTCTAGTCATTCGAATTTACTAATGATTTTTTAAAAATTCTTGTTCACGTCCTATTTTGGGCTTTTTTCGTTTTACCCGTGAGAATTTTTTCAACACGTCCGAATGCACAAAAGGATTGAGTTTTTCTAGCTGAATTCTTCTTGTAGTTGATCTATATATCAATTCCACATGCTCTGTGAAGTGATGCACTGAAATGCATTAGTAAACCGTTGATATAATAACCTGTCGGAGGAACTTAGCACGCGATTCAGCAATTTATAGTTGAGAGATGATGCTTGGGCTATGAACCCTCATTGACCGACGCACAGTTGGTTATCCATTATCTTTTCCAGTTTTTCGATTAAGTTCGTATATCGTTGATCACGATTTCGGGTCATAACTTTTCGTTCAATCATGTAATTTAATTTGTAAAATCAAATAGTTGAATTTCGAGATATCAAAAAATTTAAAAACACTTATTGGAAACTGGTGCGGGATTATTTTGAACAGAATATGTCATAATATTTTTAAGAATGTAGTGCCAGTAAAATTACTCCTGTAATGTTGACAAAAATGTCAAATTGATGAAACACGAATTTTGTTCCTCAATCCAAATCCAATCACGGGGCAAACAATCAACATTGACGAACTGAATTTGGGGTATTCACTCATTTGGAGACAATGGTATTTTTTGTATTACTCTTAAATGAATGTAAATATCTCTGTTTATATGTCGTATTTTGGAAATAAATTATTTTGTCGATACGAATGTCATGTGGATACGCGTAACCATTTTCGAGACCAGATGTGTTTTTTATTATCCGTACCCGTTGCAATGCGTTGCACACGTGCAATCGTTACCATATACATCGGGAGAACTAGCTGCGATTTCAGGAACATCCCTGGAGTAAAATTCGATGTTCGAGATAGATTTTTTGGCGGTGATAGGGAAAGCGAGAGAAAAAAATTGGAACGTTCCATAAAAAAAAGAATGGTCCCTAAACGGCCACATTTTCGCAACAAAACCCGTGATCGCTTCACGGGTCAAATGAATGCTAAATTTTGTAAATCGACTATACAAAGTTTTATACATGAATTGACTATAGTTAATGATGCTTTGTATTAAAACAGATATCTTTGATTTGGAAAAACATTACTTTCAATTTGTTTACAAAAATATTGACTGCTTTTTACTGATTTTCAAAAAGGTACATATTCACTTAGTTTTTGAAAGAATAATTCGTATTTTTCGCTCGATTGTGTATCACAGCTTATTCTCTTTGTTGAGACATGCTCTATGAATGCACTATTCAGATATTTGATAGTATTCTCCAATAAAAAATTACAACCATTTGCTTACCTATCAATAAAAAAATTTCGTAAACAAACAGATATCTCAAAATGGACAGGACTTGAAATAACGAGCATAAGAATTATAAGATTCCTTTGTCCAGCATGCAATAAAAATTGAGAATTTTTCTAACTCCGCACAGAAAAAGAAAATGATAATGAACGAGATTGAAATCGAAAAAAATGTCATCGATGTTAACTACTCTTACAAGACTGGAATGATTTTTATTGCCGATGTATTTATAACTAATCATCGCAACGAGGAGAACAACAGCTCAAAGTCTTGCATGGAATATTTTTTTAATCCTTTTCAGATTTAATTCAATGAATGAATGAATTTTTTAAAATCAATCATCATTATTACTTTTTTTTTTTAGCCGAGAATATTATTCTAATTTCTTTACTGTTACCGACAATTTTCATTATATTCTGACAACATGATTTTCTGGTTCTTCTGGGCCTCGAGACTCTCATTCAGGTATCAGATTAGACGAGGTTAATGCGAGCCGTAATAGACTTCGAGTTGACAAGGATCGAAGGGTGGATACTAAAATGAAGGTTGTGGAACGGTGAAGAGGTATTACGGATGGACCTTAATTCATAGTAGAATATAGCGCACCATGCAAGAACGCAATATCCTTCTCATTAAACTGCGTAAATGGAGGTTCCCCTTAAGATTTACACCCAACCACGTAGTGACACTCAGCCGCCTACATCAAGATAAAAATTTTGTCATTTAAAGAGGTTGGTGCGCTTCACACTGTTAATCAATGATAATTGTACAAGATCGTTCTTGCGAATTTTTAGAAATTGTTTGACCACAGCGAAGGATAATTTTCATACATAACCAGATAAAAGATTCAATTTAATCAAGCACATTATATGTTTTCACTTAAATGTCAGACTGATTTAATTTTCTTATTTTTTTTTCTAATTTCCTTATAAATTTTTGTGAGACTGAATGAAACTGATTAAAGTCACAATTTTTTCGAAAAAACTGTCATTGAATGCTGTCATGATGATACAATTTTTTTTTGCCACGCCAATTTATTTCTGTGACTTGCAGTTTTGAATCTGTCATAAAAAAAATAATGTAAACAAAAATCTGACAAGGTTCACAGGCATTACTATCGATTAATATAATTTGATCAAATGTAGAAAATATTTTAAAAAACATGAGAGAAAATTTGCTTAATTAGCATTGAGTCCCTCGTGTCAAAAATGAATTAATGGCTATGCATTATTCTCTTCGCTGAATCGCAATGTGACAATTTCTCGTTCAGTACTCGTAAATTCATAAATTCATAACGCCAGTTCCCTCGCTAAAAAAAGCCTCAAGACAAGTGTCGTGCCATGACTTTCCTCAAATTACGATTTGCAGATTGTGAAACCAGACGTTTAACGCAAACTTCTGTCAGTCAGTGGCTGTCTGCACGCTTTAAAGGTCTCCAGATTCCCTGTCAGCAGTAACAAAGAGGGCGGCATCATAAGCACATAGTCAAGGGTCTGCTCGGCCGTATTCTTGAATTCCCAAAAGTAAACTATAAATCAATATATTTTCGAGAGAGTGAGAAGCACATAGTGCGAGAAAAAAAACTCCGCGCGAACGCGCGAACATATGTGAACTAATGTCTGGGGGAGAATTCATAGTGTCATGGCGTGCGACACACTGACTGCCTCAAGATCTTTCGGCGCGATGAGCGAGAAAAACACGGGTCTCCCTCTCACTATTAAAAGACACCGCTATTACTTTTGGACTTGTAACCTTTCGGGCATGGTACGCCGAACCAAGTTAATACGGCAGAGCTTCTCGGAAATGTCACGACTCGTGGGGTTTATTTTAATTTTTACTAGTTCCAGTGTATGATGGTCTGCACCGCGCCAGAATACGAGACGAGGGCAACGAAAGAAATAGTCTCGCTTAGACTCGCAGCTCCTAAAGAAACCGCATGCCCGACACTCCGGTATCGCTGGATATACTGCTTTTTCCAGACACCGAACGCGTGTTCACTGCAATCTGATTTTCACCGCTGAGCAATACAAGCTATAAATTTTTTTGTTTTCGTTTTTTTTTACATTGCTTCTCATCGCTTACCAAGCTCAATGACGTTTCAACCATTCAGTCACATGTGTAGCATATTCAGACGACTAAGTCAGCTGAAAAATGTCAATATAGAACATTAATTTAAAAATACTCATACTGTTCATAAAAAAAAAAAAATTAATTACGTACAGTATAGATCAAGCACTATTATTATGCAATTTTGTGCAGTGATATGATGCACTATAAGATTATGAGAAAAAGTGTAACTTTTTTCATTTGTCGTAAACTTCAGGTCAAACCGAATTGCAGAAAATAAAGTTATCCATTTTTATATGATTAATTCAATTTTCACTGCAGCCCAAAATCTTATAATCAATACGGGATGTTTTCTCTGGGAGCAAAATGGCCCTTAACATATGCATCATTTTTGCTTCTTTTTAATACATAATTCCACCATTAATAATAATATAAATCTGAGTAATTGAAATCACACAACGAGTATTGTATATTCTTTCCTCGCATCATTAAATGAGCCGCATAATTTTTATTCATTTATACATGATCCAGGGATAAATAACAGTCAGAAATATAAAATAAGTCAGTATAATTTTAGAAACAATAAAATTCCAGGCGTGGATTTATTTAGATACTTGATGATTATATATATATAACCAGAGGAGCCGATTTGCCTCCTCGAGTTGTCAGGAGAGAAAACGGAGTCGGAGCACGAGTTTCGTTGTGCCAGAATTGATGTGACCTTAATCGGTTAATTACGCCAATATTCGGCTGTGCTCGTCTAGGTGAGATGGAGAGTGAATTTCTCATATCCTCAAATCGATCTACTTTCAATCTGAATTCAATAGAAGTAGCGCGAAAATATTTTTAATCAAAGATGGATATTTTTACAACACTTTCCTCCCTCATCAAGATCAATGTTGTGCCAAAATCACGATCATCGACGACTATTTAGTTCTTTGACATAACCAATTATAGGACAGATCTGTCATACTCGAAAAAAAGTGGCTGGAATGATAAACCATATTCCACTGAGGATTATAACAAGGTGGAAAGATCACGAACTTAAATCGGGACCTGAACTCGTCTGGGTCCCGACCCAGACGTCCTGCGTTTTTTAACATGATCAAATTAGGCTTGAGTGCTTAATTTCATCAGTGAAAAATTAGATCACGCTTTCTCTTATAATTCCCCCGTCAAAGTTTCCAAAAAAATGTTCCGCATCACACGCTATTCGCGATGACTTCATTCACGGTAATTGGAATGGATATTTCAACGATAAAAAGTCTGAAGCTGTATTGTCCATCAACAATTCTGAACGAAAAAGGTCGCTGACCTGATAGCAATTTGTCTCAAGACAAAAATAAAATTCTTGATCCACACAAATCGCTGTCGTACTAAACTGTAAGCACAGATTGTAAAGTCATGAAGGTAACGGTGATGATGAGATAGTAACGAGTCTCACGACCGCGCATTCATAGCGTTTCTCTGACAAAATCCAGTAAGTCAATCTTCAGACACCCAGACAATGGATTCAGCATCGGCAATCATACAACCGTCTCGTCCCGTGATTTATGGGAACAATCTACATCCCCCGCCCATCGCAGCCAACTCAGACCTCCCAACCCTTTTCCGAGTGCTGGCGCGCGATAGAATAAGATTTAGTAGGACTTCCGTGCGGTAGAGTTGTTCGGCTCGCCCTTTCTCCAACCCGCGGCCACCTTTCTCTCGCTCACTCGAGTTAACGAATCGGAAGCGGCCGCGATCCATCTCCAGTTCTCACCCCTTTGACGCCAGAGAAACGAGCCCGTGCGCTACATCTTCGTTATGGGGCCATTAGGGACGCCTGCTTTTCGCGCAGCAACACGCGTGTGCAGAGTTTCAACAAACCGCATGCTTCTTCGATCTCTACAATACTACAGCTTTGTTCTGTACATATATATGTGTGTATGTGAACGAAAGGACAGGAATTAGAAGGTGGCTGCAGAGCCCTTTGACTAGAATTTTAATCCCCATCTCTGATCATCCGCAGGCGTTGCAATGAAACCGGATCGTGCATAACAGCAATAAGGGTATTGTCAAATAAAAAATACTAGGGCGAAAATAATATCTAACGAGTATAGAATGCCTAAGGACATGCCATGATGACAGCCCTTCTTTCCCGCACTATTCTGTTTAACACATTCATTTTTTTTCAAACTATGTGTTATACACAGTCTTGCATTAACATTTTTAGTGTTCACACGCATTATCAACGTTTTTTCGATTATACACATTTTGGTGATACACATTTTGATTATACACATCGTGATTATACGCACTTCGATTCTAAACATCGAAACCCGGTGGAAATAGTGTGTGGACATTAGAAATGTGAAGGAAAAAAGGACTCAGTATCAGATCTCCACAAATCCTCCACAATATCTAAAGAAATGTGTTGTTTAGATACTGTGCTATAACCTAGCGAATTAAAACTGTTTTGTGTTGAAAAACGTGTATAATCAAATTGTCGTAAAAAAGCGTGTAAATATAAAAAATGTAATGAAAAATGCTACCAAAGATGAAGTTTGTGAAGAAATGCAGTTGTTAGATCTCTGCTGTGGTGGATACAAATTTCACGGCAAAGAATGGCTGCCCCGAAGCACTTGTGCTTCCATAATCATCATTCCCTGCGAATCTGGTAAGTGTTGGTAAGTGTGTAAAGTCATTGATTGGCAGCAAATATGGAATCCGGTGGGAAAACACCCTCGATATAATGATACGCATCTAGGTTTTCGTGAACCTCTACAGGACCGAGTCTGAAATACCGGGCACATAGCAAGTATTCTATGGGGTGGAGTTGACGCGCACCCAATGACCCACGTGTTAGCTACCAACCTAAAGCAGCAGGGTGATGGCTTACGTGGAGCTTGCAAAAGGGAGCTTGAAGGACGGCGGAGTTTGAATAAGGGCAGGGGGGGAAGGGTAGCGTCTACACGCGTCTACTGCCGACTATTCACTCTCGCTGCGACTAGACTAACTGCCACGTCTTAGACAGACCGCGGGATTTGCATATTCAAAGGCCGTGAATCCTGTGGACTTGGTTTGGGGATGAAAGGGGAAAGAGAGGGTAGGTTTAGTCGCTCCAGTACGATGCCACTGCTACGGTACAATAGTATCTTAACGGCAGTAGGTAGGCGGTAGTCGCAACGAGGTACTTTGTTAGGGAGCCAATACCTAACTGTTCATTAAGGTATAGAACACCAGGCAAAGCATAGGCGAACCCTTGTAGCTGGGCAATAAAAAGTCGCGCAGGACACACATGGCCACGGGCCACAGACGAAAATACACACATACACTCTAAACGTGCAGTTAATACACTTCAGCTTCTCCAGGACATCGCGGTGTACCAACACAAATTAACGCGCCGGAAACCACGAAATTATTACCTTCTCCACGCCTGTAGCGTGTGCACAATAGCCTGGCATGTTGAGCCAAGAGAAGAGGCCAACGGTGAAGATACGAAAGAGAAGATGGAGGCGTCGTAAAAATTGTCAAATTTGTTTGCCAACCGGATGGATAATGCATAAACTTTCGGGTTATGCGGATGGTCACGGCCATTTATTATGCGCGAGTGAAGAAGACAGAGGGCATCGCTTGGTTTAAACTGCGTCTCTCGACCAACAGTCATTTTGACATAAAACTTTTGTTCTTACTCGCTCACTCGCAAGCGAAAATTCCGCCCATTCGTGAAAGCGAGAACAAACTGCTTGGAAGGAATACATTAATCCATGAAGCACACAAACAAGTGACAATCGGTTCGTCCGCTAGTTTAGTATGCTTAGCTGCACTTGGTCTGTGTTACCGACCGTCGATATGGAATATACGTATATACGGACGGAACCGCGAATACATGGGTCTATATTGAAGCGCGCAAAATAGATACATACTCATATACATCTCTATGTACTTGTATACACGCTATACGCTGCGGTATATATATATGTTGCTCTAATAGTTCCTTCCTGAATAATGCATCAGACGGCATATTTGCATCAAACTTCGAGCAGTCTCTCTTCAGCCATTACGCTGTTTCTCTAACGTTCTCACTTTTTCTCACATCCTTGAATCCCTGATATATAGCTATACAAAGTTCAATTCGACGCATTTCTGTATTCTCTTTCTTTTATTTTCAAGCGTGTACCTTCTTCACCCTCGTTCGCCGCTCTCTCTCTTTCTCTCACTCTACTTCACTGGCTTTCTTTCCTCTCGACTCTCTTCCAGTCGACGAATAAATGATAATTTTATTACCAGCCCGAGGCACTTCAAGACATCGCTACGAACGTCCGCGAGAGGAAACTTCTCAACCCCAAAAACACCATTTAACCTTCCACAGGACGCTGACTTAAAATAACAATGTGCGCTGTGGGGCTATTACCGACATCCCACGCCCAAGTCGCGAAAATCATGTCTATCGACTCTTCTCCCCCGTCTTACACTTTTTGTCATTCTGAATTGATGCTTTGTGGCAATGCGCGAAAAAACTTGGTGTCTGCTCTTCGAACCGGACGATCATGTCAGTTTTACTTCATGGTGTAATTACCGGGTGACAAGATTGACTTTTGGTGCCTGGAATTTCGAAGATTATATGGAAGAAACTTTCTAACCTTTTACGCGGCAAGTTTACTTTGCCTTTTACGCGTATGAACTTAAACTTTAATTCGGTTGTACCACAACTGTACTTAGTATACGCACATCTTGAGGAATTCATAGAGTCAGTTATGAACTGTCTCGAAATCCGTTCCGGAACTTTGGTGGTCTTCAACATTCGGTTGTTGGTGTTATTTGAGTAATACACCGAGAGAAAATATTTCATTGACGCTTTCATTGATATTTCAGGATCATTCAATGAGAAGATAGTGTCAAAACTCAAGAATTTCTTTTCATTGGAAAGGAATAAATGAAATCTTTCATCTCGGTCTAGAGTTGAAACGATGTATGAGATCATAATGAAATTCTTAACAAAGTTCTAGAGATTATAAGCAGAGAAAATAAAAAAACCTCAAGATGATTTGAAAACTGCAAATATGTACAATGAGTAACAGGGTTCAGAGGATATTGGACACCATAAAATTTCACAAGCCTCTCAGGTTGACTGTCTCCCCACACAGAAGAGCTTTTGTCGACTCGACGATTTTCAATCTCGTTAACGATTCCAGCTGGGCGAAAAATTTACCCCTGCTGCTACGTCTCGGATGCCGAGGAACAAGTGTTCGGATCCCCGCGCCTGTTTGGATCTTTCGCTATGGTCGATTGAACCCGCGGGGGCTGAAAATTATGAGTCATGTATTTTCCGGCCCTGCGGCCTCTGAATTCGTTAATTTTTGGTGAACAGCCTTCTCGCTGTGCATCCGGCTCTTTTCCGCAAGAATAAGAAGGGTGTACAATTATTCGTGACATCATTCAAGAAAATGCAAGATGACACAAAGTGATTGTATTTGTTTGGTGAGAGATGAAAGACGCCTGATCTTTTAGATCAGATTTAGATTTCCTGATCTTTCAGAAGTTCGTTTAAAAACTTGACTGATTAGATTTAATTGAGACAACTTGGATGAATGACACTGAACGAAGCCATCAAATGGTAAGGACTAAAGGAAGTCTCGAACGACCTTACCCCCTTTTTTCGCCGATGCCGAGCGGGGTACATGTAGTTAATTCATTATCGCCCTGCGGGAAGCCAAAGCTGATTGCCGTACGTCCGGGTGCAAGCATCCACATGGCCCTTCTCGATCTTTTCTCTCTAGAAGAATCGGTATCGAATTCTAGTGCTACAACGCAACCCTGGCGACCAGTGCAAGGGGTTGATTGGCATGATTCATCCTTCCCCTTTGCACGAGTCGAGAATTACTTCTTTCTCAGCGAGCTGGCTGCCACTACTGCTGTCATAGCAGAACGAACAAACTAGCTGCTTGCACGAAGACAACCAAACCAAAGGGACTCTAAAATCGCAATTAGGGGTACGTTACCCCCCGGCCCCAGCAAATTGGTCATTCATTGGTCTCTATGCCTCCATTCTCGCTATAGGGGAACGGTAAAAAAAACATGTTCTTACACGAGCTTTGGTTCGACAACCAAATGTGAAGATGTTCAATACCACATTCGTAGAGTGTAGTTAGGATTGCTTCGGAATCCTTGCGGATGCGGGCATAGAAATAGTTGGATTTGTAACTCTTCCTTTCTTTTTATCACTTTGTTTATTATATATCCAACAATATATTTATCGTTCCTTTGAAATTACTCTATTACACCATTAAGCGAATTCATGAATGTTGTCGATAACGTAACCAATAAAATTAAAAAATATCAAATGAGTTATAAATAGAAAAATAGATAGCCAAATAGGGAGGTTTTTTTACTGCATTCATCTACTGTGCACTAGAAGTGTAAATGTCCTCTCTCAGAAAATACATGGCACATCGAAAGTGATAATATCGAAAATAGAAGTTTTTCTAGTATTCTGATTGGTCGTCGATGTTGGCTTTGACAAAAAGCCAATTTTAGACGATTATAATCGCTGCAAGATCACGCGTGGTGGGCTTTTTGAATTGCTATTTTTTTCGCAGTCTTGAAATAGAATACGTTTTCTAAAAAAAATATTAGATTTTCTTTACTTTTTCTTAATTTGTAAAAAAAGACACGGCACATCGAAAGTCGATTATATCGGAAGACTGAAGCAGAAATAGACTCACGTAAAATGACGAATAACCATAAGCATGGAAATTTCATGTTTGACTATAAGAAAAGAGTGCGAGTAAAGCGAGCACGTTATTTGTTTGCTAGTCTTGGTTAGCGAGAGATAAAATACGAGAAAGAGAGTTAGCGGTTAGCTTTTTGATCACTGAGTGTAAACTAACCATAAACTATCGATCCTAATTAGGAAAAAAAACGCGATTCGAACCGGAACGACATATCAATGGAGACGACAACGACGTACGACATCGCTGAGGGAATTCACGACGCGCGATAAATTAAACTCTTGGTAAATAGGCTCGTGTCGCCGGGGGCGCCAAGATGGACGTCGATTTGAAGGCAAATATATCGACCTATAACAGGCTGTACGCAGTATAAGCGGAGTTACACGCGGCCCGTGCGAAAAATTGCAGAAGCAACGCACGGATTGCGTGCTTCGTGACGAGCACTCAGAGAGAAGAAGATTAAGAGAGGGAACGAAACTGCAAAAACAGGATAATCATAACCACATACGCGGGTAACTTTCGAAGAAGGAAAATGTTCATCGGCGCTTGATCGCGTGACTCTGCATTATCCTCGCCTGAATTTCTTATGTACGTATTATATCCACGCAGAATCCAAGGCATCTAAGTGATTTTGACACTGACGTATGGACATATTTGCTCCCTCATAGAGAAAACGTTTTTTTTTCATGGAAAGTTTTTTTTCGACACTTTCTTGTCAGGGTACACAAAATACCCCGTCATTTTTTATCTACTTTAAAAAGTAGATGAAAATGGTTTGGAAAAATGTGTAATGACTAGTTGATTAGACAGCGACTGATTGATTATTTATTGTGTTGTGAATTTATTTCTGGAATAAAATGAAGATAGAATGTTAAACATAAAAATTTCCACCATCTTACCTGCTGTGTTAGTATTTTTGTTTACAATTTATATCCGGGGATTAATATTCTTGCTTGTGCTAGTACTTGTCGAATTTAGGACACGAGTAAAGTGAATTTTTCTTTATTAGTACTTGGCGTCTTGATAAGGGTAATCCATTTTTCGGTTTCAAATAATATTCATGCAAAAAATAAACTAGAATATTACAAATGTATAAGGCATCCAATCCCGATTCGACGTGAATCTGACCCTCGATCTTCCCGATTTGGATCGTTATTTTTTGTAGCATTTCGTAGACCCTAAAATGCATCAGATTTAATTTGTCTATTTTCTTTGAAAATTCAAAAAAAAATAGATCTTCTACGGACGACCTGTCAAATATTTCTGTTTGACAGAAATGTTCATTTTTAAATCGTCCATTATTAATAATCGTTTTTACTGCTTCAAGAATGACCCTTTTTGATGCGTTGGAACTCGGACCTCTCGAATAAGGGTCTCTTGAATAGCTCAAATTAAATTATTAGCGTCGTCTACTGGAAACAAATTATTCGGCGATGAGTTTGAAATTTCACGAACTCCACTTCAACGAAAAAACGTGTTGAAGTTCACACGAGTTTTCAGCTTGAGCGATAAATTGAATTGGGTTCCCATGACAGTTTAAAGTTAAATTTCAAGTGAACCGACAGCTTGTTTATAAAACGGAAGTATGGAAAATATCTTTTTGCAAGCCTTGTATCGAGGTCAGGGTTAAAAGAAAAGTTGTAAATGCCTAATACCTATAGAAATAGAAATGATGATACAATGAGATCTATAATTACGATTTCAAAATAATAGCATATATCGATTATAATATGATGACTAAACTTTTGAATAGCTCTGAAAATAAGTATTTTTAAAAAAGATTACCTTGAAATTTTATCAAAAAATTGGAATTTTTATTGCTCCCGTATTTAAAAAAAAAAAAAAAATTTCCACTATTTCTTTTGATGATTGATTTGATTAAGTGACAAATTGTATTTTTTTTGCAGCTATTGGAACGTTCACATTTCATTTTATAATCACTACATATTATTCTTATAAAATCATAATAACAATACGAACTGTACTGTAAACTACATATCATAAATTAATGGGAATTTACAATTCTGGTTAAAATTGTTTCATCGTTTAGTGTTGAGGTTTTTCGAACAGGAAGTGCACGGCTAAATCGTATTTTTTTTCCTGTGGAATAGGCGTTTCATGACAAATTCTCCGGAAATGTTTTGTAGTCGATAAAATTTTATCGAGCGTGAATGAAGGCTCTCGTCGAGTCGTCAAAAATTCACATTGGCATCAACAGACAACCGCTTTTCAATCGCGATAACGATATCGATATGCGAGCGAAATCGCTAGGCGTTTATACGTTCAATGAATATATATAAATATGGATATATGTATATGTATATGCGTTTACACAAATACACACACATATATATGTCGTGTCGAAAGTGTCTCGTATTCGTACCCGCGGAACTACCAATTTACGCGCCCTCTTTTACGAGAGTCACTGATATTGATGCCCCTCCCCATTTTCCTCATCCGCAGTTTTGACGAACGGAAACGATGCATTTCGTTTCCAAATGTCAAAATTCAACGAAACGATATACAATACATAGTCCTCTTTACATCGTAGGGCCTATATGCAAAGTTACTGTTATCTTGTGTACATAAATATGAATGAGCATGCAAACACAATTCGTATGGCGTAGTAAATGTGATGCTGGGTTGTATGTATACATATATGAAGCATTCCCTATGAATTCAGTCACTTTCACACAAATACATTTTTCTATACCAGAACCGATCTGTGCCACTCTAGCAAATTTTTGTAGCGTAGAAATTATTTCAAATGTTCAATTTTACATTCCATTCTCAACTACAACTTTTATGCAGGGACTATTTTTTAGTAATTAGAAGTTCCAAAATATGTTTAGCTGGAAAATAGCTTTTTTTTAAATATTGAATAAAAAATCTTCAAAAATGTACGTCGATTGCCTGTTAATCGTACTTTGATATAACCGATTATGCGGCACATGTGAGATTTAAAAAAAAAGTGGCAAAATGGAAAGAGAAAACTTCATATATGATGATCACGTAAATGTAATTAATAGCATTACAATAAAGTCACGCCTGCACGTTGCAAAAGAAGCATGCCCTTTTTATCCTAGTTCACTAATCCCTATTAAGGGAGCGTACGTAGAATAACACCCTCAACATGATTTTTCCATTTGGTTGTTACCATCAATGCAAATATGTAGATACAGAAATTTATAAAAATGGTGATGCGTGTTTGTTCAGTCATGCTGGGGGGACGCACTGGAATATTTCACTCAAATCTATGTAACGTGTGTGTGGGTGTGTGTCGCAGACACATAGGTTGTCCCTTGCCAAAAGGTTCCTGCGATCCGTTCGTGCGTTAAAACTTGTGGGGCGCGATAAAAAGCGTAAAGCAATGACAGCGTACGAATTTTGGAAGGGGTTGCATACCCCTTCTAGGGAGACCGGGGTCTACCGGCACAGTTTTCTAAAACTTCAAGTAATATTCCCGATGTATATCGATAAATTCATAATTCTGCAAATTATGTATACAGATGACTGATGACTTTATGTTTACAAAATTTTGATTGTATGTGAATATGTTAGAAACTCAGAGAAATCGTCTGGTTAGACCAGCCACTTTGTTGGTTAGACCAACCAATTTAGTCGTATTGCTATGAACTCGTTTGCACTAACTAATAACTTGGTCATATTACAATGAACTTGTTTGCGCTAATCAATAACGTGGTTGTATTAAAGTAAACGTGTTTGGGCCAACGGATACCTTGGTCGCTCTAATCAACTAATCGGATGGAACATAAATAACCAAGTGCCTCGTTTGTACCACCCAAATTTTTTTCTGCATCTATAATACGCGTACACAATACCGAATATTTTTAACTACTAACTAGTATCAACAATTACAATAATAACGTTCCTGCAATGACAAAAATCTGCGGATGCAGTCAGTTTTTTTTCACCTCCGCTGATTCAACTAACCCCGAGTAAGCTCCCCTGACTACTCTGTACTTTCGTTACTGCATTATGCTACGTAACGTCGAGATATTCGATGAAACACGGTGGATTTCTCTCGCAAATTCAGTGAGCGTTCGCGGCAGGCTTTCTAGCTGTTAGCAAATTATACTGTAAGCCAAATTGACGCAGGTGGGATCTCACACCTCCTCTGCAATCTACAGCGACAGGAACAGTGATATTGCCGAAATGTAAATCTTTTATCTAATATGAATGGCCAAAATAGCGAATAGTTACAATAGCGAATTTAAAAATCATACGCGTCTGAATCTACAATGGCCATCATCATGAAATTTGCCTTAGCCATTTGGTACTTTAATCATTTGCGATTTTGTTTCCATTTCGATAAAATAGTCAATTATTAAGAAAACAAATGGCTCAAATAGCGAATTTAAATATTAATAAACCCCTGAATCTAGAATGACCGTTACCTTGAAAACCGCTTTTTTCGTCATTCGCTATTTCGACCCTCACCCACACATAAATCACTTATAAGTTTATACGTTACTATTACTCGCATTTTTAACAGTGGATGTCACGTGAACTTCACAGCTCCCTGATATTTTCCAAGGTACACTCTTGTTTTCTGTTCATATTGCAAGAGCATAATCGCAGTAACAAAAAGGAAATCGGAAAGGAGGAAAAAAACGTTGGATCAGCAAACAGCGTCGACGATGAGATAGCCATTATGCTAAATCAGAGATGGAAGAACCAAGGGGATATCTGCTACGAGATAGCGTAGAAGGAGAAGTGAACCCACCGGGAATCGAACTACCCGTCTCACATTGCGCTCTATCTCGCGTTTAGGTTTTGTTGAAATTTACAACCGCGTGCTCGTAACGCTCGGAGGTCTAGACTAGAACAATTTCGTTGGTGAGTTTGATATCGGTCGGGAGTAAGTGAGAGAGAGAGTGATAGTAGCGAAGAGGGCGGAGAAATCGTTCGACAGTCGTACGAGACCCCCGGGAGACGACCACCACGTTCGCATCGAGGCTCGCTTTCGCTCAGGAACTAATACAGCCACTGCATCGTGGCTCTCGTGGTGGTGATGCTCTTTACGAGCATTGGGTACGTAAATAACCGGGACGGTAGAGACTAACATGCTACAAAAGCAAGATAGAGAAAGGGAGAGAGATGCAGAAGCATTGAGAAGGCGTACTAGCGTTTCCCGTCTCGTCTTTTGCGCATAAACGACATTCCACGACGCTTGAAGTACGAGAATTTTCTTTGATTTATCTTACTACCCACTCGGCAGTAGGTACGGTGAGGGCACGGGATCTCTACGTCAGAAGAGCCCGGTCCATCGCTGTTTCCTCGCTACTCTTGTATACTGCAGCTGTACCTCTTCCTCCTGTTACTGCCGCTGCTATTCTACCAATACGGTCTTTCCAAAGTAGGTATTAGAGAAGGTATAATATAATCTTGTCACAGAATGGCACGCTTTAAGCTCTTGAATTCTTGTTCCGCCCGATCCGGTTCCATTTAGGGATCTCTCTAGGACTCCGAGTTTGAAACTCGGTCTTGGTCGGGCTTGGCTCGGATTTCCCGGAATGGATTTTTGAAGTTGGCGCCCGGAAGAATTCCGAATAGATTTCCGTCCAGGCAAAAATTTTAATCCAACTGGTATAGTGATGTTTGATTTAGTGAAGTATGATAAGATAATTGAATTATTCGGGCCAATAGATTGCTAACAAACTCCACTGGCACATCGGATCCTATTCCACAAGATTGCCGAAGCCACCAAAAAAAAGTACTGTCCGAAATCGGAATAGGTTCCGGATCGGGTCCCAGTTTTAAAAGGTGAGGTGTTTTAACGCACATCGGAATTTGTTAAAGTTATCCAAAGAGGGGTTCTAGTCAGGTCCTGGATAAATTCCGAATCACAGTTTTAAGTCCTGCCGTGACAACTCAACTCAAACTGTACAAGTTTTGGTTCGTCGATCCAGTACTGTGATGGGATTAACTAAGTCGCATTGAAGTTGCATAAAATTATTCGGGTAGGATCTTGGCTTTATAGAGTCACGTGCTATAAGAACCGCTCACACATTTATTCAAGCGGAGATAAAACGTCACGATGTCCTATAATATGCGTATGAGCCAATAATTATCATTATCGTATATAAATATAAAAATTGATGTTGTTATATCCGTTTAAGCTTGACAACAGACTTCCACACCGTTTGACCGATCACCATGACAATTGGCACATATATGTATTTTATTATGAAGAAAGTTTTATGCTATTCACTGTGTTGTAACTCGCGACTAGATGGCGCTGCAGCTGGCAAAGGTGAATAAATATACACATGCAGGATAACGTCTATCAGGTTACGCTAGTAAAGCATGAATGCCAAATTGTCCACCGATCATTTTTGGATGTCGCGACTCTTGTCGACGGAAAATCGTGTCAGCATCTATGAGAAATATGCACCGTATATCATAAAAAAGCAAAAAAAACCTCTGTATTTCACCGCAGTCACGTAACTACGAACTCACGTGCAAGTTATACAGCACTATCGTAGAATCATGTATCTACACTTGCACATGTGTACAATAGATGTATCTATGAGTTGGAAAATGTAACGTATAAAACACGAGAAGCACATCGTAACAAGGGAGTTTTGTTTCGACCTAAAAAGCCATGGTCCTTCAACGTAGGTGGCCGTTTGCCAGTGAACTTTCGAACGTGCGGTGCACGCTGCAGTTCGGAGGCAATGCAACAACTTCGCTCGCCCGCACTCGGTGTAATTCGTATTGCAAATGGTCTCGTCGTCGACGTCGTCGTCCCGGCAGCTCGTTCCGGTGCACTCACCGAGCGTGAATGTGCATCGTCTACATGTCGTGCAGTCGAGAGTCGGGAGACGGAAAGTAGCAAAAGCAGAAGCACCGCCGAGAGATGCAAAACGAGAGAGGGAAAGCTGCTGCTGTATTCCTGCTTTTCACTGGAAAACCGAGACATTCCATTTCGCGGTTTCCTGCGGAAAACCCATAACCAAGTGCCATTATCTCTTCGCCCACTGATTCGCTCCACTATCTCGCGAAATAATTTTTCCCAAAGCCAACGAAAACTATATTTCACCGGTGTTGGGTGTTGGTGAGAAGCTTAGTTCCGATCTACCTACAAAATTCCTCGTAGATTACCTACAAGCTACATGGCCCACCAGCGAGAAATACGAAAACACCTGCGGAAAGCTTTTACAACTCATTCCCAACTGAAAAGCAACATTGGTACGTCTCATTCTCTACATTATCTGCTTTACCGGCCGCTACCAAAGTATCAGCGATATTTGCGGCGGAAGTATGAAGCCGTCTATGGAACGGTCTGGCGCTAGAAAATGAGAAGAGGATGGGAGATGGTGCAAAGCCGACTTCGCAATCCGGTGTAACCTAATTTCGCGGAACCGCGTTGCCGATGCTGTACAAAAGTCGTGAGCAACGAACTAGTGCGCCTGGTGCTAAAGGGTGAGAGCTCTAGGCACTATAAGCGCACCACGTCGCCGTACGTTATTCCTTTACGGAAAGGAGAAAACCGTTCGCCTTCTAACGTTCTCCGCGTATCCGGCTATCCACCTGCTGGAAAGGAGCTTTTCTGTCCTGCTTCAGCGGCAATGGGAATCGTACGCTGAAAAGAGAAACTAGCTGGTTGGTGTAGGAGTGAAACGCACATGCACCAGCCGGGCTCGGTAAGCTGCCATACATCAACGAAAGCTTACCGTGTATAACTAACTGTTCCGTTTCTCGGTGGCGTCTTATTTCTATCCTACCTGGGAACTCAGTGGTTTCTCCGAGGGAAAGGGATACGACCGAGTGAGCAAGGAATAAGTGGAAGGAGAAAGCGAGATGGCGCTGAGGCTTAGAAAGCCTGGGATAAAGAAAGACGTTCTGGCGGTGAAGGTCCGGAGAGATCTCGCCCGTGAAGCGAAGCAGGACCAGCGGAAGAAGAGGCAGAAACGGAGGCGAACACCTTCGCTAAATTAAAGCCGGCCGGCAGAAGCGGCGCTGGGACTCCGCGGGAGCCGTGTGCTCTAAAACTGAAATATATCAGAAAAGATATATCGGTCTAGAGTGGCCCTCTTACGGTGCTCCGGGATATAAAGGGCAAAGCGAGCCCGCTCTCTTTTCTTAAGGGATGGGTTTCCATCTCCCGGTGGAACGTCGTCCCGCACCTTCCTCATCGCCCTCTCAAGATTTGGCTAATTAATGGCTTTCGCTTCCTCCAGCTTCCGCTCTTGGACTTGAAACTGTCACCAAATTGGCTGAGATGTATTATACGGGAACGAATCCTCGGGGATAACGGATGCTAGGTGGTTTTCAGAGAGTTTACTCGTTTTGTCTTGAGAGGCTTCATCTGTTTGAATGATCTACTAGATGGTTCAATGTGTACCAAGTATTCACTTGCATTTGAAGAATTAGGCTTTTACAAATTTTTTTAATATTAGAGGGAGATTTTGTTTGTTTATACATATGAGATCCGTCCGTTCTCACCTTTTTTCTTAATTCATATAAAATCATAAGAATTTTTTATTCTAATTCATATCCTTTTTTTAAAAAGTGTACTCATACCTCATTGACTACATAACAAACATTATAATTTTGCATTTTTCACACAATCCCTAATAGAGATTTTCCGCGAGATTCTAAAATCTATCTTAGCTTCTCATCGAGATACTTGAAATTTTTGTTTCTTCAATTTGTACAATGTTTTTCAGATTTTATATGAGATTCCGGAGAATCTATCGCAGATTTTATACGAAATCCTGGAGAATCTATGCTAGATTCTTCACGAGATTTCGGACAATCTCTCATAGAGATTCTTGGAAATGTTCTCGCCGCGATTATTCCGAAAATCTCATAGAGAATCCCTTTTGTATTGATTTCGTCTTCGCGAGTTATTTCATCTGTTAAAGAGTGCATTCTGCATTAAATATAGCGATTATGTTTACTGTTAACAGTCGTGATTTTGGAATAGAAATATATATATTTACATATTTGAATTTATAGCCTTATCCTGAAGATTCGGAAAAAAAATTCCTATATTCAATTCAAAATGTTCTCTTCGCCAGATAAAATAAGACATCGAACTCCAAAATTTGCCAACCGGTGTATTCTGAAAATTACAAGTTAATGATGTTAATTCATACCTCTTACCATTCTGGTGCACAGTCTTTACAAAATTTCAAAATTATAATTCTGGTTACGTATCAAAAAAGATTTTAATTTAAGGTTTAAAAAAAAAAGTACCACTTACAACATTTTTTTTCTCGTGACTTTTTTCAGGTGTCTGGCTCCCCTTAAGGTCTATGACAGTTGGGTCATAGACTACAACGGTAATTAAGCATGCAATTGAAAATTGTGATGCAGTCAATGACGGGATGACGAACCATGACTTTTCCCCCATTATTATGGTGTTCAATACGCAGTTGCATAGGATAGCTATAGATAGCTCCCAGATAAAAGGACGCGTGCCAGCTGCATCGGTTCCCTTCCCTTATGCATCGACGCCCCGGGCGTGCAACGAAGCTATGGGCGCTACCCTCTCGAGTTAACCCTTGCTCCAGACTTGTCGATGATGGATCACCTGATGGCTCATTGTTTGCTGTACACCTAAACCTACGGTCAACGAAATTCGCCCCTTGTCGCTGAATGTCGACATGACCGCGTCGCGTACACGACACTCTTTTGTTCCAGACTGCAGCAGCTTCACCAAGATCGTCACAGCATGATCGATGGCCATGATTTTTTTCCTTCATTTTTTTTTACGCTAAAAGATCGAAAAACCCCGTTCATTGTGTATATGATAAATTTCTAGAAATTATGGAACGAAGAAACCCCACCGATGTCTGTACAATACATTGCTAGAAATATCATCGTAGAAAGTTCATGGGAATATATATGGGGATTATATTCCCAAGTTTCGACGACGTTATAGCCTCGTATTAAATTGATATCGGACTGAGATATCAGCGGCACGTTCAGGGTTCATGCTCGCGGTCTCCTCACGCCCCAGCCATTAGCAATCGTGGGCCTCTTAATTACTTGGTCTAATTAGTAGTTACACTGCTGTTTGGAAGCGTGGAAACTCGGTATTGCTAATCCTGCCGCTGGCGATAAGTAGAAAAATATATGCTCTACGTAAGAGGTAACTGGTGTACGTGGTACCCATAAGACCCATAGCTTCGGAGTTTAGACGGTAAACTCAACTATTGGTCGCTAAGCTTTGTTGTCTTCTCTCTTACCATCGGAAAATTGTGGACTATAAGGTACACGTGTTCCTGTTCGAGCTACTACAGCGTTTGCACGAAATAGTCGCGAGTAATTCACCTCTCAATGCTTCGTTTCTGCCCACAAACTCCGTAATTCTAATATCACTGTACTTATTTCTGTCTACTTATACACTGACTCAGTATAGGGAAAATTTGTTCGTTCATGATAGAAACTTCGAAAATAGATACATTATCATCGGTATATATGAATAGACAATGGAAACTTGGTGCTAAGAGGGGAGGACGTTCAATGCCCTTTGAGTCCTGTGGAAACGGGTCAACTTCACTTTCCTGACCTACCCGCAATGTATGCTCTTC
This sequence comes from Tromatobia lineatoria, assembly GCA_949699805.1. NCBI lineage: Eukaryota > Metazoa > Arthropoda > Insecta > Hymenoptera > Ichneumonidae > Tromatobia > Tromatobia lineatoria. Next base: position 12,802,883 of record OX453050.1, read on the forward strand.
AGCGCATACGCTTGACCAGCGCAGAGAAGTATGCGATTGGCTCCTATTTTTATTATAATAAAAAGCTCACTCAGTCCCTCGAGAAAATCGATGCCGAGGGCTCGGCCTCGCAGTATTCGATATCACGTGAGTCATCCGCCTTCGACGCTCGCTCTTATATAGCTTACTTCTCCTTGAAGCTTTATTATCGATAGCTGCCGATAAAAGGTTCGAACTCTCTTCGAAAATAGACCGTTGTCTATCCATGGACGTAACCACCTTGGTGACGACAACGACGATTCAGACGGTAATGTGATTATATTTCGATGACTTCTGCGATCGATACGTTTGTAAAAATAGCCAAACAAAAGTTGCGCTTGATGGAGACCGATTTTTCATTAAATTTCTTCACGAAATTGGCTCTGCTTGCATATGAGTCAATACACACCGATTTGACCTGGCTTTGAACTTTCGGATCTGCGGAATGATTCTTTGTTGTTGTTGCTTTAAATCTAGAAGGAAGACAGAATTTATTTTAAAAAGTTTTTGGAGTTATCACTCTATAAAAAAAAAGCGTTGACCGTAATGTAGTAAAAAAATATGATAATTCAATTGGCGTCCCACTCTTTAAGTAAAATAAAATTGAAAGGATAATCTGGCGCGTTTATTTCAAGGTGCAAGGGTTCGTTGGATAAGATTTCCATGACCCCTTATATAGATATGATGACCGGCTACAGTATTGAAGTTCACAGACCCATATATAAAATCGGAATGGTTGAAAAAATATTTTTCTTTAATCGGACTAAGAGTTCTGCAAGTTCAAATTCAATATCACGTGAAAAAGCTCTCCGCGGAACAGCAGACAAAAATCTTGACCCAGGAGGTTTCACCGTTGATGACGAGCGACGGAGATGGAAGGATTAACGAGCAGCGCGTCGACGGCTTATTAAATTAGTGTCTGCGGGGGGTTAACTATACGACTAGACTGACATATACGCCCGGGACTTGTACTTAACTCCTAATTACTCAACTCCGTGAAGATTGAGTTGCTTAGCTGAGACGCTAGAGAGCGCGCGCGCGCTAGCTCAAAGCCCAGCGAAGCAGAACACTTCTCCTGTGAAACAGAGGACGTGCGACTTAGATGGATATACATATGAAACTGGCTGTAACTGAAGTTCCTAGCATTATTATGGTTCCAGGGATCATGGTTCGCTGACTACTGCTGTGCATGGTTACAAGGTTGTTCCAGAATCTGGAAGATTCTTCTGGGAAGCATCAAAATATCTGAAGCATGATTTATTGGACTAAATAGTACCAAAAAGTATTAGGTCGAATTATTAGTTTTCAGACATCAGCATGGATCGACATCTTAGTGGTTTTTGATGTCCAGGTCGAAATCTCTACGGCTTTTGATGTCCAGTTCGATATCTCCATGGTTTGTGATGTCCAAGTGGATATCTCCATGGTTTTTGACGAAGTAATATTCGAGCATGGAATGTATACAAAAAAAATATTAATTTTCAATAAATATGAATGACCTTCAAAATGAAGCTAAAAAATAGCGGAATATTTTTTTGTATACTCACTTTATACGTAATGCTTGAATATAAGTATGATTAGAGTATGATTTCTTCCTCATAGTTTCCATTTTAATACTATTCTAGTACGCTTTTGACACTATGTGTTTGTGCGGGTGGTGATTATTTGTCGGTTACTAGTTGCAATAGTTGCGATAGATTGTTATTTCTACGATAAATTATTATCGTGATCTTCTTGATCCATCCTTGAGTGTGCATCAACCCTCGAGATATCCCCTCTTGCATTAATAGCAGCTTAATATGCCAAAGCAACTAAGTCCTTGCAGCCCTCAGGCGTCACAGGTGTTTCATCACGTATCTGGAATATATTAACTACAGCACTATATAGTTAGTCCATCACCAATTGAACATTCCGAGTTTACGCATTAACCGTCCCCATTTCGAAATCCATCTGTTTCCGCCTACACACAATAGGATAGATATACTGTTGGTGAGTATTACCATTGTAGCATTGACCTACAATTCGTGGTCATTTTTATTAGCGTCTTCTTCTTTATTTTTTTTTCTCGTAAGCGCATCTTGATTTTTTTTGGGGGGAATTTTCGTCAATCAAGGAAGATTTTTCAGTCAATGTGGGGCCTGCCTATAAGTGATAAATGATGACTATATTGCAAACATTTCTTCATTTAAACAGAGTCATCATCGCACTTCGTATTAGCCTTAATCATGGAAATGGGTCAAATAAGCCACACAGTTTTATCAAATCCTCAGTTTGCACGAGCTGTTGATCCAAGTTTCCGGTAAAAATATATTTATGTAAGGGATGTCGTGAAAATTACGGTTATGCACATTCGTCGTGGCTCCAAAGTATTTTTCAAGCTCAGGGGATGATGTTTTTTTTGTGCTTGTTGGTTGCCGCGCGGGGAAACATGATTTCTCGCGGAAAGTCCGGTAGAAACAATGCGACGAGAGAGCTTAGAGGAAAAGAGATATATAATATCTTGGTTTGCGAATGCGGGTTGTGCAGAGGACGACCGGGATGACTAGTCGAGGGAAATGCCAAGCGAGACCAAAAGAGAGAAAGAGAAAATGGCTGAGAGAATTTGTACGTTCACCAGCTCATGTCGGATCCGAGGGGAGGGTAAGGGGTAGCTGTGAGCACGAGGGGGTGTAACAGAGAGAAGTGAGACAGGAACGCGAGAGGCTGCTGTGGGTGACGGGTGGCCGAGTGCTACTGGCGGGTGCTTAACTTATTGTCCTACACGCTAGGATTATAACCATTAGCCAAATATTTTCCTGTTGTGGCGGCTTGTTATGCTCGTTAGTTGGCGAGAGTAATCCGTCGTGCGAGAGCCCTCGTAACGTCCTCTTTTGTTCTCGACGAAGCGAGCACGTTACGCGCTACACGAGCTCACTCTAGATCTATCTTTGTATACTACTACTCTGTTGAAATAGCATATATCCTGGTAAGTCCTACTGCAGAGCTCTTTCAAATAGAGCTTGAGAAAGGATTTGTCGAGAAACTCTTAAAAGTGAGAGAGACTCCGATATATTTGTACTATGAAAGAAGAGAAGAGAGAAGACACCTTGTTATCTTGGAAACTGTGAAGAAATATAAAATAGTACTACTTTGTTACACTAGTGCGAAAAAATTGATACTTTGACGATACGTTTAACGCGCCAAGCATTTAAAGATTGGTTTTTTTAACCAATCAGTTTTCTCCGTGTATACCTACATCCCGACATCACCATAAGCTAAAAAGCACTGGTACAGAACTCTTCCGAATCGAGCTTGAGAAAGGATTTATCAGGAAAATCTTTAGGGTGAAAGAGGGAGATATCCGCAGATTTTGTACAGGGAACGGAGGAAAGAGAGAGAGAGGATACAAGACTCAAAGACGATTCACTCTCGGAGAGTGCATAATGGAGGATGGACCAGTGCTACTAGCAGACCTTATGACGTCAATCGGTTCGCTAGCTCTGTCAACGAGTCTATAGAGCTCGTCGCTCTCCTTTATCTTACCATCAACCGCTTTCAAACTCTCAAAGAAGCTTATACGTCGCACGTCCATTTGATAATTAATATCCCTGAAATATATACTTAATTGATAAGCTTGTAATTGGACATGACAAGATCTTTTGATTCTAGCATATACGCAACCTTGCAATTGCGTTTCATTCTAAATGTGTGTCTTGTCATTAGTAAACTTCGCTGTGCTTTATATATTGTGATATCATAATTTCTTTGAGTAGGTATACTATTTTCTCAAATTAATGTCCAGATACTGAAATTGGTCCGTCACTGGTAAAAGAGAAGCTTAGCAATTGTTCCCGATTTGTGTTTGTGCTTGAGCCAAGGGTTGTAAAGGAAAGCTGTGATTGTCATTCATCTGAGATTATATTGAAAGTTTGGCTAAGAAAATTTTAGATTTATATCATGTCAACGTCAATGTTGACAGAAACTTTTAATATTTATGTAAAGCCCACGGATAGATTTAGGACTTGCGGACAGGTATATTTATAATAAATACGCGTATCGTTAAATCAAGCAGATTTGGCGCAGTCGATCATTCGATCAACGCCAGGTCCGGACACATTGTTAGGGGGATGGCGAGATAGAACGAACGTAACACCCGGTACTTCAAGTTCACTATACAGCGCAGTACAAGGTACAGAATCTATAGTCGGCGGGCTCTGTTGTATACACCGCGTGCCGAATCCATAGTTCTGCTACCGCCGCTGGTAGGATAATATCAGACGATCTCAATGACACGCTCGAGGGGAGTTTATTGTTCTGGTACCGGGGGCATTATCGGCGTGAGACCTCTCGCATGGGACGCAAAATTAGAGGTTGCATTGAAATGTAATAGATGAGCCGATTCGATAAAACGGTAGTTCAATTCTCCCGGGATTTCTCACTCGCTAACGCTCCCTCCATCTTCCTCGATCGTTTCATTCGATTCTCGAAGCCCGACACTGTTCCAGGTTAAACATCCGAGAGTCTGAAAAACGTTCGCTTAGCGTCGTCATTGAACCATAATCAGCAGTCGCTCAACTTCCGGCCTTCACAACAGAAATACGGTGCATTTTAAACACGGCAACACTTACCCAACCACAACTTAACATTTTGAATGGGAATTTTTTTAATAAATTACTCTATAAATAAAGCTCGATTCCTGAGAGAATGTGCCGAAATACGGCATGGATATGCTAAGCTTACGGCTACAACTCAGAGTCGTTTGTTTGGCAGGACCGGAAAACAAAAAAAAGTCAGGTACGAGGAATACGGGACTATGAACGATAAAATTCCCAGCGGTTCATCACGGTTTACCAGCACCATTAATTTAAATACATTGGTGATGACTGAAATCGCACAATGTTAGATCGAAACTTCATGATGCTCAGTGTCCCGGACGTGAAGCCGGATTGGGAGATTCCCTTGACCCGACATAAGCCAGCCAGCATCAGCACCGGAGCAGCAGACATTGATCAGCATGGGCAGTGCTGCGGCGTTTGATACAACGGTGATGGCGGGCTATAGCATGGTTGAGGGACGAGGAGACATTTTGGATGCGGGTACCTGCCATTAGATCGGCTGATAAGGCAGATATAGTAGCCTATAATGTCCTGGCAATCCCAAGCCCTAATAGACCCTGCGCGCGCTTTGGGCGCTCACCCAGTAGTGCACATAGTACGTGTATCCTATACGGCTACAGTCTCCCGTATGTCCTATACGAAGTGCAGAGTGAGTCAACTGTAGAGGGACGGAACATATGCATTACTCTACCTTCCGTAATTTTCGATCATACGACACGCTTTGCTGCCAAACTACCAGCCTCAATAACTAGTATATGTATATATATAACTATAGGTTTAGTACAGTTAGTTAGGTGCGTATGTACCTCGGTCTATGTACCGTACACTCTCGGTATGTGCCGGCAATGTGAAATGAAGCTTGTCACACGGGAGTGCTAGACTTCGGCACTCGAATGACACGTATCGATTGGCGGTCACGTCTACCCTCATCTCGTGACTACTAAGCCATAGCAGTACGAATTGACTGGTCTATCACCCGTGATGTTTAAAGCTCCTGGGAAGCTTTTGGAATATGTTTTTGGTGTAGAAATATTATGCCTGACGATTATGTATCGAGGTTTTCCGCAATTCCATCGCGACCCTTAGTAAGAGAGATGCGATATTTCATCACCAATGAAAGAGACGTTTTCTCTACTTCAACGAGCTCAAATGCCACGAAAATTAATTGATGGACGAGTGTGGCAGAGAGTCCTCGAAAACACTATCGCACCCTTGTGTCGTCTGAAGAGCCCTCGCACAGTCTACTAACCTTCAAAGTCATGGGGATCGAAAGTGGAGAGATGTTTCGGAAGCATTACTGAGGATCCCCAAAAGGAGATATAGGGCATTGCTGAACTCAATGTGCGAAAGAAGATCCTTGGAGAATGATAGATTGCGAGGTTTTTCGTAGATAAAGAAGTTTGCGATAAAAAAAAAGATTCTCTCGTAATACTTCCTAGGATTAGCAGAGAAACGATAAGTTGGACCACGAATGTAGTCATGGTATTTGTGACGACAAAGTTAAGAGATCTCTCATTAACTATGGCATCCATTCAAACTTTCATTGCTTGGTGGTCGTGACTGGAAATGGTGGCATCGAAAATTCTGAGAATCCAATGAACGCCTTGTTAAAGTCCGGTGTACTGGTACGGCAGAGAGGCAGTGGAGAAGTTGAAGAGCAGATCGGCTACTCGGCGACGCAAGAATTCGTCTGGCAGTTGCACGGTGGAGGATTGGGACGAGAGACTAGAGGTGGTGGTTCCCCAGAGCTTCGGTGGCTCGCCAGCATCTGCAAACATTCCCCACGGTTTCCAACGGTCCGAATCCCGACATGAGCGAGACTGCGAGATATTGGGTCGGGGATGAGAGAGGTAGGGATTTGCTGCAGTAGCACAAGCTTCTCGGTATTCACTCTCCCTAGACTAGTCAACTGGCGTTGGATAGCGAGTTCGTAGGTAGCCACTGTACCAGATAGATGCACTACTACAGCGAACCAGAGAGAACCATCAAGCCATGCACCCTGCGGCTTTGATCCCCCGGTCACCCTGCACTGGGACACACCAGCAAGATATTCCGATCCATCCGTCCGTCCGTCAGCGCGTTGCACGCACGTACGCCCTTGTGCTTGGAATCCGACTCACGTACGCACCAATCACAACGCTCGCGGTACGGGTTCGAAGTCTGCCACAACTACATACTCGGCTGAAACTGCTAGAAAGCAACGGTAGTGGGGTCAGGACCTGCGGAAGGAGCGGAAGAACTACGAGGACCATGAAACCATGTCCAACAGGGCAATACAGGACACTAGACACTCTCTGTCGCTGCGGCAGCCATCTACATCCACATTCCTGGACGCTGGTAAAACGAGTGAGGGTCATGATAGCGACCTGGTTCGTCGTGATGTACGTCCGCTAAACAACGTTCGTACGCATTTGTCCCTCTCTTCTCCTCTTGCTGCTACTACTGCTGCTTTTCCAACGACAGATTACTCTCTCCGTGGTTTGAGCGCGAATGAACAAATGGGTGGAGTCGAGGTGGGCGACAGACAGGGATGGGCTAACTCTAACGGGATTGATCAGCCACCACGAAAAAGGGGTTCCCGTGGACGTGCTTTTCATTTGCATTCTACCTTTTTTTATTCGTCGAATAGTATCCTTTAATTTTTCAATGGGTCGGGGTACCTATCGTTCCAATATTCCCTGTGTTGGCTTTTTATGTTACCCTATACAAAAATAAATTCCATTCTGAGCAGGTTCCTTTTTAGATGACTTTAAAGGGAAACATCGATAACTAAGGAAAGTATCCCCGACGTCAGGGTTGTCGACCTTCAGACTGATAGAAAAATCGTTCATGACATATAATTGATTATCTTTCATGCAAATTGATTGAATTGATACTCATGTCCAATCCAATGTTAACAATCCGAAATGATTGAAGCCCGAAACTATTTGCTTAGCTAACTCTGTTAGCTTGTAACTTTGTGAGAACTTAGTGATGTTTCAAATTCAGTTGTATCCCTCTCAGGCATGGCTAGTTAAAGCGGGGTAGGCATGGTAGATGTACGCTGGCAGTTGGACATTAAATTGGACTGGAGTGAACGAGAGTGAAACTGGAAGCGCGGGCCACTGAAAACCGTGTTTCATGGCCCGATACAACCCTACCAATTCGTGTTCGGCCACCGAAACAACGTTCGGGAGGACATTTGTCCAGTTCCGCGCTTTTCCAAGCACCGATTACTCACCGGGCGTGAGGGAACGTCCACTATACGATGCATACCTATTACAGTACCCAAATACACACATACAAGTTTTGTGATTGTAGACGTTGAATGGGTAAGTGGAAGGCTTTGAAAATGTATTTTTCCAGGGCGTTGCAAAATGTTATAGAGGTTGATGAGCCTTCGAGCTATACGACCGTGCAGTACGACTACAGTCGAACACCCTATAACTGAACAAATAAAATTAAACGTTCGATTGTTCATTGGATTATCGTCAAGTCATCATCGAACGGATCAAAGCCCTTCGGCTGGGTCGAATGTGTTCCTGCTCTGTTGTTTTGATGTGTATAACCATTGCAAAACGTCAGCGAGAAATGTCTGCCTTTGTCTCGTTCACTTTGTCGCACCCTCGCAATTCCATTCAAGTCCCTCCGGCGACAGATTACTTCGGTGCTTCCTACGGAGCGTGAGCGATGGCCGATGGGCTTCTCGGAATTGTTCTCTTCACCCTCTTGTATTTCTCGCCAACATCTTTTACTACTTTTTTCCTTGCTATTCGCTCAGCAGCTTCTTCCCTTTACCTCTATATGACATTTTGTATCCGTTGTATCGACGTAGCAGCTTCTTCTCGTGATTCCCCCATAAAATTTTATGTGGATGTGTACGATTCATAGAGCGATAGCATTTTTCTTTGCTGAAGAACAAGCAACAACGATATGTAAAAAAATGCACCTTTTTGCGTCCAACTTGAAAAGTGATCACACTGTTGGATTTTTTATCGCTGATCTGTATATGTCATTTCCGACGGCCTTTCCTAAGGTCTTGCTTTCCTCCCTCTAAAATTGTCAAGCACAAATTTTCCGTATGATCTATGACTCCAAACACGAAAAATCCTGCATGGCTCCATTTGTAATCTAATTACCGGATCACGCTACAAGATGTGATTGCCAGTTCACGGAATCAAATTTGTCACATGGTGTTGCAGATAACGTGAAAGAGAATTCACTCTGTAGGCATTCTGGGTACCTCTGGTTATACCGTGACTGCACAAGTGGAATTAATTCTAGAATGGGAGTTGGTGGAGTCATGGGAGGTAGTGGTTCTCGTGTGACCGGGCAAGTGTCCACGTAGATCTCGATCCCTGCGAAAATTTAGGCACTTTGCGGACAGTCTAGTCACTCACTCCGGTGCTCACAGTTAGCAGTGAGTAATGTGGGTGTATCGTAATGAACGCACGTCTTCGCTTGTGTGCCCAGTAACGTGATACCTGGTGGAGCTCTACCGTACAACGCCGTTCGAAGTCGCCGAACCGCAGGCAACTCTGACGAGGGAATCCCTCGGGCCCTGCTAGGTACTCTCACTTGGATCCATGATGATATAAGCTCGAGCGTATACGATCTCGCGTGCACACATTGTTACTGCGCATGTAGTCTGGCTACTCGCAGACAAACCGAAGCTCGTTGCTTGTCAGGAAGAATAGACGTGGGCGGCGCAAATGAAACCCAGAGTACATTATCTGCATGCCAACTTGATAAGGGTTGTATCGCGGATACCGAGTTCTCATGTCCTCTCGCTTATGCTCGCTGTAATTCTTGGTTATACTGGTACGTAGTCTTCATAGTGTAGAATTTATGACTGAACGTAAAGTACATTCGAGAAATTAGCGTTATTTAATTAGCGTCGTATGAAGTCATTCAACGCAGGAAAAATCTTCCTCATTTTTCTTCCTAATAAAGGAATTTCTTTTTTAAGATTGCTATATAAAATCGGACCCGCGTAAAAATGATGGCACCAGGTCAATGGAATCGGATCAAATGCAGATATTTATCCTGGACTACACAGACTTCATCCGGGACTGTCCAGACACCAACTTGGACTTTTTAATTTACGCGGGGTTGATTTGACATGAAAAATGAATCTGATCTCATTGTCCATCTTGAACGTCAACCTGGACTCCACAGACTCTATCGTGGGTTGCCTAGAATCCACCCTGGACAGCCAGACTCCATCCTGGATGACATGGAATCCACCCTGGACAGCCAAACTCCATCTTGGATTGCGTAGGATCCATCGTGGATTGGATGAAATTCATCATGGCCAGTCAGACTCTATTCTGGATTTTATCCTAGATTCCGCATCTTTTCTACGCGGAAAGCTCGTTGCATGTCCGGAAGAATAGACGTGGGCGGCGCAAATGAAACTCAGAGTACATTATCTGCATGCCATCTTGATAAGGGTTGTATTGCAGATACGGAGTTCTCATATCCTTTGCTTATACGCGCTGTAATTCCTGGTTATACGAGTACATAGTCTTCAGACTGTAGAATTTACGGCTGAACACAGAGTACATACGAGTATCTAGCGCATTCAGCCTGAGCAATATTTTCATCATCTTTATTTCGCATTGAGGAAGCTCCGTTTGCACAAAAAAAAAGAGTTTTTTTGAGATGTTCATGTCATAAACCACCATCAAAAAATGTTCCACTGAATATCCGTCACAAATCGGTGGAGTGTTTAAAATTTGACCGCTCAGAACTTCTATAAAAACGTCTCCCGAAAGTTGTAAATTGTTTCCTCGTTATTTATTTATTTTTCAAAGCTTTCTCTATCGGGATTTTAACATCGATCGAAATACTTACCCATAGAGGTATCCTTGGGAAAAGTGAAAAGTGATGAAGAAGCAATTGACTTATTTATTAATAAACCCAATAAACTAATCACTATTCAGATCCTTTCAGATAGACGAGTCTTAGATAAATAAAATAAAACAAAAACCCAGATTTTTACGTTAAGAAAACAGTTGATTCCATGTTGTAGACGAGTTAACGAGACGCATATCCTATTCGAAGAACGCGTGTAATTAAGACGCGTCGGGTTATTGCGGCTTTTCCGTGGATTAATACTAAGAAATGAATTATTCCGAGCGCGGGTTAGCCGCTACGTGATCTTAAGTCAGGAGTAAATGAACCAAGGGAAAGCGGAGGTTTGGATGAGGAGATTCTTCGGTGTGGAGGGAAGTTCTTGGGATGAAACGAAAGGGAGGATAGGGTCCAAGTGCTGCAGGTGGATATAGCAGGAGGAGAAGGGGCGGAGACTGTCAGCTCGTTAAGGCGGCTGTAAGTGGTAAAGCTCGTTAAATTCTTGATCCTCGCTACTTAACACTCTTTAAAGCGCAAGGATATTACGCGAAGCTATCGCATGCCACTCGCCCTGGCTTCTTAGCTACCCCCTCATCGACTCGAGGCGTGATTGGTCATCGTCCGAGAAACACGTGGCAATCTCCGGACGTCAACGACTCGCGAAGATTCGCCGGTGCTTCGAGTCTCGATAAAGCGACAGCTTTCCTCCTTCACGTACCAAAACGGCAATGAGGCTACGTAATTTTGCGGCGAAAAGATATTTCGCACTCAGATACCACCAGACCACAAACCGGAAGAGCCGTTTCTACCAAACCGAATAGTTCCATGAAAACTCCATAAAAGTTGCATCGTACAATTTAATAGAGCAATTTTGGAAGCGGCTTGTGGTTGGCAAAGTGGTAACATGGTAGCTATGCACCTAACTATAGTAACAGACGTCTTTCCTGCAGAAAACATCTGAGTTTGCCTAAAGAGGTTTCACCTACTACACAAAACCACTGGTAACAAGTAGCTTCTATTATTTTCGGAGAAATAGCGAGGGCAAAGGATGGGAAAGTGATTTTCTCTCTTATGAGAGAGAAGGAGGATGAGTAGAGTCTGTGGAAGTTCAAAGAGTTTCCCAAAATTTCGTTAGACTTCACCCCTTCTACGCAGCGAACATTTGGAAAGTCTTGGGTAATTTTAGTTCAGATAAAAAGCGTCGGAAAAATATAAAGGTCGTGCCTCGTTGCCCTACCGGGTCTACGGATCGCGCTGGTGGAATGTAATGATGAAATACACAGAAAAGAGTAAGAATAGATAGAGTGAAAACTGCGGGAAGCACGTCAAGGAATATTCAGGAATGATCGCATGGTTATTTGATTTTTTTGCATGTAAGAGCAATAGATTTCTATAGTTGATGTTTCGAGCTTTTCGTAAAATACATTTTTTGTAACCGATGCCTAAGGTAAATTTTTCCATGCCTGTCAAATGTGGCGAACGTTTTTCAGTGAGGCATGCTTAAAAAATACTGTGCAAGCATAAATGACAGTCCTTTTTCCCACGTACGCTTTTGAATAATCTATTTTGTACACTTTTGCTGTCCTAACGGCATAAAAAAGACAGTTTTTATGCATTTGATACGAAATCTAGTATGTGACACACGAACAAAAAGGTAAACGCTTGTTATGGGTTTAATAAGGTCTTAATGTATGAAGTTTCAAAATAATTATGTCACTTACAGAATTTTTTCTCATGATTTTTTTCTAGATGACTGAATCCCCTGAATAAAAAAACAGTATAAGTCTTAACTCCATAGGTAGTATCATGTTAGGTCGATTAACAGCGAAGATAAAAGAAATATCGACGGGAAGTTGGCCATCGAATCTCGTGCTCATCTACTGTCCCGTTGGTACAGCTCCCTCAACTTTGCAGCCTCTCAACGACAAGGTAGTAATACCTCTCGGACAGATCGATACTCTAGCAAGTAAGCCCTTGCTAATACTTTTTCTTGCAGCGTGAGAGAAGGATCAGCCACCCTACCGATGACTATGGAGAGTCTGCCAGAGGCTTTAAAGACCGTGGCCAAGGATGCTCCAGAAGAGAAAAAGAACTGGAAGAAGAATTAAGAGGTGTTAGGAGGAGAAAAACTAGTATCCATGAACCAGGACATTCTGGAAACTCGGCGACAACCAAGCTTTGCCAGGACATCACCGGGAAAGCCATTATGGCTCTTGAATAATAGTGTAAGTCTGGTAAGCTTTTTTTTTCTTTCGCAGTTACGTTGATGACCGATCCATTCTTGGTACGTGCAATTAACTCATATGTAACACGCTTGAAAAACGCTTTGAACCGCTCGACAAGGCTTTTTTGAACACTTCCCTTATCCTCCGACATACACCAACATTTATAATCGTAGCCGTTTGTTTTTTCTTGGTACACACATTGTCTCTGAAGTGAACAGCGACATTTTGCTAAATAAATTGCCAAAACGCGGAGTTCTGACACAGCGTGTGGTAAGCTGGTTGGCGAGAGAACGCTTACGTGGAATGAGAATCTCCCTCACGTCTCTGTTGTCTAGACGCGCAAACGCCACGGCGTAAAACGGAGACTGTGTGCTGGTGCAGCCAAAAGAGAAACATTGAGAAGCCTGCACGAGAAGGCGCAAGCTTTCGTTACGGTTCGAGTATAAGAGAGAACGCGTGTATAGCGTTACTACTGGGGATAAAGAGGGAATTCGAATAGAGAAACTTTCTGCGTATGTGTAGAGGACGCACGGAGAAGACAAGCTGGACACAGAAGAGCGTGAAAAGAGAAGAAAAAGTAAAAGGACGAAGGGGCTCCCGACGATGATCCGGTATTTATGGGAGCACTCAGCATCCAGTGATATACGGACCGAGGCACGGCTTGCGGTCCAGAAGCCAACTACAATCTAATAGTGAACCGTAGTAGGTGGTTACTAGTTTCACAACACGACTTTTCTTCCTTCTTGCGCTTTGTTCATCGTTGCGTCTTTTCTGCGATTTCTGAATGAGACCGTTTCAGATATAAAAATGGTCCTTTGCTAAAAATATTTCTTCTCGCTTTCTTTGTTTGTTTCGTGAAAAAAAAATGAGGATGCAAACTTCAAGTGCGCAGGTTGCATCCTCTTGTATCTGAATCGATTTTAGCTTCTTTAAAGAGAAAGTTTCGTAAAATAACCAAAAATAATGAAGAAGCTTTTTGGAAAGTTCAACTCTGTAGCTTTTTTAAAAGTTTGAATTCTTAAATATCTAAACCACATCATCAATTATGACGAAACTGAGTACCTATTATTGCTAAATACTACTGATTTCATGCTTAATTACTATTTTTATTTCTACTGAATTAATTACTTATTTTTGCTAAAGTTAATGCAACAACATAATATTTTCTAAAAGTTAAAAGGGAACCTTTTAAAATCAATTTTTTTTTCCAAAATTTCGACCATAAAATATGGATCACATAACAAAAAATATAAGGGATGAATTACGAAAATAAAGGAAAAAAAATCGTCTTAAAAAATTTTCAAAATTTTTCACCATCCTCTAAATAATTATTCGCAAGCTCAAATTTTTCGCGAGAATTGATTTCTCACCAAAATTATCTTGTTCATTAGATGAGACTGAAGATGTGAAAATATCGCCAAAATTTTGGCTACTCTAGTATATATGTAAGAATTGGTCACGAAAACAATTTTTGTCCTTGTATTTGTCGGCACCGTTCAAGTGTATTACAAATAACGTCTTCAATGATAAGCCTGTAAGTTCAACAAATCTCTCGAGTCAACGATAGCGTCTTCTCTCACGAAAGTAGGATGTTCGATTGCAACACGCAAGTCCAGTTGGACTTCTCGAGTGACAGCCGCGCGAGATAAGTTTATGTTATATGCTAAACCAGGAGAAGTTCTCCAGTAAAGTGGCCGCACTCGTATATTGTCGACGATGGATCCATCCAACTTGAGGCAGGCAAATGGCGGCTAAAAGAAGTGGCATCAGCAGAAGTGTGCGAGCCAACGTGAGATGGAACCCGGCGATGCATGATGTCAGGATATCCACCAGTGAACGGTATAGAAGACTGACACGCAATGCTCGGCCGACGTCGTCCTGTGCGCTTTGCGCTGCAGCGACGCATGCAAAAATCACACTTCTCTTTTATCGTCAGTGCGTACGTTGTTCCGGGAGAAAAGCGTATGGTATGTACGCCTCGCAATGTTCGCAGTCTTCACGACTAGCAAGGACGATCCGCAAGGCTTGAAGCTTTTACTGCTCGCACTCGCGCACACGCAGAATGAAGCAGAACCTTACATGCGTTCGAAGTGCCTGGATTCACTCGCCCGCACACACGCTATGCACATTTGCCGTGGTAATATATGCGCGAGTTTTTAGAGTCGGAATGGAGAGTGCACGGGCTATGTTTTCTTAGTTTTACTGCTCCACGGCTGTTTCCTCCTTTAGTTTCTTGCTTCCACTCGCCCGCCCGTCTCCATTCCTCATGTTCACTGGGGGTATGCTGAGATTTACGTGTTTTATGTCAACGTGCGTTCAGGATGGATGTTACATGCTCGCGCTCTTGATCGTTTAAAGGGAGTCTTCAATGACGCCATCTTTGACGAGGGCAGCAATAAAATCTTGAAAGATTGCAGGGACATGGGTTGAGCGACATGGAAATGAGTTATGGAAGTAGAATGTCTATGGGTTCAAGTACACGATGGAATAAAGGGCAAGACTTTGTTTCAGCGAATGGATGAAGAATCGGATAGCGTCAAATTGAAGATAATCGTGATTACCAACCTGATTTACATCAATTGTAAAATTGAATACCTCACATGAACTGACTCCATTCGCTAATCCATACAGAAATTTCAATTTTAATTGTAGATTTTTGTTACAAAGGTTGATCGTACTGCCGAGTAATCCAAATGACCCCGGGCATCCATATACTTGCAAGAAGGACGTAAGAAGCACACTCATCGTGAAACTCTCGTATCTGAAACGTGCATGTGACAATCGCTTCGGGTTTAAGCATTTTTGGATTGTAGCACTGAGCTAGATTCGTTGCGTGTTAGACGTTTACATGCATTTTATGTAAGCAACGAATGGATTCTCTCCCCTTATTCGAGAGAAACGAAAACTCTCGAAAGTGCAAATAATGAACGGGTTCTGGTGACGACAGATAGGCAGCTTGCCGTGACGAGGGATACCCGCGAGAGAACCGATCGCTTTGGAAATGGTTTACTTTTACGGATGTAGATTGGTACAATGGAAGAATATAGCCTTTGGGTCAAATATACCTTTAGAAATGGCGGGAAAGTTATATGACGTCTGAGAGACAGCGCTTACATTGGCTCTTTATCTATTTGCACGGTCTGCAAATCGCTAAAGTGAAAATTAATATCGGCCCTTCAATGTATCGCACATACTATGGATCAAATTTTCGATATAAAGTTTCCAGTGTCATTAACTTTTCATTGCCTCAATATAAAATTACCATTTAATATTTTAATTATCACTTTAACTAGTTGGTAGTTGGCAATAGTTGCAAATGCGGCGATTGTCCAGTTGTATTACTGTTATGTAACATGGCAGCATTGCAGGGAAATAAAACATTTACGTAAAATGGATATTACAGTGGTTATGTAACATCGTGAACATGCACGTTATATGACTGTTATATGTGAATTTCGATTCATGAAATATTGGGGAGAAGTAATCATTGGAATTTTCGAATGTTACGAAATCATTCTGATGTACGGTAATTTTTATTGGGAACCTAAGTTTACTTCCTTTAACGACAATAATCAGATTGTTGGCGCTGTATGATCGGAAAATTGCGAATTAAAAGAGAACACGGTTATACACTCCGATTTGAATAACACAATAAATGAGCTTGTCCACCGGGATACACTCCTTTGGGAGGGAAACAGCGCGAACGAAAATAATTAAATCTTGACAGCGCAAAGTGGTTCCGCGAATCTATATCTTTCTCTCTTCGGATAAATTGACATCTGAAGGGAATAATTGAATATTTCCCTAGAGAACATCGGCTATACAAGGAAAACCGTCATAGACAGAGCACTTCCTTCACACGGGAAGAAGTCGATCGATATTACCACAGTAACCGACTGCTAACTTGATCGTCCCTCCTCTTCAACCGCATATCGTGGAAAATAATGTAAAATCCAATTTCTATTTCTGCCAGAATGTTATAAATAAATATAGAATGTCGATTTATATCGATACATGGGTCATTTCGCCCATTATTGAAAAATGATTCTACCTCGTCTTGCCAATTTTGATGTAATTCCGCTAATGTTCAATATACCGGGGAAGACAGTTGGTTGAATTTTTTTCAGATTTTTTTAGATTGATATTCGTTTTATGGAATTCCACTGTTTAGAGACCTATCGTAAGAGAATGAAATGCAATTCAAAAGTTGAGAGACTAATATAACTACAATTTTATTCGATCCGGTCGGAAATATAGTCGTTAATTTATTTTGCAACCTAGAAAATAATAATTTTTATTCTCCTTATCACTGAATGCTAAATACTTAAACATTTCAAAACATCTTGCAAATATTCATGCATGAACATCCCTTTCAATAAGTGCTTTGATCTCTACTTCTGGAGGGTGAGAGTTAAATTTTTATTTTAACACTACTACGTTGAGAATTGAATTTAAATGATTATTTGAAAAATCTGTAAAAATGGGGTTTCATACCGAACGATATGCGCAAAAAGTGTTCTAAGTTCCAAAACGATTTCAACATTATTATTGGTTGTTCATTTATAGTCACTAATAAAATCATTTTCTCTCAGTGCATCTAATACTGTTGCAGTTAATAATTGGCTGATCCATATTGAGCACACTGCTTAAAAATTGATCGTATTCAAACGTCGCCGAAGAGAAAAGTTTTATCTGCAATTAGGAGGCACCAAAGTTTATACGGCCAGAAATATTTTATCGAAGATGCCAGCCGTGCAGAGATAGTGAGTACCGGAGAGAATTCGGGGTCGTCGTGGATTATAATCTCGAACGCGGTCGCTTCAAAAGTACATTTTAACTCATTTGCCAAAAAGGAAATTTCATTGATCCTCGACCTCTTACATATTCAAATTGCGCCGGGGCAGAGAAGGCGCGACTCTGTCTGAATGGTGCTTCATTTAAAGTTTTCCGTCGTCCCTTGGGGTGACGGGTTTCACCCCAAGAGAAGAACCAAGGCACGGATGCGTTTATCCTAACGTAGGTATCCACCCGGCGGGCTTTCTTGCCGACTTGAACGAATAAGCGAGAAGAAGGAATGACCGTCGGCAATTAATCATCTCTAGTAGAATTTAACTAAGGTTAACAGTCTAGTTTCGGTCACTGTCCCGATTTCGGTCACCAACCTTCTATATTGATATTCATAATAAATGTATTTTGCGAAAAAAAGCTGCAAATTTGAACTTTGCAAATTGGTTCCTAATTATTTTTCGTTCCTTTACGAAGCTACATCTATGAGAAAGCATGTTGTTCGATTTTGGCTTTCTTTTTTCTTTCCAAAACTCAAAATTCTGACCGATTTAAGCCATATCGCATATTAGTTAACGCAAAAACGTGATTTTTCCGAAACTTTATAAAATTCGAACCGCTATTCCGATTTCGGTCGAATTTGAAACGAAATAACATTAAGAGTCACTCATGAAGAATTATTTAGGGAAATATCATCGGCCAAAAGTAGCGTTTGCGGTTCATATAATTGCAACTTGTTTGGCACCGAATCTCATACTCACAATCACACAATTTTGGCCCTTGCCGCACGATATTATATTGTAAAATATTGAACTCATGCACTCTACAAGGCTCTAACTTTATTAACACCAATTATTAATCGTTGAATAACTTGAATATATTAAACATCCATTCAATGATTACTTTGCCATGAGAGCTCTCGTTGTCCTAATCGGCTTAGTGGGTATGCGAAAACAAATTATTGTTTAACAAGTATTAGCGAGCATGGAAAATGTTGGAAACAACAAATTAGAGCTTCCTGCCCTCCTGATTATTGGACAAACTTCATAAGCTATTCAAGAGCTCGAGGCGCATACATCATCAAGTGGTGGATCTATTATCAGAATTCGCTTTCGCAAATTCTGATAATAGATCCACCACTTAATGATGTATGCGCCTCGAGCTCTTGAATATCTTTAAAGGACACGGAACTCGGGCAGGAAGCATACAAAATGAGGACTCGTATAGTCAGTAGTTAATATTGTCGCGTAATGCGTACCAATATTTCTTTTCCCCTATTCAATCTCCTTGTTGACAAAATTTCCAATCCCGATAATTAATATGTATAATGAAAATGCATTGATTCACCTAGGGAGCATAGGAACCCGCTGAATTGAGATTCAATAAAAGGAATGGGAATAAAGGGAAGATAATCGGATTTCACAGTTCGCAGTGTGAGATGCTCAGAAGGGAGACACTTTTGGAGGCGTGCGAGATTCGAAACGCTTGGTTTTGGCGTGGCCCAGTCTCGTGGACTTTCCGGTTGGGCTTCCCTTTTCGCGGATGCAACCCATATCCATTACCAACAGAGACGTGGGTTGACAACAGCTGCACCTCGAAACTCTCATGTCAAGGTTTCGAAGAACCATACAATGCCAGTCTGATTTCGGTCCTTTGTCCAACGAACTCGGCTTTTTTTGGCAACTCTTCCATCTTCCACTATTTGAAAGCTACTGTGACGGCCAGAAAAAAAATGCGAATGCATATTTTGATTTACTCTGGACTATCCTTCTCGTATTCATCATCTCATGACATACGAAGTATGTAAGAAGAATGGAATTGCTATTTAAAAAAAAAATTGATTAATGGATGTCGATGAAAATACATGTTTGGAGTATTGTAGATTCCATAAGACACATGAGCTCATTTCTATCAATTTGTCTGTTCGTTTGTCTTGTGTGTTTATGTACCGAAAACACAGTAGCCGTGAACAAATCTGTAAACTGCAATTAAATTTTGCATCCAAATCCTAGTGTTCGTATAAATTTTTTATTTTATTTTTACATGGCAACTGATTTTGCGAAGACTTTGTTATCGCTACCCGCACGTGAGATTTTTGAAACCATCAGTTATGAAAAATGGAATGTGTTACAGGTCTACTAAAAAGTACTATCGATGATCTTGAGCATTTTTTAGTAAGAAGAATACTATAAATATTGATACCGAGTGTCAAATAAAAAAAATTGTATAGATTCCGGCTCGTAGCATCACACACATGCTTGAATTCGAATTACAAAATGTGAATACGCTGGTAACAGCTTTTTATCGCTTTTTTTTTGTTTATAAACGCTATCTTCCGCTTTACTTACATCAAAAGGAAAACCATTACCGAAGATATTCCTTCCGGAAAGTAAAATCACAAGGATTTGCATCTTCAGACGAAGACGACATTAATGTACTTTTTATAATGCGAGCAAAAAGGGACAGTACGCACCGGCGAAGTCTTGAGCATTAATCCGGGAGTGGAGTGGACAAAAAAACGTACACGGTGCGCCAAGCGTCCATTAGAATAATATCTTATTAATAAACAGAAACGTTGACTTGGGGGAGAAGGAGAAGGGTGACAGCATAAATCGCTACGTTCGAATAAATTATACGAGAATCTCTCCCGACCAAGTAACTGCTGCGGCGTCGACTGTTGAATTGAAATGCTATAAGCGAGACTTACCATCTGTATTTTTCAGATTTATTTACACCATTCTATCGCGGGAATACACCCTGCTGAATTTTATTTGTTTTGCGGCGGAACCTGAAGTACATACGACGAATACTAAACACGTGAAGGGGTTAACAATAAGATTTTCCAGCGACCAGGGTTTTTTACCAATAAGGAAACCTTTCCTGCTGAAAAACCGGATTTAGCGAAAAATCACGATTTTGCGTTAACTTTGGCGAAACATGAAACAAGGAAAAACTGGCAATATGATTCAAATTCGTCGAAATTTGAAGTTTTGGATAAATGATGTTATTGCATTAATCTTAACGAAACTTAAGATAACGAAGTCAAACTTCAGACATGGAATTAGTATTATTTAGCAATATTAGGTACACGGTTCCTTTATAATCTGATACGAGGTTTAAATTTTACACAAATTTAATTTTTACATAAAATAAAGCTGCAAAATTTAAGTTTGCAAATTGCTTGCTCATTATTTTTAGTTTTTCTTAAAAAGCTCCCTTTATGACTGAATTTTGTAAAAAAAAAACCAAAAATTATAAGAAAGAAATTTGCGAAGTTTAACCTTGCAGCTTTCTTCAACATGTCTTGTAAGTCCTGTCACCTAAAGGTTGCTGAAGACGTGTCAACCATTGTGAGGACTGACTTAAATTTATTAAAAAAAATTAAACTCTATAAATAATCGAATTTTGACAACGCACTAAAAGTAAATAGCGATGGAGGTAAACCCGATGAGACCATCTTCTCCCTGCACTGCGTCAGACTGTAAAATTAAATTGACGAAATTGCTCTTAAATAGAGCAATCTCGTGTAATCAGTACTCAGACTTAGGGCATGCAAAATTACGTTAGAGTGTAATTTTCGACGCAACATGACGAAGTCTCAGGGTAGTGTGTTTGTTGTGTCGACCTCGAACCATCCGAACCCGAGGAGACATGGTATTGCAGCGTACGTTCTAATTTGGTTAGGCAAAAAGTGAGGGTGCAGTTGGTAAGCGAGAGCGATGACAGCAGGGGGTTCTACGGTCGTTGAGACACGGGTAATGGGAAATTAGTGGCCAAGAAAATCGATTTCAGATTTTGGTTACGACGCTTGTAAGGACAGAGGATGCGATTAATTTGCTAGATGTTAGATTTCAGTGTGTCCCTAATTTAGCTCTTCGGGTGACCCTTTTTTCTTCAACAAAGGGATTATCCTTATTGCAGCCAATGTACATAGTCTTAAGGAGAAGCTTTAACACAACATCATTTTACATTAGGGCTTTCACGTAGGGAAGAGTGAAATGTGTTCCTAATGTTTTAGTAAATTTATGCTTTCAGTGTGGTAGTGTTATGATAAAATACAGAAAATGTACAAAAGATTTCATTGTGAAGGGTTTAAATCTACTTTATCTTCTTATAATTATCCATGACTTTTTGAATTTTTTTTTACGTACCATAAAATTGAATTCACCTCATTGCCGGACACAAAAAAAATAAAATATTCATATCAAGCCTATGAGAAATTCCAAGTGGCTCACTGGGCCCCTTGTCACATTGTACTCTACTTTCTTCTATCGATCAACACATCTGTAAATAAGGAAGCTAGGAAATCAAGTATTTAGTTCCGCTCGGATCGTCAATAAACGGGGACGATAGACTTTTAAACTTTTACCGGTCTCCGGGAACTTGAAGAATAACTCGTAGTGGTGGATCACATCAAGAGCACGTACGTAATTGAATGTAAATATGATCGGAAGTTTGCCCAAAGTCCGTTAAATATAGATAACCGAGAGTATCTCTAGACACGACCAAATGTCTCTCTTTCTCTCTCTCTCTGTGTTTGCCATTTCTCATCCCCTTCGCCTTTATCCTTCGAACTTGTCCGCTCGTCCTCTGAGAGAGAGACGGATAGCAAGGTTTCCTTGCGGATCCTGCACTTAAATGAAATCCTTTCGAAATTGTGGTCGAACTACTTCCGACTCTCTGCTTTCACCAAATCGAAGAGTCAATTGAATATTGCCATCAAACTTGGACCCAAAGTCATCTTAAAGATTAATTGGTGATCCAGTTACAAGAACATCAAGATTTCGGAAAGCACTTGGATTATTGGAACGCTATAAGATTCAGCAGATATGCAAAATTTTGCGGTTAGTAAGTAACGTCCTAGTCGAAAAAGGTGAATGAAGAATCCGGAGCTTGAACATTCCTTTCTAGGTAAAATTCGACCTCTCGAGGAATTCCCTCTATCTTCGCTTCTCATCCTATCTCCTCTACTTCTGTTCGACAACTACAGTCGCTATTCAATTTTCCCAAAGCGTTGCATTATTCAGTACCGCATCAAGACATCTGACTGTCTCTATTTCCGCTAGCTGCGGCGACGGTAGCGGCTTAGTCGCGTAGGTCGGCGCTTCAGGGCCTTCTACAACATCCCCTGTTTACCATGCCAGCAAATAGCTCGATAGGTCCACTGTGTTTCCGTCATAGCCACCGTCGAGTTTTGTTATAGAAATAGTGTTAAAGCCTTGGCCTGTTTCGGTATGAAGCTCTACAAAAAAACTGATAGACGTTATGGTCGGATTCGGGATCAGTTATCATTCCTTCCGTAACTTTGACTTCTTGCCAATTATCTTGTACGATGAAAGATTCTTAACATCCTGGCCAGGCTGCTCACTCAGGATTGTATGCTAATACCTATTCGGCACCAATCAAAATCCATATTGCCCATCATACGATATGCAATCTGATAGATAGTTCTGTCTGCAGAGCGCAACTAACAAAAGCCGAAATGGCCTTCACTAAGCCGTGTCTATTTTATAACATTTTCAGATTGCGAACTTTATGCGCCGATGTGGAACTGAAATGGACGCGTTTAAATAATGAGATGTGTGAGACGCCAACACCAAGGGTACACATTCCTGTTTGAAGATGGACTCTCTCGGGGATATTGTGTCTTTGCCCGAGGAAATTGTCCACACTTTGTGCAGTAACAGCGGCAGCCATCTCTCTTCTCAACACGGAGTTCGGGAGGTGTGCAAGCATCAACAATAACAGTTAGCAGTTTACATTTCATTAGCAGGAATATAGTGTGTCTTAGCTCTATGTTACTGTTACTGG
This sequence comes from Tromatobia lineatoria, assembly GCA_949699805.1. Taxonomy (NCBI): domain Eukaryota; kingdom Metazoa; phylum Arthropoda; class Insecta; order Hymenoptera; family Ichneumonidae; genus Tromatobia; species Tromatobia lineatoria. The sequence goes on from OX453050.1 coordinate 12,826,152, forward strand.
TGTGTCTACTCACAGTAGCTCCGAGTTTACCTATTCTAATAGGTCGTTCATTAAAGCTTCTGCGCAACTATTTGCCTCTGTTGTCTTCCTCCCGAAGAAAGCGAACGTTATATGACAATCTGGCAAACATTTGGGTGCTTTACTCCTGTCTGCTAATTATTCAATAATTCTCTCTGTACAAGGTCGGTACCCAAGGTTGGGATGATCGATTGGTGTCCCAATTCTTCATCACTTTTGCCCCTGAGAAAAGTAGACCACCAACAAATTCACCGAGGTGGAAGCTTGGAATTTGCTCCATCTCCACGAGCGGTCATCCTGAAATTCTTTCATCGTGCAGGGGGAAGCGAAACGAGAGTGCCAGGGATTCCCTCGAGGCGGTTCAACAACTGGAGCGCCAGAGTGACCATCAACATCGAAATATGGCTATGTCCGGCTCGCTATATTAACCCGCTACGGGATTCCGGAGAGGTCTAATTTAACGTCGGATGGAACGACGGGGCTGCCACAGTTGCCAGGCACGCTTCTCTCCTCCTCGTAAGGACACGTGTAAGCCCATCCTCTCATATAGTCGACAGAATGCTACAGCTACCTTCGCCTTTCGGTGAACACACGGTAAACCTCCAGGGTTGGACCACCGCGAGTTTGGCCCAAATTAACAGTGGACCGACTATAAATTTCTTCGCCCACAATTCTCGACGAATGAAATTAAAGAAATTATAACGGCGAGTTATACGTGGAATATAGATAGTGCCTAATGCAGAGGGCAGAACCGCCGCAGCTTCTGGTATATACCGGAATACATCAAGGACTTGGTAACCCAGTAAAAAAACTTTCAAGTGGGACGCAGAACTCAGAACTTTTCTGAATTGTCGGAAGAAGGATCCTTCGCATTTTCTCAGCTGCAAGGAAAAAAATGGTACAGGCAAAAGTGAACGGAGAAGAGTAAGCCCAGGCATAAAAGCATACTATATCTTATCTCATTATTCTGGATCACTCACCCGCGCTCGGTTTCTAGGCTCTCTCGCGAGTTAGCGAGACTTTGCGATCGTTATTTGCTCGCAGCAGCTGCCCTCGAGTCCCGCTACCCTTTTAAAGTCATCGACGCGACGTCGAGTCTTTAATATGAATTTTATAGAAAGTCAGAGTCGAGGAGAGACGGTATTGCTGCGCGACTCCTGGATCTTGCGATGACTGACTTCAAACTGACCTCTGCGTCAACATTCTCAACAGGACGCAGAAATTCTAGGTTCAATTTCCTCCTTTCTTCGACTGTTGATGTTGAGAAGGGTCAACTTTCTCCGTCCATTTTTTCGCCTACCGAATGAGACGGAAGTTTCGCTAGCATTGATCGTCTCTGTATTACTACTTTGAAACGGCCAAAATTATTCACACAATCTGCATGAAAGCAACTTATCTAGAGAAATGCCACATTATGACCATTATCAACAATCGATTGAGGGAAAGGTTACAAAAAAAATTTTTTTTCTTTTTCATCGTAAGGACTACTTACGTCCCTCTTTCCGAGGTGGAAATGTGATATAATTGCTTGTTTCCAGGATAAATCTGCAGAGTTGTTCATGACTTGACCAACCGGTTAGGACAATTCTCACCGGAATTAGATTTATCAGTTTCATTTTTATATATATGATTCATATGATTAATAAACGGAGACGTCTATGCCAACCGGATCTCCACAATCGGTCAGATGGATCTGCACTCACTCATTCGCTCGGATCCTCTAGCACACTCGAATTCCCTTGAGGCTACCAGAGTAAGAAGATGTAAATTACTCTCAACGTCCGTGCCATTTCCGTGAAAGAAGTTTATCGTCGGTACGCAGCAAGAATGCACGGCCACCTTGGCCCGGTGAGTTCCCCGCGGCGCTCATCCACCCGCGCCAGAGTGACTTATGCACTTTGCGTTTTCGCTGTGTGAAGCAGTTGCTGCCATTGTAAACGCATGCAAAACTTGCCCATACACACATCCCTGTAACTACTCATATCACGTATATGGGCCATTCGAGACCACCTCGACTGAGTCTTAAGGGTTCACATCTCAGTTCCTTCAATAAAAAATGATTATTAATTTTTTTTCGAATAATTTATTATGTAAGAAGATATAATGTAAAATATTTTAATGACAAAGTTTAACGTATTTTAAAAGTTACAGGCCGCTGACCTGAGCTCAACTACGCAAACCTTTCGCCGCATTTTTCTCAAATCGTTATTTTAAAAACCGATAACCAGAATATCTTGTAAATCAGATGAATCCGAATTAAAATTTTGAACGGTATAGTTCAACATATGTTTTAGTTATCTACGTTATTATATTCATTTTTTCTAGTTAATAATGAGAAAAGTGCTATAAACAATAGGGAAAATCGACTTCATATCGTAAATTATGCTAATTTGTTTTTGTAACTATAGAAATTTTCAGAAAAAATCCTTTAACGATTTTAATATCGCTTCTTTTTACAGAAATAAAATAAAAACGATACCACCGATATTAACCGAAAAAAAAAACCATTAAGCGTGTATCATTTTTACCCGCTTATGTAGATATAAGCATAATTTTTTTTAATTACGATGTTATTGCGCACTGGTGTTGTATGCATTCCATTTTATGTCTAGTGTGAAAAAAGTTATCCATTACTTCGATAACAGCGTCATTAAAAAATATATTATCATGAAGAACGTACATTTTCATCGAATTGTTATAAACCTATCCATCAATATGAAACCTATCGATGAATATAAGAAATACTGGTATTCACTGATTTTCGTAAGGCTGAAATAAATTCTAATATACAACAACATGATCACGACTCCGTTGACTTGACATTGAACTACCTGTACTCATGCACATGAACGCAAACGTGCATCCCACGAAATTCGAATGAGTACTCACTCGACCAAGAGTGCGTGCATAATATAAATATCTTTTTTTTTCCCACGTAACGTGGACGTTAATCGTTTCGCTCGTGTTCAAGCTTTCGGCCACCGCGAGCAAGTGAGTATATTACCGTATATGCATGTATCTCAAGAGAAAAGGAGTACAAGAGAGAGAGAGTGACATAAAGCTCGACGAAACGTTAAACGACGTTCACTTCTGCACAATATCGTTTCACGGCTCGCTTCTTATCCATTTCTTTCTCTCATCCTTTTTCATATTTGCGAGCGCGAGAGCATCGCGTGGATGGACTTTCGTTGTATTTATGACTCGCCGAACATCTTCATCCATATTTAAGGGCCGTCGGTATAAATCATTGGTCTCCCTGTAGCACAACGAGCCCGTGTCAGAGCAAGAGTGAGACTGGTCGCTGGTCCAGAGCTCACCAAATATTCACGAGCGCGATTGCGTCGACGATCATTTTTCTGGCGGCTCTCTAACAGCTATACTGTATCGTGACACGTGATCTTCTTCTCGCTGGCTATCGTCGTCTTCTCCTTACTCTTTATTCTTTACTTTCACCTCCGACTTTCGATAAGTGGTAAGCTGTGTGTGGCAACGACAAAACGAGAATCGAAAATAGTACTTTTTGCAAAATAGTACTGCTCGCGTCGTTTCGCGTGCGAGAAATCGCACTTCTCGCACTCGTGGAATGAAATTGTATACGAAACTCGTGCGAGAAACTTTTTCTCAACTTGTTTGATTGCAACAGTCGCCTTTGAATCGTGCTGCAAACTCACCCTCACGATGCGTGAAACAGCGCTTCTCGCACCGAGTAAAATAAAAACTATTACACATAAAAAAGTGCGATAAAATGAATATTATTATAATCACTTAATATTATACTCTAATAATAGAATATAATATTATCTGAAAATATTAGGAAAAATAGCGAGGCTACAAACTATGAGAAAACAATTCAGAAAGCGGAATAAGAATTTTTTCACTCCGAAATATATATTGGTACCTCGAAGAACTCTCGAGCTTTTATAGCAACTTCAATTGAGGCTTCCTACTAGAGACTTAAGCTAGCGAGGCAAACTGTTTTATTTTTCTGTTGTAATGAGTAAACCATGTTTGGTTTTTTATTATTTGTCTTGAAAAACGTTAAAGTATGACATAAATCACAAGCATAGACAAGGCACGAACACGGGAAGTTGTCGTGCCTCGTATAATAATCGGATATCGACCGATATTTTCAAAGATATATTGCTGGAAAGTTTCGTAATATGATGGTTACGTGCGCGCGGAGACAAAAGACGATTGATAAAAGGGTGAGTCGAGGTTGTACCACGTATTTACCCGATCCACGTCATACTGTTTTTTTCACCAACAAATTACAGGTCCTTGGAAAATAGATATAAAATTGCAGGTTTGTACTCTCATTGTTGTGAGTACAGCGATAATTTCGCAAGATGTTACTTCAAGTTTGCGGAGTACCTAGCGTCATTGTTATTCCGCACAAATCCAGCGGGATTATCACAAAGGGAAAGTATTAAAACAGTATTGGAAAAAGTATGGAAACTGAAATATCTCAAGTTTGAGGTATTTCTCATGGTTCAACAACATTAAGTTCCAACGCTTTCAAAAAAATTGTCCTGATAAGGCTCGGTCACATAAAAAAAAACTGGTGTTACAAATATCAAAGTATCAACGAGGACAATCATCGTGGTCTAATGATCCTATCATTGGCATGACTCAAAACGTAATAAGCCATCGATTACTAAAATTGACAAGTGGAAATTTTTTCTTTTGGCCCTACACCTTTCTGATAAACAAAATTGTAAAATCATAATGTTTGTTTTCCAAAAGAAGTGTATCACTTACAGAATTTTTTTAAATTGCCTTTTTATTCGGTGACTCGATCTCCTTAATTATTCGACTGTTGTGTCGAAAATCCCGTCTTCTCCTAAGACGCCGTGTTGCAATTCTGACGTTTTGTTTAAGATTTCTTGTAAAAAATTTCGTTTTACAATTCGATTTTACACTTCCATAACATGACATTAAATTTTTGTACTCTAATACAAGATTCAACTAGTGACCGCCCTTAAAGAACCACCAATATACAAAACAGGCTGACTATTTGCCAGCAACTTAAATAGTGAAATATCATCCGTTATCCGTAAAGACACAATGAGAAATACATAACGGGCGATAATAATAATCCCTTGTCGATACGTCAGTTAACTTGGACAGACGTTTATGAGGCTCCGCAAAATAATGGAACGAAGAAAATAAAACGTGGACGTTGTGAGCGGGCGTGACTAACGATGTTTTTCCGCGTCGATATCGCCTAGCGTTCGCGTCGTTATTCGAGATGCTTTTTTTTCTTCCTCTTCCGCTATATCGGTAGTATATAGGTACGACTATGCTAGTGGCAGTGTGTCCCTATGGGTCTGCAGCTCCTGAGCGAGAATCTAGGTCGAACAGCTGACGTCGAGAGGGCTTCTGGTGGTTGGAGGAGAGTCGAAGAGGGAGGCTAGAAGTCCTATGCGCTCCTGGTGGTGGTAAGGGCGACGATAAATTCCTCGTCGTGGTGGCATGCTTGGGAAAAGGCGGCCGGCCGCGAGAGAGGCGCCAAGGAAAAATGACCAATATTCGCGTGAAATACCGCCACACCAGCGGTCTCTCTTCTCTCTCTCCCTCTCTCGCTTTATATTTCTCTTTCTTTCTCTCTCTGAAGTCTCCTTCACTCGTTCACCAGACCGAGACGTTTTTGGTTCCGCGCCCACTGCAAAAGCTCGACCCGCTATTGGATTTCAATTTTACGGCTCGCCGGTGGCAATTTCCTCCCGGTGCCTCTAAGCATAATGTATAACCCAATAAAATCGAGGATCATATCGCCACTGCGCTCTTATACTATACATTCTGTTCTTGCCGTTTTTCTCCACCCTCACGACAACATTATATCGCCTGTGATACATATCATGAAGCTACCCAGCCTCTGAGACACTCTGCTCTAGCCAACTTCACTCTGTACTTGGGTCTGAATTTACGAAGCCTCGCGATAACCTTCACCAGTGAGAGATTCGGCTTATCGCGATATTACCTCGGCTATGGAACAGCCCAGTTTCCAGCCCGGTAAAATGCCGACTTGTTTATGGACGGCTGTACAGTACCTCGAGCTCGTGAAGCTTGCCTAAGTCGATCGTGTTACTCTCCGAGCCAAAGTATCCTCAATGCGGAATGGATACCGCGTTCTTGAAGAATGGGCGCCAGTCGCAACGGCACCGAAAGCATTTCAGAGATAGCAGGTGATAAAAGGGTGAGCCGAAGATCAAGTGCTGGAGCAAAAAGTATGAAAAGGTAGATATCACAAGTATGATATATTAAACTGAATCGATACTCGGAAGTATTAGCTGTAATTATTTGTCAGGAGCCGCGGGACGATATGGCGTTGGCTGTCGGTATCCAGGTCGACTGCTCTACCTTTGCATGACCGGGTTGATGTCTTCACAATTTTGATGTGCAAGTGGATATCCTCACGGATTTAGATATGCAGATTGATATCTGTATAGTTTTTGATGTTCTGGTTAATATCTTCATAGTTTTGAGTGTCCAGGTTAATTTCTTCATAGTTTCAAGTGTCTAGGTCGATATCTCCATACTTTTCGAGAAGCAAGTTGGCCGACGTATTATTTTTGCTGTACAAATAGCTCTCGAGACACTTTACTCTACCCATCTTCACTCTGTACTCGAGTTTAAATTTACGAAGGCTCGCGAAAACCCTCACCAGTAAGATATTCAGCTTATCGCGATATTGCCTCGCTATAGGACAGCCCAGTTTCATAAAATACCGACTTGTTTATGGCGGCCGTAGAGCACAGTGGCTGAAGCTCCTCAGCCTTGCCTAAGTCGCTTGTGTTACTCTTCAAGCCCAAGTATCCTGAATGCGCAATGTACGTCGTGTTCTTGAAGAAGAGGTAGCAGTACCGAGAGCATTTCAGAGATAGCAGGTAGAGAAGGGCTGAAACTAAGACGATAATATTTCTTAACCAGCCACCGCGAAGCAACATAGATCCTGATTTACACATCTAACACGTTCCCGCTATAATAACAATGCCTCACTTTTATATGTTAGCATAAACAATGCGTAGAGAGTGGGGGAAGGAGAGGGAAAGACCTCCCACGAAAACTACACCTCGGCAGACCATCATCAGCAAGCGGGTTTGCATCCCTTGTTTTCTCCGTCTCTCTCACTCTCTTTGTGCTACCACGATCAATTTGCCGTTATTCCCTTTGTTGAGCTCGCGACTTTTTCCTTCCACTCCGCAAAGCTCAATGTTGTATGCATAATACGCTCTCACTGCATGCACTTCTAACTAATAGCACGACACCGCACGGATAATCGAGTTTGAATTTGCGTCCCAGCCATGTATGCGGTCTCTCTGTCGATCGTTTGATCAAACGTCAAACCGTATTCAATGGCGAAGCGGGTTGACGTTTGATCCCATGCCATACTCTTCGCACTGATAATTCATTGGTAATTTGAACAAATGGAATGGACGATAATTTAGTATAATGATTGATATTATACATAAATTTTTTCTCCAATCTCGGTATTGATAAAAATATGTAAAACAAATTCCTACAGAACGCTTTCTCATTACTTTCCATTTGTCACATACACTCGTGTCTCTTCGACGAGTTGTATGTTGATCTTTTCGGGCTTTCCAATAAGGAAAACTTTGTAAAAACTGGATATAAGTGAGGAGGCAATGTGCAATGTATAACTTTACATCTTATTTGCATTTTCATGGAGAAAGTTCCGTTATGGGAGAATTATACTTTTGATTTTTTTTTAAACGCTATGTATGGGGCAATCCGCCACGTTTCGCGGAGGATTTGACCTCGACCTCTCTGATTCGGCTAGTAATTTTAAGTTAGCTTACCACTAACAAATTTTTTTTCTTAAACCCATTTTCGTCAAACTGACTCCCCTCAATTCAAGAAATATATATGTTCCGCAACGCAAACAACACCGATTCCCAAGTCGAAGTTTTTTACCTGGGCGTGAATTTAAAAAAAAATCATGACAAGTAAAAAGAAATTAAACAACAAGACACCCGAAGAAAGCCGCAGAGAGTAAAGGTCTTAATTGAACGGAACGCTTCTTCGAATTCATGGGTCGATATCGTTATGCGAAATAAATGCGTACAAGAAGTGAGAAGTGCTGGTAGAAGCAGAAGCAGCCTTGTTATATGGGAGATGGAAGGAGGCGAAATAGCCGACTGGAAAGAGATTTTGCTGGAGCTGCAATGTCCAGCAGTCATTCGGGGGCGGCGCCGAGTCGACGCGCCGCAAGCAAAAACATTTCGGTCGTCCTGTGCCTGGCATCGCGATGCAGACGCAATCGTCTCCCGAAGTTCCTATGCAAATTGAGCAGCAGCAGCAGCAGCAGCAATACGAGCGGAGACAACGCGATGCCACGACACCCGCATGTCCATTTGCTGCAAACGTCTCTTGGTCGATGCTCCTGCGTACAAAACGTATATAGATATGTATATATGTACATGCCTTGTCGTGTTTTATATACCACGAACAACTTGGCACTTGCGTCGCGTATTAGTCGTAAAGTAAAAGGACAATCTCGCGCCAACGGAAAAGGCACGAGAAGTATCTACAGGTCGTGGGACAATGAAAGTCGTCGTGCGGACGACGAGAGTATTTGTCGCGTGAAAACCGCTGAAACAGCACACACCGCTCTCTTCCTACCGACAAAATGTTACTGTAGTGCCAACGTCGCAGCGGTCCACTTTCCAGATCGCTACGTGGTCGCAAACTTCAAAATTTATATCCCTCCACTCACTGCAACTTTAGTCCGGTCGATAAATCCGAGTGCGAATCTGGCATTCTTACGCTCCGATTTTCGTGCGAATCCAAAAACGATCCAACGGTTATTGACATTCGAATGTGGCGCAGTCACTTCAATGCGTGAGATGCCGCACTTTTTCGCTCGCAGTAGAGAAAACGTCGTTTTCACGGAAAAGAAATAATTTTTCAAATTTTTATGCTGAGATAAAATGACGAGAGACGAGAGTGGTTTAAGAGAAGTGTTCGGATGCTTGTGTGCGTGTGCGTGTGTGAAATCGAGAAGCCGACATTCGAACAGCAATAACTCGTGAAATACGCGATCGAATCTCGTCACATTTTTATGATTGGAGTTCGCTTGAGAATATATCTTTTGATTTTGAATTATTTAAAAAAATTAAAAAATTTCATGTGCAGGTACTATTAACGACAGCACGATTTTATTAACGAATTAACAACACTCTTAATCAATTTTAATATGCCCTGTATCAACCAATACGACTTCTGTAACAAATTTAGCAAAAGTGTAAATTAATTTTAAATTGTACTCGTGTAGTAATTTCCTTTACCCGTTTCTGTAATAGAGCTTCGTTCACTGTTTTTTCACAATTTTACCTTAAATTTTTTTGACAGTGCATGAGTAAGCAAAAAGCGCCAACATACTTCCCGATAAAACGCAGCTTCCTTTATAAAACGCAGAAAGTAATGGAAAAACAATTTGCAAGGTTCTCTTTTTTAAGAATTTTTTATTTTTCACTCTATTCACGATAACGATGAACGGAGATTTACGTTGTACATGTGGTCAGGGTTCGTATGTATTGACTCACGTGACACGAACTCTCAGAGCAACGAGTATACGCGCCCGTCGAGGTTGAACAAAGAAAACATAAATAGTCAACAGGGAAATATACAAATAGACGTACCGTCGGTACGGAGAAAGCTATAGAAACGTGTACGACGAGGAATACGTCGATACGACGTAGTATAATGCTTGCGGGTGATGCAACTTTGAGTGTGTATGGGAGAAAGTGTGGAGATAGGAGTGATAGGCGTGTGCAGAAAGCTTTGGGCTTTTAAGGGAGGGGCTGCGCATTGCATACATAGAACACACATGTATACATCCTCCATCGTGCTGAAGGGATACGCAGAATCAACAGAGCGTCACATTCTTTAAATAAATATCCGCAAGATCAAAGGTACTCCATGCCACACGTCGCAGATATACGTCACTATTTTCCTCTACTGGATAAAGTTGCCACAGGGAAACATTCATCCTTCGCAACGATTCCTAGAATATTCCCACAAGTATATACTTTTATGGAACCTGATAGACGGTCGTGAACGAACAAACACGACATTTAGAGATGCAATTCTCCAGAAAAATATGTATAAACCTACACTCGAAGCAGAATAAATGTTACTAGAGAGAAAAATCGCTATCAGCAAAAAAAAAATGCGCGATACTTCTTTCGACGAATATTTTTTGAAACCAGGATGAAATTGAACTCTTGAATAGGAAATAAATGTTTTGGTGGTTTTTCTTGTACATTATTGCGTTTGTCAATCAACCATTTTTCTCTTCCCTTTAATAATGAACAGTAAATATGGAAGAAAATTGTTGAAAGGACACTTTTATATAGAAAACTTAGATCGGGAAAAAAACCTGCAAAGTAGCAGCTTGCGAATCGCTTCAACATTATTTTTTGTTTTTTGAAAAGCTACGTCCTTGAGGAAATATTTTCATCAATTTTGATTTCCTCATAGAGGAAGTTTTGTAAAAACCAAAAAATAATTAGGAAACAGTTTGCAATTTTCCACTTTGCAAGCTTGTTTATTCTTGGAGTATATTTTCCTAAAAATTGAAAGTCTCATTCGCAATCAAGCAAGCAATCAATCAAGCAATCAGAACGGATGATATTTTCACAATTCATTTTGAGATTGTAGAAAAATACCGCCACAGCTCGGGTTCGAACCAGAAACTCTAGGCTTTATGAAAATCATTAATAATTATTCGGCCCAAGTCCAATAAAAAATAATGTTAACAAAATTTATTTTCGAGTTCAATGAACAAAACTCGACTTTACACCATTAGAAAATATTTTCCATATTCCAAACAGGTTTGTATCTTGAAAAAAAAAAAAAATAGCTCCAAAGCTTTCCCTACCATAAGGTGTAATGATCGATGTAAGCACTTTGTGCTAGCAGTAATTTACTATGGTACGTATACCGTGAATCGCAAATCATTTTAATTGCGTGCTCGGGTGCGTTAGATGAAATCTTTCCACTCTCCGCTGCCACCTTCTCGCTTCGAGATTCATTGTTACGAATTTTAATTATGGCGTTTCTTTTCTTAACGTTAACGGGGTAGGTTATGGTGCCCCAGGCCAGAGCCTCGGGGCCATGGGGAAAAATCGTGCACAAAAGCTCGTGCGCACACGCATACAGGTATTTATCGAATGCGTGCAGGTTCTTCGTGGGTGCGTACAGTTGCGTGGCTTCGAGCGATCGGGGAATGCGCTGAACTAATGAAGAAGCCGAGGGTCTGCATGTCTCATTGGGGGAAGGGCTATTGACACGTTTCAATGGGAGTCGGTAGAGGGCCCCGTCAAAAATTCAGCGCATACGAAAAGCGTCTAGCTCGGAGATAAAGAAACGAGACAAGAATAAAGGAAAAAATGCATTTGTATTATATCAGAGCTCGGGGCGTGCCGTTCGAAACTCATCAGTTGCAGTAACGCAAAAGAATACAATAAAACTCGACGCACCAACACGGACATCCATTCAGTGAAAAATTAAATTGTGTTCCATTGAAATGTTAACGGCAACGAAGTTTTTAAAAAAAGATGAAAATTCAGCATAGAGCCTCGAAAATTGTATCGTTTAATGTTTCAATGTAATGTGTAATATTAAAATATTGTATAAGTTATAATATTCGTGGCTGGGCGGTGAACACGCTGAATATGTGAATACAGAATAAAATTTAATTTAAGAGCACACATGGTTTTTAATCAAAATGTGGTCGAAACGGTAACGAAAAAAAAAACTTATCTGGACTGAAAATCAGAATAATACCAATTTTTTTTTTTCATAGAGATATTAATGAAAAACTCAGCTCTTTTTATTTTGTAGATAAGTCAATGTTTTGGTTTATATACTTCTGTACACCGAGAGAAAAGATTTCACTGATGCCATAGAAATGGTTGGGTTGATTTTGTTGTTATTGATTTCAACGGAATATTACTCTTATTTCAATGAAATAGTGCACATAGAATTTTATAGAGTTTGAAAAAATTTCAATCGTCACTAATAATATTATAGATCCTGATTAGTATCAATTTAACTGCACCTTACGAAAAAAATAGTGGCACTTAAAAATAATCAAAAAATCTATCACCTTCTATTCGAATAAATGTATCTGCTCCTACAACTTTCAATATTCTGACCTGCCAATTTTTTTGTGCTCTGCATACTATTCTCAACAATCAAGCGTGGCAGATTTTTCATATAATTTTTTTTCACTATTCTAAAAAATCGACCGTGCTAAAAAATCGATTTTATTTTTTCGGTCCAAAATTTGTTATAAGGAATTAAAAATTTTCCAATAGCTCTCCTCCCTCTCCCCGTGCCTTCAGCGTGTTGCTTATCCATCGTAACAATACGCGATACCATGAGCCAAAAAGATCAATCGTAGTACTGTATGCTAGCAGTAATTTACTGTGAGATGACAGTAAAGAGTTGGTAGAAGGGTGAGCGTGAAATGAGACAGGCCGAGTGGTGCTTAATCGCGTTAGTATCGAAACGGCGAGAAGCGTAGTGGTCCTGCGAAACCACTTCCTTCCTTCCGTTATTCTCAACAGCTGCGGGAGCCAAGTCGAGAGCTAAGACGCCAGCAAAGTCGCCCTCGCGCGTGAGATGCTGGGTGGGCAAACGAGAATTGGGGTGGTGAGTGCGGTTTGTTCCCTCTTGGTGATTAATATCTTAGTAACCGAAGAACGACAATTTTCAGCGATATATCGTCGTCGTTCTCTTGGTCGTGTTCTTGGTGCTATCAAAGGCACAGAACTCCCACACCACGGCGTCTTGGCCTTAATGTTCCAAGGGTACGTGTTCAGGATCTTCGAGGACCGAGAACTGCAAGAGCAAAACATTCACAGCATCCGACGTTCACTTGCTCGTGGTCCTATTACTACGAACACCGAGAATTCTCCCGCTAAGAGATAAGTCTCGCTTGGTGCACATCTGCTAGACAACACCGAGACTACAGATTTATTAGCGGCGGTACGCACGTTATGTCCATCAGTCACAAGACGTCAGACCATAAGTCAGTTACGAGGACCGGTTCAGCGGTAAATACTCATTTTTAATTATTATATCTGGCATTCAATATATATAAAGAAAAATCTTATCCGCTTTGGCTCGGAGCCAGAAACGTTGATTTTCAACAAAGTGTTCCTGAAATTTTCTTCGGGTTTTCAAATTATGGCATTCGATGTGTTACTTTTGAAAGAATAGATTTAAAAAGGCAAAGTGGAACACTTCTTCATTAATATTGACATTTCGGTGGAAAATATCGTTGGGGGCGTGTTTGCTCCATTTATTTGTAGTAAAATATGGGATGCATATAACGCATGAGGAAAAAATGATTTTATAACGAATTTTTATGGCTCCTCATCATAAAACTCGATTCCAATAATTAATTTTGAGGGGTTGCACATAAAAAAAGAATCGGAATTAATGTGGAAAACTTTTTCGAAATTTGGAAATGTATAATTTTATAAACTAATGAAACCGCTGAATACAGAGTAGAAACACCATTTTTTTTTTAATTTTAAAGTGTTTCAATTTGCCTTATTTTCGATGTTTTTTTAATTTGAAGATTTTATTGGCTCAAACACTAATAAAGACTTGAGCTAGAATTAGATGGTAATGTTATTTAAACTTTGGTATTTATTTAGACGTTTAGAACACCACGAAGCTGTACTCTAGAAACTTCAAATTACAAACTGGAACTAAAAGTATTGTATAAGTACTAAATTAGCAGTCAATGCTTCTATATACTTTGTTTGCACGTACTGTTTTTATCTTCAAAATGTTTAGGAACGATATTCTCGACTCTTACTTCACTAACAATCTGCAATTGTGAAAACGAAAGTTACAAGGCGCCCTTGAATTTCGTGTTGGACTGAAGCGCGAATGAAGGGTCGAGTGAAGGGTCTAAAGTGTGCTTCTTGGGTATCCTAGTCGGGAGACACAGCGAGAAAGCACGAGGGAAGTAAAAGGGGGCGGTTTATTATATTCCACGGGGAAATTCGTTGCCTGTGAGGAATTGTGCGCTAAATTCAGGGGTAATTAAGCTTACCACCGCCATTTCAGTGTGTGCGTGCCCTGTACATAGACTTTCACGAATTGTGTAGGTCAAATTATTCTGAAAATCTGGCTTTTGCAAGACCACTCCAAATTGAAAAAATTTAATGGGCATTATACGAATATTGTTATAGAATTGATAATTGTAATGTTTTTCTTTATAGGTTTATATGTGAAGATGTCATTAGAATTGATCTGCTCGCACTGGATGATTGACAACAACGCTTGACAACCCCCACAAAAAGGAAAGTATTATACAGTCTACGTTTAAATTAACTTCACACTTTTCACCGATCACTTATTTCCATCATATATTATTTCCCGTTTTCCATTCATGTGTATTATTTTTATTAAAAGTGCAAGGGTCGAATTAGTTTAAAAATCTCTCATCGCAAATTCGCTACACCAATGCATCAAGTCCGCTGAAATACCCCATATAATCGAGAGTGGAAAACGTCAGGAATTACAGTAAACAAATATTAGCTAATACTATTTATACAAAACTTCGCGGCTCATATGCATAAGCTGCGTTAACATCTAGTCGTTCAATCATCGGATGTTGAACATATAAATATTTACACAGAAGTGTGGGCCAATCTCGGCAACATTCTGAATGATTGATTTGCTCAAAGTCGGGTTAACCGATTGGCACTCAACCTGCTAATTAAACGTATAATTCGCGATGGAGTTTCCGCGTCACTCATCGCCTCATTCGCCATGTAGTAACACACAGGCAACAGATAGTCACGTTGGTAAACTTGAACGATTATACCCGATGAAATTCCTCTTTGATGGATCGCTGCATCGCAACATCCTTACAAGCTTGTCGAATGCTTGTCCGTGAATGACGATAATGAAATGCTGCAACCTGTCATTCGGCCCATTCTAACACGTCTGACTGTTGACGCTTGCAGAAATTCCCATGACTCGGCAATTTATCACTACATCTATTTTAAACCCCGCACCAAGACTGAAATGAACGAGGTGCGACGCAATTGTTCAAGGTACACGACTATGGTTACGATTATTGAAACGATTTCCGCAACGATTACAGGACGAGTTTGAAAGTGCTGTGAAACTACCGAGCAAAGTTAGCCCGATAAGTGTCAACTATACTCACGATTAAATTACCTATAAGCCACTGTTATTACTCAGTGTTATGACTTTTGATATACTTTGAATGGATCTCGTTGCGCGTTACTCGATTAATGGAACCTGTAAATCAGCGCCGCGAGAAGTTAAATAGTCGTTTAAGATTATATCTGATAGTACGTTCATTCGCATGACTACCACATCGCGCAGATTATCGGCCACAATTTATATTGTATCTACCCAGCAACAGCTTAGATAAAAGTGCAACATAAAATCCAGGGAACATTGTCATATGTGATTGTACGACAACCGTTTTAATACGTGATCCATAAACTGCGATAAAAAAAGTTTTACCTATTTTCAGTCTTTATCTACGAATTGAAACGTACGTTTATTTGAATGACTTACATCGCGTGAATTGTCGCCCATAATTTATATTGTGAATAGCTATTAAACAACAGTTTAGGTAACCGCAATGTAAAATCCAGGGAACATTGTTGAATGTGACTGGATGACAACTCGTCTGATACTTGATCCATTAAGAATGATGATAAAACTTGCAAAGTAGAATCTTGCAAATTGCTTTCTCATTAGTTCTTTATTTAAACAAATTTCTATAAGCAAGAATGTTGATTAATTTGGGATTCATCATTGAGGAAACAATTTGTCAGGTTCATGCATTTGTCTAATAATTTAAAGTGTTGTAGAATAAAAATTTTCAACCGATTCCCACCAAATGCAATCCAAAACGTTGTATTGTAGCTCACTTGTGTACTAGATGAATTTTTTTTTAGTGTAAATATTCCACTATAAAAACCTGAAGAAAAAAAAAGAATTTCACGAAAACAAAGCTTCCTCTATGAACGAGTAAAACGTTGACCTACTTCCATTCTGTATTTACGATCGTGACGCAGAAAATTTTCCGAATGATTCTCCGTTGAAATTCCTCTATGATCGATAGTATATTAAACTTGCTGCGCCTGTAGAAGCCGTATTAACGAAGATGTAATATATGCATGATCTTAGAAAGATGTGAATTATCATGTGCCGCTGACTTGTATACTTGTGTACACGCTCGGGTTACATGGAAGTGAACAAGGAGAGGAAGAGATTCGTCGAGAGTATGTATGGAACCCGGTGCAAAAGTGCGTGCACGAAGATAACGACGAGTGTCGGAGTCTCGATGCTCGCTGAGCTCCCACTGCGGTAGGTGGGCGTGGAGCTATGCTTAACGTTATTACATATTGCTTACAGTCCATATATCATGCGTTACAGTAGTGTAGTGGCTCCGGTGCGTAAGTACTGCGCAGGTTATACGTACGGGTAACCGTGTCTGTTCTAACAAGAAGCACGCGTTCGTTTATCGACCGTTTTTCAACGAGATCGACCAAAGTTAAAGGGTTAAGGGGACCAAGTCACCTAAAAATGTCAATATAAGACATTAATTTCAAAATTTATTCACGAACAGAATTAAACTTCACCAATTGCAGTATACATCGAGCACTATAATTGTACAATTTTGTGCAGTGATATGGTGAACCATAAGATTATGGGAAAAACTGTTACTTTTTTCATTTGTCGTAAACTTCAGATTAAACCGAATTGCAGAAAACGGGTTTTAATGGATCATTTTGTTGATAAGAGAAGGCATTTTGGATTGAATATAGAATTTTTATTCTGATACTGTAAAATAAAGTAATCGATTTTAATATGGAATGAAATTTTAATTCTTTCAAAAACTTACCACGCGTTAAGCTGTGTTCAATGCAATTTTCATAGCAGCTCAAAATCCGATATTTAATCCTGTATTGCTTCTCTCAGGAACGGAATGATCCATCAGAACTCATTTTCTGACATTCGGTTTGATCTGAAGTTAACGACAACCGAAGAGAAATGTAAGTGTCGGGCAATGGACTTTAAAGATTGCTACAGAATAAAATATCTTATTGGTATATCTACCATGCCACATCTTTTCCAATATTTTTTCTTGCTTTAAATGTCAAGAAAAGTTATTTGAACTATTTCCATATTTTTAATTTTTTAATTTTTTTCTAAATATATGCAATTTGGATTATAGTCAATTAATTTCTGAAGTAGAAAAATGTAGTAAATCAACGCTTTAACGGTATATACTTGGTCACACGATTGTCGTGTTTTCATACACGTGAAATATCGCTAGAACGCACTATTTCACATTTACAAAATCATTAAAATGTCCGTAACTATTAATTTATTATTATTTGGTCTAAAATTTGTAGTCCACATAATACAGAATCCAAATACAAATTTTAAAAAAATGATATTTTTCATTTTTTAGGCTACTTGGTCCCGTTAAGCCAATATGAGGATGTTAGAAGGGCAAAGACCTCTGCTATGATATTCTAATGCAATACAATATAAAGCAAAACTAACATCTCCATGAGATATTGTTGTCCAGTAGCCGCAAGGAAGATCAGCATCATCAGGAAACAGGAGCCGCCCGCGGTGTTTGCACTGCCTCGTTGCTGTGTACTGCGCGCCCTCGCGATCTTTCATATTCGATTAACGGTATCGAAGCGGTGTACCAACTCGTCGTTGCACAGCAAAAGAACGAGCAAGAACAGGACGAGGGTAATCGCGCGCTCCCGCTCTCAGGTATTTATAGTTAGCGTATACGTATAGCATATGAATATCGAGAGAGCGAGTTCGGCCGGCTGTACAGTGTACCTATATATCGACGAGAAGCGAGCTCGCGGATCGAGGGATATCGAGGCCTGCATCAGTCTCGCGTGACGCGTCGTGGGCGATCGCCTGACGCACGAAGACGGCAGCCACATTGCCCTTCTCATGTATACCCCTTACCGTGGCTTTCGCCTTTTCTACTAGAAACTGCCCTCGGTGCAACACAGAACAAGGAAGAAATCGGTGCTGTCGCAAGTCCTACACAGAATGAAAAAAAGTAGTTTTGGAGTCCAATTTCAGCAAATGTTCAGTGGAAAATATAATTCCGAGCTTTACATACCGGTATTTAATTAATATTAAGGTTGTTAATTTTAATGTGAAGTGAATCGTGGAGTATATTAATTTTTAAGTGTATTAATTGTAATGCATATTAATTGTAAAGTTTATAATAAACGATAACGATTAATAGTTACAAGATCCAGTAATAGGCGAAATGCTTGCAGGCGAGGAAAATGCAAATCAAATAAGATAAATACATTTTTTTTCGCGTCCCAACTCAAAGGTGATTTTACTAGCCCCGGCCTCATATATGCATATCAACCTCGATGCGATGAATATGAGGGCAATCGACGATGTATGCAAATTATTGGATTGCGGTTCAACTCACAATTTCGCAACAGAGAAATATAGAGAAGTGGTGCACTGGCAAATTGTTTAACCTTCCTACGCGAGATCCGTGCATAATAAATGAGACAAGATTAATTAGATCTCAGTGATGCCGAAATGCCGTTATTTCGGTATAAATGGAGCGCATTACATTTTTCTCAGCTCACATAAAATTAAGGCTAAGTCGGGACATAATACTCTGTGATTTACACAGAAATATCTATTATATGCATGTATCTAGAAACCAGCTTAGTCCATATTTATTAAACATCTTTCGTCTGGACTTAAGAATTTCACAAAAGCGTTATTGAGTTCTTCCAGTTTGATTTTATCACAATAAAACTTTTTTCAAATTACGGTCATTTTTTAATCCACATATCAATTATTGCTGGTTGTAAAATTGACTTTGTCGGTTTCTTGGCCGATCTTTAAAAAAAAACACAACTTATTACGTAAGCAGCAAATAAAAGTATCGATAACAGATTAAAATCGGTTCATCATCCATAATATTTGCGTTTTACATCTAGAAATACTCCAGTCGTACCATTAGAATTGTTTATTCCTATTTAAAATTTCGTTCGCGCGTAAATAATCCTCACTTTCACTTTATCGATTTCTTGACCACCCGTTTGAAAAAATATTCAACTTACTCCGCAAGAAGCACATAAAAATATGAACAGGTAATAAATAAAAAGGCTTTTTCTTCGAATATATTAATTTTTTTTCGTCTGGAAGTACTTCAGATGTACCATTGGGGAGTTTATCCCTATATTAAACTCTATCTCGCACGTAAAATAATATTCGCCTTCACCTTGAAACATTCAGAGAGAAAAGCCAAGCGTTGGGCATGAGGAGGCAAAGTGCGAGAGACAAGTCCCCAGAGACAGTGTTGCGGTGAAAGTGAGAGCACAACGGAAAATTTTGCAACGAAGCTTCCAAGTGCTTTCGTTGGTACAGAGAGAACGGTGAAGATACTGTACCAGAGATGCCCCCGCAGTCATATTCCGTTGGCTGGAAAACCGGAGTATGAGTTGACAGTGAGAGCGAAGGAGGTTGGGTGCAGATGAGGGGAAATGCATGGCGAGTTTGGGCAGGCGAACAGAGAAGCCAGCGAGGCAGGAAGCAACGAGAAGTATAACATCCCCTCTGGCCCTCACGCCTTTCCACGGAGAAAGCCCTGACTGGTTTGGAAATGAGGATTGGGGTGTTTTATTTAATTAAGCTTGAGCAGAGTCTGCCCAACCCTTTCAGGAGGCTAACGCGTGGCTCAACGAGAATATGAGAGAGCGAGAGAGAAGCTCCGAGGACAGCGAAACGAGTAAGTTGAATGCAGACTCGACATAGCTCGAGTGAGAAAGAAGCTACGAATGAGACGAAGCGATATAGTGAACGTGGATATACGAGCCATTCCGTGCCAACTCAACTCGGGTCTGACTCTCGAGGAAAGTAATCACAAATTTTATTAGAATTTTTTTAGGCATCTTATGTACTCATGATTGGTTATAGAGAACATATCGAAAGTCGGGATTTGAAAATTTGACCAAATTCTTATTGATTTCGCATTATATATCAATATTCTTAAGCTCCCACCACGCTTTCACTTTATTTAATTTATCTATTCATGTATATATTTATTTATTCATTTATTTGATTTTTTATTTATTTGTCTATTGCGATTTTTTTTTCTATTGAAAGAAAGTTAGATGCGTAGAAAACTTCCACTTCAGACTATTGCATTTCTATACACGTCAAGACTTCAGAGAATTTCTCTAGATTTTGGTTGTTGTTCGGTTGTTATTTCATGAATGCCGTTATTTAAAATAATGTATTATATTAATACTGATATTGTCAATAAAATGTCCTTAATACAACTACCAAAAAAATCGCTCTGCAAAAATCTTTAAAAAATTCTGCGATGTTCTGACAAATATAAAAATATTCAGGTTACGCATTCGATTTCGACCAATTTTCTTTTTTATCTAAGCTGAAAAATATTGACATTTCATCTAGGATTTATGAGAATTTTATCAGATTTTTTAATTCCTGCTCTCAATATGTTCGTTATAAATATTTATATCCATATAAAATGCTTTAAAAAATGTAATAGATATTATGGCTGTCTCTTAGAAATGGAACAATAATATAAAAAGTAAAGGATGAAAGCAAGAAGGTCGAGGGTTAGATCCAGGTCGAGTTCGTATGGAATGTCCCATATATAGATGAGGGTGGTAAGGTTCTTCGCGCTAAGGATATATATGAGGGGGTGTTTGTGCCCCACGGGGATTCCAGGTTAGCAGCCTGGTCTTCAGCATCAGACACTACTGCTCGTACTATATTACGTACACCTAGTTCTCCGCCTTACGCCAACGAATTAGAGTTGGTCGGTCTTCACGGAGGTAAAATGTTGAAGCTCGTTATATGCTACACGCGTGGAGCCCCCTCAGGCCTTTCCCGGACGAACCTTTACCCTGAAGAACACCGGAGCTATCCACTTTGTAAACGAATACACGTGCATATCATTATAACAATAAGTAGTAATCCACGATACCGCAAAAACTTGGTTTCTTTTCTTTTTTTCCATGGCATAAGCATCATCGTATTTCATCCATGTAACATTTAGAGGTGTTCCGATGATATACGTATTTCTCAGACCAAAATGGTACAGTCTCTGAAAGTGACGTCGTAAAAACTTGCAGAAGAAGATGCACAGAGAGAAATGGTTTAACTGACTCCAAAGGAATGAGCGGATTAATTTTATTTCATTTTTTTCCAGGCAAATATTGTGTTTGGATTTCAAAGAGAACATTTCATTGGTTGTGAATATACGTTTACCTAATGAGCATGAAATAAAGGGACAGTTTTCTCGATTAAAAAAAAGGTTTCCTTCATCCTCTCTCAAAAAAGACATGGCGAATACTTGAGTTCCCATAGGGATACGATATTTCATAGGTTATGTTTTGCTTATACTTTTGGAAATCAATGAAACACGGTTATTGAACTTTTTTTCGTGAAATTTGATCAAGGAAACATTTTATTTGATGGGTTTGAAAAAATGTTATCTTGATTAAATTTCACGATTTTAAATTGAGTGGAATTGAGTAAATTGAGCTTAAAGATAATCCAATTAAAATATAGTATCAAAACTCAAGTATATCATCTAATTGGCGAAGGTTTCCAGGAATCGAGGAAACTTTCTCTCTCGGTGTGGAGACCACGGAGAAAGTAAAATAAGTTGGCCGTACTCAAATAGTGGTTGCACGGACTCACTTTTTGTTAGTCCACACCAAGATAAAAGCTTTCATCTACGGCATAGAAATGGGTAGACTTATTTTTTTTCATTTATTTCAAAGAAGTATTTGTTTAATTTCAGTAAAACAGTGCATTTGAATTTCAAAGAGAACATTTAATTGGCTGTAAAAAAACATTTACTGAAAAAGCATATAATAAAGGAAATTTTTCATTGTGTTAAATAAACGTTTTCATTGATTCAAAGAAAACGTATACTTCACTTTTTCGCACGTTTTTTTTTTCAATTTGAGCTTTATCTGCCGCGTACTTTAAAAAAAAAGGTTTTGAAATTTCGAGCTGTGGTAAGGAAAGTGTCACTGTCTGAATTTAATGAAAATAACATACTCAGCTTCAACACACATTTCTTCGAAATTGAATAAGAAACTTCCTTTAAATGAAAGACGATTTCTTTATAATGAATGAAAAATGTTAATTGGCTAAAAATAATGTTTCTTTGATCCAATATCACTATTTTTTAAATGAGTTTGAGATAATTCAAAGGAGAGATTGTATTGAAACTCACGTACTTAACTTAATTGGTAACGATTTCCGTGAATCAATGGAAATTTTTCCTCCGGTGCATATAACTATACGTTTGTGAGTTGGAACAATCACTTACCCGTTGTTTGAACATATAAAACGATGATAGACACTTAGTGTTGCCGAATCACCCTCTACTCTCTCAGTCAAAGGAGCATTTTCCAAAAAAAATCTTCGATGCATCCTGCTAACTAGTATTCTATATGAAACACCTCGATATTCGGGTCGTGAACTAAATTCGGTATGATTACCAATTGTTTTGATCGATACATGTGGTATGCTCCACTTCGGCTATACCGCCATTCAATTAAATGCTGTCCTCAATGTATGATATATCATGTGTTTATTATACTACGGTAATTACTCGTGGAATTGCCTCTCTAGTGGGCTACGGTTATTCGGAAATTCTGTCCATTATTGCAGGTAACTAGTATATCGGTATCGAATTTTCATTGCGACATCAGCCACGCGGAGAGAAACGATTTCATTGACCCCATATGAATAGGTGGGTTCATTTTGTTAAATTCATTGTTCAAAAATCAATATATGGTACATGCATCGTAGCTTTATATACCAATAGATGAAACTTTAAACTCCATTTCTTCATAGTGTATATAAAATAAGACAAAATGTTATAGGCATGCGAAAATTAATGCTAACAGCACGTGCAAGAACGTAAATTTACTCGAACCATATTTGATCATGATGAAATTAGTCATTCATTGCTTTAGAAATAAAACAATGACAATTGCCGCTCGAGTTACTTACTGTGCGGCAAAGTAACACAACTGTGAATGTTGCATCGAAATAATTACAAATTGCCATGCACGTGAGTCTCGAGGCGTAACACGAGACAACGAACGTGCTTCGTACCAGCGGAGTTTCGATGTGGATGTAATACGCATGTACCTATAAGTCGTTAGTCGAGGGGACGATGCGTGTAACGCGAGAAACGAATAGTCGTGACAAGAAGGAGGATTCGTGTAGGCGTCCAAGCTGCTGTCTGCTAAACCGAATGGAATCGTGTTCGTCATTCGAATGACGAAGAGCTAACGCTCTCGTGGTCGTTCGGAGCTCGTCTCTTCGTGGTAGTATCGGCACGTCCAGAGTCCAGACGACGCCGCGTTTTTTCCCCTTTCTCTTTATATTTTGTGCTTCTTTTCAATGTCTTTTGTCCGGTAAGCAAGCGAAGATGAAAGCATGTGGTAACACGGTAACCTATACGTCTCCCCTATTGACCAGAACTCGTCGACGTGGAACCTCACGACGAGGTCAGCATGAGGAATCTAATGTCCGTCGGATACAAAGTGTTATCCAGCAGGAAAGAGCTGGCGGCATTGGATCAGTTGAATCAATGGACCACTTCCGTTTCTGTGTCATATAATGATAGAACGGGTCGAAGGGGTTCGAATTTATTTGGGATATCGAAATGACAAATTGATAAATATTGAAGAAAAGTTCTTCGACAAATTTCAGTGAAATGTTCCTCAACGAATTTCAATGAAACGTTCTTCAACAAACTTCAATGAAAAATACTTTAGCAAACTATAAACGCAAAGATTATAAGAATAGTTGAAAAATAACGAGACATATTCTGAAGAAAACTCTGATCGAAGCCGGAATGTAAATCAAAAGTTAACAACAAATTGGTCGTTCGAAGCGGAAGCTCGAATAGACCTATCAGGGTAAAGTCACCAGTAAATGACCGGTCAAGCAGAACGATTCGTTTACTATGGATTTTTACAGAATATAATATTTCCAGACTTTCGTTGAACATTTTAACAAACGGGTAGAAAGCAAATTTTCCAAGTCATTTTTTTTACAATACTACACATACCTACAATTTGAAGACACCAGTAAATGACCAGTCCGCTTTCACCCAAATTTTTAGTTGAACTGGCTTCTGCGGCAAAATAATCGCAACAAATAGCTAAAAAGTAGTCGAATCCAAATGTTCTGTTGAGTCTTCAAAATTTCACATGAACTCTCAAAAAGCCGTTGGGAATTAACAGGTGGCAGGTCAATTACCGATGCATTCACCGATCAACGCTTAAAGTGAACAAAACTCATTATTTTTACTTGAAATCGATAACAAAAAAAACCTCCTAAATGTTCTTGGATGACCCGAATTGCCCTTGTAATTCCATTCAACCCCGAAGAGTTCGAGTACATGAAGAGGATGAGTAGGCGGTGGATGCAAGCATCGGACTTTCAGATTGCGGTCACGTATCGAGCTCGCGCGAGTCCGAGTCGTGGACGGCGCGTGGAAGCCGCTGTTGGCGTGATTGTTTCGAGCGTTTCCGGCGCGATGTTCCCGTGCACCCGTCGCTTTGCGATGAACTGCTCCCTCGGTGCAGAGGCGCGTTCGCGTTCGAGCGCGACATACGCCGGAGAACGAAGCAACGCAGCATTAACGACAGCCACTTGACGGATGCTAATGGATCATTACCGCTAATGTAATGATGATTGAGAGGATGTGTCGTGCTTCTGCTCATCGCAATCGCCTATACTGTGACATTAGTATAGATATAGACCAGTGAATATATACCATCGAATACTACATACCCATGCACATCAAGCAGAAAGGGACGCGCTGGGCATTTTCGGGAATTGACGAGTCCCTCCGCGTACTGTCAAGAATTAGATCATCACCAGTTCCGTTCAATTTCCCCTCTATGAAGGGACATTCTTCGCCATTCGATCGGCAGGCGCTTGCGTAATTGCCTCTGGAAATGATTTACGTGCTCACATGTTACATATTCAAATTTAATATCAAATTTTGCACGCATGATGTGAAAGTTTCATGTTGATGTTAATAATCGATTGTCGATTATCTGTCGTGAATGCCGGCTTTTTAAAATTTGATCCCTGTGTAAAGCCGGTCTAAAAAACTTTTGTATCTCATTCGTGTACTCGACATTCAGCTATGTGGAAATCGCAAATTGTAACTTGACAAACCTAAATGCACTGTTACAATCGAATTCGTTCATATACCTAAACGTATGTAATGTACGTTAACTGACATGTCAGTAAGAAAAGTCTGAAGTCTGAAACGATACTGAAACATTTCTCAATGATCGAGTCGACTCATTGGACGATACGACAATTTCGCCCTAATATCGGATGTCCAATCAGCTTCACCTCTGTATTTCGACTTCCTGACAGGATCGTTTCTACATTTTGGGGCGACGCTGTCGGAATCGTTGCTGCAACCTGTAACTGGACTATTTCAAATGCACAGTAACAATCGATAATCATCAATGCATATAGCCGAATATTGAGTTTGATAAATGGACCATCGGTCCATTATGCATGGGAATAATTTTATCTATTTTCATATCTTCTTCGTACAAATTAAAAAATAGATCACGAGAAATGAAATATAGTTTCGGTTCTTACAGCTAACACCACGCTGAGCCAAGTCCATCGAACACGCGCACTTTCGATCTTTCGTCAATGGGGAATCGATACCTGTGCCGACCGACGTCAATTACAGATGATTTATGTTACGCTCGATTCCCAATGGTGAATAATATACACGGTCTACACACTCCTGCCCTCGTGTGCTCTTCGTCGTCGGAAATGTAACTCACATGCCCTCGCAATTATTGTCGAGTCGATTGCTTGCTGCACACGCTTTAAGCGCGCGTACATTCAGACTCTTTGACTGCGCCTGCTCCGAGGATCGATGGATCTCTCGCCGGGCCCACACGATCCAGGCATCGATCTCGCGCTCACACGATACTCGATGATGTCAGCGGATACTTTTCAAGCTGTCAACGTGCCGCTCACATAACGCCTTCACACGCTTCCATACATTATGGTAGGCACGGCTGACTGATGTCCACGTGAAACTGAATTCGAATTAAAGAGAGTTGAAAAGGTAATTTTTCAAAGGGCGCCTTGAAATGTTCACCGGTCAATCGTGTAACACAAATATGTAACGGTGTTTTTTTAATAGATCAAATACTGTATATAACTGTTCTATTATATAGGTGTTTTTTTTTTTTCAAATTATTGACCAACGTTTGGACCTTCTCTCGGCAATTTAACTGTAACTTTGATAATGCTGAATATGG
Organism: Tromatobia lineatoria; assembly: GCA_949699805.1. Lineage (NCBI taxonomy): Eukaryota > Metazoa > Arthropoda > Insecta > Hymenoptera > Ichneumonidae > Tromatobia > Tromatobia lineatoria. Next base: position 12,852,602 of record OX453050.1, read on the forward strand.
GGGTCAGATAGTCGCTTGCATTTTTTTAAAGAAAAAGATTTTTGTTACGATAAAAAAGATAAAATAAGAAAGCTTTGATAAAAAAGATTTTTTTGGTTATGTCTGGAACATTTTCTAGGAGCATCGAATTATTGCGGTTTTTCGTTTTCGTCATCACTTCCACAATAACGTTAACAATTTTCGAATTTGAATCACGATAAAGCATTCTATCCGTCCATTATAAAATTGAGTTAATAGACGAGGCCAGTGAATGGACACTGTGCATTAAAATTGTCTATCCACTGGATTTATCCGTCTGCTTAACTGTCCATTCACCGGACAGCTAATTCTACTCCGTATGCAAGGTGAAAGTAAACATATGTGACGATAAAGTGAAAAATCAGTCTTTCCATTTTTATGGAATCAATAAAATCTTTTCTCCCGGTACAAAACAGTAAAGTTGTTGTCGAAAAACCTTCCAACATGTCAAATGGTGAAAGTTGCTTGATGATTGAGTCGGATGAGAAAGAATACCGCAGCGAAGCGTTATCTTGGTCAAAACGTCAAAGTTTGATTCTCTTGAGAGATCCGCTATGAAACAGTTGGCAACTGACAACCCCTTTCAGACGTTGCTATTCGAGACTTGACTGCGGTCCACCAAGGTTCGGAGGAGGAACTATACGGCGTTGCTGAGTCAATATTATCCTTTTCTCCAAGTCTCCCGTCCGCTCGGGGTGAAGGGGGAGGCGGGGGTGGTTCGCCCGGATGCTCACCAACCCTCTAACCAAACTGCTAACACAGCGAGACTTGAGCGGCAGCAGCGTTGTAAAGCGATAGCCTGGATTACGCGTCTTCGCGTCCGCGTACGAAGAAAAATACTCTCGAGAAGCAAAAGACTCAACATTTCACTGTGAAGAGTATGTAAATGAGGGGTTTGGGGCATACTCTGTTTTTTTGCTACCACCAACGCCAGAGAATCGCGAGACCGGGATATCCTTCTTTGCACTGCTTCTACTTATCCTCTCGTTAGTTCTTTTGCCCCCTCCTAATACGCGCTCCTCGCCCCCGCAAACTTCTCTTCTTTTCTTTCGTCCGTTCGCTGAAAATATTTGAGATTCGGTAATCGTCAGTTGCTTTAAGTCGTATTACACCCGGAGAGAAGATTAATTCGATTTTAATGAAAGTACGCTTGAATAAATAAATTTTGTTATTTTTCCGAGAGCTTATTGGTATTTTATTTTAAATACGTATATACTTCTATATATTATTATTGTTCATATACCTTTTTCTTTCGCGCGTAGCGCATTTTGCGGATGATTTTAAATGAGCTCAAAGATAGTAATTGTATCTTTGTCGAATATAATAAATTTCTAGCTTATAGACGAAGTAGGCAAGATCTTTCTTTTCATGGATTTCTTAATTTAAAAAATCGTTTTTTAATAGGAGAGCTTAAAAACTATAATAAGAAAAACTTTGCCTACTTTGGCAATACGCTAGACAATTTGATATTAAACAAAGTATTTTTCAGAATTTCTTTAGATTTAAAAATTATGGCATTTGATATGTCACTTTATAAATATAATTAAATTTATTTTAAAAAATATATATAAAAATTGCCATGGGAAAAAAAATCTGGTGCATTTTTCGGTCGAGGTCAAATTCCGATCGAAAGGAGGTGAATTGCCCTATATATGTTTAAAGTCAATGGTTTGATGTACCTATTTTTTCTCTCTTCTTGTAGTAGTTAAAAAAAATCACCCATCGTTATTTTAACATCTTGCCTCCCTATGGAAATATAATTTGCCTAGGATGTAAATGAATAAGTATTTTTCAATGGTTTAGTGATACACAGACAATATGGTATATAATCACAAACGGACAAGCCTTCAAAGAACTAAGACTACGAATTAAGTTTCATTATTACCTAAAAAAAATTTGTATTCTCTCAATAATTCATTCGAGTTTATCATTGTCTACATAAGAGACCGACCGTTTAGCCTTCGGTAGGACAAAGACACAGACCCTGAATAAGAATACCTCGTTCTGAGGTGTTGTTGTTTCGTCCGGCGTATCATCCGGCCCCCGTCGTGGTCTTTCGACCGAATGAATGGTACGTTGCGATGAGACGACGAGCGAGACAAGAGAGACACGCCAAGGCCCAAAGCGGAAGAAGCTGTAACAAAGGGTGGTTGCGCATAATTTAACAGTCTCTGAGAGGCTTATCGTAAAGAGAAGGAAGGAAAAATAAAATATGTATTTTATATTTTATAAAAGAATGAATGTTCTTGAGACCAAATTTCGACCACTAGGATCCATAGAATTTGCTCAAAAGGAACTTCTTATCTAAACTATTAACAACTATTAACATACGTATCGTTATGAACCACCTGGAAAATTCGTTGTCATGATAAGAAACTGAGGACTTCTATAATAAAATATCTGAAATTGACTCATCATAAAAATCTTGAATCTATAAAAATAGTACTCAATTATTGAAATATGTAAATTTTATCTCAGAAATTAGGTCTACAGGTCACACGGAAATTTTGATAATTTTCAATCGATTAGTAAATAAAATTTCAGAATTATCATCATCATTATACGAAATCAATTATCCAGCACCTTCAACGCTATGGATTTTCAAAAGATTTTTATCCCATCGGGAGTGTTTGAATCTTATAATCGCTCGGACTGTAGTAATAAAACTACCTTAATTGTCACAACTAAATGTTAAGAAATCGTTTCACGGTAGTGCTGTGGTTGCAAAAAAAAAACCAAAAACTATTATACTAGTCTTGAGCTGCTAAGCACGCGATAGCTCGACCCGAGTCCTCACATTTATAACCGGCTGTTTCAACTAAGCAAACATGGTTTGTTCTACACGCCATGTACTAGATCCAGAATCGCACACGTGTCTGATCCTCATGCACATCTAACACAGCTATGTAGGACGTGCGGCTACAGCTCGCGAGCCTGCACTTCGAATTATGCACGTTTATCCGGCGTTTCTCACGAAACCGTATAATTTCCACGCTGCTCACGATCGCCTCCTCGGTATTCCGGCCCGAAGACCTCCGAAACACGACAATGTTCGCCTTCCCTTTTCATTGATTTTCAATATATTTTTAAAGCTTTTTGTCCTGAATCAATTAAGTATGACTTCGAGGACAGCACTGGCTTGGAATAATGCTCAAAGGCAACCAATTCGATACAGCGAGAGGAAAAGTTTCGTTGAATCCTATAAATCTTCACCAATGAAATTGAATTCTTCAGTTTTATTACTACTTCTTTGAATGATTTCAAACTTGATGAAAAGTAGTGGAATTGAATGAAGAAAACATTCCTTCGAACCAATGAACCGTTTTTCATTGGTTTCAGATAAATTGTCTTCGTGACACGAAAGGGAAACTGAACCTATAAAATAACTTGTTGCTAAAGGAATCGAAGCCCGGTAGAGGTCACTTAGAAAATATGTTATTTCACGCCGTACTATGTATAGAAAGGTTACAGATTTTTTTTTTCACCCGGTGTGAGAAACGATATTTTACACACGCCGTGTGTCCATAAAACCTCATTTTCACACCTTGTAAAATAAAATGCCACACGATATTCGCGCCATAAACGTTTTCTGAAGACGCATGATTGCAGCACTGACCCTCAGCTCGTGCTGGAAACTTGCAGTCGTGAGAGACAATTTTATCGCACTAGTATCGCAATATTCAACACGCATTACGATATTAGTGCGATAAAATTTTTCATCATAAGCAATGTAATATTTTCTTTGAATGTCACATCCAACATTAAATTGAAAACAAAGATATTTTTTTCTGGAATCAATGAAAAAAAATCAATTTACCCATTTCCTTGGAGACGATGATATCTTTTTTCTCGGTGGACTATCATACCGGTTATCGTCGCACTTTGCACGGCAAATAAATTCATGTGTTGGCGCTAAGAACCCAGGACGCAATTCCAAACTGGAATATTCAGTAGATACATAACTCGTGGGTTCGAATGCAACTGCAGAGGCCATGTTACAGCTAGCAGCGCTACGCTCAAGGCGATAAGGGATCGAGGCTGTGAAATTCGTAATGCCCGACAGGTACGAGTTACCTGAGTATAGTTTATACACGTGCGACCGGATGCAAAACGATCGCCGCGATAAATTCACTTTTCGAAGGACGCACAAATGTGGCGAGAGGTGAAACCGAGAGTGAGAGAAGAATGATGGGTATGCATCCCGACGGCGTCCTAGGGATGCGGCACTTCCGAGCTAACTTCCGACGACCGAGGCTTACAGGACTTGGGCGTTTTCGTACAGTCTCTCGCACTTGTCAGTCCGAACATTTATAAATGACCCTGAACGAATTAGAAGGCTCCAACCAAATTTATTAAACCTAGAGGTGGACTTTGCCAAGCTTACAGAAGTGTTTCCGTAGACTAGTTTAGTAGTTTGAATTGTAGAAACTGAAAAAAATAACAATAAAACTCTACTCGCTTAAGGAATATATGTCACCAATTATTGAGCAACAGTTGTACTCTATTTGGTCGATTTCACTGTGACTTTGTTGATATTGAAAATATCGTAAAATTTAGATGTTTGAATTTTTTGAGATTTTTTCTGTCGTCTCTTAAAGATTCCTCCAGACTATTAAATTATTGCGATTTCTCAATTTTCTCATTCAAATTATTTGTATTTAAAATGTATTCCTATGTAATGAAGACTCCGTTTTCCAAAAAAAAATACTGTCATTCAGATCTGAAAGTATTAAGGTAGTGACAATCGCCTAATAATTAGAAAATGGTTTTCAAATGGTTTTCATTGTGTATTTTTGTTAAGAAGCTGAAGATTTACCGCAGGATAGATGTTATTTTCGGCGTAAATCATTGATGCGTTATTTAGATATACATTTTATTTGCCTCAAAAAAATAAACTTTTCAAATTATTAGACAGAAAATCAATATATATCTAAATAATTCATTGAATAGCCAAATTATTATTAATTTGTAATTTGAATCTTAAAATCTGATGAAAACTCAAATTCTTGCGGAATTTGATTAAAAAAAATTGCTCTTAACCCCTTATTTCAATATTTCGAACCATTTTGAGTGCGTTGACATGAAAATCTCAAAAAATAAATTTTCATAAAAACGAAGCTTCCTCTATGAGGAAACAAAGAGTATAAGAATACTTCGAGACTGGTATTAAAAAATGACAGTACGTCCGTATTGTTATCTTCATTGTAATATATCAATATCGTATTTAATAATGGCAAATGCATCTCAAAATTAATATACAATATATGCATCAACGCTTTATAGACCGGTATTTCAATAAAAAATTAAAAATCTTATCACCTTGCGCACGTCGGAAAATTAATATTGAAAAAGTGTGTTTTCGATCTTGAATATCTCAATATTCAAGAGCGAAACTACACTTTTTCAATATTAATTTTCGTCTCAGCGAAACATAGGTACAAGGAGAATAGAAAAGAGTGTGAGAAAGCACGACCACCGAATCGAACAACCACCGTGGGCGAATTATGCCTTGCCATCCTTGCCGAGTAACTATGCTGCGTGCTCTTTTAATCCGATGAGCATGTACGTCACCCGAGTATACGAACAGCGCGGCTCCGCGTGTGCGCACAAGCTTCGTAAGCTTTAGTAAGGCAGCATTAATGGCCTAGCTTTATTCAAAATTTAAGCAGCTTACGAAGTCTCTGGTATATCGAGAGCTTTTCCACCGAGTATCAATTGTCCGATCTAGCCTAGCTCGTACATCCAAACTTCACCATGCTTTACGGGACAATACTAGAACCACCAGCTTGCGATGTTACGCTGGCCCCTCGCGATCACTGATGGTGTAAAATTGGACGTGCCATTCGTTAAACTCCAGGAAAATCGCGTGAATTTACCAACGAGAGATGCGAAAGCTTACTTTCGTCTCTCCGCCATGCGAAATGATAGAATATTCTATACGTGAGATTCAATGGGAAAAACCGTCAAAGACATTAAATACAGTTGGACAGACATTAAAAATCTATGGCTGTTATGTTGGAGCTTTGCTATAAAAAATTCAGGATTTCTCCATCCATTTGTGCTTCGGAGCAAAAATTTTAAACCAAAGTCGTGGGCAACAAAAATACACTGAAAAAACTTTCATAATAATAGCCAACATTGAATTTATGACAAGGAACATTTATTTACCTGAGTTGAATAAAATCTCACAAAGCTAACTTGACGCACAAACTCACGGTAAAATTCAAGAGTCCATGTAATTATAGTAACTTGATATTAGCTACTCATAATATCGGATATTATAAAATTATCGTTAGTAAAAATATCAATAACGTTTGTTCTGTATGGCGTAAAATTGAACGCGACATTTGTTAAGCTTCAAGAAAATCGCGTGAATTTACCAACGAGAGATGCGAAGGCTTTCTTTCCTTTCTCTGCCATCCGAAATAATAGAATATTCTATACGTGAGATTTAATGGGGAAAACCGCCAAGGACATTAAATACAGTGGGACAGATATTAAAAATCAATGTCCTCTATGATGGACTTTGCAATAAAAAATGCAGGGCTTGTCAATCCTTCCGTGCTTCAAAGCGAAAATTTCAAACTAAAGTCGTGGGCAACCACAATACACTTAGAAAAACTTTCAATAATTCCACCGAATAAGGTAACGTCAGCACGATATTGATTAAAAACCGCACAATTCTTCAGAACGATTTAAAAAAAAATCAACACCTGGGTGGTGAGCAATACTACATTTTTATTAAACGTGCCAAATTACTAAAATCAAATCATTCCATTGTTAATAGCCCGAGATCAATAAAATGATATGAACGACCCAACAACAACTAAAAAAAACAGCCATAATTTATTTTTATTAGTCTGTCTCGAATCTAGACGATGTGTATATGCGGAAGGTTGTAACGATGAAATGAATCACTTTTCGCATGGGCGTGCCTTTGCGCACACCGCGATATTCTCTGGCGCGAGTTCGTAGAACGCACAAATCAAGCTTCGTGACTTTAACGTCGTGTGGTGTCCGAGGCTGCGGTAGGAACGCGAAACAGAGCGAACACAGGCGGAGCGATAGACAGACAGAAGGAGAGCGAGTGAATCCCAAAGGCTCGCCGGCTTCCCCAGAAAACCCAAGAACAGACCAACAAACCGCCGGAAGGCTTGAAATCGTACAGTGAATCCCGGGGGCACGAGCCGTCTGCCTCTTCGCTCTCGCTGACTCGAGGCTTATTCGAGGGGTCCTGGGTGCCCCCCCCCCCCCCTCACCCATCGCCCCTTGCCCCTTTCCTCTCACGCTCGCGCCAGGAACCCACTAAAGACGATTTCCCACCGCGTGCAGATAAATCACCCGGGGTAATTAAAGATGTGTTGAGATAACGTGCCGCCGGCTCTCGGCTCTATCCCTTATGCCCTCTATATCTTGCTTTCTCGCTCGAGATGCGCGATATCGCTTCGTGCGCGCCTCTACACCTTACGTCGGTTGCGACGCCTCTCTGCGAGGACCTCTGCAGGCTTATGCCGAAGGCAAGACTGAGATGGAACGAGAGACGTGTGGCCGTGCGCTAGCTGAGCGGTACATGCATTATACATGCCGTGTAAGTATGTGCATCGTGCGTACCGTAGCGCCGGCGTAATGCTGGTTATGCGAAACGGTGGATATAGTATCAGGGAAATTTCATAGTTGCTAGAGACCCGGTAGCTTCTCGATGTCAAGATTCATTTTGTCGGATTTAATTATGTTGTCTATGTCTGGCGAACCCGAGCAAGCTTCATTTTATGGTTGCTTTACGGTCATTGCAAGTAACCGTCATTATGAGGTTTATTTCCCGTTGCTTTACCGTAACACAACTAATTTAGTAGGCGGAAGCTGCAGCGACAAAATCTTCTTATAATACAAGGGGATATACAATAGTTTCAGTGCTTTCATAATGACGTCGCGGTCATCAAAATTTTATAAAATGTTGTGAGCAGTGTTTTCAAAAAGAGGTTTGAATGTATTTGAGATAGGCCTCATAAATTTGGACTTGAATATGTCAATAACTTTTTTATCCATTCAACTGAAATTTCAAACGCAGAAAAAACAGTTACTCATTTTTTCCTAAAAGTATTTTTATACGAATATTGTATCACCCGTTAAGAATTAATTGAAATTCGGATTACTTGAAAGAAGTATATTATCCGTGTTGCAGTTCAGCGGAACCTATAAAGAGGTTTAGGTTTTATGGGGCTTTGACGGTTGCGATGGTAGCACCTTTGCAAGGATCTCTGCAAGTTTACGTGGAAAGAAAGACTGAGATAGAGCAAGAGACGTGTGGCTGTGCGCTAGCTGAGCGGTACATGCATTATACATGCAGTGTATGCAGCGTGCGCAACGTAGCGACGCCGTAACGCTGGATACGAAACAGGGAATAGGGGAGAGAATATAGTGCGATGGAGTCGACAGAGGTCGAATGGGGTGAAACGGTCGTGCGACGGCAAGCTCTTTTCGTCTCTCTCTCTCTATATCTTCTAGCTGACTCGCCACCCACGTTGTATGCGCCGCGATTAGGCGTTAACCTGCATAAACGATGCACTTGCCGCGTACATCCGCCGGAATGGGCCACACCACACGAGCGCCTCTCGTGGCGCAAGCAGTAACTCTCCTTGTGTACTGGGCACTGGTATAGTTCGTTATAGGCATTACATTGGCTATTACGCTGGTGAATATTCTAAGGTATCTTGCATTATAATCGCAATTCTTATTGGTTTTGTGCGTTAAGATGCCAGCGCCGCTTGTGGCGCACCTCAGCAACAGTTCATGGACGGAAAATATTGATTTTTATGGTAGAATATAATTAGAAAAAAAATATTTTTGACTTATAATAATTGGACATGATAAAAAAAATTGACCTGGACACTAAAAACTATGAAGATATTGAACTGGTTACCCAAATTTATTGACCGATTGACCTGAACATCAAGAACCATTGAGATGACTTTGACACCGAATACCATGGACATATTGACCAAACCCTGAAAACTAATGATTCGGTCTAATACTTAAGATCATTATTTAGTCGAATAGATCATACAGGAAATATTTTCCGCCTATACTTTTTTAATATTGTTTCAACACTTTCCTTTTAAACCAATTATGGACAATCAACAATAATTAGGATTTAAGAAAAACATATACAATAGTAATGAGACCAGGAAATTCAATGTTCGTATAAGCTGAAACTTATCGTTTCCCGAGGTAAGCCATAGCTCTCATGGTAGATCGACGTCATCAATGTGCAGGTACATTTGAGAATGCATTTTGTGCGGTATCTGCAGTATAGTGGCCGATTGCGAATTCACGTGGATCCCGGACAGAGGTCAAGCTGTGCTGGTGGGACAGGCAAGCAGCCAGAAGCAATCGGGCAGACCCCCTGGGTGCTTGTTATACCGCGGTCCGTTGTTAACTGACCTCTCTTCGCTCGCTGTTCCCCGACCTGATACACTGTATCTCGAATCGCGGCGCTCTGCTCAATTCGCCCTTCGCAAGTGCATCGTTGGCAGCCTTCGGCTCTTGTGGTCCATCGATCGGTATCTTACTGTGACGAGTATCGGGATGAATTCCCAACGCACTCTCGGTACAGACAGGTAACACGTGTAAGCGTGGACCGGTCTTGTTTTACACTGCGGACAATTCCTCCGCGTTTCGGCATGTTGCGGCATGTACGCCTGTCAATTGTACACCGAGTACCGGGATATCGAGACACGAATGTTTCGGGCCCCTTCGATAAGATTCAAGAATCGAGACTACGGCTCACAGCACTGATTTTTGTATCCAAAATGGGTATCGCACTTGATTCAATCTGTCCTGACCACCAAAATGCGTTCAGCTGTTGAATTTATAATGCCTGTTGAAAAGTACCGATAGAATCCAATAGGAGCCCAGATAACGTAAGTTACGTAACTGTTATGTAACACCGTTTTTATGGAACGGTTACACGGGGAGAAAAGATTAGCTGCCATATGTTAAAAAAAAATTAGTTGGCGCGACCAATCGCTCATTCTATTGTTCTTATTACTCAAAAGGTAGTGTTAACAATCGAAAAGCCTAATGGTTAGATTGGTGAGGCTGACTAATCTTGTGAAAACTAATCGTAAAGAATTCATCTGAAATTTCGCGCCAAAAATTCTCGAGTATTATTGTCAGTGCCGTCTTGCTAATTCCTTTAACGTTCTTGGCGTCGAGACGTTACCGCGTCTCTTGATAAACTCGACCCTAATAAAGAAACCTGTGCGTCGTGAAGAATAATGTTTCAAAATAATTTTTACCCAACTAAAACAAATTTTTCATTTCTTACAGAAAGATTAATTTCAAACAAGAATTCTATATAGAGGAGCTCAGCAATCACTGCTAGTTTTCCTAATAAACCGTGTTCTTTGCGCCAGCGCTACTGACGTCTTTTCGTAAAAGAGAATCTCAACGGTAATGCCCCCTTCTCAATAGAACTCCAGAGACAGTTTCTATACCTGCGTTAAAGAAGATTCTTCGTTTCGCTGTAGTAGCGTGGTAAAGTAATTCTATAGTCGAGAGTGCAGAGGCCTTGTACGGCGCGGGACGGCTTGAAATGCTTCGACTCCACGTTTGCCGCGTGACACAGACGGGACACAGTGATATCGCGAAGGAGGAACGGATGCTGTACGTACACCCCCACCCACTCCCGTCACCGGTTGTAAAACGAGTGGTTGAACTTTACGGTAGGGCTCATCAATATTTACGAGGATGAGCTTCGCGGATCCGATTCGATTCTCGTCGTCGGTGCTCTCGATATCCGTCGCTTCTATATCGCCTAGTGAAACGCCTTCTGCATCGTCTACTCTCGTTCCTAGTACTTCCGCCGTAAAATCCTCAAAGTTTCGATAGCTGAAGAAAGAGGAAAAAAAGGGTTGATCTTGAGAAAAATCAGGGAGAATGAAGTACCGATAAAATCGAGCGGGCAACGATTGATCTAGGATCTTACGTAGGACCAAAAAGATACGGTACGTTATTTTAGCATACATATCGATTTGTAAGTCACGCGAGTTTCTTAAATTCGTTGATAGTCTCGCTAATAAAAAAATTATGTCTAGTCTGACATATGGAAGTGAGTATATATAAAATTTATATGGGCAATCCCATCGCGATTTGACCTGGGTTTGACCCTTCATGTCCCCCATTAGGCTCGTAATTTTTTGTAGGGTTGGTTAGACCCTCAAACGCAACAGATTTTTTTATTTTATTTTTCCTATGAACATTTTTTTTTATTATTCTTCTAAAGTGACATATCGAATGCTATAATTTAAAAATCTTTTAAAAATTCCGGGGCCCGGTAAATGGACACTGTCCATAAGAGCACGTGCGTAGAAAGCATCCATTCACTGGGTTTTTCTGTCTGCTTATCTGTCTGTCTTAATTGTAAAAGTATTATACAGATTTTTTTACATTTTTAAATTATGTCATTCGATGTCAGTTTGAAAAAATATGTATAAAAAATGGGGAGTCTGAGGTTGGGAAAAGCTGACAAGCGGGAGAAAACAAAGGACATTCAATTTTTTGTTGACAAAATCTGTCAAACTTTTATTTAGTGCGATAATCATCGCGCTAATAAAAAAAATGGTTGATGAAATGATAAAGTCATTCGAAAGTCATCCATTTCACCCAGCCGATCCACCTCATGGTCTCAGAAATTTTGACCTTGGTACACTCGCCAAAGATCAGCAGAACTCATTGAATAAAGTGAAGATAAGGCAGAGAAAAGAGAACGAGATTTATCTGAAAGACCACCCGGAAGTACGTGGCCTAATTTCTATTCTTCTCAGGTGAGTTATGCCGAAATGTCAAAGTCGACCGGGGTCAAATAAATTTCGTGAGTCCTCACTTCCATCTTTGACAGGCATCTCCTCCTAAACAAACCTTTACAAGATGTGCACGAAACGATAGGCTCTTTCTTCACAAGGTCACGTGACGAGATTATCACAGATCTTTTGGACTATTTTGCTGACACCGGATACTCGGGTACCGTAGTGGAAAATTTGCGGGATGAAATAGCTTACCGATCTTCGCACGTGTCCAATTATATTACCTCCGAAAATTCCTCGTCATCGTCATTCATTCCATCGAGAACATAACCTATCGAAGCTTCGTTTTGAACGCTTATTTTGGTTGGAAATTAATTTCTGGAAATAAATATTTCAAGTTAACCTACAGGAGGTCATGTTGAATGTTGTGATTCTTTTCAAATCAGTGACGAGTTCATTAAAAATGATTCTCATAATTTTTGTGGTTTGATTGATGATTCTGAAGAGTCATTTGGGCATCTGAATATATTATATAAATATAATCACGGACCGGATTGAAAAAACACATCAACAAAAACGTATGAACTAGAACGACTATGTTGAGTGGATTAATAACTGATTTTATAGCGAACACAAATTAAAAATTATCATTCTCGTTAATTCTACACAAATCTTTTTAATTGTGTCGACTAATAAAAATGCTTAAAGTCACTGACAAGAGATACTGCCATCAATAAATTTATTTGTATTTTTTTCTTATTAAAGTCTCTCGGTATTTCGTCGCAATGACGTTAAATGGGAAATGGAAAGCATTACGGTCATGCAAGACGGTGGACCGTTTATAAATGCGCTCGTTCGCATGTCCGAGAGGATCAAAGCGTGCGCGCTGGCTCAATGAACGAGGAGGAAAGTGAGGGAAGGGGAGGAAGACCACCTATAGCAAAAGGTCACATCGTCGTTTACTGAGTGGCGGAAGCGACACGCGCCGTGTAAGATATCCTGTAAGGGAAAATAGCGCATAGTAGTTGAGCCTCGGCGGAGATCTATCGCGCTGGCGGTGCACAGCTTGCGCGGACATAAGATCGGTGGACGGTTTGGCGAGCAGAAGGCGGCTGCCAACGTCGCTGCGAGGCAGGCCCAAGAACCCCCATTAATAACTCGCGATATGGCACTTTGTACCCGTGCCGCTATGAATCCTCGAGAAATGTGCGTAAATAATCGTTCTCGTACGTCTAAAGCAGTAGGTATACACGATTCGCGTCAACCGGTTTTGCTCGAGTTCTCAGCAATTTTTGTTTCCCACATTTTCATGTCACGATTCTCAAAATGGTCCAGAACATCGACAAACGTCGCTTAGAAAAATTTCTTGGTTAAAATGGTTTTGTAAAAATGTTTAATGTCTTTTATACACTGTTGAGAATTTTTATAAAATTAATATATGCACTGAAAGAGTTCTTTTGCAAATACGGTGTATCGAATTATATTTTATATACCTTCCAAATTTAGCCCAAAATGCCTTCTTTATATTACTGTACTTATTAAAAAATATTTAGCTCACTAGCGAAAAAATAGTGACAGCCAGAAAGCATAACAATTTTTTCCAAAAAAATTCAAACTCCTATAAAATTTCACAAAATGTATACATTTCGTTCGTAGAATTTTTTAAAGCGAGAAACAATGCTCCTCTATCAGCACACTGAATTTGAGCTAAATTGTTGAAGCCGTTCTCAAAATACAGTAATTTGTATTTTTATCCCTTTTTAAGTAACCTGACAGGAAAATCTGAAATTTTTTTTTCTTCTCAAAACCAAAGCTTCTTCTATTTCTAAGGGAAGTGTTTAATCTTGCAACAAGGATAGTAAAATCCCCAGTGAAATCCTTCTACATCACGATATCACTCTGTACATTAATTTGACAATTACTACCTACTAAAATGACGGTGTAATGCTATCCCCATGGGATAGTTGATTCCTTGGACTATAAGAACGTGGGCCGCGACAGCATGTTTCTACAAAGGCCTTTTCGCGCTGCGTGGGCACGAGGAGCAATCGAGCATACCAAGAAACTCGAAGAGAACCCGCGTATGGATACTATTACCTGTAATATCACTTTTAGCAATGTGTCTGTAGCAACATAATGAAAAGAAATTTCGTTCGAGAGGTTGGACCTCTGTCGATAAATTTCCTTGTGTCGCTTTGGCACCACCGCCGCTGTAAGTTATATGCAGGGACGTTTGAAAAAAAATTGTGGTGGAGCAGGCGCCGGTTAAGAGAGAGTGAGAAAGTGGAAGAGAAAGAGAGAGTACCGAAAGCAACGTTACGATAGCCAATAGGAGGTCGAGGTTTATGGCAGCACGTGGCAACGTAGTACGCGGGACTTCAGGGTGAAAATATGGATTAGAGGATATTAAGTAATAACACAGCGACATATAGAGGGTGTCGTGAACGTTGGTCCAGATGGTCAGAAATATGAGAAGTTTGCATGGTGCCATGGCGAGTGCGTGGTATAAAGTCACGGATATATCGTCAGGGGTGGCGCACAATCGGTCTCAGCTACTAGTACAGCCATTAAGGGGCTGCAGGATTCGAATGTGTATCAAAAGACTCGATGGAAACTCGTCGTGATAGTTTTCTAACTGATATAAATCTATTTGTCATGAACTCACAATATATATATATATATATATATAGAATAGTTTTATATACTTAATATACTCGCTAGGCCCTCCCATAATAAAATAGTACAACGATTATGGATTATTGAAATTCGTGATTACTTTTCATTCATACGACATTGACTTGTAACTGCAATACCAAATCATCATTATTTTAACAGCAAGTCTATTCTCATTGCATTTCTGGTGTTACTTCGTACCATGAATTTCTGGAATCAATAAATCGAAATTGTATGGGATATTATTTTGTAACCATTTTTTGGTAGTTGACGGAAATTGAACAATTAAGGGAGAAATCTTTTTTTTTCAAAACACTGAGCAGCCATTAAAGGGATGCAGAATTTGAATGTCTATCAGAAGACTCGATGAAAACTCGTCAGAATAGTTTTCTAACTGATATGAATCTATTTGTCATGCACTCACAATATCATCTTAGTCACAGATGACACGATACTGTGGAAAATAATTTTATATACTCCATATAGGGCAACCCACCCCAAAGTGGGCCTACCAAAAATTACGAGTCAAATCAGAAAGGTCGAGGTAAAATCTAGTCAAAACGGAGTGGATTGCCTCATATAATTTGCACGCTCTTGCTGAACTGGCTTTATCTATTGGCTTACTTGGCCTTCCCATAATAAAATAGTACAGCGATTATGATTTATTAAAATAATTTGTCACCTTCCGAAGATAGAAATTTATAAGATTGACCAATTCTGATTCCCTCATAGTCTCAATATCTGATTCCCACTTCATTAATATTGAAAATTAATTCCCATCAGTGAAAAAAATGTACAAATTCAATAACATTCGAAGTTAATACAGCAATAATTCAATAGCAATCAACTTCAGTCGAAACCCTTAGTGACTTCGGGCTTAGGGAGATTTTGAATTCGGAATTCTGAATCATTCACTGAATTCATGAATTTTTATATTCTCGCGGATTTATGAAGTAAACTTAAATTTCAATAAAGAATTCCATGACTATTAATTCAAATGAATTTCACCACGATAGACTGGTACATTTCTGGATTTCTGTTCAGGTAAGTTAATCCAGCAATTTCAATTAAATCGCCTCTATTTAATTTATGGTATCGTGATCCTATCCACTGTATTTAAACGACTCCTCTGGCGCACTAAATTTCAGCTCGAACCGTGTTCTAGTTACACGGGATTTATTCGTTGAATCTATGGTGCACATGCATTCACACAACACAAGCGGAAATATTCTTCACTATTTCCGACATTTCCGGAAGTTCAAAGTATATGTATATCTTTCATAAATCATATTTTTCCAAAAAATAAGATTTAATGAAGGTCGTACTGTAAATGTTGCCATAACTAATATACCGGTACAATATAAAGAAAATAGTCTTATGGCTGATTGTAAATTCAGTGTTATTACATCGTTTGCCATCATAGTCGACATTCTCGTTATAGCTGGAGGCCTCGATGAATATCAACATCAACGGAAGCCGAGTTTCCTATAAATATATTCTAATAGCCGAGGTAGATGGGATAAATAATTTTAATTGTGGCATTAATATTGCGATAAAGCGCACGCCCTGTCATTTTGCACGCTCTGGGTGGACCGCGATCCCAGAAGAGAGACAGAGAGCAATTCTCCGCAGTGAGTATACGTTAACTAGTGCTGTCATGCTTGCGCTAAAGGAAAGTCAGCTTCACCGAGGGAACTCGCAGACACAATCTGCTGTCCTGTACATCCCATCGTGCGTGGAAATTTAAACGACGTACTAGAAGGAACGATGCGCTTGAATTGCGATCCGTAAATTCAGCATCGACTAAATGACGCCTTGTAGTTTACTGAAAAACGTTATCCGTTAAAAACGATGGAAGAGGTACATCGAAAGAAGAGATTTCATCGTCGCTTTAACCTAATCGAGGTTCAACTTCGTTATTTCGTTCGCCGTGTATAACCTCACTGAGTGGTTGACCCAACTCCAGAACTTAACTCAACTTTTATTTCAATACGACAATGGAATTGCCATTCAGCCAATCCCACACAAAGATTTTCGTGAACCAAGTAAACTTTTTCTGTGATAAGTGCGTAGTCAACTCCGTGACACCGGAGATCAGCTCGATTCCCAGTCGGAGAAACACCGGATCCATTCAATTTACAACATTAATCTATTCGTACGCCCGGACCCCGTGATGTCCTCAGGTCTAGGATCGCCGATGGTTACTTGCACCAGAGCTCGAGCGTTATATTGCGCAGAGCTAGTAGTCTAATGTCGTTTTCACGGTGGGAGGTCCGCGCTCGCGATTGAAACGAATAATCATCGTAGAGCAAGGTCCGTATTGCTGGCACAGCTTCGTACGCCTGTATCGTATCGGAGAGTCTCTTGGATGCTCTCGTCCTCACCCTCCGCAGCTCGGTCCACTGGCTCAAAGACACTTCAGAGAGCGCGTGACTACGAGAGGAAATTGGATCTTTCCTTCTATTATTGTCGTCTTAGCTCGGCAAACAGATCGTTGCACGAGTGCATTAAAATATTTACATAAGAATCAGCTCCTTCGATACTTGGACCTAACTCATGTGGGTCAACTTATACAGGGTGAACCGACCAGTGAATGGACAGTTGAGCGGATGAAAAAAAGAATAGTAAGTGGACGCTTTTTATGCACGTGCTCTTATAGACAGTGACCATTCACTGGTCCCCGTCGATCCACTGGCTCGGTCACCCTATCAACCGTATTTCAAGTACGTTAATTTTAGTATCGACTATTAGCGGTCAGTTTTCCGTTCAAAATGGAATTGTTGTGAGGTGCATTTCGGGTCTGAGACAGTAATCGTCTGATTTGGAGCGCACGGGTATAAGACCTGGTACGTCATGACTTTTATTTATTTTATTTTATTTTGAAAGGGAAACAACAAAATACATATATTTTATTTGTTCCTTTATTTTTTAACGAATTGTGCTGCCTCAGGAGTTTGAGGATTGTTTTGGGTGATTGAATAATAAAATAATTTTATTCAAATAAATAAATACACAACGTTGAACTTTAAAGCTGAACAATAACATATTCTAGTGACTGGTTCAGCACAAGTTATTTTCATAACAAAATATAGAAATTGGAAGATTTTTGCGAGTATCTATTTCGAGGGCCGAAATTTGTCGGCCTCCGCAAGTGTAACATATCGAATGCCATAATTTGGAAATCTGTAAAAATTTTAATAAATAGTCTGTTGCATATAAAAACTTTCCAACTTAATGTCATAGTGGGCAAGATTGTTGTTCTTATAGTTTTCAAGCTTTTTTTATCTAAAAAAAATTTGTTTAAATAAAAAAATCTTAAGAGAAGAAAAATCTCGCCTACTTCGGCTATAAGCGAGAATATTTTTATACCTAACAAAGTATTTTTTAGAATTTTTTGAGTTTTTCTAATTATAGAGTTCGATTTGTCACTTTAAAAATACATTTGGAAAAAAATTGCCACAGAAAACGAAATCATGTACCATGCATTTGAGGGTTCACCGAAGCCTACAAAAAATTTCGAGTCGATCGGAGAGGTCAAGACCAAATCCTGGTCAAAACCGGACGGATTGCTCTATATATTTTCTTGTAACAAAGTTCTCAAATTTGAATCACATCAGCATATGACGAAAACATATGTCTAATCCTCCTCCATAGTAAAAAAAATTTCACGACATGAATCTCCATGTATTGCAGTAAATATCATAGGTGTATCGGGTTGAATGAACGCGACATGCACGCCCATCATGATATCACCTGGCAGCACCTTCAGAAACGCATCGTAACTCATTCGACATGAATAATCGTTACAACTCGTTCGTTTATGTTGGACGTTAAGTACCTACGCCAACTTGTCGTGGTATTCAGCGTTTGATCAGATGCACAAACGCGTTTTCATGGAAGACGACGAAGAGAACGAGTGGGTCTTCGTCTCGGTTTGTAGCTGGGCATTCGTTGAAAAACGGCACTGGTAGAAATAATACATGAGAGGAAAAGACGAAGTGGAAGGGTGAGAGGATACAGTGTTACTCTCACCGGTCAACATGAATTGCATCCACGTGTCGCTTGCTTTCACGTTTGCATTATTCACGTGCGAACACGCCTTCCATTGAAAACATCTGGTACTTGCGCACTTGTTAACGAGGGGCGAGGGGGAGGGGGAAGGGGCCCCGATCGGAGTGGCTCCCGGAGAGGTCTATTTCCAAGGATTAAATACCAGTCTAATCCGCGTCTGTTGCTCATCCTTCTTTTCGCGGTGTGTCATGCATTGTGCTATCCTCACCCAATTTTATCCGTAAATTATTTCCGAACAGCTGTTCTTTACTTTTTATTCCCGACCGTCCAACGGGAAAAAAAACGAAGTTATGCTCCTTGTGGTGCATGAACATGGGGGAAAAAAGGTTACTTGAGAAAACAGCCGTGCTATCAGTTGGCGATAGATGAGTTGTTATAATTTATAGATTCGCTTATAATTATTCTGTAAGTTCGGACAACGTAAGTTGAGACAAGGAATAAATTCTATTTTTGATTTAGCTGTTAAGTATTAAGTATAGTATATATTTAATATTAAGTAAGATTTTTTTTAACCTACCGGTTTTTGTGAAGGTGTCGAATTATGGTTATTCTAGGAATATCATTTCAATTAAGAGTAAGAGGAATTCTGGGTTATGATTGATTCATCAATTTACGAACTGGAGAAGCGATGATTTAAAAAACAACTTACTCTCTATTACAGATCGATTAAGGATGACTCAATTCGTTGGTGGAAATATCGCATTGGATCCTCCGAAGGCCCAGCAGAAAAACTCCGTCGCTCCTGTGGTAGGACAAACACGAAGTGACTGAGCAGTGAAATTTACGAGCACTAGGCTCTTGGAGTCGAGCGCTCTCTCATATACGTGAACCCAAATCTCTTTTTGTTGATCGAGCGCGAATGTGTTATGACATTTAATTTATAGCGTGGCGAGACCGGGTTGAGTGCAACGGCGACAGGGCAACGCGGCCACTCAGTTGCCGGTCACTCGAATGTAGCTACAGTAGGAGCAGGGACAACTGCACCAGCAGAGAGCGGCAATGTAACTCGAGCGCGTCCGGTGCTTTACGGTCCCGTAAAATTTCGGGACACTGCTACGCTTCCCGCGGGACTTTGCTGTGTCTCTTTCACTCCATTCGCCCGTTAGCCGGCACTTCTCTGCTGCTACTATGTGCCGCAAGCGACGAGAAAGCCACTCTCGAGTGTTACGATTCTCAATAAATATGTATCGGAATATATTGCGAGTAAACTCAGAGTGGACTCGCATCGCCAGTACAACCATTGGATCTGAAATTGTTATTGGCCACATTGCGATAAAATGGCTTGCGAAAATATTGGCTTGAATTTAAATACAGTGATTATCAGTATTTACTGAAGAGAAAACGATTCAGATTAGTGTCAAAATAAACATTTTCCATAACCAATTGTTCCAGAACGAAGCAGAATAGCTTCTCCATTTCTAAACGGTCAAAATCAATTGAATTTTTTATTTAATTTTTTTTCAATTTTAGATGAAGTATCAAAAGCTGTAAAAATTTTGGATTGGATTTCATTATCATAACCAGGATATGAATGCAGAATATACACATCAAATTTCATTGCGGTCCATAGATTTTCTTTTTTCATAGTTATTTCACTTTAAGAAATCAGTAAATATGTATGTTTTAATCCAGGAGGCAATTTTTTTTTTATTGCAATACTTTTTATTTTAACATACTTCGTATGTGATCAGAAAGTTCAAAAAATTCAGATTATCGTTCAACCAAATAATTGTGAGTAATTTTACTACAATTTCCATTGTAATAAAAAAAATGCGAAAAATTTGTCCACTCAAAAAAAATCGAAATATTCTCTTTCACAGACATTATCAAATAAACAATTTAACCAGTTGGTCGTTTCTTTGAAGACCCTATACTACTGATCGTGTGGCTGTGCGTGATATTCCCGGAGGGTTGCATAATTTATTCAATGAACGATTAATTAATCTTGTAATTCGTTCTCGTGTATATATATATATATATGTATATATGGTGTACTGCATAGGCACTTGTACAATATATATCAATGACTCCGAGATACGTGAAAGTATATGCGAGAGGTCTGCAACATAAACGAGCAGGGTGAGTGGAGAGACTCCGAACGATCTACATTTAAATTACGAGCTTAGTCTTAATACGGTGGCTGGCACACATGCAGACATTGAGACCCAAGAGCTACGGCAACTGTTGCAGATTTATATGGTCTCAGAGAACATTACGCCGGAGAGCGAGTGTCTCGGTTCGCGACAAAGGGTGAATAATAAGAATGGTATTAATAAAACATTACTTGATCTTTAGTCATTTATTTATAACCATCGATACAGAATCCTCGTTCATCCAGTGCATTAATTTGCAGTGTTAAGAGTTGAAACTGCGTATTTTGATCTCTGCCGATTTTCGACGCATCCCGAAAACATCGAAGCAGACGGGAATCATCGCTTGGTTGCACATGTATTCCCCTCGATTCCGCTGCCTAACCTAATTACTAATGTTTGCCTTGGGCTTTGATGGTTCTATATGTAATTATGAAGATCCGCTGTCGTGTCCTAAGTCAACTATAAAGGCCCCAGCTATCGCATATAACGCTCGGAAAGTGACGTAGAGGGCCGAGTCACTTCTCGACGAATGTCGAGGAAAAATATTTTTCCAGGACGCGGGACGACGATCTAGTCACGAACCGAGGGTGTGGATCATCGCTGGTTTTTTTTCACGTATTGTCAGCTTTTTGGGTCCCTCGACTATTGACGTCAAATTTCGATTCGTTTGGATAATAGAGTTCTATCACAAGAAACAATAAATATATAATAAAAAGCAATTCGATGCCAAGTATTCGAAAAGAATCAAATTGCAATTAAGTGGTCCTTTTTGAGGGTCATCGTCCATCAGGATTTGCGAGTGTCAAATGGACGTGCCGTCAAATAGACGTTCTATTCGGAATCGGAATGAATTCCGGATCGGATTCCTGTTCTCAAGGGCGAGTATTACAGGCAGATTGGATAATCGACTGCGTTTATTTGGTTGTTGTAACCAGTAACTTCGTTGGTTACAGCACCCGAATAAAGTCCACTCTCACAAAATTAATTCTAAGGGCAAAATAACGTTTTAGTCGTTTTACAATGCTATGTTCTTCGGGAATCCTCGCATGAGCAATATCTTTAACTGCTGCGATAGACTTGAATGTTCAAAAAAATCGTATTCGTAAGATATAAAAATAAAATGAAAATCGTAAGATTTACCAGCATTGTATCACTAGCGATTTCCGTTGTCACAACATAGAAACTTCTCTCCATGTAAGATAGACAGAATCCGACATTGCAGCCTCATTTGAGATACGCTTAGGGACAATTCGATATTCATTTATATGTTCATTTATCCGGCAACTTGTGGGAATTACCGGCATTGTATCTCTTCCGAATTGAAAGTGAACATTGGATGCAGGTATCACGATCTCCATCACTACTACCACAGCAACTACTTCAGAGAGACTCAATATTGCATGCACGTATAGGCGTATACACGACCGAATTATCCGTGGAGTAGTTACCGCGGGGTGCGGATCCGAGGTGCACTTAATCCGCGAGGATTTCCGAGTCTAAGCCGTGTAAGCACTTTGGAAGAGTTAGGCGAACCCCCGGCGAGAATACAGGCCGAGGCATAGGCGGGGGGGATGCTCCAGGGCGCCGATCATAAACCAGGGATGTGCTCTACACTATAACGACACAAACAACGTCGAAGCTACAGCCGCGAGCAACTGTTGGTCACGTAGAAGGGGAAACCCGTCAACCCTCGTGCCCCCTGTTGACGCAATACTACACGTATGACGCGGTAGTGGTAAATGTACGTGTATTAGCGTAACATCCCAAGCCGCGAGCTCCAAATGCGCGGCTTATTTTCTCTATAGACAGGACCGAAGGAGCAATGTGTACACAGTGGCTCATTTCACGGCGGACCACCTGAGCACCCGGGCCCAATGTTTGAACAACTTGTGGACTTGGTTCGCTCCTGTTCCCTTGTGTTTGAGTCATGCCTCGACTCTTGGGGACAGATTCGTCTATCGGGAATGATTTTGAAAAAAAAAGAAAATAATTGAATAAAGAAGGACAAACGATTTCGCTGAAGGGAATCAGGACAATCAAGTCGGAAATTAAATTTTCATGGATTGGTCCAGGAAATGAAAACTTTGATGATTCGCATATGAGAATAATCGTTTCTGCCTGATTTATTCATAGTGTTACAAATATTCAAGGCGAAATTACTGCAGATTTGCAGGGAATCGATTTATTGGGTTTGCAGACAAGATTTTAAAAATATCAATGAGACAGCCAATAATAATAAGACATAGCAACATAGGAAACACGCCGAATCATATTGGAGTGCGTATGAAAGGCCTCACTAAGCAATACTTCAACGCTACTCTTGCATTCAACATTGGAATTTACATTTTACATTCCGGAGAACATGGCAGAGCTGTGTTAATACGAAATTCATGAATGAATAATTGGCGAAACGGAGGTGAAGTATCGACGTTCACGTCAATTTCCAAACGACCAGTCAAGCAGGCTCTCGAGAACACAGATTGGCAGTATAGAACTGGTAGTAGTGCTTGTATGTACCGATGTACGTACCTCTCGTTGATCGCCGATCGCACCCAACTGATATACCAACAGCACCAGCACCAGCACCAGTAACAGGGTCACGTTAATATGCCATTAAATCAAAGTTGGACGGCAGAATGCACACATCAGATGCACACGAAGCGAGCGCGTTTGGCGCAGGCACATTCGTAGTATCGGCGGATGCACGATGAGGGGCGGTAGGCAAGAGCATTGCTATCTCACTCGATGAGCGCAAAATTACACGCGTATTCCCGAGCTCGCCACGAGTGCGTCTGATAGATTTGTCTTGTGCAGAGCGTTAATTAGTACTGTGACCTGTGTCATGTATTCTCTCTTGGTACTCCATTCGATATATTCGCTGATTCTCATGCGCACGTGCACTCACTTCTATCGATAGCAATGCACTTCTTCGGTCTGGGCACTGCACAAGCTAGATTTGAATTTCAGATCGACTAACATGCGCCATCTCCTTGGAACTATACGAATACAGACACTTTCACAGGAAAAACAAACTTGATCCATGGATCGGTACTGAAGAGGATCGAAAAACAATGTTTTTTTAATGGAAAAACCCTAGTGCGGTAAAGTCGCGTATTCTTGTCAGTGATAATCGTGTGAAATCGTAAGTGACATATCGAATGCCATAATTTGGAAATCTGACAAAATTTTAGAAAATAATTTGTTCACTATCAAAATTTTCTAGCTTCTAGCCAAAGTGGGCAAGATTTTTCTTCTTATAGTTTTTGAGGTTTGAGCTTCTTTACAGAACAGAATATGATAGCCGATTATAAAATGATTTCGCACGATTGTCATTAATCGAATACGAAACTTTCTTTCACTTGAGTGTTTTGAAATTCGAAAGATATTATTTTTAAAGCCTTCCTAATGGGTACCAATCAAGTGAAAAATGTGTTTAGGTCATACCAAGTGCATTGTGCATTTTGCAATGGAAGTTTTTAAGCGCGAAAATTTGCGTGTCCTTTGCTAAAATTCTCAATACACATGAATACTATACGTACATTGATATATTCAATAGTTGTATGGTAATAAAAATCGTAAGTCGCTGAAAATGAAATGTTCGTTTCAAAACAGCAAGGGATTGCCATCATTGCCCCTTGAGGTTGATCCGAGTCTGCCAGTTTCCGAGTTTTCTCAAAAACTTGTCATTCCTTTGGAAAATGCCCGTTTTCTTTCAGGTCCTGTATTTTTATTTCCCGTGGGAGAGAGGATGACGAGCAAGAGGACTGGAACGAACTAGGAAGAGATGTGGGATTCAAAGTTTTTCTGGGGCACAGCGGGCTCTTAGTGGGGTTTCCCCGAACGGATCACCGTCCTTGACAGATATCCCTCGACGGACCCCCGCTGCTTCTCAAGAGCGTTTCACCAGGACACAGCGGCAGCCCTGGCTACAGCTCGATGGTACTTGTTTCCGCTAGCGCGCGTTCTGAGATATTGCAATGGCGTAGAAGTAAGTTTCATTTTTTTTTGCATCTGTATATTTCTTCATTTTCATATTACGAAGATTAATGTTGACGAACAAGATCGATAGCATTTTCGCGTGCCACGCTTAAGAGATGCAGTAGCAATACGAGAAGAACAGAACAGCACTTCTCATATACAGACTACCATAAGTCGGTCGACTGTGTTTTTAGAGTTTTTCACCGATGTTTGAGCTGATAAGACGTACTTTTTTCGCATGGTTCTGTGAGCTTGCTTTTTTCGCATGGTGGTTTGTATCATAAACAAAATCGTTTATGTTATTCAAGAGAAATCGAACCTTACATCAACCGATACAGTACCTAACCACCCACAAAAAAAGGTGTCCAGCTTATGAATGTCACCATATATATATATATATATATATACATATATATACCAAACGTTAGACAATGCTCGTTAAATCGTTGTGTCACGTAAAGCCACAAGCAAATAAAAAAGTAGACGACGAGTATGAGTGAAACGGAGTAAACCGCCGTCACTCATGATTTATGAACAACTGACCGATGTGCGTTTTGCCAACGATTAATTATACCGAATACAGGCTTTTGCGTCAGCAGATCACCGACGACTGATACGAAGGGAAAAAGGGTTGATTCCTCAACCAAAGTACGATACTGGCCTTCGTTCGCGATTTATCGCCATTAAGATTATCTGACGGTAATGCAAGTTATCTATGCAAGATTAACATACAAGATTCCGAAAAGAAAATACCCTGTAGTGAGATGTCAAACGTTTTTTGTGTGCAGATATATATTTAAATACTTCACGGAAAAACATCGTTTTCTATGGAAGGAAAAATTTTCTATGAATTATATACGGTTGCAGTTATATGAATCGACATATTCCATGAATTATTTATTTGATCTTTTTGATCAGGAAGTTACGACAAATGAAAAATATTACTTCTCATCTCACACCATTCTTGAGCACTGTATGTCTTTGGAATATTGCGAAATTTTAATGCTTGTTATGTACTTGATGAGGTCTTAAATTGAGATTTAAAAAAAGTCATTTTTTTCTTATGATTTCTTTCAGGCTAGAGTCTCTTCGAACACCAAACTACTTGAGTCAGTTATATATGTATTAAATAAATGATTTGGAGTATACAATACTTTTTCCTCTCAGTGCCCCATAAATAGCTCATAATCTGAGGCTGCAAAACTGCTCTTTTCTTCCTGTCCTTCATCTTCTATATGCACGCGGACATTTGATGAATTCTGCAAACGGAAGCACGAGCCGATGCATCGCACTAGGGATGTACCTGCTTCCGGGAAAATTGTTGCCCGTAAAATTGCGCTCGTCCGGTTTCGCTACATTTTCCGAGTCTCCGAGTGTTCCAACTTTCTCGCTTGGGCATCACGCATACCGACCAAGTGCAAGAGAAATGGCATTATAGTGGCTGTATAACGCGCAGTCCTTTCGCCGCACTCGAGGGACGTACCATCCCCGTCAGTTCCGGATCCGCTCGTCAACGGAACAGGACGGACCACTTCGTCGCTTTTCCTCCTCGCCGCTCTCTCATTCTCTCTTCCTCTCTCGCTCTTCTTCCCGCTATTCTCGTCGCTCCTTCTTTATCTTCCGCTCGCTTCCGTCTATGCAAATACCTTTAACCCCACTTCGCTGGGTTTCGAGTTCGTGTCGCGTATAACGTCCTCTGCTTGTCCTCTCTACGTAGCTTTGTCTCGTACGATAGACAAGAGGATCTCCGCAGCCATAGTCCACTCGAAATAGCTCGCGCAAAATGACAATAGGGGGTACAAAGTATGCTTTTACTTTTTAAATATAGAACAGAGAGGATTTTTTAAATCAACCACATAGTTCACCGAGAGAAACAGTTTCTCGTTTCACGACAATTTGCCGAAAAAATCAAATTCTCGAGCTTTGATACTATATTTTTGTTTGACGATCTCAAATTTGGTGAAAAGTAGTGATTACAAATCAAGGAAATATTCCTCCAAAGCAAAGAACTATTTTTTAAATGAATGAAAGGTTAGAGAAATCAGTTGAAATTACTTATTAGGAAGAGCACTTATACCCGACCATTAATTTCTGTTGGTTTTTTGCTTTTAATGACCTTACGAGAAAGCTACGATAAATTAGGAATTTCACTTTTTATCTGACACTATTCTAGTGCACTTGATGTCTCAAAAAAATTGCAGAATCATAAAAATTTCCTTCATTATGGTTTTTTAAAATGTAAATCGAATGTCGTATTCGTATGTTGTTTTTTTTTTTGCAAAAATGCACCTTATTTTTTTCTGTCTACCGTCGATACTGTTAAAGAAAAAGTCCATCTCACTACCCAACACAAACCTACATCTAATCAGAGACACGACTGTTCCCCAAACGAGAAAATAAAGATATTCGAGGCACGTAGTTCACGTGCAACGGTGTTTGGCGATGGCACTTCGACCACTGAACTTTTCTCTGCGGCGTGACCAGGATCGTCGAGGAATCGAAAGCTTACCCAATCCTGACTCCATCTTCGCACATATGTACACAGTGATTGGAGCCCGTATCGAAAATAGGTGAGGTTCACCCCGATATAAAAAAGGCTCGTGCAGGAAATATCTACTTCACGTTGCCCTTTAGCTTTTTTCAGAAAATCCACTTCGGGCTCAGCTGTTTCGATCATCTTGCGGTGTTTTACTTTTTAAATAGCATCGAAAGTTGGAATGTCATGGCGTTTTACTTCTGATGCTGAAAATTCTGTCACTGTTAGCATTCGTCTTTAGAGAGTAATCTTGAATACGTGAAGGAAGGCCAATATCGAGGCCAATATCGGAGTTCGTATCGAAAATAGGTGAGGTTCACCCCGACATAAAAAAGGCTCATGCAGGAAATATGTACTTCACGTCGCCCTTTTGCTTTTTTCCGAAAATCCACTTCGGGCTCAGCTGTTTAGGTCATCTTACGGTGTTTCACTTTTTAAATAGCATCGAAAGTAAGGATGTCATTGCGTTTTACTTCTGATACTGAATATTCTGTCTCTGTTAGTACACGTATTTAGAGAGTGATCTTAAATACGTGCAGAGAAGCCAATAATAGACACGAGTCGGGTCAAAGTTCCTCAACGAGTGGGGATCAGTTGGCAGCGCAACGACGTCAGAGCTACTCTGGCTTCGACTTCCTCAGGAAACGGACTCTTCGGCCCTTTCATTAGGGTCAGCATGGCACGTGCGGCCCTTGCATTTTTTGGGGAACGTGGGGATGTTTCTTCAGCCGTCACTCCAATCCACATCTATGTCGTCATCTTTCAAAAAAGAGTATTCTTCAATGTTGGCATCCGACAATTGAGACTTGCAGTATACATAAGGTATATTTCAAGTAAAAAATTGTGCTTATCTTGTCATATAGAATTGGATATAGATATATTTTTTATACATTCTATGAAAAAATCCACGTACAATTTATATATGAGCGATTTGACCGGAATTCACCCGACAATTTTTTTTTTTTTTAAATCATCATTATATATACCATACGTATATATAACGATAATTTATATCGTTATCCAAATACCAAGCTATTTGATCAATTATATGGGATTCAAATAAATGATTTAATTCATTCTACGGTTTTTGCTTTCTCAGTGTAGCACTTCGCGCCATAGAATTAACCACTGAGCTTCAACAGCTCAAAATATTTTACTAACTGCAGATGCTTTGCACGTTATTGACACTCGTGGAATATACAGAAGAACGAGAAGAAAAGGTCGAAAATAAATAGTACTGGTACCGCAAAGAATATGACGGTAAGCCGGATACTAAAATCAGTGGTCTTCATGGGCGCGAGCGTGCACAGAGGCCTTCAGTGACAAAATATTTGCACGGTCCTCAAGAGGCTCAGGGATTACACGGCCACTTCAAAGATAGTCCCGCCCGGTCTCGCACTCTCATATAACTAGAGAGGCACCTG
The DNA here is from genome assembly GCA_949699805.1 of Tromatobia lineatoria. NCBI lineage: Eukaryota > Metazoa > Arthropoda > Insecta > Hymenoptera > Ichneumonidae > Tromatobia > Tromatobia lineatoria. The sequence continues at coordinate 12,881,199 of OX453050.1, forward strand.
TCGGCCGCGTGGACCTCTCTCGGTGTGGATAAACTCACCGTGGCGGATAAACGGTCGACGCGGTGTGCACCGGCCACTCTTCACGTCATTTCCCCGGCATATACAGGTATATATTGGTAAACGTATCGATATTTGTCGTCGACAGCAGCGGGGAACAGACTTCCCGGAATCGCAATTCCGTCGCTCGAGTGTAAGCTCGTAAAAAAATATTCTTCATCTTCTCCAAGGATAATAAAGAAGACGTGAACGGAATGCCAGATCCACGGCAAACATTCAGTATCATTTTATTGCTCACCTATCGGTTTTTCCCAGGATTTCAAACATTGCTTATTTGTTTAAGAAAAATGAGAAAGTAAAAAAAAATTATCATGAGGACCACTATCACCACAACCGGAAGTTCAATTCATTGAAATTTATTGTTTTAATTTTTAAGATTTTAAATTTGTGAAATGACTCTATTAATAATGCAAGTGAATCTAAGGGGACCAAAGCAGCCAAAGAAAATCTTTTCAATTGATACTCGAGTCTATGACATTTTGGCAATTTTCCATTCATCCCCAATCGCTACTTTGATGCCGGAAAATCGTCTCTTATGTACAATTGAGCGCATTTTTTTGCCGGCCGATTATCTTAAAAAAGCGTAAGACAGTTAAAACGTTCGAATTGCACTATAGCTTTTTTGCAATAATTAGATGCCTTTGCTATCAAGCAAAATAACGATTGTTTCAGGGTCTAAAGAGATATATATATTTTTTAATAACATAAGCAAATAAGCAAATGCGATATCGTTCAATAAATATAAGCAAATTAGATCTGACTTCTTCTTTAGAACTCAAAAAGACCCTATGTCTAATCAATGTCTCGTAAAATATCTAAATACATTCGATTACAATTATATTGAGATGTTAAGATTGTTAGCGCAAAGCATTTTTTTTTGGGATGTTAAAATAAAATAACACACCATCTTAAAACGGAATCTCCGTATTCATGTCAAAATTTATAACTCAACACGAACTAAATACATTTAGGCGACTGCGAATTTGCCTTATTTGTGAGTTCAATTTCACAAATTTCAAAAATAAATATTTATGGACCACCAATAAATATGTATCGAACACATTGATCTTCACCATTGTATCCTTGAGACGTCAGCAACGATAGAATCTCTCAATACCTTAACAAAACATATCAAATAGAAAATGAAACGCATCATTTTCACGTATATTTTTGTAGTAGCTCAATGAAACAGAAAACCACGAATAAAGGGAGTCCGTTACACAATATACACAAGACTACCTGTAACTATAAACCAACTCGAGTGTGTCAGCTTTTAGCTCGCGTCTTAGCTGTTCCAAAAAGCATGCATCCAAAAAAAAAATTCAGTCCCCGATTGCGGGATCTGGTCGAGACGCCATAATTTACGTGTTCGAAGACACAATGTCACTGCTGCGGTGGCAGAAAGACGAGAAAGGCGTCCGTGTTTGGACACCCGCTGTCTCGGTTGAATGCCGTGCAGTCCTATGCTAGAATACGGACATCAATAAGCTTCTCACACCGAGAACCATGAGACCAGCAGTCTATACAGGTACTGAATGAAATTGTAAGAATGAAATGCGTATACACTGTGTGGGACATTGCGGTTGAATTTTCTCCCTCGCAGGATTTTCACACGAGCAAACTGAACGTCTGAGGCCGTAACCGAGACTGTATTCGAACTCTCTCATTTCCCGAAGTGCGATGACTACGACGTTATAAAAAAAAAAAAGTGCATAAACAGAATGAAATAAAAAGAAACGATCGTAAGGAGTGGTATAACGAAAAGGAAGAAAACAAGAAGCGTAAGGGTCTCGTACAGCGGAAGGAGCGCCACATTCGCGGTTTCACAAAGTTGCGAGATGGAAGCACCTGGCAGTATGAAAAGGATCCGCGTGGGGTGAGAGACTGTACACGCGCTTGCGAGACACCGAACGAGATGGGATAGGGTTGTTACCGAGGGCAGGGTGCGCTTCGTTCACAGTACGGTCTTTTCTCTCTTCTTCCTCTGCAAGTACGTCTAGAGGGTGGAGAGAGGAGATGCTGGTCGCATGGATTTTTGCTCGGTTTGAATACTAAACATATACGCGCCTTGAAAGTTTCGAGACTATGCGTTTTGGAGAGAAGAGAGAGGGCTTCAAGACGGAGGATAGAAAGGCCCCGAGACGACGACGTGAACCCCGAGGGGATTTAAGTTTTAGTTTTCCAGCTAGAATTTGCCCGTTTAACGGTGCGCATAGTCCGGATAACGCCGTAACCATAGCTCTCCTCAAGCTGCTCAAGTACTCAGCTCTGTTGCAGGTTACATTCAACGCGGCTTTGCGAGGAAAAAAAAAAATTACCGCTCGAGAAGAGATTCACGATTGAATAGGTCGATGGCTTGGAATTGCACGAAATCGCTTCGTTAAGAAGTTCCAACGACCAACCAACAACTTTGTCGCACCACACGACAAAGTCCAGAAAGCAAAGCCTCGCGGTGAAATCCCGACTAAAAAGTGTTTGGAGCTATATTTAATACTTTACTTTCTTCGCAAGGGTAAACTCATTAAAGGGTGTGAGTCACCTTATAAAAGGCATAAGAAGGTTTATGATCTTAGGAATTATTTTTCGTATGACTTTCTTTGCGATCTCTTGAGGAGGGGGCAAAGGTTAACTTGTTGGAAATAATTGTATAAACAATTTTGAAAAATACGCCTAGATGCATTTTCTTACTCGTTATCACATATTTTGGGACGAAAAAATAAGATCGATTTTTGAGCACTGTCGATTTTTTAGATCAGCTGAAAAAATTGTATTAAAAAACCGGCATGCTTGATTGTTAAGAAGAGTATGCAAATAGTATCCAAAGTAATTAAATTATTTATTCAATGGCCGGCCGAAAATTTTTTAATTTTTTAAAATTTTATTTATAGTCGCTACGACATCAAAGGTCATTAGCGATTACAATAATAATAATAAAATTTCTACCGAAATAGACTCTTTTTGATCTAAATAAAATTTTATATGAACGAAATAAATTCTATTTGATAAAAATAAAATTTTATTAATTTCAAATACACCCCACGATTAATCAAAATGAACCCATTAGATCCATTCCCCTGGGTGCAATGGATTACAAAAGTAACTCCAATGGACCATCAGCATTTCTCAATGTTACAATGATTAATCACGTTGAGGTGGGTTGGACTTTGTATGGAATATAAGAATGGCAATATTTACGCAGTGGAAGTCAAATCGATATGCAAGGACACAATATGATATTTTTTTAAAATAAGCTAATATGGTTGATTTCTGCAAGACTAATTTTTGAAAGTGGTTTTCATTTTTATTATATTACTGATGCTTCATGAATTTTATGATCGTTGTAATGATCATAGAGATTTCGGCTTCACTCGGTTTTCTATGTATAATACATGGAAAAGCTAGTGTGTCACAACCGTTATTCATTGATACTTATGCCTGACGTTCCAGTTGCTGCCGGGAGCTAAAGGCACATCTGTTCGAGTGCTCGGTCAATGTTACGGACTAGACGCTGCTTGTTCTGTTCACACAGAGTGCGGATAGGGATAATGCCACTCTGTTGCTGGTATCGATCATTACTGTACCCTAATAAAACATAACTGCCTCATTTTTCAAGTTATTACGAATCTGTATGTCATGTACGAGGCATTCCATACCAACTCGACCTGGCTCTGACCCTGAACCTCTCGAATTCTATCCCCGACTTTTTGTGTTAATGAATTTGAATTCGGATTTTTCAAAACATTACTCATGATTATTTATAACCAATATATTATATAATTTTACTGCAGGCCATTGCTTGGACATTTCTATATACTTCAGGACTTCAAAGAATTTTTCAGAACTTTTTTCAATTCCAATTTTTTATTTTACGAAACCAAATTTTCAAAAATCTGTAACAATTCTCCGAAATCCTGACATATGTTAAAATTTCCAATCAACAGTCTGAAGTGGAATTATTTTTACAGATTCAACTTCGATTAATTTTGTTTTGTAAAAAATCATAAAAAAATACAAGTGAGGTCTGAGACGCTTTGGGTCTAAACTTAAAAATATTGATATCTGATACAGGATTTAGGAGAATTTTGACCCATTTTTATGTACATTAAAATTAATTATAACTACATAAATTGTTTGAAAAAAAATCTAATAAAATTTGTAGTTGCCTCATACAGATGAAACAATAACATAAAAAATGGGGGGACGAAATCCAAGAGGTCGAGGGACAGACTCAGGTCGAGTTGGTACGGAATGCCCGATATACATTGGCTTCATTTCTGTATCCGTCCGAAAGATGGCGTTTCAGTTATGAAACTGTGGTAAAATGAAAAGCTAATAATAGTTTCGAAACTGATATAAAACGAGCATTTCAAAATTCGTGAACCATGTTAAATGGATTGGAGCTGTGATCAATCTCTGCGGCCTATTTTCGCCTGCGCTGCCAAGTCTGATTAAAACGAAGTAGTCCGAATTAACGAGATTGCATTATAAATTCTTCGCATGACTGATCGTTGAATCCCTCGTTTATCTGTTCTAGCTTTGCTCGTTAACGGAGCACATCGACGGTAACGTGCAAAACTATAAAGACAGTGTAATCCACAATACACGCTCAAATCCCTTATACATTGTAGACCGTTTCGCCCTCATGATTCGTTGGTTATTTACGGTCAATCGAATAGCCATAGCACGCACATGCTTTTATGAAGTGTAAAGTAATCTTTTCAATCTTTCCCTACTATTCTCTCCATTAACTTCGAACCGGACCATTAATTTACTCGTGTATACTACAAGGCGCATCATTGCTACAAATCCAACGACGAAAAGTTACATTCATAAAATTCTGATCTATCAGTCGAATAATTTCAGGTGAACCAACAAAATTCTTAAAATCCTTCGAGCTCCTAAAAAAATTTATATTCTAAATCCTTTTGTGCCTTGATAAAAAAGCCAATAGACGATAAATTTTTCTGTAAATGATTAAAAAATACGATGCTCACACATTTTTGTTTAGGACCACATTGCTCTTATTCGAATTATCCGCACTTAACATGGGAGTGATTTTATAGCAACTAAGATGATGTCCGGAGGTTGGATTATTATTTCTTTTAAATATCAGTTTACGATCATAGTGCGATAAAACTTTTTCTGTCAAGTGAGAGTTTACAGCACGAGCCGAAGATGTTGGAAAATTGATTTAGTTGTGTACTACAATGCTCATTATTGCTTCAAGTCCAGCGACAAGAAGTTACATTCATAGGATTTCGGCCTATCAGTCAAATAATCTCAAGTAAGCCAACAAAACTCGTAAAATCTTTCGAGCTCCTACAAAAAATTATATTCTAAATCCTTTTGTCCGTCGATCAAGGAGCGAATGGACTCGGTAAATTGATGAGTATAAATTGTTGTGGGTTTTCGGAGAATTATTAAAAAATACGATGCTCACACATTTTTGTTTGGGATCACATCGCTCTTCTTCGAATTACCCGCACCTAACATGGGAGTGATTTATTAGCGACTGAAAAGTCCGGAGGTTGGATTACATGCGTTTCCGTCGAGACTCGAGAGTTCTTCCTATGTTTAAGAGAGAGCAACTCGTGTTAGGCCGACGTGAGCAGCCCGCTTGTCACATAGTCTACTAATCCACTACGGAGGAGACTGTATATTTCGGTAACTTGCGTTACTATAGAAAATCCATGCGCTCGACTGGACGCAGCACCCTCGTTTGACGACTTTTATGGGGGCCCATTGTGAGCCTGCAGCTCCTGCGGCTGCTGCATCAGCAACGCAAGAAAAATGTACCTAGCAACGCGCTCAACGAGAATGTCGGACTGTTGTGCACCGGCCCTTTACGAAATTTCACTGTAGCGCTTTAAACGCGGTTTTAATGACGCATCCCGGACAAAGGACACTCCATTCTGTGTATAGGAGTGAGCCACATTTCTGAATGGGCTCCTGATTAGGCACTTTCGGAACTGCGATTTGTTACGCACCGACAATGGATCTGTAATGCAATAAAAGATCTTCACTACGAGTTCTCGACCACACTGCGTATCTTTGAATACACCTTCCTCCGATCTTCCGCGGTTAATTATTCGGACGAAACACAAAATTTCGACGACTACATTCCTATCAAGCCTATTGAAATATAGGTTTGAGAGTCAATTCATGTCAAATTGTGAACACCAATGAGGTATTCTCCACGACTTCGGACGCTTTTTTCTTGGCACTCTTGGAACCGTTTGATAATCGGTCATACATAATTACGACTCAAAAGTACTCTCTGTTAATTTTTTCAGATGCCAAAGAAAACGGTGGAAACAAAAGTTACGTTTTTCCATGAAGTATTTAATTATTTTTTTTTGCCGAGATGATCATGAAAAGATTTTCACGAAAGGATCACGCGAAATCCAGTTGGTAAAAAATTCTACTCCATTTTTTAATGCCATTATATTATTCACCGGTTGATTCTAGCTCCGTAATCAGAATAGATATCAAATGGGTGACAATGCAAAATCAAATAAGCAATAACATCAGAATACGTCGTAAAACCAAGGTCCAATGCAGTACATTTACCTAAGGAATAATGGAGCGCACTTTTAATGATACCGTCGAATAATATATGGGAATCAACGGGCGCATGAGTGCGCACATGCAATTCACGTAATCAATTCGGCGCTGAACTGGTAATTCGACCTTTAATCCCGTCGAGAATCGCTCGTTACACTCGCTGGATCAATTACAAATTTATAGTGGCTCGCGCTGGTGGGCGCGCTTGGCCAGCCGGTTAACTTGAGCGACTCCCGCTGGCTTTGTTTATTAATCGCCGGCCGTAGCCTTTTGTTTCTCTCACACGGTCGATGCTGCATTGAGATAAGTATGTGTAAGAGCGAGGGCATTAGCATTTTGTATACGCAGATGGCCCCCGGGCAATCGTATACTGTACGATGTATGTGCGCCATGTGGGCCTCGCAAAACGATAAGACGATTCGAAAAACGGGACTGTACAAAAGACTGCACCTTGCCAAGCGGCACATCGCGTGCCGTCAAGTTCATTGTTCTCTGACTCCAATTGTATTTTTGCACTGCACTGCACTGACGAATTAATTAAAGATCGAGTGTAGACCGAAACAATTAAAATCTCTATGAATTGAAACTGACATCCACATTTGTCGTCATGCTAATTCCACTCCAGTTTCATGAATTAATTTCGAATCAAAAGCGACATCTACATTGGACAAAAAATCGAGCCAATACTATATCAGTTTAATGTAGTAATCAAAAATGGAATTGATTTTCTTAAATGTATCGGGGAATCAAGGACAATGAGATAATTCGAAAAATGGAACTGTTTAAACGGTGCATCTTGGCTGGCGGCATAGCGGCACATCGTGTGCTGTCAAGCTTATCATTCTTCAAGTTCAATTGTACTTTTACACTGCACTGCACTGGCAAATTAATTAAAGATCGAATGTAGAACGACAATCAAAATCTCTAGGGATCAATGCTGAAATCTGCATTCGTCGAAAAATCATCCGAATACCACGTCAATTTCATGTAGACTTTAAAAATATGTTTGATTTCTTAAAATGTATCGAAAAATAGCAAACGCTATGACAATTCCAAAAATGGAAACGTTTGAACGTTGACATTGCCAGGTTCATTGTTCTCCGAGTCCAATTGTCCTTTAGACCGTACTGGCAAATTCATTAAAATTGATTAAAGATCAACAGTAGAACGAAACAATCAAAATGTTTGATTTTTAAAAAAATGTAAATCGAAAAAAATCGAGACACAAAAAAAAAAGAAACGGTTGGTAACAGATGGATGTAACGTAAAAATCAATAAGACACGACGGTAATTTATACATATACGGTATCGTTGTTACTGGAAATATCATTTTCGGTACATTTCAGATAATTAACACGGGAGGAAAATATCTGTTACGTACCATGTCCATTGTTTGGCACATTTTCCATTGGTAGGTTGAATAGGCATATACAAAGAGTCGATTGTACTTTTGCATACCATTGCAAAGCACGATTATTAAAAAAACGATAAATTCGTATTCTCCATAAACCAAATCTCCCAAATCCGCTGAAAAGTCGTGCTGATAACACTCCCATCTCATGCAGTCATTAAAAGTACTTTTGGCTCGTTAAAATTTTCCGAACATCCAGAGCCGACTGAATTTGGCACGACATACATACAAAAATTTGACATGAAAATTAATAAGGCATGTTATTCGTTCCATGGGTCTGCAGCATCACCGATATCGAAATCCCCATTTTACGTATATTTCAGGTAATTAGTGCGAGGAGAAAATATCTGTTACACCCCATTATTTGTGTATCTCGTTCTGTGCGTTAGCCATTAGTGAGTTGAATAGAAATATACACAGAACCTATAACGCGAAGCTTTGCCGTCCGCCCCACTGTGAACTCTCTCTTCCTCGCCCTATTGCTACAATGGCACATTGTATCAAAACTTGGTAGGAAAACAGATTTACGGGACATCGGATAAGCCTCCAATGGAAGAGCGAGAAGGTACGAAAGGGGGATAAATCTTGGGCACGGTTTTCCCTCGTCGCCTTGGGTTGGTATGACACGCATTTTTCATAGAGGCGAAAAAAGGAAGAACAAAAAAGACTTGGAAAAAACAATAAAAAGTATGACCGAAAATTTGTACAAAATTCGAGGTGGTAAAACGAAAATGCTTGTGGTTCGATAAATTTTATTGGACATTGGCACCCGCTGAAATGGCAACGTTCTCACCTGTTGTGCTGATCGAAGATCGTAGCTAGGTATGACGGTGGCTGTATTGCTCCGGTGAGAGTAAACTGCCGGCCAGTATTCGAGAAACGAGAGGGAAATTGCACCGGGCCACGTAGTCCGTTTATGCCCCGAATCCATAGCAACGTTTCGTACGTGACAAGTTTTCCAAATGCAATCCATTCGATCGAGTCTATCTCGCCTCGGGCAAACTATCCTAAGATGCTAATTTCGTTCTTATATTGCAGCATGGATATAGGCACTATCAGGAAACTGAGATCACGATGAAAATGAACAAAGCAAGCTTGTGATAGAAGCGATACAAGGTGGCAAAAAAAGGATGTAGGGAAAACGATTTTGTCGCCGTCGATGTAATGAATATTCGGTTCTTTCAAAACGTGACTCTGTATACCAACTGAGCAAAGTGATTCTTGCATCCGGTGTCGAAGTTATGGGCGATTACTTTAGTATTGCTATGATTTAAGGCATTTGCATTGAGTTTAACCGAAACGGCGAATAAATATAGCTATTTCACTCTTGCTATTTCACAACTTCCTTCTCATTTTATATTCATATTGTAACATGACACTATAAAAAAGCTGAAATTACGCTAAAAATAAACAAAGCAATATAGTTAAAAAAACCGATAGAAGGCAGTGCAAAAAGAAAGTAAAAAAGTACTTTAGTCACCGTCGATGTGATGAATATTCGTTTCTTTCAAAACGTGGCTCCCTATTTCAACTGAGCAAAGTGATCCTTACATCCAATATCAAAGTTATTAGAGATTACGATCGTATTGCAACGATTAAAAGCACTTGCATCGTATTAAACGTAAACGGATCCCGGTGTCCAAGTCTCGGTATTAGAGTGACGCTAATTTCACAATTTAATCCTAGATTCATTCTTAAACTGTAGCAAGGATATGAGCACTGTCAAAGACCCGAGATTACGATGAAAACAAACAAAGTAATGTCAAAGGACGGATTGTGAAAGCGCAAATAAAAGGAAAAAGCCTGTTCCCATCGCTGCAGATGTTACGAATATTCGTTAGTTTCAAAGAGATTCCTGTACATCAACTTAGCAAAGTGATCTTTGCATCCAATATCAAAGTTACAAGAGATTACTATCGTATTGCAACGATTGAAGGCACTTGGGTCGAATTAAGCGAAAACGGATCACGGCGATCAATCCTAGGGGTTAGAGTGTATTCCGAAATGGCTATTACGCTCAACGATGGGCGTGGACTCATCCATACAGCGGCACAGTAAGTATATTAGGCGAGTATACTATATGGGTGTATAATATATCAGTGGAATCTAATCGACGGCATAAGAGCCTCGGTGTTACACTCTCGGGATATAAGGTATTTATACGGTAACTCGATAGCCATGTCGGTAGGTCGGAGAACCGGGTGTATATGGACGCATGGCATGCGTACATTCACCGTGCATGTGCGAAAAGCGGCTCCGCCTGTTCCACAGTATGCATATACGTCGCAATGGGGAAACCCTCTGCTTCAACGCTCTCTTCGTGTGGCACGTTCCGCCCCATGCAGCTGCCACTACAAAAACAGTTGACATCTGTAAATCTATGCCAGTATGTACATGCTCATGTACTAACTGAGGTATATACTTTCTGGTTGCCGGGTTACACGTATTTATATCCCTCCCTCTGTACTAAATACCGGTCACAAGGGAACGTCCAAATTTCCCTAGGAAGAACCCTTGGTCAGCATCACTGAAAGATGGGTCCAGAGCTTGTTGCTGATGCTGCGCTGGCATGTCCCCCTCCTATATATGCATACAAATATGCGTTCTATATACTTGTATCCTCGCTGGACTATCGTTATAACTCTTGCCGGGATATTATGATAATATCATGATGTGATGACCTAGCCTGAAACTACATACCAGTCACGCAGGTCATTTATTGCAAATGGCCTTTCTAAGACCCTTTTGGGCAAACGTGTATAAATAAATAAGGTGAATTTTCGGGGTTTCTCATCGAATACATGTAGCTTGATGATATTTGCTATAAGCGCATTACATTCGGTCGCTATGTGTGCCTGAGGGGTATATTGTTTGCGTTAACAGAGAAATAATGGGTGAGGGATTAGAACCTAGTTTACGTTCTGAATTAACTAACGACTCAACGAGGAGCTGAATGATTTACGGGTTCGCCTGAAATACTAAGGTTTACCCAAATCAGGTAATTGTTGATGTTGGTTCCAATATCTTAAATAATTTTACATAATAATAATTTTGAATACCTAAGTTGTCGAATAAGAATGTATACAGTGTTCTATTTAAATCCAAAAATGTATTGAAGATTAAACATTGAAACATTGCTTTCATCTATACGAATATGAAGGTGATGGAAAAAAATAAATTTAACATGTAAAATATGTAAGAGGAATAGAGAATTTTGACGCCAACAACGAGAGAATTCTTTCAAGTTGAATTGTTCGAAATACGCCGCAAAAAAAATATGGTTCCAATAATTGGAATTTTTTTTTTCATACTCAGGAAAGTGTTCCTCCTTTTTCCTTCAGCGTACTAATTATTTCTTCGTGTTTCCTTCAAGATGCCTAGTCAGTATACCGCGAAAAATTTAGATACCAGCGTTCTCATATCAATTACCAAGGCGAAATTTCTATTACATTTCTACGATTCGATTAAACTTTGCAGATAGTCAAGCTTTCACCCGAGTATGACCGCGAATCGTATGACGTGAAGGCTATGCGTGAGCTCGTCGAATGGATTGACAGGTGCATGGAAGTGGTAACGCATTTGTATCGTCACGCAGAGCTGGCGGAAAGTGAATGAGAATGGAGAGAGAATTAGCAATCGCTTCGCTTGCGAGTTAAGATAATTAAATTCGATCGGCTATGAGCGATGGGTGAACAAGCCGACAGGGGTCGAGCGGAGGGCGGATAGGACAGCCCGGTCGAGGAAGAAGGGCGCCCTAGGCCTCTCGGGTGTCAAGCGCGAATCTTTCTTTGATATTCGACGACTCGGTGCGCAGGGATCTCGGTGTAGAGGCAAAAGCAGCGAGACCGTCACTGTTGAGTAGTGGGGATCTCTCGGTCGTCAGTGGAATACGCAATTTGAGATTTAATTAGCGCTAATACCACATAACGGACAGGTTTTGAAGGGTTCTATCGTATCCCACCGTCTGCTACAGTAGCGCAGGTATATAGTTCATGTTCACTGAGTGAAATAGATCGGTATTGTTTCAAGAGCTAATAAACGTGGAAGCGAGGAAACGATGCGAAACTTTTGATTGGCAGGGAGAGATTTTAGGGCGAAGGGCTTCTGAAAATTGAGAATGCAATGGCTTGTGCAGTGATGGTAGAGAATATGGCCTATTGCCCTAGCGTGGAACATACACACTAACTCGCTTTTTCTATAGTAAGAAAATGCTGGCAAAATATGCGAAAACCATAAGGAAAAAAGTTTTAGTTAGAATAACTAAGCACTTGGTTATATACCTATGCTAGCCAATTAACTTGATTGATCGAAAAACTTATTATTCATGTTTACCAGGTTATTGGTTTTATATGAAAGAATTTGGTTGCGCTAATCAGTAATTTACATGGTCTAACCAATTACGTGGTTGGTCTAATGAATAAATTAGTTGGTTTAACCGTTATCTTGGTTCGTCAACAAATAATTTGGTTGTTCTAGCCACGACTTGGTTGGTCTAACCGATGACTCGGTTGGTCAGCAAAGAACTCGGTTGGTTGAACATGATGTTAGCTGTCCAATCAATAACTTGGTTGGTCAATGATTAACTAAGCTAGTCAGCAATAACTTCGTCGGTTCTCTATGATAAAGCTGCAAACGCAACTAAAATCGTGAATATGCATTGCAAAATAAAAGACGGTAGGCCATATTAGCTACCCCGTGGATAATGGAAAAATTGGAACAAGAGCTTCACAGACCACGTGCGGGTCAAGATCCGGAGCTATTACGGATTCTCCTCTCATTGTATAGTATACTGTTGCATTCACCGAATTACAATATATCTTGGCACGGTAGGGTTGAAATTTGGTATTGAATTACCGACTATTACGTGTCCGGTACAATTACTAAAAATCCATTGAAATACGGCCCCATGGATTTTCACGAACAAATTAGTCGCGTCAGTCTCGGTTTACCAAAAGCGGATCTACCATTTCTTTGCGCTAATGTGACGGTCTCACTTTTCTGAATGGTAAACGAGAGGCGGAGTGAACTATTTGTCCACGCGGAAGACCTGATCTGAAACAGATGTGGACGAGGCGAGATAAAAAGGAAAATACGAGAAGGCGATTTGTACCACTATTCCGTGTGGGCAGTGACTGACCTCAATGACCCACTGGGGCTATTGAGCTCCACAAACGAGTATTAAATCGAGGTCACCCGGAAAAATTCTTCCGCCTTTCCACCAGATGCGATTTCACGGTTTCGCTTATCCTCGGAAGACGTGAATAGGATTTTGCATGTAAAAATGTATTGCTCCTGTGGTTTATATCGTGGCTTCGCTTTAGCAAGTAAAGTCCGTCGATACTTTCTTATTTATCGGTCGAGGCAGAGCGGCTACCTTCCTAACTGACCTTAGCTATATGGGCGTGACACAGCGAAAAGAAGATCCCGCTTAGCCTCTTTCCTGACCCGAGGAATATACAGGATCGTACCTTTTTTGTCCTGGAGAACGACTCCCTCGGCTCGTGTTTGTATAACATGTAAGAGGAGCGTCAGCTACTACATAATATACGTGTAACACCCTTTCGTCCTTTTCGGGTACAAAAATCTTGTCGGTCTCGCGCTCAACAGGGCTTGAGTTTTTGAACAAAAATAAACGTCAGTGAAGCGTAGACGAGAGAAGTTTGTTGAATGCCTGGGGCATCGATGCGACTGAAGCAGAAAATTCTGTACAGTTCGCAAAAAATTCCGTCTCGATTACATGGATACCTATTTTGCACCATACTGAATTCCCAATAAACCGCCAATAGAATCCAGGCATGGAATACGGCGTAAAGCTATAACCTTTTGGACAATCTATAGAGTATGGGAAATTTTTTTTTTTTCCAGTTTATGTAAGCGAAGTTCCTTATCTATTCAATTTATCCAAAATTGAAAATAATAGTGTCAAGACAGCCGAAATTGTTCCAATTTTCGAATGGAAATTTCATTTCTTACCCGAAAATTTGACAGGTCAGAACTAACGACTTCTGTGAGAAATTTTTTCATGATAAGGTACATAATTTTTTATTTGCGTATTGGGTCTATCTGGTCTGGCTTGTTCTGGTCTAGTCTGGTCTGTTCTGGTCTAGTCTGGTCTGTTCTGGTCTGTTCTGGTCTGTTCTGGTCTAGTCTGGTCTGTTCTGGTCTAGTCTGGTTGCCCGCACGCGCACACATACACACAAATGACGTTCTAACCCAGGAATTAATAATTAATAAATTTCTCACAAAAGATGTTATGTTGTCTTTTGACCGGACAAATTATTGGTGAGGAGAAAAATCATGTTTTCATTTGAAAAAAATATCAGCCATCTCAACGCCGTTATTTTCAATTTTCTAACGAATCTTATTTGAAAGTCCGTTCTTGAACCCTTCAAAGTTTCACTATTCTCAATACTTGATCGGAGCAGTATATGTTTCGCGATAAATGAGATGTAAGATTGAAAAAGGATACCCTGTATATTAAGATCATTTCTCAAGTTATTTCTCATAATTTGATTATTTTCATATTCCATAAATTTACATAAGGTTGAATTCCATAAATTTATAACTCCTAAGAAACCACGTGCTTTGAACTTACCCTAATTTTATTCACCAGACGGGAGTAGATATACGTAAATTCGCTTGATAGTATCGGATATAAGTTTTTAAAATTGGTTATAATCCGGAGATTGTGCAGGCGGTACAGTTTCGGATAGAGTTGGAGAACGAGACTGACTGTACCCAAGAGTAAAGAGATTTTCAACAAGAAATCAGGTCAGCCCCAGAAGGAAGAGGCGGAGGACGACGAAGAGAAAAGGCGAGCTACTTCGCCCGTTGAATTTTCCAAACTCGAAGGATAACGAGGCACCGTTGGCTATGAAAGAATTTTCTGCCTGCAAAAGGTTGCACGCCCCAAGCAGCTTCGAGTGTACACGCTACACGAGAATATTACCTCTCGCGAAAATCCACTCCACCTGAGAAATGGAATTTAGTTTCGAATTTTCTAAGCTGCCAACGTCATTTACTTTTTTCCAGGTCACCCCGCCACACATTGATACACACTCACACGCGTTCCATGTACCAGCGGCTGAAAACGAAGTAGCGCGGAAAGTTGGAATAACTTGCTGGCTTTTAGAACAAGAACTGAAGCGAAAAAAAGGTGATGCGCCCTTTGTCTCCAACTCGATCTTGAAAATATGGAAATCTTCTCTGCAATAGTTTCACAGTGCACATACACAGCTTACGGTCCACTGCATTTTCGACTGACTTCTCAATTGTATTTCTGCAGGTGCATCGTCGAATAGTTCCGGAAACATTCACGCGGAGAAAGCGCGACTAGAGCGGAGGTTACAGAATCACGACCGTACAATATATATCCTGACGAGAGTTCCCGAAGAGGAAGCTCTAGAGCAAGTTCTCAACGTGTCAGCGAAATTGTTACCCTGCTACTGACGGTACAACTCTCGCCCTATGACCTCTCCCATTTTCCTCGAGCGTGTCCATTAACTCGTTCCCCGATCGAAGCAACTGTTCTCCCTTTATAATACTCGGGTCGGAATTTAGTTTAGCTGCTTTATAATTCCCTCTTATGATTTATTCGTCGTATTTCAAAAGCCGGTATTTCATACGAAATATAATCAACAGTGATTGCAAAGTGAATTCGGTGAAGTAGTGAAAAAGTTTGCTAGCCTCGGAATGAACTACTGCCTCTTTTTAGAGACGGAAGTCGAGCAGCGTGTTGTCTCCGGTAGAGAAGGCGCAATCTCTTTGCTCTTTGTCTCGGGACTTTAAGAGAAAAGTGGACAACCTCCGTTGAGGTTCATTACCGACTGGCACCTTCTCGGACGCGGACGGACTTTAACTGCGAGAGAAACGTGCTACTTGGGGGATGGTCAAAGTTAACGGGGTAGCTGGCCGTGACGCCGTGAAACAAGGAACAAGACGACACAACGAAACTGCGAAAGAGCAGAACATGGCAAGAGCAACGACACGAGCGCCGCAATCGAATCTACCAAATCGCGACGCCACTCACGTAGGTCGTCGTGATTTTCAATTAACGAAAGGAGCCACCACCGGACTCCAGTCTTTGCGAAGTCGTGGCGCAACGTTCGCTCTCTGACCACTAGGCACGTATCGACACCCTGCACAAAATAAAAAATCAACAAGCCTCAGGCGCTTTGCTCCGTCGCGTTCAAGCTCCTAGACGACAGAGAACGTTGTTCGACGTCGTGTTTCTTAAGCATCTTATTGTCCGACGAGTTCGTTAACCATTTTTTTCAAGTCTTGCTCCATTTTTTCCTACGCATCACTGATTAGGATAATTTGATACATGAACACCAGAATTATGGGTTTTACATCCTGCGCATCATACAGAGAACGCTGATTGAAGTATTTGCCTTCACTCGTTTTAACATTCATCGCGTTAATTATTTTCGTTGTATAATATGGATCAATCATTACTTACTGGACATGGTTTGGACATTTTTACTTTAGATATTTTTACTTGGGACTATATAGTTATATCCAGTCTGACATATGGAATTTGTTATATCTAGTCTGCGTGAATTGCATAGAAAATATAATTTTCAGATAAACATACAATTCATATATGAATCGAAAAATGGAGTTGCCTTTATATGAAGGTTACGTATAAATTGTATGTAGGGTATGTACATTGTATAAGCCCGATTCTATGCTTACAACTGTGCTTTTTTTTAATACTCTACAGATAATTTTTTTACTCGAGGTTGCTACAAAATGCAAGTTTACAGCACTCGAAATTTATTCCGCAATGTGAAACACATAATTTTCTTTTTACGCGATATCAATTTTGATACTAGAATAATCGTCAAATAAGTTTTAAGGTGATTCGGCCCCCTTAACGAAACGCAAATAAGGTTCATTTTCTCAACTTAGGAAAATGATTGCCTGACTTTCTACTCAGCAGGTGATTTTCAGAATGCTGGACATTGACGACGACGTTAGCGTTAGTGCAGCGCCTAGAGCAGTTATGATGTATTAATAAATTCGTAAACTTTGTAACGAGTGAGAGACGTTTAAAAATAGTCTGATAAAAAATTAACAAGGTCTTTGGAACCTACTTATAGCATATCTTGGCGATAGTAGTTGCTCGGTTTATAAGGGAACTATAATACCGCGATAATTGATCGTGGCGTGCACCAGAGCACTTTATCGTCCCACGCGCTTGCAAGTAGCTTGCTCTAGCGAACATAGAGCATCTAGAGAGTTAGCCGTCGTGGCAACGTCACTGTAACTCGGGGTGCTGCAGTAACAGCTCAGCTCTGTTGGAAGTCGGCGATCGATAGTCTCGCATCGACGAGTTACGAGTTAATTCTGTACTCACATATTTACCGTCGAATTAATCAAGCCTCACGCAAAAGCGGTAAGCACTACCGTGTATACATGGAGGGCATTCCACTTCAAATTTACAGGCTATCCTTAGCTGATCCAATCTTGATAATTTGTTACAATAATGTTGTTCCCGTCCCAAAATGGTCGCGGAATTTTTTTCAGATTTTTTCACCACCACTGAAATTTTTTTTTTAGATTCCAAATGAAATTCACACTGATTAGGTAATTTGAAATACGATTTTCGAATACCTGAAGATAGACTTAGGATGAATATATAAAAAAATCTTCGGTTTCCTGGACTTTAGATTTAATGAAAATTCGCTTTGCTCTGCACGTTGCATCTCACAAAATCAACCAAAAGTTTCTGTAGATGAAAAAACAGAAATTTTAACGCTACTATGTCCCAAATTTGGAGATTCAAGAAAATTACAAAAAAAATGGTAAATATTGAGAGCCCATTAGCGTCAGTTGCTTGAAAATCACATTTAACATGATATGATAATAATGAAATTTCTCCGATTTCACAGAACGGCTTATTGAGCCTTGAAAAAAAATTTTAAAGTGCCAAAAAAATCTGAAAAAGTTCCAATACCCCTCAGGGTCATGTGTAACCCCTTTTGGTTACATCCTAGTGTAATTATGAAATTTCTCCGATTTCAGGCTTATTGCGAGCCATGAAAAAAAAATTAAAATTGTGGTGAAAAATCTGTAAAAAAATTACAAAACCCCTTTTGGTCACAAATAACATTCCCGTAGCAAATTACCAAATGTGAAGAGGGTGAGAGTAAACTTGACTGTGAATTTGACGTAGCATGCCCTATATGTATATATATATATTCAGCAAGGACTCCACCACGGACGATCGGTATTGGTACACGCGTGTATACATATACTGATGTATTTTTGTCGAGCTTCCGGTTATTTACGGAGGGAAGTTTTGCAATTGTTTGACCAGTCGGTCCATTTCCGGTTCAGCCTTGCGCCGACTGAATCGAGCTTGTTCGTCACGCTGCCAGCCTCAATGGTTCCCTTTCGCTCCCGTTCGCGATTCCCGGTATCGTGAATATAGTCCACTACAGTATATACATATATATTTCGATGAAACTATCTCCTACATGAATTCTACCTATATTTCACGAGAACCACCGGCAAACGACTCCATTCCCCGTCCAATTTATTTCCGATAGAGGCAATTACTATACACCGCAACTTCGTGCACGTGGATAGCTTCGTGCCTTCATTAAAAACAAAACTTTCAATGATTCGTGGGATTTCAGCATCGCGTATTACTGCGCATCAATGTGCATGTTAATGATGTTTGGTTCAAAGTCCGCGGGCAGAACCGTGTTGCCGGAAAAGAGAATGGAGAAATATGTTTTTGTTGACAATATTATCGTTTTGAAACACGTACTCGCATTGCTGTCTCGAAAAATATCGATGAAGCGCTATATATTTGCATAATGTGGGCCATATTATGCAGAAGAATGATCAGAAAGTAAATATTGCATTTTACACATGTGGAGTCGACATTCAGATCAATTTATATAGCATATTCCAATTTCATTCGTGGAAGAATATTTTTCGTTCTGCCGTGTGGATCTCAAATAATTTTTTATTCTTAACGATCTAGAAATCGTTTTTTTTTTTCAAGGGAAAATGAGGACCCAAAAATCCAAATTCGAGATTTCGGTTTCATCTCAACGTTGTACCAAGAATATCCGCAATATTCTGTGAGGATTTTATCATTTTATTTTATCAAATTTTAATTCAATCTTTTTCAAGCAAAAAACAAATTATAAGCAGAAAGGATAACAAACTAATGAAAAATTGCTATAAGCTATGTTTACTGGTTCTCTGATCAGTTCTCACTTGTAAATAATTGTTAGTCCTGTTTACCAAGTCCGATAAATATCTTGTTTATTGATTTTGTCGTACTATCATATTTGATGACAAGATAAAATACACAGAGATAATGGTACCGATAATTGATTCACATCATTTACAAAGAATCGTGTATGGATAATTTCTGAAAAAATTATACACACATATCAAGGGAAACTTTCAGACAAGCATGAAATGGAAAAATATTTTTCAAATTCATTCGCGGAACTACAGTCGATCAATATGAGAAACAATGTGACAATTACAAAAAAAAATGTGCGGCATCTAGTCGCTACGGAGAGAGAACAATTTCAATTTCGTATATTCATATTATACAGTATTTACGCAGTATAATATGGTATACACGCCGCATTTTACTTCGATAATTCCGCGCATATTTTCCTGTCGACCGTGCAAACAGCTCGACGAACTTCATTTTCGGTATTAACGCAGTCGTAATACTCGGGGCACGTGGACGGAAGGGGGTGTTCCGCAAATGCGAGAGCAAGCCTGCAGTAAACAGGTCGGGATTTTCGCTCGGAATGCAGGACGCTGTGCACGATATTAAACGAGGAATATAATTCTGGTTAAATTATTTTATTTCGACATACCGAAACGCGGTCGAATGTACAGGGATACCGTAATCGAATGAGAGGGCGAGCTATATAATCAGGATGTGGTCACTATGTAAAGAGAATATTCCACATTAAATCACTACGTTGATGAACCTGCGCTGCACATTGAAAGAATCCAAATAGTGAAAAACCGCTTATAATCCTCTTTTAAGGAAATAACCGAGGCGAACGCATCAAAGTATGGAAAATATGGACGGTATTTTATTTTGTGTAAAAGAGAATGTGTGCTCAGGTTGGTAGAAAATCTTTTGAAATTTCCAGTTTATCCCTTCAATAGGAGATGGAAAAATATGTTCCCCGTGTCTGAGTGGTTAAACCATACAGGATATCAATTTTCAAACCATTTCACAAGAAAGTCAACATATTTTTTGTGCAGGACAATTCATTTCGAAAATCACTTTCGAAATTCGTGACTAGTGGTTACTTTTCAAAATTTGTATTTGCAACTCGTCTGGAAATGACGCGCTATACAATATTCTATTTTATACAAATGTACGGAAATCTTGTGGCTACTTTATAAAGAGATTATTCCAGATTGAACCACTACACTGATAAATATAACTGCCAATTAAAATCATCAAAAAATTAATTTAAAAAAAGCTTAAAATCCTATTCCAAGAAAATTACCGAGGCAAGACACCATGGTATATAAAAAATGCAGAATTTCGGTCGTAAGAACAATTTATTTGAATGTTTAAAGCATACTGAATATAAATTTCAAGATCACTTCACAAAAAAGTAACCACATCCTTCGTGCATTCCAAATATTTTCAGGAATCCTCATTTCCGAAGAGTTTGCCACCCAAATAACGAAAATAACTCGCTATCTCAAGTGGACGTTCAGCCTCTCAGGAGACCCAAGCCGAAGTCCCCAAAAAGCGCGAGGACTCACAGAGGGAGGTAAAAAGAACGTTCTTGAGTGTCTGCTAAGAGTGCAACATCTGTTAGCATTGTATCAACGCGTTGAGTAGAGGATTCCTGGTTGGGCCATACGAGACTGTGAGACTGGAGAAGAAGAAGACGAAGAAAAAAACAAGGTGTCCGAACTTCACGAGGGACACTCAACTGCAAAACGGCACTTTTCAGGGGCCACATCGACGACAAGACTGACGAATTCCGGGCATGTGAAGGTATACGACCAATACCAACAGCCAAGAAGCGTTCAAGTCAAAACAGAAAAATGGTGAAAGCCAGCAAGCCTATCCACAAAACAAGAAAGATTTCTGGCTAGCACACGGTACAGTCCTCCACGTTGGTCTCGAGTCGTCGAGTGACTCGATGGAGCGGCTGCCCGCCGCAATAAATAAAGGGACAACCACTTATCCGTCTTCGAATATAACTTGGATGCAGTCCAAAACCGTGACGATCGAACACCCGGCTGTGGGATACAGCTCGAGTGCAGCTAGCGAGCAATGCTCTTAATCCTGGACGTGCTTTGCTGTCAGAGAAGACCCTGAGCTACGGATATTAGTTTGAGTCACAGAAAAGCAAAGATCTCGTGGCAAAAGCGATTTCGTGTGTCTCGCTAATTGTAAACAGTTAATAAGGTACTTTGATGAACTCCGAGATGACACGTAAGATCCGAAATACAGACCAATTCGTTATCTTTAAGTTGATTCACTCGATCCAACGAAATCCAGTTACAGTAGAACCTCGTTTATTCGAGTTGATGTGGGACGAAAGGACGTTGGATAAGTCGACCCTCGTATAACACGGAAGACATCCATAATTTATAAAATCTCGTGATGCGAGATGAGACGAGGATTGTTTCAACCCGTAAACGTGCTCAATTCACGGACTTTCCGCCGTTTTGTCGTCTCCTATTTCTTTCACGATTTGTCCTTCATCCGAATTTTTCGTATTATCCGAGGATACAAACCTTGGTTAATGAGAAGTGCTCGGATAAGTCCAGTAGTTTGAATAACGCGGGGTCTCGATTAATCGAAAGGATACATGAGGTTCTACTTTACATGCGTCGCTCGAACGGTCAACTAACGGGATAAAAGCTACGATGCAAGCTTTCATTGCGAGTTATATTGAATCAACATAGTAAAGTCATTATTTTTTTGATCGATTCCATCGATTTCAAATAAATTACTCATATTTGTCGTCGCAATTGTGAAGTAAAAAGAGGAAAAATGCATACAGAGGGAGAAGCACTCGGTAGCAGACCGTGAACATGGAGTTCTGGCTATCGGCCACGGTCAATAGCCTGCCTGCTCACCAGTTAACATGTGAATCTCGCTCGTCGACTACACTGCGGATACTGTACGGATGTTATCGCGAGCTCTATTCGTTCCGACAATGCGTGCGGAATGGCGAGAGTAAAAATGGTGTGGGGCCATGTTGGTACGCGTGGACGCGTGTCGTTGTCATCCGTAACCAATATAGTAACGATATTACCTAAACTAACCTATCCATTCGCTCAATGCACTGCGAGATAGGGATTTCTGACTCGGCCACCGGTCGAGGGAGACATTTTTCGCTTTGGTAAAGAATCCGAACGCTACCATAGGCTCGTTTCCTTTCAAAGCTCCACAAGCCAATTTGTAACGCGTTGAAAACGTTTCTGCACTGTCGGAATAAGCTCATAATATTGTACGAATGTTGGTAGTGATTACCAGACACTTCTCTCCGTGTAGCGGACCAATAAACTTATCGACACGCCCAGCATTCCATGTAAATTTCCTAGAACGCGTACAAATTCATCAAGGGCGCGGCTCTCTCCGATCAGGAGTACCAAAAACTGTGGGACAGCTATACATCGCGGAGATTCGGACGACGAGACACTACGAAACTCGAAACAGTTTCGGCCGATTGACCGTCCGAGTAGACAACATATAGTCTGTACAGGGAAGCAACATAGGTGCACTTCGATGAATATATGTATATATGTACAGTGCATACATCTATAGGTACTCGAACCGGACACACTGCCGGATGCATGGAAGATTGATTCCCCGCTGAATCTCTCGACGCTCGATCGAACACGCTTTTGCAATCGGAATCACTCACTCGTTGTTTGCTTTTTCTCTGATTCTAACACGAGGGTGTATAGGATAGAGACACAAAAAAAACAACAGGCGCAAATAGCCCTGCAACATGAGGTGCAACGAGTTCGGTCTGAAATATAGTCATATGCGAAGCCTCCAATAGGTTTGCATGAGCGAAACTTTCACGTATTTTGCACCAATTTACATCGACAGTTAAAACAGATTCGGTGAATATGTGGGCCACATGAAAATCGATATCATTTTTTGTTTGGCGCAAGAACACCGCTTCTATCTTGATATTGCTTACTCCGCCAAGCAATAACTTTATTCGTCTCGCCAATAACTTGGTTGACCGACCAATAACGTAGTTAAACAACCGACTCACTTGGTCTAGCCAATAACCTGATTTGCAGCTATATTTTAACCATTTAAAAACCCACTTAATTGTACAGTAAACCACAATTTTCTACAAAAGTTAGTGTGTGTGTGTGTGTGTGTGTGTGTGTGTCTGGACGGCACAGAAAACCCAATGAGGAATTTAGAATCGATGGAAATACTTCTTCATAGAGCTAGCTCGATAAAAAGTTAAAAGTAACTTTTACTTATGAAATAAATTATATTCATAAAAATAAGTAAAATATCAAACGGTTATATTCTGGTGGAGAGAATGCAGATCAGTCAAGTTCATAATGGTCCTGACAAACTTACTACAACTTTGTCCATTGTTTAATGAACATAAATAAACGGTTAAAATTTTAAGCCTAACCAAAAGTCGATGTTGTTTTTTTCGTTTTAGAAATATATTAACATCCTGTTTTTTTACTTTTCTAAATGATTGAATATTTGATCTGATAAATAACATGCAATATTAGTTCGATATTTAATGCTACTGACAAACTTATCGCTTGTTAGTCGATCGTACAATGAATACAAATACATGGTATAAAGTGTCGGTCTGCATCAATGACTTTACATTACTGAGGTATATTACAGTATATCGCGTGGTATTAGCGCAATAATTCATAGCCTATGATACGCATCGCTCTCTCGATGCTCGGTCGTGAATAGGTAATGTGTTCTACATAAATACAGGATATAGAGTGTGTTTTCCATCAAATTATAGGGATTACGATAATTATACTCTATATACTAGTACGTATTCGCATATGGGGACGTTAGTAGACGTGATTACCAAGCGAAGCACCGGGAGCACATGCATATAATGTGCTAGCAGCATGTCTGTATATGTTGGTTGCAAAAGAGGCACGCGCTCACATCGAGAGCCATTCATTCATGATCGAGAGTGCCGGAGAGCGAACGAGCGAGATATTCGGCTCGGAGAGCACTGTAATAACTATAACTAACTCTCTACTCTCTCGCTTCCCGCAACGTGCTCCACCCTAATCTCTAGGACTCCGCTTGTAGACAAAACACAATTAGGCCAACGCGGTAAGTGGAGAATATGGTGAGATACGGGATGCGTTACTCTCACTCTGCGGACGCACTCGCGGGCTATAAAATTCCACCCTTCGACTTTACTGAGTCTTTTCTAAGATTTGGAACACGCGCACACCTAATGACTTATTTCCTGTGCGATAATTGACGCTAATGGCTGAGAAGATGTTTCCGTTGATTTACATTTTTAGAACTAACATGAAAGCTAAGAATAATCAAAATATTAATTTATTCATGTCGTTGCTATATGTTGCGATCGCATTCAAAAATATTTGCCTATGGTGTTAAACAAAATTCTGCAAAAAAATCTCACTGAGGATCAGTATAATTCGTTTTTTACTTCACCCAAGCAGCTTCCTGATAAAAAGAGTAACGATATGAATATCTCTTTCAGCAGGCTCATTAATGCAAAAGTGGTCTCGAGAGTAAACAAAAGCTCGTTTAAAATAGTCTTTCAACAGTTGAAATACATGTCGAGAATATATGGACACGAGTGAGTAAAACGCCTATGCATACAAACCGCAATTCCAGTGCTCCCTTGTATATCCCACAATTTAGCGCGAGCAAATGTCGAGGAGCGTGTAATTCAAGCAACGAGTGCAAGGGTAGCAGTGGTAAAACTCTAAATCATTTCGCGCTTGGTCTCCACACGCCCCAACAGAGTTGTCCTCAATATTAAACGCGGTGCTATATGTGCCGGACTCTTGCTCGGCCGACGAATTTGTCCGTTACGTCGAGCAACACGAGGCTAAGTGTCAGTCGAGTATTCTGTCAACCTGCACGTCAGGCACGATCGACGGAGCATATATCCAACTACTAAATGGGTACTTGGAAGTGCGGAAAGCTATGGAATAACACGCGTACCGAGAGACGAGCTCATCGGAAATGACACCGGGGACAATTTACACGCAGGGGTTGCGCACAGTGTGTTACGTATGCCAGGAGGTGAGGTGCGAAATTCGGACAAAGCCCAGTCACCGCCGTGGAGAGTCACAGAGAGCGAGAACTCCACGGCTGATGCTGTCGCTGAACCACGCTCGAACGTCCATGCATCCGGCCAACGAGGAGCTTTAACTTGTAGTAACAAATTGATGCAATCAAGGGCGCGCGCTGCACATCGCTCGAGCATATAGTATAGGTACTTTACGAGTCAAGCCAGACGCGACAGGGGGAACGATCGAGGTTGAGGTTGCAGTTGCAGATGCAGTTGCATTTACCACGTACACCATAGACCACCACCGCTGCCACTAGTTTAACATGATTGGGTACGCGGCGCACACCCCACGCCGAGAACTGTGTCCTCCCTCAACCACCAACATGACCCTATGCTTGACGTACCTGAGCTTTCCCCCTGAACATGCCCCTCATGGGCAAACTCATTGTGACCCTCCTGCCTCATCGTCACGATACTTTCAATCCCTATTTGCCGATACCTTCTAGTGGAGGACAGGTCGAACAGGACGTTTTTGACTTTATACTTGGATGTAACCAAGGTAACGTTCTGTCAAAAGTCTTGGGCTGAAGATTAAAACCAGCCTGCGAAGTAGAATGAGATTATGACGTTTATTTTTTTTTTTAATATCATTTAAAATCGAAACATACTATGATGGTGCATGACTGAATTTGACTGAAACAAACCAGCAAATAATCGTTTCCGACGAACAGTGGCTGCCGAAATTCGAATCCCGTAAGTTCCTTCACTCGAGTGTCATCAACCCAAACAGCTCAAAGTTGGCTTTGCTATCCCTTGACCTTCTTTACATAGGTACCAGAAGAGATGCCGCGGGAGTTCAAAGAAACAGTGCAAACATCGTAGATCGAAGGGTTTCGTTGCGGTTGTGATAGAGTCTCGGCATTCAGAGTACGAACGCGAAGACGATGCCGCGCGGCGACCCTCGAAGCGTTAAAACAACAGGCGTACGTAGTACGTGACACAAAGAAAGCTGCATTCACAGAACGGACCTCCGTGGTTGATGCTCTTTCGCCATGTCTCTTCATCTCAGAATCCTGCGATCACTCCCTCTGTTTTCTCACCATGGATCTCTTCTCTTTTTATCCTTTTTTCTCTCTCTCTCTCTCTCTTTCGCTCCGTCTCACTGTCTCACGTAATCTTCTTTTTATTCTATTTCGTTAGCATCGCTTTCAGACTTTTTGCTTCCCTGGCTGATGACTACTGTCGGTTTTTTTTTTGCTTTTTTTATCCCTCTCTACTTCTACTCACTACTACTGAAACTGGATATAGCTCGTGTACACCGTGAATTCACTCGGCGTAATGGACTCCCCGTGTTATTTCAAGATGTTGAGCTTGTCCGACTTCGTATGCGCTTCCGAAGAATCGAGTGACGCGTTCCAAATTTTTAACCTACTACAAAAAAGTTTATAAAGATTTTCATGCACCTACGTAAACATTTGTTATTAGTGTAAAGTGTAATTTCCGTTTCAATTTTTTTTATTTTTTTTTTCATCTGAAGGGTGGTAAAGAATCTTGCTTCCCCTTCATCTTGGGTTTTTGACGCGAGCCTGCTTCCCGTGAAATGCTTCGCTGCTCTGGCAAGACTCCTAATTACCGTCAAGAGGTTTCGAAGGGTCTCGACATTATGAGTATGTACTTGGTTCATGTAGGCACACTCTTAGGAGACTAAGTCCTCCTTTCCTACTCGTGTTTCTCTCACCTTCGTAACTTCCGTTCGCGAGAATTGCGAAAGTTCGTTAACACGTTTCGGTGATTTCGGTGTCGGGCGGGAAAGAGACGAAACCCGAAGGAATTTCCCTTCCTTTGAGGGAATGCGACAACGACTGGGGAGTACATAAAAAATTGGAGGTTACGAAGTTACATCGAGGCAATGTTGAATAGTGAAGTAAGTGAACCTTATCTTTGTACTGCGGCAACTCTGCGAAGCACTTGCGTTATGTTACTGACGTAAAATTGTAGATATTATGGGCATTTGTCAGAAAAACTCTGTATCACTAAACATACAATATCAATTTACAAGACAACCAAAATGTTGATCACATTTGCAATAAAAATGACATTTAACTTCCCACCAACACTATTCTCGAAATTATTTTTCGCCTAGTAGATTAAGACCAGGTAGTGATATGTATGTATTTCGATTACAAGCTACAAATCTAAAGAAACAAATAAATTTTGTATGGATATTCATAGACTGTCCTAAACATTGTACATCTAAGGCTAATAAAACACATTTACTACTACTGCTATTGCACTGCAAATTTCGGCACTTATGATTATTTATAACGAATATCTAATAAAAATTGTGATTTTATAGATGGAACGGTAACATAAAAAATTGGAGATGAAATCTGAGAGGTCGAGGGTCATACCCAGGTCGAGTTGGTATGGAATGCCCCGCGAGTATGTGATGCGTGCGTCGTGTGGGGATATGTGGAATGCTCCACATCATATACCTATATACATGCCCACTGCATAGCTTATATATACATGAACGCTGTACATAATATGCTTCACATATAGATAAGCACAAAGAAACATAAACATGGACAGCACGCATTGCGAATGCTGTCAATGGCCTCAGCCTTGCCCGTTTTACTATATATGTACTGCGGTCGTTGCTATTGGTTGATCCTCTCGTGAGAAAAGATGCGGCTCGCTGACCGCAGAGTTTCAAATTGCCCGTTATAAACAACTTCCCTTCGTTCTTCCTAATCTTTATTTTCCTTTTTTTTCCTCGGATCTCGACATCGACTAGCGATATGATACATATAAATTTTCAGAATGTCAATTAAGCCAGATCTACCGGTTTTGCCCAATGCACCGGTTTTGTCCAGTGCATTGGGCAGATGAAAACTATGAAAACATCGATCCAGACCCTAATTCGGTCTAATACTTTTCAGTATTAATTCAGTCCAATAATATAACATTTCTGATATTAAGCCTTTCTTTTTTTTTGCTGGGGGTTTAAACGTGAAAATTTGAATAGAAGGATAAATTCCCAGAATTCCAATTAATTGCAATACCTTGAAGAATCACTTCACAGGTCATAAAAAAAAATTCGGATGGTTTGGCAAATGCCGGAATTTTTGTTATTCGTCTCTTGGAACTAAAGGAGAACTGTCGCGGTTCAAAGTTTTATTGCTTCTATTATTATAGGTGTATGGTTTGTGTAACCTCGTTTGTTACATGACTCGCTACAGATCTTTTGACTCAAACAGTAAAATGAACTCGTTCTGCGAAGCGCGAGGGTCTCTGCACAATATCTGGTATTTCTTGGAGTTCGGTACATGAGGCACCATATAGAAGGGGGACGAGACTGCTCAGTTTCTGCCGAGGGTGTTGAATTCCACCTTGGCTTTGAAAATTATTTTAAGAATATCCTGTGCTACAGCATCTTCCGTCGGTTCTCCTCCTGTTCTCTCGCCCGTCGTGTCGAAAGTTCCATGATGGATAACAGCTATCGGACCAGCGTGTAGAAGAAAACTTCAGCGCTCTCTCAGAGTCAGGTACAGGACGTTCCCTGAATTTTTGAATTTCTTCTCATCCCGGGAGAATCCTCGTTCCGCCTGCTCGCAATCCCTAGACCAGACACTAAACAAAAAGCTTTTAAGACACTCGCTGTCATTGTCTGCCCGTATGAATCTTCCCATCTCTGCCATTCGACTCCCCAACGTTACTTTTAATCCTGGTTGTATATTCCAAGTCCCGTGGGTTCTACGGAAAATACATCTTTTCTGTCTCCGAATAAAATGTACATTACTTGGACACGTCGAAATGGATTGAAAAATCTTTAGGTTTGCAATGTTAGCTAAATTGACAAATTTATAGTCTTAAGGTTGGACTCAAGTTTTCATCTGAGGTCAAACTTGAGTAAGATCTGGATGAGATGCTTTGGTGAATGATGGCTTGTAATATTTTTACTCAAATTTTCATTTCGCTCTGATCAGGGCATCCTTAGAAATATTTTATTTATCATCAAAGTTGAATTTGTGACCGCTTATATTAACAAGAGAAAAAAAATATAAGAGGTCGCAAATTCAACTCTGATGAGAAATACAATGTTTCTGAAGAGGCTCTGATCAGAGCGAAACGTAAATTTGAGTAAAAATATTACAAGCCATCATTCACCAAAGCATCTCATTCATATCATACATAAATTGCTAAAGCATCATTGAATAAACTTTTTGGTTGAGGGGTAAACTGCGTAAGCTCGCTTATTGAAAAAAAAATTCGTTCATTGATAATCTTATAATGTAATGGAACCTACTAATCTAATAAGAGAAGGATAAAACGTGAGAGCCTGAAACGGTCACTCAAATGGAAAATTCTGCTCCCTCGAGTTTTTGTCTCTATATAATATGGTTCACCGAACAGACCACTCACTCTGAGCGAATATTATGATGTCCATTCACGCTATATTTACCGATGAAAATCCGTGAAAGCGTAAGTCACAGGATTTCCTGGTTGAGTAGCCGAGAAAGCGCGCGAGATTCCGTTCGGCAAACGACAAGTATAAGAGGCACAGAGCGATCAATCATCCTCGCGGTGGCAGAGCGAGAGTCTCAGCAGTCATAGCATCGACAGGACATCACCGACCGAAATGCAGCAAGCAGTGTATGCAGTAGTAGCCGAAGAGCAAACGTTCTACTCGAAGCGTATATAAACGCAAACGGAGCTCGATTTCTTCGTCGCTGGGGGAAAAAAAACTGCATGGCCTTTTTCCCAACAATCCACGATCGTATGAAGCGAAGTCGAGCCGAAGTGATCGATGAACTTGGCGATTCGTTCGCAACCGTGAATATAGTCGAGCGAGCATGCGACACGGATTATTATTCGTTATATATACATGTGCATATAAGGCATTCCATATGAATTCAGCCAGACAGAACAAACAAAAATACCCATAAAAAAAATGTCTGACAATTAGGTTTGGTGATTATAATAACTGCAACAAATTTCAAATTGAAGAGACCCACAGAAAAAATATTCTTATCCATTTTGCCGTAAAATAATGTCGAAAATAAAACAATAAATTCTCAGCTAATTTTATTTTTGTGTCTCATGAAAAAACGCATATTTTTGTTTTGTTCTTCGAGATGTTAATACCATTAAGCATTTCCAAGATATTATAAGATAATTGAAAAATAAAAAACATGGCATATCGCGTTAGAAAAAAACTTAAAAAATTTTCAAGAAATCAAAACTTAGTGTATCTATTATTATCACTGGAACTAACTTTTTAGACTTTTTGGTGAATTTTTTTTTTCGGTCCGCTGAATTCATATATGAAATACGTCATGTAAGTATGAATATTCTGCGTGGGCAGAAAGGATATAGGGACACACCAGGGGAAAGCGCAGTAGTTCAATCCACCAGGAGAATCTGGGTGCATCGATAGATTGTATAGCAATGCATTTGAGCGTGTACCAGTTCACTGCGGGACACCACGTGTACACATCACAGGTATATTGCCCACAAGAGTATACGCACAACGTTGTGTACCTTCTCACTGTATACGCACTGGCGCGCACGGTGATCGCGCGCTAACGAGGCGACCGGCGTTAATCTCGAAGATTACGGCGAGCCGCGCGCTGCTACCTCGCCAGGACGAGAGCCTCGGCATCGAACCGGATCGCACATCGCCTCGGCGATAATCACACTTACCCGACGCGCCCCACACTCCTCACCTCCGATCGCTAATCGACGAGGCATCTGAAGTACATCTTCTCGGCTGGACCAATGATCTGTGCGTGCATTTCTCCGTAATCAGGAGCAGTAGACAGATCCAAGGCAGCCGGCGATGATGCTAATGTAATGAGTACAGGATTATTAACGACTGCGCTATACGCAATGTCATCACGCGGTGCCAACAGATCTCCCATGGAATAAAAAGTACATCCAAGATATATTGAAAAATATATCTCAGGTATATGACATATATCTTGACCGAAATATACTATAACTGAGATATGTTTTTGGATATGTAGAAAATATATGCGAGTGAAAAATATATCTCGGATACATTTTTAAAAAATAAAAAATATATTTTTGTTATATTAATTATTGTCTAAAAAGTTATATGTTTAAGCTTTATCTGCCGAGTAGCTCAGGAAAACAAGGCTGCAAAGTTGAACTTTACAAATTGCTTCCTCATTATTTTTTGTTTTTCTTACAAAGCTACGTCTATGAGAAAGTATGTTAATTGATTTTTGCTTCTTTGTAGAGGAAGCTTTGTAAGAAAAACCAAAAATAATGAGGAAACAAATTGTAAGGTTCAACCTTGCAGCTCCATTTTTTATCAAAGTTAAATTTTTGAAAAACTTGAACATAACAAATTATGACGAAACTGTGTACCTATTTATAGTACTTTTATGCGAAATTGTGCTTGAAAAAAGAATCAATTCGTTATAAAATTGCAGTAATTACATTTTAATAATACACGTCTTTTGAACCGTTTAAATGCTACTCCACGTTTTCCACATTTTCCACATACCCTCCTATCAATCGCTTTAAGTTACTGTACAACTACATACATATAGAGTACGTACCTAAAATGTACAGTAATACAATGTGGAATGGCGCAGATCCGTGGATGCAGCAAATGAGGCAAATTTTCGATAAAACTGGGACTACATTCTCGTCGTTTTATGCCCGCAGTTGGTCGTTCGTGTCTCGGTGACTGCCCATGGGAGTTAGCACGCCCAGCAACCCTGGGATACTATAAAATAATGAGGGAGGAACGACCAGAGGGATGGCAGAGAGGTGTTTGGTCGAGTCCTAGGGACGAACGACACGAGTTCGACTCTGTGATGTGTATTTTCTGATGCATACTCTTCCGTGGTGCATGTATGTGCATACATACGACTCTAACAGCTTTGACTCGATACCCTAGAGAAAGAGAGAAGGGAGAGGATAGACCCGTACAATATTTACGAGGCACGTGTGTAATGGAGCGATACCTTGAAGCGAGAGGTCCACTCTGCGCTTTCTGTATATGGGCCATTCCACTTGGCGCTGAACCTCCACCTTTCGGATTTCGTTTATACGATTTTTTGTGTATTTGTCCTAACTCTTAGAAGAGCAGAATTTTTTTTCCGTTTTTTGTTTTCAGATTTAAATGAGTTGCAATTTCTTTTAATGAAAATATTGTTTGCCGAAATTTAGAAATCTCAAAAATTCTGTATCGGATTGTTATGTCCTGGTTATTTTTCTTGTCCTGTTTTCAATTATCATTATTGGTTTAATTCGTACTTTGATTCGTACTGGACGTTGATATCGAATCCCCACTAATTGATACAACGCACTGTCAGCATCTTTGGGCCGCATAAATTTTCAATCCTAAGCCCAGTGTGGACCAACATTTGCTTCTATTTTTTTTCAGAGTTTTTGTCGAACAAAAAATTAAAAATCATTGTTTTTAAATAAAATCACACTTTGAGGTATGAAAATTATAATATTTGGTGAGACTTTTTCTTTTTTTTTACTGAATAAAATCAATGTAAATGAAAGAACGAAGATCGCGAAGGAAACGATTTCATATTATTTTTACTGTTTTTGCAAAATTATTATACTCATTTTGAACTACAACGAATATCAAGGATAGTATTAATGAAAATGATATAACATATTTTACTTCGTAGATTTCGTTCTAAAAAATGTTTTAGTCACAGCTGACACCGAATTATTCTCATTTTTTATTTTTTTCCTTGGACCAATACTGCGAAAAAAATGAAACTTAAAAATAAAATTTGAAAATAGACCGAGTGTCGGTCCAATCTAAGCTCAAGCTCCAAAATATTTGTTCCCGATACGGGATTTATGAGAATTTTTCCATTTGGTAAATTTGGGCTAACAATACAAACAATTGTGACTCATTCAAATTCCAAAAAAAAAAATTTGGAAAAATACCGAGCTCTTTTAGAGTCTGGGCAATCACATAAAAAATGATGGACGCAATCCGACAGGTCAAAGGTCGGACCTAGGGCGACGCAGGTGGAATGCCCCATATGCATATGTGTGCACCGCGCGTGCACACCGAGATCGTTCTCACAATCGTATTCCCGGAGTGTGGACCGTCGGGCAGTCCGGACGTAACTTGTTACACCGTAGCTCGGGCGTGCAACGATTCTACGTGTCTCGAGAGCTCGCCCTGAGCGGACTGATCTCGGTATGCGCCAACTACGAGAGAAGAGGAGAATTCACCGGGTAGTGTGCTACTATAGGTGTCACTGTCGCGCCATACAGATACAGTAGTGGTAGTGACCAGTACTTTGAGATCGTAAAGCGACGGAAACGAGACCTCTTGTTGGCGGGTCACGCATGAATCTAGTCAAACGCTCGACGATACTGTAGTCACCCGCCAAAGTTCTCGAGCGCTCAAATTCCTGACGCGCTTCTCACTCAAAAGAGAGCCTATGATGAAAAATACAAATTTAAACTTCCAATAACCACTCCATTTATTTTGGAACAAATTTATTTAACTAACCCGAATGTACTTATCGTAGCTATTGCATGTAATTTTAATTTTTTCACTTGTACTTACCGAGCACATAGACAGTGTGTACCCCCATGGAAATGATGTAGATTGAACGAGCCAGTGGATGGACGAGGCCCGGTAAATGGACACTGTCCACAAAAGCACGTCGTTAAAGAACGTCCATTCACTCAGCGTTTTCGTCTGCTTCACTGTCTATTCACTGGTCTGTTTACCCTGTATGTGCAAAGAAAATATATATGTTCATTACCTTTTGTTCGCCTGTCCAGTTGTCAGTTTGCAGCATTGAAAAAAACAACGGCTCGGAAATAATGTGGAACCCACTGAAATCTTGTGGCAGCTTTCTATGTAGAAAATGTAATTTCGGCACTGAATTTCAATCCGAGATCTTTTGTCTTTCTAGTCACGTTAGGTGAAACATGAGGAGAAAAAAAATTATGAAAATTACGTCACCATATTTACATGAAATGAGCTTGACGTTCGGTACCCGAGTAAAAGGAAAACCAGGACATGACGGATCCGTGGAAAGTATGTGAAAAAGTCTCGCTAATGAGACAATCCTTGACTTTTCACGTACTTCAATTTTTACATAGGAAGTACGTGAAACGTACGTAGTAATTAAAAATATTAACTTTCCATGTACTGTTCATGTGATGCGAACTTTGAACGCAACCATCTTAAATATAGATTCCACATGTATTAATTAAAAACTATGCGGTTGCAAGCTCCAAAATTTTCGAATACTCGAATTTCTCACGCGCAATTCCACTAGTATTTCCTTTATCTGATTATGAGTTGGTCCATCTCATTAAAATACATATATGTTATGTTATTGGGATTG
Source organism: Tromatobia lineatoria (assembly GCA_949699805.1). Lineage (NCBI taxonomy): Eukaryota > Metazoa > Arthropoda > Insecta > Hymenoptera > Ichneumonidae > Tromatobia > Tromatobia lineatoria. The sequence goes on from OX453050.1 coordinate 12,915,875, forward strand.
ATAAAATATTGAATACATTCCCTAGTATCGCGATTATTCGTTCATAGTAAATTGTGCTTCACTGCGATTAGAATATGAGGACAATAATTTACGAACACACCAATATTAAATATATGTATAGAAAAAGTAAACACATGAGTAATTGTAAAAAATGTAGTAATAAATCGTATAGCTTACTCTTGGCAATACGCATGACAAATAGCAATAATTACAGATCGCCGCAACATCAAAGTGGACGAGTGACAACACACATTACCGATTACGCTATACAGTAGACCTGTAAACTGCAGAATGGAGAGGAAATGGTGTTGAGAAGTGTAGAACAGAATGCAGTCGAGAACTGTAGAGCTGTTCCCGTCCTATGTCCACCTCGAGGTCGTAAAGTGGCATAGAGCAAGAGACAGGGTGCGAGCGAATCAACCCCCACACCTCTATTCTGCAGTGCAGCCCTTTCCGCACTGTCGCTTCGCTCTATTGTGTGTCACATTGTCTGCCTCCCAGGCAAGTTACGCGTCTAGTTAAGCTAGATTAGGTTTTACTGCCAACTTGGTAGCACCTCGTTGCTGTTCTCGTACTGCCGCATCACGCAACCGAATTCAACGCTGACAATGCTCCCACTGCACTCCATTTTATCTTTAGGAACTACATCTTGAATACTTATACGTTCACCAAAGTGACTATGAGCATTTATACGCTATACCGTAAATACACTGTTAAAATGGTTGCGAAGTAAAACTTTGCACATTGTTTCCTTAATCAATTTTAAGTTCCTCATAAAGGGAACTTTGAAAAAAGCGAAAAGTAATGAGGAAGCAATGTGATCTATGAAAAAAACAATGCATGAAATTCGTGGTAATTTTCGGACGCTTGCTGAAAACCGCCCCTTGAAATCATGTTTTCATTATTTCAAGTACGAGAGGCTAGACTATTTTTTACCTGCAGCGATACAGGATCGTGGCCGTTGAAAATTAAAAGCCCTGTCGGTAATCTCATGGTCCCTTCTGTGCTCTGAAGTAGTAATATAAAATAGAGTTGGATATTAATTAACTCGCTCTTGCAAAATGAGTCTCTCGCATATATATATACATAGATATCCGGATCTCATTTAACACGCGTCTTCAAGTGGGGAATGCGTTTGCGTGGCAGATGCGCTGTCGCGCACTCTCGCAAAGTATCCAAGCATCGGATATGTTGTCGTGTCGCGGCGGCGACAGGGACAAGCAATGACGAGGAGAACGACGATGCGGTGGTGGCGTCGGCGGTCGGGCGAGATTGCAAGCCAGGGCATCAGTCCAGGAACACACTGCACCAGCTTTTCTCGCACACTGCATCATACGGATTCAGTGGCGCGCGCGCTGCGGAATTTCTCGGCGAGTGGCCCGATAATTTCTGCCCCTCGGCTTGAATTCATTACCGTAGTGACTGCGGGCACTCTTGCCGCTCGCGGTAAACTCTTCGCTTGACGTTTTCTCGCTCTTCAGCTAGTTTGAGCCTCGGCTCTCGTGCTTTCCTCTCGATGAACCTGTCGAGAAAGAAAGAATTTAATGGAACGCGTAAGTGCTCTTCGCGTTCAACGGTTATTCAATTATTTACAGCTCAGTATATTGGCATCACAGACAATCTGCAGCCGTCTATTGCATTTTTCGTAGCCATTAAAGGAATGCAGTCACCTAAAAAAAGGCAAAAAAAAAATTCTGTGGGTAACACCGTTAATTAAAAAATCTCAAATTTGAACCTTAATAAGGTGGAAAGGCGCGGCGACAGTAAGGTATTGGAAATAATTGTAAAAGAAATCTGTAAAAACTTACCTTAATACTTTTTTTACTCCTTATTACATACTTTGGACCGAAAAAATAAAATCGATTTTTGAGCACTGTCGATTTTTTAGACCGGCCCAAAAAAAATTATATTAAAAATCTGGCACGCTTGATTGTTGGGAATAGTATGCAGGACACGAAAAAAAATTGGCAGCTCAGAATATTGAAAATTGTTGGGTATATTTTTTCGAATCGAGTGCGATACTTTACTAATTTTTTTTGGCAGTATGATAATTTGCCCCGTGTAGAGTGAACCAGCCAGTGGATAGACGGGGACCAGTGAATGGGCACTCTCCATAAGAGCCCGTGCATAAAAAACGTCGATCCACTGGGTTTTTTAGTCTGCCCAACTGTCTATTCACTCGTCGGTTGTTTACCGTACCTTCACCCACTCTTCGACAGATTAAATAAGACATCAAACATCGATATCTTATTTCACATCGATAACATTTCCAGCTCAACATACAACCTACATTTGAAAACATAAATTCTTACCTCGCACCATTCTGGCACAGTGCTTCTCAAAAAATTACAGAATTGTCATGCTTAATAGAATCAAAACCTAAGATTCTTCAAAAGAAGCCTAACACCTACACAATGTTTATCTTATAATTTTTTCTAGATGACTGGGTCCCCTTAAGTGGATACTTCAACGATGATCCCCAATATGATCTACATATATTCTATTTTCATGTGATAAACAAACTCCCCGAGTTTATCTCAGTAATAAAAACGTCAACGAAGGAGGGAGGCTTTATCGAGGGAATGCGACGAATAAGAGACTCCATGTGGCTAATGCAGAGCAGAAAGCTTCGCCTTTGAAAAATCTTGTGTTCACGTTCTCACACCGCACTCGTGCTCCTGTCTCGAGAGGTCACAGCGGACGTGCCAGAGAGAAACCGAAACACACGGAGAGAGGGAGAGAGAAAGAGACTGAGATAGTAAATAGTGAGAGCACGTTGGCCACAGAAAGTCAGACGGGACAGAGATATCGAGATCGGCTTGAGCGGTGTGCAGTGTGTGTGGCGGTGCGTGTCATTGAGCGGCACGCGGCAGCGTGAGCCCTGCCACACCGCGGACTGCGTCAACTGCTGGAGAAACGAAAGCGAAACGAGCCGCTTCTCGTATACGTGCCTCTGTCGTCCACGTTATTATTATTCCAGCAGCGAGAACCCTTAGATCAACAGAGAGAAAAAGAGACGGCAGACTGGAGAGCTCGCTAACTAGGGGAATCGCTTGGTGTGGAATTTCTTTTGATGCCGTTAATAGAATTTTCATATCGAGCACTACCACTCGCTTCCACCTCACACTGTCCCACTCTTTTCCGCTGACACCTGTACCGGACGTCCCACTTTCATCCGCCTCCCTTTCATCCGATAAAAGCTGAAGCACAGCGGCAAAAAAATTCAGGCCCCAAATTAATCATCCACGTTTCAGCACCGTTTTTTATTATACTTATACGTCGCTGCAATTAATGAAAAAATTCGTCGACCGATTATACACTACGATTGAATATGTAATTGGAGTTGGTTATGAGTGACGATGAAATGTTCCGGCAATGGTTTGGTATAGATTTGTGTTTTTATTTAGTGAAACATTTTTTTAACGTTTTGAACCTTGTCTGGGTCCTTTTTAGAATTTTTTTGTTGAATCCTTTTTGGAGGTTTTGCAAAGATGCATCAATTATTAGGCTTATTTCGACCGCTTAGCCAGAAATTTATTTTTTGTAAGAAATAAATTTGGAGTTTGAATTTTCAGTTGTAATAAAAGTAAAAAATGGTATTATTAAAGCAATTATATGTTTTGTTAGGTCGAATAACTCAATTTTAGTATGGATTTAATGGTTATTCGAATTATTACTTATTTGAGTCAATAAAAACCGTGCGATCGAAACAGCTCTGAATCTCGTTGACGTAAATAAATAAATAATCGTATTTCATGAAATATCAATACATATACTGGATAGGATTAACCCTATTGATACAGATAAGTATACTGCTCAACGACTTCATAAGATAGTTTTATTGAATCAAAAAATATTCAGTCACAAAGATCAGATAACTTTCGTCCATATATATATAGAAAAATGCATCCAATCACTTGCTTAAAAATATAAAGTTTTATTCATTCGAAGCAGATTCCGTATCTGATTCAGATAAGCCTATCAAATCAATTTCACTGAGTGTATGCTTGAAGGAAGCACGCAAATATATCATATTTATTCCAATGACTTAATCCATGAATCACGACTCATCTAAGCAAGACTCGGCGGCCGACATTTTTTTCGTTATTTTTTTTCTTTTCAGATATTAAGAAAAGAGTAACATGAAGCGTGGAAAACCAGTTGAAAAGGCGTCGTGTTTTTACGGATGAAATATCATGAGAAACGCAGTTATGCCGCTTATGCGTTGCGCATACTGAGTATCTGGCTGCTCGACGCATTAGAAAGGTTTCCTCTGATGATAACGATGCTCCAGTGAGTACAGCTAATGCTGGTGCCTTGCTGTGCAACATCTTCCCAGCGAATCAGTCGTCGACATTCGCTTATGCGCTTAGTGACAGTGCCAGCGCCAGATATTCCCTCAACAACATCGTCGGAGTCTTCGTTACACCAAAAGACGGACAAAAAAACATCTCCTCGTTACTTTCAAACATCACCATTACTCTCGGAGCCCCGTGGCTCATCGTCAACATTCTATAAGCATATCCATTATTTTTTATTATCTACGTGAAAGACATCTTTACTTTTTCAGCACTTCAAAGGGTGCTTTTCCATTACCGGAGATTATTATTCACTCGAACGTATGTCGTAGTGCACAATGGATCCGTGGGAGCAAAATTTATTCACTGCCAGTCTAATGGACATATGCAATAACGATATTGTCATGTAGAGGACAAATTATGGAAGTGATTAACATTTTTTGTGAAATTATTTTCACTGTGTTGATATTGAATGACAATCTTTGATGCAGACAGAGATGCATTAAAGCGATGATTCTTATGAAATTTGACGCAAATCGTTAAAGTGATTCAAGCTTTATGCTTTAAGATAGCTGCGTAAATCACCAGAAAACCGGAATATAACTCGATTGCTATGTTGAGTCGAGGGATTATTGCCATATTCTTCTCTTCGTGCACTAAACATATTTGTAATGTATTTTAGATATATTACATATATTTAACATATATTCTTGCATACATATATACAAATTATATGCAACATAGAGCAGTTTTTGGTGCCACGTATGGAACATATATTTTATATATATATACACATATATATGTTTCTGTGTGGGAAGGAAGAATGTCGTAGCGCATAACGGTTTCATGAGAACGAAGTTTAGAGATTACCGGTCCAGTAGACAGATACAATAACATGACAAATTGTCGATATACAACCTGCAATAAATTCAATCATCACGTGCTGCATCAATTTCACCACGACCATGGCAAATCGTTTCGAAGGTAACTACAGGCTGTCCATTTCTCCCTCCTGAAAGAGAGCCTAAACTGGTTCTCCCCCAGACAGATTTGCTTTCCATGCAGTGATATTTAACTTCATTCTATATATACGTATTTACAAAAAATATATGTATTTATGGTACATGTATTCATGTCCGATGGTGTGGGAAATTTGTATGAATAAATAATATTTGATATGTTCCTAGCTCATGGTGCATTTCCCAGTTACTTAAAACCATGGAGCCCGGGGTGATTAAACAATCGAAAGCCTAAATCAACATCGACAACCTAAGAACACATTGAAAAAAGAAGTGAAACACGAAGAAAATTTGTGGCCACCCACGTCGTGCCCGCAAGGCCTTCGTGCTAAACTCACGGTGGTCTAATTTCAAAATATGTATTCTCCCTCGTCCCAATATCCTCTTTTACCTCTGTACACACAAAAAAAAATGATGCTTCCGTTGGAAATAAAATTTCGATATACCAAATCTCTTTAGGGTGAGTAAAATTTCGTAGCCACTGGAGTTCACTTAAAATTAGTCGGAGAGCATATCGAAATTTATTTCTTATTGAATAAACATAAAACATATTTGTTTATTCATTAAGAAATAAATTTCTTATTAAATATGCATCTGCAGGTATCGTGGAATGAATGAAATTTTATGAGACATTTGCGTTACGTAGTTTACGATTGTTCAATCGTATGGTATTATATCATCAATGTATGTTTGAAATCTAATCGTTCGGAATGAAAAACTTGTTTCTCATTCCAAAATTGTGTGAGGTTCACGATGGCAAATGATCAAAATAGCGAGTGACTAGAATATCGAAATACTAAAATAGTGAATGCTATAATAATGGCCATTATAGTTCCGGACGTTTATTATATTTAAGTCCGCTATTTCAGTCATTCACTATTTTGGTCATTCGCTATTTTGACTCCTATCCATTGAATGTTTCAATTAATTATATTTCGATATTCCATTTCCTTTAAGGTGCATAATTTTTCCAAATATTTTTTACAGTGTCAAAAATAATCAGACGGCATATCCAATAACCGGAAACTCGATATCACATTGGAGAATACACAACGCGGAGACACCGGAAATTCTGGTTCTGCGTACTGTGGTCACATGTCTGTCGTCGTCGTCGTCGTCGTCGTCGTCGAATCTCGAGGCAGTGCGCGGAATCAATTACGCGAAGCTGTAAGCACCGAGACCTAAGCCGGTCAATCAATCACTAGAACGAGGTAGCTTGATATAGGGCCAAAGGACAGAGTGAGAGTGAGAGAGAGGGATGCAAGGTATCCGTACAGTCGCTAAGTAATGCTCGTGATTGATTGGTCGGCTTAGGCCCCGCGCGGTTAGGATCGACGGGCCTTATGTAATTATTGATTCTAGTCTCAGGACGCGTCCTCATGCCAGTGAAGTCTGCCGCACGGTCTATTGCCTTTCCCAACTCTCTGTCTTCATCGTATACATACGGACACATATAGTTAGCGAACTCGCCAAAGGGCAACGGTTCTACTGCTCCGAGTACCAATCTTTCATCGGCCACTGTCGATAGTCCATTAACCGTATCGATATACCATTATAAGCATCTATGTATTCCATCATAGTGGCGCTTGGCTTTACTTAACTTTCAAACTGGCCGCGTCGAGAGGCAAAGGGAAATCTAATATCCCTTTTCCTTTATAAGAATCTGGTTATTATAACCGAAATCAATTTCGATGTAGCATGGAATTATCCAAAGTATATACTATACCGATAATTCTAAATGATTTATGGGACTCATAAGATCTATTATTCAGTCCTGAATCCTGATCTTCTTCAATTATTATTTTTATAATTCTTCAAATATTAATACTCACTTCTCAGCTTCAGAATTCTGGCTTCATAATTTACAGCTTTAGAAATATTTGTTGACACAACCAACCAACTATTCTCATTCCCCTAGAACTCAGTTTAGTTGTGGGAGCCGAAAGAGTTTATTGCAAAAGCTAAGATTCACTGAAAGTCTGATATCCCTTTTCCCTCATAGGATTCTGGGTATTATGTCCGAAATTAATTTCGATGTAGCATTGGATTATCCAAAGTGCATACTTTACGGGATAACTCTTAATGATTTATGCGACTTAGAAGATTTATCGTTCAGTCCTCATCTTTCCTAATTATTTTTGTATCTTTTTGAAATATTAATCCTCACCTATTAGTCGTTAGGCGGGAGGCTGATGGTTTCACAGCTTTAGAATTACCAACGTGCCACACAAGCCTCCTAACTATTTCATTTTCTCGTTGGAAAAGCTGCGGGGCTGCTGGCCAACGCACATCCGTAGCGGAACATGAAACACTTCGCCGTAGCAATATATAACGCAGCAAAGACTGGCTCGGCTCGCCTCTAACGCCACTCATCATTTTAATATGTATCGGTTTTCCGCCAGCTATTCCTTGGCACGAAAATCTACAGCGTGAACACTCGCGGCTCTTTCCACACGGCATGTCAAAGTGATGATGTATAATTTGAATATCTGTATGTTGCGTCGTCTGCGCGGTAATACTTACACACGGAAGTAAAAAAGCAGTTTTGGCGACCAATTCCAACGTATGCTTTACCGCGTGTTAGTAACTGAAACCAAATGGGGATCGCAGTCTCAACTTTTTTCGATTTGTACGACTAACGACTTAATTTCTGCAACTATCATGGCTAATCTCCAATTCAAATGATTCGTTGTACCAACCAACCGATTATGTTATAATCTCAGTCGAAATGTGTGGATACAGAATTCAAATATTCCAATTCACATATTCCAACTAATTATTATATTTCCAATACAATCCGATACAAAGTTCGACAGTACGAATTCACCGAATATACCGAATATATTCAAATTTAGATGATTCGAATTAGATTCGATTTGATATCGAATATTCGATATTTCCGAACATTCGATTAGTCCTAGATCTCATCTGCTCATTGTTACTCAAGGAGATTTCTTTTCTTCGTGCACAAGAGGAAATTCAGGCTTACACTCGACAAAATATCCATTTTATGACTGTGTTCGGTAATTCTCAATGAGAAAAAGCTTGACATTGGTTATAAAATTGTTATGATCTTCAATGGAACGTCCTGTAAGCATTCACAGAAGTAATATTTGGTCATGTTCAAGTGTTGGTGTGACATCGACTCGGCATGGTATACCCCAAGCACATCTATATTTTTCAAACAACAGAGTTTTCGCGGATTATGTTTGGCTCTTCCACAGAAGCAGAGTATTGCGGGTAGCTTGCTGGAGGAAAAGACAAATGTGTTCTATTCGAGGAAGAATGCTCGGGCATAAAGAATGACTGCACCGTGCACGCCTATCCTAGGTATAGTCCATGGTATCTGCTATCTGCTCTGGTACATATCTGGTACATGGCGCATGTATACACTGGGCTTTCTCGAGCCAGCAACCGCAAAGAGATCGTACAATCTCGCTATGGAAAAGTTGGTGGTTGGTCTGTGAAAAAAGGTTGCCGCCATACAGCCATTGCTATACCAACTGGGTAGCAGTAGTACGCGTGCAAACGTTACAAATGGGCAATAAGCAGATTGGATTCACCTAGCGCCAAGCGCATAGCAGCGCAATGCATAGCACGGGGAAAAAGGAGAGGATAGCGGCGAGGGAAAAAACTAGAAAAGGAGGAAAAGGGTCGCCCGCCTTTGACTCTCGGTAGTCGTGGCATCAAGCTTGCAAATGTTTGCCAAATATGAACGCCTTAAAAAGACTCGACGAACGACGTTTCAACGTTCATGCGGGCCTCTTTCTAGTCCAGCTGACTTGTACCACCAGTACATGGACTATATTCGATGTGCATTCGCGTGGGTGGTACATATGCCCATCCGTGCATTTACCGCGTAAGCCTGAAGAGGAAGCTTAGAGGTAGAGGCTGTTACGTCGGTCGCTGGACGTATCCCAAAACCAACCTACGGAGCTTTCACAGACTTGAAAGAGATGAGGTGAAAAAAGAATTATAAAGCCTCTGCCAAGCCTCGCGATATAATATTAAATTAATTCTGGTATACGTTGATAGTACGTCTTTGTGGGAATTTAAATTATTCATTATTTTAATTGAAATGTGTAGGCAACCTCAGGGAGACTAGCGGGGTTTCAATGTGAAGCAGCGAAAAAACTTGACGTAAGTCAACATTTGAATATTTCAATTAAAATTTTATTGGCGCTGTAAAAAAACATTTTCGCTTCATCAAAACTCTCTTTGGAAAGAGAAAATAAATATGATGAGTATATTTTAAGTTTCGGAAGAGATTTTTTTTGTGGTGAAGCCATTCCCTACATCGAGAGGCAAAATTTCGTTGATTCACGGAAATGTTCTCCAATGAAACGGTATAATTATGTTTTCATACTATCTTTTTTTTATAAATAAGATCTTATAGATAAGATCTCAATATGAATAAGAATTGGTGATATTGGATGAAGGAATCATTTTTTAAGTAAATATACACCGACAAAATAACTTGTCGGTGAACTTTTTGTACCACTGCTCACTGCTCAAGTTGATGAAATAATTTTTTTGGAGCCATATCAGGTCGCACTCACGTAAATGTACTTGTCTCAAGTTACGTATACTTTTTGTTCGTTTTGTGATATTAGTTTGTGGTTCCAAAAAAAATTGAAGATTGTATTTCATTTTTTTCATATTGCGACTGTAAGTTACTGCATTTTTTGGAACCTAGGGAACTTAGAATATCGTATCTTCATTCAAGTCTAAGAATCGATTTTTAAATACTCAGTATATGATGAGAAAGTAAAACAATTCTCCGAGCGATTTTTTTGGAATCATTGAAATTTCTTCTCTCGAAGTAGCATCGAAAGGAGGAATATGCTAATTTGTCCGATTTCATTTGTCCTACAGCGGCGCAATTTTTCTTCATTTCTTATTCCAAGTTTATACATTGGCACGAGTCTGTCGGTGGAGAAAATACGATGTAACTGCTTGAATTTCCGTATTTTAAGTATGTCCATAGGTGTGTGTGTAGGTGTCACAAGGGGCTATTCAGGCGGCGATGCTTTAAATTCCACGGATCCATTTATAGGCCCGTTTCTCGCGCCCCCAATCGTGTAGTATTATGCCGGTCGGCAGGTATAAGGTAAAGCACTTTGGTCTCGCGTGTCCGCGCGCCACCAGCGCCTTCACCTTTATTCCTCGTCCTCCACCTCTGTTCTTTTCCTCTTCTCGTCGATCCTGTATAACCTCCTCCGCGCATCGCTCCTTATATTCCTCCTTATTTCCTCGAGCGGCACTTCTTCGTAGTACTACACGGTATGTACGTACGTGTGGTACCGCGAGAATATCCTCGCCAACTCACCGAACGCACTCCTCCTTATTTGCCTTATTTAAAGTGCGACTCCCGTCCGTTAAATAAAATCAAGCCGGCTTCTCTCGTGAATCCTCTAAAAGGTATTTCGAGTAAACGCGCTCACCGGCTCTTCTGCTGTATGGACTGAGAGTCACGAAGAAAAACCGAGACTCCGGACAATCTACTCTCACACAGCCATCTTGACAACCAGTCCCGCTTGCTTTACGCCTCCTCTATTATGCTGCCGCTTTCGCTTTTAAATTCGTAATGTGCTTTACCTCTCTAGAAAGAAATTTTGAAAAAGTCCTCATTTATCCGCTGGTACAGTTTCCGAGATCCTCAGAACGTTTGTCGCGTTCTCATTTGAGAGTCAACACAATGACAGACGGTAAATATTTGTTTCCGGAAAGATCAAAATGTCGTTTTGACACATTTGTTGCAACAACGATAATTTTAATAGTCTTGGTTATGAATCTAATTAAAAACGGAGAAAATTGTCCCAATCGCTTTTGTGATAGAGCCTTGCGTAAAAGTAATTGTATAAAATTGAGATGACAAGGAGTTGAGACGTAATGTTTTACAAAAATTACAAAGTGATTTTGAAATCGACTTGACACCGAGTTTACTGACTGATTTGAACGTAATTTGTGACTTAATTTCCGCGACGTTTTAAGGCAATTTTAAGGTGGATCGAAAACCCTGCGATTTTACCAATTTGAGCGATGTTTCAGATAATTAGTGTAAAAAGTTGCTAAAACTCAGTGACAAATTGCGCTCAATCTATTTTGAAAACTCGGTAGCGAATCGATCTTAAAACTACTTCAGACATTTTTGGGATAATTAGAATTGTTTTAATGGGTCGACATTACAATAATATTCCGTAGAGTAAGGTAACAGTTTGAATTTAAAAAAGTAAAAACTTTCATCCCTTTGCGGATTATCGCTGTGCGGTTTTTCTCATTCTTCCTTTCCTTCCTTCCCTTTCCATTCTGAAGACTCTTGCTTTCTCCTTATCGTCTATCAAACAGTGATCTTCCCTCGAATCTTGCTGACGACGAAATCCTGCATCTTCTTGAAGGAAGTAACCGTTCTCCTACATATTTTCATCCCGCTCGCGTTATCTTTACATTCAAACTCGTGAAAGTCCATCGCAGAATGTCCTCGGCAGGACTTTTGCGCCGTCATCGTCGACTAAAACCTCTGGAAATCTAACTTTACAATTTTGCCTGTCGACCGGCCATGGAAACCAATAGCGTCAGAGTGAAATTCGGAAAAGGGTGAAATGGGGGAGGAATCGTTGCGACTGCGGTGATCGTTGTTCCAACCAGATAAAATAATTCTGGTCGGAACACTGGGAGCTGAGATAGCCAACATATACATTCGCAAACTTCGACGAACGTTCAGAATCATGGTACCATCGCATAGTAGCAATGTCGCTGGTGAACGAACGTGAAATTCCTGGTGGAACTCTCGCGTGCGTTCATACCAGGTTGACATACGCCACCAACGGATTGTTTTATTCATGATCAGGGTCCGATCCAGCGGTTGCAAGGCCGGACTGCCATGCGACTGACGGCACGACGACGAAACTCGACCGGATTTAACAGCTCAACAAGCGTGTCGCGAAAGACACACGGCAATTGTCGACACGTTGACTCGTGAACGTTACCGGATGGATTAACAATAAAACTTCATTTCCATAACACGAAAGGGAAACGGATAAAAACATATTATAAATTGGAAATTAATATTCTAAAACCCTATTAGACTAATACAAAGTTCAAAGTTGAGTAACACTATAGACCGATGTTTAAAACATGTAAGAAAGTTGAAAAGACATGTGGTGATGATTTTAAGTAGTTAAACAATGAGTACACTGAAAAAAATAACTATCAATATGATCAAAATGGGTGCACAAATTCAACTTCCTTGCAGAGATACTGTAACGCATGGTTAAATATAAAAGTTCATTTCCCGAAATGAAAATGAACAAAACTGTGAAATTTATGTATGTGAAATTTAATATACGGTATATACATCGAAGTTTTATATACCGGTATATTAATTTTCAAATAAACATTTTTTACAGTGTGTCACAACCAATATTTTTTCCGTGCATCTCATTCTGCATTGTCTTAGATCGGAACTTCTCAATTAATAGTGCATCTCTTACTCGGCGATCGAACCCCAGGACGATTGGTTCAAGCGACACGTAGTTAAGACTTTTTCCACGCTTCTTTGTAGGGGGTGTCCTCAGCTTCGTCGCGAAACTCCAGAACTCTTGTCAGTCCTCTAGACGCCAAAGAGGAAGGCAACCTGCAAAGTAAAGTCAAAGTTCGGTAGGTCGCTGATCTATGACGTTATTAGTCGCAACATGTGGCGACCCGTCGCGACCCGACGGTGCTACTGGCGACATATTGGAGTATCCCCTTCGTCCAGCCGGCCGGTGACTCTCGCAGCATATTGCCACGAGCTTCGCATAAACCGCTCGCGTATATTCTCTCTCACTTTTATCCCCTTGAATCGATGACCAACAAGCAAACTCTCCAGACCACCCGATCGCCAAGAGTAAATGAAACATGTATACAGATATATATCTTTTTGGCGCCGGTGTAAGCATCGCAGACATATTACGTTCGATAGTAGTCGTTACTATACACATGTGGAATGTGGAGAAATAAAGAAGCAGGCCCAAGTTTCGAGCACCTCGTCAATTTACCCTTCTATCCGTACAGTTAGGCCTTATTAGTTTTTTTTGTTCCTCCTGACATATCTGTATCGAATCCTATGAGTTCTCGAGATAGATCTCGGCCAATGATGAAATCTTCTAAATTAGTTTCTTCGGGAATTGAGGCGAACCACTATTACGCTTCGACCACGGTACTTTTCCCTTCGATGGCTCAATTACGATAGCTTGCTTATGGGTATAGAGAACTCGAGGGTCCAAGAGAGAAGCAAGGAAGACGGTTAAGAATGTACAGAAGTTCGTACAATACTTTCCACGTAATCTCGCTTTGGTAGACGTTCAGTTTACTTTTTTCCACATGAGTTATACCTCACTCGTCGAGAGATAGAATCATCGATGGGCAGACTCGTTATTATATCGTACACAAGTGAAAGTCAGTGGAGCCCATTTCTATTTTTTTAGTCTCAAACCAGCTACGAATAATGTTGGAACTTTAACGTCTCAAGCTAACGAGACATTGAAAAGGGATTATTTTTCGAAATTCTCGTTTGATAAAGAATTGAAACTTGACATTTCAATTAACACGAGCGTTCGTTCTTTATTGGAAAAACCAAATTGGAGTCTTTTGATCGATTGATTTGGCAGAAAAATAATTCTGGTTCATCGATGTTTACGATCATAATTGTTGCATTAAATTGAAGATTTAATGCAGACTGGTAAGTAAAATTACTGAAAAAAATTATGGAAGAGTGATTCGGAATTCAAATGGGTTTTTTGACAGCGTAAAGATGTTTGCAACGTGCGTACACGTTCGGTCAACGGAAATGATATAAGACTGTAAAAACGGACGGTGAAGACGGATTCATATTAGCAGGAGCTTAAAGTGAATATTGGAAAGAATTGAAATAAAATAATAATTAATTATATCATGGAAAAAAGTCAGGACGTAACCGGGATGTTAAAATATGTGCTGCGGATCCCAAAGGTCACGTATTGAGAGATTTTTTATATTCATTTGTCATCTCGCATCTAGCCAAGAACAAAGGCAGATATGAAACGGAAGAGAACGAAAAAAGAGACTTTTATCGACAAAACGATTTTGCCGAGGCGAAGTGCAACGACGGAAGAGTCTGACCTAGCGACACAGATTCCTCTTAAATTCAAGAGAAACTCTGCACTCGGTTCAGGCAGCCACAGCTGTAGCAGTGAATAGGATGAGCCAGCAATCGTCTTTGTCATCTGTCATCCTTCACTTTTTCGTAGTCCTAGGTAGGGCACGAATATAGGGAAAAAGACTGGTACAGCGAAATAGGCGAGGACTATCCAAAGGGAAAAGCAGCTTCTTGGCTTTCGCGAGACGAGCCTTCTTGGCCAAATAAAGGCAGAAAGCGGGTTACGGAAATATGAAGCGCGCTACCCACTATCCCAATATTGGGAAAAGTGAACAGTACCTTGAGCTTTGAATCTCGTGTACCGTTGACACACTGTGTACACTCGCAAAATGCACACGTACACATGAACCATTTTCCGCGCATATTATATTCCGGATTTGCTCGTACGATTGTTGGCAGCTGATGCTCCCTTGAATACACACGGAAGTCATATTTTGAGATTTACAAAATATGAGTTAAGGTAAAATGATATAGTACACAATTTTGTATGCTTTGTAAAAAAATTTATTCAGGGGTAACACCACTTAAGAATAAAGAATTTTTTTTTGATTTTTCTCAAAAGAGACGAGTAAGTCGAAAAAGTCCATTTTGAAAAGAACTCCCTCACCAAAAAAAAAAAACACTTTCCTCCCTTTAGGATGAAACTGAAGGATTTTATTCTAAATGGAGCAATCAAAAATTATTAATATTTTGTAACTAAATCATATGTTACATTAAAGCTCAGTTGACATATCGATGTTGGTCATATTAGTTTTCGGAAAATCCTGTAATATACGATTTTTTTCTATTTCATCGAAGTTTTCGCCCGCAATTCAACCGGAAGTCAAAGCGTTTATATTCGTACTACAGTCCTGTCAAATATAAAGCATACTAGCAACAATGTGCTCGCTGCGCTTGCACATTTTTTCCTTTCGCTTGTCACTTCGTAATAATGATGAACAGTGGATAAGGTCTACTCAAGCATCACTTTAAGTTGAATTGATAAATTGCTAGATTTTTGTACAATAAGTGTCGTATATATACTAATAACGGTGTATTTATTCTGAAGATTGCGAATGACTGTGCTATTTAGTCTATTCTGTGTAAATGCTCGTATGGAACATGTGGACGCTGCACATGGACAAATAATAAAGGTACATAATATATCCACCAGTGAGAAGAAACTCGACACGTGTACGTAAGACGAAAGCTTATATACGAGTAGTGTACGATCTATGCATAGCAGTGCACACAAGTCGTCAGATATGTAGATATATTGAATAAGTATGTGTATATAAAGGCGAGTACGTCGCGTGCTGCAAGTTTCAGGAACGAGAACACACGTGACCCACATTCTTGACTCTCAGTATTGCACATACATCCATAGAACCATAAGACAGTAGGGACCACACCATATACATACGGTCGATTCTTGCACACGTTGGGAGCGACATGTGCTGCTGCGAAGCTCGGACCGCAGTCATAATATTTAGAGGCCATAGAACGCGCGGAACCGTAAGACGTATACACACCACAGAAAATATGCTCTATGTACACATGAGTTATGCTTTTCTCGTTAAAGGGACTTTTAATGTTTTCACATTTTATCGCCGTGAAAAAAAAATGTCGGTGCAATCGGTAAAAAATTATCGGTATAATCTTAATATTTTCATACATATTTTTCATACTGTTATTTATCACATGGAAATGGTCAAATACAGAGAATGAACTGAAAATTAGTCATTATTAATTTGTAATTCATTAGACTACAATTTAATTACAATTAATTATTATTAATGTGAAGTTTGCGGTTAAAATTACGGTATTGCACAACTTTGTAGTGCGCGAAGTAGAAAAATAAAATATGACCAAGAAGAGGTGAAGATCCGAAAGTGGAACAAGAATATAGTTTATTGTATATATATGGCATGTAGAATGGAAAAGAAACAATTTCTTACGCGGAAATACGAATTCCGAATTGGTCCTCGGAGTCGCTCGCCATCCCAGTGCGGAATACATTGAACGTGTTCTGGAAGAAAGCCAGCAAGCAGCAGACTCCCCGTGCCGAGCTAGCATTTGGGTTAAACAGAAACCATCGAAGTCGTAGAGCGCTCGACGAGCCGTACCTCTCGAGCGATCAAACGGTCCGCCGCCCGCCACTGGTATACACATAGTACAACGACGAGGGTTTAATAAAAACTCGACATAGGTAGTAGGTCCTCTGTCGCGGCCGGGCGGGATTCCCCAGACCCGGAGAATATCGAAAGGCGAACAGTGCCTGTCGAGCGGCAGATAAGGACTCCGCGACCTCTATTCTCGTGCCCTCTGCAGTTGAAAATACTTCCGCTCCTGCTCCGGGCTTCCCCTCGGCTGCTGGCAACTATCTCCAATATTTTCCACGATATAACCTACAAACATGCCCATGCTTAGGCATATTTCTTTGGTACACGTATTATGTTCCCTTCGTTGATTTTTACTCGGTCTCAAAGCGATAACGCCGAAATTCAACTGCCAGCGAGCTACGACGACATGTGACAAAAACGCTAGCAAAGTGGAACCATGTAAACAGCTTTCATCCTCATTATTTAATACCTTCGACAAAACCAAGTCTACAAGCAAATGTGTTGATATATTTGATATGTTTATATAGGATCTTCGTATAGGATAAATGGATAGTTTCCGACACTGCCGCATTTTCTGATACCGACGGTACATTTGGATCCGTAGCAAATTAGATTTTTGTCAAATAGTTTTTTAAAAGTGTATAGTTTTTAAAAGAATATTACAGAAATACGAATGATTTTATAGAATATTTTATATCAAAATCTTATGGTGAGAATCGCGACTGACGTTTTAGTGACTGCCGAGGAATGTTCGTGGGCGAATGACAGAAGTTGAAACACATGTGAAAATTGGAACTTATATCTTTAAGTATTCAAACTTATATGAATACAATCTATGCAGCCGAATCTAAAGAATCTGAAGACGGAAACTTGGGCTTTATCTACGCCGAGAAGTTTACGAAGAAAAAACGTTCAAAAATATTGAGGTGTGGTGGGGGAAGTGCCACCGCCTCTTAACGAACATCGACACCGGCGTGATCGAATCACACGAGCGTGACTGGCAGCTTTCGCCGCGAGTGTTCCATATTGCAGAGGTCAACAAAGCTGAATACAGCTTGTGCCCAGATATGCACCAGCGTGTATACCGTACTGTGAAATAGCTAAGATATGGCGATGCAAAGTTGGAGCCGAAGGCGTTCACCGTACGGACGTTGGATAGTCACCGCAGACTCTACGGAATCTCAAGACGAGGTGCTCACTGTCAGGAGGAGACCGCACGGTGTACTACGTACACGTATTATAGCTGCCTCTGTGCTCCAGCTCTTGCTGAACAGAACAACGAGCAGTACGTCGAAACGCGGTTAGCTAGTCTCGCGTCCACGAGAGAGCGGCCCGTTTAATAATACGCGCAATAATTCACTAACCCGTGACAGTGCTGGGTGCTGCCCGGCACGCCATAGGCATTGTCCCAAAGCGCATCGGCGTACCTGTAGTACCTACACTACCTGACATAGTAGCTATACATATAGTCAAACCGAGCCACCAGCTATATACTATATTCACTGGCGAACCAAAGAGTCACAACCAGTGAGCTTCGCATGCTGCTTGACACCGGGGTCAATTGCATCAATTTCCACAATAATTCCGACCATATTCAATTTTCGTTGGACTGAACGTTTAAGTTTTAAAAAGAACTAAACTTGTTCCATGTTGGAATCCTCTCGTAATAAAGACATGGTAGAGTTCTTTGGTCGTCGATGGCTTTGATACATTGCCAACTTCACACTGTCATAACCTCTGCAGAATGATGCATGGCGCGCTTTTTCAAATGCTGTTTTTTTCGCAGTTGTCAAATAAATTATTTTCTTCCAAAAATACATTTTCCTTTCTTTCTTTTATTTTTCTAGGCATAAATAATACATAGCACATCGAACGTCGATTATATGAAACACTGAACCAGAAACAGAGTCGCGTAAAATGACGAATGGTATAATCATGCAAATTTAATGTTGAGTTATTCACTTTCTGTCACTGGAATGAAATTTCCTTCACTTTCATCCCTAGAACGAAATTTTCTTCGGTTTCGTCTCTAGAACGAAATTTCCTTCGGTTTCGTCCCTAGAACGAAATTTCCTTCAGTTTCGTCTCTAGAACGAAATTTCTTTCAGTTTCGTCCCTGGAACGAAATTTTCTTCACTTACGTCCCTGAAATGAAATTTCCTTCACTTTCGCCCCTTTCTGATAATACGAAAGCGATTATATCGCCACAATGAACAGTTCTCATTGTGAGGCTATGTTCAGAGTAGTTGACAAGCTTGAGACAAAAATCAAAAAATAATGGGGCATAACCACTTCGTTTCTGTGCCAAATAACCCCGGTCTCTGCTGCCAACTACCACAAACTTCGCATACACTGCGGCAGAGGGCGTGGGCGCACGCGCGCCTTTATTCAGCAGTTGAACAGAACTGAAGGAAGCCTCGGGTTTCACCTTTGTGCGCGTCAGGTGATTCTTCTGGCGATTCTGTCCTTCCGTTGCACCGTCCTCTGTCGCTGCTGTCTTCCTGCTGGCGAAGCAACGTGCATAGCAGTCAGTACATACATTTCCTCTGGCATTCTCTTACGTACGTATCGACGTTGGACAATCGTCATCTCGGAGAAGGAGAAAAGGAATGGTTTACCGGCAGCTTCCATCGAAGCTTCAGCCTCGCGTGTTGACGATTGTTCGCCCTTTTTTTGCCGATGACGATAGCGAAGAGTGATAGTCACCGAGAGTAGGGCGCGAGGTCACACGACTAGATAACAGCGATTTATCGCTAACACGTGAATCTGCGTGTCAGATATAAATCCTCAGCGTACTGCGTGATTACGTATTCCGATCGCATAATTTTTTTCCAATTCTCCATGAATCTATTCGTAGAACTATCGAGAAATCGTATGGAAACGCATATCCTGAAGCCTGAAGTAAAAATAAAGGCTTATATTCATCCCCCAACGTTGAATATAATTTGAGTGAAAAGAATTATTCATCGGGTATCCAGAAATCGCGGAGCTCATATATAAAAAGCGGAGGCGTTCGCACGTCGTTTTATTCCGTTCTACTTACGTGAGCAGAAATCGCAAAATAGTTCAAGCGCATGCAGTAATAATAAAATTAGCTCCAAAAGCCGATAAGCTATGTTGCAGTAAAAATAGGTAAGATCCTGGTGACGTCTTACTCGAAATACCAAAGGTTCTACCACCACCCACGTTGCACGCTATACGTCAGTGCTTTTTAACCTAGGAATAACAACGAATTTATATTGTCCAGCTGGTGTAATTGTACCCACGTCATATGAGGTGGTTGTTAGCACCACCCATCGTTTACCGAATGGAACATGCGACCTGAACTCGAGGGAAAAATGAAAAATAAATAAAATAACGCGATCGAGATGTACTCCAGTGAAAAACATCGAGCAATAAATTCTATATATATATATTTATTATTCGACGATGCGGTATATGACTGCGAAGTATAGAAAAAAATATGGCACAAAAAAGAATGCACTTTTCCATTCTACATATAGTTTACTGATAAATCTGCCACACTAGAAAAAATTCATGGGGTAATAATGTCGAATATAGTGAGTACTATATAATCACAGATATAATTTCGTTGCCGGTATATTTTTCATTGTTGCGGAAATCATAAAATGTTGTCATAAATGAATCGTAAATTTTGTTCTCTGGGGCAACTCTGTCACATAGAGTCGAGCATACATTTCTCTGCGCGCATTATTACACCAGCTGCATGCTCTTTTTTCTACTCAAATGGGAATGACACAGTGACATAATTAAATAATAGCAATAGAGACGATTTAGCGACGGACTAACTTCATACAAGTGAATTACCGTCAGATCCGCTACTATTTTTAGCATATTTTTTTCGCTCACTCGAACACTTTTTATTTCGTTTTCATTTTTTTGGATCCTAAGCGGTATGTACAGAACACATTGAAAGATAAGCAGACGAAAAATATTTACAGGAGTAATCAAAACTTTTGAAAAAATATAGTGGCTTAGCTACCAAGGAATATCTCATACATAAAAACATTTGTATCAGCAACATGGAAAAAAATTATTTGATAATGTACAGGCAGAAAATCTTGTTTGCTAGGATAAAAAAATTCTTGCCAGGCTAGCAGATTATTTATATGTAAAACCAGGAAATACTTTTGTCTATAACCCTGTTTAAAGGACCTTATAAAAAATCCCTTCAATTGGAGGGTGATCAAATTTTTACATCTGCGAGGGAATGAATGGTCCTCACTATAAAAAAAAAATTACGCCAAATTAAATGTACAAATACCCGAAGTTTCCATGTATAAACTGGTATACGAAATTAAGTATTAAATAAGGGCACTTTACGCTCGTACTTGCATAAAAGCAATTAATGCTTTTATGTACAGTAATTCCAATAAGTTACTGTAACAGCCTGTGAGAAAAGATTTATTTTATTTGACAATATTTCATTAAAATTCATTGACTGCCTTATGCATAAAAACTTATAATTTATTCCAACAGCGAGTTTGTAAAATAAACACCTTTTTGACTGACTCGTCCTTTAATAATATTGTGGAAACTCTTCGGTTTAATGACTGTTCCAAGAGCAAGTGAGAAAATCCTCGAACTAGTATACCTTTAGTGAACATGGTACTTAGAAGTAACGTGGCAAGTCAAAGAAGGAAGTGAGAGAAAGATACAGCAGCTCGAGAGGGCAAGAGCTCTATAGCGGCGCTCTATCAACGCGTTATCGGGCGTACGTGTGGCACGCGATAATTGAAATAATACTAAATAAGCTCCGTAATTATAGTCTAAGAGTCGAGCACGCGGCCAGGGGCCGAGGCTCGGTGCCCGCGGAGACGTATGTACGTGCACGAAGGCATCGCGATGAACTTCGGAGTGTGCGCGACGCTCGAGGTAGACAGAAAAAGTGAGAAAGAGAGAGAGAGAGAGAGAGGGAGTCGCGCTAGCTCTTTCTCTTTCTCTTGCTCACCGATGCACGCACGCCACTGGCGTTCGCATCAGGTCGACGAGCCTGTAATACGTCCGCGCTCGTGCGCGATCCCCTGCTTATGCTTGCCTTTACAAACTACACACATATATAGATACGTACGTAACACACGCTCTGTGCAACTTCGTACTCGCATTGCTACGACTTTCAGTGTACCATAGGTATTAGGTAGGAGGTAGGTAGGTTCGTGCTCGCCCTTCGGGCGATACACATATCCTCCTCGTGCTTCTCCTTTGCGTGCTAGTTGTGTGGTGAATTTTCACAGCGACGCTTCAACGTGATTTTTTAACGATCATCCGCTAACCTAGACAATGGGCGAGTTAAATACTTTGTAAATAAATCCGCCTTTTTTGTACAGGCGAGAAATATGATACAAAGTTACTTGACTTTACTTCGGGCGGGGTCAAAATAGCGAATGGCTGAAGCATCGAATTCCAAAAGAATGAACGTCCAAAAGAATGAACGATCTTTTTCAGCTATCCGCTATTTTGACCTCCACCCTTTATTACTGCCTCACAAGCCGAGAATTATTTTATATTTCGTCGTTATCTTTCGTGTGGAATTTTTTCGCAGGGATTATTCGTCCTATCGTCGTCTATCCATTCCCGCGAAGAGCAAAGTTGACTCTAATTCATACAGAGGTCTCTTTGTGATATAGCATTGGTAAGAGTGATGCATAACACGGTGACGATAAGGTGCGCTTTCACGCTTCACAATTCATGAATATTTCACCTGGTGTGCCCAGTTTCTATATATATATATGTATATGTCTGTATGACCGTCGGACGCGTCCAGGAGCTAAAAGTATATATAAGTAGAGATAAGTCGCGAGCGATATCTCTTGGGACATCCGACGAGCGCTGAATGTCGTAGCGGATTCTTCGCTGCGCTCAGCAATCTACGATAATTAATTTGGTGCGTCAGGAGAGCGGCTCGTTATCCGTTCTAATGCCAGTTCGCTAGGATATATACATTATAGCTGTAGACTCGGTAGAATGCAGAATGGACTGTAGAATAGTGATATAGATGGACTATTATAGTTATATAGTGGAGTTTAGACAACATAGTGAAGCGCGGTCGAGTGTGTATGTATAGACAAGAGGAACAAGCGCTCGCCACCCGCTTTCGCGCTCTATACGAGCGAAGAACCGCTGCGCTCTAGTCGTACTCTTGTAGTACCGACGCGCATAATTATTTACGGGCGAACCCTGTGCGTCCGCGAGTGTGTATACGCCGCGCGCCACATGGATTAGATAAATGACCAGATGCCAGCAGCGGCGAGTCCGTCATAAGTGCAACAACCCGTGAAGCGCCACGTTATAATGAGATCACAAAACAAAGCTGTTACAGACAACGAGACAACGAGACGAGCTGACCGTTTCACTCATCGTCGCGAGGCGTGACGTGAATTTGAAAAATTAACACCGGACTATGAGATAGCGTTTCGTTCCGATGCTTCACTATGATGTTACGTCAAACGAATGACGGATGCAATCGTTTGATGCAGCATGCTAATTATGCACAAAGCTCGCGTTTAGTGTTCTTAATGTATATTGAACTGCAAATGATTTTATAAAATTAATTTATATGTGTTGGAATTATTTTATTACATTGTTCATTTAACTATCAAACACTGAGAAAATGAAAGAGAGAATGAAGTGTACCCTTAAGAAAGTCGTTATAGTACTTTCAACTATTAAATGACGCGTATTAATTTTTAGTCCATGCAACCATTTAAATTGTTACAGTAACTATGAAAATAGTTGTGGTCACTATTAAAACCCTAATTTTCGCTCAGAATACAGTAGTGAATTTTTCAAAAAGATCCCTTCCATTTATGGACCAAATGATACCTGGATTGTTTTTTATTTCACTTGACAGATTTACGATAGAGTACAAAAATTTCACACCGACTGTTATTGAAAGCAGGGGAAAAAAAGCTGAAAAAAAACCAAAAGTGGCTCGAAGAAGAAAAACTTGAGGGGATGAGAATCGATAGGTCGAATATCAGGAGTCAGCAGGCCACTTTTTGACAAAGGCCAACGTTCGTGCTGCTGTCGTTTGGTAGAAGAAGGGTCACCGGTCACAGGTTCAACTCGAAAAGCTCTCGCGAGAGCACGAAGGGACCGAGTGACCAAGCTCACGAGGCTAACCAGAAAGTGGGCAATGATTTACGACGTGAGTGGCCGAGTTTCCCTCTTCAACGTAAAAAATAGACCTCCCAACTTTGGGGCCCCAGTTTTCTTTTCTTTAATTCATTGACAAAACGTACAATACCTTCCTTCAGTTAAAAACGGTAAAAGCGGAAAATTGGTTATCGCGAAATTTACTTTGAAATAAAAATTACGATTATAAAGTTGGTATGGAATGCCCCGTATATTCCAACGTGAGTACCGATGGAATTGGTAATCTCTCTCCTTTGCCTTATTTTACGGTGATGCACTACCACCTCTCGTACCCCATAGCACAGTCGGCACTTCGACGTCGGAGCTTTGGCTGATTACCGATTAGCGAGGAGAGACCTCGATCCATAATAAAAGAGAGTGAGAGTACCAAGCGGAACGACTCACTCATAGACATGAAAGAGAATAAACAATAAGTCATACAAGCTGTTCTTCCATACTAATTCCTTCTCTCACTGCCATTGCGTTCTAACATAAGCAGCTGCACGAGATAGATCAACGCCCCTCTCCAAATAATTATTATTTTATTGAGAAGATATTTTTATCATGCTAGAATTTTCCGACAGAACGGCAGTACTAAGTAATTGAAGCTAAACGGATTATGTTGATCCCAGCAGGACGCGTAAAGTCGATGGACCAATCATTGACGTAGTAAATATATGCAAGAATAAATAGATTTTTTTAAAATGGCTCTTTATGCAAAACTATATTTTATTGTTAACCCTATACAACAAATTTGAAAAAAATCAACGAAAAAAACGAATAAAAAGTTTTTGGTACCGTGGCATATCACATAATCTCAAGCCCAAATTATGATCACGACAATCATTGAACCCCTATTACCAAAGCGGAATAACCGATTCAAGAAGGTACACAAGCTCACAAGAAAAAAAAGGGTCAATATAAGAAAAATCAATCTTCATAACACGAGCGCAGTTAGCCGCGTTGGGTTATCGGTAAATTTGTCTTGAATCGTACCATCAGCTTGTAGGACAATACTGTATTTACGTAGGTATGCATGTAGGTACAGTGTACATAGAGTCTCGAATAGGGATAAAACGGTGCCGTGGCGTGCAGCCGCCTTGCCGCCGGACCTTTGACCGTGCACAGTTTGACCCTTTGCCGGAAGACACGGAAGAATCGCGGGCGCCCGGAGTGCTCACGAGATGGGATGAGAATCGAGAGACACGGAACGGCCTCGAGCAATAATCGAATCGTGAGGCAGATACTGTACATATGGCTATATACATATACCGTAGCCACTCGTTGATTCGTCGATTCCGCACTGGCCCAACTCCGTGCGATCTTTCTCTCCTCGAGTCCAATACGTCGGATAGTCGAGCATAACCTTATACACGTCCTATCCGCGTGTATTTTATTTGCGTATTACGAGCAGACATTATTATATCTCTTTCTACCGTGGCAAAGGTTCGTACCGCTGAGAGGAAGGTACACAGTCCTTCTCGTACAGCTGTTACCACCTATCTCTTTGGTTTCTCGCATCCGCATCCCGTTTTCCCATCTCAGCGGTTGGCGGTCGCCAGGCCCAGGCGATGATGCATAAGGGGAACCCCCGCGAGGCGCTGAGCTGGTCAGAGCAACAATAAAGGGAATACGCTTGCCGCGAGAGTCGAAGGGAGATGGAAAGGGCGGAGGAAGAGTCGAGCAATAAAAAGAGGTAGAGTCAACGGGCGCATTTCACTTTACCGCTTGATTAATATTCGTTCCGCTGTGTAGAGAGCTGCGGGAAAAGTGAGAGAGCCGGGCGAGAGAAAGAGCGAGAGAGTACGAGAGAGGTTTCGCGTGCTCGCGCGAACGCAACGTTGGAAGCGCAAAACAAACGAGTTGCGTTATTAATTGATTTATAACGCGCCATCTTGCAGTACGGAATGACCGGTAATCATTAATTACCGCGCTAATTACCCGAGTGTCGGTCCAGGTAACCGGCTACAGTTGAGATTTTATACTATAGTTAATATACGATATTTTGTATACCGCAATGCTCTTTACAGGGTGATTCAGAATTATTTAATCGGTACTTTAGAGTTATGATTAACTAATTTTATGGTATCATTGCTGGCTTACTTTTTTAATAGAGGATGAAAGTTTTTTTATCGTTATGATAAATATTACATGCTTGGAGGTTTTGGAAATTTGTTTTCGGTTTCCTTATCATTGCTAAAGTTCTGGCATAGTTTGTGTAAAAATAAATGAATCAATATGTCAGATAATGGTACATGCTCAGGAATCTGCGAAGAATCACAGAAATTAATGGGAGCATGTGACAAAAATCATTGTTTTTTATTAAACATCAAGTCCTAGATTCAAATATCAAGAATGATTATAACAATAATGAATTACAACTATGAAATGAAATTGGTAACTTGAAAGATCAATTACTATTTTGGTATTATGAATCATAATAACAGATCACACGATATGAATCGGGTGATATGCCAATTACGGGAGGATCGATCGTCATTGAATCACTAATCGAAAAATGCTCGAAGCAGTGAAAACTAATAGAGAATATTTGAGATGACTATTCCATATGGTTGGGGAACCAATCTTTAAGATCTTTTGTACAGTACCTTTTATAGATCTTGCCAATTGACAGTCGCTATTCATTCGATTTCCTCTGGGTAGATGTTTATATATTGATCTCCCAAACAAAGTCTAATCTATTTCACTGTGATCCATTATGTTACAGAGAAATGCGGATGGTCCATTAGTGTGACCAGTCCTGTGACACAAGTTACCCCCGAATTGATATTTCCATATCTTATTTTCCCGTTGAAATCACAAAATTCAAAGACATAAATGACCAATTCTGTTTTGAATCAGCCTGTAAAGTGATGCCTACTTAGTCTGTCCATAAAGAATTTGCGGAAGGAAGGGAGAAAGGCGGGGGAAGGAATCGTCGACGCGGAAAGAGCTGCTAGACGCCTTCGGCACTCGAATTTTTTGATCGACTGATGATCCGTATATGTATCTACCTTATTTACTGGCGCTTTGCTACAGCATCTAATCACGTGACTCTGAAACGTTAATGAATCCGTTCTAGCTGTACGATCTTCGATCCAATGGCGTGTTCACCGTCAGATAGGGAAATATATTACGTTCCACTGATGCATACAGGCTTGTAGATAGTCTACAAAATTAATTTATTAACTGCTGCTTTCGCACACTCAAGCTAGTTTGATTCAACCCAGAAGCTTATCCACGAAGAGGGATTCCCGGAGAATATTATATCGCTCTCGGAGCAGTTCTAGTTCCGAGAAAATATTCTTATCTCACTTTGTTAAGAGGGCTAATCCACCGAAAAATGTAGCTAAAAAATTATGTAGATGAAACGCTTATCACAGAAAAATCATTGGAAAACGACCATGACATCATGATTAAATTATAATACTTCAGCCTCTACAAAAATGATTCTTAATCAATTTACTGTTCAATTCGAAATTTGTTCACTGGTATGTTCTAAAAGCTATGACAAGTTTAAAATTTAACTTTTCACCTTACATCATTTTGGATCGTATGTATTTACGAAAATGCAGCACTATAATGCTTGTACTTGGTGAGGTTCAAATAGGACTTTAAAAAAAGGTATTATCTACAGAACTATTTTCTTATGACTTTTTCTAGTGAATTGGTCCCCTCAATTTGTAAACTTTATCTGACACCGGGTTTAAAAGCTTCTGGGATACTAAGTTTTGATAAATTTAATACCAAAGTTAGAAACTTACTGCAGTTGACGCGCGGTCAGTGGTTTTAGCGGTCTTCAGAATTAAGCGGCATTTCTTGCGGCCGTAACTCAGATGGGTGATCGCTTAGCCGCGCACGGGTTTGCGTGCCAACTGCAAAACATGTGACAGTTTTTCTGAGCTTCTGAAATATCCTCCTACAATGGAAGCTCAGTGTAAATGGAGCATCCAGTATCGGCCAGTTTTTCCCAATTTTTTGTGCCCTAGTGGAAATGCGACACGGTTCAGTGACTGCGGACAACATTCTAGGAGAGTCTCAACTTTTGAAGTGCAATATAAAAGAATCAATAATCAAGCCGCAAGGTTGAACTTTGCAAATTTGCAAATGCAAATCATGTACGAAATTTGAGTTCTTTGTCTCATGTCTCGCCAAAATCAGGGCAGAACACTGATTTTTTCGAAAATTTTAAAACTCTCTAATATCCGAACCACTTTTCCGATTTCGCCAAATTCAATATCAAACAACATTAAAAGTACCTGCATTTATGAAGAATTATTTAGGGAAATATCACCAATTTTACGAAAGCTAGAGCACACACGTCCTTTTTTGACAAATTTCAAAAAGCCATAAAATAAAAAATTTGGCATACATTTGATGAGATAAATTGTCACGAAAAAAAGTACAAATAACAATTATTAATAAAACCTTTAAATGTAACTGAAGAAACATAATAATTTCGTCGGCTGTATAATGACCTTTATTTTCCAGTCACAATGAAGAATTTCATAATGTTCGACACCACTTAAAACCCCAACAACATGAGATGATAAATTAATCATGAATTGCTTACTTTCATTGTATATACGTCGCGACGTTAGCTTAGTCAGAGTACGAAATGATGACTAAACAATATAGTTGATTCGCTCGTGAATAGAAAGCCACAAAGCGCATGCATTTATCATAGTGCGTTGCTCGCAGAGAGTGACGAGTTGCTGCGATAAACATCCGCAGAATATTTTTCACATCGTTCCCATGGCCCATACCGATTTCTATTGGCGCTCCGTTCGAAACGAGCTCGTTTCGCTGTCCCGATGCAATGCAGTCTGCCAAAAATGCCGTTGAACCGGGTGAAACACAGTGGCGCACATTTTTCCCGAGGACGTCGGACGACGGCAGGAGGGGGCGGGGAGGGGCGCAAAGGGACAACACGAAAAATGGAAATGAATGTGACAAAAAAAGTGTGCCAGCAGTGCGGAGCATTGGTGACGGAATCGAGGAGATAGTAACTGCGTATATATAGAGAAACTTTTTCGATAGCCTGTCTCGCCGGGTCCGTTACCAGAATGGCTTCGGCGGTTTGGCTGGGCCAACCGGGAATAAAGAGAACGAGAGAGAGAAAGAGAGGCGATCGTCCAAAAAAAAAAAGCTCCGCTGCGGTATTGCTGGCATATCGGCGCGTTTCCCGTGGCTCGTTGCAACTTGGAAGTTTCAATTAATATTTGTTTGCGGTGGAGCAACTACGGACAATCAAAACAATAACCAGGGAGCATAATGGGGAAGCTGGTTGAGCGCTCGGGAGCGCAAAAGCTCGTGGATCCTCGCATAGCGCACCGGACTCTCCGCTGCTGGTGCTGCAGAGGACGATAGGAATGCGTTATCATCGGATATCAGCATTGCAAATACGGCAGTCGCGCACACGCAAGCTGGCCGCGCGTGCGCTGCCGTCGCCACCGCCGTCGCTCGACCGTCCGCCACGTTTGCGCTAGACCGAATGAAAACAATAAGTGAATGCCAATGCTAATGCATCGGCGGGGCAACCCGATGCAGGGGAAAATATGCAACGTGCTACGCCGACGCCGCCGCGCAACGGTTATCCCTATGCAACAGCTAGTATGTGTGCTTTATACGCTGCTACGAACTAAATATACGTGTTCAGAGAGAGGGAGAGAGAGAGAGACGGAACGAGGGACGTCGAGTCACGGAGTAACGATATCCTTCGCGAACATTATACAATACTATGTGCGGCTATGGGACACAATGTCAGCTCTGTACGGTTGCTCTCAACATTATGAAGGTACCTGCTGCAGTTGCTGTTGCTGCAGTTGCTGTTGTTGCCAGCACAGCTACTAGAATTATTCAGCTTGACATTATTTCCCGCTATGGTTATAAATTGGCTATCGATACGGACGGAGGTCGATTGTATGTTGGCTTCGATTAATACATTATGAATTCGTTGTAAGATTTGTTAAGTGCAGTCCTACTGCTCGGATGATCGTAGCTTTTTATGGGGTACCTGAAAAAAGGCTGCGGATATAGAACCGTCCAAATAGCTTCCCAATTATTGTTTGCTGACATTTGTTTTGTAATTTCATTGTAAATGAATATGTTTGTCCGTTGATTTTGGCCTTCTTATAGAGGGAGCTTCGTACCGATAGCAGTAGACACGCAGTCAGTGTTTGGCTTTCGGTATACGGGCCAATTTTTTCATATCGTATCCGATGATTATATAGAAATTTCCGGAAGTTTTTTATGTCTGGGTATATTTCGACACCGTTTTTAATAATTAAGTTAATTTTTCTATCGTTTTTAGTGCCTATCTGTTTACAATATAGAGATATATTTTTTTGAATAAAAATAAAGTCCAATGAGAAATTGGTTCGATAAATTTCGAGTTAACCGACCGAACAAACGGTCTTTTTCAATTATATTCCAGATCCGGTAAGCAATTCCCTGTCAATGCAATTTATCGTTAACCTTGCACAAATTTCTATATACATCACTCAGAGCTACGATTCCTAGATGTACGTGTTCTCGTAACGTTGATGCGTTCGGGCGTTTAGCTCATAAAAATCGAGCTGAAACCCGGTCTCGTGGAATCAAGATTTTTTTCTCCACCAGATCGAGCAACGGAAGCTCGTTACCCATACAACTGCAATCTGTATTTTTTTTTCTCTCTCTTTCTTCGGCTTCGACGAGGTCACGATGCTGTTTTTCGTGCCGAGCGACTTTTCAGAACCGCGTTTTTCCTGCTTCCAACTTTTCCTCGCACAAGCGAACAAGCTTTTGAGGAAGTGTACCGGAAGTGGGGGAGTGAAGCTGGAGCTCGGTCCGGTAGGTGTTGAAAATTTTAGGAAAATGCTTAAACGCGGAAAAATAAATTGGCAAGTACATAGTATCGCCAAGTTACCACGATAATTAAACGACCAGCAGTCTTTATGTACGTTATTAAATATTATATGCTGTATTCTGGAAAGCCGTTAGTGAGGCGCCTTTAGCCTCCGTTTCATCGTATAATTATCCTCGAAAAATAGGACATCACGCGGATGGTATAAAGATTTTTATCTCGTAGATTGCCGAGTAAAGCCTGCAGAATCTCCAATTTCTCGCTCGAGGTGACTCGTATGAGTTTGAGATACGAAGCGGCCTCGATAAGCCGATGTGCCAGAGCGCGCGGCGTCGATCTATTCGTAGGAGAGGCGAAAGCGAAAACCCCCGAGTCTGAGACGCGGCGCAAAAAGTGACCGGAAGAAACCACTTTTGCGCGTGAGGATATTCCCGGTTCGAGTGACAACAAAAAATGAGGGGAAGGGTTATCCTGTTTTTTTTCTTCATCGATGAAGAAAAACACCGACAGTGAGCATGGCAATAAAAGACATGACAAAATGCAATGGAAAAAGAAAGGATTGAGCTACGTGTGTCAACTTTTCCGAGATTGATTATCGAAAAAAGCTCAGTAAATAATTATCACTAGCAAAGTGTTGAAAAAAGTTTGGACTTAATGATCCAATATTATATTGGAAATTTATGGTAATAAAATTTTTTTTTTTTCCTTAATACTGGATAATCTGGAAAAAAAAGAACACGAAGAAGAAAAATGTATCTGGAATTCATCCAAAATAAATGAAGAATATATATTTGTTATATTATCGTCCAAAAAGTTTTTTTCATTTTTCAGATATATATTTATCACAAAGTTTCTGATAAAAATGTTGAATAATATCAGTTTCAATATCAAAATATGTAAACTTAACACAAAGCTTCCCTCACGAGGAAGCCAAACATAATAATGAAAAATGGGAAAACAGAATTGTCATGAAACCCAGAAATGAACGAGGAAGCAACGTGACAATTCTAATTGTCAAATTTTTCTAATTTATCAAAACAGTAAATGGACGAGACTCGTAGAGTGACCGGATGAAAGCACTTTTACGCTTGAGGATATTCTCAGTTCGAGTGACAAAAAAAAATAAGAAGCCCTGCTAGGTTTTTTTGACATTCATGAAGAAACCGACCGACAGACAGAATGGTAGCAAAGGCATAGTAAAATACGATGGGAGGAGCAGGACGTATGGTATATGTAGCGTAGACGAGCGACGACAATTGTACCCCTAGTGTTCTTCTTTACTCTATGGGATCCCTGTGGAGAGGGTCTCGCATCGAGTGAGGCAAAGCGCCACGACGCAGAAGAAGAACAGTCTCAATATTCTGCCGTACATATACATAGTATAATGCTGCCTATATCCCATACATAATGTACTGCGTTAGTATAAAGAAGACTGTGTCGCGTGCACCTGGCCATGAAAGATCCTCCGGGTCATGCATTAAAGTGCATCATTCCCTCGCTAGTCGCCCTAGGAACAGAGAAAAGACGGCAACTTCGCACCGCCGAAGACGAGAGGAATAAAGTCTCGCGAAACCTGCCCGCCCATTCGCTGTCTTCCGTGACCATAATATCAGCTTCATCTCTCATGGTTCAATGTACGTCATTTCCTATCGATCTACGTTTTCTCTCATTTATTATTTAACCCTATGTGTATATCGCAACTTTTCATTCTATGCTCTTTTATCTCAATTTTACCCAAGTTATATATTATTTAAAATAGTTCGAGGTGGATTATTATAGATATTTGTGGAGAATTGTAATCGAGCAGATACGCCTGCAGTTCGATCAGCGGATATATGCAGCTTTACATATATCTTGCAATGTATCTAAGAAGTATATGGGGAATTCTGGGTCATGTCGAACAAGTCGTGAGCTTGGCAATCTGTATTCCTTCATTTTAGTACATAATAGGTACATTAGGTTAGGTGAGCTTTTTGAAAGTTTTTCTAGAACGCAATTCTTATTTTCTGACTTTTACCCATTTTGAGAACTGCATATTTAATTGGAATATTGAATAATGATCACTTTTTTATTTATTCTGTCAATTATTACGTTTTATAAAAATACGTTTTAATAAAAGTCGAAATGTGACAATTGAAAATGAACTTTATTCCGGAAATTCTAGTTTAACGCCTATATCTCTTGGAAACAGTTTCAGTGGTATTGTGTTTCGACAAATTATTCACTAAAAATGTTTAAAAATAAT
This sequence comes from Tromatobia lineatoria, assembly GCA_949699805.1. NCBI lineage: Eukaryota > Metazoa > Arthropoda > Insecta > Hymenoptera > Ichneumonidae > Tromatobia > Tromatobia lineatoria. The sequence continues at coordinate 12,948,719 of OX453050.1, forward strand.
CGTTAACGTTTTTTTTTAAATTTGATATTTGTGATCATCATGGCGCAGCCAATTTTCGAGAAAGTCTGAATATCAATATTTTCGATATGTCCCTGCAATATATCAAATAGAAAAGAAAAACCATTTGTAAGAAAAAGTGTAATTACGGTACTTACAATTTTGTCTGGAATAAATAAAGTGCATATACTCAGGCATTATTGACCGCGTTCTATTTGTCGAACGACTTTTGCTCTTACGTCGGGAAATTATCCGTAATAACTAATAGAGCCGATAGAGCGTAATCTGCCAGTTTAGTTTTGTTGTGTACCTGGCGGTTGATGCGGCGTTGCTGAGGCTGCAGCGAGCAAAACCGAACTACCAAGATTGCCAATATCGAATGGCTGTTGTGCGCTAGTTCGCAAGAGCGTGGTCAAGTCAATTCAACTTCGAATAGGACTTCGATACCATAAGAGCAAAACGTTACAAACTATATTACAAGATCACGACCTGTTGCTAATGAGATTCACGTAATTACCGACAAGCTGAAGAAACGATTTAATGCATGGATCGCTACGATGAATATTAAGTTCTTCAAAAATAAACTTTCAAAATGTCTGGGGACTTTTTCTATTTTGAAATGCACGATGACGGGTTTCTTTTATTATTGTAAATGAATTGTAAATTGAATTATAAATGTGTAATTAAAGCGTTCGGTTTTAAAATCTCACTCAATAATTGGTGACAGTGAATACAATTTGCACTACATTGTTAAAAATGCAAGTGAATTTTATATACAACATTATACGAGATTTCCGAATCAGGTATATGAATTCCATATTAATATACATTTACTATAAATTTAAGAATTTCATCCTCAATTTCACATTCAGTCGGCTAATGCGAGCAAAAAAAATTTTCTTTAAGCAATCGATTTTTCCTGTTCATAATCGTTCTCAAATCTTATAGTTTATCCATGAAAATACCGGTTTCAGCAATTTGTAAAGTGATTTTCTAAAAAGTGAATTTAGGTTCGTCAGAGTTCCTTAGGTTGTGCATTCACTGACATGCCGTAAGTAATGTTGCAGTAAGTTTATCAATAAAGAGAGATAAGAGGATGTTTCACCGATACAATTAATCAGTCACATCGAATGTGACCAATATCTCGTAGCGTCTCTACGGTGATCGAGGATCGGGCAATGTTCCTGTTCGTTTCAAGCTATAGCTGCAGAAGCCTCGTACGGTTTAGTGTTACGTTAATTCCGGAAAAGCCCCTCGAGGCCAGAGACTACCGTACGGAACTAACTAAGCCAAAGGGTGCCGTAGGCAGTAGTCCCCTCAGCGATAGAGGAAGGAAGCGGCACATACGGAAGGGTCAAGCGACCATTGGCTTACAGCCAGAACTATACTTCTCGGTATAGTTGAACATATATAGTCAATATAGTACAGCGTAGTCGAGGACTGCCCGTTCCAGCACAGCTTTCCGCGCTCTTCTTCCTCATCTTCGTCATCCTACTCGAGGTTACTCAAGCCCATCTGCCTCTTTGCTTTCCCGTTCTCTAACCCTCGACCCTAACTCGGACCTCGCACCTCCTCCAAACACCCAAGGGTAGTTCTCTGCCATCGTCTCCACTCCCGGTACTATTTCTGCTGTAACTAAGTGTTATTCGAATATCGCGATTGGTACATGAATTTCTTAACAACATTTCTTTACTTATTTCACATTAGTAATTGAATTACACACTTAAACTCGTAGCAAAAGTAAAGAGCAAATATTTTGCTCTGTTATATTTATAAAGTGAGTACATCTCGGTTTACACAGTACACAGAAAAAATTACGGCGCTGGAAACGATGGTGACAACATAAGGTATTCATTTTTAATTTCTACAAACAATTTTTTTATAATTGCTACAAGCCTAAAAAAATTACTATTTCAGGGATGAAGGGTTGTTATTCAACACTTCATATGTTTATCTGCCTTATAGAGAAAGCTTTGTTTTTATGAAAAAAAAATTCCAGATGCTTATGTAAAGACACTCAGAATAGTCTAAAACGTCCAGAGAAGTGGCCTAAAGAAAGTGTATATATGTGTGTACGTGCATAATCTTCCTGCAGCAAGAGAAATGATTTCATTGATTCACGATCTTTGCGAACGAAAATAAATACTTGAGTTTCAACACTATTTTTTGATTGAATAATTTCAAACTCAATAAAAAGTATTGACATTGACTCAAAGAAATCGTTCCTGTTATTTGTATTTAACCAAGCAGACCGTTTTCTTGAATCAATAAAGACTTGTCTTTGAAGCAATGAAACTGTATATTTATTATATACTCACCAAGTTGACGTTTCTGTACAGACAGTCAAATGTTTTCTTCGAAATTTAAGCGCACTAATTGTCGAAATCAATTAAAACGAAATCAACCCATCTATTTCTTTGGCATTAGTGCAATCGTTTCTCTCCGTGCGGTAGAGTCGGAAGCGAACTTTTTTTCATCTGGATTAAATTTAACTAAAAAGCCTCGGATCTCGAAGCCTCGTCGCGACTAAAGACGTTTATAAACTTTTAACGCGATAAAGTAAACGAATATCCGTTGTGGAAAGGATTGCTGGTTTTTGGAGAACGAAAACGCATAAGAGAGATATACGTACGTGCGTAGTGCGGGACCCTGATGTATGGGAGCCAGTCGACGCGTCGCATATAAGGACCAAGGGGCGCCAAGGCACTTAAGGGTATATATACGCGTTGTAGGCTTTCCACCCCGAAAAAAACCACCATATTTTTCACCACTCTTTATTTATTGTGTGTGTTCCAAAGTCCCGTTCTGAGGCATTTCTCCACGAGCACCGTGACTGCGTCCCCACCGCGCGACGTTTCGCTTTATTGCCGCATGCGCGCGTCTATCGTGATTTTGTCATGGATCCTTGACTCCGTTGAATATAACGTGGCGAGAGGTGCGCGCCCGTAACCACGGTAATGGTTAACTTTTGGAAGCCGTTGTGAAAGCACGGAAAAGCGCGTGTGCGCTGGAACGAGACGGAAAGCGCAAAGAAAAGCGTGTATATTTTGAGTGGGGCGCGTGAGACGACAACGGCGACGACGACGACGACGACCAAGCTTCGTACCGTGGAAGCAGGCCCGTGACGCGAGACTAATGGTTATTGTATTCGAAAACGTGCACGTCTCACTTTTAAGTATTAAAAAAAAAATAAGAATAACATTCTCGCGTTTCCTTTTTTCACGATGGCAAAGATGTGGATACTAAAGATGAGAAGAGATGGGAGAGAAGAATAAGAGAATAGGGAGCTACGAGAACGAGTCGTTGAGGAACGTGACGAGGGATTAGTGAAACCCACACTACTCAAAACCTCTCGACAATAGCGTCGCGTGCGCGCGCATCCTCGATACTTCGTATGTTGTGTTTCTGTGGTTCGCCTCCTATGTGGGCGGTCTCGAGGAGAGAAACAAATTTATTCACCCCTTTAGCTAAACAGTTAATAATCACTCACCGCGCATTCGGCGCGATCCCAAGTTTCTCTCTCTCTCTCTCTCTATTTATATGTGTATATGTATCTATCTGCTTGTGTACCTGTGTGCCCTCTATAGGTCTCAAAATAAATGACCGCATGCTGCATGGCCTGGTTCAAAGAATCTCGAGTCAATGTTCTCGATTAATCCTGCTTAAGCAACCTGCTCTTGCACAGCGATGCCAAGGACTTTGGTAATGCGAGATCGCACGACAATAGCGGAATAAGAAAGAATTTATCAATGAGATGGAGAAAAATAGACTCCTGGTGAGAATGGAACATTCCTAACTATTCTGTCGGCTTCTCTTTTATATTAACGTGTGCGCGAAAGTGGGAGGGGTCGAAGATAGTCGAGAGAAAGAGAATATATTATTCTACGTCTTTCTCTCTCTTTCTCTAAAATGGACCCCTACTCAGCTTGGGTTTTATCATTAGGCTAATGGATAGTTTAGATCGTTTTATCAATTGGGAATTATTATGAGCGTATAACTGATTTTAAGGACTGTCGATATAATTATACAGCTACCGAAGATAATACATAAACGACGATTAATAACTTGAAATCAATTTCGGGAAACCTGTTCTCGTGACTTCGACCGATTAATCGTTCCATCAATTAGGCAATAGATAGAAACTTTTTACATGTATTTTAAAGACTTTATCAGTTAAGGATCGTTGACGAATAGCATTAATTTATAATCGTCGTCACGTTTGTTGGCTTTTTGGCTTCTTGGTTTTTGTATGTATCGCTCACACTCGGTGGGGATAACTAATATGACACGCGACTGTAGTGTTTGTGAAATAATAGAAATCAAAACTGTCGATTTTTCTGCATTAACGTAATAGAAAAAGTTGAATGCCACGACCAAACTAACCTTCAAATTGTTTGCATCTGCAAGAAAAAAAAACCTTTGGCATTTAGTAGCGCCTTAGGAATCGACTGAAGCCAGAAATCTCCGATGACTTTTTCAATTCTTCATTAATTCACTACAAACGGCGAAAACTTTTTTTTCGAATTTATTTAGAGCCTGTTTTTACAAATTTCTTACTTGTCACGGTGCCAAAGCATGAGATTTGCAAAAACACCCTCTTGATAAATTCAAATTTAAAAAAAAATTCGTTTGTCAGGAATTAAAACCAGGATAAAAAAGTTCATAGACAATTTTTTTATGGCTAAACATGAAAATTACATGTTTATAGCATTCGTCATTTTACGTTACTCTATTTCTGCTTCGATGTTCCGACATAATTGACTTTCGCTGTGGTAAGTGTTTTTTTTTCTTTACGAAGAATTATGAAAAAACGCAAAGAAAATCTATTTTTAAACGAAAAATGTATTCTATTTCACCACTGCAAAAAAAACAGCAAACAGCAATCAGAATGCCAGACAGTCTTCGATATATCGAGTTTCGATGTACCGTGTCCTTATTAAGAGAAAATTTTATTGTCAATGACATGTCCCGTCCACTGTCAAGTAAATAGATAAATAAATAAAAACGAAAAGACATCATCAAACAGAAGACGAATCAATCGCGTCGAGAGTGTGTAGAGATTCTACGAAAAACAAAGGACGAGCAGTTGAGTCGAGCGGGCCAACGGTTGGCGATTCCGCGAAGACCGCAATATTGCCAGGCTTCTCGGAATTACACAGCGAGCACGACGAGAAAAGGGGAGAAGGTCAAACGTAAGACAATCGCGCCGGAGACGCGTGATATTTCATTAAATAAATACGTTCGACACCCTCAAATCCTTAGCATCTATTCAAATTATATTTATCTATCTATCACAGGTATAAAATTGTAATATGTTGATTCTTGTGAAATTCGCCGTTCAACCAGCACTTTATGCGCGAAAACTGCGCCGTCCTCTCTTTAAAAAAACACGGAACATCGAAAGTCGAAATATCGAAGACTGAAGCCACAATTTTCTTCCGAAAATAGATTTTCTATTCATTCCATCATCTTTCTTCGTACAACAAAGACATTGCACATCGTAAGTCGATTATATCGAAACCCGGAGGCGGAAATGCAGTCGCGTAATATGACGAATGGTATAAACATGCGAATCTCATGTTGAGCCACAAGAAGAGCTGTTGCTAGTTTGGGTAAATTCGATATCTACTGCCGCGATTTTTGTACATATGCCACATATGGTCAGCTATCTTAATTACGCAGCGATCGATTGTGATAAATGTGAATATAAAAACTTGAAAAAAAAACCTGTTGTTCGTTGAAGAATAGGATGTTCGAATATTAGTTGGTGGTTATCGATTTAGCCCAGGGCTAGATACTCTATTTACGGTTTGTATACTACGTATTTCACAGGCCACCACTTCCCGTCCATGGTCTACGATAAATTGTAGGCAACGCTGCATTGATTTATCGTTTGTAATTCTTGGTGGCCCATATCCGTTCGCGAAGGGAGAGCTCCCAGGGTTTGTTATTATAACTCGTTCTCTCGTGGCGAGATTAATACGGCACAATTCCGTGGCACGCGGAACACAGCATGAACGCCCTATCTCCCACCCGCTCACTACCGCCCTTACTACCTCGGTTCCCCGCGCTACTCGACCAGGTAATAATCGTTCGAAGTCACGAAGAAGTATTCGTGCTCCTACGCCGCTCTCCACACGCTTCATTTTACGTGCCGAAGAAGATCGCCGTCATTCTTTCAACCCGATACCATTTTTTCTGTTACAGTACTTTGTATATATTGGGCATTTCATACTAACTCGACCTGGGTCTTACCCGCACCCCCTGGAATTTCATCCCCGATGTTTTATGTTGTTGTTCCATCTCTAAGAAAAAACCACAATTTTTATTAGTTTTTTTAAAAACAGTTTATATACTTGTGGTTCATAACTAACATATTGAGGGCCGTAATTAAAAAATTTGACAAACTGTTCAAAGGTCCTCTGTAAGACATCAATATTTTTTAGCTTCGACCCAATGAGTCTCGACCTCGCTTTTATTTTGTTTTTTACGAATTCTTTCCAAAACGAAATTTAAACAATCTCTTTACTGCAGGCTTATGAAAATTTCGTTAGCTTTTTTAATTAGGGCCCTCAATATGTCAGTTATAGATAATCATAAGTATATAAATTATTATTTTTTTAACTTAATGGAAATTGTAGTTGCTTCTTAGAGATGGAAGAATAACATCAAAAATCGGGGTTAAAACCCAAAGGGCGCGGGTCAGTCCCAGGTCGAGTTGGTATGGAATGCCCCATATGTATTTATGTATACAATATATATAGGCGGTCACTCACAAGTTCGGCTTCGTGCTAACACGAGATATTGGAATGGGCATGTAAACGCGAACGTTAAATGAATCCATTTAACATGGCGTTGTGTATATTCTTGAAACGTATCATTTATTTTCGTGGTTATTCTTCGAATCTTGATCTAAAAGAGAGTCATTTCGATTATCAAGGATTTTTAAACCTACACTGCAAAAAACGTACTAAATTTGCATTGAACACAATATGAAAACTAAAAGGTCTCTTAAGTATGATCTAATGGTAATAATATTGCGAAATAATATTGCGATTGAGAAAAATGCATATCGTCAACAGATTGATATTAAGAGTCGCGGTAGCGACTCGACACGATGTTACAAATACTCTAATCTACGTCGTTTGTAACAATGTATTTCAGGAAAAAAACTGTAAGCTCTACTCTACCGCAACATTTCAGTTGCGAGGGAACATTGAAAACATATCTGCAACATTCCGTACTGCAGGGCTTAGTGTGCATTCTAAGAAAAAAAAAAAAAAAGAAAAAGAAAAAAAATAGTTTCCCACCGTTTGACATAGCCGTGCGTACAGGACTGTAGACGAACGAGGGCAAAGTATCACGAGGACGTTTAGGTCGTGGGAGGAGGTAAAATCAGCGAGAACGGGCGGGAGGGAAAAAGACTCGAATGGAATATGAAACGAGGATCCGTTGTTGATGCTTGCGGGACCCCCGTGCATTGTGAGCGCGATATATAAACCCATCCCTCGGTCGACGATGTAATCCTGCCACTCAACCCCCTCAACGTGAACGAGGAACTGGCGCGCGCGTGTGTAGAGCGGCATCGCGCAAGCGCGCACGTTCGCACCGAGGACCGGCGGAGAGACTCGAGAGGGAGCGTCGGGGCGCGTGGCGCCGCGTCCGAATCTCTGCCTCAGCAGTCGCGAGACGACCGCCGCGTTGTCAGGATACTCCGTACCGGTCTCTCTCGTACCAGTCGTTCCAAATCGTCTTACCTCGATCGCATTATTATCTCGAGCCTCTTATCGTACACTCGACAAAACAGTGTCACTCATCATTGATATATCACTAATGAGAACTCATTGACAACTCATTTGCGAGGCTCTTAATTAAGCCTCCAAACCGGTGTCTTCTCTATGAAACTTCGCTATGGAAACCAACGATTCAATAACTTTTCCTTATCGCGTTTAGGCACTTTTTCATCGTGAACTTGTGCATTAACTTGGTGAATCGTTGATGCGATTTTGTTCTGTGAAAATTCTAAAAAGTCACGAGAAATACTTGTGGTTTGTGTATCGAATTGTGATTCTTGATCTGGATTATATTGAGCAACTAAACCGATAATAGTCTTATCGGTGTAGATTTTATTCGAGTGTGTGGTTATCAATGGAAACTTGATTTTTTAAATATAGGATGAGATATGATGATAAAAATATTGCTTCCCAACGTGCTTCTCTGATCTCGAGTGACGTTACGCACAATCCAAACTAACCGGTTAAATGATCGTTATGCTGGTTTTGTGAGTGAAAACTTTTCACTATCAGTGTTATCATCGACGTCATTATATTACAACATTAGCGAATACGTGAAGTGACTAAGTGAAGACGCATTTGGATACTGTTAAGGATAAAAACAAACGTTGTGAGATCGCATACACGATTCTCATAACGATTCTTCATTACTCTTAGTGTAAACGGTGAATTTTAATTCGGTTATAAATCGCGTAGTGCTTTTTAAACCCACGAGTGATTCAATCCCGAAGGGCTGAATAAAAAGGTGCAGGCGCGTACGATGATGATTGAGTGTTGGTGATATTAATTTTTAAATAAGGTTGTTTACCACAACTACCGATTATATTTGAGTTCTACTAGTGCTCTGGATATTACCCAAAATGCAGTCCCACAGGATGAAGCTACTATTCCTGATAGCTGCTCTTGCACTCTGCGTTCAAGGTTCGTAAAACTCTTTTTATTTATGCGGACGAATATCGGTATTGATTTTGGTGAGAAGTGTAATGAGATTTAATCCATTGAGCATATTCTCATAAAGTGCCAAGTATATAACATTTACCGCGAAAACTTGAGGTTGTGTTCGTCTTTAAAGGGATACTTCACACTGAGAACAGAAATAATTCGAATATGACTGGGTTGAATTTCGTTCTCTTGGTTCAACTCAATCGTTTTTGGAAGAAACTTATTCAGAAAAAAGAAACCAATTATTTTATTCAACAAATTAAATATTGAATCGAATACGCAATTAGTTCATTGAATGAAATATCCGGTTTCTTTTAATAGATAATTTATTCTTTCAATAAACGATTCAGCTGAATCAAGTAAACTGAATTCAACTAAATCATATACCCGATAATGTTTTCGTTCTGAGAATAATACCGAAGAAATGTGTGAAAAAATGATCGATAAATAATGAATTTCTTTTAAGTTCCTCTTTTAGTGTCGTATGTGCATACTTCGCTCTTACAATGAGTGTCGAGAATATAATAATAGCTTGCAAAAATGATTTTTTAATATAAAAAATTGTCCTGACAATGATTCAATAGATCGAAGATCTTGCACTGTTGTCACACGTAGCGCGTCGGAGGAATTCAAACTATTCGATGAAATTGACGTCGCGTAGTTCCTCGACCTGCGAATAGTCTGTCGTTCGTTTATTGAATCCCAGCATAACAACAGACTTACACATTTATCAACAAAGTAATAGAGTGAGAAATGTTCTTCGTCAGCGCGGGATGAGATGTTAATTTTGCACTTTGTCCCTTCTTGTCACTAGATTATCTTCTGTAGCGGGTACGAAACTTCGTAAACTACTCAGACCGTGAAGAAGATCCTTCCGTCGCTATCTGGCTTACGCCCTGTCTCACTATATCGTGGTTACGGTGAATAGAGGAAAATTTAGGGCTGGAGTGTTCGCAGGTGCGGTGACGAAACTTCGCTGGTTCATAATACTGTACGATGCTTCGAAATATGTACTTAACTCGGTCACAATCCCACAGCTATAGTTCTTGAAGTCGTAACACATAAATCCACGTCTGTTCATTACAGATCATTTTTTATCAATTAAAATACACTATTACGGATCTTGTTTCCGGAGAAAAAAGAAGTATAAATCGATTTCCTATTATTTTTCGAATAAAATAACAACTGTTGCATGATTAAACTCGGAAGTAAAATTCCTAACGAATTACAACGATACTAGGAAAGAGCTTTATGACGCTGATGATGGTAAAAAGTCTGAGTAAAAAAGCCGAGGGTCGTTGTTTTGTGGTAGATTACATAAATCTGCCGGAAGGCTAATGAAGTTTATTATCTTCCAGCGTTGCAGAAACTTCTAAACTTTCGTTAACAAGCTTTTCTTTCCGCTGTAGTTTGCCCTTTTAACATTTTTCTCTAGCATCAAATGAGGCATGTTACAGACGGCAAATGAAATTATGCTACAACTTAACATGAGCAAAATTAAATTAACATTCAAAATCGTTTGTCCGCTTTGATATTTCTGACGGAGATGCTTTTGTCCGCTCACACTAGCAACACTATGTATAGATTGTAGGGTGAAGGCACCAGTAACTGAACAACAGTTCTTTGAAAGTTGCACCGTACAATTCGATTCTCACTTTGACTATTTTGAAACTATATATTGCGACTATTTTTCCGTAGGGGCTTATTTTCGAGTAAAAGTACGTTTAATTGGTCTATTCGTTAAATGCTTGTTATTCAGTATTTATTATTACATGCTTTGCGATGAAAACATGATATTTATTCAGTTGCATCAGATAATCGACCGTCCTGTTGTCCGTTAAAATAATCAACGGCAGTTTAGAAATATTAAATTTTTTTTAACCTCGTGATGAACAAACCGTTCCACTTAATTATTAACATTCACTGGTAACCTGACCCCATCTCTCAAATATCGGACGATGTCCCGAAATCACTGCAGTTGACTACAAGTACGAAAAAGTGTTTACTGTTTTTGTTTTTCTCGCGTAGTTGAGCGACGGCGAACTTTCATCGTTACTCGATTACGCGTCGACTCAGACCTCGGCTATAAAAACATTCGGAAGTATTGCACTTGTGAGGTTAGATAAAAATGGCACAAGTAAGAATAATTTAACGAATAGACCGAGAGGTCGAGTCGACTTCTAGTATGTACCGGGTTTTTAGTTGTGTGTACGTGTGTGGGAGTAGATACATGTATATATGAGTATGATACTGTGATCGCTTTTCTTGGAGGTGCTCGAAACGGATGGCCCCGAATAATTAATCGAAATCTATACCCGGTTTGACTAAAGATAGCCGAGTGGCAGTCCGCGAACTCGTCTCTAGTACATATATACACTGACGTGGTTTTTCCTGTGCTCCCCGATATTTCTGCTATCGCACGCCTCAAGTTACATGGAAACAGCATCGAGGCGAACGATTCCATCCTGCATAATTGATATCAATGTTCACCGGCGCGGAACTACACTCGACCCTCCCATGCAAGGTGTATTATTTTTTATTTCTTCCCTCGCAATTCTTATGTGTCGCTGTGGGTATAGAGCATACGTTAAAGTATACATTTATCGCCTGCGGGTGGCGTATAAAACGTCCGTGTTATACGCACGGAGAAATAAGAAGTATAATGGTTGCGATGACTAAACACGCTCAGTCGAACGATCCCAGGTGACTCGAAAGCTCACAGGTGGCAATGTATTTTCGTAATATTGGCTGGAAGAGCTGCGTCTTCTGCCGGCCGTATTCTCAAAGAATCAATTCCATTTTATGTTTTGACCCGGATTAGGGTCATCTTCAGAATATATTTATCAATTTTGTTGAAATACACTGTGAAAAGAAAAAAAAAAAACATATTTGTGTAACTAAGAATTCAAGACGACGGAGTGGAATACAATAATGCAGTACCAATCGATTTCTCTTAATTTAGATTATTTACGGATTAATGTGCTTCGTTTTTAATGATATTTTGATATGTATTGGCTTACAAGATTTTGTAAGTGACTTACCAACATTTTGTTATTTTTTTTGTCTTCAGTTGAGCGGTTAGGTTCTGCTTGAACTTCAAAGCTTGTGCAAATTATTTTTCGTGCTATCAGTTTAATGAAATAGTCACGTATGGATAGAGTAAAGTTAATTTTTCAGTGGAAAAAGAATACTTTTTTCTGCATGGACATTTTTTCGAATAAAAGTATTGGAAAAATATAGGACTTTATTTTGTGGCTGTGACACATACTTCTCATTGGCACTAAAGATGAAAAATGAAGTATCCGGAATGTGCGCAAAATAATAAATATCAGCACCTGTAACTCAGCCTTTATTCTCGATAAAATTGAAAATTCGATAGTCGTTCCGGCGTCATGCTGTACTAGTCCGGGAAGACGTGTCACGAGCAGTTTTCACGTACGGTTGTGATTTCACTGGCGAAAAAAAAAAAAAAAAGAAAAATGTTGGCGGAAAGCAAACGAATCGGGGGAAAAGGGAGAGAAAAAACTGAGTGAACGTTGTCGGTTCGCTGGGTGAAGTTGGAAAACTACTTTGGGGATAAGGTCTTGCTCCGGAGAGCTCGCGCCATAGAGCGCTTTCTGTATGGGCTTACGGTCGTTCGGTGTACTAGGTAACTTGGATGGTTGGCACACGCGATCGTACGAAACGACTGTGCCGCGATCTGCTGGCAGCGATGCCGGTGCCGACTGTCAATCCGAGGAACGAGGGAATCGACACTTCCAATTTAAATATGTAAAATACACCCGTAACTCGCAACTCGCTAGCGTGTACCCCTTCTTCTGCTTCTTCTTCTCTCGCTTTGCTTCAGCCGCCGACGCCGCCTTAGAGGCTCTCTTCGTCTCGGGCGACCTCTATCAATTTAACTTCTTATTCGTTTGGCGAACGTGTGCGTCTGTACGTGTGTCCGGCTGTCGAACGCTCGATCGACTTTTCTCGCACAGTGACATCGCAACGGAAGCTCTCCGAACCTCGTACTTTCGCATCAAACTCTCTTTCTTCTCCCTTCCTCCACCACATCTCTGTGTAATTTTTATTCCAATCACGAATTGACCTCCTTGCGTCACGTTTATTTTCTTCGCTTTTACCAGAATATCGAGTTTAAATCTCTACGATTTTTCTCGGCTCTGGTTTTTGAACTGGCGAATACCGTTTACGTGCATGGAAAACAATTGTTCTTCACCAGTGAACTTAAAATGTTTGTCCATTTAAAGTAGTTAAATCAGTGCTAAATTTTGAAAAGCATTGCGATAATCGATCGTGACTCAATATATATGTTTCTGTTATCCATTTATATATCAAAGAAAATCATAATATTACTCCGATTGTGACGAGCAATAGCGCATTTTGTTGATTGAAAGATGCTCTAACGATTTAACGATTTTTTTTAAGTAATATGATTTGTTCAAACTTTATGTAGTAAAAGAGGTTTCGATTAAGATTTCGTAAAGGAAGTGTATAATTGACAGAATTCATTTTTCAATAATTTTCCATAGATAATTGTATCCCCTTAATAAGTTTTTTCTTGCGAGTTGTCTTATCATCGATCAATTAATTTTCATTTACTTCTCAATTTGTGTGACAATTTAGTTTTTGTTTATTTTCCTCAACTTATCAGAATTTTTTTTCAGCTAAAAGATTTAATTACCGGATATTAATCCCAACCTTTACAAGATCCATTATATCATCGTTCAAGCGTTTCCCACGCCGAAGACATCATGCAGCCAGTCGTAAAAAAAAATATTGTCAACTAAGTAATCTTCAAAATTACCATAAAATATTGAACCTTCCGCGTCCCATTTCCATTTTCTCGTATCCTGATTGCATATCACCGTTCATTGTAGCCCGTTTGTCGTGGTCTTCATTGATCGCTCGAAGGAGAAAAAAAAAATTAATATCAATAAAACGACCGTAAAACATAACGATAAAGTAGTTGATAAGAGCTGAGGAAAAAAATGTTGTCAGCCCTCTGTTCCCTCGGCTCTCTCAGTCGTTGCATGGTAGTCGGAGACAGTGACGGCCGCCCTCGTTTTCTCGAGACGCCAGTGCACATTTTAGTATCTACTTTTATCGAGAGAGAAAAGTGCGGCTTGTGAAGATGAGTACAGTATAAATACGGTATATACATACATATACTTATCTATATATATATATATAAGTATATAGAGTGTATAACATTCGCCTCGAGACTCCCTGCATCCGGCGAAAGAGGAGTAGGAGGAGGAGGAGGAGGCCGTCATTGCCAGTCCGTGTAGAGAGTTTGTCAGCCTCTCGTTACGAGATTCCGTGAATACTATCTCCCTGCGCTCGCGCTCGGTGTGTTCCCTGCGCGCGGTCTGACGCTGCTGTGTACCCGAGGTTGTGTTTACGCCGCCCCTTCCTTCGCCCAACAGACTCTCTGCCAGACTACTACTACTCCTCTCGCGTTTCTACCATCGTCGTCGTCGTCGTCGTCGTCGTTGTCGTCGGGCGAAGAAAACACGCGTAATTGATATAGACGGGGCTCGGTTTCTCCCTCCATCCTTTTCTCACTCGTTCATGAGTCTCTCCCTCGAGGATCTTGTCGTTCTCGCTCGGCGCTGTAGGTACTCCTCGATACTACACGAGGACGAGACCCTCCCGGCTCTCAGGGCGACGGCTCTCAGCACCGCCACCACCAGCAGCAGCTTCGCAAACCCGCAAACGACGACGTGCAACAGCTTCGCGTTATTTTCGCGATCGTATAGTACGCTTCTGGCGCTGCTGCTCCTCTTAGCTCGCGTCAATACATGTCCTGCTTAGCTCTCGGGATCCGACACTCGACGCGTATCGATGTATGAATTTATGTAAGCGGCCATTCATTTATTCCAGAAGGCCACTATATTTTTTGTTCCGTTCAACGTACGTGTATGCACGATCGTGTAACAGGGCGTCTAGCCATTGGCCGGCTATGAGTACTTAACCAGGAATATTTTAAAACATAGTTATTTTACGGCGTGTGTATAGTTAGTTTTATTTTATTGACAGTGATATTGTCGGGGTTCGTTAAGAACGTTAATGCTCACGATGCCTGGGGCTATTTTCTGCGTGTTGAATTTGTAAACTAGACGGTGATGCACTTTATGTAGAAATAGGACGATACCGGGATTTTTATTCCGTCCCAACGACATTAAGTCGGATATTGAGGATGGTGGGATTATGTTGCAAATTCAGGAGTCATTTTTATTTCTTGGATGGAAAACGAATTTACATCTGAATAATTCCTGAGCAACGTCAGCAAATATTAACCCTACTGCCTGATGGATATAGAAAGATTGTAGAAAAAGCTGTAACAGATATATCCACTGAATTATTGTCTAGTATTTTGAACACATAAGCTGTAGCAATATTTGGAAACGGAAGTTGGAATTGAGACGCGAAAGAAAATGATAACACAAATATCGTGTTATAAAAATGAGTAACTGGGGTTGCGAACAAGTGCATAAACACTTTTGTAATCTTTCTGTTGTTTAATGTTGATGGAAATACAAGTTAATTTATAAACACAGTTCACTGTTCACTGTATGTATGATATTCTCATATTACTGTACTCTACGAACATACCAAATACCAAATATATACATTTAAATGCTACTTCTTCATTATCCTTGTAACTGTATTCCTATGAACAAATAAACAAATATCTATACGCTGCAAACATATGGAAAATTCATATCCGGTATAGTAATTTAACTATATTTTTACTGAAGCTATTCAGTAAATTCAATTTAATATACGAAAGAAAAAAAAAAATGTACGCGTGGTGACATTGAATTTTATTTATGTTTAAAATACGGCTTTTGTAGCAAAGTTAGCATAAATGTGCATACATTCTATGTTAAACTCATGTAGGCAATTTATTTACCCGTTCCTGCAGAAGAGCTTCCTGCACTGTGTAGTAATTTTACCTTGAATATTTTTAACAGTGGATCTATATAGTTGCAGTTGAGTAAGAAAAAAAAATAAAAAAATATGACTGCACAGGGATTTGGCGATTTATCAATCTCCATAGTTTTCTATCCCCTGTTCAGCTTCCCGTGGCTATATGGCTGTTTATTCCTCGGATCAACGGCCACCGGTTGCACGTGCACCTACTGTACCTACTTGTAGCAGCTTCGCGTATATATTTGCGGATATTCTCCGACTGTACCGTGACGTTTGCTCCTACGTTAGTAAAGCCCTCTATTACATATACACACTGGCGATCTTATCCAACCAACGATTATAATTTTTTTCGATCAAATTACTCGAATCATGTACTTAAACATATAAGTACACATAGTTTTCGCATATTTTTCTTTCATCTTAATCTGCATCCCTCACGAGACTATATCGCAGAGTCACGAGTCATCTTTTCAAATGGACGCCATGGACAAAGATGAGAAGAGAAACGATCGAGCAACGATCCTTCAAATCCCACCGATCGATCAATCCGCTCTCGTTCCTTCCTCGCCGGACTCGAGTTTACTATCTCGCGCTACTTATCGATCCCGTTCACCCAACATACGTAGATACACGTAATTGTATATAGGGCATTCCGTACCAGGTTGAACTCGCTCTGACCCTCGACCTCTTGAATTTCATCCTCGATTTTTTTTTTTATGTTATTGTTCCGTCTCACAGTTCTTTTTTATTTTTTAACATTGAATATACTTATGATTATTTATGACGAAGATATTGAGCGCTGTAAATAAAAAATATGACAACATATCGATAAATACTCATAAATTCTTATAAACCCTAGAATTTTTTTTATGAAAATCCTTTATCTTAGACTAATGCTCGAACATTTCTATGTATCTCAGGACTCCGGAAAATTTTTACATATTTTTCTGAAGTGTTTTTTGTTCAAATTTGAATTCAAATATTGTAACAAAAATTGAATATTAAAAATCGCATTGAAAAAATCGGTGAAAATTCTCCAAAGTCCTGGAATATGAAAATGGTGAAGTGATAGTCTACAGTAAATAATTTTTATCAACTTTTAGATCCTTCGGTACAAGGGGTGTGAATTTCTGATGAAAATTTTTTACAAATTAAAACGAAATTCGTTTGACCATTTACATATTTTCGTGGTGTTTTTTATGCTTATTTACTGATGTTTTTGTAATGGGTCGAAATATATATTTTGTTCAAATAAATGCTATTTGTGGAAGCGATTCAAAACAAATGGCTTTGCTTAACTGTTTATTTATCTCTGATTTGTCGATCGTAAAGTTTTATAGCATCATAACTTCTGCATGTGCAAATGTATGATCAGTAAACAATTTTCCAAAAATACGTTTATTTATCGAATTGGTTCACGAAGCGTCCTCCATTCTTGAATATTTACGTTGCAGTTATTATTTTACAGTAGATGAGCATTTTCAAATTGGGACACTCAATATGTTCGTTAACGTTAAAAAATAACATAAAAAAGCGGGGATGAAATTCGAGAGATCGAGGATCAGACCCACACTGAGAAAACAAAAACCGTCGAATGAACTCAAACATTCATTGGGATCCTATATAATTGACTCAACTAGCGTGGTATTTGAAGCAACTATACGTACGATATCAATAACGATATATTTCCTTCAGTCAATTGTATAAAAACCATCGATTTCATATAGTCAAAAAAATCCGTCCAATTGAAGCAATTATATTATTCGCTCAGTCAATTAAATAACTGATTGTATCTCTTTAATATACATATCTGAATAAAAATAATTATTAAATTAAACCTACATACACGCGGAACTGTTTCCATAGATACAATTGGATTGATTAAAATTATATATGAATGAATACATATGTTATAAATAGATATTTTGTCTCCCGTTTTTCATAGGACAGATTCATTGAACCAACACGATATTTAGTCAAGAGCATAAAATATTTTCCGAGACAATTAATTTTCTTTTCCTTGAACGAAATAATTTTTAAATATATAATTAGTTCAAGTTAATGGATTATTTAAAAAGATCCAAATAAATGATTTATTTTGCTGATTCCGTATGTAACTAAATATTTCTCTGAATGCAGGTCAAGTTGGTATGGAATGCCCCGTATGGACATACACTAAGTATCATATTGTTGGGTTCAGTGTAGTACTATATCTGCATGTTGTGTGGTGTACGTCGTACGTAAAGCGTAAGAGAGTGCACGCTCACCAACACCGGACGTGACACGACTCGAGTGCTCTGCCCTGAAGCACCAGACGTCGTCTCGTCGGACACGAAGATTGCAGGAAGACACTCACGGGCGCGAGAGAAGAGATCTCTCGCGGACGACGGGACCATCGTGAGCAACGCGGGCACTTTGCTTACCCTTTACTCTCGATGCCTCTTCTTCTTCTTCTTAGCGAAATTTTTTGTCTCCATACGCGAAGAGCATAAGATGGTACATAACCTCGCGTAGCGAGAGCAAAGTCGTATGCATACTCTAAGTACTCTGAGCCTTGCGCTTGCTCTCATTTTTCTTCATAATTCTC
This sequence comes from Tromatobia lineatoria, assembly GCA_949699805.1. NCBI lineage: Eukaryota > Metazoa > Arthropoda > Insecta > Hymenoptera > Ichneumonidae > Tromatobia > Tromatobia lineatoria. The sequence continues at coordinate 12,966,977 of OX453050.1, forward strand.
CTCATCATCCTATTCGCGAGATCTATTGCACATTCATATACTAAGAATACGAGGGTCATACATTCTTCGCAGAATAATTCATCGGTTAGTTTCGATCCGGTTGCATAATGTTTAGTTTTATTGTTGACTGGCACAGCAAAGAAAAATTGTTCCATGACTGAATTATTATATTTTACAGATACTTCATTCATTTCCACATGTTTTCCAAATTTTCATTGGATCGTTGGGTCAAATTGGCTTGAAATAATTTTTTAAAATTTATTTTAAATCAATTGAAAATTAATTACATTTTTGCGATTCTTAGTTAGCTCGATTAATTGCATATGCATTGGTATAAATTATCAATTCTTTCGATCAACTTATTTAGCCTTCGATTTACGATTTCAGAGCATCACAATCTTGGCCATTGCAAACATGTAAGAAAGTTTGTTCTGATGTTTAAAAAAGTCTTATGAGGCATTCTTCGTGTCTGATGATTCTGCATTGGCCCGGTTCCACAAACAACACCTCGTTCGGCTGCGAGCTCCTCGAGCGAATTCAATTATTAATGGCTCGCGCGAGGCGTTTGCTTTCCGTCTCTTTCTCCGGCTAACACGCATAGAGAGTCAGCCGAGCCATTTTTGAACCATCCGCGTGCGTTCATTGAACAAACATCATTAAGCTGGAAGCGTTCTCGGATGTGTGTGGCGTCTTCCTCATCTTCTTCTTCTGCTTCTTCGTCTTCTTCTTCTTCTGTTCGTCGTAGCTTAAACGTTCCGTCGCCAAGTTTCTCAAGTTCCCTCGACCCCTCGTTCACATAAACTCTCCAGTTTTCTGTCTCCCATGTTTCTCTCTTCGTCCTCTGCTTTTCGGGACACTCATCTTTGCTCCGTTCGCTTCTCAAGAGAGGAAAGCATCTATACACAATACGGCTTTCCTTGTCTTTCGTACCATGTAGTGTCTCTTAGAGCTAAGAGAACTGCAGCAAGGCCCACTACTACACAACAGCCACTTCTCGCTTCGGCACAGATGCCACTGGCACAACACTTGCCAAAACACACTCTCTCCTCAGGTTCCCACATACCACGCTCTGCTTTTACTCTATCCCCAAGAAGGACGAGGCTTTGAGACGTATTATCATTTTCCTGAACGCTCATCGCGACAAAGCCGTTGACGAGTTCCAGAACAAGACGAATTTTCAACCAGCATCCTAGTTTCGTCGCTTTGACAGCACTTTCTTCATCGAATTAGGGCTCCCAAATTATCAGGACATCAGTGCCGACGTTTCTATCACCTCTGTTTTTCGTCATTAATTTGAAAAATATCAACGGCTAGATTCTTTGGTACATTGGGTGTGAAATTTTGATAACATTGTTTTACGATTTAAAGTGACATCGGTTTGGAAATTTATGGTTGTTCTTTCTGTTTGTCATGGTGAAATATCTATTTTGTAAAAATAAATGGTATTTGTGTAGGGGATTCAAAACAAATGGTCCTGCTTAACTGTTCATTAAATGCTGACTTGTGGACCGGAAAGTCATATAGTGTCACGACGTTTTTTATGCGCAAATGTATGATCAGTAAACAATTTTCCAAAAATATGTTTAATTACCGAGTTAGTTCACCAAGCGTTATCTATTCTCGAATATTTACATTACAGTCATGAACAGATTGAGCTTTATACAAATATTAGGTTCGTCGACAGTAGATATTTTTGAAATCAAGTTTCGCTTGTAAATGATTGGTAATTAATTAGGACGTTTACATGCGAATCATTCGATGCAGTTAACGCGATCCATTAAAAATACATGTTTGTCCCGAGATCAGATATGGATATTTGCAGTAATATATACAGACAAAGTAAATTTAGCCAGATGCAGAACAAATATTAATCTATGTTAGTAAAAAAAAAATTATTTAAAAATTTTTTTTTGTTAACCTCCGTGAGTCATTTCTTATATGCATAATTTTATAAGCGGCACACATAAATGACATTTCCACGATTTTTAGATTACTCGACTTCCTTAATTAAATATGCATTTGTATCAATTAGCAATTCATACCATAAATATGTACAAATATATATGAAAAAGACATAAGTCTACAATGGAATAATACAAAGATGGTACAGTTAATAATTGAATGAAGGCTCTCCGGTAAATATTCAACCGTAGAAGCGGCTAACCATAACGGACAGGTGACGACCGAGTCGGAACTACTCTCCGGTGCTCGGTGCTCCCGTTGCGCGCCGCGACGTCGCTCTTCGTTGGGCGAACATTAATAATTCGGCCAACAGCAGAAGCAGCCGTGGCACCGGCATTCAGAGCTCCAGTCTGCGCTGAGGGGGTCCCATAATACCGGAGCAAATAACGAAAGGGCTCGCTCTCACTCTCTATCACTCTACTCCGAGAGGTTGTACGAAGGAAGCGCTGATGCTGCTGGTCCAGCAAAACGTAGGTATATATACTATGCACAGATATAACGAGAGATAGGGTTGGTCGGAGAAAGAGAGGGAGGGAGAGAGAGAGAGAGGGAGAGAGAGCCGAGTCCTCTCGTACATACACCGGAGACCGACGTTGGTCTCTCGTAAATATTTGTCCGTCGTACCAGTGCCATTCAGAGAGTCTCGTATAACCGTCCAACCCCCTCGTGTACCCCTCACTCGTCCACTCTAACTTTCCCTCTCTCTTTCTCTCTCAGTTTGTTTACTCGAGTCTAGCAAAGATATTTGGATTTGAATTTCCAGCTAGAGAAACTGTCGTTACAACGCTACCCGAGTTAATGGGTTTGTCGGGAGTGGAAGTGAGATGACAGATCTCTGTGTAGTCAGTGCCGAGTGGATGCATATATTCTGTAATTTCTCGGAAGAACGTCAGTCTGTTCCACTTACAATGTAATTCACAGTTAGGACACTTTTTTATTATGGTCTTGCTTCCCTATTGAAAATCTCGTGAAAACATTTTTTCGGGATTTTCATGTCAGAATACGTGAAATGGTCTGACATGTCGAGAAAAATGGCTTGTACGTAATGTCTGGTAAAACGACCAGTGGCATTTCGAATTTTTTCGGAGAATTTCAGCTCGGGTTCTAACTCCGACAATTTTTAGAATATCCGGCTTAAATTTGGACCAATTGTGGACTGTAATTGAAGAAGGTATGGGATTGAATTCGGAGTGAATCCGTCGAGAGGTTCTGAATGAAATTAATATCAATGTCAAATTAAGGGCAAAATGAGATGGTACGAATGAGGAAAAAAAACGATACAAAAACCTCACTTAGATGAGTTTAAGAAAAAAACCAATGCCCGGTAAAAAAAACAATTATTAAGGAACGTCGTTACATGAATTTTAAATTCGAAAAAAAACCTTCAAGATCCAACGTCGGGCTCTGGTAAATATTTACCCGACGAAGCGGTGCCTTGTACCCTTTAGTCGTCCAATCCTCGTCCTCAAACCTCCTTCTTCCCCAAACCTCGGTTTGTTTACGCAAGTCTAGCGAAGATATTCAGATTTGAATTTCCAGCGAAGGAATCTGTCGTTACAACGCAACCCAAGTCAATGGCCATGTTTGAAGTGACAGTAGGATGTTAAAAAAAAATTAAATTGAAATTTACGAACCTCAAATGGAAGCTTTTATGCACAAACTGTTTCTGAAATTTCAAGCTCATTGATGTATAAATTTTTAAATAAAAAAAGTTCTTCATTACCGAGTTTTATTATTTAAAAGTAAACTTTTTTTACTTTTGATGCCTGATGTATTAATTCCAGTAAATATTTATGAATTTACAGTGGAAATAAATTAATATCCGATTAATGCAAAAGTTCAGTAAATTTCATACTCGTGTCTACATGGAATTTTCATATTTTTAAATGAATAAAACGAATGATAAAACTTAGTGGCCATCGAGTACAGCATATTTTCCGTAATTTCTCGGAAGCATGTAAATCTGGCCCACCAACTTACAGTACATCGATCGCTCGCATGTACGAGTGCAAAGTCGCAGTATTATCAATCGTAGCTGATAACGGACTTGTATGTATGGGGCGTTGATTAATTGTGGGGTTGAAGAGACGGCGTTCTTTGTAGCTCTCGACACGTCAATCACGTTTCTTATCGGTGCTCTCATATTCGATTCAACAACGGATGACACCGAATATCGAATTTACTTTATTTTTCAAGTAATTTCCAAGTTTTTTATTTTTATGTTACACATAATACTTATAAAAATCTTGATAAAAGAATTTGCTTCTAAGTTTAATTATTCCAATATTAAGTGCACCAGTTGCTCGCATTAATTAGACGTCAATTGCAGCTGAAAATAATTGATAACTCGCACTATCCTACAATACGCAATTCACTTTTGTTCTTCTCGTGAGATTTCCAGAGTACCGATTAATCATATTTACTTGGCAAGATTTTCTACTCTTCGCGATAAGAGACTATGTGAAATGCTTTCGAGGATTTATTGACTGGGAAAAGGCCACAAAATAATCAATCAATTTAATACTGTAGAAGACTTTTATCGGTGAATTTCAATCACGACCTCGATACTAAATTGAGGAAAAAATTTTCCGAATTAAAACAAAAACTCATGTCAACAAATATAAATATTGAATTGATTGAAAATCGCTACGAAGAATGTCAAAGTGCCATTGAGAAGCGAAAGAATAATTTAAAAAATAACGTCTGGTCCTGAAAATAAAAATAAATAATTTTCCCATTACGGAATAATTAAAAATGATGATTTTACGGTTACGTCGTGTAAGCAGCATATATAGCAGCGAGAGCAGAGTTGCACTTCTTTGCTGGTGGTTGCGAAGCGGTGCATCTACCGCGCTAATATACGTTCTAAGAGAAATCCGCAGAAGGCTGTGATTACCCACAGTTTCCGCGGGGCAATATAATTACATTCTCTCGCGCCTTTAATAATGCATTAATTACAACCTCGCTGCTCTCGAGATGGCGAGGCCTGGCTGCCCGGCAGTTATTTATTTATGTTAATCTTGGACGAGCATCTTAATGTCTCAGCGAGACGAAGCAAGGCGGCGACGGCGGCGGCACGAGGAACGATCGAGAGAAGAGGGTGTCCACATGCACGACTCTCCGGGAATCCAGAATCCACGGCAGTCCCCGCTGCGTTCACTCACGTCTTTATGTTGCAATCTCTCTTGTACTGTCGTTCCGAAAAGAGAACCTATATGTATATGCGAGTAAAACACCATTATATATATATATACACGTCTATAATGGAGTCTTTCGCACGTGCATACACTCGAGGAGACCCGAATTTTTGCTAATTTACGTTATTACCCTAATATTTGTTTCGGTTGAATACGTTTACAGGCCTCAAGTCGTGAAACGATACGTTCCGAGTCGTAATTCATTTTTTACATTTTATTTCTTAATTATCGACGAAATAAGAAAATATTTATCGTCGTATTAACGGGTAGAAAATAAGAAGGCATTTTATTGAACGACCGCACACGTGTACTTATTTTTCATTCATTCACACTCAAAACTAATTATCTTTATCGCAACACCTTTAAGTTAATACCTACAGGTAAATTCTATCCAGTTGGTTATTATTTCTATGATTCCTCACCAAAGTATATAAAAATTCAATTATATTATTCAAAGTTTATTCGCCTTTAAGGACTATGTCACAAAAAAAAAAAAAACGTGTTTATGTGATCAAAGCGAATTCACAAGACTATACAACAATTCAAACATTGGCAAAATTTTCACAAAAACAGGTGTTCGACTAATAATTGTTACCCTGCAAATGAGTAAATTTCATGAAATATGTACACGTATATAATAGAGTCTTTTTGCAAGTGCATACATTCAAGGGAAACCGGAATTTGGCGTTTTAAATTATCACCTCGATAATTGTTTCGATTCTATACGTTTAAGCTATGCATGTGACATTTTATTGCAATGGAAGAAAAAAAATAAATGTTATGTCAGATGCATTACAGCTCATAAATATCTGTGAGCGGCTGGAATACAATGTAATAATATTCATACATAAGCTAATCGAAGCAGATTATTAACCTGTAAGTACGCAGACTACTAAACTAAGCACAATTAGCTAACTAACTAAAAGCCTTAAGCCTCAAGCCTTAGCACGATTCTTTGAAGACCGATTCTTGATTAATTTTAAACATTAATTTTTTAATTATCGACGAATCGAGAGAATATTTCTCGTCGTCGTATTAACGCTTACAAAAGAGAAAAAGGCATATTATTAATGAAGAACGCACCCATATACTTATTTTTCACTGGGTTGTCCAGTGAACGAAGCCCCAGGCAAAACTCGAGTGCAGGCGGACAGCGAGCAGCATTACCTGCGGGGGGCGCGGCTTTCGCCGAGCTTTCACGATCGACCAACTTCCTGATAGCCCGGAGCCAGCTGAAATATTATGTGTGAGCTCCTTCGTTAAAATGACCACGTACACCCGTAATTTATAAGACGTACGATCCCGCAACCGGGCTATACTCCCGTTTCTATATATACGTGCACATATTTTTTTTCACGATTCTGTGTGTCTTGTGCCACATGAGTAATCACCATTGGTGTGAAGTGTGATCGTAACACGGTTGACTCTCGAGCCCAAGTGAGAGCCAAGAAGTGATCGTGTCTCGTGCATATCACTCGATAAATAACCAAAGACAAAATGTCAACGCGGGCGTTTAAGGATATTGCCACGAAAACAAGTTTCTGTTTTATGGTTTTGTAAGATAAGCTGTGGAAAACAATTAGCAAGTTTGAAAACAAATACATCGGTTCTTTTTGTCGTTTATTCATGCGGAAAATTTGGCCTCGTGTGTTTATTTTAATTCGATGAAATTGTGCTTGAATCAATTACATGTTATTACACGAAATTAAATTTATTTTTACGCATAATTTATCCGATGAGAAAATTGTATAGCAATTGTTTAAATTATGAATTGAAGTAAAAATTTAAATCAAACAGAAAAATGTCTTTCAAAAGAATTTCATAAAATTCTACTGGGTGTTGAGATCGGTACCATGAGAGTTTCTGGTACGGCTCAACTATCGAAACATCTTATAAACGGAGAACGATAAGGACTATGACTGTTATGAAAATTTAGTAAATCAATCAAACGTTCAATTCGTTCACCTGGTGAAGTCGATGCAAAAAGAGTGAGTAATGCATACGTGCACTCTCAATCTTTGAAACAACTGGTAACGATAAATTTCCGTACATCATACGCGGATAAGAATATTTAATAAACAGCAAGATGAATCGACAAAGTTTCTCGCGCGTTTACAATACACTGCGATTATATACTTATTATGTTTTATTGAATATTCTTCTCGAATCCCTCGGGTCATCAGCGATAAGTGCTTTGGGATGATGCAACGGTCTCTTATCAGTACAAACGCGTCGGGTTAGACAGTGTGAAAGACGTCGTTGAGTGCGGTAGGTCGCGAATTATCGGTCCTTAAGTTAAAGGCGAAGACAATGCGCGAGCGACCAGCCGCACGGACGAGATTCTAGAGGAGCCGAGAATCGCTCGCGATGAGCCTCAATTTGGCGGATCCTCGTCGGCGTAATTACGGATTTTACGCCGTCACGGCGTCGCTGTGGGCGTGTTGCGAGACTTTCGCGCGCGCCACAGGATAATAGCTCGGTTCAAGTGCGCGAACGTGGAAGAGTCGATAAATTAGCAAATTCTCTTACTTACTCTCTCACGTGGAAGTCTTTCCACTCGTTGATTATGTACCACCAATTGTCACGAAATTTATATAAATCCTCCAAGTACGTTCCTTTCTCCTATTTTCTATCACCAACCAATAAGCGAGATTTTTATTCTCAATTAATTAATTAATCAATAATATTAATCATATCATTTTTTTATTTAATTTTCCTCACAAAGGAAACTTTGTTGTCGTGAGATTTTTTTTTCGAGATTTTTTTGTCAGAATGGTCTACAATGTCGAGAAAGTTAGAGTGTTAGAGTGTTCTCCGCTCTCCGCCCAAAATATCGTCGAATACGTCTTAGTAAAGATTCTGTCAAAAGCGGTGCTCATAATTTTGATTCTTAGAGGTCCATCATCATATTTTAAGTTTTCCCATTGAAATAACTCTCAAGAAAAGTGTGCAGAATGTAAAAACTACTCTGTCAACTATAAAGTGACAATTATTAATTTTTATTCCATGAACTATTTTCATAGTTACGGTTACTATGTAAACAGCTATGGTAACTTATTTATATAGTTGGGGCAACTGTTAAAGAAATGGTTGTACGAATAAAAAATAATAGTTGTCACATTACAGCCACTAAGACCATAATTTTTCTTTCAGTCTGGAAAAAAACTACTGCAGCAATTCAATAAAAAATAACCTCATTTCCTAATTACCGCATTGTGCAGCGCAATTACATTATATTTCGCTTATCGCATAGCTGATCTTCTCCCAGTACAAGCACAATAATTGATAGTGCTCTGCCACACGTACTATGAATAGTCGCTGAAGGGTCAGGGCACTTGGAGTGTCATGGTGTCACTTACCGCGAGCAATGTGACAATGCCAATCGTCGCTGTGAATGGACCCGGAGAGTTTCGCTCGTATCTTCCGTCACACACACACTCACATAGAGACCGCCATCAGATTCGTAGATTCATCATATATAGGACTAACATTATATACTCAGAGCGCTCAGTGTCCGATATATAATACGCGTATGCATGCGTGTCTGTGCGTTTTGCCAGACGTCCATATGTCGTGTCGCGCCATATGCGGGACTCTGGTCCAGAGTGTCGATGGCCCTGGCATCATATACCCATACGAATCGCGTTATATTAATCGAACGACTCGACCGAGACCGGCATGCTCGTATTGTCACAACGCGCCTATGAAAGTGCTTTACCCTGCACATTGAATTTAGTAGCTTTGATGGGGTGATAAACGTACCCCACAATTTCCAAGTGTTGGACGAGCTCTCTTTTCAATTTCACTTTTTTTGTTTCATAGATATTTTACATTTTATCTCTGTAGAAAAAATTCCGCGCGTTGTGTATTTTTGATAAGCTTCCTCATAGAGGAACTTATATTTCATGGAAAACATTTTGTTTCGAGATTTCGTATGTTGATTTTCCATTTATTTTTCCATTTATTTTTCCATTGATTATAATTGGAAGCTGCATTCCTAATAGAATTTTTTTGTCTGTAATATTTGTAAAATTTTCGGATTCCAAGAAAAAATTTTATTGACAAAAATAACTATCACCTCAATATAACAAGTTACATGTCAATAAAATATCTTCGCGGACGTCATAGAAAATTTAGTAAATATATTGTAAGCAGTGAATTGTTTGATTTAATTAATACCCAATTGATTGAACATTTTCCGGGTGGTGAGGTATCAGCACGCGACTTTTGCGTGCGACGGACACGAGACATATTAATATTCATCGTTTGCAGGATTATTAATAGGTACCGGCTTGTTGTGCGATATTCAGCTCGGCAATTAATTAACTGGCTCGCATGTACGTACGTTTAACTCACCCGCCCGCGCTGTTGATGGAATTTCGCTTGTACATTGCCATACGTAAGCACTTTTGACCGATCGGTGCATTATAATAGTAGCGGATAAAGCGAGCGCGTGTATCCTTCTTACCCCTTTTTATTTACGATACTTTTCACCGCCACGTTATTATTAGCGATACGCAAGTCGTCGTTAACAAAAAAACAACAAAAAACCTCTGCCTAAATATAGTCAAATGATGTTTTGCAAAGTAGGTAGACCATTATTCGCCTTGTCTGTAGAATCACCGGAGACCACAAGAGACAACACAAAGTCACGTTGAAGAGTAAAGACATGCTGCTTTAAAAAAGAAATTGTGAAAATAAAAAACAAACTTATCCAAGGATATGGCGACCTTACGTACATAAGAGAGACGAAGAAGGACAGTCGCTTATTTATCGTCGGTTTTGAAGAACAGAGGGCGACTTTGTGGCTTGAAATATCGCTAACACGAGCTCGCGACAACTTCATTATGAATGCCACTGTTGGAACCCGAGAACGTACCATAAAGAAAAAAAAGAAAAATAAAAATTAAGGCGAACAGCACACTTTCACAGTGAGACACTTTTATATCGACTGTGGTGCTCGTTTACGTATGTGCTGCTGAGGTATTAAAATAAAAGAGATCCGGATAGTCTCTAATCCTCTTCGAGGAAATCCACGACGTGTTTTAAAGCTTGCACTTTAGTCTCGTTTCTCCGGTTGAGTCTATTCGTGCAGCTGTCATCGTGACTACCACGAGCGATGTCGAATAGACAGCGAAAGCGCGCGCAGCACCCTCCAACATGACTTTGTACTTACAAACGGGAGAAAGCACTTGGGTTATGTTTTTTTTCTTCTTCTGAGGCTCATTTCCGTCTCTAAAATAGAACCCTCTCGATTTTTCCCTCGATTTATCGACGATTTTTTCACTAACCTGGGATTATTCCGTTCGATTCTACGATTTTTGGTAAAGAGAAAGTCGAAGGAAGTATTTTTGTGATGCGAGTTACTATTTATGATAATAAATAGTCAAGCGGCGGTTCAGCGCTTGAGCGATAATCGATTCTGAAACTCGACGTGGGAATCTGTATTAGACGTATAATGTGGCTACGCAACTGACCAGTTTCTATCTTCGAGTCTCGTTAATCCTCTTATCTCTAACTAAATAGGCTCAACGGCGTAACATCGGGGATCTATAAATTGACTATCCGACTCTGACGATCGACGTGGATCGCGGCCATGAACAATAATCACTCAGATATGCCGCGCCTATGACTTTTCGAGGAAGTTTACTTTTGGAGGGCTTGTGAAATATCCGATAGTATTTAATTGCTTTTTTGTAACGAATTTTTGTATTTTTGATCCAATAAATATTTATATAACAATCTCAAGCAAATAAATGTGAAATTAATCAAGATATCACCAACTTCGTTGCTCGAACAATTATTCACGCTATTATTTATTTAATCCGACAAATATTAATCGCGGTGATATAACCTTAAGTGGTTTTTTTTGTCACCTGCGATAAATATTTGCAAGTTAGGATGCCTCGTGGTATTTAAATTTCTGACTAGACTAATTGACGTAAGTGATTAATTATCCAGAGAATGTTGGGTTTTAGTTGAACAGATACTAGGACAATAACCTGCAGTATAACAGAGTTTATGTTCCGTCTCGTGAGGAAAGGCGAAATAACTAGTTTTTATTCAAGTTGACGCCATTGAGTGACCAATTATTTAGACTAATTCCGCGTATAAAAGCTTTGGGCTCTTCGAGTCTCGTAGTTGCCAGACGGCCAGACACTTCTGACAGTTCTAATTGATCGAGGAAAGAATACAAGAGAGACGTGACGTGATGCGCTGTTGCGCAGTTGATATACGTGTACATATACCTCGGGTTCTATGTTCCACCAGAGTCCACATGGGAAACCCAGAGCTTAGTACCCTTGTGTACGTGATAATGATACGTGTGGGAGCCCTCGACCCCCGGCAATGCATATGCTATTGATCGTCCGGTCAATTAATTAAATTTGCATGCGCGACATTGGCACAGTAGGTTTCCTTTCGGTGGCTCGTCGTGTTCACCGTGAGGTTCGACCTACGACCTCCCGCGATCTAACTTTTTTTCCTCTGATACTTCCCCGAGTCATTGACCGACCAATTATTTTGTTGAAACACACTCAAATTAATAAGTTGAATTATTCATTGATAAAACTAAAATCGTTCAACAAATCTTGGTAATACTATCGATACATCACAAAAGTCATCAGGACAGGTGGATTAATTGTCTTATGGAAAAGTCGTCATTGATGTTCACACTCAATGATTACTTTTCCATAAAATAATATTAATTGATCCTATCACAATATTAGTCAATCAAAGTGTTGCGAATTAAATATTTAGGCAAGAATAAAAAAATATTCAGGTTATCACGAATAAACTCGCCATTGTTTACTGATAAGTATTGTTCTCATTTTGCAATGAAATTTAATTTGCAGTTTAATTAAAAAAATATTAACTATTAAATATCGGGAATCCAGTAGGCAAAAATGGCAGCGTGAATTTGAACGGTATTTAATAATTAATATAATGAATAATGAAAGTATAATAATTAAGTAATTACCTGCTTTTAATGAAGCTGCTTATTATGATTCGCGACGTCACGTTCAATGGAAGTCTCGCACGTGACCACGTACACTGTGGACATAATTATTCTCATCTCGTACCAAAAGTAAAATCTATAATCGCCAGCGTGCCAGCTTGATTCCTCTCGAGGGGGGTTCTCGTCGCCCCCCACTCTCGTCGAGGCACGGAGAGACGACGACGATCAACGAATAGCTCGATCTGTCATAACTGGACGAGTATAAACGCGTGCCGATAGGAATTCTATAATTAAATTTTCGCTCGTTCGAGGAGACCGAAGAAATTATACGTGCTCTCTGATGTCAATTGATATATCTTCAATACGAGCCGTACATTTTTTTCGCCACCGGTCTCTCCATACCGATCTTTCCTTCGGTTTCTTTTTTTCTTTTTCGACGAGATCTGAATGTGCTACGTGTGGGTGGACGTTCTCGCTGCGGAAAATTAAAGAGGAAGGTATAAAAAAAAAAAAACGATGATAGCACCGAGTACGTGTCCAACCTCCTCTTTCAATAATTATTAATTGCGCGAACGATCCAAGAGGAACTTCGTGCAGGCGGCTTGAAAGAAACGAGTATCACACGTCTCGATCGTTTTTTTTTTCCCTCATTTTTTAAATATACTTTTTTATCGTCATCCACTCTTGCGATCACGCACGTGTGAACCTCCCCTTTTTCTCGCGTCCTCATCATCTCCGCGTGGACCATGTTTCTGCAGCAACAACGCCCCATATTTAACACTGTGACACGCCGGAATTACCAATTAACTGGGAATGGGAAATTGGAGAACCAGTTTTTGCAAGAAAATCGGTTTGTTAAGTCGACAAATTTCCTTTTAGCTTTTATCGATTATTCGTTAAAGTTGAAAAATAATTTGAAAACAACAAGAATGTTAGCAAATAAAAAGAGAAAACTTCTGTAAAACCAGAAGTAACAAGAGAATTCGTTGAATTGATAAACGACAAAAAATGCTAGCCAATACATTTTTGTAAAAACAAAAAATAATACGATATGCGTCTTGAGCGCAAGGCCATAATATCACATGCTTCGATCTTGTTCTTTTTTGTCAATTTCTTGCAATATATTTTTGAATCTCTATCTCCTCTTGCGATCACGCACGCGTGACCCTCCCCTTTTTCTCGCTTCCTTCTCATCTCCGCATGTGGCATGTTTCTGCAGCCTCTTGGAGAACGCCCCATCTTTAGCGTAGTGTCACGCCAGAATCTCCGATTTACCGGGAATGACTAGCTGCCATCGTATCTGCACGCGGATTGGATCTGATAAAAGCCAGAACTCTGGCTGGGTCTCTACCGCTCCTGCTGAAGCCTCTCTTCGAAATCGCCGAGATTTTATCGCGTGAGTCCTCAAGTAGTCGTCGCTAAAGAGACTACACCCACTTTTGTACCTATACAAGTTGCGTCGTCGTGGTTTCGCTCCTGCAAGCGGCGCGTCTTCGCATATTCGCGTCGGGGCAACTTGCTCGCTGCTACTGCGTGTCTCTTCAGCTTCATTAAGATTCACGAGTATACAAAATACTATGTACAAAGCATTCTTCGTCAATGCAGCCAATTTTTTTCAGTCATCTCTGATCTGTTCCATAATTCGTTTTATCGAAGTACTACTAAAAGCCACTCAATGTGCATTTAGAAAATTATTTTCATCGAGTATTCACAAAAATGTGGTTTTTTCTTTCCAAGTTAACATCTTTTGGAAGTTTGAAGTTATTAAAAAATAATGTCTCCACATAAAAGTTGTCGCTTGTTGTTTGGCTTCGAATGAGATATTTAAAAATATTTGCACGTGCTGACGATCATTTTTTTTTTACCGAAAAACGGAGAAATTATTATTTTGATTGAAAAAGGGATTTTTTTTTCGGTAAAAAAATTTCAGAATATTCCTGCATGGCTATCGATGTCACAAAAAAACACCCGAATGTCACGCATCGAGGTTCGAGGGTGTAGTAAATTAAATATTACTAAAATAATTTCTTTTTTACGGTGTATCGTTTTTTTTCCTCTAGACCCTGATCCGTGCGATTGAAGTAACTTTTTAGCAGTATCAATAACCACCGAGTTACTCTGTAATTTTATCATCCAGAAAAAAATATCAGTTTCTTCCTAAAAAAATCATTTTCCCGTTTTTCGTTATAAAAATCAGTATAATCAAACCGTGACTATTATTTAAAATATTCTCTTCGAAAGCTAACAATGAATTAAAACTTTTATGTGTAGACTTTTTTTCAGTCCCTTCAAGTTTTCAGAATGAACTTGCATAAAAAAGTTCACTTTTTTGAATATTGGATTAAAAAAATTCAGACAGAGTGACTACTTTTAGTGGTACTTTGATAATTGTAGGTTGGATCTAAAATGGTCGAAAAAAAAAATGGAATTGACAGAGAATGCTTCATAGGTGGGTTATAAAAGTCCGGACGTATTAATGACTCGGATCACTCGTTCGCGTTATCGGATCGGCTGATCGCTACCGATAAATCATGCTCGCGTTTCTCGTATGCAAATATATATCGCGCGGCTCGTCTCTCTGATCGAGTTCTCTATGCTCGTCTCGTGACTGGCAATGTACATCGAGACGCAGGAGGTGGACGACGACCGAGTCTGGAGGAATACGGTTGATGGTACAAGACGCCGCGAAGAAAACGAGCCGCGTGTGGAAAAGGTACGTGTCGTCGTCGTCATCTCTTTTTCCATTAACCTACTCTCTCTCTCTCTCTCTCTCTCTCTCCCTCTGCACCCGTCGGCTCCACTCATCTCGCTGGTCCAGAGTAGCGCCTGTTATCCGAAGAAGGAGGAGGGCGAGCCACCGATCGGACAGTAATGACCGCTCTTACGCGTAATAACGATGCGTTTAAGGGACTTTTAATTCTCAGCAGCCGGAGTGACACGGAAAGCCTATACGTGGCTCTGGGAATAGCTGTTTCGTTGGGATACCATGCCATTTACACATGTATAGAATATAATGGAAATGACGTGAAGGCAACTTTATTACATCGACGGATTTTGTCTCGGAAGTAAATTAACATAAATCGATAAATAACTAACGAAAAAATATCAGCTGAAGTAAAAAAAAATTTTGTGAACATTTTCCGGTTTTTTCTCCTCCGACAAATTATACTTTGAATATCATAGATTTTTCGAATTCACAAAAAAATTTTGTTGACGTATAAATTTTATATTTTTCACCGACAACAAATATTTTGTGAAATATAACATTTGAGAAGAACTGTTCTTGTTGCTATTTTTAATGCGCATACGAACTCTTTGTTAAGTTCGAACAATATGAAATTAAATTTTTTTAAATGCAATCAAAATACTTTAACGAATCATACTGAAAATTATTTTTAAACTCAAAATTAAAAATTTTCTATAGAAGCTGAGATTTTTTTTTTTTTTACAACGAAAATTTTCTTACATTGCTATAATAATGCGGTAGCTTTAGTGCCAGTTAATCTAAATACAGAAATACATATGTATCCTGTAGAATAAACCACAGTTATACGTCTCGTCTGCATTATCATATCTTGTCTAGGCCGCAATTCCACAAAGCTGGAAATTACTACATTAACCTCTAGCTCGGTTGGGGATGTGAGAGGGCGAGACAAGAGTAGTAGTACGACTAGAGCACAGAGCGCCGAGCTCCGGTGTTCGCAGCCCCTCAGTCTAGTATAAGAGCCTCTTCTCTACTCCAGCACTCTCGATCTCGCGCGTACTTTCCCTCTCTATCTTGCACACTTCCTCTTCCCTCGCTTTCCGGCCATACTGTATCCCTCTTATGCATACACTTTGCCAAACTTTACCTCCTATATACGATACATGTCTGGACGTACATGTACGTACATATAAATGTATTTAAATATGTATATATACCGACCTTGTCGAGCACTCAGATTAGATGCTACATCAGAGTATATATGGGGCAATCCATCCCGTTTCGACCAGGATTTCACTTGTAATTTTTTGTATGCTCCATTGGATTCTCGAATGCCCTAGATTTTTTTTTCTTTACTACGGCAATTTTTTTTTTAATTATATTTTTCAAGTGACATATCAAACGCCAAAATCAAAAAACCTGAAAAGTTATTAGTTGAAGATCCAAATTTTCTAGCTTATAGCCAAAGTGGGTAAGATTTTTCTTCTCACGGTTTTCAAGCTTTTGTTTATTGAAAAAATTATTTTTATTATAAAAAAATCTTAAGAACTACGATAAAAAAAATTTCCGCTACTTTGGCTATAAGCTAGGAATTTTTTGTATTGAACAAAGTATTTTTTAGGATTCCTTCATTTCTTTGAATTATGGCATTTGATCAAAATATATTTCCTCGTTTTTCGGTATAAATTACTTCTACCGGAACGGAAAAATTATTTAAAAGTTTCCCTTCGAAATTCAACACAAAACTACGAATTATATGTAGAGAGATTTTTTTATGAGTAGCTTCAAATTTCCGAGATATATTCACTATAGCAAAAAAGCGTCAAATTTTGATAAAAAATCTGAGATAATTGACATATAATTGTGGCTTTTAGTGTTACTTTTTATATAGCCAATTATGGGGCAGATCTGAGATGATTGCAGAAAAGTAGCTTGACATAGACTGCTCCATATATGTTTAGTTATAACGAACATCGCTACATGCTAAGCCAAACGTGCGAGACTTGTCGTGTTCCTCCAGCATGATCACGTTACCTCCAACATTTATATGCACCCAAATGGGAGAGAGTCCGAAACTGTTAGTGAATTCCTCTTCCATCTTCATTATTCCTATTACCAGTCTCGTTGGAACGCAACAGCCGGATTCATACATTCCCACTCTTGCACTCTCTCTCTCTCTCTCTCTCTCTCTCTCTCTCTCTGCGTCTCGCGAAATATTCAGCAAAGAGCTAAATAGGATAATTCGCGGCCGTGTCTCATACGTGTTGTCAGTAGGATTCTAACCTATGTCTGCCACTGTCAGCCAGTCGCGAACTTGATTTATATACATGTAATCAACGCTACTAAATTCCTTCCTTATCTGCATTTACGTTATACAAAACCTTGTTGATAACTTGTCAGAGCCCCATGATTATC